>CM042239.1:69002045-70258712 GCA_023566225.1 Romanogobio albipinnatus | reverse complement strand
CGCTCCAATGTGTTTCGCAGGCATCATTTTGTCAAGCAAATTGGAAAATCCTCTTCAGACGCCTTGGACGGAACGGCGAGTGGGTGTCGCACGTGGCAAGCGCTGCTCTCAAATCCAGCCTCAATGGTAAAATATCTGGGCACTCACAATGAGCTGTGGCTTATTCAGTACTCGCAGGAGCTGCGGTTAAAGCTTTAGTCGTGTGGAGAGAAACTGCCTTGCAACCGCCACTGCTCTGACTGGACTAATCTTTTCACTTGCAGGGTTTTATTACAACACGATTTGATTCCAGATAACACTGCACTGCTGGGAAATGAATCAATCGGACAGAACATACACTGTATTTGAACTCTCTGTTTGCTCTTTTCATGTGCTGAGCATTTACCGTTGCTTCCGCTTCACTGGACTTAATACAAATACTCACCACTCCATATGCGATGGTGTCTGTGTACATTCTCATCTCAGGGTAAATGTTCACTAGATACCAGCGGAAGGTCTTGCACTGCAGTTTTTTCCTCAGTGCTTTCCTTTCCTTGATGTCGCCGATGTCTATCCCTGAGTCCTGATGACACACAAACAAACACAAAAAGTTGAACTCGGTTCGGTTTCATTAGCTAGTCCTACTATTTTTTTTGTCATCCCCATCATATATGCATTTATTTCTAAAAACTGATTGGAACCCTCAGAGCTGATTGGAGCTGATTGCGGCACACAAATGTGGAGTAAATGATGGCGAAATCATTTATTAGCCTGGATGCCAGCTGAACTTAGCCCCGCCCACAACATTTGAGGTCGGGAAGTTTGGTCTGGACTTGATCCGTTGTGGAGCAACTATGCTCGAACCAGAGCTGTTCAGACCAATCAAATTGTCAGGGCGGGCTTTATACGATGATGGACAGATGATCAACAGTAACGTCATCATTCACGTCACCAAAGAGCGCTTGGGTTGAATTAGTTTACTAAACGGGGAACTTGTTCGTATATGCATTCCCCTTTACTATTTCTCTCAAAAATGATGATCGAAGTACTCTGTAAATTCTTTTTATAACACCGGCAAAGATCGTTCACACTCATCATCTTCTACTTCTTCCAGCGTGCATGCAGTTGAGTTCTGTTGACAACTATGCGTTGCTCCGTTGCTCTGATTGGTTGTAGGTCTATCCAATTGAGTGCAGAGGCCTTTTCTTTCCTGGTTCGGTTGAAACACGCCTCATAATCACAGCCCAATGGAGCAGAATCAGACATTCTGACTAGAATCTGAGTATGATGACGTCACGCTACTTTATTATGGCTTTAATTTATAAATCAAACCCAAACTAAAGAAAACCCATTTGTTCACTTTGTAAGATACAATTTAATCAACATCAAAGCTCAAGAACTGAAATATCATCATTCATATTTGAACACAATGCACAGACCATAACAGAGGCAAAAACAACTTTAAACATGTACTGTAAGATTGAGTCTATAAAGTATGGGAAGAATTGTTTTATTACTGAATTCCTGCTACTTTCCGTTGTTTTTCAGTGTAAACACGCACTGGACGGACATCTTTAACCGTTGCTTTCGTATCTCGCTTCCTTTGCAGCATCTTAGGGCTCGCGCATGACACAGTTACAACGTCTCTAGACCTTGCGCTTTTTCTATTCCACTGACCTGCATCTTGCGTTTTTAACAGCAAAAACACGTTCTGTGTGAACCAGTCCTTAATGTGTCAGAAAAAATCGAAATGGTTAGTTGTCTTTTATCATAATTAACTCTTTCCCCACCACCGCCAGCGTTTTTGATCATTTTCACAAAAATGTCATGGCCCCCATGAATATTTTACTGTTTATCTGAACATGCAATATATCAAACGAAAGAACGGATCGTCTGCTTTTATTCTAGCTTCATGCATTATTTTACATCAACACCTGAATGTGGCTAAGTTTTAAAAAAAGAAAACGGAGAAAATCTCATTTTAGCTTATAATTTTAGCTTCTTTTCACTGGCTTCCTGTCTTTTTTAGAACTCAATTCAAAATTTTGCTGATTGTTTTTAAAGCTCTTAACGGACAAGCCCCATCTTACATATCAGATCTTATTCATTTTAACTCAGCTCCTAAATCCCTCAGATCTGCCAATAAAGCTCTCTTATATGCCCCACGGTCACGGCTTAAATTGAAGGGTGACAGAGCCTTTGCAGTTGCTGTTCCATGGTAATGGAACCAGTTGCCACCTGACATTAGGAGAGCTCCTTCTATTACTATTTTTAAATTTAGACTTAAGACACATTATTGACCTTTCTTGATTATTAAATTATGGATTAGTAACTGTTATCTTATTTTTTTTTACTCTATTTTATTTTATATTTGATTGTATTTATGATATTGTTTTGTACAGCACTTTGGTCAGTGTAAGATGAATTTAAATGTGCTCTAAAATAAGATGTACTTACTAAAATCATGTTTTTGTCATAGACTACATCCAGATCAGATTCAGAATGATAATTAAAACACAGATTGAGTAGATCGAGTCTATCAACACCCCTAAAGCTTCACAGTCCTGTGGCTCATCCTGGATCGACATTTCATTCAGTGACATTAGGCAGTTTCGATTTATATGATGTTTAATGTTGATTATTTTACATATGCATATAATTACATATGCTATCTCTTGTTTCTGCTTCTTCTTCACCTGTGCTTTGATCAGGAGAATCTGTACTCTTTCAGAAGATGTGCATAGCGCCCTCTACAGTATAACAGTGAAAACACTGAAAGCTGGACAATTCTGTCAATGGCAGGGAAAGAGTTAAGTGGATGTATTGGTTAATTTTAAATCATTTAATTACTTTGGTTTGAGCGGATGTTGCCATTTTGCACGGTCCCTGGTTACTATGCAATACATTCTAACAACTGGTACTTCATTAAGAAACGTTTTTCTTTTCTCAAGACAAACAACAAAACATGTTTTAATTGGTTATCAATTTATATGTTTTTCCAGTGTCCTCAAAATTCCAGTCTTTGTAGCCATTTACATTTATGCATTTAGCAGACACTTTTATCCAAAGCGACTTACAACTGAGGAGTACAAAAAGCGATCCGTCATGAAGAGGCAACGAAACACGAAACGTGCCTGAAGTACTAATTTTTGGACATTACACAGAGCATCATACACTAGGGTAGGGAAGGAGTAGAGGAAAATAGAAGGAAAATAAGGAAAATTATTATTTTTTTATTCAAGTGCTCGCGGAAGAGGTGAGTTTTCAGCTGTCTTTTGAATGTTGTCAGTGATTCTGCAATTCGGATGGAGATGGGAAGATTGTTCCACCAGCAGGGAACGGTGAATGTAAATGTTCTGGAGAGGGATTTTCTGCCTCTCTGTGATGGTATCACAAGCCGTCGCTCCTTAGCTGAGCGAAGGCTTCTGGTGGGGGTGTAGACTCGTAGGAGCGAGTCAAAGTATGCAGGAGCTGAGCTCGTGGTGGATCTATAAGCAAGCGTAAGTGCCTTGAACTTGATGCGTGCAGAGAGATGAAGAGTGGTGTGATGTGGGCCCTTCTGGGTTTGTTGAAGATAAAACGTGCTACTGTGTTGTGGATCATTTGAAGCGAGTTATTTAAATGGATAGTCCACCCCAAAATTATGCACAACATATTTTGGTAACACTTTATTTTAAGGTGTCATTGTTACGTTCCATGCACTTACCATACTAATAACAGTAAATTATGCAAAATGACATGCAACTAACCCTCAACTAAACCCTAATCATACCCTAACCCTATAGTAAGTACATGTAGTTAATTATTATTAGTCAATACTGAAATATATAATTACACTGAAACAATGACACCTTAAAATAAAGTGTAACTGATATTTTGAAGAATGTTGGTAACTAGACAGTTTTGGTTTTCTTTGATTTCTATGGGCAAAATAAAATAAGTCAATAGGAACTGAAACTGTTTGGTTATCAACATTCTTCAAAATATCTTCTTTTGTGTTCAGCTGAAGACAGAACTGCATGCAGGTTTGGAACGACATGAGGGTGAGCAAATGATGATCGCATTTTCATTTTTAGCTGGACTATCGCTTTAATGACATTACTCTGCAGGAAGTTACATCAGTTTTGCCTGAAAGAGGCTGAAAGTCATATAGAGATTCTCCCTTAAATTACAACATACACTCTTAGAAGAAAAGGTTAGAATCTTAAAAGGTTCTGTCAAGTGATTTATATATAGAACCTTTTAGGGGTTTCCATAATGGGATCATTTTATGGATTTAGTTTGAATAAATTAATTTAGTTGTAACTCATTTTCTATTTTGATTCAATTTTATGAATTAAATAGCTCGTAGACATACTTTATCACTTGAAAAAAACAAAAACAAAGGTTAAACATGAATGTATTATGCAATCATTTCAGACATTTATTCTGATACAGCGCCTTCTCGGCATAAAGCCATCTTTAAAATTGACTCAAGAGCCTTAGGCCATGTGTCCACCAAAGCGTTTTTTTTTTTTTTTTCACGCGGCTGGCTTGCGTATCAAATTGTTTTCAATGGGAGAGCTGCGTTTTTTCAGAACGCCATGAGCGTAACGAGGCGCTGAGCGAGTATTTCACGCCATATATCACGCCATAGAGTTCAGCGTTTTTTATTGGTCGCCGAGAGTTGAAGAATGTTCAACTTTCAGTAAAACGCAGCGCTCATCACTGTCACTTTTCACCCAGCTGTCCAATCACAGTGGAGGAGGGGTGGGACAAATACAACACTGACCAACCGCCACATCCTTCCGCTTGTAAAACATCAACAGATGAAAACAAGCAGCATATAATATCGGAACAAAATAATTTAAAACAAGAGCCAAAGGAAATACTTTACATTGTATCTGTATTTTTATATAGGATCCAGAAACAAACTATCATGGAAATGAGCTACTAGTAACACTTCCGTGGATATTTCCGTATCATAACATGCAAAGAGTCTCAACTGAAAAAAACGCATTTTTGTAATTAACACAGAGACGATAACAGTGTTGTTTTCAAGAACTTGCTATTTGGATTTGCAGAATATAGCACAAGTACTTTGTTGCTTAACGCAGAAGGAGATTATTGGACTGGAGATATAGAATTAGGCTGATTTGCCATATAGTATTGCAGTGATTTATGAAAATACAGCATTGAACCTCGTATACCACTGGAACTGAAATAGAAATGAACATCTCAGTTCATGTTGCTCAGCACACTAGAGTCATGTCTTTGTGCCTGCATCAACAGTCACTTCTCTTTCTCCCTTTCCCTCCCCTCAACATTCAGCTTGGGTCTGGGAATCTGCTGCAATCTCACGACGCCTTCCGCTTTCACCAGATCTTAATTGCTGTCTCGCTGATAAATGCACGAGCAGGGCCAAAGCTCCCTAAATAAATGGAGCACTGTAACATATGGCTTGAAGCAGAGCTGAGGGCCGGAGAACTATAAATGAGGTAATGGTTGTATAATAGATAATAACACCCGTATTTCTCTATGCATTCTGTTCACTTTTCTACGGCTTTATAATCAAATCTACTTTGCATTTATTCAAGTTATGTATGACTGTACAGTATTGACTAGGGGCATCATTTTTATTTCCAACAACGGAAACAGAGTGTTTATGGGCCACTCCTGTTCTGCGGCACATTTTTAACTCTGCAACTTAAAAAAATACATCTATATATCAGACTTTCAGAAAATGTTTCTGGTCAAGCTCAGTGTTATGTTTGAGATTTTGATCTTGTTTGGTTTTGCAGTTCAGTTTCGTGTGTTAGGCACCATTTTAAACTGACAATGGAAAACCTTTTATGAGTTTTGGTCATTCATGTACATGAAAATGTGTTTTGAGGGCCTGAAAACACAAACTTTTGGAAATGGGACTCAGATAGCAAGTTTTTGAAATAGTCTCCATGTAAAGTACAAAAACGTGAATTTGTAGAAAAAGTGCGCACGAGTATTACATGTTCAAACTATGGGCCCTATTTTAACCCCTAGGAGTCTGAGCTGTTTTGGGGCCCTTTAGAAGTTTTGACATGCTCTTAAATTTGTGCTGTTTTCAGTTGCTTATAAACACATTGATGGCAAAAATGGAATTGCACTGTATTGAGAACAAACTGGGATACCATAATATGTGAGCAACATGTATGTACATGCTTGTATTTCTGAGAGAATAATGTTTATGCATGATATTTGAAAAAAAGTAAAACATTTGTTTTAAAATTAAGGCTTCAAAACACACAATAGATATGTGTTCACAAGACCTTTGATTATTGGGTGTTTTTGTTTAGAGTTTTTGCTTTAAACTGATGTGAGAATCATTGAGCGTACTCATTCACATAAAACAATACATTCATTTACAATTTGTACAACACTTTTTCTTTACTAACCCAGTATGCGAGGAGGCGCGAACGAACCATGAATAATGCTGTGATTCACAGCTGAGAGACAAAGAAGGCATAATGAGCTGCATAATGAGCTGCATAATGAATGAGCTACAGGTACTAGATTTTAGGTTTACTAGATAAGTACAGTACCAGTAAAACAAACAACAACAAAAAAGTTTTCTGGGGGGAAAAAAACATAAAAATTAAGTGAGTTTTTACTTAAAGCAAGCTAAATTATCTGCCAAAACAAGATTTAAATCAGAAATGTGTTCGAAAGAAGTCTCATGCTAAAAAAAAACAGTAATATTGTGACACTGAACCCAATTAAGTATTCAACAAATACAAATAACTGAATAATTGGTAATGATGAATGTTATAAGTAAAATATTAAATATTTAGGATTTAAAAAAACATGATGCAATGCAATTATGTTTTTGAATAGCATTGGGTGAATTCAGGTTGATTGGGACACTTTTCCCAGTCATTTCGATGGCAAACATTTTCTGAATCATTTGATTTTGTAAGCTTTCATACACACAATACTCAAATATCATTTCGAGCTTGAGTTCATTTATGAGACACGCGTGCAATGCATGATCACCAGCGCAGAGGCTATTGTCTGCTAAATTGGTATCAAATATACCAATATATTTATTATACCAGTCTGTTATATTATATCAAATATATTAAAACATTGATTAAAATTAAGACACAATTTACACAAAAAAGAAAAAAAAAATCACTTTCTACAAAACAAAACTCCAGAATCATTTCTGACAAACTTTGATATTAAATTAAAAAAATAACATTACGGTATAATATTTAAATATCAATATGAAGCAAAATACGTTTGACTGGTATTTGATTTGTCATTTGATTTTGTAAGCGATCAGATACACACAATACTCAAATATCATTTTGAGCTTCAGTTCATTTATGAAACATGCGTGCATTTGTGTTTAATACTCACAGATGCTAACAGAATAAACTTAGCCAACCACAATCAGCCCTGAATCCTCTGGACAGAACATGAACAGCTTTCCATGAGGAAAACAATGTATCCGACAATGTATCTGAACTGTAGCGCTTCACTTGATCTGTTTGTATGAGTTGATGTGTGGGCGTCGACACTGATTGCCTGTATTTTAATCTCAAAGAGCTCATGCTCCGTGGGCGTGGCCGCATTAAGGATAATGAGTGAGATAATGAGTCAATTGACATCTCCCACTTTTCACACAGATTACATAAACACAGAATATTTGTTTTCGTTTTGATTTAATTTATTTAAAACCTGACATTTCAACGTTTCTTTAGACATATGTCTCATGTCTGTGTGATATGTTTTCACTAAGCTACAGGTCATTTTCTGAAGAGAATCAGATTAGACATCATTGAGAGAGAGGCTGAAGATCGCGCATCATGTGTGTTTTCTTTAATTTGCAAAAAGCACAACAATTAGTTTTTATTGTGACTGTACATAAAAAAATAGAAACTTAACAGATTATAATGATGTGTAATACTTGCCTGAACGATAAAAAAAAAAAACGACAGAGTTATTTGATTCTCTTTGGCACTGATAAGAAAAAAAGAGAGCCAACTCGAGAGGGTTAATGAACTGAGCACATGGCCTGAAGCGCATGGCGCAGGTGCACTTAGGGCGTGTCCGAATACACTTTTGCTAGTTTAACGACGAAAAAACAGTCTGTGCATCAGGCGCATGGTCCAAAGGGTTCCTCATCTCTATGAGTCACGGGTGTGTTTTGGGCATACCGTGCAATAA
This sequence comes from Romanogobio albipinnatus, assembly GCA_023566225.1. NCBI lineage: Eukaryota > Metazoa > Chordata > Actinopteri > Cypriniformes > Gobionidae > Romanogobio > Romanogobio albipinnatus. Next base: position 70,250,546 of record CM042239.1, on the reverse strand, counting down.
ACCAATCAGAGTCTCATCTCCCATTCCCTTTAAAAGCCAGTTGCGCTCACACCATGGCGGATTCACTATTTACAAATGGCAGATTCGCTATTTACATGGAAAGACTGAAAACCTCTCCAGAGAGGAATCATTTTATTTCTTTTTTTTTACATTATTTTTTAAAATGTTTGTGTGCTGCTGCCCTGTATGTGTAATATGCAGAATGCACGTGTGTTGTACCTATAAGCGCATCTTTTGAACACAACCTTAAAATAACACAAAAAATACTGCGCTATAGACTTTAGACCCGGTTTTTGTTGGTCAATGGCACAGTCGTTTTCAGTTGCCTCAAAATAGCAACGCGCCAACAATTAACGTATTTCCTTTGCATTTTTCGCGTACAGACAAAACTATTGTCAAAACGATTCCCACGCGCCGACAATGCGCCTGAACACATCTGGTTTTCCAGACCAGCACGCCCATGGGAGAACAGATGCGTGCGAGTGCATTTGCTTTTAAAACAACTTGCCGCTGGATGTGAAAATGATAACGGCGTCGGGCTGAAACTAGCAAAAAACACTTGTTTCAACATCAACGATGTACTAAAAACAGGAATGTTTTTCCTTTGCGTTTCTCGCATACAGACGAAAGCACTTCTCACCTGCAGTCGCATTGCGCGGGAAGTACGAAAGGACCCTATAGGTGTGTAGTGTTTCTTTATAAAGTGACATCGCCAACTACTGGCCTGGCAGCAGAATACAGATCTTCTGTATTCTGCTAAAAATCTTTAGTCGTTTTCACGGATCTGTGTGAACGTTTTCGTCTGTATGCGAGAAACGCAAAGGAAAAACATTCCTGTTTTTAGTACATCGTTGATGTTGAAACATAGTTCATGTTTCCTTTGTCCTTGTTTATTAGTTGCCATGGTTTTTTATTTGCCCTCATGTGTCTTGTTATCTTGTTTTGACCCAGGTGTTTCACTGTGTATAAATATATCCCTCATTTTCAGTTGTTCTTTATCGTTTATTGTCGATGTTTGCTGGTTGCTCTGTTCAAGTTTTGAGAAGTTCTGAGTACCAGTGCATGAGCATTTTGTTATTAATAAGGACTGCTGCGTATAGATCATACTTTTTTCATCCTTTGCTTCAACCAGTGCTGACAATCAGCCACGGTCTTTTAAAGTCTAGTTTACAACAGATGCAGTTAATAATGTCTCTCATTATTTTAAATGTCTCAATTTTAAAACTGTAATGCGGTGTAACCATTACGTAAAATACTGTACATCAACTTCAAATAAATAAATAAACAAAAAATAAAAACAGCCTTATACTAGCATCAATTTTAAGTTCACGTTGACTGGCAAGTTTTTGGTCTGATAAAACATATCTATATTTCTTTTTGACCAGCAGGTAATATATTCCAGCAAAAGAAAATCAAATATCTTAAACATTCAGACACCCTTGGTGGTTTCTTAGAAATCCATTTAAGAAAAATGCTCTTATGGGCAACATAAGTGAGGAGATTAAACAACTACCTATTCAATGCACTCTTAAATAATACTATAAAGTTTATAGTATTATAAGCAACACCTATTAAAAAATAATGTGTATTTAGGTCACATCCTGTATAAGGGATCATTTTCAATTAATAATTCATGCAGTTTTTTTAAACAAATATCATGAATCTTTAATGATAAGGATATCTTAGGAAATAAACTCTTGTCATCTCAAGATTGGACTGCTGCAACAGCCTGTTGTCTGGTTGTTACCCTACAATGATCCAGAATGCTGCAGCTGACCTGTACTCCAGTGAACACAAAAGGGCTCTCTACCCACCTACACTGGCTGCCCATGTCTCCTGACTTCAGATTCAAGCCATATAACATCTCCACCCTCCCACATACACACATTATTACATGTCTAGGCTTCTTCAGAGACTGCTGGGGTCTGTGTGAGGCACTAAATCATTTTCCAGAACATTCACATTCACTGTTCCTTAATGGTGGAGTATTGCAAATGTCACCAGAACAACCCTGTAAATCCCTGTAACACAGTCACAGTCACACTAGACTTTGAACATGTGAAACTTCCAGACTGTCCTCCAAAAAAACCGACTCTATAGGTCGTTTTCAAGCACATTATTACAACCTTTATTTACGTTTTAAAGTCATGCGCCCTCTAGCTGGCGTAAAAATAATGACAGTGTCGTGTTACGTCTGTCATCATGAAATGCAATGTGTGGACTTTTTACCACCATTTGTCATATTTCCATTTAACAAACGGATCACAACGGATCAAGTCTAGACCGAACTTCCCAACCTCAAATGTTGTGGGCGGGGCTAAGTTTGGCTGGCATCCAGGCTAGAATTCGGCCTTATTGGGACAATAAAGCCCTCACCAAACCTACCCCTAACCAATAAACAGGCATTAGACACTTTATTTTCACTTTTCAAATATTTTCTTTTCTTTTTTTTCTAAATAAATGCCTTTCAAATCTGATATGTGATGGGAAAAGGGATTAGAACGAGTTTGGCAAAAGGTGGATTCAAACTTCAGAGTTGATTTGCGTCAACTTTCTGCCATGTGTTTTAGCCCTATACTACTGCTGCTGCACACAAACCAGTGTCGTCTGTCCTTTTGTCTGGCCTACCAGATGTCAGTGGGCGGAGTTAGTGCAAATAGCATTTGTCAACAAGGCGGTCTATTTGCACTTAGTGTAAATAGACACTTCGCAAATAAAAACCCTAAATCTTTTGTACTTTTTTTTAACTTGTATTCCAGCTTTTCTTGTGTTACTGTCTCGTTTGGTTGAGTTTTAGCATTCCTCACTTATAAGACGTGTTGGATAAAAGCGGAACTTCTAGTGATATGTATAGCTGACATAGACCTCACCTCTTGTGGAATGTTCCAGGCCATGTAGACGTGGCTTTTAAACTCATCCATCCACACTTCAGCCACTCTCAGAGCATTTCTGCGCACGTGGGCAGTAAGATCCTCCGTGTAGGGTTTGTGGGCGCGCTCGATATGGGCGATACGGGCACAGGGCAACACCTCCACACTTCCTCCACATTGCCACACCTACACAGACACAAAGAGTCTAAATAAAAATACATTTTTCACGCTGAGAAATAAAAAGGCACAATTCTTGGCAAGATACATCTACTCTCTGGCTCAGACTGAGCAGCTGATAACATGCAGAAGCTTTGTATCTTGCGTAACACTTATGTCTCTAAGAATAAAGCTCATTTGGACATCTTAAGGACACCCAGACCCCCATGAGACGCTGAAAGGAAATTTAATTTATGGCATGTGAGGTAAATTGGATACATTTAAAATACGGATTTGTCTCAAGGGGAAAAGATAATGCATACGTCCTTGCACGTGAACACTCCAGCTGTCTTCTATGGCTGGATCCTAACACAGATGGAACCTCATAAGTGACTGATTTGGAACACTCTACATCAACAGCAACTCAAATATATCTCCACATGTGAAGCACATGGTGAGACGTGAACCACAGTTACAACAGAGTTTAGAGTTAGCATGTTGCTAAGCTAACCATCAACCTGTAAGGCAAATGTCAGAGCACACAAACAAATGCTGCCTAAATGGTCAATCTGTATTAAGATTGAACACATATTTCAGTGTCTCTTAGTTCTGAATAAAAGGAGTGTGTACAATTTAGCATAGTTAAAAGTGCTCTTTTTACAGAAAGAATATACTTACGCAAAAACTGAATGTAAACTTTTCAGACACTTACAGTATGTTAATTGCAATCAAATGAAAATGTGGTATAGTTTGAATTCAATTATCTGAACTGCCTTTTTGACCCACATTTAAGAAAGACAAACATCTTTTTATGTAATTTCATAATTACCTCTTAAAGTCCCCCTGTGGTGAAAATCAAGTTTTTAATGTTGTTTATGTGATGTTTTTAATATGCTTATATTTAAGGGCGGGCTTTAGCATATTATCAACTATTCTCTGAAGCAAATAAAAAAAAAATGGTATGACGTATATTACAATGTTATGATGAACTACACTCACCTGAAGGATTATTAGGAACACCATACTAATACTGTGTTTGACCCCCTTTCGCCTTCAGAACTGCCTTAATTCTACGTGGCATTGATTCAACAAGGTGCTGAAAACATTCTTTAGAAATGTTGGCCCATATTGATAGGATAGCATCTTGCAGTTGATGGAGATTTGTGGGATGCACATCCAGGGCACGAAGCTCCCGTTCCACCACATCCCAAAGATGCTCTATTGGGTTGAGATCTGGTGACTGTGGGGGCCATTTTAGTACAGTGAACTCATTGTCATGTTCAAGAAACCAATTTGAAATGATTTGAGCTTTGTGACATGGTGCATTATCCTGCTGGAAGTAGCCATCAGAGGATGGGTACATGGTGGTCATAAAGGGATGGACATGGCATGGTCAGAAACAATGCTCAGGTAGGCCGTGGCATTTAAACCATGCCCAATTGGCACTAAGGGGCCTAAAGTGTGCCAAGAAAACATCCCCCACACCATTACACCACCACCACCAGCCTGCACAGTGGTAACAAGGCATGATGGATCCATGTTCTCATTCTGTTTACGCCAAATTCTGACTCTACCATCTGAATGTCTCAACAGAAATCCAGACTCATCAGACCAGGCAACATTTTTCCAGTCTTTAACTGTCCAATTTTGGTGAGCTCGTGCAAATTGTAGCCTCTTTTTCCTATTTGTAGTGGAGATGAGTGGTACCCGGTGGGGTCTTCTGCTGTTGTAGCCCATCCGCCTCAAGGTTGTGCCTGTTGTGGCTTCACAAATGCTTTGCTGCATACCTCGGTTGTAACGAGTGGTTATTTCAGTCAAAGTTGCTCTTCTATCAGCTTGAATCAGTCGGCCCATTCTCCTCTGAACTCTAGCATCAACAAGGCATTTTCGCCCACAGGACTGCCGCATACTGGATGTTTTTCCCTTTTCACACCATTCTTTGTAAACCTTAGAAATGGTTGTGTGTGAAAATCCCAGTAACTGAGCAGATTGTGAAATACTCAGACCGGCCCGTCTGGCAGCAACAACCATGCCACGCTCAAAATTGCTTGAATCACCTTTCTTTCCCATTCTGACATTCCGTTTGGATTGACAATCTCAGTTCAGGAGATTGTCTTGACCAGGACCACACCCCTAAATGCATTGAAGCAACTGCCATGTGATTGGTTGATTATATAATTGCATTAATGAGAAATTGAACAGGTGTTCCTAATAATCCTTTAGGTGAGTGTATAACAATGTATATGTGCGAATTACGGCCCATGCTATTCAGCAGCAAACCTATTTGAAAAGGTTGGTTGACCAATGAAGTCTTGGTAATTTATTTAAAAAGCATGGTGAGGACAACAGCATAGCAGTATCCCAAACAATGTCCAAAACACAAGAATACACTGGTGACAAGCTATGCAGTTTTGTAATTAAAAAATGATAAAGCTGCATAGGGCAAAGCTCTTTCAGCAACAATAAAATACGCACCCTAACTATTATCTACAGGGAGTGCAGAATTATTAGGCAAGTTGTATTTTTGAGGATTCATTTTACAACATTAATAATTAAACAACAACCATGTTGTCAATGAACACAAAAAAACTCATTAATATCAAAGCTGAATATTTTTGGAAGTGGTTTTTAGTTTTAGCTAGTTTAGGGGGATATCTGTGTGTGCAGGTGACTATTACTGTGCATAATTATTAAGCAACTTAACAAAAAACAAATTTATACCCATTTCAATTATTTATTTTTACCAGTGAAACCAATATAACATCTCAACATTCACAAATATACATTTCTGACATTCAAAAACCAAACAAAAACAAATCAGTGACCAATATAGCCACCTTTCTTTGCAAGGACACTCAAAAGCCTGCCATCCATGGATTCTGTCAGTGTTTTGATCTGTTCACCGTCAACAGTGCGTGCAGCAGCAACCACAGCCTCCCAGACACTGTTCAGAGAGGTGTACTGTTTTCCCTCCTTGTAAATCGCACATTTGATGATGGACCACAGGTTCTCAATGGGGTTCAGATCAGGTGAACAAGGAGGCCATATCATTAGATTTTCTTCTTTTATACCCTTTCTTGCCAGCCACGCTGTGGAGTACTTGGACGCGTGTGATGGAGCATTGTCCTGCATGAAAATCATGTTTTTCTTGAAGGATGCAGACTTCTTCCTGTACCACTGCTTGAAGAAGGTGTCTTCCAGAAACTGGCAGTAGGACTGGGAGTTGAGCTTGACTCCATCCTCAACCCGAAAAGGCCCCACAAGCTCATCTTTGATGATACCAGCCCAAACCAGTACTCCACCTCCACCTTGCTGGCGTCTGAGTCGGACTGGAGCTCTCTGCCCTTTACCAATCCAGCCACGGGCCCATCCATCTGGCCCATCAAGACTCACTCTCATTTCATCAGTCCATAAAACCTTAGAAAAATCAGTCTTGAGATATTTCTTGGCCCAGTCTTGACGTTTCAGCTTGTGTGTCTTGTTCAGTGGTGGTCGACTTTCTGCCTTTCTTACCTTGGCCATGTCTCTGAGTATTGCACACCTTGTGCTTTTGGGCACTCCAGTGATGTTGCAGCTCTGAAATATGGCCAAACTGGTGGCAAGTGGCATCTTGGCAGCTGCACGCTTGACTTTTCTCAGTTCACGGGCAGTTATTTTGCGCCTTGGTTTTTCCACACGCTTCTTGCGACCCTGTTGACTATTTTGAATGAAACGCTTGATTGTTCGATGATCACGCTTCAGAAGCTTGGCTATTTTAAGACTGCTGCATCCCTCTGCAATATATCTCACTATTTTTGACTTTTCTGAGCCTGTCAAGTCCTTCTTTTGACCCATTTTGCCAAAGGAAAGGAAGTTGCCTAATAATTATGCACACCTGATATAGGGTGTTGATGTCATTAGACCACACCCCTTCTCATTACAGAGATGCACATCACCTAATATGCTTAATTGGTAGTAGGCTTTCCAGCCTATACAGCTTGGAGTAAGACAACATGCATAACGAGGATGATGTGGTCAAAATACTCATTTGCCTAATAATTCTGCACTCCCTGTATGTGTAGAAAAAAATTCCATTACTCTTTCAAGATTAGAACTGCATTTTGAAGCGATTGTTATAGTCAGCCAATTTAATAAAAATAAAAAAAACATAGTCTGAGGAAAAATATGACAATCTGAGAGGTCATGACTTCACTTTGAAGCCAGAGGAAATGTATCAAGATTGTGTGGAGTGTATTATGAGGCTGAGCAGAAGAGGCTATCAAGGACACTCGATATACGCTTCACTCCAGCAGGTACACTCTGCTCTCACTGTGGGGAGGAAGATGAAGCTGTCATTAGATCTCAAACAGAACTCCCTATAAATGTATTGCTCCCTCTTAAAGGGGCATTCACCCTGGCATTGAATCAAAGAAACAAAGCCACATGAATCACTCGTTTTCAATGAGAGATGGTAATTCAGTGACTGTCAAAAGTTTGGAATAATTACTACAAATATTTAGCAATTTTTCTATGTTTTTGAAAGTAGATTCTTATATGCAGCAAGGATGCATTTATTTAATCAAATACAGTAAAAACAGTTGAATAACAATACAAATGAAAAATCGGTTTGGATTCAAGTAGGCAAATACTTCTATAGAGTCTATGACTGGATCATCATCGCAGTGATTATTATTTTTCTAGTATGTTATATGTATCAACAGTTCTTCTAACCCTAATTGATGGAGTATGTAGCCTTTTTTTGGGGGTCACACTTTATATTAGGTGTCTTTAACTACACTGTAAAAAAAGGTTCCTGGCTCGTAATCATAGGGGAACCTTTTTTAGTGCTATATAGCACCAATTTCGGTGCTTTAGTGGTTCTTCAGCGGTTCTTTGACTAAGGTGCCATATAGCACCTCTGAAGAACCGCTGAAGAACCACTGAAGCACTAAAAAAGGTTCCCCTATGATTACGAGCCAAGAACCATTTTTGGTGCCATATAGAACCTTTTTTTTAGAGGTTACTATGTACTTACATAAAAAAACAAGTACAATGTACTTTTGATGTTGTATTGCAAAACACTTTCTGCTATTAAGGTGGGATACGGGTAAGGTTAGGGACATGTTTGGTGGTATGGATAGGTTTAAGGGTGGGTTAAGGTGTAAGGGAACTGTAAAAAAACTGGCCTTCACTCTCTTACGTTGACATAAGTGAAGCTGTCAGCATTCAAATAATGGCACTGACATCTTGGGTCTCGAGTCTGCGCAGTAGTGGGCGCGAAGTTGAGCCGCGATATCAAGGTCCTGCCCACAATCTCTAATCAACTACTTTTTAGACTAAAGTTAAAGCTGCAATCTCCTCCCGAAGTTCCCGAAAAATGTCTGTTAGTGCCTCAGTGACTACTTCACTCAGAGAAGCCATCAATCGCAGCTGTCAATCATAATGTAACATCAACGTTTTTATAGCATCAAATAACTAACTAAAACCAAACTTAAAGAACAACCACTTGAATTAACATCAGAGTGATAAAAACGGCCTAAAATGACCATCTTTGGGGGAAAAAAATTATTTGAAGTGTAATTTGATTGTTTAGTTTGTCTATGTCCCATTGCATTTCATCGAGAGGGTGGGGTTTATGACCTATACTGCATCCATTTAAATGTTAGCACATACCGGTAGTAGTTAAGGACACCTAATATAAAGTGGGACCTTTTTTATTTCTTAAACAACCATGTAGGAAGACACATCATGGCCATATTCCAGGATGACAATGTCAAGATTCATCAGGATCAAACTGTGAAAGAATCATTCATGAAGAATCATTTTCACACATGAATTGGCACCGCCGAGTCCAGAGCTTAAAGTGATAGTTCACTCAAAAATGAAAATTCTGTCATCATTTACTCACCCTCAAGTTGTTCCAAACCTGTATGAGTTTCTTTGTTCTGCAGAACACAAAAGAAGATATTTTGAAGAATGTTTGTAACCAAGCAGACTACCATAGTAGGGGAAAAAAAATACTATGATAGTCAATGGTTGCTCTATCTGCTTTGTTACAAACATTCTTCAAAATATCTTCTTTTGTGTTCAGCAGAAACAAAGAAACTCATACAGGTTTGGAACAACTTGAGGGTGAGTAAATGATGACAGAATCTTCATTTTTGGGAACCTTTAAATTAATTTGGGATGTGCAGGAGGAGACTTTACACTGCACTGTCAATACAAGATCTTGACCAAAAATTGATGCACCTCTTGATGGAAATAACATCACAACATTTATTTCCATCATGGGTCAAGATTCTTCATACTTCCTCCCAACCATTCCTTCACAATTTGAGCCTGATGAATCTTGACTTGTCATCTTGGAATATGGCAATGATGTGTCTTCCTACATGATTGTTTAAGAAATGAAAAGCTACACACTCCATCAATTAGGGTTAAAATAACTGTTACCATATAACATGCTAGAAACATAATAATCACTGCAATAACGATCCAATCATAGACTCTTAAAGGGTCACTTCAGCAATTAGCATTAAGCTTTGTATCAGTAGAAACCCGGTAGTATATTCAAATGATCGTATTTTTGAGCCAGAGGCTAGAGACTACAGCCAGTACTAGGAGCTGTTCCGCATGTTTTCAACCCACCCACACGGGAGGGATCTCACTCACAGAATGTAAGACACAGACGGCCGCACGGACATTCATAACAAAGCGGTGCGGAGCAAAGCGAGTGTTCTCAATTAATTCCTATGAAAGTTAAGCTTCCATAGGCATGAACTGAAAACGCGTCAGACTGGACACGCACCATGAATGATTGGGCCGTGAATAAATGCGGTGCTTAGCTCAGCTCAGCTCTTCGCTCTCGTGATGAATGAAATCTGACTCCTGCTGCGTTTGTGCTGCGAATCTTATTCAGCTCGTGCTGCGGTGGGCAAGTGATGTAACTGGTAGGCGTGGCTTTGGGAGTGGCCTCGTAGGGCAGCGAAGCAAGTGCATTCTGGGAGTTGTTGTCTTTCATCCACATGAGCCAAAAATACATTTTCTGGCTTTTTTCAGTCTAGAAGGCACCAACTTCTAAAATAATTTCACATTTCTACGACATAAATGACCCAGTTTAAATACACATTCATCTTTCCAGCGTTGAAGTACCCCTTTAAGCATTTGACTATTTCAATCCAAAAAGTGACTTTTTTTGTCCAGTCAGTGTATTATGATAATGTAAAAGAGCTTTATTTTTATTTTTTTTGGTAACACTTTTCAATAAGGTTGTATTAGTTAACATTAGTTAATGCATTAGTTAACATGAACTAACCATGAACAACACCTCTGTTCAGCATTAGTTCATCTTGAACTTTAGTTAATAAAAATGCAGCTGTTCATGGTTTGTTCATATATTAGTTCACAGTGCATTAATTAATGTTAACAAGATTTGAATAATGCATTAGTAAATGAACCTTATTGTAAAGTGTTACCCTTTTTTTTTTAATTAAAAATTATTCCTGTGGTGGCAAACTTAAAAAAAAATGTAATTACTCCAAACTTTTGACCAGTAGTGTATGCAAATGGAGAGTTACGATAGCAGGAGTTGCTGTATACAGTCAGATATATCGAGTGTGAACGCCTTCTAGCAGCGAGCAGCACAGAAACTCTGTGACCTCCAGCAATGTAATCGCTGTCAGTGTGAACACACGGTTAAGAGAACAGGAGAGCACAGTCAAGCACACATGCCAATCACTCTCGTCTGTGAGAGGACCTGTGTATAGAGCTTTGGTAAGTGGCTCTATGAGGTGCTTGAATGGGGCGAAAAAAAGTCAGTCAGTTCAAATCTAATTTCACATCACGCTACAGTTATAAGCCGGAACACAATTAGGCCTTGTTTTGAAGATGGAGAGTCAATTATGGGTAGCAATTCAATAAAATCAGCAGTTTCTATGACAATGGCACACCAATGACATGGAAACAGCACACGGCACATAAAATCCACTCCCTTGGAGATGTCTGAAAGGACAACTGGCTTGGATGGTTTCCTAGATCAGAACGGTGCAATTAAAAACACTTACTAGTATATACTTAAGCAGCAGTTGTTAAATTGAAAGAAAAGATTCTCCGCGTGGGTGGAATTGCTGTTGTCATGGTTTATTGTCGTTGTTGACCGTAGCGTGCATTAGCAGTCGCACTGCCCTGATATTTACGCCTGTATAATTGACCCTTGTCAGAATCTATGTTTGACAAGCAAGTAACATGCGCACTGAACTGAATAGTGGGTGGTTTAAAAATGTCTGTGCGTGTATATGTGTGTGAATGTGCGACCGCCTGTTTTTATCCCTCTTTTCTGCCTGCCAATCCTCCTACGGACACTCGCGGTTCCCCGAAACTAGAGCAGCCCTGCTGCTTGTCAGTGCTAACTTTTGTCTCGCTATTTTTTTGCTTGCCTCCAGTGCTCAAACATTTACTCCCAAATGATCATCCAAATGCTTGGATTTGTTCTACTGTGATGACACTGATCGGAGAGTACACAGGTTCATATGAACCCAAATGTCATTCATTTCCTGGTGTAAACATTTGTACAAGAGTGCTACATTTCCATGGAGAGATGTCTGGGGTAGCAAGAGAGGCAGCATGCTAATCAAACAATGATCATGTCTGAAATGTTAGTGTTTACACTGACTATTGGCTACTATTTTTATTTTTGTGATTATGACTTTCTGAATAAATAAAAGGACATTAAATACTGATTAATTTCACTATACAAGAGAAAAAACTGCTGAATGATATGAGGTACTAGCACAGCTATATCAATGCCAATTATACAATTGATCAGCTATTATACAGAAATATGTAACAGCAGCTTGTGGTGACCAATCAAAACCCAGGTTAGAGAACTGCATTAATAAATGTCTTAATTATTGGAGGTCCTTTAAAAAAAACTGTCAAGAAAAAAATTTGTTAAATAATCATCATTACCTATGGTTCATTTGACTTTCTGGAAACAGAAAGTCCATTTGAGTGCATTGTGGGAAACAATATTCCATGCAGTGTGATCTGGTTGTACAGTGGCAAGAAAAAGTATGTGAACCACTTGGAGAATCTGTGAAAATGTGAATAATTTTAACTAAATAAAAGGGATCATACCATTTTTTATTTAGTACTGTCCTGAATAAGATATTTTACATAAACAAATGTTTACATATAGTCCACAAGACAAAAAAAATGCTGAATTTAATAAAATAACCCCATTCAAAGTATGATTTTGAGATCCATCTTTTCACACTGAGGACAATTGAGGGACTCAAACAGGTTGAAATATTCACTGATGCTCCAGAAGGAAACATGATGCATTAAGAGCCGGGGGTGAAAACCTATTGAATTTGTAAATTGTATTCAATTTGTCTTCTGAGAAACATGCACATATTTTCTGTTCCTTCTGAAGGGCAGTACTAAACGGAAAAAAAAGAAGATATTTAAACAAAATAAGAAACATTTGGACATCCTGCTCAAAAGTTTTCACCCCCAGCTCTTAATGCATCGTGTTTCCTTCTGGAGCATCAGTGAATATTTCACCCTTTTTTTAGTAGTTGTGTTTGAGTCCCTCAATCGTCCTCAGTGTGAAAAGTTGGATCTCAGAATCATACAATCCCAGCTGGAGAGGGTTCAAATATGTAAAAGATGCTGGAAAACTGAAGAATGTGCAGGGCCTGGAGGATTTTTCTGAAGAACATTGGGCAGTTTAACTGCTCAGGACAAACAAGGGACTCAAGAACAACAAGTCCCTTCACAAAACAAAAAAACAGCCGTGGATCATCCAGGGAACGACACACAGTATTGAGAATGAATGCTTCATAAACTTTTGAACGGGGCTATTTTAATAAATTCAGCTATTTTTTTGTCTTGTGGACTATATGTAAACATTTTTAATGTAAAATATCTGATTCAGGACAGTACTAAATAAAAAATAACATGCATTTTGTGTGATCTCTTTTATTTAGTTAAAATTATTCACATTTTTACAGATTCTGCGAAAGTGGTTCACATACTTTTTCTTGTCACTGTATACTGCACATTTTGGCAAATGCACTAGGTTGCTTGAATATGCACATACAGAAAATTGTGAATAGTAACAAAAAAAAAGGATGCTTCTTTAAAGGCTCTTTACACATAGCAACAGTTCTATTTAGAACCATACATTCCTTAAAATGAGTTTAAACGCCTTTTTTTCTTTTTTTATCAGTAAGCGTTTCATTATTGATTTTTATGGAGCTCAACCATCCAACTACATAGACTGTAGACACACTTTTGACAGGTACTTATCCTTTATAAAATGTCTATACATTTGAACTGTTGCCTACCAATCATGTAACTGTGAGCAGCTCTGTTGAGTTGGGAAAACTTCTCTCCTGTTCTCCATTAAGCAAGTAAGTGACAGGGATATTGAATTTATGATCCATATTGTTAGAGATCTCAATTATCACTTAGGTTGGGTTTAAGCATAAACATGCCCATCAAATGTTCACATACTTTCCATTAGGGCTTGACATTAACACCCATCAAGTCGCCAAATGCGGTGTAATTCTGCAGTGGCATGTAACGCAGTCACTACTAGCCAATTTGGTGGGTTGAATTTTATATATAACTTATACATTTTTCAAAAGATACTTTGTAAAAGGTATCTGAAATAATAAACTATGTGCAATGTAGTGTTGTCAAAAATATAGATTTTTCAATACATATCAATACTGAAAGAACTCTTCCAGTACTCCTTTCCTACAGATTACATACACGATACCAGCTGCTCTTTCTCCCTCTCATCTCTCCGACAGTGAGTGACACACAAACCCGCCTTCGCTCGCTCGCTCCCTCTCCTAAAAATGGGCTGATGAGTTCCTTGTTCTATGAAGTCCCTCCTTCAGAAATACGTAACGAGTTCTGATTGTGCCAGCGGTTCCCGTGTTGTGATTTGACAGCAGCTTAACGCACATGGCCCGATTCCTGTGTTGTGATTCGACAGCAGCTTAGCGCACGTAACTTGCATGGAAAGGTCACGCCTCTTAACGGGAGATATATGTGCTTAATGATCTCTACAGCGTCCCTGGGAAAGCCAAACAAAGGTGATTTGACTCCGGGATGAAAATAACAGCGTCTCGACGACATGGCGACAAACACACTCAAACGCACCACTTCCTTTTCTCCACGCGACCGTCCTCTTCTCCACGTGGGACAGCAACAAGACCACGCCCCCTTTTTCGCTTATTCTTGTGGGCGGAGGTTAGTCTATTCTACTGTTCTACTGACTGACGTAATTAATGAAGGAAGTACCAGGATGTAGTCCAAGCCGGCCGTTCGCTGTAGGCTTTGAAAGGGAACTTCTGTTAAATAAAATATCTCGCTTGGCATTGAACTTTGAGCTTTATAATTTTACAGGTATTATTTATGCTCTAACAGCAACATTACACACTAACTAAAGTTTGAACAGTGGGATCACGAAGAACAGGACCTTTAATATAATTTAAACGGAGTTATAAAAAAAATTCACCCCCCTCACAGTTGTCATGAAGGGCAAAATTAGCTGTATAGACCAAAACCACTCTTTGTACCGGGCTGTACACATATTTTTCTGCTGTAAAGTTGGGCATTTTAACATAAGGAGATACAGATTTGACTCCCTTTTGGAGCCAGTCTCTAGTGATCAGTCGATAAATTGCAGTTTAAGTCACTTCCGTGTTGGATTCAAGAGAGACCCCAGGAGGTTGCCACTTGGTATAAATACACAAGAGACTAAGGCCCTGTCCCAAATGGCACCCTAAACCATCGCGGTCTTCCTTCGAGACATAATTCCACTTTGACTGTCGGGAAAAAGTCGGCAAAAGTGCGCATTGAGGGCGCATATCGACCGCAAAGGGGGCCCTCGCGAGCACCATTCTGAGACCTAAAATGACAAATGGGACACACTGCGGTCTCGTGGACTCAACGGACACGCGCACGTGGCAGCCATTGCAAGTCCACAAGACCAAAAGTGCATATGAAGTGTGCCATTTGGGACAAGGCCAAACTAGGAACAAGAGTGGGTAATAAATCGCTATGGAAACTAATAAGCGTAACTGTTTCAGGAAGTGAACATTGGGAATAATAGGAACAGAAACTGCATTTCAAAACAAAAGTCTGAAACACAAAACAGGGGAATTGTAACAGCTACAGTTTCCCATGTCAATAAAAAAATATATAATTTAATAACATAATTTGCTTTCAGTTTTTTTTATGTAAAACCCTGATACAACAAGTTATTATAAGTCAGGTTCTATATAGCACTTACAAAGCATGGTTCTTTATGGAACCGTATAAAAAAGGTTTGTGATATTGATACAAGCTGATAAACCTAACCTGGTACTGTTTAGGACCTTTTCTGGTCTCGCTTTATATTTGGTTTTTTTTAAAGTGTAAGGGAAGGGTCAGCAGTGTAATTATAGATGCAATTACAGAAATTAATTACAGCTGTGATTACATGCAGGTACAATTTAAATACATTTATGTACACAATAAGTGCATTGTATCAAGTTATTAATTAAATGTTAGTGCATAGTATTTAAAGACACTTAATTTAAAGTGGGACCATCTTCTTAAAGACTGTACATGCATACTAAAGAAACAGTATGTGTAATCTATCCATTTCCTCTTGTCTCTCTTAGTGCAGAGAATTCTGGCATCAACGCTACACATAAATGCCAAACAATCTGTGATGCGCATGCTTTGCACAAAGTATTTTTGTATCTAATTTGCAACCCTGCAAACCTCTAATGAAAAAGACTCGCATGGATGACATGTCTATAAATACCTCCTTAGAGTTCCTGTCACCTTGTTAGGTTCATAGTGAACCGCGTAGCAAGTCAACAATCCACATCTGAAAATCTGAGCCGTTGTTCGCCAACAGGAAATGGGAATGTATGTAAAACGGCATGAATTAATTATGCTCCAGCAGCCCTAGACCGTGGATGAAGACCGCAGAGTGTGCTGACACGACTCTTTATTGTCGCTAACGGTAGCTAAGTTCTATTCCAGACTAGCAAAGGCCATCTGTTTCAACTTCTGAGGTGCTCTATCAGCAAAGCCTCATTCCCTTTGGATACAGAAGGACGGAAGAAGCCCTCACACAATGCTGCTCGATGCCCTTCAGACCTTGGCCTACTGCAAAAATACCTGCAACATGCTCTCATTTTCCTTCATGCTTTATCTCAATGCCATCCCAAAGAACAGTATGTGCTAATTTTGCTATGAGTTTACATAGCAAAGTGCAGAAATGTTCTCTAATACTGTGAATGAATTGATAGAGTTTGATTTACTTTAGTGAGCAAACAGTGACTCATGAGCAGAACGGCTGAATCCAGGTAGACTAGAGTAGAACTAAATGAAGAATAAGTGTGAATGTTACATCTATTTTACACCGCTATGAACACGGTCACGGGATGTTTGCTGACAAACAGACGAAGGCAGATGAAGATGGTTCCAAATGACAAACTTTAATAGTTAATCCAAACGGCAGGCAGTGCAAACACATCTAAATACAATGGTGATCGGACAAGGAGTGCAGGAGAAGGAACAACTGGTGAATACAAAGGAGGATGATAAAAACACACAGCTGACACATATGAACTAATAATGACGGTAACCTAGGAGACAGATGAGTGGCGGGAATCTGAACAAAGAAACACGTGACAAATGAAAACAAACGGAAAGTCCACAAACTAAACTAAACAAACACAGGCAAGTGGAGGGAAACAATCAGTGAAAAAACAGTTGTTACACTAAATATCAGCCCCTCGAATCAATCAAACTGGAGCATCGGAACTAACTGTTGTATAATATATTATGGAAGATCAATCCCACAAAATGTGTTCAGGTCATATTTCACTCTATAATGAAAGGACAAAACTAGAAATTATATTTTGGATAAAGATATTTGGGAGAAAATGTGCTGTTATGAAAAATCACAATTAAAAAACACAAACTTACACTACATTTTTTTTTTTTTTACACTCACCTAAAGGATTTTTTGGAACACCATACTAATACTGCACCTTCAGAACTGCCTTAATTCTACGTGGCATTGATTCAACAAGGTGCTGAACGCATTCTTTAGAAATGTTGGCACATATTGATAGGATAGCATCTTGCAGTTGATGGAGATTTGTGGGATGCACATCCAGGGCAGGAAGCTCCCGTTCCACCACATCCCAAAGATGCTCTATTGGGTTGAGATCTGGTGACTGTGTACAGTGTAACATTTTAGTACAGTGAACTCATTCTCATGTTCAAGAAACCAATTTGAAATGATTCAAGCTTTGTGACATGGTGCATTATCCTGCTGGAAGTAGCCATCAGAGGATGGGTACATGGTGGTCATAAAGGGATGGACATGGTCAGAAACAATGCTCAGGTAGGCCGTGGCATTTAAAAAATGCCTAATTGGCACTAAGGGGCCTAAAGTGTGCCAAGAAAACATCCCCCACACCATTACACCACCACCACCAGCCTGCAGAGTGGTAACAAGGCATGATGGATCCATGTTCTCATTCTGTTTACGCCAAATTCTGACTCTACCATCTGAATGTCTCAACAGAAATCGAGACTCATCAGACCAGGCAACATTTTTCCAGTCTTCAACTGTCCAATTTTGGTGAGCTCGTGCAAATTGTAGCCTCTTTTTCCTATTTGTAGTGGAGATGAGTGATACCCGGTGGGGTCTTCTGCTGTTGTAGCTCATCCGCCTCAAGGTTGTGCGTGTTGTGGCTTCACAAATGCTTTGCTGCATACCTCGGTTGTAACAAGTGGTTATTTCAGTCAAAGTTGCTCTTCTATCAGCTTGAATCAGTCGGCCCATTCTCCTCTGACCTCTAGGATCAACAAGGCATTTTCGCCCACAGGACTGCCGCATACTGGATGTTTTTCCCTTTTCACACCATTCTTTGTAAACCCTAGAAATGGTTGTGTGTGAAAATCCCAGTAACTGAGCAGATTGTGAAATACTCAGACCGGCCCGTCTGGCACCAACAACCATGCCACGCTCAAAATTGCTTAAATCACCTTTCTTTCCCATTCTGACATTCAGTTTGGAGTTCAGGAGATTGTCTTGACCAGGACCACACCCCTTAATGCATTGAAGCAACTGCCATGTGATTGGTTGATTAGATAATTGCATTAATGAGAAATTGGGGTTGGGGGTTGTGCCATCTCCTGGAAATGAGTTTTGCAGGGTGGGATGTTATAATAAATATCAGCTGGTCAACCAATCAAATTAAGGCTGGTCCACACTAAAATATATTACCAGATTTTCGAAATATGAGAAACCACAAACATTTTGATTAAAAAAAATCATAGATTTAACAGTTTTGTTCCTATAGTGTGTGGAGTGCCACGATGTGACCAAGACAGAACCACACACAAACAGATTCCAGTCACAAACAACCAGATTCCCGACTGTAAACACAGGCAATCTTGCAAAATCTCTCACAAGCTTATGTGACTTTAGAGTAAACAAACATGGTGGACGGGCAAGAAGAAATGGCAATAATCTGCTTTTTACAGAAAATTCACAGATTAAAAAAAAGAAAAAGGTTTGGATGATGTTGTGAGGACTTTATAGCCTGGTTTCACAGACAGGGCTTAAATTAAGTTAAATTCAATTAGGACATTTAAGAAGCTTTTATAAATGTACCTTAGAAAAAAGATTTGAAGTTACTTTCAGTTAAAACAGCTCAAACATGCATTTTAGTCTGGGTTTATGCCTTTTCTGTGAAACTGGGGGTAAATGTTACAACACGAGGTTCGTTTTGTTGCAGGTTTCCCGCCACACTACAGATTATTACTATTTTTTATCAGCATAAATTAAAGCTGCAGTCTGTAAGTTTTGCCTCTTTGTCGCCATCTCTGTTTGAACCCTGCAATTGCAGTTATTTGTGGAATTATGATCTGTATGTGGGTTGTGCATCGGCGGCTCCTCAGCGCGGATGAATCTAATGTTTTGAGGAGTGTGTGTGTGGTTGTCAGTCACCGCACCGGTGTAGATATTGTACTTCAGAATCACAGATTTTACATCTTGGAGAATAACCTAAATAAGAATTTTCACCAGAAAATGTCATCTGAACAAGTAACAAACATGTCTGGCACTTTTGATCTGATCAACTGAGAAAAAAAGCATTACAATAAATCGCTCTACCAACGGTGATTCAATCTAATGATCGCTTGGCTCACATCACATAAAACCGGGCAAACTATTATTATTGTTATACTTTCTCAAATTGTTAATGTTAACAACATCAGCATCGCGTGACTATGTGTATTTAGTGTGTATTAGTGTTACCTGTAGATTTCAATTTCTGTACAGTCTAATCTTTTGCTTTTGATTACGGGTGACTCTCTTAAATTGTCACTGATGATTGTCGTTTGGATCTTTCTGGATTACAATCCAACATCAAAATGATGATAGCCATTTTCAAAAAACAGCTAAAGACACATCTCTTCCAGCAGCACCTGACCAATCAAGAATAGCACTTAACATTCTATTCATTTTCTGTCTGTCTAATTTATAAAATAAAATAAAAAAGTTCTGTCTTGTGTGTTCTATGCTAGATTAACTGAGACTTGTTACAGCACTTGCATACTGTTGCCCTTGACTGTTCTAGTTGCTTCTATTGCTCTCATAAGTCGCTTTGGATAAAAGCTTCTGCTAAATGACTAAATGTAAATGTAAATGTAAAATGATACATTTAATAATTCCAGCTGCTGTGAGAAAAGGCTATAAATGATCCGCCACCTGCAGCATCCTCACATCCACACATGATACAGGGAGTGCAGAATTATTAGGCAAATTGTATTTTTGAGGATTAATTTTACAACATTAATAATTAAACAACAACCATGTTGTCAATGAACACAAAAAACTCATTAATATCAAAGCTGAATATTTTTGGAAGTGGTTTTTAGTTTTAGCTATTTTAGGGGGATATCTGTGTGTGCAGGTGACTATTACTGTGCATAATTATTAGGCAACTTAACAAAAAACAAATTTATACCCATTTCAATTATTTATTTTTACCAGTGAAACCAATATAACATCTCAACATTCACAAATATACATTTCTGACATTCAAAAACCAAACAAAAACAAATCAGTGACCAATATAGCCACCTTTCTTTGCAAGGACACTCAAAAGCCTGCCATCCATGGATTCTGTCAGTGTTTTGATCTGTTCACCATCAACATTGGTGTACTGTTTTCCCTCCGTGTAAATCGCACATTTGATGATGGACCACAGGTTCTCAATGGGGTTCAGATCAGGTGAACAAGGAGGCCATATCATTAGATTTTCTTCTTTTATACCCTTTCTTGCCAGCCACGCTGTGGAGTACTTGGACGCGTGTGATGGAGCATTGTCCTGCATGAAAATCATGTTTTTCTTGAAGGATGCAGACTTCTTCCTGTACCACTGCTTGAAGAAGGTGTCTTCCAGAAACTGGCAGTAGGACTGGGAGTTGAGCTTGACTCCATCCTCAACCCGAAAAGGCCCCACAAGCTCATCTTTGATGATACCAGCCCAAACCAGTACTCCACCTCCACCTTGCTGGCGTCTGAGTCGGACTGGAGCTCTCTGCCCTTTACCAATCCAGCCACGGGCCCATCCATCTGGCCCATCAAGACTCACTCTCATTTCATCAGTCCATAAAACCTTAGAAAAATCAGTCTTGAGATATTTCTTGGCCCAGTCTTGACGTTTCAGCTTGTGTGTCTTGTTCAGTGGTGGTCGACTTTCTGCCTTTCTTACCTTGGCCATGTCTCTGAGTATTGCACACCTTGTGCTTTTGGGCACTCCAGTGATGTTGCAGCTCTGAAATATGGCCAAACTGGTGGCAAGTGGCATCTTGGCAGCTGCACGCTTGACTTTTCTCAGTTCACGGGTAGTTATTTTGCGCCTTGGTTTTTCCACATGCTTCTTGCGACCCTGTTGACTATTTTGAATGAAACGCTTGATTGTTCGATGATCACGCTTCAGAAGCTTGGCTATTTTAAGACTGCTGCATCCCTCTGCAATATATCTCACTATTTTTGACTTTTCTGAGCCTGTCAAGTCCTTCTTTTGACCCATTTTGCCAAAGGAAAGGAAGTTGCCTAATAATTATGCACACCTGATATAGGGTGTTGATGTCATTAGACCACACCCCTTCTCATTACAGAGATGCACATCACCTAATATGCTTAATTGGTAGTAGGCTTTCCAGCCTATACAGCTTGGAGTAAGACAACATGCATAACGAGGATGATGTGGTCAAAATACTCATTTGCCTAATAATTCTGCACTCCCTGTATAGCCTACTAGCCCAGACTCATTCTTTATGTGTACAGACGTGACGTAATGACGCAAAGACGAACTGCGGAAGCTCGAATTTCCTGTGGAAACCCTCCAGTACCACTCCAATTATAACACACAAGCTTACCGTTGTGAATCGTGCTATGGTAAGGAGATCGTTTTCAGGGGCGTAAATTTCATCTAAAAGTTGGGGGGGACAATAAACATAAAATTTCTCAAGAGCAATTTTTGAAGGGGACTCAAATAATACAGCCAAAATCGTACTTGTAAGGATATGTGTACCACAAAAAAAAAAAAATAATAATAATTCGCACTTATTTGGCGTTTTGGTGCACTGAAAAATTATCTAATGTCCGTTTTTCTTTTCTCTGTCATTTTATCTGACAAACAACACAAAGCGATAGATTAAATACGATTAAGGTTCACCACGCAGTCATATTATAATTATTAAATTATCTTGCGTCCTCCACATAGTATTTTATACTATGATATTCAGATATTTAGATATTCAACTGCAGCAAGCCCTTTGATCTGCCACTTATTATCATATTGAGCAAAACCCTACACAGATCTGACTGAACTTTCGGTTCAGAATTAGCCACTGTTTAGAATTTGGGGGCGGGTTGCTTGAATTTTGGGTTCATTAGCCGATTATTCGTAATGAAAAACACAACAACAAAACAGTCCAATGACACACTCCCTTAAATAGGCGCTTTTACACTTTGAAACCAAATCTTCGATAATCTTGTCTGTCAGCTGTTTGCTCGTTCGGCTCGTGCTGTATTGAGCAGACACGTTCAGTTTTTAATTTTGTCATTTTTCTAACTGAACTAAATGATGTTATTACTGTACAGCGGTGCGGTGCAGCGGTGGGCAAGTGATGTTAACAGTGTTTTGCCTAATCTGTATTAAAGAGAAAAGAATCATCTGACGTTTAAAGTGAATAAAATAGCCTTGACAGCTACTTACTGGTGTTTCACAACTGCTGTCCGAAGAGCCTTGTTCTCTCCCCAAAGTAAACTTTAGTTAGTTGAGGTGTGCGGTGGATCAAACCAATGTGAGGCAAGGGGGGAGGGGGGACTCAAAATGTTTCTAAACTTAAAACGCATTTTTTTGTCCCGTTTACGTTTGTATTGTTTTACTACTTACACTTTTATTTTAAGTATATATTGTTATATTATTTACAATACTCAGCATGGTTTTTAGGGGGGGACAGCCCTCAGATTGGGGGGGTCCTGTCCCCCCTGTCCCCCCCGCGATTTACGCCCCTGATCGTTTTGAACACTGGCTAGTTATATACTTGCACAAAAATTTATTTTGGATAATTTTTAACCAAAAAAAGTTAAGGACTACAGCTTTAAACAAATACTGAAATGTATGAATACTTCAAATAATATATCCTTAGTTTTTTGCATTACATAAATTAGAGTTTGGGGTGAAATGTGCTCAAATCTATCTTTATAGTCCTAAAATAGGCTTAATTTTTTTAATGCAAACTATAATACTTTTTTTTCTTGGGATTTTGGGGTGAAAAATGACCTGAGATATGACATTTCGTGACCACGCAGTTAATGCTTGAGGGCCACAATAGTCATTTTAAATGTTTTATACTGAACCATCAAATCTCTGCATGGCCTATTTATTTGATCTCTGGTACCCTATAATTCGCTTACACGTTCCACATAATGTCCTTTATTTTTTTTCCAAGTGATTCAGTGTATGAGAAGACTCCATCTGCATATTGCATAAATGCTTGATGAGCTTTATCACACGACGCTCTAATCTCCGTTTATCACCTCAGAAGGCTTCAGACATGTGATTCATTTGCTTTTCACCCACTTAGAATTTAACGCTGATTGAGGACATGGTACATCTACCTCTATATAGAGCGGCAAACACACTCTCCTATTTTTATTTGAAACAGTGATTTTGATATGTGTAGAGTCGATAATTGTCTTCTCTCTTGAGACTTTAATCTGCAGACACATAACTCACCATCTCATTGTCGGCGTAGTGCTGCTTTAATATACTGCAGACAGATGAAACCTACTGGGAATTGTGGGTAAAGCGAGGTAAGAGGTAGTAGCACCTCTAATCTGACTAAAACACCTCTGCTTTCTCTCAGCAGCCAGTCTTTTCATTGCTTTTACCATAATCTGGTATAAACAGACATGAACAAATCTAGCACACTGTGTCTCGGTGTGCCTTCTGGTGCAATCAGATGATTCACTTTCCATTTATCCACAAACCAGCGAGGGACAGTGAAAAAGTACATCTCTGAGAAAATTGTGCATGCTTTCAGAGAAGAGCAATCAATGGCCCATTATCAAGCATAAAAATCTTAAAAGCATGCCATTCACTGAGGGAAAATTACCAGGGAGGGAAATGCCACCCTACTCTTTCCTTTTGTGTGATTGATGATTATATTTCACTGTGTTTGGAGAGAGTGGTCATATCTTTAAAAGTCAAGCCATTTTAAGGCTGTGCTGACTCACGTAGAGGACAGCAAGTTTACCCTCTAGTCTCTGAATTTGATGTATTATACACAGGACGAATGTGTATTTTTATTTTGTCATCAGCAATGCCCAATGTCAGTAATACATTTTTAAGTGTGGCTTAAGTGTCCATATACTTTTTGGGGTCAATGTATGCTTGAAGGTTATTATTGGCTTCCTTCGGGGATTTATATTGCTCTCTGCTCAGGTACGCCACATTTATTAAGCCTGTGCTGGGACGGAGGAACCGACATATGCGAATAAACCAGCAAATAACTGCAGTATAAAAGGAAAGGAAAGCAAACAGGGTCTGATGTACGACTGGCATACACGATTGGTCAAAGGTTTGGAGTAATTCATATTCTTTAATGCTTTTGAAAAATGTCTCTTATGCTCTTAAGGCTGGATTTCTCATCAAAAATACAGTAAAATAAAGTGAAATATTATTGCATTTTAAAAGAGCCATTTATATTCTATTTGAATATATTTTAAAGGCAGCGGCTATTTGCACTTAGTGCAAATAGCTGTAGAGGCTATTTACGAAGTGAAAATGGTGATATATTCTAATTTACACAATATAAAAGTAGCAGTTCTTTGCAATATGTGTAAATAGTAATTACATGCAATTTATACTTTATTTTGAAAAATACATAATATTTGCACCTCAGTATTGTTGTACATTAACAGGATGCAATAATAATTTAAATGATTATATTTATTAAAATTATTAAATGGATGCCGCCTTAATGGCACAATAAAAGCCCTCCCTACACCGACCCCTAACCCTACCCAATAAATGCTTTAATTATTATTATTAAGTCACTTTATTTCCACTTTTAGAACATTTTATTCATTTTTATTGAAAGTAAATGCCTTTCCGATGTGATATGTGATGGGAAAAGAGAGAAGAGCGAGCTCGGCAAAAGGCGGATTTGAACCCGGGTCGATCGCATAAAAACCAATATCCCTAATGCTGTGTTCACACCGGACGCGAATGAAGCGTTTCGTGCGAGTGATTTACATGTTAAGTCAGGCGCAAATTGAGAGTTTGATGCGTGATTCGCGCGAATGGCGCAAATTGAAAAATCGGAACTTTGGCGGATATTCGCGCCGCGTTAACCAATCAGTAGCTTGCTCTAGTAATGACAACAATGAGGAGAAAATCTGGTTTATATTAATCATATATTAATACCTGGTTCAGACAAGTGTGCATATGATTATCACTGTGATAACCAACAACGTGCGCGCGTCCGGTGTGAACGCACCATTACGCTTTACTGATTGCACCACTGAAGACATTGAAATACAAACTTTTTTTAAAAATTCTTATTTGGCCCAACCAGGCATTGTAAGGCGGAGTTAGTGCGAATAGCACTTGCCAACAAGGCACGCTGATTGCACTTGGTGTGAATAGACACTGTATTTGAAAATGTAATTTATTCTTGTGACGGCAAAGCTGCATTTTCAGCATCATTACTCCAGTCTTCAGTGTCACATGATCCTTCAGAAACAGTCTAATATGCTGAAGTAACATTTATTATTATTATCGATGTTGTTCATATTTTTGTGGATGCAAATACACTACCGTTTAAAAGCTTGGGGTAAGTTTTTATTTATTTATTTTTACTTTAATTCAGCAATTAAATTGATCAAAAGTGACAAAAGTGAGAAGTATAAGACACCTACAATGTTACAAAATATTTCTATTTCAAATAAAAGCTGTTCTTTTTAGTATCACAGTTTGCATAAAAATATGAATCAGCAAATAAAATTGATAATGTCCAAATCAGCATTTTAGAATGATTTCTGAAGGATCATGTGACACTGAAGGCTGGAGTGATGCTGAAAATTCAGCTTTGATCACAGGAATAAATTACATTTTAAAATATATTAAAATAGTAAACAGTTATTTTAAATTGTAATAATATTTCACAATATTACGGTTTTTACTGTATCTTTGATCAAATAAATGCAACCTTTGTGAGAATAAAAGATTTACAGACTCTTAATCAATTTCACTAAATTATAAATCCAACATTGACATTGATATTTTTATTCCCAGCACAGCAACTGAAATTTAAAGAGATAATAATTCATGCTACAAAATACTCTTTAATAAAAATAACTGAAATATGTATTCATCCCCACATGTCCTGCAGATTAAAACTAGATTCCCAAATGCTCACTGGTGAATCAATTAACAAACATCACATTTTCTAGCTAAAACCCCATAGGAAATTGGGGTTTACAGTTCATAATGAGTCATTATTCAGGTTGGGAGTTTGAAGGGCATCTCTGAAATGAATACTAAAGAGTTATTCTGTGAAGTTAGACATAGTAAAACAAATGCATAAGTAAGGAAACAATATCAAAGTGTTTGTATTGTCCCAGCAGGCGATGCTCGTTCAATTATAAAGAACAGGAAGCTGAATCAAACCACCCAGACACTGCCTAGAAAAGGTTGCCCTATGAAACTCCTTGCATGAACAGCAGGAGACTTGTGGAAGCAGGCACATAAAGGACAATGTTCGCTTTGAGAGTTCAGTATCTGAAAACAGAGTAAAGGTGCAGCAGTCGACCATATCAGGAAATCTGTATAACACTGAACTGTATGGGAGGGTGGCACAGAAAGAAAAAAAAAGAAATATGTGAAGCAAATGTGCAGTGTAAATCTAACACTGCTCAAATCTAACACCTCAAAAACCACCATACCTTCAGTGAAAGTGATAGTTTTCATGCTGTGGGGCTGCTTTACATCAGCAGAGACCCGGTTTCATATAAAATATAGGGCTGTACCGCAAGAGATCTGGTTTTATTCTGCTCAGAAAATGGAAACCAAAAATGTAAAGAGAATAACTTTTAAATGTTGGATTTGTATTTCAGTATATATATAAGAAAGAAAATAGAAAAGGTCTCAACATTTTTGCAAAGCTAAATTAACAATTCACTGGTAAATATTGATAAAAATGTAATGTTATAAAGGCATGGAATGCGTTGATGTGTCACACTTTTTATGTTTGCGTTGCAATGGTATACCAGTCTAACTGGTAGTGTCAAGACCACCCAATCCAAGACCAATATGTGTTGAGACCAAGACAAGACCAAGATCTTGAGGTGTTGAGCAGTAGAGAGCAGGAAGTAGAGGCGCGATTATCAAAAGCCCGCCCACACTCTCACAGATACATAATTAATTATGTTGGTGTGAAATAAACAGTTATGAAAATGTAGAAATTAAAACTAAAGCTCCAATCTCCTCCCAAAAATCCAGAAAAAGTCTTTTAGTGCCTCAGGTGACAACTTCACTCAGAGAAGCCGTCAATTTCAGCTTATTTAAAAAATGCCTAAAATGACAGATACCATCTTTAGGAAACCATCTTTATTTGAAGTGGAATTTAATTGTTTAGTTTGTCTCGCGTTTATTATAATACATGGAGAGGTGGGGTTTAGGAGCTTTACTGGGACCAACCACCGGGGGCGATCGATGTGCGTAGGTTTCAGTTTCTGAGAGGAGTGCTACAGGCTTGGTTGAGACCAAGACAAGACCAAGATCTTGAGGCATTGAGACCAAGACCAAGACAAATGTGTGTTGAGACCAAGACGAGACCAAGATCTTGAGGTGTTGAGACCAAGACCAAGACAAATGTGTGTTGAGACCAAGACGAGACCAAGATTATGAGGTGTTGAGACCAAGACCAAGACAAATGTGTGTTGAGACCAAGACGAGACCAAGATCTTGAGGTGTTGAGACCAAGACAAATGTGTGTTGAGACCAAGACGAGACCAAGATCTTGAGGTGTTGAGACCAAGACCAAGACAAATGTGTGTTGAGACCAAGACGAGACCAAGATCTTGAGGTGTTAAGACCAAGACATAGATCAATGTGTGTTGAGACCAAGGCAGGGCAAGACCAAGTCAAGACCAGCACCCCTTAAATTAAAAAAGATCCACATTACCGCCTGAGAAATTACTTTTTTTTGTCAATAAATATAATTAGAATAATACACTATATAGAGCTGTTACCAATCAAATTAATCATTACCAACAAAATTCATATTTGCACTGCAGAGGTGGTACAGAAGATGCATCTGAATTGGTAAATAAAAAAATGCATAAATAATGTTGAGAATAATGTTTTTTTTTTTTTTATGTTTGCATAACAGCTCTCTTGCTCTTGTGATATTGCTTAACTATATCACGCTATAATAGAAAAAAACAAATCTCGTACAAGTACTTTTTGGCATCCATATCTTGAATTTAGTGAGCATTTGTATTCATTTTGGTGACATTTCTGACACAATCCGTCATTAATGTCTGAGCCGGCGCAATAAATAAATCAAATTTTTAAATTCAAGTTTTTTCAAAAGATGACGCTACTGAGCCCCTCCAGCACGCCCGTTTCTAAGTCTTTGCCCGCATCTTCTGGACGGCATCTCTGATGTGTTTGTCAAGTTTTGTGCAATTTCAAGCATGCTAACAGTGTCAAAAACACCCAAAAAGATTATTAAACTTTGACATGTTGCCATGGCAACAGTATTTAAAATATCAGGAATCCATTCATATGTCTATATCTGCCATGTTTTGACATTTATACTGATGAAGTTTGAAATAAATCAGGTGAAAATAAGACAGTGATTTAAAGCATTTATTGAAAGTGACACTTCCTGCTGCCAGTTGGTGGCACTATAACTTTGAATATTGGCATGTAGATGTCTTCAAGCCAGGACTCTTATCAAACATGTGAAGTTTGGGGCAGATCGGACATTGTATGCCCGAGTTACAACAACTTCCTGTGTCATGGCGAAACATCAAAATTTGTGAGGCCGCCACGGACACGCCCTTCAGCGAAAACCCAAGATCTTCGCAATTTAACTTCGCAAAGGCCTTTAGATTAGACTGTGCAAATGTGATGTTGATCTGATTAAATCTCTAGGAGAAATTTGTTAAAGTACAACGTCTGACAATGGCAAAAAACTGCACCAATTTAGGAAATACAATTCAAAATATCTCACTTCCTGTTGGTTTTTCAGATTAGACGCCCAGGGACTTTTTTGTAGATATTGGGCTCTTGAATGCGTCTATCGAATTTTCATACTCATATATGAAACGTAGCATGAATGGCGCTTAATTGAATTTTTGTAGGTGGTGCTATAGAGCCATTTTGCCACACCTAATTCTGAAACCCATATCAGATGTACAATTTCACCACTTCTGATGTGTGTGCAAAGTTTCATGAGTTTTTGAGCATGTTTAGGCCCTCAAAAATGCAATTCAGAAGAATGATGGGCTGAGCAATTACAATACAGTCCTCACACCTCAGGCCCTAAATATCTGATTTCCTGTTGTTCGGAGCTAATGACTGTAAATTAGAAAGTTGTCCAGCTCAAAGAGAACAATATATATATACCGAGTTTGGTGACTGTAGATAAAAAAGTCTTTCATTTTTAAGTCTTTGCCCATATCTACTGGATAGCATGTCTGATGTGTGTGTCGAGTTTCATGTAATTTGAAGCATTGTAAGAGTCTCAAAAGCATTGAAAAAGAAAATTATAGTTTGATGTGTTGCCATGGCAACAATATTTAGATTATCAAGAAGTGCTTACCAGGTTTACATCTGCTATGTTTTGACATCATACTGATGAAGTTTGAAGTAAATCGGGTAAGATATAAAAAAATAAGATGATGATAATAAAGCATTTTGAAAATGACTCACTTCCTGCTGCCAGTTGGTGGCGCTATAACTTTGACTCACAATAGTGAGACCCATGTGATCGGCCTCTTAAAACGAACACACAGTTGAAGTTTCATCCAAATCAGTTAATGTTTGCAGAATTTATAACACTTCCTGTTTCACTTTTCTCGTAAATTTGTCTCCTCGCCACGGCCAAACCGTTCGAGATATCAAAATTCTGCTCGCAATTTAGCATCCTCAATATGTTCACTTCATGCTGACCAAGTTTGGCACTGATTGGGTGAATCTTCTAGGAGGTGTATATCAAATTCCAGAGCATGCGTTTTCGAACAACCCATAATAGCTCACTTCCTGTTGGGCTGACGTATAACAGAGCACAAAAGTTGTTCGGCCAGATGAGCTCCATATGTGTACCGAGTTTCATACATGTACGTGCAAGTGTGTTTGATATATGGACCAAGTTTTCAGACCCCACTTAAGGGGGCGCTGTCGAGCCCCCCTGCCACGTCCAGGTACAAGCTTTGGTCCGGCCCTGATGGCCGCAGATTCCGATGTGTGTGCAAAGTTTCAAGAGTTTTTGAGCATGGTAAGGGCCCCAAAAGTGCCCGAATAGTCGAAAAAACTAAATTGTCCTTAGAAGAACAATAGGGCTCTGCGCCCTTTCAGGGCTTGGGCCCTAATAATCAACAGAAAAAAATATTGTTAGTAGCAGCCCTGAAGTCACGCGTCTCGTCTCGCTATACTTCATCTGAAACTATTTTAAGCACTTTATGCATAACAATTACAACCCGATCAAAAGAATGTGTTTTGACAAGGGATACAGCAAATGGTGCCAACGTGAACTATCCTGCCAAAAAAGGAGGCCCATTAGAGTCATTAATCCTTCAAGAGTGAATCCATTATCTTCATTACCCCGTAGCCTGTAGAGAATGATATAGTTTCTCACCCTCACACCCAGCTCCACATTTTCTCCTCCGTAAATCTCCATGCCTTCATCCAGCAGACCGATCTCTGCGAAGTACTGCCTGTCCACCACGAAGCAGCCAATCAGTGCAGGGCTCCTAGAGATTTACATGACATAATTACATCCATTGAATACTGTATATGTTTATATCAGCCAAATTAAACAATTCAATATATTGACAGAGAAGACAGGGTGGATGGATGGATGATAGATACTCTAGATGGAGGGAGGGATGGATGAATGGATGTTGGGAGGGAGGGGTGGGTGGGTGTATGGATGGAGGGAGTTAGGGAGGGATAGATGGATGAATGTGCATTTCAAAATGTATTGAACAAAACACCTGATTGGAGCAGTGCTGTTGTTCAAGTTCCACCAGGATTTTGGTGGGTTCAGATATCGGCACCACAGCTCCCAGTCAAAGCCCTGAGCGGAGAGTGGGTACTCCTCAATCTCAAATGTGTCGTATTTGATATTGTCAAAAGATGGGGATATAATTCTGGTTCTGTCTTCTTTGATCCTTTGGAGAATAGGCTCTGCCCTGTAGACATAACAATAAAACCATTTACCACATCGTGAACATGCTTTGTTCCAAAAAAGAGAGATTTTTTTTAAACGTGAGCCTGAACAGGCCATGTGTTTTCAACATGATTAAATAAAAAAAAACAGAGCCTATACACTCAGTGCATCCTCAGTACTATTTTAGGACTATTTTATTTAGACAGATGCAAATTGAGCAGTACAGTACAGCTTTAAAATCACATCAAAGCTGATTAAAGGAAGAACATATCTGGGTCAGATTGTTGTGAGCAAAACCATGATGTGCCAACTGTAAGATCAAGAAATTCTTTTGATGATGAAGGGTATTCTATATGATCTATGTTCTTAAAGAACCAAGGCTGCGTTTCTCAAAAGCACCGTGAGCTACATTGCTCGTAGAGACCATTGGTGGCGATATGATCTACTTAGGCATACGCAGCTTTTGGGAAACGCAGCCCAAGATGGTTAATAGAATCGTTCATCAAAGAATGAACTCGATGTGTCACCAAGTTTGAAAATGAAGCGTGAATGAAACTCTATGGGTCCTATTTTAACAATCTAAGTGTATGGTCTAAAGTGCACGGCGCAAGTGCGAATCCACTTTTGCTAGTTTAACGACGGGAAAAATGGTCGGTGAGCCCGGTGCATGGTCTAAAAGGGTTGTCCCTATTCTGTTAATGAGTCATGGGTGTGTTTTAGGCGTAACGTGCAATAAACCAATCAGAGTCTCATCTCCCATTCTCTTTAAAAGTCAGTTGCGCTCACACCATGGCGGATTCACTATTTACATGGCGGAATATAGACACCCTCAACCTGACAAGTCAGTTTACATACATGTGTGTATTGCCATGATTGGTTAAATAAGCAGCCAATTTCATTCGTCATTACTGCAATTGGCAATTCTGATACATGCAATGACTATCCATTATGACATGTAGGCATTTTTATCTTTATGTACACAATAATAATATTTTACATTGTAATCCTTTTATTTTGAATATTTGGCATGTGTGTGTGCTGCTGCGCATCCCTGTGTGTGTAATAAGGAGAGTGTACGCATGTTGTGCACCTGCCTATAGGCACATATTACTAATGCGCCCTTTAAATAACACAAAAAAAACTGTTTTCAGTTGCCTCAAAATAGCAAAGCACCAACAATGCGCCTGAAAACACCTAGTTTTCAGACCAGCACACCCATGGGTGAACAGATGAGCGCGAGTGCATTTGCTATTTAAACAACGTGGCACAGGACGTGAAAATGATAACTGCGTCGGGCTGAAACTAGCAAAAAACACTTGGGTCGAGCCTGGCATATCATTGCGCCGGGTGTATGATAGGGCCCTATATGTACCGGATGTCTTGTTTAGGTCTTTTGGGTTACTTCCTGTCCCGAGTGCCATGATTGTAGTTTGTTGTAGTTTTCCTTGTTGATTAGTAAGAGTGTTCCCAGGTGTGTCTTGTCAGCTTGTTACCCCCTTGTGTATAGGTGTGTGTCATACGGCATGTCCTGTGATTACGAGATTTCAACTTGTAAAAAACGTTCACGTCCTCATAGATCTCATAATTACAACTTGTACATTGGGGATTTTTTGAGAGCTCCTACATGTACTCCCTGACCGCTGCAGATTCATTTAGCCTTGGATAGTGCCGCTATAGAAATGCATAATTCCCAGTCCAAGGGCATATTGTCATCTCAAAATGACGGTAATTACGGCATGGCGTGAACATAGAGCTCTTGTGTTTCCCTTGTTCAGGGTCTGGTGTTGTCCTGTTTAAGCAGTTTCATGCCATGCATTTCAGTTCTGTTCCTGGTTTATGGTTTTCCCTGTTTTGTGTGTTTTATCTATTCCTTGTGTTTTATTTCCTTTATTAAAAATTCTTTACTGCATTTAGATCATACTCTCCCCATCATTTCGGCATCCTTGTCACGTTAGAGTTAGAGAGGACTTAAGTATAACTTAAGTTTTAGTCTATTCCTCACATTAACAACCGAAATTCATTAGAAAAATGTCCCTGTGGTGACATTCCTGCAAAATGCATGTGTCGACACTTTCAAAGTGAAATGTCCAGTGAGTGGAACTAAAACGTTAATGCTCTATTGCTTTTGAAAATAATGCACAACCTACACTAACCTAACCGATAGTGTTACAAAAAAAAAGCTCATTTAAGATGCTTTACCGGGTGACCTACTGAGCAAGTTTACTACATCAGAAAAGCCATGATATGGAGCTGGTTATGTTATGCAAATGTAAAAATGTATTCGTTTACAAACGATGCACTATGATAAAATAGCCTATGCCGCACATTAAGCCTATGTATGTATTAGGGATGCCACAATTCTCAATATAATATTGAACCGTTCGGTACGGCATTCACGGTTCAATACGCGCTTGGTTTTGCATTGAATTAATTATTTTTCTCCATATTCTATCATTTGCATCCATCCCAATACTGAACAACGCGACATACATTCACATCACACGTTAGTGGTAGAGTTATACTCACAGAACACAGTCATCTTACTGCGCTAATACTGTCAAATACACACAAGGTTAACATAAACACAGTCAGTTATGTCTAAAGTGAAAGTAAAATCGCCGTGCGTCTGTATATTAGAGGTCTTAAATTGACAGCAGTGCAGTAGTGAACACGCTGTCCTTAAAGGGACAGTTCACCTCTAAAATGATGTCATTATTTACTCACTCTAATGTTGTTCCAAACCTGTATTAATTTCACGATGACAGAATTTTCATTTTTGAGTGAACAATCCCTTTAAAGCAGCACTAGGTAGGTTTTGCTCTCGGGTTCCCCCTACAGTTGGGAAACAGTATTGTCAAATCAAAATCAAATCACTTTATTTGTCACTCTACATATGCACAAGTGCAACAGTAGGTGAAATTCTTAGGTGCAGTTCCGAGCAACATAGTAGTCATGACATGACATGTACAACATTTAAGCAGCATCAGATTACACATCTGATGCGCACACAATTACTCACAGCACAGTATACACTACAATAAACAATAAATAATTTACACAATGTGAGTTTAGTTCTCACAGCTTTAAACAATATACACATACTTACAATATACATACACTTTAAACAATATACACTAAACATACACTAAACAATATACATTACGCTATAATAGTAATAATAATATACAATGTATAGTATAAAATATTATTCACAGATTGAAAAATTGAAATCCAAAGTGCAATAGATGCTGTATGATAAATAAATGTGTATATAATGTGTGTGTATCTACAGTGGGTTGTGCTGAGTGATATTCTGTCCAGTGTGTGTTATGATACTGATGGATCAGGAGTTAAGTAGTCTGATTGCTTGTGGGAAGAAGCTGTTCTGGAGTCGGCTGGTGCGTGTTCTGATGCTGCGGTACCGTCTGCCTGATGGCAGCAGTGAGAGCAGCCCATGGTTCGGGTGGCTAGAGTCTCTGATGATCCTCTGAGCTCTTTTCACACACCGCCTGGCGTAAATGTCCTGGAGGGAGGGAAGCTCACCTCCGATGATGCAGCTGGCCGTGCGCACTACCCTTTGCAGGGCCTTGCGGCTGCGGGCGGTACTGTTGCCGTACCAGGTGGTGATGCAGCCAGTCAGCAGGCTCTCGATGGTGCTGCTGTAGAAGCGTGTGAGGATGTGGCGGTTCATTCCAAACCTCCTCAGCCGTCGCAGGAAGAAAAGGCGCTGATGAGCCTTCTTCACAACGGCCTCGGAGTGGACGGACCATGAGAGTTCCTCTGTGATGTGGACACCGAGGAACTTGAAGCTGCTGACTCTCTCCACCGGTGCTCCATTGATGGTGATGGGGCGGTGTTCTCTCTCATTCCTCCTGAAGTCGACCACCAGCTCCTTGGTCTTGCTGACGTTGAGGGAGAGGTTGTGCTCCTGACACCACCGTGTCAGAGTGTGCACCTCCTCTCTGTAGGCCGTTTCATCATTGCCGGTGATAAGACCTACCACCGTCGTATCGTCAGCAAACTTGATGATGGTGTTGGAGCTGTGGGTTGCCACACAGTCATGTGTGTACAGGGAGTACAGGAGTGGGCTGAGAACGCAGCCCTGAGGGGCTCCAGTGTTGAGAGTCAGTGATGAGGAGATGTTACTGCCCATTCTGACCACCTGGCGTCTGTTTGACAGGAAGTCCAGGATCCAGCTGCATAACAGGCTGTTTAAGCCTAGAGCCCGGAGTTTCCCGTCAAGTATGGAGGGCACAATGGTGTTGAATGCTGAGCTGTAGTCCACAAACAGCATTCTCACATACGTGTTCCTCTTTTCCAGGTGGGAGAGAGCAGTGTGTATAGTGGATGAAATGGCATCATCAGTGGAGCGGTTTGTGCGGTATGCAAACTGCAGTGGGTCCAGTGAGGGGGGGAGAACAGAGCAGATGTGGTTTCTGACTAGTCTTTCAAAGCATTTGCTGATGATGGGGGTCAGAGCAACAGGACGCCAGTCGTTTAAGCAGGTGGTTTTTGACTGCTTAGGTACAGGAACAATAGTGGACGTTTTAAAGCATGTGGGGACCACAGACAGGGAGAGGGACAGGTTAAAAATGTCCGTGAAGACTCCAGCCAGTTGGTGCGCGCACGCTCTGATCACACGGCCGGGAATGCCGTCTGGACCCGCAGCTTTACGGACGTTCACCCGCCGGAAGGATCGGGTTACATCCGCGACAGATACGGAGAGTGCACTAACCTCTGTATCTTCAGCCGCGAGCGCTCTCTCCGCGAGGGCGGTGTTAGTTCCCTCAAAGCGAGCATAGCAGGTGTTTAGCTCGTCCGGGAGAGAGGCAGCGGTGTTCACGGTGGAGTTTGTGTTCCCTTTATAGTCCGTGATGGTGTTAATTCCCCTCCACATGCTTCTGGAGTCGGTGGTGTTGAACTGTCCTTCAATCTTGTCCCTGTATTGTCCTCTACTACTGTCGTAAACTCTGTCATCCCGCATCAGGGGATGCATCGCACGTGCATTTGTTGACATGACGCATGCGCGAGAATATGACGTAGCGCCGGCATTCGGGAATCCATGAAATGCACACTTTAGTCCCATTTTGAGCACTACGCCGAGACCTAAAGCACGATCAATGTAGAATTCAACAGCTTAGATACGGCGCGTCTTCCTCTGCTTGTAAACACATCTCCTCCTCGCTTCTGGGTTATGTGTCCGAACACCGGATCTGCGTAATATTCTCGCGCATGCGTCGTGGCACAAAAAAATTAATCAAAATAACGGCTTTATTCAACACGAACTTTGGCCTCTGCCGTGAACTCTTCATGAGTTTGTGTTGAATAAAGTAGTTATTTAGATTTCGTTATTTAGATCGTCGCTTTGTAAAATTATTGTAGAGCCACTGTAGTGAGATGGACTTTGTAATGACATGTTTAGTGCCTTTTATGGGTCTTGTGAGTGTAAATGTACTGAATCCCTATGGAGGGCTTGCTGAGGCCTTTCTCAGCCATCAGCTTTCAACAAAAATATCTTCATTTGTGTTCCGAAGATGAGCGGAGGTCTTACGGGTGTCGAACGACATGAGGGTGAGTAATTAATGACATAATTTTCATATTTGGGTGAACTAACCCTTTAAGGAAGTAGGGGTGATGGTGGAAGTGACGTATATGCCATAAAGCAGTCGAATTTTGTAGTTCTTTTTTTTCTCGGGTTACTACCCGAAACCCGAAGTTTAAAAGTACGATTAAAAACGATACAGACCCCGTCAGGCTATGGCAGACGTGCCATTCAACCTATTGTAAGTCGATGTATCATCACAAGAGTCTTGAAAATATATTATGAAGGTTGAAAAGTTACCTAGTGCTGCTTTAATGTTAATACAACAACAAAAGACAATGAGAAAATCACTCACTGCTCTTGACTGAAAAACTAATACAGTATAGCTTTAATAAGAATCAATGTTTAATTTATAGTGAAGTCTTTTATTTTTACATTTATTCATTCAATTTCATTCTTAAATGCTGCTGTACAGCTCTGAGCTGCCAGTGTAAATCTTTATATAGGCCTATATTTATTTTATATTTTACAATACACTAGGAATGTGTACAAGGGTTTTTTTTTTAAAAGTAAAGTTTTAAGTTTAAGTAAGGGTTTTCAATTCTTTTAAGTAAAATAAAGAAAGAGTATTGCAATAAAAAGTGTTTTTTCTCCTTAACCTCTTGCTGTTCCTGTCGCCTAAGAATAGAATAGCAAAAAACTGATGTGACAAGCCATCAGAACCGAACTGAAAACCGTGGTTAAAAAACGAGGTATGTATTGAACCGTGGACTAACTGTATTGTTGCATCCCTAGTATGTATGTATGTATGTATGTATGTATGGAAGTTCCACGGGGTAATGAAACGCATTCGGGTTGATACATGAAGATAAGATAAAAGGCTGAATTTCTTTTCAAACCTTTTTAGGGAAAACACCTGTCCGAGCTTTAACAAGAACACTGATTCTTATACCATTTCAATTGAAAAAAGCAGTAATTACAGTCTGTCCATGAAGCACTAGGAACAGCCAGAGCTCTCATATCACCCACCAGCCAGTGTTGAACTCTACGTGGGCGTCAAACAGGGCCACCACAGGGGCAGAGGCAGCTCTCCAGCCACTCACACGTGAGCGGATCAGCCCCTCCTGCTTACTGTGCCGCACCATTTTAATGAAACCGGGCTGCTTGGCGTTGGTCTCCTTCACAAAGTCCTGTAATTTCTCCTTTAACTCATCTGGGAGGAAGAAAGAGACAAAGAGAGAGAGGAAGAGCTGTAACATTACAATGTCTCCTGGAGGACTGTCCTCATTATCCTTGGTCACAGCAAAAAGGATGTTGTTTCTGTGTGTGTGTGTGTGTGTGTGTGTGTGTGTGTGTGTGTGTGTGTGTGTGTGTGTGTGTGTGTGTGTGTGTGTGTGTGTGTGTGTGTGTGTGTGTGTGTGTGTGTGTGTGTGTGTGTGTCCATATGGACTCTTGGGTCTGCCAATCTTGTTCACTTTAACAGAGAAGCAGGATGTGGAACTGAATGTGATGCTTGAGTGAAACGCAGTGCTCTCACACCAAACAACACAATGTACAAAGTTCATCACATCTGACCTTGCTTCCTTCAGCACATAAACAATGTCCTATATGTACATTATAAATTACTTTACTGTCACTTCTAATCATTGTAATGCATTATTGTTGGATACAAGTATACATTTATTGGTAACACTTTAGTATGGGGAACACATATTCACTATTAACTATAACTTTTGCCTCAATAAACTGCTAATTACTTATATTAATAATTAGTGCAGTAGTTGTTAAGTTTAGGTATTGGGTAGGATTAAGGGATGTAGAATATGGTCATGCAGAATAAAGCATTAATATGTGCTCTATAAGTACTAATAAACAGCCAATATCCTAGTAATATGCATATATTAATAGTGACTGGTTGTAGTGATATATAAGTGATAGTGATATATTAATAGACAACCAGTTAATAGTGAGAATTGAACCCTAAAATAAAGTGTTATTTTATTAATCTACCCCCTTTTGAATGGCAGTGCATCATGGTTATCATATTAATTATTCATATTAATTAAGCAGCAACAAAGACTTTCTTGATGTTTCTTGAGCACCAAATCAATATATTAGAATGATTTCTGAAGGATCACGTGACACTGAAGACTGGAGTAAAGATGCTAAAATTCAGCTTCTGCTATTACATGAACATTTATATAGAAAACAGTCATTTTAATTTGTAATACTATTTTACAGTATTATTGTTTTATTGTATCTTTGATTAAATAAATGCAGTTTTGGTGAGCATAAGAGACTCACCAACCAAAAAAACATAATTATTCCACTCTTTTGACCGGTAGTATATAATAACTAGAAATGCAAATGTGAAGCATTTTTACTTGTGGTCTTGATTGTCGACGCCACTAACATCTACAATATGGATAACATTTTAACAATCTGGCAAAAAGTCAAAATGAAGGTGCCTCACATGAATATATAATGCAAACCAAGACGTAGTGTCATTAAGTTTTCATTTGGGCCCTCTCATGTGTTACGCTTCACTGTTAAATTGAATTCCTATGATTTATTTTTAATTTCACCTTTTTTTCTCCCCGTCAGAGAAGAAACTGGTGGAAGAGAAGGTGATCTTGAAAAGACGGGATGTTGATGTGAAAAAGATAAAAGATTCCCAATCCATACAATGTATTCATTACTGTATGTCATAAATTGCTGGTGAACAGACTGCAATGAATCTACTTTCAAATGTATTGCTCTAGAACAGGGGCATTCAAAAGTTCCAACAGGTCCGGTCTCTACATTTCCTTCCCAGCGGAGGTCCGGATAATACTTGCTTGGAACAGTTGGAACATTCTTGAGATTTCAAACTACGTGAGAAACTTCCAATGACATTGGATTTCTTTGTTTTATGAAAATGTGCCTTGGCAATACCAAGTATCTGAATAAAGTAATCATTTAGTCATTTGCAATACATCTGAAAGCAACACTGAATCATAGTACCACCAAGTTACTTTTGTGTAGTTTACTCAGTCGACTGCCTAATCTTCTTATTCCCTGTTTGCTGAGGCTAAATTGACTTTCTATTAAGTTTGAATGACAAACATGTTTGATGATTTTGCAGATGGTATATCCACAGGACAGGGAGAAAATTAATTACACCAACTCAATTATCAGTCGCTGTTACAACAAATAAATGATCACAGAGACTTCAAAAACTAAAACTCATCCAGACGAGGCCCAGTGGTACACAAAGGTTTTTAAAAAACCTTTTAACGGCGTAATTTAGTGAAATGGCTCATCAACTCTTTGAGTAGAAAATTCGTTTCTGCACAGGGCAGGATTTAGGCTTTTTTTCCCCTTGGCACAGTCCCCCGAACCCTTCACTAGCAAGTTTGTATAACTATAAACTGTGATGTCAATCTGGCTATGCCAATTAACCATCTGAGTTTCAAATCAGGTATGACTATAACAAACATTAGGTGTACTTTGTTTTTACATCCATCTTTAATCATATTTATCAGGGGTGCCAATAATTCTGACCACAACTGTGAAGAAGAGATGATGGTGTAACTAAGGCCCCGTCCACACGGAGACGCGTTTAGCTGTATACGTAAAACAAATTGTATGGTATCAGCGTTTCGTCCAGAGAGATCTGGCATTTTGGGAGCCTGAAACCAATATTTTTTTAAATATCGAGTGGATAAATCTGAAAACGACACCCTTGCGTTTTCGTGTGTACAGCCAATCCGTATATTTTGTGAAACGGTGATGTCATCACACCACGTCCCGCACAGTGAAGACTAGAAGGGATACAACTACGGGCACTGGGCATGCGCACATCAATATCGCGTCATTTAATTACTGTATTTGCATTATTGTATTATAAAAAAACTATCTGGTAAGTAGCAAAGTATTTATTGTGAGATTTTGCCGCACTTGCTACCATTGCTGTACCCTTTCTAGTCACAACTCTTCTTCTCTGTTTTTAGTGTATTTCTGTGGCAGAATTACAGCGCCACATACTGGTCTGGCATGTATACTAAATCATTTTAAGTCGGTTTCGGTGGTTACGCAGATATTTCTTGAGACGGGGGAAAATTAGATCGGATAGGGAAAGCTCTGGCTTCATGTGGATGTGGCCTTAGGTATGTTCTTCAGACAGTGTAGGCAATAATTGACTGAACTTGTGATATCGACCAATCGCAGTGATTGTTATCTCTATTTTCTTGCCCTTAATAATCATGACACTGGCCACAGGTATAACAGAAGCTAAAGGTCACCACAATGCAATTCACCTTGCCCTTGAGTGGGATGTTGTGTTCAGCCAAGCTCATGCCTATAGAGTTTATCCTTGAGCGAACGGTGTCCCTCATCGATCACTGAGATTGTGGATTACACAAGTGAACGTGAAGAGAATGTCTCTTTCAAAAGCCAGAGAACATTGGATATGAACAGCTTGTGGCTCAACAAATTGCTCTAATGCTTTACCCCCGCCTGCAAATATGAGTTTTATGATTGAACCGGGAGACACTAAACGAAATCTGTCTTCTGATTTTATTTGACAGCAACAATTCTCCCTTTATCTTCAACCTCCCCAAAAACTTTCTTCAAAGCTTATTAGAACAGAACTTCTATCTCTGTCAAAAATGACTGGTGAACAAAATAAAGAATTAGCAATTGATTGGGGGAAAAAATGGTGAAGACTTGTAATGGTTTATGGAGATACTATCATAATAAAACAAAGCATAACAGGTCCATTATCTCAGAGCTGTTCATGACTGAAAGCATCAATCTTTCATCACCATTATCTCAAGTGCACTTCTTGTTTCAATCGATACAAAACGCTAAGCTTGTCTGGATCTACAACAACTAGCTATTGTAATATGAAGGAAGACTGACAAGATGAAGTTCTGTGAGCAATCTTATTGGGTATCAGAGCTTTTGAGGAGACATTTTAATTAAGTCCCTGGTGTTAAAATGACAAACTAATCTCTGTCTTTCTCTCTTCTGAGATAAGCAAATGTTTTTGTAGGGTTGGGTGAAACCTAAGAATTGACTCTCTTTCAATTTTTAAGTTGGAATTTGAATTGTATTGGCCAATACAGTATAGTATAGATCTATCCATCCATCCATCATTTTCTCCATTTAATAAATCTCTCAAAAGGTCCTCTCTCAATCTTAAATAGACCCATTGGTATATAAATGTTTTCTCTGGTTCTCTGAGGAAACCTGGGTTGCCTCTCGGACGATGTCCTCATTTTCCCCGGTCTTAGAAATAGAATAATCCAATCATTGTGCACATCAATATGGGCTCCAGGAGCTGGGACAGCTAAGCTGTATTGAACTGAATGTGAAGCTCTCAACCAATATAATACAACATTCATGAAATCAATCCATCACTCTTTCTAACAGCTCAAAACCTGCACTGTCCAGGCAGGACGTTCTTACAAAAGTATTGTGGCAGTTCCTTTGGCTGCATGTACAGATGGTTAACAACCATCTCAGGGACAGTGATAGACTATGCATATAAACAGGGTCTGTTTCTTTGATATGATCGCTCGAATAATATTTTGATATAATCAAAACACTGTGGAAACGTTTTGCCTTTTTTTTGGCACTTTTGAAACATGCAGTGACACTTTGACATATGCAGTCAAGAAATCGGTGATTATCATGCTACACTAACTGTGGAATACTTGATTCTGATTGGTCAACCATGCCATCAAACGGTATGTAATTGCCCAATAACAACCGGTAAATACTGATAACACAGGCTCATCCGGGTAACTGAAGTCAGCACTATAGGCTTGCTATGAACGTTTTTTCCTCATTGAAGTTTTGCATTTGGTGAGCTAAAGAAATATTAAAACTCAAATCGATGTGTTGTGTACAATTATTCAATCATGTCATATGGGTATTGTGGACTCACTCTGGTTTCATACAAACGCAGCTGCAGCCATTTTCAGTCCCTCCAGAAAAACGCGATTATGCGATCGCATGATTTAATGCATAATCAGCCAAAGTCAGCATATTTATGCGGGGACCGCATTTTTTCAAATACGCCACACTTTCGCCGCGTAAATTGCCAATTTCTGCGTGCAAAATATGCGGGGCTAACATGATTTCATAATCCCTGCATTTTCGTTGCAAAAAAGTCATATATATTAGCAGAAAGTTGAAAAATGTTTGTTTACTTCACACAAGAGCCGCCATTTCCCCCTATTGCCATGGGAACGTTTTGAAGTGACGTGAACATCATCGAAAAGCTGCAAACCCCCGTGGAGAAACATAGATATCGGTGAAACCATGATGAAGCACGCAAATTCCCATTTGCCAACAAAAATAACAGCAAAAGACTGCGCAAACCAATTTCCCGGTGTGTTGACCGATTTCAAAACACAGCATCATGAAGCTTCGAAGCATTATGAATCAGTGAGTCGATT
The DNA here is from genome assembly GCA_023566225.1 of Romanogobio albipinnatus. NCBI lineage: Eukaryota > Metazoa > Chordata > Actinopteri > Cypriniformes > Gobionidae > Romanogobio > Romanogobio albipinnatus. The sequence continues at coordinate 70,207,533 of CM042239.1, read as the reverse complement.
CAGTGTTTCGGATCGCCAAAGTCACGCATTTCAGCAGTTTGATACCCGATCCGAATCATGAATCGACTCACTGATTCATAACGCTTCGAAGCTTCATGATGCAGTGTTTTGAAATCAGTCATTACTATATAAGTCGTTATTTAGGTTTTAGCACAAAAACTATTCTCATCGCGTCATAAAGTTATTGTAGAACCAATGTAGTGAGATGGACTTTGTATCGACGTCTTTAGTGCTTTTATGGGTCTTTGATTGCACGGAGTGTACAGTGCACTGAGCCATCGGATTTCCACTAAAATATCTTCATTTGTGTTCCGAAGACGAACGGAGGTCTTACGGGTGTCCAGCGACATGAGGGGACGTCATTAATGACAGCATTTACATTTCTGGGTGAACTAACCCTTTAAGACATTGCACTTTGTGCATTGGAAGCACTCAAATGTCTGTAAAACAGGAAGTTATTTATTAATTTTTTCAGAAGTTGTAGAATATTCCTTTTGTAAAGCTACAGAACTTGTTTGACTCAATGTTTTGTAAATTTGAGCCATGTGTTTATTAAGGTCTTCAATAAAACAATATGAGAACTTAAATATTCCCAGCACTTTCTGTCATGTAGTGCTTTTTTTCTCATTTTCGTCAAACCGCAGTTTTTGCAAGTTCCCGCAATTTTATTGCATAAAATTGCATGAATATCCTGCATTTTCCGTCGCATTTTTTTAGAAAACGTGCCGCATAATCAAGGATTTTTGCCCGCAACAATCACAAAAAAAAGCCGCATTTTTCTGGAAGGACTGCATTTTGCGACAGTTTTTTACACTGTAATGGATTATTAGATAAAAACAGGTACAATTTTAAAACAGTTTCACCTCAAATCAATATCTCTTATCCCCATAATTATGTGGCCAAATGCCATGTAATAAGTGGTACTTGCCACTTGCTAGCAACTGCTTTCTTCGCTGAAGCTTTGTGTTTAAAGAGCTAATAAAATATTTCAACTGAAGTCAATATTTCATATCTAATCATTTACTTGATTACCCTGTAGGGGTTTAATCTGCAATAACAACCGGCTGGGAGTACATAATCCCTTACTTAATTCAATATACAGTATAGATTTCCTGAGACATTATTGTTTGCAGTTCTGCTTATTTATCTTAAATTTTTGTCTTAATTTTGCTCAATTTTTGAATTCACAGCTATCAACAATAATAAATGTACTAAATTGAAGACACAGGGCAAGATTTACTAAACAGGGCAAATTAGTGTGCAAGAGTGCAATTCCCAAAAAGTGCAAATGAGAGTAGTGCATGATCTACTGACGATTTTAATGAACACAGACGCAGCCGGATCATTTCCATAATGATCAACACAATCTACCAAGAGCAGAGCAAATTAGCGTCTGGTTTTTTATCGGTAAATAATGGAAAAAACACCAGTAAATTGACAAGCACAAACCTTAGTAAATCACATTGGTTGATTCATTTAAATACTCTCCTCCCATAAATGTTGCGTCTGAAAGGGAAAGCCCTTAGCCTGGATGACAGCGGAACTTAGGCCCGCCCACAACATTTGAGGTCGGGAAGTTCGGTTTGGACTTGATCCGTTGTGGAGCAACTATGCTCGAACCAGAGCTGTTCGGACCAATCAAATTGTCACGGCGGGCTTTATACATCCTGACAGTAGTTTAAGGGTAAAAGAGGGTTTGCATTAGTACAAGTTGTTAGTAAATCTTGCCCAAGATTTCTGAAAATACATCTAAATAAACTATGCAATTTTGCTTCAAGAAAAAATTTTGCTCTCTCTCTCCCTCTCTCTCTCTCTCTCTCTCTCTCTCTCTGATGATAAGGTGGTTATTCATCAGTTGTCTGCTGAAGAGGCAAAGAAATTTTGTCAGCTCATTCTCAGGTTTTGAGGGGAGCGAGATTACATTTTCTTTGTCCTTTGTCTTTGGTTGACAGATTCTCTGTTGGTCCCTCTGTTGACATAAAGTCTCATGCTGAGTGGCCGCTTCACGACCCTCATCTATGAATGTAAAGATAAAGCTGTCAGAATTCACAAGATTATTCCAGCTGAAAGAGTGGGCCACTGGCTCTCAAAATGGTACAATTAGTGAGGCGTCACCTGGGTCACTTTACCCTTTCTCTTCATGTCGGTCATTGTGTCTGCAGGACTATAATATAGTGTAAGATGAACACAGAAGTGGCTCTCACATTAGGAAGTGATGTCGAGAGATACTCACAACTGAAAGGACCTGGCAGCCTCCATGGAACCGTTGGGGTGACGACAGTTAGAGGCGATAAGAATACCAATTTTAGCCAAAATGACAAAAGTAAATCAGCTTCAGCTGACACACTATGTCCTGACACACAGGATGGAATGACACCAGCAAAATGTCCAAGACAGGTTTTTTTTTTTTTTTTGGAAGATGTTGTTTAGGGATAATGCTCTTGCCGATAATATAATATTAATGATATGAAAGGCCACTTAACTGTACTTAAAGGGGTCATGAATTGAGAAAACAACTTTTGAGCTTTTGATATATAAAAGGTCATGGTAATCAGTGTTGGGCACGTTACTTTAAAAAAGTAATTAGTTATAGTTACTAGTTACTTCTTACAAATAGTAACTGAGTTAGTAACGGAGTTACATCATTATAAAAGTAACTAATTACCAGGGAAAGTAACTACTGAATTACTTTTTTTTTTTTTTCAAAACTTGGATGCCCCCAATATTAAATATGTTAAATTAATGAATTGGACACTAAATAGAATAAATTATTATTATAAAACATTGTACATTAATGTACATTATTGTAATGTTGCTGTGGGACAATATGAGAGACACCTATCAAACCTACTACAGTGTAAAAATTATCTGTAGACCTACTATAGTGTAAATATTGTGTAAATATTATCAGTACTTTACTACTCCTTTGGTAGTGGAGCTCATGTTATCACCTGGGTTTTTAGCCACTAATTTTGTGGCGGCATGTGATGATGTGAGGCGCCTCATTAGATTAGAATTATTGCCACCGACGTGGAGAGACTCTTTCTTCCTGGGCATAAGTTGCACGTTACATAAACATTCTTACCTTTCACCTCAACGAGAGAAAAGTAGCGCTTATACTTCCAGTTTGCGAAAGCTACATTTGAAGTCGTTGAACTTGGTTTGTGTGACTGTACATATGCGCGTGTGTGTGTGTGTGTGTGTGTGTGTGTGTGTGAACTTAACCTATCAACCTCAACCTTGTCTCCCACCCACCAATCATCATCAGTTGTGTGTACCACCCCACCCACTCCACGCATGCCCACACACACACACACACACACGCACACGCACACGCACACACACACACACACGCACACACACACGCACACACGCACACACACACGCACACAAACACACACACACACCAGAGAAAAAAAAACGTTGCAGGTCCGCCTGTTCGGATAAAAACCGCTTCAGTGAGCTTAATTATAGTTTTTTTTCTCAGTAACGCTAACGGCGTAGTAACGGGAGAAACTGTAATTAGTTTGATTACTCGTTACTGAAAAAAATAATTCCGTTAGTAACGCCGTTTATCTATAACGCTGTTATTCCCATCACTGATGGTAATATAAGAATATCCTGTAAGTTTCAGAACTGAATACTTTCTCCTTAGACAAAGAAAAGCGTTTATAGACACCAGGCCCAGGAAATGCTAGATTTCAGAATATGCCATCCCTTGACATCATCGTGTGGTGAAACACCGCCTCAACAGAAGATCAACACTTGATTCTGTAGCCCCACCCACCGACTCGTGCCTGAGATGATATAGGCCTACATAGAGCTAAACCGCATCGAACTTCTAAGCAATAAACATACCACATAAGCTTCATTCGGATTATGAATGCATGGATTAACTTTATTTTTAATATCCATCTCACGTGGGGAAAACATTGCACGTTTGTTCCTTCATTTTGTAAGCAAGAGACTGGGTTTGCAGGCAGGATGAGATTACATTAATGAATAAAGAAACATGTGAGTATGTGAGTAAAAAGTGAAAAAAAAAAAAATGTGAGTAAAAAGTGTTTTTTATATGTGATAGTATTGCATTGTTACAGATCGTTTGATATCTATTGACTGTGTGTACGTGTCTAACTGAACATACCTTAGCACGCTGTCAAAGGCTGGAGAATCCTTTATTTGTGGTGTTGTGGTTCATTGCGATTCGGGATCAGACTCGGACATGTATGGGCCAGGGCTCGCAAAGCTCAATGTCCTATGTGTTTTCCAGACGGGCTACCAAAACGTAAGCCTCCCGACGGGCTCTCTTAAATATTGAAATAACATTCCTTTCTTGATGTGCGTTGTTCACTCTCTTGACTTGATATTTGAAGGGCTTGTGTGTGTACGGTTTGCGGTTATATCCACCAATCGAGCGGGCCAAGTAATAAAGTAAAAAAAATAACATTCCAATCAATCGCGGGTGGATGAGAGATATATCATTGTGTTTGTTCGATAAAGACATTTTGCGAGGCCTGTGGGCAATTCATTCCGGTTGCCGTTTTCCCACACGCTTTCAAAACAATTCCCACATGTACTGACAGGGGAGCTGAAGCTCATTAAATATGCAAATCTTATTCAATCCTAGCCGTGGGCGTTTACTTCAGTGCGGCACGCCCATAAAAATTGAGCGTTCCAGGAGAGAGCCTCAAAACCAGGGCAGAAAATAGCCTATTACTTATTCATTATGATGTTTTTGAATGTAAAAACCACGCAAATGTCATAAGTTGACCTCAGACAACAGTATAAAAAAAAAAAAAAATTAAAAGCCAGTTCATGACACCTTAAAAGAAAGTATACTTTCATGATTATGTTTCTAAACGCACTTAAAATTTTAGTAAGTGCACTTTGTAACAGTTAAATTCAGAGCTTTACTTTTACATACATTTTACTTTTACAAGTACATTTTAAATCATTGTTTTAATAATCTTTTGTCGTGCTTTAAAGTAATACACTTATTTTGATGTGTTGACTAATACTAAAGCACATAAAGTACTTGCTTATGATTTTAACTGGTGTGTTATTTGATATTACATTTAAAGTATATTTTAGTTAACCTTAAAGGCTTGTCACTTTAATAATTACATTTCGAAGTAATTATGAAATTACATATAATGATGTACTTAAGTCCTACTTAAGTTCAGCTAGTTTCATTTAATACCATTTAAATTATAATACCTTTTCATTTATTTGCAACTGACATGGAATTAAGTGTCCGAAAACATTACTAGTTACTTGAAAAAGTAATCTGTAATGTAAATGTAAAGTAACGCATTATTAAACAAAATATTTGAGTTACATTTTACATGCATCAAGGAGCACGGTTCACATGTGCTGGGTAAAAATGATAAAATAAATAAATAAGTAAAAATTTATGAAAATGTACTTTATATATTTAATCTCACTTTATTAGCCAATGTCTTTCCAGCAGACCATTGATGATCCAGTTCAACCATACTAATAATCAAAAATGACTTTAGTTAACATCACATTTGTGTTTCCTTTTTGTTTTTTGTTTTTTTGCATACGAATGCATCCTATTCTTCTGCGATCCAGAATGGCAGCACAGCTGAAAGGTTAGTTTGAGATGCACCCTTTACTCTATTATTCTACATGAATTTGGCTTGTTCATTTCTTTAGGTGTGAAAGGGCCTTTACATCTGCCAACAATGTATGTTATTAAAAAACAAACAAGCCCAGTTGAGGAAAAGTAACGCAATAGTAACATAAGGCATTACATTCAATAAAAAGTAAGTGTTCACACTTGTAGTTTGGTTTGCCTGGTTTGTTCAGTCTGGACCAAAAAACAAAAACAAAAAAAAAAAACATTAAGTCCAGGTCCGCTTAGTGTTGGCATTACATAAAGATACCGGACCTAAAGGCATTGAGGGATATGTTCACAACCGGATTGGTCGGCTTTTATGGCATATATTTTGAGATGAAACTACAAAACAATGCTGTGTGCTGGGCTAAATGTGCTCGTTGTGTGTGTGTAGCCTACATATGATGGTTTTGACCAGCTGAAAACTCGTGAAGAGCTTATAAAATGTGTAAAGGAGTCAAAACAGCGGCAGGAATCCCTCCGTCACACACACACGATGAAGAGACTATGAAGAGAAGAACCAGGTATTCTTGAGAATTCTGTCCTTTTTAGAGTCACATCTTGTGACATCATGTCCCATTTTTGGTTCGTTTACATGTCTTTGGTTTGTGTTGCGTTCATATTTCATTTGAACAGCACCAGAGTTGGTTTGGAAGCAGACCGAGACCCATCTTTTGAGCGGTCTCTGTCCTCTTGTTTGGTACGCACCAGGGTACGGATGGCAGAGTTCACACTTATTCTAATGAACCGCACTAACAGAACAACCACACCAGGGTTCATTTTAATCCAACCAAACATGCCAAGTGTGAAAACACCCTTAGTTACTTTTTTCAGGGAGTAATGCAATATTGTAACATTACTTTAAAAAGTAACTTTCCCGAACACTGCTTCTTTTTCAGAAGACATAATATCCGAAGGTAGTCAAAGCTTATTACGGTCCTGCAAAAACAAGTTTGGGGGCGCCAACTTGAGTGGTTGTTGACTGAGTTTTTGAACACTGAAAGTGGAAGACGGCCGATGTAATTTATATATATCACAAATTTATTATAATCAAATGTAATGATAAATTGGGAAATGACTTTGATAAAATTGCTGAAGTTAACACTTATTTCCCACAATATTAACATAAAATAATTGGACAATTGAAAAAGATTGGTGGATATAAAGCAATAATGAGCAAGAAGCTTATAATTTGCTTCCTATTAAAGACTAGCAGACGAATCCACTAAATGTATCATTAGTCCAGAGCATGCGGTGTCGGGGAAACAGAGCAATTTATCACGTTTCTTAGGTTTAATCTTCCTAGGGTAAATATTTCTCAGTTTTCAGCTGATTAGTATTCTTTCACCAATCACTTTAATCCAATGAGCAGAGCAGCTAATTAAGTAGACGGAAGGGTTAGATTAAAGACAGAACGTTGAGAAGCCTAACAGCGGTAATTATTAAGACTATAAGCCCCACACTGAGAACTAGCTAGTCCAACACAAGAGAAAACTAAAAGGAAATGCATGTGGTTGCCGCAGCTTTGTTCCAGTCTCGCAGGAAGTAGTTACACCAATGCTTCTCATTAATGGCAAGCATAATACAATCAACAAACATGTTAAGTGATTTGTGCTGTGTGTAAACCTACCGTTATTGCTGTTGTCATCTACCAGTATGATCTCTTTGAGCAGGTGGCGGGGGGTTCGGTTCATGGCCGAATGGATGGAGCGCAGAAGGACTGAGAGCGCCTCATTCACAAAGATGAAGACTATACTAACCTGTGGGAGGTTGGATGGGTAAGACATGTTTTTGCACCTGCAGGAACAGATGAAACACAAAATGTTAATATGTTGGTGTCCAGTTAGTTTTTAAAACACAAATCCCATGTAAGATTTGTTAAATAGTAAAAGTACTACTAAAATTAACCAACCTACATCAAATGTATTTACACTAAGGGTGGAAACTTTCCATGGGAATTAACATGAATATATGGGAATTAACAGGAATTCATGGGAATAAACTGGGAATTTGCAAAATTGCAGGTTAGCCTATACCAGGGAACTTCAATTTAGTTGAAAAAAAAAAAAACTGTAGCAAAATCTTGGTTTTAAACAACCAGTTTATGCAATTTCAATGTGAATTTCAACCATTTTCTAGAATTATTATTATTTCTTTTTTAAAGAAATTAATACTTTTATTCAGCAAGGATGTGTTAAATTGATAAAAAGTGAAAGTAAAGACTTATATTGTTAGAAAAGATTCGTATTTTGAATAAATGTGGTTCTTTTTAATGGTTTATTCATCAACGACTCCTGAAAAAGTATTACAGATTACAAAAAATATATATTAAGCACCATGACTGTTTCCAACATTGATAACTGAGTATCAAGTCAGCATTTTAGAATGATTTCTGAAGGATCATGTGACACTGAAATAAATAACATGCATAACAATTGCTGCAGTAAAAATTATTTTACATATTTACTAAATTAGAAGTAATTAATTGGAAAATATATCAATATATAAAAAATATAAAAATATATAAAATATATTTTTTTTTTCATGCAAAAAAAAGTAACATGTCAGCTTATGACCAAACAAAATGTGTATATTTATGCTTGTATATGATACAGTTTATATACATTTCCAATTAATTCCCATAAATTCTCAAAAATTCCCATCAATTCCTGTTAAATTTCAAAATTTGAATATTTCCTAAATCCCCCAGATTAAGTTCCCATGGAAAGTTTCGAAAAGTTTACCGGAAACTTTCCGCACCTTTGCAACCCTAATTTATACCCAACTTAAAATGTTGTTTTTGTTTATTTATAATCAGAATTTTGAATTAAAATTAATTTTCTCATGCCTATCCATTCAACTAAAGTTCTTTTAACTTGGGTAACATGATCAATAATTTAAATTAATAATAATAATAATAATCATCATCATTTTACTTTTATGGTAAATATACGTTTATCAATAACAAAGGTTTTGGACTTTTAGCTGAACATTAGCTTAATTTAGAATAAATTTGCAACCAACTTACCCATTTTTAATATGATATATATATATATATATATAGTTCAATGTATTGCTACAAAATAAAAATCACATAAATCAGGGTTTGAAACGTCCCAAATTGTAGTACAATCCTCATGCAAAATGTATAGAAAAATAAAACAGCCCATATAATATTTAGTTTGACCTCCTCAGGTTTACAATCAGCATTTTCTGAAGGTTAGGAAACTTTGCTGACCGTTCGTTTAAAAATGACTCTATAATGTTTAAGAGTTTTAGACTTTCCTTTACGTGGAAAATGCTGGGAATTACAAACAAAAGACAATTAGTAAAGCAAGACCTTTTTAGTAAATATGGAGGTATTTTAAAATGATAGGTAATTTTTTGATGGTTTCGGCAGACTGGAGTTTATAACAAGTGGGTTTTCAAAGTTTTCAGACCCAGGTACTCAAAAGCAATCTGGCTCCACGGAGAGAAAAGAACAGATGTGATCAGATGTGAAGGAGTTCTTTATGTTGCTGCCAGCAAGACACATCCAGTAATTACAGGGTATTGAGTAATTATGTTTTTCCACACACACCTCTTTCAAAGCCTGTCAAAACAGAGTCGGTTGGCGTAAACTGTATGCTGCCATACTTTCAACCCATAACAGACTGGGAGGAAAAAAGTTGGGAAAAAAAAAAGTGTATATATATATATATATATATATATATATATATATATATATATATATATATATATATATATATTGTTTTTTTTTATTTTTTATATATATATATAAACTTTTGTGAGAGAGATGGGTCAGTTCAAACATGTTAGTTTAGTAGTGAAGCAGCAGGAACACAGTCCAAAACAGCTAAGATGATCAATATGGAGGGAAGTGCAGTACTGGCAGTCTTGATAGTAATGTTGACTGTGTCTTACAGGTTTATTGATCAAACACACACACAAGGGAGAAGACGAGGAATGACTGGATGGCGACTTAGATGACAGGATTGCGGTAACAACGGTGGTAGAGTATCAGAAGCAGGCAAGTAGCAAGGTTAGTATGTGTCAGACTACATCCTTGTGTTCTCGTACTATGTCATCATCAACCATCAAAGTTGATGTGTTAGAAGCAGGAAAAATGAGCAAGTGTAAGGATTTGAGCGAGTTTGACAAGGGCCAAATTGTGATGGCTAGACGACTGGGTCAGAGCATCTCCAAAACTGCAGCTCTTGTGGGGTGTTCCCGGTCTGCAGTGGTCGGTATCTATCAAAAGTGCTCCAAGGAAGGAACAGTGGAGAACCGGCGACAGGGTCATGGCCTAGGCTCATTGATGCACGTGGGGAGCGAAGGCTGGTCCGTGTGGTCCGATCAATCAGACGAGGGATGACTGGATGGTGACTGGGATGACAGGATTGCGGTAACAACGGTGGTAGAATATCAAATGAAGCAGGTAAGTAGCAAGGTAAGTATGTGTCAGACTACATCCTTATGTTGCAGTACTACGTCATCATCAACCGTCAAAGTTCAATTTCAATATTCAGGAATGCAATGAAAGTACCCAGATATGTTCTTGATATTGAGCAACAAGATCGCAGCACATCTCAATTCTACATACAAGGATGCGTTCTGTGTCCTTGCGTCCTTCCGAGGTCGTTCTTTCGAAGTTGCCTGGCAAGACCGGTCTCCACAAGAACGCAAGTCCATTCTTTGCATTCTTGGAATTGAGAAACAGCCAAAGACTGAGGTTGTGTGTGTGCTGCTTTTGCTGGTGATGAGGGCAGATGTGTGTCAGATGTGTGTGATTAATACTCCGGTGAGTGGGAAGGTTGAGTGAGTGAGGGAGAGCCTGTTGTGATCGTGACAAGGTGAGCTTGGAGTCAATTGTTTTATTTGTGATAATGCAATGAAACATGGCAAATTGAGCGGACATAATTTTTTTCCAGGTTGACATAGCAATTATGAACACATGCAAAAACAAGAGAGAACCAGTGGAATATTAATAACTGATTATGTTGTAGTCAATTTGTTTTTTTCTGTGATGCATTTGTTATATAGTAAAATAAAACCTGTAGCTGTAATTTGCCTTTTTGTTGTCAAATAATTTTAAAGCCTGCAGATCTGCAGGCACCACATGCCTGGACACTACGCAGATGATGTACTCCTCACTGACAGTGAGCGCCAAAACTTCCAAGACCACACACAACGGTGGAAAGACCGTCTGGACCAGAATGGCCTACGGCATAAGACAAGACAGAGTACATGGAAAGTGCCCCCAGTCCAGGGATACCATCTGTATCGATGGCATTGATCTGAAGAAAGCCCCCCAATTCATATACCTCGGCTCCACGCTCTCAGCCGATGGCGACAGCCTTCCAGATGTCAGGTACCAAGTCAATGCTGCCTGGTTGAAATGGCACCAAGTCACCCCTACGATAAACGCATGCCCAAAAACCTTAAGGCAAAGATCTATAAGACAGTCGTCCGTCCAGTCGCCCTATATGGAGCAGATTGTTGGCCTGTGACCAACAGGCATGAACAGGCCCTTCATGTAATGGAGATGCGGATGCTCAGGTGGACGCTAGGGCTAACCAGATGGGACCGAGTAACGAATGAGGACATCAGAAAGACCATGGGAGTAGCACCGATTATGGAGAAGATGAGGGAAGTGCGACTTCGATGGTATGGACACGTAGTCAGGAGCGAGGAAGAGTCAATAGCGAAGAGGGCCATGAGTCTCAACCCTGAAGGAAAGCGACCCAGAGGATGAACAAAGAAGCGATGGATGGATCAGATAAAGGAAGACATGAAATATGACAATGTCGCCCCCGATGATGCCCTCGATCGGAAGAAATGCAGTGTTTCCCACACATAGACTAAATTTGTGGAGGTGCGCCACAGAATCAACACCGGCCGCCACATATTGCGCGTCGTTATTCATTAACTTTTTAACGCTATTTAAAACACACAGCGTATCGTTCATTTCCTTTCCCGGCTCTCCCTCCATCTCTCTGTCACTCATGCATCTCTCTCTCTTTCTCTCAAACCTGCATTTGATATGAAACTTGAAAGTCTAAGCTTTTAATATTGAATACGAGATTCAAACAATAAATAGCGTTTTGGCGCTAATGTGGCATAACAGTTAAAACCAGAGGGGTGGAAAACAGTTGCTACATGCTCTTATCTCCCGGTCACGTGGTTCACGGAGCGTTAAATAGTTCCACACAAAGCAGCGTTTAGGCTTAGCCTTAGCGGATACACAACAGCTTCACATCACTATACAGGTATTTGCAGCAGGTTTTGGTAAACAGTACAGCATAGTTTGCATTGATTATTACGTAGTATCGTTTTATTATGGAGAGTGATGATAGATGCAACATTGTTACATTAATGTTAATGTTTTTCTTGTATTTAGCCCCCTCAGGTATTCCTTACTAATTAGTCACACTCATACTCATTGGTGATCAAATGTGACCATACACCTTTTTACACTATTTTCCAATTAAATAAATGTTCTATATTTTAATTTAATAATATTTATTGAAAATCTTTTGGTACTAAATAGGCCTACTACTGTATATATTTTGTATTATTTATATTACAATTAGTGTAGTAATTAAGGTTAAAATAGAAAATTCCAATGCAAAGAGGCAAATTAGAGTCATTTTGTGGCTGGAAAAATTATAATTTTTATTTGTAATGCCATTACCGACCAGGTGCCTGAATGGCTCTTTAATAAATACCGTATTTCCTCAAATAAAAGCCGGGGCCTTTATTTACCTGAACTGCAGAAGGTCATTGGCTTTTATTTGAAGCAGGCTTTTATTAGGGGCAGGCCTGTATTTCGAATTCCATCTATTTGAAAAAAATAATTGTTTTAAATTAACCGTTTTAAATGAAAAGCGATAGCGATCCAGAGGACAGATATCATCAGGGGCGCGGAAAGTGGGGTGGTTTCAAAGGATTGCAAATGCAATGCAATTTTTTGTTCATTTTATTCATTTTTAGAATTGAATAATTTATTTGTAATAAACATTTTAAGTAGCCCATTAAAAAGATTTATTTATAAGTTGAATTGTGTTTTTAAAACATACATGAGGTCATATTGTGACTGGTGCGGTGTGTGTTGAAAGAGCGGTAACATTTCCTCCAGTGAAGATCAAGCGTCTTTCTGGAGATTCTGCTCATTACTGGAGCTCTTTCTGCTCAGCACCGCCGCTCAACCCAGAACTCCCTTTGTGACATGCTGGATCAAATATAGGCCTATCTGAAATAAATAGTAAGGGCTGTCCCTGACTAAAGTTTTTTTCCTTTTCTAGTAGTTCATTTAAGCCGGCGCTGCCGCCTCCACCTCATGCCATTGTCTGTTATAGGCTATTTGCTTATTATTTATTAAATCCAGGCAATTTGGTTGATAAAACATTTATAAACAGCCTTTATTTGTTCGTGCCCCCGGCCACTATCAGAGGCCCGGCGTTTAATTGACTACAGGCTTTTATTTGAGGAAATACGTACATGTATCTAGTCTGGTTGCTCAAAGTATTGCAGATCATAACTGCTTACTTATTTTTAGGTTTTGCATTTAAATACATATTTAGACATGATCAAACACTAGATTTCTTTAAATGTGAAATTTTAAAACGTTAATAACTTGCATCCTAATATTTTTAATGATACTTATATAAGCGCACACAAGTGAAAATTAATGAATGCAAGCAAATATAAATTAAGCCAAGAAAAGTTTAAAATAGTGCTAAAAAGGAAAACTTTCCTTATATGTACAGTAGGCTATATGAATTGATACTGAATCAAGATCGAAATCGATATTTGTGCCCATCACTGCCCACTGCTCCCGGTGTTTGTGTGTTCGATACTCACTGCTGTGTGTGTGCACTTAGATTTCGAGTATGGGACACCATACTTGGCGTCACGTCACTTTCACATTGGTTAACACAGGCATTCAATGTGAAATCGAAGAATGAACTGGTGTGACATCCTTTCAAACAGAATCAGGCCAAAATGAAGTTCGTTTGAAGTTAGCTTCGGGAGTTTGAAACAGCTTGCTAAAGTGTACTTTCCGGAAAAGTTTGCTTCGGCTGATTAACACCCTAGAACTACCATTGGCCCGTGGTGATTACCTAATAGGTGGGTGTGGCTCCGCCTTCTTTGACATGGAAATGTTCTCTTCAGTCCATTGAGGTCCGACATCCGCAAGCGGAAACATGAACACTAGAGAGCTAGCCTGGATGCCAGCCGAACTTAGCCCCGCCCACAACATTTGAGGTCGGGAAGTTCGGTCTGGACTTGATCCGTTGTGGAGCAACTATGCTCGAACCAGAGCTGTTTGGACCAATCAAATTGTCAGGACGGGCTTTATACGATGATGGACAGATGATCAACAGTAACGTAATCATCCAAGTCACCAAAGAAGGCTTGGGTTGAATTCGTTCTAATCCTACACGGATAACTTGTTCGTAAATGCATTCACCTTTACTATTTCTCTCAAAAATGATGATCATGTTGGTAAGTACTCCGTGTATCCTTACATTCTTTTTACAACACCGGCAAAGATCGTTTACACTCAACATCTTCTTCTACTTCTTCCAGCGTGCGTGCAGTTGAGTTCTGTTGACAACTATGCGTCGCTCCGTTGCTCTGATTGGTTGTAGGTCTATCCAATTGAGTGCAGAGGCCTTTTCTTTCCTGGTTCGGTTAAAACACACCCCATAATCACAGCCCAATGGAGCAGTATCAGACTCATATTCTGACTAGAGTCTGAGCATGACGACGTCAGGCTACTAGAGAGCTGCTTTAAAGTAGAAATTGAAGTGTAATTCTAGACACTGACGCAATACCGTAAAGCGGTTTGGTTTATAGTATAAAGTGTAACAAACGTGACATGACTTAAACATATCCATATCGCTATGATCAAATGCTTTCTTAACTGCTGTTTTCTCACTGCTGTTATTTTACTTGTGTTTATTTTGCTATTAAGAGGAAAACGCGCAGCACATATTTGGGATGTTTGCTAACAGAATATCACTGCAAAGGTAATTCGAACTTCGCTGTGAGTATTTAAAGGACAGACAGGTAGTTTTCAGGCTTGACTGCTAGACACTCACCCATTAGGTCTGTAGTCTGGGATGGGTCTGTCCATGGAGAGACGGTCGCTGAGGTAACCGTTGTAGCCGTAATACTGAAACATCTTGAGGGCCACTCGGCGGCTCTCTGGCCCCAGATCCTGGCCCCAGTGGTTGAACAAGGATGAGTCAGCAAAGGATCGATCTACTTGATTGTCATCTCCTTTCAGCGGGGACTCTGTGAGGGTCAGACAGACACATGGTTGGCATTGGAGTCTACAAAAGGACGGCCATTTACATGCACAATCTTATACCGATTGTACTTTCTTCTGCTGAGCACAAAAGAAGACATTTTGAAGAATATGGGTAACTAAACAGTTGATGAGCCCTATTGACTTCCATAGTAAGGGAAAACAATACGATGGCATTCAATGGGGTCCATCAACTGTTTGTTACCAACATTATTCAAAATATATTATTTTGTGTTCAGCAGAAGAAACACTCCTACGGGTTTGAGGGTGAGTAAATAATGACAGAATTATCATTTTTGGGTGAACTATCCGTTAAATTATACATGCTAATTACATTTATTATAGTTTAAAATTATAATACACGTTTCATTTCATTGCAAATAATTACAATGATTAGGGTTTGCACTTAAGTATGTTCTTTAAAGTATGTTATCTCCATAATAAGTCTTTTTAAAAGTCTGCTAAAGTGCACGTCTTTTTCACAGGGGAAGGTCATTAACAGTTAAAGCAAACTCCAATCAACACACACACAGATTTGTGCCCATTACTCTGTTTTCACTTTGATGTAAACACAAGTGCTGGGGATTCTTTCATTCTATCTTTCTAAACTGGAGGTTGAGATGGTCTCAAACCATTGAAATTGGTGTTCTAAGAATCGCATATGCTGGTTTTGTTGTTTTCATCGTGTATGTGTGTATGTAAATGTGTGTGTGTTTCTTTCTCATTCCCGCCCCCATGCTATGGCTGGTTCGTGGCTTCAGGGGCATAACCTTCACCCCTATTGCTTTCTGTCATTCCCCATTTCTCTACTTTCTATTTGACAATGAATAAATTATTTGTGAAATTTGACCCAGCTTATTTCTTGCCCTTCAAACCCCTATTCAACTAGAGGATGACATTGTTAGTGGTCATTTCAAGGCACAACATTTTGTGTTTCTAAATTGGACTAATCTGGATTTTGCAAACTTATATACCTGTAAAATTCCAAAACAAAAAAAATGTAATATAAGACCATCTGTTTTTAAATAAATAATTCAGTGTGCTCTCAGACTGTTGCACTGTACATTTATAGCTTCATTGACACATTGTTGGTTATATTTACAAAGTGTCAATCCCGTGCAGATGTAACCATCCCTAGAGTATAACAGAATAACTGCTGCACTGGAACAATGATTTGCAAACCTGAAAGACAAAATAATCTACATGAAAATGAAAACAAAAGCTCAGGAGAACATTATATCGAGGGAAAACAGTGTTGCATAGACACAATGTGCTCACATGACGCTCCCATTGTGAATGACGCACCGTTTTGTTTGCATTTCAATGTCACTTTGATTGACCTTTGTGTTTGACTGTCATTTGCGACCTTTTCATATCTAGCAGCAATAACCACACACTAACATGCAGCAGTCTGTAGATATAAAATAGAAATCAGAGCTGCATTAATACCAATATTTCATTAACATCGACTTTATTAAAAACAAATAAGAACACATTAAAGTGCCCCTATTATTCTATTTTAAAGGTTTCTAATTAGTTTTGGAGGTCTCCTACAGTAGATTTACATGCATCCAAGGTCAAAAACACTTTACTTTCTCATAATATATTTGCACATCACCTCATTACTCAAAAAGTCTGAAAACGACTCGTCTGAAGATTCAGTCTCTCTAAACTCATCCTTTCATTGAGCCTACTCTGCTCTGATTGGTCAGATGGCTCAATCTGTTTTGACTGGTCTACTCTGCTTCGATTGGTCAGATGGCTCAATCTGTTTTGACTGGTCTACTCTGCTTCGATTGGTCAGATGGATCAATCTGTTTTGCCTTGTCTACTCTGCTCTGATTGGTCAGATGGCTCAATCTGTTATCATTGGTCTATTCTGCTCTGATTGGTCAAATGGCTCAATCTGTTGTCACTGGTCTACTCTGCTCTGATTGGTCAGATGGCTCAATCTGTTGTCATTGGTCTACTCTGCTCTGATTGGTCAGATGGCCCAGCCTGTTTTGACTGGTCTACTCTTCTTCGATTGGTCAGATGGCTCAATCTGTTTTGACTGGTCTACTCTGCTCTGATTGGTCAGATGGCCCAGCCTGTTTTGACTGGTCTACTCTTCTTCGATTGGTCAGATGGCTCAATCTGTTTTGACTGGTCTACTCTGCTCTGATTGGTCAGATGGCTCAATCTGTTTTGACTGGTCTACTCTGCTCTGATTGGTCAGATGGCTCAATCTGTTTTGACTGGTCTACTCTGCTCTGATTGGTCAGATGGCTTAGTCTGTTGTGACTGGTCTACTCTGCTTCGATTGGTCAGATGGCTCAATCTGTTGTCATTGGTCTACTCTGCTCTGATTGGTCAGATGGCCCAGCCTGTTTTGACTGGTCTACTCTGCTCTGATTGGTCAGATGGCTCAATCTGTTGTCATTGGTCTACTCTGCTCTGATTGGTCAGATGGCCCAGCCTGTTTTGACTGGTCTACTCTGCTCTGATTGGTCAAATGGCTCAGTCTGTTGTGACTGGTCTACTCTGCTTCGATTGGTCAGATGGCTCAATCTGTTTTGACTGGTCTACTCTGCTCTGATTGGTCAGATGGCTTAGTCTGTTGTGACTGGTCTACTCTGCTTCGATTGGTCAGATGGCTCAATCTGTTGTCATTGGTCTACTCTGCTCTGATTGGTCAGATGGCCCAGCCTGTTTTGACTGGTCTACTCTGCTCTGATTGGTCAGATGGCCCAGCCTGTTTTGACTGGTCTACTCTGCTCTGATTGGTCAGATGGCCCAGCCTGTTTTGACTGGTCTACTCTGCTCTGATTGGTCAGATGGCCCAGCCTGTTTTGACTGGTCTACTCTGCTCTGATTGGCCAGATGGCCCAGCCTGTTTTGACTGGTCTACTCTGCTCTGATTGGTCAGATGACCCAGCCTGTTTTGACTGGTCTACTCTGCTTCGATTGGTCAGATGGCTCAATCTGTTTTGACTGGTCTACTCTGCTCTGATTGGTCAGATGGCTCAATCTGTTATCATTGGTCTACTCTGCTCTGATTGTTCAGACGACCCAGTCTGTTGGGATTGGTCTACAGAAACAAAACACCCATTACTATATCTAAATTTCAGCTCCAGATCTTCCTCAGCGCTTCTACAGTGATACGAACATTAACGATGGCGGTGGTTTTTCCATATCAATTCCAGCGTAAGTCCTCATCCTTTGGAAGTGCAATCAAAGTGGATTCAAATTGCAGAAAACAACATCTTCTTGACATGTCAACAACACAAACCAAACTCTTCCAGGCCTCAGCTACAACTACAGTGTTTGAGGGTGGGTCAAATTAGTTGTTCACGGGCAGCCAATGAAGACCACAGAC
This sequence comes from Romanogobio albipinnatus, assembly GCA_023566225.1. Lineage (NCBI taxonomy): Eukaryota > Metazoa > Chordata > Actinopteri > Cypriniformes > Gobionidae > Romanogobio > Romanogobio albipinnatus. Next base: position 70,189,218 of record CM042239.1, on the reverse strand, counting down.
TGGCATTATGCAAATCTGATGCATTGTTACATAGGTATGTAACAGGAAGCGAGACTCATTACAGGCAGTTCAGAATTGATTCTTTATTTTAGAAGACAATAACATTATTATTTGTTGTGTAGCATTCACAACAAGAACGGTAACTATATTAGCGTCTCCATCAATGCACTATAACGTTCTGTTTATAATGAGCGTACTGCAGTTTTGTCACTTGCCGCTTTAAATGCTCGAGCTCTTGAACCAGGATGGATTCTAATTGGCTGTCATTGATTTTATTGTTCATCAGCTTGAAGAAAGAAAAAAAAAAACATTATGAAAGTATTTCCAACAATATTGTTTCTCTGTGCCAGTATCATTATACTTGTGGTGTGGAATCTGCTATTATTTTACATTTAGAATGTTTTTTAAAACTATATCTTTATTGGTGTTGTTATAGTTATCTTCCTTTTTATGAATGGCCTTTATTCTCACACAGGCCTCTAATTACAACTCAAGTCCCTATCTCAAATAATTTTCATACTCCTCCTTAAAAACAGCCCTTCTATTTCAGGCTGTGGGAACTGATGGCAAGAGGATATACGGAATAGGGAAGTGGCATTGTTAGGAGCAACAGCACTGCAACCTGGACCTGTGCGAAAACATGACTACAGAGTCCCCAGTCAGAAAACTGATACAGAAGGGGTCAATCTGGATCACTGACGGAATCAAATACGGCTCTGTTGGATACTGGCTACCAAGAGGGCGAACACCCACCCAAACGGCAGCTCTGAATAAACACTGGAGCCGTGCTGCTAACAACTAACTGGAGCGCGCTTTAAGCAGTGGTGCAGGAATGTGATTTATTGGACCCTGTGCACAAACACAATATCTGACTGCTGAGATTATATATATGAATATGCTGCATTTCTACTTGCTGTTAGAAAATTTATTCTGTTTTATTTGTTTCACTTTTACCAATTTTCCATATTAAGGCCTTTTGATAAAACTCCCTTAAGACATTAAGGGATCTCAAAATCAAATGACCTGAGGCTGCTAAGGAGAGAGTGTTCGCAACAAATACAAGTGGTTTTACAACCATGAATTTGACTATATAGAGCTATTGGTGGAGTTATAGTTGTTGATACACGGACAGGCCTTTTTCAAAACAAAACAAATGCAGAAAATGAAAAAGGATTTGTAGCTACTGTATCCTCCTGGGTGCCAAAAGTTTAAGACCCCTGAATCAGAGGGCTGTATACTAGCACTCAGATATCAGTTCCTCAATACTATTATCCTTTGTGAAAAAGAAGTGCACTTTAGCATACTTAAAAATAGCACTTATTATTGAAATAATACACTTAAGTGCAAACTGAATGTAATGTTTTCAGACACATAACTGCATGTTATTTACAATTAAATGAAAATGAAACTGTCAGTGGACACGCCCTCTACTGCTGAATGGCTCACTCTCTCTCCTCCCCCATCATGAGTGGACACGCCCCCTACTGCTGATTGGCTCACTCTCTCTCTCCTCCCCCATCATGAGTGGACACGCCCTCTACTGCTGATTGGCTCACTCTCTCTCCTCCCCCATCATGAGTGGACATGCCCTCTACTGCTGATTGGCTCACTCTCTCTCTCCTCCCCCATCATGAGTGGACACACCCTCTACTGCTGATTGGCTCACTCTCTCTCCTCCCCCATCATGAGTGGACATGCCCTCTACTGCTGATTGGCTCACGCTCTCTCCTCCCCCATCATGAGTGGACACACCCTCTAATGCTGATTGGCTCACTCTCTCTCCTCCCCCATCATGAGTGGACATGCCCCCTACTGCTGATTGGCTCACTCTCTCTCCTCCCCCATCATGAGTGGACATGCCCCCTACTGCTGATTGGCTCACGCTCTCTCCTCCCCCATCATGAGTGGACACACCCTCTACTGCTGATTGGCTCACTCTCTCTCCTCCCCCATCATGAGTGGACATGCCCCCTACTGCTGATTGGCTCACTACAGATAAAATTATAATCAAGTACTTCACGTGTGCTTTAGTATATTAGTCAACATAAAAATAAGTGTATATTTCTTTAAAGCATGACAAGATTATTGAAACAATGATTTAAAATGTACCTCAAAGTAAAACTTAATTTTAAGAAACAATCAAGAAAGTGTACTCCCTTTAAGTACAGTTAAGTGGCTTGTTATTTTATTAATATTATGTTATCTGCAAGTTGTCAAAGTTGCAGAAAATGATGAAAAAGCAGGATCTACGCCTTTACACAGACTTGTTTTAAATAATCTTTTAAGATTTGAAGTACACAGGGCTGTGCTTCCCAAAAGCATTGTAAGCCTAAGTAGAACCATTGCCACCAATGGTTTCTATGATCAACTTGGTTCACGATACTTTTGGTTAATGCAACACAGTTTGGGAAATCAAGTAAGGAAAAATATAGAAGTAAAAAGCCTCAATAAATGGCTTGTATTTAGGTGACATCTAGCTCATTTATCTGAGCTCTCAAACTGGATGGTAACCTCTGCCACTATAATGTGCTGGCTAATAAAATGTGCAACTGTCATTTGAAAAATGTATGATTTTATGGCTACTGAATTATTCTCTCAGCAAAGTAATTGCTTTGACAACCAAAATAATAGATGACTGGCCTTGTTCTGAGAAATTTGCTACGTGCCATGAAACCAGAAGCAGCTTTACATCTGGATTGTACATTTATTTTGGCAGGGTTTGTTTTACAAAACGGACTAAATGGAGCAACGCTACTTTTAAAAGCAGTGACTAAAGAAGTTATTCTTAAATTGACAAGGTCTTTACGCACTGAGTGTGAAACAAAAAAGCATTTTCATTAGGCAGATTTAATGCATGATACAAGCAAATGCACATTTAATTCCCTCTACAGGTCGTTTGCATAAATTATTTTGCATTCACTTTTTTTAGAGCACGTTTAGCCAATGCCTCATTCTTTCTGAAGACTCTTAAAAGCACAACATGAACATTGTGACATGAAAGGCAGAGACAAATAGTTTATGACCAATCCTACGCATAGATTTGAACTCATTCCCCACCATTGATGGAAATTTCTGGCTTTCTGTGTTTTCCCTGTTATACGGGTGAGGAGCGCTATTACGCAACTTCTGAAGGAGTACCGAATCTCCTGATCAAAACACAGGCGAAGAAGAAGCAGAAACAAGCTATAGCAAGCAGCAAATAATGCGATCATCAACATTAAACAACATATAAATCAAAACTGCTTAATGTTACTGAAAGAAATGTCGACCCAGGACAAGCTACAGGACTGTGAAGCTTTGGGGGTGATGATGGACTCTGGATGTAGATGATGACAAAAACGCAATTTTCTCAGCTTTTTGCCACATCTTAATTTGTGTTCCAAAGATGAACGTCTTATGGGTTGATGGCAAATGATTTTCATTTTTGAGTGAACAATCCCTTTAAAGGGATCCTATTATGCCCCTTTTTACAAGAGGTAAAATAAGCCTCTGATGCCCCAGAGTCTGTCTGTGAAGTTGTGGCTAAAAATACCCCAGATAATTTTTATAGCATGTTAAAATGGTCACGCAAAAACAGCGCGTTTTTGCGTGTGTGTGTGTGTGTGTGTCCCTTTAAATGCAAATTAGCTGCTGCTTCCGGCCCCCTTTCAGGAAGAGGGCGGAGCTTCAAAAGCTTGTGTAAGCAGCTCTGATTACCTCACGCAGACACACACTGAAAATGTCAGTGTTCCTCTTCTCAACATCGTCTCACCCCTTTGTTGTGTGTTCCCGGGGGCGGTGTTTATGTACATTTTAGGGTTTGTGATGTCACAAACCCGCGAATAAGCTCACTGTAGTCCCTACCAGCCGTTTGTTGTAGTCCTTAAAAAGTGATTTCTGTAAGAGAAAATATATGTCCCTTTGCTTTGAACTTTGAGCTTCGTGACTTTGTAGATGTTGTTTATGCTCAAACAGCAACATTACACACTAACTACAGTTAAAAAGGTGAAATCATAATCAAGGACCCCTTTAAAGCCCCATTGAAGTGCCTTGAAACCATTGGAACCATTGTATCTGGGTGGGACAAGACACACCCACTTTTAATGACTAATGATATTGGACCCACTCACTTTTATAGTTTCTAATTTAGTGCATGTCTGTTCACCTACCCCTAACCGATAAACACTTTATTATTAAATACTGTGGCGAGGTGGACGAGCGAGAGACATGGGAGGAGCGAGCGAGATCGGTGTGCGTAATTGAGGATGAACGTCACCTGCGAGGCACACCGGTCTCGAGTCCTCTCATGAGGGAACACGGATGCATATAAGGACGAGCGACTCCAGTGAAGGACGAGAGAGGACCAGGCCTGGGATTTTGCGTTGTGTTTTATTTACGTTTTGTTATGTGTGTGTGCGGCAGTCGCCGCTTTTACTTTAATTTTGTGTTCATTTGTTTTATTAAACTTGTTGAATGTTCGCCGGTTCCCGCCTCCTTCTTCCCATACGAACAAACTCTGTTACATACACGTTAGATGCTTTATTTCCACGTTTCGAATATTATCTTCATTTTTATTGAAAATAAATGCCTTTCCGATCTGATATGTGATGGGGAAAGCGAGTAGAGGTAGAGCCTCGGTTTGATTTGCGTCAAAACTTGATGCCATGCGTCTTACCCCTACACTATCGCCACTGTAAATGATTCAGTGATTTCCTTGCTTTTGTCTTGCACAACCAGACGTTAAGTAAAAAAGACGGTATATTTATACTTAATGTAAATGGCATCTACTCCAGTAAAAAAAATTCTGGGACAGGACCCACCCACATATTTTTTTGCTTCCGACGCCCATGCTTGAAACGCACAGCATTATTCAATGTAGTGACGTAATTTACACGGAAACAAGACAAATTAGAGCAGGACATATCGAACAGCTCCTCCCCTTTTTTTTAAAATATCCAATAGCATTTAGTTTATATCACAGTTCAGCCAGAGCCATTGAGCTTAGCTTAGTTTTGTTCATATTTACACTGTCTGAATCGTTCCCTATCCCCTATACAGTGCACTATGTGCCATTCACCATGTAGAAAATAGTAAATGTGTGAACAAATGACTGATTTTAGCTGCAGATTCAGCATCTATTTATAATGTAGAGGGCGGGGCTTCAGATTCTAGAGAGCATTTGATTGGACAGGAAATCTGATGAGAAGCTGAAATACAGAGTGATGTCATCAAAATCATTGATCCATATTTGCGGAAGTGAAAGACTAAGTTTTGAATGCTTATATCTTCTAAATGTGTTTTGGAGTACACTAGCTTATAGATAACAGTAAGGCTAACATTTTCATAAAAAAAGCCAAAAACCTTCAGATTTGATTTCATGGGAATGAGAATGTTTTAATTATGACACGATCATAAGCATACACGTCCCCATTATATGTGCCTGAGGGTCAGTGATGTGACAGTATGTCTGGCTATTAATTAGTCGACTCCCACAGGAGAGATAAGGAACCACGCCGGTGCGGTCAGGGGTGGCTTTTGTAGACTTCGTAACCTAGGCAACATCTAGTGGCTCAGTCTGCTCAGCATGTTGTCCCAAAGGCTCTTTGTTGATAGAGGAATTCAGTCCGTGAGCATGTAGGCCAGCTATCAGAGCCTTTCAACTCAACAAAAGAGACATAGGGCTTCAAGTAATGGAAGTCCTTTCACAGATATTAAACAGAGCTCTGAGAAATGGCAGAATTTCATAAGCAGTCTGTGAATGACCCTACATCAGTGTGTGCTGAGCGCATCACAGCAAGTACACATGAAAAGGTCAGGAGTTCTGCCACAGCCAATATGCTCCATGACAGCCATGTAATTCTTGAGGATAAAATCAACATTGAATGGCTTTCACAACCAATTTAACTTCATAATGTAATGCGTGTCCGACTGAAAATAGATCTTTGCTGTGGAAAAAAAATGTAGGAGAGGCTGTAGGTCAAGTTATAAACTTCCAAGCCACGGCTACCGGTTACATCACTTGCCCACCGTCGTTTTGATTTTTATAGTAATAAAATAATTTAGTTCAGTTAGAGAACAGACACTGCATTTAAAAACTGAACGTGTCTGCCCAGTACAGTGTGAGCCGAACAGCTGACAGACCAGATGATCATGGAAGATTTGGTTTCAAAGCGAAATATAAAAGCTCCTATTTAAGCGAGTTTGTCATTGTACTGTTTTGTTGTTGTGTTTTTCATTAAAAATAATAGGCTAATGAACCCACAATTCATAGCCTGGCTCCGCCCTCCTACGTACTTCTGCTCAATTTTCCATTTTCCTTCAGTACTCCGTCTGGGACTGCGGTATAGTCTTAGGTTTTCTCCGAACAAATTTTTACCGGTCCAATCAGCGAACAGCGGGAGTGGCTGAGAACGATGACATTGATGTCGTGCACTAGTTTGAGTTGTAGTTCAGTAATGGTGGCGGAGAAAGATGCGAGCGAAGCCATTCATTCCGTTGTGGCACCGCTGCCGAATATCCAGAATTAAAATCCGGAGCAAGAACAATCTTTGCTGAGTTCTGTTGGTGGCCATGATGTTGTGGCCCTCCTCCCCACGGGGTTTGGGAAAAGTTTTATTTTCCAGGTCGCTCCGTTAGTGGTGAAGGAGTTGGCTGCAGCCCCGGTAAGTTAATTGTTTCTTGTGGGGTCGGAAGGTATTTTCATCATTTACAGGGGCTAGTCAGTGATTTTATTGCCGTCCGTCTCCCACCACCCGCGTAAAAATCCCTAGCCAAATTACCTACTGCTTTTAGACAAACACCAAGGTCATGTGATCATTTAATTGCTGTCCGAATCCACATCTTTGAGTTTTCAAGAATATATTGTTTCAAAATTCACTGTTTATATCCTTTTTGACCACTGCAGAGCGCCGTGCAGTTGCGCTTCGCTGTAATTTGGATCCATTTCTAGACTTGTATTTCTTTAAATGCTGGCAAGTATTTACAAGAGCAATATATTTCATCACCGCTCAAATAATAAAAAGAAGAAAAGCACGTAAACATTTGAATTGGGTCGTTTTTTACGGCAGCATTTATTCTTATCATGCCAAGCATATGATATTTTATTTACAGTATACAATCATGTTATGACTGCGTGAGCAGCGCGTTCCCGATCACAAAACTCTCCCCTCCACTGTGAATAAATCACAATCCAAATACACGAGGTTATCACTGAGGTGGCTGCACATTTATTTTTACAGACTTCCATGTGAGAAATAATGGTGAACGGTGCATGACATGCGTCATGACCAAACGTTAGCGATTGGTTATGGCAGATCCAGAGTGGCTCTTGGCAGATCCAATAGTTTTAAACTTCAACAGAGTACCCACCTTCAAGGAAGTTAATGCTTGTCAATGGAGAGTGGCCAGAATCTCTGTACAAATGAAATCTGTCTAGGACCAGGCTACACAATTCAAGCAAGCCATCCCATAATTGGTGCTAATTCAAAACTGAAACTAAAATGGAGCACGGCCGACCGGCATTCGTTCACGGCCGCATTGTTGTTCATTCATTCACAGTGCGTGTCCAGTCTGACGCGTTTTCAGTTCATGCCCATTGAAGCTTAACTTTCATAGAAATTATTTGAGAACACTCGCTTTGCTCTGCACCGTTGTGAATGCCGAGCGGCTGTGCTCATTTACATTCTGTCAGTGAGATCCTACCCCTATGGGCGGGTTGAAAACATGCAGAACTAGCTCCTACTACTGGCTGTAGTCTCTAGCCTCTGGCCAAAAAGCCAAAAAGGGGGGGTCACGATCATTCAAATATACTACCGGGTTTCTACTGATACAAAGCTTAATGCTAAATCACTGAAGTACCCCTTTAATGTTAACTGTTGCTAAATGACTGCATTCACTACTGCCATCTATTCTACAGGCAAAAATCAACATACCCTACCAGTCAAAAGTTTGGAATAATTAAGATTTTTTTAAATGTTTTTGAAGTTGCTTATGCTCACCATGTGTCAAATTACTTTTTTTCTCTTTTAATATATTCTAAATTCCTGTGGTGAAAGCTGAATTTCAGCATCCTTACTCCAGTCTTCAGTGTCGCATGATCCTTCAGAAATCATTCTGATATGATGATTTGCTCAAATATTATCAATTATTATTGGTGCTCAATTATTAATAATGGTTATTATTATTATCAATGTTGAAAAAACCTTCAACCAACGTCACATACATAGCATTCAATCGCGGCTGAATGTTATGTATGTGACGTGCTGGTTTAAGGCGAATGTGTTTGAATATGTTTCTCATATAGGTTCATATAATGTTTAGTCTACTTTAAAGGGGTGGAAAACCACGATTTCACTTTTCTAACTTTAGCTAGTGTGTAATGTTGCTGTTTGAGCATAAACAACATCTGCAAAGTTACAACGTTCAAAGTTTAAAGCAAAGGGAGATATTTGCTTTTAAAGAAATCAATTTCTAAGGACTACAGCAAACGGCCGCTAGGGACTACTACACATTCCTCCAGGGTTGCTGACATCACCAGCCCCAATATTTACATAAACCCCTCCTCCGAGAATATGAAATAAGGGGGGGCGAGGCCATTTTGTATCGCCGCGGGGAATAGTTGTTGTGTTAGGCTAGTTAGTAGGCTGGAGTGTTGATGCCGATGCCGACGAAACGCTGTTATTTTCATCCGGATTGCAGGTCCACTTTGTTCAGCCTTCCTAGGGACGGGGGTGCGTTGCAGTGCGTTTAACATAGAACGTTATATGCATGCGTGTATGAGACAGAGGGGAACAGGGTCACATTTGCAGCAGATATATGCTGCCCATCATAAATCAAAGCACGAGACAGACAGGGGTCGGAGGAATAGACCGGAAAATGTGACATAATGGACAATATTCGTCTGTATTTGCAATACATGAGCCGCAGTTCAGCTGCGCGAGACAAACACTGCCAGGAGACGGGCGCGCGCGGCTCCCGCTGCACATTTCACAGAGGAAAGCTTCCACAATCTTCACGAGTTCAATGCAGGATTCTTACAACGGCTTGTCCTGAAAGATGGATTTAAAAACAGAAGCTGTTTACGGGCCACAACCTGTAAGTATGATTTATTTTTCGTTGATGTGTTTTCCTGTAATAGTTTGTGTTGTTAATTGTACGTTGTAGCAAGGAAGTAAACAGATGACAACGCTGTTTGGCTCTGCAAACCAGTTTGTTAAATGCTCATTCATACTTAACGTTATCCGACAAACACCTAACGTTACAAACTTTTTAAAATCTCAACAGCAAACTTGGCATTAGTGTAAATTATTCTTTGATTAGAGCTTTTATGTATTGTTTATCTACAGGCATGCTAAACATGGTTCTGTGTTTTATTTGGATACTATAGTAAAGCCAATGTTTAGTGTTCGTTCTTGCGACAGATATTTGGCAAATCGTTCTAAAAATACAAAAGTAACGGTGCCATTCAGTAGCGATCACTATAGATCCGCAGTCTTTACTCTTGAGGACTGAACAGGTTCTGCTCGATCATCTTCACTAAAATTGTCTGGGTCTGATTTGGGCTCAAATTGGTATGGTTTTATTGATGCCATCGTACTACCCAAAGCACAGGCTACCGGTAAAGGTAAGGGGCGTGACGTTTCCGACAAACGTGCACTAGGCGGTTAGCGAATCACAACACACTGGGCCAGCTAACCAATCTGAGCCCATTGCGTATTTTTGAGGGACTGGCTTCATACAACCCGGAAACCATCAGACCGTTTTTACAAGGAGGGACAGAGCAGTGTAGAATAAAAGTAAAATATATGAAAAAAAATGCAATTTTTTCAAAACGAAGCATGAACACGTTACAGTGCACCCCACAAACACAATCAAGCCTTCGAAAGAATGTGTTTTACCACCCCTTTAAGATGCTTTTGAAAGGTCTTGAAAGGGAAAAGCGTACAGAAATGTTGTGTTTGTACACGTGATATTGTGAGTTGATTTGAACTGTGAAATACATCAGAGGAAGTCATGTAACATTGAGTAGTATTTCTGAAGATGCAAATGACTAATATAATGACTGATTAATTAATAGATTTTCATGAATGCATTATGTAAAGGCAAGAAAGAGACTGAAACAGTGAAGATTTGAACATAGGAAGTGGTTTATTGAGAGTGTATTTTTGAACAATTGTATTTGTATTGCTGTAAATATTTTCGAGAAAATATATATCACAGCAAGACCGGAGCTGATCACATGCACCTTTTGTTTTGTCTTTATTTCATCGTTCAACAGCTTCAGGATGCTGAACATTTTAACTGCTAGCTGATGCAGAAGTCCTGTACCCGCTACATAGTAGTATTTCAATACACTTTTTATAAAGTAGCTCAAAAACTACCAGTACAGTTGTATAAGGTTTTGGTCATACCGTCCACCTCCCACAAAGCACATACTTGCCCTCACATGAAGAGCCCAGCCCTTCCTGAAGAAGGTGGGCCGGACAGACACAAGCACTGAAAAGGCCCAGAGGAAGCCAATGAAACCAATGTGACTTCCTGAATCAGAGTATGGAAACGATAAGAACGGCTTCACAGGAGGAGGAAGAAAGTGTGAGACATAAACAAAAGAGCACCAAGAGAAAATTACGAAATAAACTGGATTCATAGATACTGTGGATTAAGGATAATTGCGGCAGGATGAAATTACACGACGAGCGCCTGTGACTCCTCTATGGTGTCAATCAGATTTCCACGCTGATGACTTCTCTTGTTCTAGCAGGTTGTTAAGCCCCAGCGGCTCTAATCACATGCTCTATGTGAGGTACATTATCAAACACAGTCAGGTGGGCTGAAACAGGATGGACTTCTACAAAAGGCCACCTGCATAAAGAGACATGTCTGATGAATGGAGTGCCAAGATTGATTTGGCTACGCAAAACTAATGCGCTCACAAAAGAAAAATTCTTACATCCATTATTTTTAAAAAACCCTGTTCCACACCTAAATATAATAAATCATATGAATTATATTAAACAATGTAGGGTTGTTGTTTTTTTACTTCACAGTAATTCATTCAACTTTTATTTTGTTTAGCTGGCCATACATATCCTTATCTTTTGCATTGCTTTACTTTAAAGCAAATGTTTTTCTGGTTAACATGAAAACATCCACAACTCATTTTATTATTTTATTGCATTATGACTTCAGTGAATCTGTTTTGAATATATGACTTAACCAGTAGAAGTTTTATACACTTATCACTGAGATTTTTTTAATATATAAAAATATATTTGTGTGTGTGTGCGCGTGTGTGTGGGGGTGTGTGTGTAGGTGTGTGGCCTGGCCTGGTAAACCCTACGTTATGGGGACAAAATGTCCCCACAAAGATGGCAATATACAAAATCCTCGTCCTTGTGGGGAAATTTTTTGGTCCCCATGTGGAAAACATCTTATAAATCAGACTAAGTGATGTTTTTTGAAAATGTAAAAATGCAGAATGTCTCCTGTGATGGGTAGGTTTAGGGGCAGTGTAGGGGGATAGAAAATATGGTTTGTACGGTATAAAAACCATTGCGCCTATGGAAATTCCCCATAAAACATGAAAACATGTATAGGTGTGTGTGTGTGTGTGTGTGTGTAGGGGTATGTGTGTATGTGGCCATCCCCAAACTGTTCCCACAAAGTTGGGAGCATGAAATTGTCCACAATGTCTTGGTATGCTGAAGCATTAAGAGTTCCTTTCACTGGAACTAAGGGGCCAAGCCCAACCTCTGAAAAACAACCCCACATTAAACTTTACACTTGGCACAATGCAGTCAGGCAAGTATCATTCTCCTGGCAATCGCCAAACCCAGACTCGTCCATCGGATTTATTAGTGATCATCAATATACACATATATGCAATACCTAAAACTCAAATGTAATATTTAAAAACATTAATAGTTTATTGAAACTGCTAAAATGTACTCCAATCTGTATTTCTAATCTAATCTGTAAGAAAATCATTTTTCATATTCTGTATTATAATGTTGTGAAGCCTAAATTCACTTTTAATATCAGCCATTTTGTGAACTATCAGATTATTTGCTTATCGTATGGCCCAGAATGTTCATATCAGTCCATTCAATTATTACTTTTTCCCTCTCAAATGCTTCAGTGGACAGTGTAAATGTCTCACTCTGAGGCATTAAATGAACAGTGGGAAAGAATAATATAGGCTAGCTAGAGAATGAACATTTGTAGCAGTGCATGAAAAGTGCATGGCCTCTTACTGCGAATGTTTCCCGCTGGAAACACAGAAGCAGACAGCTCTGGACATGGCTGTTACAGACAGGTGCAGGTCAGTTTGACATGCTGAAAGAGGTGGCAGGGTGAGCGAACACAGCGCCGTACTGTAGCGTGTGCACTGCAGGAACATGTGACCAACATCATGTAACCAATAATAAGCACACACAAAGCATGCTGCCAGATCACTTTCCACACAGGCATATTAATAACATCTGCTGTGCAGGGAGCATTTTATACTGCGCTGCAAAAAAAAAGGCATTCGTCAGTGTTGCAACACGTTCATCATACCTGTTCACAAACGCGAATGAGAAGAATGCAAGCCCACCCCTAATGCTCTCTCTCTCACTCTATCCACCTTTCCAAATGTCATTCCCTCACTCGTTCCCCTCTCATGGCCGATCTGATATCAAGTACTCTCAACATCGACATCGCTGATATTGATAGCAATATTAATACCTCTATTAAACTGAGCATTTTTTGGTGATTTCTGCATTTAAAATGCATAATTAAACCCTTTTAATATTACATTTAGGGGTTATTGTAAGAATTGTATGTATTCATTGATTTTTGTATTGCCAATGTGTGAACAGATTGTACTGAAACTTAAAACACGAGACCTTCCCCAACTTCCTAGGTTGTCTAGCCTGTAGTCTGATTATTATGTGTAGGACTCGGGACGTTTTTGCTGGGAAATCAAAAGAATGTGACATTTACACTCCCGAGAGCCACTTTCCCGTTCAATGACATATGAAATGAATGCTTATACAATGCTCAGGATAATGTCGAAAGAGCTGTTCTGTACTGTAATGCCAATGTATAAATGTACAAACTATAGTCTCACATAGCCATATCTATACAGTCTATAGTCTCAATGTTATGATCATTTAATTATAATGACCTCATCTGTCGAGACGATGCCGGTGAAATGCAGAGCTGGTGCAAACATATCCACATCGCTATGATCAGATGCTTTCTCAACTACTTTTTTCAGGATGTTTGCTGAAAAGGTATTTCCAACTTATTTTTACTTCTAAGCAAAGAAAAATAACTTTGCTGTGAGTATATTGGGGCTCTTTCACATGCAGACTGTTGTACGTTGTGTGTGAATGAGTGTGGACACCAGCAAGTGGCTGAATGCAGTTCACTTGACGGCCACCGGTGTCGCTAATAACAAGGGTTTCTGAATTCTACATTTAGCCACTTTAACATTAAATAGGCTAACATGTAACTACAGACTGCTTTTGTTATGTGTATCAATTTGTAACAACTACAGAACATCAGTCCTTCCAGAAAAATGCGGCTTTTTTTTGTGATTGTCGCGAGCAAAATATCCTTGATTATGCGGCACATTTTCTTAAGAAATGCGATGGAAATTGCGGGATATTTATGCAATTTTATGCGATAAAATTGCGGGAACTTGCAAAAACTGCAGTTTGATGAAAAAGAGAAAAAAAGCACTTCATGACAGAAAGTGCTGGGAATATTTAAGTTCTCATCTTGTTTTATTGAAGACCTTAATAAACACATGGCTCAAATTTACAAAACATTGAGTCAAACAAGTTCTGTAGCTTTACAAAAGGAATATGATACAACTTCTGAAAAAATTTATAAATAACTTCCAGTTTTACAGAGGTAGCTTTACAAAACAGACATTTGAGTGCTTCCAATGCACAAAGTGCAATCTCTTAAAGGGTTAGTTCACCCAAAAATGAAAATTGTGTCATTAATGACGTCCCCTCATGTCGTTGGACACCCGTCAGACCTCCGTTCATCTTCAGAACACAAATGAAGATATTTGTGTTGAAATTCGATGGCTCAGAAAGGCCTCCATTGGCTCAATGCACTTTACACTCTCAAGACCCACTAAAGTCCATCTCACTACATTGGTTCTACAATAACTTTATGAAGCGACGAGAATAGTTTTTGTGCTAAAACCTAAATAACGACTTATATAGTGATGACCGATTTCAAAACACAGCATCATGAAGCTTCGAAGCATTATGAATCAGCGAGTAGATTCATGATTCGGGTCAAGTGTCAAACTGCTGAAATACGTGACTTTGGCAATCCAACCGCTGAATCGTCTCACTGATTCATAACGCTTCAAACCGCTGAATCGACTCACTGATTCATAACGCTTCAAACCGCTGAATCGACTCACTGATTCATAACGCTGAATCGACTCACTGATTCATAACACTTCAAACCGCTGAATCGACTTAATGATTCATAACGCTTTGAAGCTTCATGATGCTGTTTTTTTAAATCAGTCAACACACCGGGAAACTGCTTTGGGCGGTCTTTTGCTGTTATTTTTGTTGGCAAATGGGAATTTGCGTGCTTCATCATGGTTTCACCGATATCTATGGTTGCAGCTTTCGATGACGTTCACGTCGGGTAAATACGTCACTTCAAAACGTTCCCATGGCAATAGGGGGAAATGGAGGCTCTTGTGTTAAGTAAACGAAATAGGCAATTTACGCGGCGAAAGTGTGGCGTGTTTGAAAAAATGTGGCCCCCGCATAAATATGCAGACTTTGGCTAATTATGCATTAAATCATGCGATCGCATAATCACGTTTTTCCGAAGGGACTGGAAAATGTTTTTTTTCTTCTTCTTTTTTTATATTTTTTAAAATGAACTCTCCTTGTGATCTTTGCATCCAGTTGTACCACATGAAAAAAATAATGAATGAACTCCTGATTAGGATACAATGAAAATGTGTTTTATTATGATATAAAGGAAACTCTTTAGTTTAGGGTCCAATTCTCACTATTAACTAGTTGCTTATTATTAGCATGCATATTACTAGGATATTGGCTGTTTATTAGTACTCATAAAGCACATATTAATGCCTTATTCTGCATGACCATAGTCTACATCCCTTAATCCTACTCAGTACACAGCTTCAGCCAAATGTTCTATCCTGTTTATTTCATAACTTTCAGCCTTTTTAACATATTTGAACAGCCTTTTTTGTCTTGAATATGCGAGGCTTCAAAGGGTTTCAACAGTTATTTTAGTTGTAAAACAACAGTCCATTATGCTGCTTGATCTTTGAACTTAGTATTTGTTATCATATTTTAATTTATTATTAGATTCATAAACACACTGGTTTGTCGCACAAATTATTTTCTTGTTTATTTACCAATATCAGCAAATTAATGTCTTGCAAATGAGTTTATTCTGCATTAAAAAAATAAGATGGATAATATCTTACATATATTTCATAAAGCCTTCTATATTATTTCACTATTAGTACATGAACTGTGTGCATCTTAGAGCTTTCAGTTCATGCACATTTTACAAATAAGCCATGAACATGGATCCATTTTGCACATCTGTTGTAACAAATCCTCTTATGGAAAAGAAAACGGTAAAGTGTTGCAGGTGTTCAGGAAGGTGCTGGAGTGGTTTTAGTGTTTTAAGAGAAAGTAACATCTAAGAGTGCTTTTACACCTCATGCCCTTTAATCCCGCTGTACCCTATAATATAGAATGGCATGTGTGAGGGGCTAAATCTTAGAAAACTATCTGTAGAAACCATATATGTCCAAAACCGCTAGTTTTCAGGAAATGGGAAGAATTAGAGCTGTGACGGTGGCAGTTTTTTTTTTACCATCGCTACATACATACATAACACACATACATAACATACATACATACATACATACATACATAGCTCTACCACCGCGGTGGTGCGGTTGTCACGTTTACCGGCACAGCCCTATAAGAACACTGTATTGTTTTTGTTTTGTTTTTTTTTGTTTTTATGTAAACACTGTGTTGTCCACAAGTTGATATTGGGGTTTTTACGGTTAGACACTTGCATGTGTCAATATATTATATTATATTATATTATATTATATTATATTATATTATATTATATTATATTATATTATATTATATTATATTATATTATATTATATTATAGTATTATATTTAGGGCCGGGACTCGATTAAAAAAATGAATCTAATTAATTAGAGGCTTTGTAATTAATTAATCGAAATTAATCGCATTTTAATTGCATATAAATATTTGACCTGAGAACAGTGAGAAGTAATTTTTTTTTACATGGATTTTTAGTATACCATTGAATAATGACTGAATACATAAGCTTAATCAACAAAATATTGTTTATTTATTTCAGTCCAGCAGACCAGTGACTTAGTTACCCTGGTCCTGAAACCAGTCATCTGGTGGAGTGTAGGTTGGGTGTGGGTCCTTGTAACTTTACTCGGAGTCAGGCTATGTCTACGCTAACTCCTATGTGTTTTGCGTTGAGGTGATATTTGAGGCTCGATGTGCTGCGGTGATACGCAAATTCCTTGTTGCATAGCTTGCTCACAACCATGCTCTTGTCGACGCTTCCATCCTTTCGTTTTTTAAAACAAAATTTCCCATCCACGGGGTCAAGCAAAGCGGTCTCGTCAGCTTCTTCGTTCATGTTCACTGTGGTTTGTTGTTGTCAAGAGCGCTAGTAGGTGCTCCAGTATAATCGGTCCGTCGAAACTCATTCATGAAAAACAATCCGCGGTGCAAAAATAAGTGTGGTTAAAATTGTTATTTATTTTTTGCGTAATTAATCTTAATTAACGCGTTAAAGTCCCGTAATTAATTAATCTTAATTAACGCGTTAAAGTCCCGGCCCTAATTATATTATAATACATTATAAATATACATTATATATATAACATTTCATCAAACTCAAGCTTAAATGGAGTTACGAGGTTCATCTGAGGCAGCATCATATTACATTTTCATCAACTAACAGGTTATATAGTTTACTGTAGCTATGTGGGCACTCTTTTACTCTTTTTAGTTTTTTGTTCTGTAATTTGGCCAAAATATTATGTTATAAAAGATGAAGTGTATTGCACATGCTATTTACATTATTGGCTTTGACTCGATGACAAATACTATACTTTAAAAACTGCAGGGTTGTTTTAACCAACATTTGGTTCAAATATGAACAAACCCAACCGTTGGGTTAAAAAATTTAAGAAAATTGAACCCATCGGCTGTATCATACAAATAAATAGTTAAAAAATCATACATTGTGATTTCTGGATTTTTGTCCACTCTCACAGTGGACATGCACCTACAATGACAATTTCAGACCCCTCCATGATTTCCAAGTGGGAGAACTTGCAAAATAGCAGGGTGTTCAAATACTTATTTTCCTCACTGTATATATGAATTGTGATTCTATAAATTAAAATGTGACTTTAATTCTCAAAAGCAGCGTGTGCATTATATTCCAAATCTTCTGAAACCCAATGATAGCTTTGTGTGAGGAACAGAAGGAAAATTACAAAAAAATTCACTAAAAACACTTTTCGCTAACACTTTACAATATGGGTGCACTAATATGCATTAATTCATGATTAACTCACGAACAGAAAATCATGAGTTAATGTATGACTCATGAAGAACTAAACCATTTATATATAACCATTTATACACACAGTATATGGTGTTTCTTGTGTAAAGAAAATGCTGTAATTTTTCGAAAAAACAGTTCTTTAAATTACCATTGCATTGCAAACAAGCAGAGACAGTCTAAACTGTGTTCGGCACTTCATTCACGATAGAGGCGGGGTGGAGTTATGAGGTTTAACCAACAGTTCCAATGGACTCACGAGGTTTAGTCACAAACAATTTTTTTGTACTTTTCATTGATTAAATATTTGCAAAATCCACAGATAGACGTAAAGGGTGACCAATAGTAATGATTTACGAGGTTTCTGCCCAACAGGGATGATATGGCTTATAACAGTGATAATATTAAACAACTCATCACAATTAATCTCATGAATTGTTGTAGTTTACACCATTCAGGACATGAGGGATGCTGGAGAAAAACAGGCTTATAAAGTAGCTTCATAACTTATAATACATAAATTTAGTGTGAAATAACTGCAGATGATTCTTAATGAGCACTGTTTGTGAATGCAGTGTTTCAGCGTTTGTGTGCATGTTAAAACAAGCAGAAAGAGAAATATTATATGTATTTATAATATGTTTTTTAATGAACTAGAAACAGTTAATTTTTCCACTTCGAAGCTTATGATCCATATAATTATAAACTGTTACAATCATCAATGTAATCTGTGATGGCAACAAAAAAACAGGTAAAAACAAACTCATATTATCAGTCTTGCTATTAATGGATTCCTTCATCTCATTAAATGCCAAATAAATCACTGACTGCACTTGATAAACTCTTTAACAAGGCCGTTGTGAGCAAAACCACAAATTCAGTCAAATTGTGTGTCGCAGCATGTAAATAGGGTTTCACAATAACAAGAGCAGTAACAATCCTCAACAGAGCAGCCAGTAAACTAATACAGTAAGACTCCACTCAGGATCATTACTTATCATTTCTAAATAAGGGTTTGCGTGCCTGCACACATATGCATGACAGCACACGCTATGTAACAGTTAAGAGGCAATTAGTGTGTTGTAAGGACTGAGGGAGTGCATTCATTTACTCAGAGGCCAAGCACTGAGAGAGAGTGTAGGGTAATCTTTAAAGGAACAGTTCATCCAAAATGTAATTCTGTTATTTAATCACCCTTGTGTTATTGAAACATGCAAGCAGTTTTTTTGTTGATAAAACACAAAAAGTGAAATTGTGAGTTTTGTTCTGAGGCAGAAACAAATGTCTCCTTTTATCACAATAGCCTCCTGGGACCCAAGAATAGACTTTTGTCCACTGTAGTGGACATTATATTTTAGTGAATTTCTCTGACATCATACATGTCACATGTCACAGTCTGGATGTCCTTTAAAGAGCACATTCGGGGCTTTGCAGGGATACCAAATGTTTGGAGGTTTCACCAGGACAACAACTTCTTCTTGGTCTTTAAAAACGGCTTGACATTAATGTTTAGCACTCTTATGGAAATATGATCATATTTTTTAATTATAAATTAAATCGGATTAATTTTCGAATTGTTTGTTATAAATCAACATCTCGGGAAAATCAAATTTTCTAATCAAAATATGGCTTTCTGTTACAAAACAGGGCATTGATTTCATAAATGACCACTGTAGTGGACACCAAGTTTTAAATCATGTTTATCAGGCATTTTGGAGAAATAACAAGTGAACAGGGAAAGAAATTACAAATCAATATTCCTATGAAATATTAGATATTATTATGAAAATGTTGCCAATTTTTCCTCCCATTATTACACTTCTTTTTTCATTACATGTTGCACCAAGAACACATTAATATGCAAATTAGATGCAGTGAATAGATACATTGTATTGAATGGGAAAATCCAAGTATTGTCATTTTACCCACATATTTAATAAAGTAAAATGGTATATGAATGCATTTGTGGTATATGAATGAAAGAAACCTATGTTATCTTTCATAACATAGTTCAGAATCATCTTTAAATAAAGTTTGTTTAAAAAAAAACCCTGAAACCTAAAAATTGATTGGTGAATTAAAAATAAATCCCATTGTTTTTGCCTATACATGCAATTTCATGTCATTTAATTTTTTTAACAACTGAGTCCTGCTGTCAACTACAGAGTACACATCATAACATATGAATAAAATATCATTTTTCAAAAATGTTTTTTTTTTTTTCATTTGTTTCTTATGCTCTAAACAATGTAATGACATAAAAAAAAATACTAAATTCAAAAAACTTTTTTTTTCTGGGTCCCAGGAGGATAGAATTGTGATTCTATAACTTACAATGTGACTTTAATCAGTCAATTATCGAAGACTTAAATTCACAATTGAGACTTCATAACACAAGAATTTGTCAAAATTTGTCTTTCCATCTTACAATGTGTCTTTTTATTTTATTTTATTTTTTACACTGAGGCAAAGACGGGCTTCCATATTACACAGATATTTTCCATTGAAACAGTTTACTTTGACAACAACCGCCAAAAAGACAAAAAAGCACCTTTAAAAGAACCATAAAAGCAGCGTGTGCATTATATTCCAAGTCTTCTGAAACCCAATGCTAACTTTGTGTGAGCAATTTTTCACTGAAAACTGCTCCTTCTAAATGCAACGTGCCAGTTAGAAAATGCATAATGAAGAGTGGCATTTGAGGTCTGAAGCAATCTCAGATTTTCAGTAATAAATCAGCTAAATTTTACTTGGTTCCTCGCGTGAAGCTTTCCAAATATAGTCGACTATTTATAATGTTTATTTGTCCTCTTCGGAGCTTGACAAGCCGTGGCCACCATGAACTATGAATGCCATTATACTGAAAAGAGCATGAAGATTTTTCAAAAATTCCCTTTTGTGTTCCACAGAAAAAAAACCCAGCATTTGGGTTTGGAGAAATGTAAAGGGGAGTAAATAATGACATAAAATTCTAATCTTTTGCAGAAGACATTTCTCTCATTAGAGGCAAGAAAAAACAGGGATGGAAACCTTGAGAGTGGTTGGAGAGTGTGTCATCTGTGCGCATTCCAGAAAGAGGAAATCAGAAGGAATTTAGGTGTAACACTCCATTTTTCCTCATTAAAAGAATAAAATTAATGTCTTTAAAGGTCCCGTTCTTCGTGTTTTTTTGAAGCTTTGATTGTGTTTACAGTGTGCAATATAACATGTGTTCATGTTTTGCGTGTAAAAAAACAGTATTTTTCACACAATGTACTTATCTGTATCCCGCTGTTTTCACTGTCCTAAAAACGGCTGATGAGTTCCTTTATTCTATGAAGTCCCTCCTTCAGAAATACGTAACGAGTTCTGATTGTGCCAGCAGTTCCCGTGTTGTGATATGACTGCAGCTTAGCGCACATTGTACGGTTCCTGTGTTGTGATTCGACAGCAGCTTAGCGCACGTAACTTGCACGGAAAGGTCACGCCTCTTAACGGGAGATGTATGCGCTTAATGATCTCTACAGCGTCCCTGGGAAAGCCAAACAAAGGTGATTTGACTCCGGGATGAAAATAACAGCGTCTCGACAACATGGCGACAAACACAGTCAAACGCAACACTTCCTTTTCTCCACGCGACCGTCCTCTTCTCCACGTGGGACAGCAACAAGACCACGCCCCCTTTTTTCGCGTATTCTTGTGGGCGGAGGTTAGTCTGTTCTACTGTTCTACTGACGTCATTTATGAAGGAAGTACCAGGATGTAGTCCAAGCCGGCCGTTCGCTGTAGGCTTTGAAAGGGAACTTCTGTTAAATAAAATATCTCGCTTGGCATTGAACTTTGAGCTTTATAATTTTACAGGTATTATTTATGCTCTAACAGCAACATTACACACTAACTAAAGTTTGAACAATGGGATCACGAAGAACGGACCTTTAAAGTAGAGGCTGGAACAATCGGTTATCGGCAAAAATCCATACGGATAGTTTTTTCGTGTTGCTTCTGTTGCTGGAGTGGCGGAGAAGGGTCCACTGTCATTACACAGTTCGAGAGGTGAAATAAAAACTACCACTGTCGCCTCGTGGAGTTTGTTTTGACAAGCGAGACACTTCAGATGCTAATTTAAAAAAGACAATGAAACGGTACACTGTAAATCCAAATAAGTTGGCAAATCTCAAATTTTTGATTTTTATTTTGTACTCATACATTAATTACTCTAATCTTCAAATATTTGAGTAAGCTAACTCATACATTTAAATGAAAATTATTAATTTACTAGTGGAAACTTGGCTAGCTTTAACTAATTCAATAAATGCTACTTGCTGAATGGGTACAGCAATATAGAACAAGACTCAAATGTTTAAAGCACGATTATTACCATCCATTTGCATTAGTTTATATTCAGCTGGTCACTTTAATGCATTATTTATGCAGCAAAGCGGCATATTTAAAGCTAGTGACAAGAGAAAGCAAACTGTATCGTCATGCAGCCGACAGAAACATATCAGAAACACATTTTTTTATCGTAACTTTAACACGTTTTGATCAGATAATCAACAAGGGCCAGATTTATTAACAGCTTGCGCCATCGCAAACCCTCTTATGATGTTAAAAAACTACCGTCAGAATTTACTAAAAGACACGCAGTGATAAATTAGCGCTGAAAAGCCGTGGACAGGGTTATTTTTGCAGCTGATCTTATTGCATATACATTTGTAGGAGTTTCCCTTTCAGACTCAAAATGTATGTGAGGAGAGTATTTAAATGAATCATGCAAGATGATTTACTAAGGTTTGCGCTAGTCGATTTACTGGTGTTTGTGCCATTATTTACCGCCCAAAAACGCATGTCTTAAACCAGACGCTAATTTGCGCTGTTCTTGGATAGATTGTGTTTATGGAAATGATCCGGCTGCGTCCGTGTCCTTCGTGTGCGTGTTGTCAGTAGATCGAGTGCAGGATATCCAACTTCCATCTGTGCTTTTATGGGATTGCGCTCTCACACTAAATTGCCCTGTTTAGTAAATCTCGCCCCAAGTGTTCTAAAATAGAAGCAAATAACGTGCGAGACTATATATATATATATATATATTATATATATATATATATATTTTTTTTTTTTACACTCACCTAAAGGATTATTAGGAACACCTGTTCAATTTCTCATTAATGCAATTATCTAATCAACCAATCACATGGCAGTTGCTTCAATGCATTTAGGGGTGTGGTCCTGGTCAAGACAATCTCCTGAACTCCAAACTGAATGTCAGAATGGAAAAGAAAGGTGATTTAAGCAATTTTTGAGCGTGGCATGGTTGTTGGTGTCAGACGGGCCAGTCTGAGTATTTCACAATCTGCTCAGTTACTGGGATTTTCACGCACAACCATTTCTAGGGTTTACAAAGAATGGTGTGAAAACGGAAAAACATCCAGTATGCCGCAGTCCTGTGGGCGAAAATCCCTTGTTGATGCTAGAGGTCAGAGGAGAATGGGCCGACTGATTCAAGCTGATAGAAGAGCAACTTTGACTGAAATAACCACTCGTTACAACCAAGGTATGCAGCAAAGCATTTGTGAAGCCACAACACACACAACCTTGAGGCGGATGGGCTACAACAGCAGAAGACCCCACCGTGTACCACTCATCTCCACTACAAATAGGAAAAAGAGGCTACAATTTGCACGAGCTCACCAAAATTGGACAGTTGAAGACTGGAAAAATGTTGCCTGGTCTGATGAGTCTCGATTTCTGTTGAGACATTCAGATGGTAGAGTAAGAATGAGAACATGGATCCATCATGCCTTGTTACTACTGTGCAGGCTGGTGGTGGTGGTGTAATGGTGTGGGGGATGTTTTCTTGGCACACTTTAGGCCCCTTAGTGCCAATTGGGCATGGTTTAAATGCCACGGCCTACCTGAGCATTGTTTCTGACCATGTCCATCCCTTTATGACCACCATGTACCCATCCTCTGATGGCTACTTCCAGCAGGATAATGCACCATGTCACAAAGCTCGAATCATTTCAAATTGGTTTCTTGAACATGACAATGAGTTCACTGTACTAAAATGGCCCCCACAGTCACTAGATCTCAACCCAATAGAGCATCTTTGGGATGTGGTGGAACGGGAGCTTCGTGCCCTGGATGTGCATCCCACAAATCTCCATCAACTGCAAGATGCTATCCTATCAATATGGGCCAACATTTCTAAAGAATGCTTTCAGCACCTTGTTGAATCAATGCCACGTAGAATTAAGGCAGTTCTGAAGGCGAAAGGGGGTCAAACACAGTATTAGTATGGTGTTCCTAATAATCCTTTAGGTGAGTGTATATTAGTATATTTGCATGGTTCAGAACCGTTTTTCATTTTTTGTTATAAAGATCAGCTTTATTTTACGTCTTATGCTTGTTTTCATTCAGTATCCATTTAAAAGATTATCGTTTGATTAATCGGTTATCTGTAAAATCCACTATTGGTTGACCTCTACTTCAAAAGGTAAGATCTCAATGCAATTCCTTTGCTTTCTAAATTTGGGGCAGATCATTCTCTCCAGCTCAGAACACAAGGAGCAAAGCACAGGATGGATGTGGGAGGTCTTTAAGGTCTATAGTACTCAGTATTACAGTTTTTCTTCGCCATGGACAATTGTTTTTCAAAGATCCTTTAAAGCCGAGTTCCCTTTGAATGCTGTAATCGCCTACAGCTCATGCGAGGGGCAAACTCGGGAGATGCTTTAAAAGAATGCCGTTTTTAGTATTTTTCCTTTCTTCCCAGTGTGCATTTTCCTCCGAGGCTTCTGATATCTTTGTAAGCAGGGCCAAAGATATGGTCAGTTTATGAGGGAAAGACCATAAGAAACAAATCAAAACATCACAGCAGTGCCTTGGAGGGAAACTTCCTTCTTTTTCCTCACAGTTTCACTGACAAGACATCACACTGACACCGGCTCTATTAGCTCAGAGAGAACCTTTTCAGAAAGAAAATATCTCATCTCATCTGCATGGTCAAAACCTGACAAACATGATTATAATGCTATTAAACCCATTCATTAAAACAGATCAAATGAGAGAAATGAGGCAGATCAAAAGGAATGATATAAAACGGCATATTTTACTGCACTTGCCTTGTGTGATATTTTTTAAATAATTTAATATTTATGAGATGTAAAGAAATGACATTCCTGAATTCAAAAACAGCCGGATGAATCATAACACAGCATCTTAAAGTGTTAGATTACCCAAAAATGAAAATGATCCTATAATTTACTCACCCGCAAGTCATCCTAGGTGTATATGACTTTCTTCTTTCAGACGAATACAATCAGAGTTTGTGAATGCAGTGAATGGTACCTTCGTTTTTAAAGCACAAAAAATGCATCCATCCATTATAAAAGTAATCCACACAACTCCAGAGGGTTAATAAAGGCCTTCTGAAGCGAAGCGATGCGTTTGTGCAAGAAAAATATCCATATTTATAACCTTATAAACAATAATCACCGGCTTCCGGTAATGTCTGTACGCGAGTCGCATTCCGAAGGACGAGTGACCTCTGACCCGACACATGACGTAAGATGTAGCGTAAGCTTAGGTGAGAGTCGACGCCTCTCGTGGGTCAAACACATAGAGCTGGGCAACAAACTCAAGCTCCTCCCACATTTCTTTTTAAAAATTCTCGTTTTAGACTTCTAATTCATGACCGGTGTCATGCATCGGGTCAGAGGTCACTCTTCCTCAAGGACTCGACCTGCGTATGCCTGTTACAGGAAGCAAGTGATTATAGTTTATAAAGTTATAAATATAGATTTTTTTCTTACACAAACGCATTGCTTTGCTTCAGAAGGCCTTTTTTTTAACCCCCTGGAGTCGTATGGATTACTTTTATAATGGATGGTTGCACTTTTTTGGGCTTCAAAATCTAAGGTACCATTCACTCCCATTATACAGCTTGGAAGAGCCAGGATATTTTTTAATATAACGCCAATTGTGTTTGACTGAAAGAAGAAAGTCATATACACCTTGGATGGCTTGAATGTGAGTTTTTTGTGGTAAACTAACCCGTTTTCCTCATTTATTTTGCCTTATTTCCAATGACTCTCTTACATACTAGAGCACGTACGCACATGCACACTCTTAAAAATGGCGCTTTAAATCTCTTGACAAACTAAAAGACATTATAATTGGCATTATACAAATGTCAAAAATCAGGAAGTCAGGAATCATGCCATGCACAATCTCCACACATCTAAAATACAAAAACAAACTTTAAATTTGAGTTTGCACTTTCAGCAGGTGTAAGTCTACAAAGACGTTGAGTAAAATATGAGTGAAAATAGACATCCCAAAAAGGCAAAGTTTTATCTGAGAAGATCAGCAAAATTAACATGAGCTAATTAATATTCATGAACTCAGCTTTCACCACAGCCCGTCCATCTTTGGCCCCTCCACTGTCACATTAAAATAAATGATTAGAAAAAATGTTCAGAAGGAAATAAATATTCAGAAGTTTACTTTTGCTCTTATGTTTTTTTTTCTCCAGCTGTAACATTTATAGCCATGTTTTAAACCTCAATTTTAATTGGGTACAAGTTAAAACTTCTTCAACTTATCAACTAACGAACCTTGTATGCCATTAAAAATTCAGTGTAAATTGGATGCACAAATGTTCACTTTTGTCATACAAGGCAAAGAAAGTGTGAAAATATGAAAATACAAAAAGC
Organism: Romanogobio albipinnatus; assembly: GCA_023566225.1. Lineage (NCBI taxonomy): Eukaryota > Metazoa > Chordata > Actinopteri > Cypriniformes > Gobionidae > Romanogobio > Romanogobio albipinnatus. Next base: position 70,162,893 of record CM042239.1, on the reverse strand, counting down.
AGTTTAAAACAGATTTTCTGATCTTAGCTGATCTCCCAGCCAAGTCTTGTTTTGCTGGTTTTAAAGAGAACTTGTCAGCTGATCAAACTGAGAGACCAGCCTGGCCACACTGTAAAACATTTCTCTATAAAATAACGATAAAATACTGGCAACAGAGTCACCAGGAATCTACTGTAATTATTTGGTGAATACTGTGAAATTGCTTTACAGCTTATTACCATAAAAACAAAATACAGTATTTTCCAGTATTTGTATTTTACAGTAAAATTCTGGCAGAGGAGACGCCAGCAATATACTGTAATTCTACAGCATTAATACTGTGAAATTACTTTACAGCCATTTACTGTAAAAAATAAATGAATGTAAAATACACTCAAAAAAAGGGTGAGGTAAAAACAACCCAATTTGGGTCGTTTTGGCAACACAGCTCTGGGTCAAAAGAGAACCCCAAAATAGGTTGACAATTAAAATCACACAGGATATTACTACAGTAAAAACACAGTCAACAGTGATAGGCTAATAAACAGTCCTTCCAGAAAAATTTGGCTTTTTTTGTGATTGTCGCGGGCAAAAATCCTTGATTATGCGGCACGTTTTCTTAAAAAATGCGATGGAAAATGCGGGATATTCATGCAATTTTATGCAATAAAACTTGCAAAAACTGCGGTTTGATGAAAAAGAGAAAAAAAAGCTAATATTTTTAATTGAATATTTAAGTTCTCATCTTGTTTTATTGAAGACCTTAATAAACACATGGCTCAATTTGGACCGATTTCAAAACAATGCATCATGAAGCTTCGAAGCGTTATGAATCAGTGTGTCGATTCATGATTCGAATCGCGTGTCAAACTGCTGAAATACGTGACTTTGGCGATCCAAACCGCTGAATCGACTCACTGATTCATAACGCTTCAAACCGCTGAATCGACTCACTGATTCATAACGCGTCAAACCGCTGAATCGACTCACTGATTCATAACGCTTCAAACCGCTGAATCGACTCACTGAATCATAACGCTTCGAAGCTTCAAGATGCTGTTTTTTGAAATCGGTCAGCACACCGGGAAACTGCTTTGGGCGGTCTTTTGCTGTTATTTTTGTTGGCAAATGGGAATTTGCGTGCTTCATCATGGTTTCACCGATATCTATGGTTTCAACACGGGGTTTGCAACTTTTCGATGACGTTCATGTCGGGAAATTATGTCACTTCAAAACGTTCCCATGGCAATAGGGGGATATGGCGGCTCTTGTGTGAAGTAAACGAACATTTTTCAACTTTCTGCTAATATATATGACTTTTTTGCAACGAAAAGCCGGGGATTATGAAATCACACATTTTTTTTCAAATACACCGCACTTTCGTCGTGTAAATTGCCTATTTCCACGTGCAAAATATGCGGTGTATTTGAAAAAATGCGGCCCCCGCATAAATATGCGGACTTTTGCTGATTATGCATTAAATCATGCGATCGCATAATCACGTTTTTCTGGAGGGACTGAATAAAAAGGTCAACATTTATTTATAAGCAAGAACACCCAAAAAAATGGACAATAATATAGGCAAGAGTAAAAGCAACATGAACATGTGAGTAAGAAAAAGTGCAAAAACGTCAGTTATATTATACGGTTCAATTAAAAATGTACTAGATTAATAATCTTAAAATGTTTAAGAACAAATTTGACCAGTTATTTTCCAATTAGTATGTGTTTGGGTTTTTTGGAGTAAACCTTTACAATAAGCTTCCATTCGTTAGCCTTACACCAGATGCGAGCGCCGTGATGCGACGCGACAAAAGACAATATAACCCATTATAATCAGTGATGTTGTCTGGATGCGGCGTGGCGTGACACGACAAATCCCAGACAGTAAACTGATGCCTCGCTCTAGTTATGATGTACTGACATCAAGGACAAATGCTTTGCAACGGATGCTTTGTCACGTCCAGTTTAGACAGCTTCTATCTGTTGCGGTGCATCAATGTCCGGTGTAGACACTAGAAAGACTAATAAATACTGTAACAAATGTATTGTTAGTTTTAAAATGTTAGTTAATGCATTAATTAATTTACACTTACATAACTTGTTTTTCTAATATATATATATATATATATATATATATATGTAGCTTTGATGTTGATGCTTTCATTGGCATGCAAACAGTGAGCTCAGCTTTAACTGTTAGACAGTTTGCATGGCAAAACCATCTCAGAAAAGTTTCATCTTTAAATTCATCCCCTTTAAAGCATATTTGGCTGTGTCCTCTCTCTTGTTTTTTAAGTGTCCTGGCACGAGTTCTGCATAAAAATGTCAAGTTGAACTGAAAGTTGATTCAAATCCATTTCATCTATCTGTTTACCAACCGCAAGAACACGCAACGTGTAAACGGCCCCAGAAACGAGACCGATTGCCAGCCTAATAATACAGTGCTTCCTGAAGACTAGTCGATTTGAATACATGTAGTTTTTTTTTTGTTTATCCCTAGCATAAATCAGTTGTACTGTATGTGGACATGCAGTGTCCTTCACAACTGAAAATCTTGATGGATGTGGAGAGTAGGGGCCCAGAATGGGAACGCTCATCACAGAGCAGTTATTTCAACTTGTACCGCCTCCCATAAATAATTCACGAGCAGAGACCGTTTCAACCTTTATGAGGGAGAGAGCTGGTGAGATTCTCAGGTCAGTCGGAGCTCAAGATGCAGGCGTCACATTTATGAAATAAGCCTCTCACTGTGCAATGCACCCTTGGCCATGAATCACCTCAAACGCATTAAACGAGGCACAGGAGATGGCGAGACGTACTTTTGAACCTGCTCCAGAAGGTTGCAGCAGCTCTTTCTTTCTTTATCTCCAGATGGGTTTTACCTCATTTAGTCCTTAGAATCGAGCACTTATCAGCACCGATGCCACTTCGAAAGCCGTTTTATATGGATGAATTGCGCTGATTAGCCTCATTTACCACAAGAATGAAAGATCCACTCAGATTTAATCTTTGAGCTTTCTTCTCCCCAAGTACAGTAACAAGGAGGCCCTCCAAAATAACCTTGAGCAGGTATGAAGTTTGCAATCGTGTAAATCTAATTCCTTGGCTTGAGCCCTGAAAGGCTTTCTAAGTCTACCAAATGGATCTTGAAGTGAGTAGGAAATCTTAGCCCTCTAAATGAGCTTTCCACCCTCCCAATGTCACATTGAGCTTGAAGGAAACGCTCTGGTGGCTGTGGATGCTCCCCTGGGAGGGCCCATGAGCACTTCCATTTTCCCAGATGAAGCCTCCCGCTTTCTCAATGAGTCCGCTATCTGCACTATGAGAGGCCATTAACTCGGTGGCCGGTGACGGTGGGCTGAGGAGTTGTTAAGGATGGGTATTACCGAAGCTCACTGAGCATGCTCGATGTGGCAGAACCTCATATGCTTGTCCTTGCTTGAGCAGACTGGAGATGTCCGCACACACCAAACCTCCACCATTACGCGACCCACAGATTTAGCATCAGAAAACTGCAGCATTCATCTTAGCAAAAAAAAGTGTGAGATGATAAAAATTGTTGAGGAAGTTAATTGCAACTTTTTTTCCCTCAGAATTGCGGGTTTATATCCCACCGTTTGGATTTTATAACGGGTTTAGATATAAACATAGAATTGTAAAATATAAACTCGCAATTGTGAGAAAAAAAAGTCAGAATTGTGAGATATAAACTCGCAATTACAAGTTATAAAGTCTGCCGTTCTAATTTTATAACAGGCAATTGCGTTATAAAATATAAATCTATAATTGCGCTATATACAAAAAAAACAATTTTAAAATAATAAAAATCTAACTTATCATCTTGTAGTGCTCACTTTTGTTCTCAGAATTGTGAGATATAAATTTGTAATTGCAGGAAATAAAGTCAGAGTTGCGAGATACTTGCAATTGTGAGGAAAAACTCTTTGAAAATAAAAAAAACGCAATGAAAATTGTGTTTACATCTCGCAATGCTGACTTTTTTTCTCCAAATTGTGAGATATAAAAATCGCAAAGAAGAAAAGGCAGGATTTGAGATAAAAAGTTGGACAAAAATATCTGAAAATGTTGGGCACAAATGCTGCTATGTGCTAATAAGTGTGTGATGTATTGAATACATGGATGGATATAAATAAAAATGTCAATACTGTAAAAAAAAACTGTAAATAAGAAAAAAGATATTGGCCTACATTTTCTAATTATCATCATTGGAATAAAGGTTTAATGAAAATATGGATGTTGGTCAGAAAATGGTGTTCATTCAACTGATGTCAAATAATTAATTAGGTTAATAAATTAATAATGGGTAAATGGACAGAAACTAGGAAACCTTAAAGGGATAGTTCACTTAGTAATTTAAATTCTGTCAACCATTATTCATGTAGTTCCAAACCTATAAGACTTCTGCTGATCTTCAGAACACAATGATCAATTGGTTACATTTAGGCCTGTATTCACATATCAACAAACATTGGTCAATGCACACACAGAGCACATCCAATATGGTAAATGCAAGTTCAAAGGTGCTTGCTTGACATGCGAGAAACAGTAAAGTTTGTCCTCAAGTCACGCCAGGATGTTTGAGCTTCAGCTTCCATATACCATATTTGATCTCTTCAAGACTTGGATTAAACAGATGGCTGCACTCGCTGTCTTATAAGATCTCACAAACTTCACATTATGAATAAATAACTTGTGCATGCTGTTGTTTAAAATAAGCGTGATGAACTTACACTCTAAAAAAAAAAGGTTCTATATGGCACCAAAAATGGTTCTTCGTCGTAATCATAGAGGAACCACTTTTGGTGCTATATAGCACCATATCTTAACATGTTCTGTATATGGTAGCGGTGCTATATAGCACCTTACACTCTAAAAAAAAAAGGTTCTATATGGCACCAAAAATGGTTCTTCGTCGTAATCATAGAAGAACCACTTTTGGTGCTATATAGCACCATATTTTAACATGTTCTGTATATGGTAGTGGTGAAGAACCAGTGAAGAACCTCTGAAGAACCACTGAAGAACCACTGAAGCACCAAAATTGGTGCTATGTAGCACTTAAAAAGGTTCCCCTATGATTACGAGCCAAGAACCATTTTTGGTGCCATATAGAACCTTTTTTTTTTTAGAGTGTAGGAACAATTTTCATCCACATGGATGCTGTTTAAATCGTTCATAGAAACATATAATGTATCTTCATAATTAGGGTTACTCTATTGCCACTTTTTTACAATTGTGCAAATCAGATAATGCCACGAATACACCCAAGCGCTGAATGCAGTTAGCAAGGGACAGTTCTGGTAAACCATGGAGAATGCAATCGTGGCACATTTCAGTGTTCGATAAGTAAGCCTATCAATCTGCCAAGCACTCTCAACTTATTTAAAAATGTTCTCACAGTGCTTTTTAACAGTTTCACAAACACATGTAGTTTTTCTTCCAGCACATCATAAATGCTGATAGTGCTGATCAGGCAAGGTGTCAATCAGCAAATAGAGCACAGTTTGAGTGAAAGATGAAGGAAAACATTGGATTATGCTAGGATGACAGAAATATTCTACAAATAATCTTTTCTTCTCGGCACAGAAATGGAAGTCAATGTCTAAGGTTAGATCTGATGTTTAAAAAAAATGCTGGATTCTGCAGAAAAAACATAAGTGGCTTAGATTTGACAAATTGAAATCGACATATTGAGAGAGAGGATTGGAAGTGCGTCAGATTTTCATTGGCTAAGTGGATGGGAGTAAATAAATTTAAAGGAGTACTCAGTAATGTATTGCTTATTAAAACTTTTACTCTTGGAGAAATATTTTTTTCTATTTTCATGTGTGCTCTACAATGAGTTGGTTGGTATTTAGACATTAAATACAGATAAAGAAGTATCCCTTGAAGACTTTCTGTTCATTTTATTAAGTGGATCTTGTGATAGTTTTAGGGGTTCAAGCATAGCACTGAAACCCTATTATAATTGCTAGAATTTCCAAGGATCAGCATTCTCCCCTAAAAGTGATCACATCAGGCAGACCAAACTATAAGTCGTAGAGACTTGAAACTTTGAAAATGTTTGACTCAAGGCAAAATTATCAATGCAATCTAGTCTTAGGTTTTTCGCCCCGTGCAGAAAGATTCTCTGGAGTCTGATTGTGAATAATTATCTTTAAAAAGTCTGCATTTCGATTCATGTTCGTGAAGGGTCACCAAAGCGTTCAAAAGTGGCCACTTTTGCTAAAACGGTTATCCCGCTTGAACGCAATGAGATAATTTCACCAAGCTTGGTACATCTATGCATGGGCCTGGTCTGTGGTCACGTAAAAAAGGACGTGGCAACTGGTCACTTGGTGGTGCTATAAGATGAAAAAACTTGAAATGGCTATAGCTACGCAACAGTCCGATTGACTTGAAAACTGGCATGTAGTGTCTTTTTCCAAGAAGACATTTGTGCATCTCGAAAAACATGGCCGCTGTTCTTTCAATTCTTTATTAACAATTCTTTAGTTAATTGCCTGTCTCGGCTTATAAATGGTCTTTTCCATCTATGATCTAGGTGGTTAGATGCTTGCTAAATAAAACATAATACCTTTTTACACATGTGCTTAAAGTGCTTGAACCCCGTTAATTGGTGCTTGCAGCTATATTTATTATTATTATTTTTTTAATTAGCTTTTTTTTTCCAAAATGACAAATTTCCCAATTGGATATTAATGAAGTTGCATTGTATAAGTGCAGTCCCTTCACTAGCATGTATTTAATTTATATTTAAAGAACAGAAAACAGTATACATAATTTTTACTGTTGGACTTTTGAGGACAGTGGAGAACTGACAGGAAGCATTTACACTGTAGTCAGAGCAGCTTTAATCCACCAGTGTGGAATCACCAAACCATGCAACACCCATGATCACGGCTTTGCAAACCACACTTCCAGGTAAAAAAAAAAACACAGCTTGGAGGCTGCACACCTACAAAGCTCTGCATTCCCTCACGCTCCTGCCTCACAGACCCAATACATTATGTTTCAATGAAAGAAATCCAGAGAGAATCCTTTTAGTACTTTGAAAAATAATGTGCCGCACACCCTAGAGCTATTCATTTAAGCAAGTCCTTCCCTTAACATTATTACCAGCTTGTTTTCGCTCTGCAATGAGATTTGCAATGTGCACAATGTGATTTAGCCAAGTAGGACATGATCCTGTATCAAAATCATTTGTTGTTCCTGCGACAGCAATCATATTGAATAATTATAGCCCAACCGCTATTCTCAACTTCAATCCGCAGCCCTAAATGTACACATACAGTAAGCCTTATTCTAAAACATGATCAACTGATACATTGGTGATGCTGATGAATTAGCCAATATGAGGGATTCTAATTCAGCCCAATAAAGTTTCGCAAGTCAGAAATTTGATGGCACAAAAAACCATGTGTATATAAACATGTGTCATGTGTCTCCTCAATAGTTTAGGACGTTCCTCAAAAGCCTGAATCATCAAATTTGATACTCACATTTTGACAAGATTTTTCTAAAAATGGTGTATCAAGTCCAGTAAGTGTTCACCTTGAAATATTACTAACAATATAAAATGCATTTTATCCACGCCTTTATTTTGCACTACGAGTACTTACAGTGTACTTACCCAAGAAAGTACTGGTACTATAGGTAACCACATGGGTTAAGGTTAGGTTCAGGGTTTAATACCTAGTTATTACGCAGTTATTGTAATTGCAATAAGTACATACAGTAGTATGTACATGAGAGACAGGATTATAAAATTTCACAGGAAAAGACGCATGAACAGGGGAACACGACCTGAAGGGCAACATGTTTAGTATTATACTAAAAGGAGTTTTACTTGCTAAAAAAGTATAAACTATCAATCAGACGACAGAAGGCATGTAGTAAATTGTGTGCAACAGGTTTTTTAGCAAACCTTTGATCATGTTGATAATTTAGAGGGCTTAGAAATGTGCATTTCAATAATGATACAGTCGGCTTTATAGGGTTATTCTGTATTGGATAATAGGACTTCTGATTTAGGACCAACAAGCATGTTTCACATTATGTACTCACATTATTATTAATTATTTATTATTGATCTGACTGCATTGGCACCATTGTATGAGATCTGAACTGAGCTGGACGATGACATTACTGTTTTCTCCAGAGCGGCTGTATAGATAAATTAACTAAATTAATAACTACTGATTTTCATAACCGAAATTAATCAACGCTGAACTTAATTAAGCTGGACAATGACATTATTTACTTCTAGAGCTGCTGTACAGCAGAAACACACTTAGTTGTAATATATTATTGTGTTTTATGTTCTAGTTCGTCAGTAATGTTGCAAATTATGTTCAAGAATCCTAGGAAATAAAGGACAAACAAGTGAGGCGCAGTTTTGTGTGAGGTATAAGTTTGTGTTTCATGGTTTTGTTAAAGAAAAGAGGTGGCAGCTTCTGAGTTCAGATGTAATTAAGCATGAAAGATGCATCACAGATGTCAGTTCTCTCTGCAAATATATGTCAGCTGTTCCTTCAAATTTGCTAGCACAAAAAATGAGGCCAATTTTCTGAACAGAAACACAAGCACTGATAGTATCCCCAATGCTAAAACAGTTTATTTTAGAGGTCCCTGTGTTTCAGCGGAGGTGCTGCGGTGCAAAAAACAAACAGCATTTAAGCATATTTTTGGTGAATTCCTAATGTACTCCACTCACAGCATCAGAAATTTGAAGAGGGCAGAGAGGGCTGTTGGAGGCGTTGATTCCACATAGACCTGCCGCCTGCCTTGACTTCTACTGCAGTGACCTTTCTGAGTCAAGCATGAGCGTAAAGTAGAGCTACCGGCTATATGTATAAACAAAATAAAGAGAAAGAAGGATGAAAACAGAAGGCCTTGTAAGTAAAAGTTAAAGATTGTGATGTTGTGGGTGTATCGGTTTGCATACAAGATGTTGTTGCATAAAAACAATTTGTGCTGCATTACAAAAAATAGCCTATGGATAGATAGATCTGCTGTCTATAGGCAGCTGCTTTCCAAAGAAGTATTAAAAGGAAGACGCCACTATTTTTGAAAATAGGCTAATTTTCCTATTCCCCTAGAGTTAAACAGTTGAGTTTTACCGTTTTCAAATCTCCGGGTCTGGCGGTAGCACTTTTAGCATAGCATAGCATAGATCATTGAATCTGATTAGACCGTTAGCATCTTGCTCAAAAAAAAAAAAAATTTCCTACAACCTACAACAGAGAGCATGCTGGGGACTATTTTCAGGCACTGCGTAATATCATTGCGCTGCTACACCCATGGTACGGCAGCAAAGTTCCTTGATTATTCCGTTGGTCTTAATACACAATATAACTACAGGCAGGGCTGTACGTTAACTTTTTTTGCACATAGCACTGGTGCTACAGAGGTTGAAAGTTTTGTAGCACAGTCCACAAAATTGTACCACATGTATAAAACGTCTGTTACCATGTCTGAAAAATGCTATACAAAACAAATATTTAAGAATAAAAATAATAATATGTGAGATGGTGGTCCAGTGGGTTAAACCATGGAACTAATATGCAGATGGTTGCTGGTTCGATCCCAGTGGTCACCACCAGTGTGTCCTTGAGCAAGGCACTTTACTCAATGTTGCTCCAGGGGGATTGTCCCTGTAATAAGGGCACTGTAAGTCGCTTTGGATAAAAGCGTCTGCCAAATGCATAAATGTAAAATGTAAATGCAATAACAATTATTATTATTATTATTATATTTTAAAGAAAACATATCATTAGAAAGGTCTAAGGTTTTATAATAAAATCTTAAATTATGATAAAAAATTATGATAAATGTCTTAATTTCGTTCTTATTTTATCGTATGTACTCACTGAGAAAGAAAAAAAGTACTGTACACGTCTCGACACCGCGAATCTATCACTGTACTACAGAATATTATAAAATAATATAATTTCTGCCTCATTCTGTGATGTGAAGCCTGTCAGATTACAAATGTAGGTTATTTCAAACACTCGATTAATGTTCTCTTTTGTTGGACAACCGGTTTGTAATTCTTCTCATTACAAGTTTGGAAAGAGGTTGTTGCTTTTTCTAATACACATTAAGGGGGCTTTAACACTGGACACGTTTGCTGTGGTCATGTCCAAACGTGATTGTTCCCGGCGTCCCCCCGCTGCGCTGGTCTGATTTCACACTCAACTTGATTCTAACGAACCCTGGTGCACTTGTTCATCTTACGTCATCAAAAATGTGCACGGCGGATGATAAAAAACACACTGCCTGTGTTTTTATTAATTTGGTGCTATTATGCGCAACTGGGTAAACGACTCTTGGGTTTACTGTATGTGCGTCGCATGAAGTTCATTTGTTGCCCTGATTGCACGCATATGCGCAAATCCACTAGTATCCAAGGTAAATCATCAACACCGTCATCCCTTACATGTGTTTTATTTGACTAAATACATCGTAATACGCTAAAACACATATGCAGGTTACGTTTCTTCCTGAACAAATGCGCACCAGAGTCCGTGTCACGTGATTCACGTGAATCGCGGGACAGTTCGAGTGCCACCTCCTTCAGAGTCTCGGGTTCGGTGCGTACCGAGCCCACGATTGACAGCTTTTATTAGCAATTTGTCATGCAAACAGTGCCGCTTTTCGAACTAAAATGCCAATGACTCCATCTCACAGTGCATGCAGAGATAGAGCAGCATTTATTGCGAACCGATCGATCCGCCCTGAACAGTGCTGCGCTTCATCTGCACATATATTTATTTATTTAAAAATTGAAGCGATTTTCATAATTTCACAAAGACAAATCTCGATTTTGGTTTAATTTCAGTCAATTGTGCAGCCCTAGATTAACCTCACACGAGCACAAAACAAATTCTCCCTTCACTCAAACAAGCTCTGTCTCACATGCTAAACTGTATCGCACGCGTGCTACAGGGGTAAATATATTCATCGCACAGACCGATTTTTTTGTAGCACGTGCGACATATATGTCGCACTGTACAGCCCTGACTACAGAAGAGTCATGTTTTAAATAGGAAAACTGTTGAAACTCTTTAGTCATTTTTTTGAGCGAGATGCTAACAGTCTAATCAGATTCAATGATCTATGCTAAGCTACGCTAAAAGTGCTACCACCAGATCCGGAGATCGGCTGAATGGATTTGAAAACGGTAAAACTCAACTTTTTAACTCTAGGGGAGTTGGAAAATAACCCTTTTTTTAAAAATAGTGGTGTGTTCCTTTAAGAAGAAGGAAAGGAATTCATAAGGAAATCAACTCTTACAGCTGATTCTAATAGTTTGCTGTTAGCATACGTTGCTAAGCGAACAATGCCATGCAAGCAAAATACAAAAGATTTAGAAATCTGTGCAGTTTATATAAGACAATATTTTTTAGTCTTCAATATCAATATGTTTGGAGACACCATTTATCTGTCCACATTCTTTTCAATTTGCCATTCTGGTGTTTTCTTATGAGGTAGGCTAATGCGACACTGCATTTAGACAGATTATTAGAAAAGATTATAGAAAAGAGCTTGTTTCAACCTTGTATTCAATGTAAATGGCCTGTGTCAGTCAAGGAGGCTTAGGGGAATTGACGGATCACTTGGATACCTGCCATTGGAGATGTTTGGAGACAAATCCGGGGGAATACTGGGGTGTAGGACAACTGGTGGCTAGTCACAGATTGGCAGCTACATTTTTCTTTCTTTCATTTCTAGAGAGCATCGGTAAGGGACATTTTATACTGACCAAGCACTCACTCACTTTCATGCACATTCATAATAAAAGAAATCGGATCATACAACATAAATCTGTTCAAATTCAAATCTAAGATGCATGAGTTGTATTTTCAGCTGGTCTCAGAAAATAGCTACAGAAAGCCTCAGTAACAGTCGTGCAATATTTCACACTTATAAATGTGATTATGCAAACACGCTCGCACTCCAAGTGGAACTGATGCAACTAAAGTGAAACGTTGTGGCTTCAAAAGGCTGTTTATCAGCTCCTCGCTTAATAGTTTGGCACTTATAAATGTATTAAATAATTGCCTCTTTGATAACATTCCATGCCAAGCCACATCTGTCACTCAACTGTGAGTGTGTCCAGGATGGACAGATGCTCTGCAGTGCTGAATAACAGTTTTCATATGAAAATCACTTCAAAATTTGGAGAAAAAAAAAAGAAAATGCATTTGGAAAAAGATTAAACAGGCATTCGTAGATCTTAAAAGTACTGTATTTAATAACCTGACATTAATGTAACAATTACCTATGTAGATTAGTTTTAATACAGTTTCAGTGTAAATGAAAAGAAAAATTCTATGCAAATTGTTAATTTGTATTGTTTTAGGTTGTTCAGTATTACATGCTTCATCTCATGTTTTCATAAATTTTTATGGTTTTAGGTTGTTCAGTATTACATGCTTCATCTCATGTTTTCATCTGCTTCATTCGTGCCTGCTGGGATGAGAGCGAATAAGACTGAAGCACAACACTTTTTTTTACAGTGTAGGCGTATTTGACCTCAAAAAAATACTTTCATCCAACTCAACTTCTCTGCTTGTTGGTTTGAACTTTGTTGTACGTATTATGCAAAATTCACTTTTACATGGTGTTGGAACATAAATAATTTCACATGCTTCTATGTCAAAGTATCTGTTATCATATCTGTTGAAGATGCGGTTTCTGTTCATGTGTGCCAAGACATTTTAGAAATCCCGACCAGATGTGGTTTTACAGCCATGTTCGGAATAAAGAGTATGGTAATCCTACATACATACAGTTAAGGTGATATTAAATGACTTAAACTGTGATATAATTGCCCATCTAAGTCATTCATTCCCTGTGCGACTTTTTGCAAAGGCGTTTCGTTTGGTCACACCACAAGGTGTCACTAGCTATGTTTCCATCCATCTATTTCTATGCGCATTTTGTGATATCGCATCAAAAAATGCTGAATGGAAACGCCAAGATGCGTATAAAATCTAAAAATGTGCATTAAAAACATACGCGCTAGTTTGAGTCGGATACGTTTTCTATCCGATACGAAAACATGCGTGTAAATGGCCATTAAACCCCCCAATCACTGAAGTGGGTTGTCACCTTTACCTCCATCCATAGAGGGCAGTGTTGCATTGAATACTTGAGGAAGGCTTTTACTAGAAAGGACTTTAATATTAAACCTTAGCCATATGTTATAAAATAACTTTTTATTTTCATGTTTTGGTTGTCAAATGATGCTTGAGATAAACTTAATGTGGACATTGTACTCTTTCTTGTTTTTCAAGAGTGTTTATTTCTTACCTCTCATACCTTTATTTTGAAGTGTGGTTAAGGAAGTGCAGCGGCGCGTTGTGTGTATGTTGGCGCACTTTCTACTAGTGATGGGAAGTTCGGATCATTTTACTGACTCGGATCTTTGAATCTCGTTCAGCAAAATGAACAAATCTTTTTTCAAGTCATTTCGTTCATTTCAGCAGAATCAAATTAAAACGTTACATGCTACATGTTTCAACACATTTAGTACTTTTGGAATAAAAAATAAGCTAATGCAGCCATGGCCAAACTTTGAGAAATAAATTATTAATTAATTGCTTAAATTGCTTCAGTCTATGTATGCAGTCTGTTAGTTCACCTCACCTCCCGATCCAAATCGTGCTTTCCTTTGTCACTTCACATTTAAACACGCCTGTTCCCTGGAAAGTTTAGTTCACCTCTCGGCTATGAGCCGTTAGTTCAGTCATCATGTCTGATCTGGGCCGTAACAGCCTCATAATACATGCGTCCGGAAACAGAATTGATTAGTTCACCAGTCTCGAGTCTTCAGGTTTGAGTCATTCGTTCATCAAGTCCCAGACCCATATGCAATATGCAGTCACCGGAAACAGAAAAGATTAGTTCATCTCCCGAGTTTTCTCGTTCAAGTCGTTCGTTCTTTTTTCACGTGACCACTTTCCTGTTCAGTGTCTCGCAACATATACAATATTACATTCGTATTATTGACTGCATGTTGTAATATATTTATTATTATAAAATCATCAGAAGATATGTGCAATAAACATTTGTTAACGATTTGAACGAGAAGACTCGAGAGATGAACTAATCTTTTCTGTTTCCGGTGACTGCATAACCTTGCCTATGGGCTGGGACTTGATGAACGAATGACTCGAGACTGGTGAACTAATCAATTCTGTTTCCTGTACAGAACATATGGGATGTTGCGCATGCACAGTCAACACAAAATGAACGAATCGCTCTCTGAGACAACCCGTTGTTCTCGAGTCATATTAAAGATTCGTTCAAAATGAACGAATCGTTCATGAACGACACATCACTACTTTCTACATGAATCGTCATTCTGATTAGCGCTACCAGAGAAGAAAGGTTAATTTTAGACACTCACCGTTTATATGTTTAAAAGGTTTCTTTCTTCCGCTGAGCTCCTGGCTGATGAAGGGCACAAGGTACTGTTTTAATTTGATTCTGTGTAGTAAACTTTGAGAGACTTTGAAGTGTTTTTATTTTCTATCTGTAACGTTTAGTGGATGGTTTCTCTTGCAGTAAATCAAGTCTCCATTTGGTCATTTTATATATATTTTATGTTTTTCTCTAAATTGAGATTGTCAGCCAAAATGTATTCCTTGTTAGCTCATGTGTTTCATTTAATTCATATTGCACTCTAAAGGGAGATTGTTGTAACTAAAGCAATTCATAAATTCATATAGGTCATTCAGGCACTTTAAAAGAAGTTTGTCAATTGTGCATTAAAGATTGCTACTGTCAATGTTAAAATAATTTGTTATTCAGGCTTACTACAGAACAGTAATGCAAAGTTATTACATTAGCCTGTATATTAAAAATATGCTTATTGTCACACTATTTATGGTGTAGGCCATCTAGATTGCAAATGTGTATTTATTAGTTTATAGGTTCATTTGTATACAATTTGTGCAGATGTCTAATGTGTGTTTGTTTTATTCAGCTCTTACGGTGTTTTTTCTGGAAATTAAACCCTTTACAAACATCAGTTCCTGAGAGTAATTGCATCGGTTCAGCCGGAAATGCTGTGCATAAACTACGATGGAAATGCATTTACCGAATAAATTCCTCGATGCGCATTAAAAAAAAAAATCATGTGACTTTCGCGATGTAACGGCATAACTGTACTAACCAGCGGAAAAATCTTGTTTGCAAAGCATCTGAAATGCTGTTTTGGTCATTCAGAAGTCTGTTGTCAATGATGCTCGGTATTTTTCCCTCCTAGAACTGTCTTACATGACTGCAGCATCTGCCTCTGAAAGCAAGACAACACGTTTATTGAGACGCACAAGTTTCTCTGAGATGCAAATAATTTATCATATACGAAAATTATTATATATGGTGGCTTCTCCTATGTTTCTTAGTGATTTTTTAGCGGTAGTTTATCAGGAAGTGATGATTATGTTCTCTTCGACTCACTGGATGGAAACCGTCTCGGTTACGTATGTAACCCTCGTTCCCTGAGGAGGGAACGGAGACGTACGTTAGTGACTAACGAATGGGGGTTTTGCTTAGAAGCCAATTATCTTCGAGAATTCAACAGCGCCCAATGTCAGTGCCAATGCCATGGGCATGCGGAATTTGCATGCGTAACTCCGCCCCACCTCGTGGGTATATAAGGAAGTACGCTGGCAATATCGCATTATGTTACTGCTGCAGGAGCCAAGACTGAACTCCGCGTTCCAGGCAGCACGGCTGACGTGGCAGAGGAAACGTACGTCTCCGTTCCCTCCTCAGGGAACGAGGGTTACATACGTAACCGAGACGTTCCCTTTCGTTCAGTCACTACGACGTACGTTAGTGACTAACGAATGGGGGTTCCAATAAAACAACGCCACTCAGCCGTCATCCAGTGCCCTGCGTAAGTGTGAGTACCCTGTCGTAAGACTAGTACGGACGAAGGACTCCCACTTATCACAGGATTACCAAGGTACACTGGGAAGCATATCCCAGTGAGGGAATGCCAAGATGCCTGCCCGTAGGGAGGACTTAAGAATACACATATGACCCGCTAAGGGCTGCATATGGAAGATCTCTAGGGTACCAGCCGAAGGTGGATTTTTAACCCTAGGGGTGGCAGGGACTTGCCGAGGGAAAGACACCTGCTCGCTGAGGAGGCTTACGGTGGGAATACTCGTGTGGGGGTCGCCGGAGGGGAACCATGCACACGGAGCACCTGGCCGGACATGAGGGTCTGGGCTCGAAAGGGCAGACTGAACTGATGTCGGCGTAAGCAGTGCTGGAGGAGCTCAGGGCTCTCGGGGAGCTCACCTGAGGAATATATCGCACGTATCCAGTCCTTGGAGTGGAATGGCGAGCAAGCGAAGACACCTGAGCCTGGCCCATTACCGGCCACCCGTAGGGGCGAGTACATAGTCGGACACTGGCTCCACTCGGAGATTGTAGAATCTGGCGAATGTGTTGGGTGTCGCCCAGCCTGCAGCTCTGCAGATGTCTGTTAGCGAGGCGCCATGCGCTAAAGCCCAAGAGGAGGCCACACTCCGGGTGGAGTGTGCCCTAACCCCAAGGGGACATGGTCGACCTTGCTGCTGGTAAGCCAAAACAATGGTGTCCACTAACCAGTGAGACAACCTCTGCTTTGAGAGAGCACTTCCCTTCCGCTCTCCACCATAACAGACAAAGAGCTGGTCTGAGGTCCTAAAACATCGCGTACTGTCTACATAGGCGCGGAGAGCGCGTACTGGACAGAGCAATGCCAAGGCTGGGTCTGCCTCCTCCAAAGGCAGCGCTTGCAGGTTCACCACCTGGTCTCGGAACGGAGTGGTGGGAACCTTGGGCACCTATCCGGGCCGGGGTCTCAGGATCACGTGAGAGTTAGCCGGCCCGAACTCTAGGCACGCTTCGTCAACCGAAAATGCTTGCAGGTCCCCGACCCTCTTAAGCGAAGCCAATGCGGTCAGCAGAGCAGTCTTCATAGACAAGAATTTAATCTCAGCTGACCGCAAAGGCTCAAAGGGAGGCCTCTGCAGAGCACTTAAGACTACTGAGAGGTCCCAAGAGGGTACGAGAGGAGAGCGAGGAGGATTCAGTCTCCTCGCCCCCCTCAGGAACCTGATGATCAGGTCGTGCTGACTTACCTTTTTGTCCCCCAGGAGATCGTGATGGGCAGATATTGCGGCCACGTACACTTTAAGGGTGGAAGGAGACAGCCTTCGTTCCACCCCCTCCTGGAGAAACGATAGCACGGACCCGATCGGGCATTTCCAGGGGTCTTCTTGGCGGGAAGAACACCATGTGACGAAGAGGTTCCACTTCAGCGCATAGAGACGTCGTGTAGACTCAGCTCTAGCGGAAGTGATGGTAGCGACCACCGCAGGTGGAAGACTACTCAAACCTGCCGCGTCCCGTCCAGAAGCCAAATGTGGAGCTTCCAGAACGCCGGACGCGGGTGCCAAACGGTGCCCCGTCTCTGAGTGAGGAGGTCCGGTCTCAGAGGAATAGGCCAGGGAGGGGCTGTCGCAAGGAGTAGAAGTTCTGAGAACCAGGTCTGGCCGTGCCAAAACGGGGCGACCAACATGACCTGCTCCTTGTCCTCCCTGATCTTGCACAGTACCCGTGCAAGGAGGCTCACTGGGGGAAACGCATACTTGCGTAGCCCGGGCGGCCAGCTGTGCGCCAGTGCATCCGTGCCGAGGGTGCCCTCGGTCAGGGAATAATACAGGGAGCAATGGGAAGAGTCCTGGGAGGCAAACAGATCTACCTGTGCGTCGCCGAACCGTTCCCATATCAGCTGGACCGTCTGGGGGTGGAGTCTCCACTCTCCGGGGAGAGGCTGAAACCGTGAGAGCTCGTCGGCTGCACAGTTCAGGTCTCCCGGGATGTGGACAGCACGAAGGGACCTCAGGCGCTTCTGACTCCACAAAACGAGATGGCGGGCGAGTTGAGACATACGGCGGGAGCGTAGACCGCCCTGGTGGTTGATGTACGCTACTACGGCCGTGTTGTCTGTCCTGACTAGTACATGTTGACCCTTCAGCAACGCTCGGAAGCGGTGCAGGGCGAACCGTACTGCCAGTAACTCGAGGCAATTGACATGCAGAAGGCGCTGGGGTCCTGTCCAGGAGCCCGCGGCTGCTTGTCCATTGCACATGGCACCCCAGCCCGTGGATGATGCATCTGTTGATACAACAACATGCCTGGAAACTCGTTCTAAGGACACTCCGGTCCGTAGAAAACTGAGGTTCGACCACGGGGTGAGAGTCTGTAAGCAGGCCCGAGTCACTTGGACCCGGAGCGTGCCAGACCGCCATGCCCATCTCGGGACTCGATCGCGTAGCCAGTGCTGAAGCGGTCTCATATGAAGCAATCCGAGCGGCGTCACCGCGGCTGCAGATGCCATATGCCCCAGGAGCCTCTGAAATAGTTTCAGTGGAACCGCATTCTTGCCCTCGAGTTGACGAAGGGAAGTCAGCAGAGACTGCGCGCGCTCGCTCGAAAGCTGCGCGCACATGGCGACGGAGTCGATATCCATACCGAGAAAAGAGATCCTCTGCGCGGGGCAAAGTTTGCTCTTCTCCCAGTTGACCCGAAGGCCCAGACGGGCTAGGTGATGGAGCACCTGATCTCTGTGTCCGCAAACCTGCTCCCGAGAGTGACCCAGTATGAGCCAGTCGTCGAGGTAATTCAGGATGCGAACCCCGTGCTGCCGAAGGGGCGCAAGGGCTGCCTCGGCAATCTTCGTAAAGACGCGAGGGGACAGAGATAGCCCGAATGGTAGAACTGCGTACTGATATGCCCGCCCCTCGAAAGCAAACCGTAGGAACGGTCTGTGTCGAGGTAGAATGGAGACATGGAAGTAGGCGTCGATCGCTGCAAACCAATCGTCTGGACGAACGCATTCGAAAAGGCGTTTCGCTGTCAACATCTTGAACGGAAACCGGTGAAGGTAACGGTTCAAGACGCGCAGGTCCAGGATTTGGCCGTAGCCCACCGGTCTTTTTGGGTACGATGAAGTACGGGCTGTAAAACCCGGAGTTCATCTCGGCTGGAGGGACAGGTTCGATCGCACCCTTCGCCAGTAGGGTGGCAATCTCCGCTCGCATGACGGGGGCATTGGCCCCGATCATAGTGGAGCGGACTCCCCGGAAGCAGGGAGGAACCTGCGCGAACTGAATCGCGTAGCCGCGCCTGATGGTCCGCACGACCCAGCGGGACAGCCCTGGAAGCTGAAGCCAGACTTCCAAAAACTGCGCCAGCGGGGTCATTCGGAGCACAGACGTACCCGGTGTGGGCTTGCAGCGATGCAGCGTCACCGGCCCGGACATGGGAGGCTGAGGGGCGTCCCGGTGCGGGGGCACGGTTGACTGCTGCGTCCTGACAGAGGAGACCAGGGAAGGACGCACGTTCCACTGGGGTCTGCTCTGCCAGGAGGCTGGCGACAGAGTGGGATGCGAGTGGCGGGACCCGTGGGTGGCGCGCACTGTCATCGCCGGACTCTGTGGGCTCAGGGATGGGAGTGTTAATTCTTTCTTTGACCAAAATAGGGTGCTGCTGACCCGTGGGCCAGCAGCTGAACAAAGGATTCTCCCCCGGCCCTCCACCGGGGGAAGGAGTGGTCCTGCTACCATCTCCTCGAAAGAATTTCCCATCCCTGAGCCGTCCGTCTCAGGAGCGCCGCTTGGCCTGGCGTTTAGCGGGGCGCGGGGCGGCCTGAGGGGACTTGGACGCCTTCCTACGGCTTCCTCCGCGACCCGGCCCGGGTGAAGGCTGCTGCTTGGACCGGGTGGGAGGGGCGGGAGCCTTAGGAGGGCGTCCTCGGCGTGGAGCAGACTGAGGCGACTGTGCCGGCGGCTGGGTGGAGGCAGCAGCTGGCCGCCGGGGCAGTACGTGTTTTAAAGCCTCAGTCTGCTTCTGGGCGATTGAGAACTGTTGGGCAAAGTCCTCAACCGCCCCGCCGAAGAGGCCGGCCTGGGATATGGGGGCATCGAGGAACCGGGTTCGCTCGGTGTCCCGCATATCGGCCAGGTTCAGCCATAGGTGACGCTCCTGGACCACATTTGTGGACATCACTTGACCCAGGGAGCGTGCGGTCACCTTCGTCGCCCGGAGAGCGAGGTCGGTGGCGGCACGCAGCTCATTTAAGAGCCCCAGATCAACTCCACCCTCGTGCATGTCCTTGAGGATCCTGGCCTGGTAGACCTGAAGGATCGCCATGGCATGCAAAGAAGCGGCGGCCTGCCCCGCGGCTCTGTGCGATTTCGCCACCAAGGTTGATGTGAATCGACAGGCTTTGGAGGGGTGCTTTGGATCGCCGCGCCAAGTCGAAGCGCTCTGAGGACACAGTTGCATCGCAACAGAACGTTCAACCGGGGGGACCCCAGTGTACCCTTTAGCCGCCGCCCCATCGAGGGCGGAGAAGGCGGAGGAAGTCGCTGACCGGTCACGGGAAGACAACGGGGACTTCCAGGACCGCGCGAGTTCCTCATGCAGCTCGGGAAAGAAAGGTATTGGGGGCGGGGACTGACGGTTGTCAGCGCGGGCTCCCAAAAACCAATCATCGAGCCTTGAGCGTTCGGGACAGGGCGGAGGGTTCCACTCTATCCCTAAGCTCGCGACTGCCCGAGACAGCATGGCTGTCAGCTCTGGGTCCGACTCGGGCAATGCTGGAACGCCCGAAGGCGGCAACACAGCCGAGTCATCATCCTCAGAGGACTCGAGCCCACCTTGTGATGCGGTGACCGACATCGCATCCTCCTCCGGAGTGCCAAACGAGATACGCGGGGGGGCCGAAGCAGGCCCCGCGATCTGCGTCTGGACACTCGCGGGTTGCAGTGTGCAAGACGGGGGTGTGGCCCGAGGCATGAGCGTCGGGGCTTTGATCCACACCGTAACCGTCAGGTCACCCTGACCACCAGCCGAAGTACTGGGCCTCGGGGACTCAGTAGATCGGGGTGTGGTAGAGGGGACTCTCACTTCTTTACGAAGGTCATGGAGTCTTGACCGCAACACCGCGATGGTCATATTCCCGCAGTGGGAACATGACTCATCCACGAACGCTGCCTGGGCATGCTGAAAGCCCAAACATACCAGACAGTGTTTGTGCCCATCGGAAGGGGAAAGCAACCGGCCACACCCAGAAGTACACGGACGAGACATCCTGAAAAGGACGCGTCACGTGCAAGCTCTTTTAGGAGAGGAAAGCCTCGCAGAGAACGCCAAAGCGCCCAGGGACCACACACCAGCTGTCAGACGGACCACTGCGCAGATCAGCAGGCAGGCAGTATGATGATCACTGGAACGCGCCGTAACACCAACGTCTCTGGAAAGCTGCTCGTCTCAAAGCTTTGTCGAAGACTCAGGATCAGGCTTGAAGGAGTGAAGAGATACTCTTGGCTCCAAAGCAGAAACATAATGCGATATTGCCAGCGTACTTCCTTATATACCCACGAGGTGGGGCGGAGTTACGCATGCAAATTCCGCATGCCCATGGCATTGGCACTGCCATTGGGCGCTGTTGAATTCTCGAAGATAATTGGCTTCTAAGCGAAACCCCCATTCGTTAGTCACTAACGTACGTCGTAGTGACTGAACGAAAGGGAAGGTGCTTTATTCGCAAATGCTTTATGCGATATTGCAATTTTGCACATAAGTTACATTCGCAACTTAGGATGGAAACATAACTAATGTGGCCTCAAAGCTTCAGCACTGCCACTCTGAGCTCGATTGCTATGTCTGAAGCAAAACACGCCCCTCTCATTAGCATACAGACAAAGAAATGTAGAAATAAAAAGTATACATATTTATTTTGGTATTTTTACACATCTTTGTATATTTAATTATGTATTTATTTATAATTATGTCAGCTTTGGAATTCCATATGGGTGTGTGCGCTCAGAAAACCATATATCAGAAGTTTAGAATGATATGACTTTAAAACGCATGCATGCAGATAATAAACTTTCATGATGATGTCATGTGAGCGTAACCAAGATAGAGATGATAATCAGACCAAATGTTTTATTTGTTTTTTTTTGGCAGAGTTTACAAGGCAGGAGCTGTACAGGCTCCGCCCTCTTCTGGAAAGTGGGGTGGGGAGCAGCAGCTCATTTGCATTTAAAGATACATGCACAAAACAGCATGTTTTGAGTATTTACAACATGGTGGGGTATTTTGAGCTGAAACTTCAGAGACATATTCTGGGGACACCTGAGACTTCTATTACAGGTCCCCTTTAAAAAAAAAAAAAAAAAAAAAAAATCAGAGGATATCCTTAAAGAAAAGCATACTCCAAAAATATACCAAACATTTTTTACACTGTATAGTGATTATAAACTGCAAAAATCACTTTAATATTTGGTTATTTTCTGTTTTAATTGATCTAAGAATCTTTTTGGGTTTTTTTTTTTTTTGCAGTGAAGTATCAGTTTTTATTTAAAACACAAATATTATTCAAGCCAAAATTACTAAAGCAAATTCGTCCCTGAAGTACCAAGAGCCTCCTAGATATTCTCACAAACAGCTGTAATGAGGCTGGAAAACGTTCTATGAAGCAATTCCCACTTGGACTCAAAACAGAGATGCTCAGAGAGATTGGCGTCATTCTGTTTGGTGAATACACCTTGTGGAAAACCTGATAAAGGTCTCAAGCGATTAGGTTGTATTCTCTATAGGTAAACAACCCCGTGCCTAAAACGTTTATTTGTCTTTTTTAGGTGCTTTACTGAACACTTTAACAAGACATTAAAAGGGTACAGATGCTTCACTATGAAACTGTCATCGGACGGACGGATGGACGGACGGACGGATAGAAACATCATGAAATCCTGTAATGTGGGTTTTTGGAAATGACTACTTGAGTATATTTCATGCTCCAGGATGTTCAACGCCTTCACTGTAATTTCCAAACAGGCAGTTCAATTGTCATCAAACAGTGTAAACCTGTGGGTGATCATCACGCCTATTTACAGCTTTCATAGTCTTTCCTGTTGAGTCACAAGACAAACCTTATCTTCACTTTCATTTAAAGGCATAAGCCGCTAAAACAGCCATAAAGTGACATGCCTCAAAGGAAAATGTGTGATAAAGTACAATAGTTTTAAATGTTAAAGCATAAAAACTTCAAATGAAAGACAGTTTGAAAGGATTTCTGTAAATAACAACTTAAATTTCCTTCTGTTCCACACACTAAATTACCGTATGGTACATGGAGAATGGACAATGTGCATTTGTTGTCATCTCTGAACATGGCAGTCTAGCCTGGCCCCGCCCTCCTACGCACTTCCGCTCAATTTTCATTTTCCTTCAGTACTACGTCTGGGATTGCGGTATATTCTCTGGTTTTCTCCGGTCTCAAATTTGAACCGGTCCAATCAGCGAACAGAGGGAGTGGCTGAGAACGATGACGTTGATGTCGTGTGCTAGTTTGAGATGACATACGTCACGACCAAACGTTAGCGATTGGTTATGGCAGATCCAGAGTGGCTCTGGGCAGATCCAATAGTTTTAAACTTCAACAGAGTACCCGCCTTCAAGGAGGTTAACGCTTGTCAATGGAGAGTGGCCAGACTCTCTGTACAAATTAAATGTACGAGAGTCTGGTAGGACCAGGCTTCATGGCGGTCCAGATCCACAATCAATTTCATTAGATGGAAGAGTGACCAGTACATTCTTCAAAATTGCTCATGTTTTACACAGAAGAAAGCCATACAGGTGGAATAGAGAGTAAATTATAACCATTCCTGAAATACTGCCGTCTGAACATGGCTACTTATTCTTTGTGTGCATATGCAACATTTTTCTTTATGATGATAAAAACTATATCACCTGATTATGTTTGTTTATGGCTTCCTTTGTATCAAATTAACACGGTTACAAAAACCACAAACTCACATAAAAAGTTGAGTCAAACTGCCCAACAAAAGGAAACACTGATCACCATAATGGTGATTCTCAATAAGAGCTTATATAGACGTACCACCCCAGTGACAGGCACTTTTTTGGACGGGACGGGATGGGATGGGATAGGATGGATACTTTAAGCGTTAAAAATGCAGTTGGGTGGCATACAGATCAGTGATGATAATCAGTTATTACACATAAATCACCAGCTAAAAATAAAAAGATGAGACAAGCTGATAATCAAGCATATCTGTATCGAGTGCGTTTCTTCCCTTCCAGCTGCACAGCGGTGAATAGCGCAGCGTGAGCCTGTGTAACAGACAGTGAGCTCATTCCACGCGTATGTCTCTTAAGTTCAAAGAGCGACTGACTTCCTTTAGCTGTGCTTACTCAGAGATACTGCGCTCTGCTTGGCTCTGTCTTAATTAATGACTAATTACATCCCATTGCTTCTAATTAGAAATCACAAATTCAAGAGTGCCGAGGACAGAAAGCGAGTCTGAATCACAGGCATCATCTGCCTCTCCTTTTTTTTCTCTCTTTCATACTAAAATAAGACACGGGCAGGAAAACGTGTTACATGCTAATCTCCTCCTAATAATGTCAGAAATTCAGGACTAAAAATGTATTAAAGACGAAATTATAAAAAGGGAATTGAAAATAATAAAACTCTTTACATTATACAATAACAAAAGAATAAGCCACCCAAGGCCAAGCATTACCATAACTTTTCTAGGCTGAGGTGGTTTCAGGCACTTTGTGTCATGCTTAGCAACCCCCCTGAGCTGCAGTAAAGTCACGGTTACACACAGTTGCTAATGGCGCTTATTAAACAGCAACAAGAGAAACATATTTAAAGACTGTGGATCATTCAACTCTAGTCTTCAGTGTCACGATCCTTTAGAAATCATTCTAATATGCTGATTTGCTGCTAAATTATTATTGGAACGCAGTTATTAATAATGGTTCTTATTATTATCAATGTTGAAAACAGCTTTTGCTCATTATTTTTTATGGAACTCAGGATACATGTTTTCAGGATTCTTTGATGAGTTTGGTTACACTTTACAATAAGGCTTCATTAGTTAACATGAACTAAGAATTAACAATATTTCTACAGCATTTATTAACCTTATTTAATGTTAATTTAAACATTTACTAATACATTATTAAAATGGTATTTGTTAATGCACTGTGAACAAACACGAACAAACAATGAACAGCTGGATTTTTATTAACTAACATTAACAAAGATCAATAAATATTGTAAAAAATGTATTTCTCATTGTAAAGTGTTACCGAAAGTTCAAAAGAAAAGCATTTCTTTGAAATAGAAATTTGTTGTAGCTTTAGGGGTGAGGAATTTTTTTTATTTTTCATTCATGTAAATAAAAAGATTACTCACTGCTTTTGACAAAATAACATTTGTATCTTTAATATTCATTACTTTATATTTAATTCATACAGTGAAGGCTATACAGTGTTTTATGTTTACATTTGATTATTCCATTTCTGTAGTATTTATAACTACATGTAAAATAAACATTAATAAACCTGTAACTGAAAAACTTTAATGTGTATATTTAATTTGCTCCTTTGTTCCTATTTTTAATATAAAAAATAAAATTGCCTGCCTTGCTTTATTACAGAAGACTTCCAGTCATGTGTGTAATAATTGCAGTCAGCCTAATGATAATATTGGGTGGACTAAAATGGGAAGAAAAACTAAACGCATTTCAAGGTTCACATTTTTAATTTGGTGGGATTTTTTCTTCAAGACCTATTAAATTGTCTACTGCAGTCAAAAGTAACACAAAACAGTAAACTAGAATCAAAAACCCATGCATATATATCGAATCGATCCAAGAATCGATTATTAATCAGATCTTGACCTCAAGAATCGATCTGAAACTAATCGTGAGGTACCAAAAGATTCCCACCCCTATGTAACAAATACCTTTACCATCGCTTTTGATTAAAGGTCCCGTTCTTCGTGTTTTTTTGAAGCTTTGATTGTGTTTACAGTGTGCAATATAACATGTGTTCATGTTTCGCGTGTAAAAAAACACAGTATTTTTAACACAATTTACTTATCTGTACACCGCTGTTTTCACTGTCCTAAAAACGGCTGATGACTTCCTTTATTCTATGAAGTCCCTCCTTCAGAAATTCGTAACGAGTTCTGATTATGCCAGCGGTTCCTGTGTTGTGATTTGACCGCAGCTTAGCGAACGTGGCACGTTCCTGTGTTGTGATTCGACAGCAGCTTAGCGCAAGATATCGGGAGATAGCCTCTTAACGGGAGATATATGCGCTTAATGATCTCTACAGCGTCCCTGGGAAAGCCAAACAAAGGTGATTTGACTCCGGGATGAAAATAACAGCGTCTCGACGACATGGCGACAAACACAGTCAAACGCAACAATTCCTTTTCTCCACGCAACACTTCCTCTTCTCCACGTGTGACAGCAACAAGACCACGCCCCCTTTTTTCACGTGTTCTACTGTTCTACTGACGTCATTTATGAAGGAAGTACCAGGATGTAGTCCAAGCCGGCCGTTCGCTGTAGGCTTTGAAAGGGAACTTCTGTTAAATAAAATATCTCGCTTGGCATTGAACTTTGAGCTTTATAATTTTACAGGTATTATTTATGCTCTAACAGCAACATTACACACTAACTAAAGTTTGAACAATGGGATCACGAAGAACGGGACCTTTAATTGAATGCATCCTTGCTGAATAAAAGTATTATTTTCTTTAAAAAATCTTTTTAAAAGTGTAACTGTTTACACACAAATATTAAGCATCAAAAACTCTTTTCAACATTGGTAACAGTAAGGATGATGTGACACTGAAGACTGGAGTAAGGATGCTGAAAATTCAGCTTTAGCCGTGTTTCCACCGCAGGAACTTTCCCCGGGAACTAGAGACTTTGGTGTGGTACTCGGTGTTTCGACTGCAGGGACCAGGGTCTCCACGCAGCATTTTATTTCAACCACCATTTTTAAGTCTGTTAAAAATGTAAGAGTGTTTGCTATTCAAATCAACAATGGAGTTTAAAGGGGTGGTAAAACACATTCTTTCGAAGGCTTGATTGTGTTTGTGGGGTGCACTGTAACATGTGTTCATGCTTCGTTTTTAAAAAATTGCATTATTTTTCATATATTTTACCTTTATTCTACACTGCTCTGTCCCTCCTTGTAAAAACGGTCTGATGGTTTCCGGGTTGTATGAAGCCAGTCCCTCAAAAATACGCAATGGGCTCAGATTGGTTAGCTGGCCCAGTGTGTTGTGATTCGCTAACCGCCTAGTGCACGTTTGTCGGAAACGTCACGCCCCTTACCTTTACCGGTAGACTGTGCTTTGGGTAGTACAATGGCGTCAATAAAACCATACCAATTTGAGCCCGAATCAGACCCAGACAATTTTAGTGAAGATGATCGAGCAGAACCTGTTCAGTCCTCAAGAGTAAAGACTGCAGATCTATAGTGATCGCTACTGAATGGCACTGTTACTTTTGTATTTTTAGAACGATTTGCCAAATATCTGTCGCAAGAACGAACACTAAACATTGGCTTTACTATAGTATCCAAATCAAACACAGAACCATGTTTAGCATGCCTGTAGAGAAACAATACATAAAAGCTCTAATCAAAGAATAATTTACACTAATGCCAAGTTCGCTGTTGAGATTTTAAACAGTTTGTAACGTTAGGTGTTTGTCGGATAACGTTAAGTATGAATGAGCATTTAACAAACTGGTTTGCAGAGCCAAATGAGCGTTGTCATCTGTTTACTTCCTTGCTACAACGTACAACTAACAATACGAACTATTACAGAAAACACATCAACGAAAAATAAATCATACTTACAGGTTGTGGCCCGTAAACAGCTTCTGTTTTTAAATCCATCTTTCAGGACAAGCCGTTGTAAGAATCCTGCATTGAATTTGTGAAGATTGTGGAAGCTTTCCTCTGTGAAATGTGCAGCGGGAGCCGCATGCGCCCGTCTCCTGGCAGTGTTGGTCTCGTGCAGCTGAACTGCGGCTCATGTATTGCAAATACAGACGAATATTGTCCATTATGTCACATTTTCCGGTCTTCTCCTCCGACCCCTGTCTGTCTCGTGCTTTGATTTATGATGGGCAGCATATATCTGCTGCAAATGCAACCGTGTTCCCCTCTGTCTCATACACACATGCATATAACATGATGTTGTATGTTAAACGGACTGCAACGCACCCCCGTCCCTAGGAAGGCTGAACAAAGTGGACCTGCAATCCGGATGAAAATAACAGCGTTTCGTCTGCATTGGCAACAACACTCCAGCCTACTAACAACAACTATTCCCCGCGGCGATACAAAATGGCCTCGCCCCCCCTTATTTCATATTCTCGGAGGAGGGGTTTATGTAAATATTGGGGCTGGTGATGTCAGCAACCCTGGAGGAATGTGTAGTAGTCCCTAGCGGCCGTTTGCTGTAGTCCTTAGAAATTGATTTCTTTAAAAGCAAATATCTCCCTTTGCTTTAAACTTTGAACGTTGTAACTTTGCAGATGTTGTTTATGCTCAAACAGCAACACTACACACTAGCTAAAGTTAGAAAAGTGGTTTACCCCCCCTTTAAAAAATACGACGAATGGACCAGGTTAAAGCTTTAGGCCACGTCCACACAGAGACGTGTTTAGCTGTATACGTAAAAAAAAAAAAAAACGCACAATAAAGACTAGAAGGGATACAAAGCATGTGCACATCAATATTGCGTCATTTAATTACTGTATTTGCATTGTTGTAAGGGTAGGTTAAAGCTACACTGTGTGATATTTTCCCCCATCTAGTGGTGAAAAGGTATATGACCATTCAGTGAATTTTAGTTTCTGTTCCTCTCAATTCCGATTTCGTTTCAACTCCTACGGTGGCCGATTTAGTCCAAGATTAACATGTTTCCAGTTCGACCTCGTCCACATTCGACACGGTGCCTGTGGGATATTCTGTGCGCAGTGGGATGGTTGGAACTCAACTGGCCTAATTATTCGGCTAGAAAGAACTGCAGCTAATCCAGAGTGAACTTTGAGGATAGTAATGTTTATTCAGTCATCCAATTGCAAGGCATAAAGGTTTGCGTGGATATGTACATAAATGTGGTTTCTGTGAGAGAACAAATAAGGATGGTAAATATACATACACAGTTAAGAACTGTATAACTATACTTATAAGTTACATTTGTATAATGTAACCGTAAACCAGAGCTTATTGTACCATATAGGCGCTAAATGCAGCTGCATTAAAAGGAGCGGAGCCTCCGCTGCCGCTGCTAACAAGCGGTGTCCGGTTACAAAAGTGTGTGCGCCGCTTTAACGTTCGCACTGCAGTGCGCTCTGTATAACAATTGTTAATATGCCGATCAGACCTGATACATATTTCCATCAACATACATTACAAGCAAATAGTTTCTATAAACGAATAAACATTGTTGATAACAAAATAACTGAATGATTATTCAAATAGGTGAGCATTACGCTATTGTATGTTGACACAAAAATACTTCTGAGGTGACATCAACTGAATTACGCGATGACACACTCTGAAACACATCTACAATGACAATAACTATTATTACTTACGGAGTTATTAACGCACAAAAATACCACACAAGGAAAAACAGACTTTTAGGAATAAACAAGCCAGGAAAACTCCGTATAACTCCGTTACTGGACGCTGCTGAGATGAAAACTTTTTGCGCATGGACCAGACAAGTCTGAACAAGTTGACGCGCACATGCGCGAGGCAAGGAATTTTGTACAGTGCAATCGAGTATTAAAACCAGTTAAAACGCGAAAGGCAAAGCTTGAATTTACGGGTATGTCCCTCTTTGGCTAATGTACTTTCAAGATGGAGGGGCAACATGGCGACCACCGTTAGATCCCATTACCTTATGTATTTTCAATGGCATATTATAAACTTACGAGAATACTTTATTACTTGAAAGAAGTATATACATTAATGAGCACATATATTTTTGAAAGAACTAAGTGTTTTTAGCTAAGAATAGACTAAAAAAGTTACACAGTGTAGCTTTAAGGGTTGGGGTAGGTGTAGGCGTTACACAAAAACACAATCTGGTAAGTAGTACATTTATTTATTGTTATTTTATCATGAGATTTTGCCTCACTTCCGACCGTTGCTGTACCCCTTCTAGCCACAACTCTTCTTCTCTGTTTTTAGTGTATTTCTGTGGCAGAATTACAGCGCCACATACTGGCCTGGCATGTATACTACATCGTTTTGGGTCGATTTCGGTATTTTCGTGTGTACGCAGATATTTCTTGAGAGGAGGGGGAAAAAAAAGATCGGATAGGGAAAGCTCTGGCTTCATGTGGATGTGGCCTTATTAAGTTAATATGATCTTATTGCATATGCATTTGTAGGAGTTTCCCTTTCAGACACAAAATGTATGTTAGGAGAGTATTTAAATGAATCATACAAGGAGATTTACTAAGGTTTGTGTTCGTCAATTTACTGGCATTTGCACCATTATTTACCGCCCAAAAAAAGGCGTCTTAAACCAGATGCTATTTTGCGCTGCTCTTGGTAGATTGTGTGAGCCTGGCTCCGCCCTCCTACGTACTTCCGCTCAATTTTTTATTTTCCTTCAGTACTCCGTCTGGAACAGCGCTACATTCTTAGGTTTTCTCCGAACAAATTTTTACCGGTCCAATCAGTGAACAGAGGGAGTGGCTGAGAACGATGACGTTGATGTTGTGTGCTAGTTTGAGTTGTTGTTCAGTAATGGTGGCGGAGAAAGATGCGAGCAAAGCCATTCATTCCGTTGTGGCACTGCTGCCGAATATCCAGAAGTTAAAGCCGGAGCAAGAACAATCTTTGCTGAGTTCTGTTGGTTGGCCATGATGTTGTGTCCCGGGAAAAGTTTGATTTTCCAGCTTGCTCCATTAGTGGTGAAGGAGTTGTTTGAAGCCCCGGGAATTGTTTCACGTGGGGTCGGAAGGCATTGTCATCATTTGCCGTCCGTCTCCCAACACCCGCGTAAAAATCCCCGGCCGAATTAAGTTACCTAACGTTACTGCTTTTGACAAACACCAAGGTTGTGTGGTAATTGAATTGATGTCTGAATCCACATCTCTGAGTTTTCAAGAATACATCACTTCAAAATTCACTGTTTATATCCTTTTTGACCACTGCAGAGCGCCGTCTAGACTTGTATTTCTTTAAATGCTGGCAAGTATTTTCAAGAGCAATATATTTCATCACGCTCAAAAAAATAAAAGGAAGAAAAGCACGTAAACATTTGAATTGGGCCGTTTTTTACTGCAGCATTTATTCTTATTATGCCAAGCATATGACATTTTATTTACAGTATACTATCATGTTATGGACCTCGTGAGCAGCGCGTTCCCGATCACAAAACTCTCCCCTCCACTGTGAATAAATCACAATCCGAATGAACAAGGTTTTATCACTGAGGTGGCTGCACATTTATTTTTACAGACTTCAATGTAAGAAATAAAGGCGAACGGCGCATGACATACGTCACGACCAAACGTTAGCGATTGGTTATGGCAGATCCAGAGTGGCTCTTGGCAGATCCAATAGTTTTAAACTTCAACAGAGTACCCGCCTTCAAGGAGGTTAACGCTTGTCAATGGAGAGTGGCCAGACTCTCTGTACAAATTAAATGTACGAGAGTCTGGTAGGACCAGGCTAAGATTGTTTTGGACATTATGGAAATGATCCGGCTGTGTCTGTGTTCTTTCATTTGCACGTGCAAGGCAAGGCAAGGCAAGTTTATTTATATAGCACATTTCATACACAGTTGCAATTCAAAGTGCTTGCATCGGAGGGATTTCAGTATAAAAATATTGGTCAGGTAACCGTGCGTTTAAACAGTAAAACAACAAACCCTTCATGCGCAGAACTTTACACTCCCATCTGCGCTTTTTTGGAATTAGACTCTCTCACGCTAATTTGCTCTGTTTAGTAAATCTGGCCCATAAACAGAGAAATGTTCCATCGTGGTTCCATTGAGATCTTTATGTATTTGCAGTGACCCTTCCCTTTTAACAGACAAGTGTGGATCCAGCCTGATGCTGATAAAAACGACTTTAGTCATCTGTCTTGTGCAATGACAAGCAAAATATTCATAGTTATGATGTCTTTCCTCAAAGCACTCTCAAAGGCAGGCAGGCGGTGACTGTGCTATATAGTGAAACATGACCTCGATTTGCACCAGCGTGCCAACAGTTCCTCCTGCTCCTTTGAGAGTTCAGATACAAATTCCTAAATAGGAAAATTTGCACTTGTGCATTTTTCGCAGTGTGGCGGACCCTGATATCAGCAGGTTACTTTCTCCATTAGAGATTCAGTCGACATTGCAAAATAAGGTTGACTACTGTGATACCATGTTTTGACTCCCCTTAAGCTTTCCAAGCATAACATCAATGAAGGTTTTGCACATGGATAAATATTTAATGAACTAGATTTGTTATTGTTTTTTTGCCCACACAAGTGTGTTAATTCTGGGTTGAGTGGCAAATCCACTTACTCTAGAGCGCTATAATTAATGCACATTTTTATTTTGTTTACATCAAGGTATGTTTACCCTGTCCTATTTTTTTGTAGCTGGGTCAAAGTACTTATTCCATGAAAACCAGATGCATGGCACAAAACAAGCAGGCATTGGTATTGTGCTGCTTTAATTCGAACCTATTCAAATCATCTCAGCATGAAAGCTTTTGAGATACTGTAGCATAACCTTCCATTGTGCATGAGTGTGCACTCGGCATGAAGAGCAGGAATACAGTGTGTCTAGTGTCTTTACAGAACGGAATCAAGAAGACAAGCAGACTAAAACCATTTGTCTTACACAATACAATCAAAACCAAACAGTATTACTGCTGTAGTTATGGCTGCACATACAAAAACCCATTCAAGTCTTATACCCTTGAATGACCTGTTTTAAAAGGGTAACAGATCAGCCGGATAAAATGGTTGGTTTGATTTTTTTTACTGCAAAATTCAAGGCAGCCAACACAGACAGAGGAAATGAAGCGAGCAAATTCTATTCATGAAGTCTTAATGTGTCACTCTAACACCCGATTACAGCCAAGAGTGGCTTCTGATTATATTAGATATACACTGGCTATTATAGTTTTCATAACTTTTAAGTTTCAAACAAACAATGCAAAGTACAAGCACAGTTTATACATGTTTACAGCTAACAGAAGTAAATATTAAGTCACATGCCCGTAAGCGAACGAACCACCCCTAACTGCCAAAGGTCCAAAATTTAAATCCGTTTTTGTAATAAACAAATGTTCGTAATGACGGCCAATAATTAGAATCCGGACCTCTGTATTTTTCCTATGTGTAGGCTATAAATGTTGTGAAATAATTCCCTAATAATATATTATTACTTTTATTACTTTAATGCAATGATATTGCACAGCTCCAAGATCATCTCATCTGAGCTGCCTGCGGTCTGTGACTGTGTCTGTCACCGCTCGTCAATGTCAAAACATTTAAGATGACCAATCAAAACAAATTAGGCAGGCTTTATGTTCACTGAAGGTGCATACTCCAGCGCAACGCTTTAGTTAAACGGTCATAAAGTGGAAGATAAGATGCAAGTAGCTAAACTAAACATTTCATATTTAGCAGCTGTTTTAGGATTGAAATGTTAAACTACTGACAAAATAATCAGGCAAACTAATAAACCTGTCTAATTTCACCATTTTTTATTTAAAAAAGGTAAAAATATGTATAATTTACGTGATTTAATGTAATAATTAGCAACTGTCAATGTGAGAGGACAAGAAACATTAACAAATCCGTTTTCTTCATATAATGCACAAGATTAATAATGAATGTGTACATATTGTGAATAAAAAAATAAATACAAATAAATAATAAAAATAATTATATTATAAAAAAATTATATTATATTATATTATATATATTATATATATATACACACACAGTGAGGAAATTAAGTATTTGAACACCCTGCTATTTTGCAAGTTCTCCCACTTGGAAATCATGGAGGGATCTGAAATTGTCATCGTAGGTGCATGTCCACTGTGAGAGACATAATCTACAAAAAAAATCCAGAAATCACAATATATGATTTTTTTACTATTTATTTGTATGATACAGCTGCAAATAAGTATTTGAACACCTGTCTATCAGCTAGAATTCTGACCCTCAAAGACCTGTTAGTCTGCCTTTAAAATGTCCACCTCCACTCCATTTATTATCCTAAATTAGATGCACCTGTTTGAGGTCGTTAGCTGCATAAAGACACCTGTCCACCCCATACAATCAGTAAGAATCCAACTACTAACATGGCCAAGACCAAAGAGCTGTCCAAAGACACTAGAGACAAAATTGTACACCTACACATTACCAAGCAGCTTGGTGAAAAAAGGTCCACTGTTGGAGCAATCATTAGAAAATGGAAGAAGCTAAACATGACTGTCAATCTCGCTCGGACTGGGGCTCCATGCAAGATCTCACCTTGTGGGGTCTCAATGATCCTAAGAAAGGTGAGAAATCAGGTGGCTGGGACCACCGTTTCCAAGGTTACTGTTGGTAATACACTAAGACGTCATGGTTTGAAATCATGCATGGCACGGAAGGTTCCCCTGCTTAAACCAGCACATGTCAAGGCCCGTCTTAAGTTTGCCAATGACCATTTGGATGATCCAGAGGAGTCATGGGATAAAGTCATGTGGGACAATGACCCGAAGCACACAGCCAGGATAACCAAGGAGTGGCTCTGTAAGAAGCATATCAAGGTTCTGGCGTGGCCTAGCCAGTCTCCAGACCTAAACCCAATAGAGAATCTTTGGAGGGAGCTCAAACTCCGTGTTTCTCAGCGACAGGCCAGAAACCTGACTGATCTAGAGAAGATCTGTGTGGAGGAGTGGGCCAAAATCCCTCCTGCAGTGTGTGCAAACCTGGTGAAAAACTACAGGAAACGTTTGACCTCTGTAATTGCAAACAAAGGCTACTGTACCAAATATTAACATTGATTTTCTCAGGTGTTCAAATACTTATTTGCAGCTGTATCATACAAATAAATAGTTAATAATCATACATTGTGATTTCTGGATTTTTTTTTAGATTATGTCTCTCACAGTGGACATGCACCTACGATGACAATTTCAGACCCCTCCATGATTTCCAAGTGGGAGAACTTGCAAAATAGCAGGGTGTTCAAATACTTATTTTCCTCACTGTATGTATAATATAATATAATATATATTTTTATATATATTTCATATTCTAGCATTCGTAGCCTTTAGTAAATTAACTTGTCTTAGAAAGTGATTAATAAAAAAATATTCGAAATATAAATTGACCCTATGTTTTGCTGACTGCTTTAGGAGGGGAAGAGACAGGGCAATATAAGGAGAAAAAGAAAGAGTGACGGAGATTAGGAGAAACTTAATGTTTCACAACATGACACAAAAACATGTTAGCTTATAGTTATGATTATCCATGCCAAATAATATACACTCCACACAGTGTGTGTTTGGACTGAAAAAGGTGGTACATGATCTTGGTTAGTAATTTGACAACATTATAGTAAATATTTTCTGTGCATCAAAAAGCATGGTCGTTAAGAAAACAGCAGACAAGATAATCCAGCGTTAATTAGTGCATAAAAAGTCACCAAAATTAAGTATTTGACCCTCACAATTAAATACAAAATGAAAAAATGTCCACTTTAAAAAAAAAAAAAAAAAAGAACCCGACAGGTAGAATCAACATTTTAACTAATAGATATAACTTACCGCAGGGCTCGATATTAACGCTTGTCCGGGACAAGTGGATGATTTACTGAAGGGGCAAGTGAAAAAATGTTTTACTTCCCCGACGGTCAAGTATCCTAAGTAAAATGTCAAAACAAAAAATAACTAGGGAATCACCAAAGTGCAATAATGATTCTGCATTCAGTTAGTGTAAGTGGAGATCGATAGTGGATAATAATATAAAACGAACTGACAAGGTTGTGCTGTTGAGGCTCGCGCAGCCTCTCGAAAAGAAAATCGAAAACAAACGAGCGCCGCTCATACAAAGAAACTCAGTTAACATACACGGTTAAAATTGTGTAGTTTTTATATTTATAACATATGATACAGTTAAGCAACATCACACTAACAAGAGTGTTGTTTTCCTGAATACCATCACGACTGAAAATGACACTGATTTCATATGCAGTTCCATAAACAATTAATTCACATTAAGTCACTTGCAATATGGACTGTTTTTGTTCTACTTCAGCAGCGAAAATAGTTCAAAACAAATATCACAGCAGAACCGCATCTCACAGCAACAGTGTGTTACTGAATGATTCAGCGTTTTAATGAATCGGTTGAATCAAAGATTCAATGACCGCCAAATTCCTGAATGAATCAGCCATTTCACCGAATCGACTCAATGACTCGCTCATTAAAACGGTCACATGCTGCCACCTACTGGTGGTTTAGTTTCATCTTTCCAACATTTCTTTATTTGTCCATTCAAAAATATTTAAAATAATCTCATAACATTATTTAATGCAGTTGTAATTTTTCAGTGTAAATGATTTAATTTGATTGGTAACAGCCTATAGGTGTCTTATTCTAATTTAATTTATAGATCAAATTTAAGAATATAAAAGGAAAGCTGAAGCATATCCTATATTTAATAAGATTATGGAAAAATACCCTTTATAAAAAGGTAAAAATATCACAAATATGCATATTTAAATATGTCAAAGCTGATTGAACACTGCTTCAGAATAAATTATATTTACAAAAAAAATCCGAACAAGCAAATTTTGTACTCAGATTTACTTGTCCGAAGGACAAGCGTGTGAACAGGCTTAATGACGAGCCCTGTATACCGGTAATCATATTCTCCCAGTTCATTAATCACAATAAACTGAGACAATTATTTTCAATTACTTGATTTCTGAAATGTTATGTTTAAATATGTAAATGACGCATTATCTAATTAAATATGCATTAATTTGCATACATTTCCAGAACATTGGATAAAGCCAGGTTCAAAAATGACACATTAGAGTTAAAGGTTTTTACTGAGGTGATTTTGGATCTCTTTTTATCACTC
Source organism: Romanogobio albipinnatus (assembly GCA_023566225.1). Taxonomy (NCBI): domain Eukaryota; kingdom Metazoa; phylum Chordata; class Actinopteri; order Cypriniformes; family Gobionidae; genus Romanogobio; species Romanogobio albipinnatus. The sequence continues at coordinate 70,125,843 of CM042239.1, read as the reverse complement.
ACTTAATCAGAAAATACTGCCAACAGCCAGAAAAATAAATAATAAAATAAAATAAAATAAAAAAGCTGGTGAATTATATAGGAACAAGGCCCTCTGTAAAAACCCTTCAGAATATAAAACTGGGACGTCTTGCCTTATTTATCAGAAATGCACTGATATGAAATATCAGTTAGACTTTATTTTAAAGTGCCTCTTATGCTATTTTAAAGGTTGTTTTGGAGGTCTCCTACAACAGGTTTACATGCATTACGTCAAAAAACACTTTAATTTTCTCATAATATACATTGCACATCACCTCTTTTCTCACAGTGACTGAAACGGCTGGATAAGAGAACGTTCTATGCTCTGAATGGTCAGATGGCCCAGTCCGTTGTGATTGGTCTACCGCTTACAGCACGTTTCAGAAAGGAAATACCCCATACCATAACTGAATTTCCGCTCCGGATCTTCCTCAGCACTTCTATACACAGTGATACGAACAAACAGTAATGCTATGGTCGGTTTTACTGCATCAATTCCAGCGTGAGTCCTCATCCTTTGGAAGTTCATGAAAAGTGAATTTGCAGCACCGAAAACAGCATCTTCTCAGCATGTTGTCAACACAAACCTCAGCTACAGCTACAATGTTTGAGGGCAGGTCAAAGTAGACATTGTTCACAGGCAGCCAGTGAAGTCCAAAGGCGAGCATTATGCTAATATTTTACGAACCTACATAGATATGTTATGGAAGTTCAGAAACAGAATTGATTCTTTCTTTCTTTTAGGAGACAATAACTTTATTTGTTGTGCACTTTGATCTTTAAAACGTTGCAGACATTTTACATTCATGAAAGGTAATATTTAAAAAAAACAATAAGTTACACTGTAATTATACATTTAAGTACAGAGTAGTATCAATTAAATATGGCAGCTTGTTTCTGCCACAGAATCAAACATTTTAAAAGATAATTGCGACTTCTCACGATTGCGAGACGTTTTTTTGTCATAGCCCTAACTTTTCTTGCAATTGCGAGTTTATAATCTTATATTTTATATCAGATTTAAAAGATTTTAAAGGAGACATATTATGCCCCTTTTCACAAGATGTAATATAAATCTCTGGTGTCCCCAGAATGTGTCTGAACACATTGATTGTCTGATTGTCATGTTCAAGAAACCAATCTGAAATGATTCAAGCTTTGTGACATGCTGCATTATCCTGCTGGAAGTAGCCATCAGAGGATGGGTACATGGTGGTCATAAAGGGATGGACATGGTCAGAAACAATGCTCAGGTAGGCCGTGGCATTTAAACGATGTCCAATTGGCACTAAGGGGCCTAAAGTGTGCCAAGAAAACATCCCCCACACCATTACACCACCACCACCAGCCTGCACAGTGGTAACAAGGCATGATGGATCCATGTTCTCATTCTGTTTACGCCAAATTCTGACTCTACCATCTGAATGTCTCAACAGAAATCGAGACTCATCAGACCAGGCAACATTTTTCCAGTCTTCAACTGTCCAATTTTGGTGAGCTTGTGCAAATTGTAGCCTCTTTTTCCTATTTGTAGTGGAGATGAGTGGTACCCGGTGGGGTCTTCTGCTGTTGTAGCTCATCCGCCTCAAGGTTGTGCGTGTTGTGGCTTCACAAATGCTTTGCTGCATACCTCGGTTGTAACGAGTGGTAATTTCAGTCAAAGTTGCTCTTCTATCAGCTTGAATCAGTCGGCCCATTCTCCTCTGACCTCTAGCATCAACAAGGCATTTTCGCCCACAGGACTGCCGCATACTGGATGTTTTTCCCTTTTCACACCATTCTTTGTAAACCCTAGAAATGGTTGTGCGTGAAAATCCCAGTAACTGAGCAAATTGTGAAATACTCAGACAGGCCTGTCTGGCACCAACAACCATGCCACGCTCAAAATTGCTTAAATCACCTTTCTTTCCCATTCTGACATTCAGTTTGGAGTTCAGGAGATTGTCTTGACCAGGACCACACCCCTAAATGCATTGAAGCAACTGCCATGTGATTGGTTGATTAGATAATGTATTAATGAGAAATTTAACAGGTGTTCCTAATAATCCTTTAGGTGAGTGTAAGTGGTTCATATCGGTCGATATCGATAATTATTGATATGTTTTATGATCTATTTAAAATAAGGACCAGGAGAAAAATATTTTACATTTAAACATTTTTATTTTAAACTTATACCTTCCTCTGATTATAATCCCCTCAGTTATAAAGGCAGAAATGTCAACACAACTATGGAAAACACTCAAATAATTAAAATATAAACACAAGTCTAAAATCACAACACTTAATTATCTCTTAACATTAAGGTGCAGTGCCTCCGTTATTTCTTTGTAACGGTTACTTTTTAGATGCTTTGTCATAAGGCACTGATGCAGAGTAACATTACCTCTCCTTGTTGTTTCAAAGGCTGAATCCGAAACTATTTGAGGGGACAGCCATTTGTAGTGGTGTCCGAAACCATAGTGGATGTTATTGAGTGCACTCATTCTACGTTATCCCACTGCACCGCAATAGCGAGTGTACAGCCGATGTACACACAGCGCCTGTACGAATTCGCTCACTTGTTTTCATTCACTCCTTCAAGTGTACTGTATCAGTGGACTAAAGTAGGGAATAGTGATTGAGGGTTTAGGGGGCGATTTCGGATTCAGCCAAAGTCAAGAATAGCACAAACGAACGAGGCGCGTGCGCTGTCAGCGGAGGCTCGCGCTGTCTTGGTAGGGATGACGGTCAGACTTATAAAATCCAAAAAACTGCCATACTGGCAAGCTGACTTGTTTTCCTGTTTTTTCAACAATTTCCTTGCTCGCTGCGGCACTCATTTTCCACTTATCACTAGTGCCACGCCGGTTCTGTTTACTGAAGAATGAATCCAACACGAGACAACGATATGGCGCAACTAAACAAGATACAGTTACCCGATTGGCTGTTAGCCTGTCACTCCCTACGTTGCTTGGTTACCACAGAGTGAGTGCCTTTGTTCATGCAACCAAACTTGCTTCGCACCCTCTCTGGTTTCTTCCGACGAAGAAAAAAAAAATTATCGAACGCATTTTTTATTGATATCGATTACGTGTCTATCGCGATACATATCGTTATCGTTTTATCGCCCAGCCCTAGTCCAGTCAGTGGCACCACATCCAGCGTGGCACCATACAGGGTCGAATAAATATTTTCAAATAGCATTAGATATGACATAATGGCCAAAGACATTGCCTGTTGAGGCACAATGCCTGCTGAGTACACCAATCCAACATTGTACAGTGACCAGTGTCCAGAGGAAAAGCGACACTATTACACCGAAATAAGCCTGCGGTACTTCATCATAGAACAGTGACTTACACTAAACGCATTGAGAAACCACATAGAACTCAGTTGCTACCTAACTAGCTTTTTCCAGTGAGTTAAAGCACTAAATTCATGTTGCACTGATTAATAGCCTGTCTTTCTGGATCAGAGGCTTTGCCGTGTCTTTGTTTAACAGAGCTCATTGTGATTATCACGATAAACCCTCCAGCAAGGCCATAAATCAGCCCTGCCGAGGCTCCTCACGCACACAGCCATCTGTCAGTCAAAAGGGCAGTTGAGGGCAACCAGAGAAATTTTTGTCTCTTCTGAGGTGTGCCAAGTACAACTGTGTTTCCATGCCTTTCTGTTGAGGTAATTAACCCCAACCCGCTGCTTATTAGAGGAGACTCATAGGGAGCGGAGGATGAGAGGAAATGAGAAATCACAGCTTCTTGAAAAAGCAAACGCAGTCCTTGGAGACGGTGTCATCCGTTTGACTCTTCACAGATCACGCCGCCTTCAAACCAAATTTTCCATAACATATATTCCTTCTGACTACACAGCAGTTAGGTAATGTTCAGAAATGGGGTATACACCTCAGCATTTTCTCATCTAAAGTTTCCAGCCATTTGTACCTTTCAACACACTTTTACATTAACCTCAATAATAATACTGACTACATAAATATTCATATTTAAAATGTTAATAAAGTCAGAGCTTTTCTGCTGGCGCTCGTGTCTGTTATATTTCTGTTGTAACAAGGCTTTTTAATGAGCAAATGTCAAATTAATAGTAAGTGTTTCCTCACATGTTCTTTAAAAAAAGTTATATTTAAAAAATGTGTTTCTGATAACTAAACAAAATAACCTAGCTGACATGTTCATAGTCTAAGAAAGACTTGAATTAAAGGGATCGTTCGACCAAAAATTACGGCACCCATTGACTTCCATAGTAGGAAAAAATGGAAGTCAGTGTGTGCTGTTGACTGTCTGGATACCAACATTCTTTAAAATATCTTCTTTTGTGTTCAACAGAAGAAAGAAACTCATGGGTTTGAAAAAACATGGTTGAGTAAATAATGACAAAAAAAATCTTAATTTTTAGGTGAACTATCCCTTAATAATAGCTTTTTTTTGTCATTTGCTTACTATTTGTGCACTTGAAATCAGAACAGATGAACCGGAAATATGAAACAATGAACTAAGAATAAACAATGGAGGGAATTCATCATCTAGCCAACAAACTGGCTGAACAAGTGGACTAAAGTTCAATTGCCAAGTACAAATATGCAAGGAATTTTTCTTGGTGTTGGGTTAAAGGTGCATCATGCAACTTTTCCGTCCACTAGAGGTCGCCTATTAAAAACAAAAGGCGTAGCGTGATGACGGCAAGTTTGAGCGCAGAATCTTGGGACGTGGTCTTCACCTCACAGCCGGTGGAAAAGAATCGGGATAGGACTCATGTTCAAATCATGTTCATGGATGTGATTATTAACGTTACTGTAGTATGAAGCAGAGCAGGACCGAGTGTTGTGGGAGCTGAGCAAGGCCACTGGAGCGATTGTTAATAAGATGAACACAACACACGCATCGCAAGCAGCAGGACTTTTATTATGCCATAGTCGCCATTTCCCCTTTTCCGGTCATGAGTATGAGGTAACGCAGCTCTGTTTATCATATACATTTGAGCATGTTGAAAAAGATGTTATGACGTTACTCTGTGCGTTCGCTCGGCGGCTGCTATGACACTTGTCACACACTGCAGTAAGACTTAAGCGTTTCTGCTAAATAAAACTGTAAACCGAGGATAACACAGATATGATGCAATTGACAGGCGACTTCCTCACACGTCCCGGTTCCTCGGTTAAAATAGCAATTGCTCACGATTTACAAATAGTTGGAAACATTTGGGATTTTGTAAGTACTCAACTGAACAAAATATACAACACTGGCCTAGTGGTTTTTGGATATTTTACTGAAATTTCTTTACATAGTCAACCTTTAATATAATTACTAATGAGGGCTGTCAAACGATTATTCACGATTAATCACATCCAAAATAAAAGTTTGTGTTTACATAATGTCTGTGTGTGGGTGTGTGTGTGTGTGTGTGTGTGTGTGTGTGTGTGTGTGTGTGTGTGTGTGTGTGTGTGTGTGTGTGTGTGTGTGTGTGTGTGTGTGTGTGTGTGTGTGTGTGTGTGTGTGTGTGTGTGTGTGTGTGTGTGTGTGTGTGTGTGTGTGTGTGTGTGTACTGTGTATAATTATTATGTAGAAATGCACACACATACATGTATATATTTAAGAAATATTTGCATATATATACACTGTATATATATTTATATAATTTATTTTAATTTTTTTATTTTTTTTTATAACACATTTTTCTTCAATATATACATGCATGTGTGTGTATTTATACATAATAATTATACACAGTACACACACACACACATTATGTAAACACAAACTTTTATTTTGGATGCGATTAATCACGATTAATTGTTTGACAGCACTAGTCAGTAATATAATATGTTTATATAAATAATAAAAAAAAACATTGATTTTTTTCTGCTATCTAGAGACCAGAGCTGGGTAGATACTTACAAAATGACTTGGTACTTACAAATTGTAATCGGTTCCTGATTACATATTCCATGACAAAAATTGTAGTTAGTAACGTAATCCATTACATTACATATTTAAGGTAATATAATCTGTCAGGATTACTTTTAGATTACTTTTGACCTAACTTGTTTATCACATAGATTTGAGTAGAATAATCTTGTTCCATATTGATTTAAAAATACAAAGAAAATATATTCCATTCTTTGTTATTAACAACAAGTGCATTAAATATTACATTATGTCAGGGTTGTGCGAGTTTAATACAAATATATTAAGTAATTAAATAATTTTTTAATTAATTAACTACTAAAAAGATGGAAAAAATATTTTGTTTGTTTGCCTGCATGCCATGTGACCATTACCCGACAATTATATTACTTATTCTTATTTACTTAATTGTATTATTGACCTAAATTGCAAATTGAAATCGCAGGGGGTACTTCAAATAAATATATTAAAAGCTCAGCTGACTAAAAAGTTGCTAGTAAATATGAAAATAATGTGATTTTCAAAGACAAAACCTTCCAAATACATTAATGCATGGTTAAATAACTCACTGAAACTGAGTGATAATTCAAATAATAATTAATGTGTTAATCAGGATATGATTAGATATGCAATGCTGCAAAAAAAAATCCAGTGATCAATTGCTGTGTTATGTTTTGTCAGTGATAGTCACATTACTAGTGGCTGGTCTGTGTGTGTAATTTCCTAAACCTGGAGGACCTGAAGAACGTATATAAGCAGTAGGTGTTTTTATAAATCAATGAATTATGAATATGTGTCTGCCACTGCGAGAATAAAATCATGTAATCAATAAAAAGGTAACTGTAGTATGAATACAGGAGAAGATTGAGCTCGGCGAAAGGCGGACTCGAACCGCGGGTCGATTTGTGTCAAAACTAGATGCCGTGCGTCTGACCCCTACACTACTGCCGCTCTCAATGATAAGGCGATTTCCGTAATTTTGTCTTTCCGAACTATACGTTTAGCAAGCAAAGTAGTATATTTGTACCTCGCTAATGTAATTGACATCTACTCCAGTAAAAAAATTCTGAGGACCCACCCACATTTTTTTTGCTTCCGACGCCCATGAATACAAGTATTTTAAAACGTAATATCATCTAATTATAAGTACCTAATTTTTAGAATCTGATTACTTAATCCAGAATGCATGTAATCAGTTACTACCCAGCTCTGCTAGAGACACACAATCTAATAAATTCACGATGGATAAAACCCATGTCCTGCTCTTGCGAATCCAATTTTCACAATACATGTCACATTATGGAATTTCATGTTGACTCCTATCACAGAAAAAAATGAAAAAAGTTCAAAAGTGAATATTTTTCGGTTCTATTTCAAAGAGTGTTTGTCATAATCAATAGCGGGATCTAGAAAACTTTCAAATCCTTTTCCACAGCAGCACATCCTACTCCTGCTTCTTCTTATGCAGAATTTTATCCTTCAGCTCCCATGAAATGCTGTTTTCTTGATTTGTTTTTGAACGTGGCGCAGTACTTTGCATAAAAACTAAATGCAAATGGTATGAGAGCAGATAAACAGAATGTTATGAGTTGAGAATCTGTTCGCTTCACTTCGCTCCTCTACACAATGTAACTAAACAATTGAAAGAGGGACTAAGTGATTCTGTTGTTCTTTCTCTTTGGCTTTCAGCAGAAAATCCGCTGCAGCGCTAAAGAGCTGCTGTGCTGAAGCGTGCTGCATTTTCATCAACTTGAGGATGACAGGGAGATCAGGCAGGCCATCCTCAGGCTGTTTGTACCAGGTGGTAGAGCCACAGCTGGCATGTACCTCTTCCACATAAATCATTCATTCTGGAAAACACTTGTATGCTACAGAGAGAGAGAGAAGCTATGTAAAGTCTGGGACCATGAAGTTTAGAGCAACCTTGGTCAGCACTGTATTGTTAGGCAGTTTTTCTCAACGGGTGGGTCGTGACCCAGGAGTGAGTTGTAAGACCGTTTTGAGTGTGCAAACAAAACAACAACAACAACGGTAATTCTATGTTTTTCCAATGCAATACTTTTTATTTTGAAAAAGAAAACGCACTGTCCTAATTCAGTATCTGCTCTGTCAAATGAGATGTTGACAGGCTGTATGTCAGTGTCGTTATTCTAACATTATTTTCGTAACTTGATCTCAGAAAAACTAACTTTCCTGTCCTGTCAGCCATTATACTGTGCTCGTGGCGCGCACTCTTCAAAATGTGGGTCTCATGGCCAGAGCCACAGCTGTAAGATACAGATTTAGCACTTAAAAGCAGACTAAAGTCCCTCTGGCCTTTGAAAGATGAATGCAGATAAAGTGATATTCTGGTCAAGTTAAGCTCAATCAACAGCATTTGTGGCATAATGTTGATGACCACTCATCCCTAATTTAAAAAAAGCAAAAATCAATGAGACACTTACTATGGAAGTCAATGAGGTGTATAATTTTAATTTCACTTAAATTAAAGGGGTGATGACATGTTTTTTTATTTTATATATGTTCCTTGAGGTTCCCTTATAATGTTAATAAAAAAAATAACAAACAAATATATTTATGCATGTGACAGTCATGTTCGGCAAGGGGCAGATCTTAAAGTGACAGCAGCCTAATAAACCAGTTACTGATGTCTGTCATTAAAGTTAATCAAAGAACAAAGGTAACAGAGAAAATTGTAACTTTAATGATGATTAATCTATGTTTAATTTATAATTTATGCAGTTAAAAAGGTGTTTGATAACTTTATTCAATTGCTGTATATGTCTAACAGGTAGGAAGGTCACGGGTAAATATGACATTTATTATAACAGGTTTATCTGAAGATTTATGTCAAGTTCACTTAAATTAAAAGTTGTTATTTTTAAAGCCTAATAAATGTTGAACTTGATAGCTTTCAAGTAGTGTTCAATGTCTAGCATTAATATTTTTAAAAATCTATTTCATAGAGACATCAGTAGCAGTATTAGTATCAGTGATACTGGCCTTCATTCATAAAAAGATGCTATTACAACAAATATTTAAAATGTACAGTCTTTAAGTTGTTTCTACATTAATTTGGAGAATATTAAAAACTCCAATGTTTGCGTTTTGTGTGCGCGCATATGCATTATATATATATATATATATATATATATATATATATATATATATATATATATATATATATATATATATATATATATATATATATATATATATATATATATATATATATATAATTGGTGGGCATAGATTTTTTTTTAAATCTAGATTAATCTCACTGTAATCTTGGAATTAATCTAGATTAATCTCACTGTAATCATGGAATTAACCTTGATTAATCTAGATTAAAATGGCTCATTTGAATTCTGCCGATATTTATTTGTATGATACAGCTGCAAATAAGTATTTGAACACCTGTCTATCAGCTAGAATTCTGACCCTCAAAGACCTGTTAGTCTGCCTTTAAAATGTCCACCTCCACTCCATTTATTATCCTAAATTAGATGCACCTGTTTGAGGTCGTTAGCTGCATAAAGACACCTGTCCACCTCATACAATCAGTAAGAATCCAACTACTAACATGGCCAAGACCAAAGAGCTGTCCAAAGACACTAGAGACAAAATTGTACATCTCCACAAGGCTGGAAAGGGCTACAGGGAAATTGCCAAGCAGCTTGGTGATAAAAGGTCCACTGTTGCAGCAATCATTAGAAAATGGAAGAAGCTAAACATGGAAGACTGTCAATCTCCCTCGGACTGGGGCTCCATGCAAGATCGCACCTCGTGTGTAAATAGTCCAGGGGGGAGGAGCGTTACGAACCATTTCTTCTTCACTTGTGAGCCGATCATCACTCTTCACACACACAACGCTCCTCCCCCCTGGACTATTTACATTTTACCGGCTACAACTGAGTTCCCACGGGACTTCAGCGCGAGACTACTGCTTGCCGTCTAAAACACTATCTCGGTGAGTTTAAGCAATGGCTAAGTTGCTAAACGCATCTCGTTGTCATGTAAGGGCCCTGTTCATGTTGGACAGACATTTTAATTGCATTTTGTGTCTGTAAAGAGGCACAAAGACACTCTTTATGTATATGCCCCCATAGCTGCCGTGTTAGCTGAGTGGGAGCTCTGGGCATTAACTTTAACATCTCCGTGTTGCAAGCACCAATCCGGTCCGGTTTTTTTTCTATAGACAGTACTCACAGAGGTATAACAATCAAGATTAACTTAAAAATTCACCGGAGTTCTCCTTTAAAGGAGCCGCCCCTTAAAAATGGGATCATTTCGGACAGAGGGTCAGAATGAAGGTTGAAAAGCTGTTCATAACAAGGAGGAAATTTAAGATATGAAACTTGCAGGATGTTTTAATGGTACAAAGACCTCTTATATGTCAAAAGATCAAGTCCATTTTTATTTCTCTTGTAATGACCCCTTTTATTCTTTTGTGAAAATGTGTGCATTGTTTGAACTGTAAAGTTGTTCTTGACATTTGTAGTCTTTTTTAGAGGTTTAGGTGTTCTGTTGTCATAGCAAAGAAGTTGTAAAAGTGGATATGACTTTACATAGAACACATCAGTAAGTGATTTAAGTAGCTCTGTTAAAGTAGCTCAAATAGTAGAGCAATGTGCTAGAAATGGCGCAATCATATAAAGGTTTATTTCCCAGGAAATGCAGGATAAAAAAACTGATGAAATGTCTGATTTGTTTACGTAGGGTAAAACTATTGAACAAGTGAGGATTTCAACATTGAAAGTTGGCATGAAAAAAGGTTGTGAAGTTGCGATCTTCTTGAGTCTTTTCTTCCCTGTATCACGTATATCTGAGTGAAACAGCTTTTCGAACAAAAAATACAAGCAGGGCAGGAATTGATTTTGTCCATGGGGAATAGAGTGCTGCAGGGATGACGTCAAAACTCTGAAGATTAATACGCCAGTGGTTCCCTCGAGATTTTCCTATGGTCTTTTATAATGGGGTTTTTCAGTTTATGGCACTGTTTACATCTGGTATTAAGATACGTTTTGGACGATCTGATCAAGTGAACAACCGTAAAGTTGTAAATGGGGTCTAAAACATTTTGCGCTTGTCTACTTTCGACCACTTCCAGAGGTAGTCGAAAATGCATTTGACTGGATTGCTTTGGTAGTGTAAACGCTCATGTGGACGAATGCATTCGAGCAGCCACAAAAGAACTTCTCTCCACCTACTGACCTAATGTGTGAACATTATGGGAAGCGCCCTAGCCAGGCGGGATTTAAACTTTGTTGGCTGGAGACTTAAGTTTGGTTTGAAGACAAAAAAAACTTACCAAGCACAATGTTCTTTCACTATTCCTGATTTCTAACACACACTTAGTGTTCGGCTGGTCTTGTGGCTGTCAGAGCAGAAACGAAAGCTGCTGCTCTCGGTTTGTTTTTTCGTTGTCTTTGGTGAGTTCATATGTAAATTGTGTGAGCTTATTTCGTCCATTAGATTGAAAGATCTGAAAAGGCCTCTTCATTTACATTTACATGCCCATAGACCCTCCCTTGAAGAAATCAGGACAGAAGTGGTTGAAAGTGGACAGAAGAGACAAATTAAAACACCAGGTGTGAACGGGAAAGTGTCTTCCTCATCTACTTCATCTACCTCATCATGGCCTCCTAATCATCCCCATATATATATATATATACGATTGGTATCATCCCTCAGTCTCCTCTCCACCAATCAGCTGGTGTGTGGTGGGCGTACTGGCGCAATATGGCTGCCGTCGCATCATCCAGGTGGATGCTGCACATTGGTGGTGGTTGAGGAGATTCCCCCCTTCTATGTAAAAGTGCTTTGAGTGAGTGCCTAGAAAAGCGCTATATAAATGTAATTAATTATTATTATTATTATTATTACTTGAGATCCGATCGACCAAAACGCATCTTAATACCATGAGTAAACAGAGCCTTTGAGTGAAATAAGATCTGTGATAAGCATAACTTGACGATACTTTGACATTTTTGTTTCTTCTACAACATCTACAACTATGCCGCTGTCCTGCAGAGTTTGGCTCCAACCCTGAAAGACATCTATAGAAGCTCTTATTGAGAATTAACAGAGGTTTAGAGGTTTTATTGAAAATGTTTCCATTTATCCAAATGTCACCATTATGGTGATCAGTGTTTCGTTTAGTTGGGCAGTTTGACTATTGGCAGTTTATGTGAGTTCGTGGTTTTTGTTACAGTGTTAACAAAACACATAATCTGTTCAAATCAAAAGAAGCCATAAACAAAAATGATCATGAAGAAAAATGTTTGACTACAAATGTTAATACATAATATTTAATATTCATCAACAAGACTTTCTTGCCACAGATCAGACATTCTGAATTTTGATTTTTAAATACATTCTAGATTTAGATGCACACAGATATCAAGATTCAGCATATGAATCTCAACAGTGGTGACATACTTAATGCTGCAATGCATGCTGGGAGCCATGAGTTTTATACTATGGTGGCTTAGTAAGGTTGGAGCTAAACTCTGCAGGACAGCGGCTCTCTAGGACCGAACTTGCCTACCCCTGCCCCAGGGTATCCAAGATATAGGTGACTTTGTTTCTTCAGTAGAACACAAATGATGATTTTTCTCTCCAACCGCTGCAGTCTGTCAGTCTTATAATGCATGTGAATGTTAGCAAAATCTATCAGAGTAAAAAAAAAACATGCACAGACAAATCCATATTAAACCCTGTGGCTCGTGACGACACGTTGATGTCTTAAGACACGAAACGATCGGTTTGTGCGAGAAACCAAACAGTATTTATATAATTTTGTATGTCCAACAGCCTTGAGCACACTCTCACTTCTCACGTCTGTAAACGATCTAATGTAGTTTACGCAAGCCAGACTGTGTACAGATATCACTCACTGGAAGTGAGTGCGCGTTCAAAGCTGTTGGACATAGTGGTGTTTTAGAGGTAAAAAAATAAATAAATACATATACACATATATATATATATATACATATATATATATATATATATATATACACATATATATATATATATATATATATATATATATATATATATATATATATATATATATATATATATATATATATATATATATATATATATATATATATATATGTAATGCTTGGTTTCCTCGCACAAACCAATCGTTTCATGTCTTAAAAGGGTGATGTATTGAGAAATCATCTTTCCTTTGAGCCTTTGATGTATAAAAGTTCATCGTGATATAAGAATATCCTGTAAGTTTCAGAGCTGAAAATGTCCTTGTTAGTCAAAGAAAAGCTTTTATAGACTCCCGGCCCAAAAAACGAGAACTCTCACAATATGTCGACCATTGACATCATAGAATGCAGAAGCACCGCCTCAAGCCCGCCCACCGACTCGTGGAGCTAAACGATGCGGAATCAATTGTAAACAAAATACAGGTCGAGACTGGATTTGGAGACATATTGAGATTACAACACAATGCTGTGCCTTCTATATTGGATCTGGCAGGAACGGTGCAACACACACTTATGTGAGTAAAACATGTTTTTATGTGTTAGTATTGCATTGTTACAGATCGTTTGATATCTATTGATTACATACCTTAGCACGCGGTCACAGGCTGGAGAAGGTGTTATTGGTTCATTCGTGATCAGACTCAGACTTGTAATGCCAGCTCACAAAGCCCAACGTCCCGGGGCTATGTGCTTTTCAGGGGCTATCACCGGCCTGCTGATGCAGTTCACGGTTATATTCAGTGATGATCGGGCGAAATAATACAGAAATAACATTCCAATCAATCACGGGTGGATGAGAGATGAACCATTGTGTTTGTTTGATAAAGACATACAGAAATAACCTATTACTTATTCATTATGATGTTTTTGAATGTAAAAACCCCGCAAACTTCAGAAGTTTACCTCAGACAACAGTATACATTTTTTTTAAAAAGCCAGTTCATTGACCTTTAAGACATCAATGTGTCGTCACGAGCCGCAGGGTTTAATATGGATTTGTCTGTGCATGTTTTTTTTTTTACTCTGATAGATTTTGTTACCATTCACATGCATTATATGACTGACAGACTGCAGCGGTTGGAGTGAAAAATCATAATTCGTGTTCTACTAAAGAAACAGTCACCTATATCTTGGATGACCTGGGGGAAAGCATTCATTGGATTGGTGGATGGTTGTGGTTTGCTATTGGTGGATCTCATGTGAGTGACAGGTGTTCCCGCCCTCGCGCCAGTAAACACATCATTAGAGAAGAGGAGATGTCGCTGCAAGAGGGAAGGGAGGTTATTTTGATGAAAGATTATGAGGGGGCATGAATAAAAAAATAATAATGATGTGCATGGATATTTACATTGCTAAACTGCAAAGATCAAGGCATCTCAGATAAACCGCAACAATCCATGCCATGCAATAAAAAACTCAAGTGTTGAAACCAAAAAAATGCTACCTAATGCTCTCTCCAAGCCCATTCCTGAAGCCCACAGCCGTTGCCAAACAGCACAACGTGTCTGCGGCTGTAGCTCGGGAATGTTTGCTCAAGTAATCGTCTGTAGCTGCCTCTCAGCTCAGCGAGGTTTGTTTGCACCCTTGATTCAGTTTGAGCGCTACACTGGCTACTGTCTGTAACCCATATCAACAGTCAGCAACTGCGACTGAATCATCTCTCTAACAATGAACTAAAGCACAAAAGAAGGCCATTAATAAAATTATATTACAGACTTTCTTGAACAACACAAGATTTCTATTCCTAAGATATTCAGTGAAGCAGACAAATCATGCTATGCATGTTGTAGACTAATAAACCAGAAACAGAACAGCAAATTGCTTGTGTTCTCTCAAATCTGCAACAAATTAGTGCTTTCCGAAGTAGCTGAAAACGAATCCGGGATAAAGCTTGTGCAACAGTGAGAAACTACAAATGCTGTATTGTTTATTTGATGGATGCTTTACGGGGAAGGTGGGTTAGGCTGCACTTATTGCAAGGGGAAGAATCCACCATCTGCTTTTGCATGAATTTGATAAAGATCCAGCAATATATTCACAAACGACCAAATTTCGATCTTAAACATGTAATTGAAGTATCCTACACTCTTAAAAATAAAGGGTTCGATTCCCCAAAGAACCTTTCGGTGAAAACTTTTTTTATTTAACCCTGCTCGCATATTGGTAAAAAAAAATTACTGATTTTATTATTATTATTATTATTATTATTATTATTATTATTATTATTTAAATTAAATGATTATACTACATTTTAGTGTGATAATGTTTTTTATTTAATATTTAGTATTTTTAGGGGATTTTATGGTACTGAATTATATTTATGCAGTAGTTATAATCCATGTATTCATATTTTTGAGCATGGACCTGAAAATGAAATTCCCAACTTAAATGCTTTGGAGCACAGACTTCAATTTGGTCTGTTTTTTTTGTTGTTTTTTTTGTTTTTTTTTAAGTTAACTTGAAAACTGTGAGAAAATCAAAGCCATAAGTGTAAACAAGTTGCGTTTCAAATTTGAGGTTGATATTTAAAAAAAAAAATGTTTTTAGTAAGATTTTGTTTGGGCGCAGTACCAAACATTTCCACTAGATTAAATTAATCTCACATTAATTTCCAATGCGCTCATTTTTGAACGCCAACAGTACGAGTTAACCATTTAACCTTTAAAATCATTTCCACACTGTAAAAAAAAAAATAATACATTTGGGAAAATTGTGGAAATTGATAATTACACATTGGCCCAATAAAAAATGACTTCCAATTATCCCCATAGACTTGGTCGGCATTACTGGAAACGCCCACAAAAACATCATATTCGCCATATGCCGTGGGGGAAAACAAGCCATTAGAATGAATGCATGTAGACCTTGATCTTTACTCTAAAACTTCAGATAACGCCACATGGCAACTTTTCGGGACTGCACCAAACAAAAATAAATCGTAATCATTACAAAGAGTAAAGATAAAAGCGTCTAACAAGGTCTACGTGCATTCATTCTATTGGCTTGTTTTGCCCCACGGCATAAGGCGAATATGACGTTTTTGTGGGCGTTTCCAGTAATGCCGACCAAGTCTATGCAAAAAGATGCATCGTACTAATCATAGCTTAAGGTCTTCACTCAAAGTTAAAAATGTATATTCACCGAACATATTTAATTGTGCTCAGTCAATCTATGAAGTCAAAGTGAAAAATCCATGTTGGATGAACAAGTCCTACGTCCGGAAAACCTTATACGCATGCGCAAAATGCGCCTGAGGAAAACCATTGGTATGGAGATTTCAAATGCGGATGTGCGGGAGAGCGAGCGGAGCTGAACCAGCAGGTGCTGAAGACCGGAACAAACATTCCCAAGAGAAGAGATATTCATCGTCACAAGATGTTGGTGAGTATTGAGCACTGAAATTATTCTCCAGAGTTTTGCTTTATGACCCGGTATGAAGTTTAAAAGAAATTTCATAGAATCACGAGTTCATGCATTCATTGGTTTCATGATTGTGTTCCCAGTTACCACATAATAATCATGATTTTCTTATTCATTCGTCTCATCCTCATTATATAATTAAGTAACTTCTGTTCTGTCACTTGCCAGATGTGATGCAGGGGAACTTTGTCATTAATGTTTTATTTTTATTTGCAGGTTTTTAGCCCAAGCAGTGACGCTTTTTCTTCACCACATCAAGACATCCTGTCATGCAGAAGACTTCTCGAATGTATTCAGAGTTTTTCCTTATTTAAAATAAGGGTTTTTTTTACCAAATATCCTGTCTTGTTAATAAAGTGATGTGATAAAATATCAACCCTGTTGTCTGTGTTCTGTATTTTGCATAATATATTTATACTTTTAATCCTTTTTGTCTTTTGGGACAGTGATAAATAAATAAGTTACCACAATTTAAAATATTTAATTGGACCAATGTCACAGTTTGGTAAATTACATTTTTACATTGGCTCAACATATTTCTGATTGAGCCCATGTCAACAGACTAGGGATGCGCGGTATACCGCGGTATATCATGATTTTTCGAATTCCGGTATACGCTGCTGTTCCGAAGTTCACCACTAGGTAGCAGTGTGCTACCCAAACTGACGTGAAACCAGCAAATGTGGCAACATAGAACAAAATAAATACAGCAGTTGAATCGCACTCAACACGCCCAAAAACGAATTAACAAAGAGAGGAGTAGACCTGAAATTTGGAACATTGCTTATAAAACAATGCAATGCGCTTCTGTTTGGACTCCCCTCTTGTGCAATCCAATCACTTTGAATGATCCAGAATGCAGCAGCACGTCTTGTCTTCAACGAGCCCAAAAGGACCCACGTCACACCTCTCTTCATCTCCCTGCACTGGCTACCACTCGCTGCTCGCATCAAGTTTAAGGCGCTGACGCTTGCATACAGAGCCACCACGCGGTAAGCTCCTGCTTACTTTGACTCCATTCTACAAATCCACACCCCCACCAGAAGCCTTCGCTCAGCAAAAGGAACGACGGCTTGTGGTCCCATCACAGAGGGGAAAAAAATCCTTTCCAGAACATTTTCATTCAACGTTCCCAGCTGGTGGAACGATCTTCCCAACACCATCCGAAACGCAGAATCGTTGACATCATTCAAAAGTCAACTTAAAACTCAGCTCTTCCGTGAGCACTTAACCTCATAAAAAAAAAAAATCTCTTTCTTCTTCCCTCCCCTAGCCTGTACTACACTGAGCAATGTACACAGTCTCAGGATCTCAGGCTCTTATTGCGCTTCTCGATTCTTCATGACCTATCGCTTCATGTATCCCCAAGTTGTAAGTCGCTTTGGATAAAAGCGTCTGCTAAATGCATAAATGTAAATGTAAAACTGATGAAGAACCATCAAACCTTGCCAAGCATCAGTCACTTGCCCATCCTGACTTGTACAAAACATTAAGAGATCGACAGGTGAGTGCATAAATCAAACGATCTAATTTAGACACTTATTTTCTTTTAACACTGATCAACGCACATGCATAAGATCGTATCGTTTAAATATAACAATCTCCAGCGTTCGTTTCAACCAGTGACGTTTAGATTTCATAATATTTGCATGCATAGGCTACTATTGCACTATTTACATTCGCGAAAGACATAACCGACTGCGTTTATATGACTACTCACTAAAGATGGACATTTTTGACATAATTTTGTGTGTATTTGACTAAGGAAAAACAACTTAATTTGGAATGCGCGAGCTCTTTAGGGTTGTGGGTTTGTTGTTGGTATGAGCGCAAAGAAAGCTCTCTCTCAAAGAGCTCCCATCACATGTATTACGAAATGCTATAAAATCGCTTGCATGTTCAAATTGGCAAGGTTTAAAAAGACGTGGGCAAGTGATTTCTGTCAGCTGTCCCGAAACGACAGCGAAAGTGCGGAATTCCGGAGCGCGCGGAGATTGCTTTGATAGTGCAGGTGCGATGTCTTTTAAAGCCAGAATCCAATTTGCTCATGAGAGCTAGGGAAGGGAGTAATGCTGAAATTACTTCTCACAAGAAAGTTTTCAAATGACTGATTTGATGTGAAAATCTTTGTTGATTCATTTTAGGGCTGCACGATTTGGGGGAAATATATAATTGCGAATATAATTGCAATTATTCTGGTTAAGATTGCGGTTTAAAATGTGATTATTATTTATTTATTTTACAAATTAAAAGTGTATATAACATTTTGTTAATATTACTAATAATAATTATTATGATTATTATTATTATTGCTGAAGAAATATTACTATTACAATAACATTCAATATTAAACAATTAAAATAGAGCATTTAAGAATAAATATAACAGTATAATAATAATATTTATATTTTACAGAAAACAAAAAAAAATACCTGTTAATATGCAGACAGCCTATGACAAAATCATTAGAAAGGTCTAAGGAGATTTAAAAATATTATTTCTCCCCTAAAGTTTAATTCATACTGGAGGCCAGAGGGCGCACGCGAGCAGGAACGCTACATTTGCGTCAGAGAAGTAATAGTGTTCAGGAAATCCCTAATGTGAAGCTAAACTGGCGCTATAAGCTGAAGAAAACGAAGATAGAAACGCTTTGATTAAACATGACGACAATAAACACGACTGCAGCAAGACATTGTGTATTTGAGTTTTCAAGTCTTCTCGGGTATTTTCATAATAATAAAGTATGCAGTGCTGATTGACATTCTGTTATAAGAAACCACTTTAGCTCGACTGACTATATAAGTGAGTTAAAACATGTTATTAAACGTTGTATTTTGTTGGACAACAGGTTTATGAACGCTTCACATTACTAGTTTGTGAAGATGTTTGACACATGTTGCTTTTTCAAGCGCACGTTATAATAAGCGACTCAAACTCAGTGCTTTTAGAGATTGAGCAGCGTTTACTGATCACAGAGCCGCTCTTCACTGACACGCTGGGCATATATTTAAATAATTCAAATCTCAGCCTTTGCGCTTTCATAATCGCGCACAAGCCAAAACGCGATTGCGGTTCGATTTCGATTAATCGTGCAGCCCTAATTCATTTAAAGGTCCCGTTCTTCGTGATCCCATTGTTCAAACTTTAGTTAGTGTGTAATGTTGCTGTTAGAGCATAAATAATACCTGTAAAATTATAAAGCTCAAAGTTCAATGCCAAGCGAGATATTTTATTTAACAGAAGTTCCCTTTCAAAGCCTACAGCGAACGGCCGGCTTGGACTACATCCTGGTACTTCCTTCATTAATGACGTCAGTAGAACAGTAGAACACAGTCCCTCCAGAAAAATGCGGCTTTTTTTTGTGATTGTTGCGGGCAAAAATCCTTGATTATGCGGCATGTTTTCTTAAAAAATGCGATGAAAAATGCGGGAAAATGCGGGAAAATGCGAGATATTTATGCAATTTTATGCGATGAAAAATGATGAAAAAGAGAAAAAACAGCACTACATCACAGAAAGTGCTGGAATATTTAAGTTCTCATCTTGTTTTATTGAAGACCTTAATAATGGCTCAAATTTACAAAACATTGAGTCAAACAAGTTCTGTAGCTTTACAAAAGGAATATGCTACAACTTGAATAATGAATAAATGAATAAATAACTTCCTGTTTTACAGACATTTGAGTGCTTCCAATGCACAAAGTGCAATCTCTTAAAGGGTTAGTTCATCAAAAAATTTTAATTCTGTCATGAATGACGTCCCCTCATGTTGTTGGACAAATGAAGATATTTTAGTGTAAATCCAATGGCTCAGAAAGGCCTCCATTGGCACAATGTACACTCTCAAGACCCATAAAAGGTACTAAAGATGTCGTTACAAAATCCATCTCACTACAGTGGTTCTACAATAACTTTATGAAGCAACGATAATAGTTATTGTGTGCAAAAAAAACCTAAATAACGACTTATATAGTGATGACCGATTTCAAAACACACACAGCATCATGATGCTATGAATCAGTGAGTCGATTCTTAATTTGGATCGCGGGTCAAACTCCTGAAATACGTGACTTTGGCGATCCGAACCGCTGAATCCACTCATTGATTTAAACGCTTCAAACCGCTGAATTGACTCATTGATTTAAACGCTTCAAACCGCTGAATTGACTCATTGATTCATAACGCTTCGAAGCTTCATGATGATGTGTGTTCTGAAATCGGTCATCACAGCGGGAAACTGCTTTGCGCGTCTTTTGCTGTTATTTTTGTTGGCAAATGGGAGTTTGCGCTTCATCATGGTTTCACCGATATCCATGTTTCACCACGGGGTTTGCAGCTTTTCGATGACTTTCACGTCAGGTAATTACGTCACTTCAAAGCGTTCCCATGGCAATAGGGGGAAATGGCGGCTCTTGTGTGAAGTAAACAAACATTTTTCAACTTTCTGCTAATATATATATGACTTTTTTTGCAATGAAAATGCGGGGATTATGAAATCATGCTAGCCCCGCATATTTTGCACGCGGAAATAGGCAATTTATGCGGCGAAAGTGCGGCATATTTGAAAAAATGCGGCCCCCGCATGAATATGCGGACTTTGGCTGATTATGCGTTAAATCACGCGATCGCATAATCGCGTTTTTCTGGAGGGACTGAGTAGAACAGACTAACCTCCGCCCACAAGAATACGTGAAAAAGGGGGCGTGGTCTTGTTGCTCTCCCACGTGGAGAAGAGGAAGTGTTGCGTGGAGAAGAGGAAGTCTTGCGTTTGAGTGTGTTTGTCGCCATGTCGTCGAGGCGCTGTTATTTTCATCCCGGAGTCAAATCACCTTTGTTTGGCTTTCCCAGGGACGCTGTACTTAGAGATCATTGAGCACACACATCTCCCGTTAAGAGGCGTGACCTTTCCGTGCAACGTGCGCTAAGCTGCTGTCAAATCACAACACAGGAACCGTTCAACGTGCGCTAAGCTGCGGTCAAATCACAACACGGGAACCGCTGGCACAATCAGAACTCGTTACGTATTTCTGAAGGAGGGCCTTCATAGAACAAGGAACTCATCAGCCGTTTTTAGGACAGTGAAAACAGCGGTGTACAGATAAGTAAATTGTGTGAAAAATACTGTGTTTTTTTTACACGCGAAACATGAACACGTTATATTGCACACTGTAAACACAATCAAAGATTAAAAAAAACACGAAGAACGGGACCTTTAATAATAAACATTAATTTTAGCATTAATAAGCGTTAATTTCCCGCTTTATAAACCCCAAACTTGCGAGAGTGAGTATAATTATTTGCAATATCCGCGCCAAAAATTCAGACCATGTATGGTACTTCAGTATTAGATTGTGGTACCGTACCGAAGCCAAAATTGTGGTAGGTTCCGTTGAGCTTATTCTTCGCTGAACCATAAATGTTAATTAAGAACTTTAATTTGTAAGAGTGTAACAAATAAACAAACGCATCGATGATGATGAATAAAAAACAGAAATTGTGTGTGCTAAGAAATGCTGCAAGTTCTAAACTACCTGTACAGACAGAAGCAATCAGTGACTTTTCATAATTAATGTTCAGCCAGTGCCAAGTTCATTAAACAAGAGTCTCTGAAGAGAGAAGGAGAGGAGTTCGCAATCATCGGTGGTCTTTGTGAAGCTGCCAGATCACAAGTGGAGGTCACACCTGCATAAAAGTGCCATTAACAATGAGGCAAGGTGCAATCAACCTGATTTGAACAGGACAGGACAAATGTTCAATTGGTATTCAGGTCATGATTCTACAGGTTCTTCTGTTTATCACCTGAGAGGAAGATACTCTCCACAATGAACTGCAATTTCAGAGCAACCCTCTCTCCAGCTCACAGACAAACATGTGGTAACCACGGTGTCTACCAAAATACTGAAGTTACTATAGTTGCAGGTTCAACAACAAAAACTATATACCACTAGTGTATAGTATGTTTACAAAGTTCTCCTACATATATTTGTAATTGTATAGAATTTATTTTTGTAGTGAAAGCGCCTGCTATTACAGCATTACCAAAGAATTGTGATGAAATTAAAGATACTGAGGTAACTTGTTTCAAAGAGCAAATGCTGCTTAAAAACTGAACAAAAAGCCCCTGAAAGTTTAGTTAGTTAGATTAGAAATTAGTTATTATCATTGGTTACATATTTTTTGCTGAATTTTTGGTCCTCAGCTGTATTCCATCTTCTCAAAATAATTCACAAAAGGGAGATAAAATGGGATACAGTGTGAAAATCATTTTTAGTCTATGAGCATTTTGGCCAGTCTCACCTCAGAGGTCTTTGATTATTAATAATGGCAGTTCTATAGCTTGGGCGAAAGACAAATAAACAATGTCATAAAATGTTCTCAGTTTTCACATAAACTGTAGTGTTGACTGCATTAATCGAGCTCAACAATTCCCTCATATTGTTAAGAAGAAGAAGAAAAAAACTGTTCTTGTATTCTTTTATTTATTTAGTAGGATATTTAGTTCAAAACTAGCTAGCCCCTGAGACAGCTTGCATATGTAAATCTGCATTATATTTATTTTCTACATTTGATCTAGTTTATTCATCTAAACACCCCTTCCGATCACCATTATAAAAATTTAAATAAAAACATTTAAGGTGCTCTATCCGTGGAAAGTGTCATATAACTTAGTTATCGAACATATTTTTTGCTGCATTTGTGGTCGGCAGCTTCTCACAGTTCGAGTGAACATTTGTAGACGTCACGTTTGAATGCACGGTTATTATAAACAGACATTCGTCTTACCTTGTATGTGCTGATTAACTACATTCTCCAGTCGATCCAGCCGCTCTATAATCCGCAGAGTTTCTCCTTTCCTGTCGCCTTCCAACTTTTTGGCTGGGACAGGCTTCGGCACTTTGATGTACACATTAGCGATGTAGTTAGTTACCCATCCGACGTACAGAAGACACACTATGTTGGTCATGCCACTTAGTATCACACACGTAGACACCAAAGTTTTGGTTCTCCTGGTGCAAGCCATCCCGACATCCCTCCATATAGAGTCCGAGACACAGCGGACAAGTGCGCCTGTCCTCAACTCTGTGTGCGCTCCCGTGGAGAATCACGCGCTGGTTCGCTCCTCGCGCCTGACGCAAACACTACAGTCCGCGCTTCATTCTGCCACAGATTCCAACGACTTGAAATGTGCAACTATCGTCTTGTTCCAACACGACTCGCCGCGTGCTCCATCTGCAGCGGTATAGAAAGGAGAGTGAAGGTGCGCGAGTGCGTGTGTGATTTGATCCTGAGCCTGTTGACCAATGAGATGAGCTGTAATATATGGGACCAATTGCACAATGATCCACTAACAGTAAGGAGGTGCTTTATGAAGACAGAAACTCCCAGTGTTTCATAAAAAATATATATACAGTAGGCTGTATGGTTCCACTTAATATTTACTATGCTGCTACTAACATTTAAATTAATAATTTCACACAATTCACTTATTGTGCAGCTACATGCAGGTTTTTACATTATAGCCTTTTAAAAAAAATGCCTGCATTATAGCTGTAATTAATGTATTTCTATTACGCTGTTGACCCTTCCCACCCTTTAACATGCCAACAAACCTCTCCTAACCTGTATCCCACCTCAATGAGCAGAAGTCATTTGCAATATGAACACATAAGTGGCTACATTGTACCTACAAAATGTCAAGTAGTTGTTAAAGACGCTTAATATAAGCTGTCATTTAAGTCACTATACACACAAATAACAGTGGTTGCAGAAAGGCAGACACTGACAAAGATAACAAATCCAAATGAACGGGTTTAATGGCAGTCCCAGCACACAGACAATCAGGCAGCAACAACACACACTAACAAAGACTGTGAATGGACAAGGAGGAAGAACTTGAAGGAACACAAAGAGCAAACACAGCTGAACAGGATGGACTAATAAGGAAAGTAACCATGGTTACAAATGAGTGGCGGGAAACTGAAGGAGCACATGAACTAATCAGAATACAAATAGAAAGTCCAAACACAAACAGTCATGACAATATATGTATTATTATTATTACTACTACTATTTCTTATATACATATGCATACTAAATGACAAAGAGTGTTAAATACCAACACAAATCAATGGTGTACTAATGTTGTAAAATAAATAAATTAAATAAAAACTCACAATATCAGTATAGAAATTGTGTGTGTGTGTGTGTGTGTGTGTGTGTGTGTGTGTGTGTGTGTGTGTGTGTGTGTGTGTGTGTGTGTGTGTGTGTGTGTGTGTGTGTGTGTGTGTGTGTGTGTGTGTGTGTGTGTGTGTGTGTGTGTGTGTGTGTGTGTGTGTGTGTGTGTGTGTGTGTGTGTGTGTGTGTGTGTGTGTGTGTGTGTGTGTGTGTTTGAGTTAGGTGACGTTGGGCCTATACCATGAAGCCGGTTTAGCTGGCTAGCCAGATATGTTTAAGCTTAGTTTGTGCTAATCCTGGGTTTTAGGTACCATTAAAGTGGTTTGGCTTTTAGCCGTGTTCATCTCCATAGTAACTTGCACTCCACGGCTAACCTGCTCCAGGGGCCTGTACCATGATGGTAGTTTAACAAACTCAGGGTTACAGGATTAGTTTCGAGTTGACAAAACCAAACCAATCTATTCAGGCTTTGTTGGTCCCATGATGCTGATCCTCAGCTTTCTCTGTCAACTCAGGCTTTGATCCTGAGTTTAGGATTTTAGCTGTGACATCAGCAGTGAACAGCCAATCACACGCTGTGGATCAAGGGAACTGAGATTCACTTCTCGCGAGAGAAGCAGTGAGATTGATTTCTCTATTACATGATTGAAAATATTAAGAATTTAAACTAATTTACACAGCAAGAAGAAAAGAGCTGTCTATGAAAGTGGACAACTTTAAGAAAAATCTTACTTAGTCAGTGCAAGTAAAAGTTATGAAGTTAGTTTAGTTGATATATAGAGAGAATTGAACATTTAAGCTCACATGTAGTCATTTTTATAGCTTTATTTATTGATTTTAAAGCTTATTTGTATGACCTTTATATAGGCTATTTCTATTAATTTTAACGATGTGCCTATTAATGATTAATTAACTAAAATGATACATGTGTAATTGATTAAGGGTATAGTAATTACTTAAATTATATCGAAGTCATTCAAAATTATTATTATAATAAATAAGCATTGTTAAAAGCCAGACACTTTAGTCTTTAAAAACCATTTGCTATGTAGTGACCTTTGATTTGGAGTAGAAAAAGGGGGAGTGGCTTTATTGCATCAGAGGTGTGTCACTTTGCTCACAGCTGATTGGTCCAATTTCAGTTTGAGATCTCTTATCCAGAACATAACCTGCCCTGGAGCAGGTTAGCCGTGGAGCGTAAGTTACTATGGAGATGAACACAGCTAAGAGCCAAACCACTTTAATGGTACCTAAAACCCAGGATTAGCACAAACTAAGCTTAAACATATCTGGCAAGCCAGCTAAACCGGCTTCATGGAATAGGCCCCAGGGCAGGTTATGTTCTGGATAAGAGATCAAACTGAAATTACACCAATCAGCTGTGAGCAAAATGACACGCCTCTGATGCAATGAAGTCACTCCCCCTTTTTCTA
The DNA here is from genome assembly GCA_023566225.1 of Romanogobio albipinnatus. Classification (NCBI taxonomy): domain Eukaryota; kingdom Metazoa; phylum Chordata; class Actinopteri; order Cypriniformes; family Gobionidae; genus Romanogobio; species Romanogobio albipinnatus. The sequence continues at coordinate 70,099,891 of CM042239.1, read as the reverse complement.
CTCCAAATCAAAGGTCACTACATAGCAAATGGCTATTAAAGACTAAAGTGTCTGGCTTTTAACAATGCTTATTTATAATAATAATAATTTTTAATGATTTAGATATCATTTATGTAATTATTATACCTGTAATCAATTACACATGTATAATTTTAGTTAATCAATCATTAATAGGCACATAGTTCAAATTAATATAAATAGCCTATACAAAGGTCATACAAATAAGCTTTAAAATCAATAAATAGAGCTATAAAAATTACTACATTACTCAATTCTCTATATATCAACTAAACTAACTTCATAACTTTTACTTGCATTGACGTAGTGAATATTTTCTTTAAGTTGTACTCTTTTATAGACAGCTCTTTTCTTCTTGCTGTGTAAATTAGTTTAAATTCTAAATATTTTCAATCATGTAATATTCTGCAGAAGAGAGAAATCCATTTAGCTGCTTCTCTCAGGAGAAGTAGATCTCAGTTTTACTGATCCACAGCGTGTGATTGGCTGTTCACTACTGATGTCACAGCTAAACTCAGGATCAAAGCCTGAGTTGACAGAGAAAGCTGAGGATCAGCATCATGGGACCAACAAAGCCTGAATAGATTGGTTTGGTTTTGTCAACTCGAAACTAATCCTGTAACCCTGAGTTTGTTAAACTACCATCATGGTACAGGCCCGTTATCTTCTTCAACAAACGTTAGCACGGAGCGCAAGTTAAGCAAATATTTCTTCAAGCATGAATGTACATCAGAGGGCATGTTGAAATATACAGTCCCTACAACTAAAATTATAAAGTGATTATAAAACGTCTACACACCCCTGCTAAAAGTGTTTGTTTTTTTTATGTAAAAAAGAAAGAAAGAAAGATAGAATAAATAAATAAAATAAAAAAGAATAAATAAATAAATAAAAGTAGCTACTAGCTAGTAGGGGTGTAACGGTACATGTATTCGTATTGAACCGTTTCGGTACAGGGCTTTCGGTACGGTGCCAAACGGTTATGAATGTAATCTTTAACAGTTAACAGTCGGCTTGTTGTAAGCGCGGAATACACTTCAATCCGAGTTCCCACACGAACATATTAAGTATTCAGTCCATTTTATCACGAAATTCAAACGATAAATGCCGTTTTAACGCTCTTTAATGTGATGTGACTGATAGACGCGTATCAGTTCAACTTAAAGCGGCAGCGCACAGCGCCTCGAGTCAATGCGATCATCTCTTCCTAAAGAATAAACATAAATGAATATATCTTAAGGTATGTTGAGGATACATTACAACTTACTGAAATGTATCATATGTCGTGTAATCGCTCCATATGTGTTTCAACCGCGGAAAGACAATAAAACTGCTTGTAAACAATGTCATGCAGAATCACGTTTACTCAGAAGTCATTCAGTGTCCACAGCTGTGAGCTCACTAGAGACATCAACTCTTTCACTGAATACATGCACTATATTAGCCGTTATATTCATTATATTAGACTATATATATTCATTATATACTACTTAGCCTGTTAGTGATGTCTTGTTTATTTAATGTATGTTTAAATAAACCTGTCATGAAAATTGCAGCCACTAAATGATTATATTTCAAAAACGAATAAAAATAATTAGATTTAGAAGTTAATGCAAAAACTGCCTTATGTGAAGCTTATGAGTGTTGATTATTATATCTAAAAATAAATAGCAACTGAATTTAGGCTAATAGTTTGGGCTCTGTTGTTAATCTTTAATAGCTATATGTAAGTAAGGGCTCCCTATATAGTTTACAGCATTATCTTTAAGAAACTTTTAGTTATAATTTAATTAATTTAAGGACAGACACAGTTTTTTTCATTAAACCACTGTTGAATAAAAATGAATAAAAAGCAATTTTGTAAAACTGCTGTACCGAATCCATACCGAACCGGTACGTACTGAACCGTCAGTTTAGTGTACCGTTACACCCCTACTAGCTAGTAGTAGTATCAGTAATCTGGTGGATTTTGTAGGCAATATGCTCCCTTTCGCCGGTAGTTTAAGACTGGATTTAATAAATAACTTTTATTATTCTTCTGTCCCTTTAAGACCTGACGCACGCATATCCAAACACTGTTCCTGTGAGCTGGTTATGACTGTGTTTACGTTAAAACGTTAAAATGTATTATCGTCTCGTTTACGTCAGTGAAAAAAGGTCGTTGACGAAAATTATGACACAAATTATTTGTCAACGAAATTAACCCTGCTGCTGACGGTCATTTTTTAAGCACCTTATTACGACCTTTATTTACATTTTAAAGTCATGCGCCCTCTGGTGTCGTGTTACGTCTGTCATCATGAAATTACTATCAAAAGTGTTACTGATCAAAATGTGTGTTCATTTAAATGCAATGTGTGGACTTTTTCTGACAGATTTCTGAAACACAACACAAGTGTTACTTACATAAAAACATTGCACAACAGAGGGAACATAATCATATAACAAACAGGATTCTGGCACTTAGGAAGTGTTGGGTTAGAGGAAATCATTATTTGTACAAGAAGCCAAGCTCAAGTTCATACAGTGCACACTTGTAAGCAACAATAGGCCCTATACGTAACTGGCTGTATAGAAGACATTAGCATTAGCTTTTTCTTTAGATCTTGCCAATATTTATGGGTTAACACTTTAGTTTAGAGTCCAATTCTCACTATTAACTAGTTGGTTAAGTAACTAGTGTTACTTTAAAAAAGTATTTAGTTATAGTTACTAGTTACTTCTTACAAATAGTAACTGAGTTAGTAACTGAGTTACATCATAATAAAAGTAACTAATTACCAGGGAAAGTAACTACTGTGTTTTTTTTTTTTCTGTTTTTTTTTTTCCAAAATGTTCAAATATGTCAAATAACTTGGATGCCCCCAATATTAAATATGTTAAATTAATGAATTGGACACTAAATAGAATAAATTATTATTATAAAACATTGTACATTATTGTAATGTTGCTGTGGGACAATGTGAGAGACACCTATCAAATTCAATACATTATTGTAAATATTATCAGTAGGCCTACTATAGTGTATATATTGTGTAAATATTATCAGTACTACTCCTTTGGTAGTGGAGCTCACGTTACCACCTGGATTTTTAGCCACTAATTTTGTGGCTTCATTCTTCATTAGATTAGAATTACTTGCCACCGACGTGGAGAGACTCTTTCTTCCTGCTGCACGTTACATAAACATTCTTACCTTTCACCTCAACGAGGGAAAAGTAGCACTTAAACTTTCAGTTTGCGAAAGCTACATTTGAAGTTGTTGGACTTGCCATCGCTCTGATATATATGTGTGTGCGTGTGTGTGTGAACTATCAACCTATCAACCTATCAACCTCAACCTTGTCTCCCACCCACCAATCATTATCAGTTATGTGTACCACCCCACCCACCCCCCAACATGCATGGCATGCACGCACACCCGCACACACACACACACACACACACACACACACACACACACACACACACACACACACACACACACACACACACACACACACACACACACACACACACACACACACACACCAATCAACCAGAGGAAAAAAAACGCTGCAGGTCCGACTGACAGAGAAGCCTGTTCGGATGAAAACAGCTTCAGTGAGCTCAATTATAGTAACGCCGCATTTTATTCTCAGTAACGCTAACGGCGTTGTAACAGGAAAAACAGTAATTTGTTTGATTACTCGTTACTGTAAAAAATAATTCCGTTAGTAACGCTGTTTATCTATAACGCCATTATTCCCATCATTGTTGGTTATTATCATATATAATTCTAGGGTTTATATTGGCTGTTTATTAGTACTTATAAAGCACATATTTATGCCTTATTCTGCATGACCATATTCTACATCCCTTAATCCTACCCACTACCTAAACTGGGGGAAAAGTCATAGTTAGAATATATTTAGTGAGAGTTGGACCATAAACTAAAGTGTGACAATTTATGGATACAATTTTGTTGTATTATTTCGATTTGAGAATTACATTTTCCATGCTTCCATTCTTGTTTTGACGGAAGTATGCATTTGGCCAAAGCTCTCAGCAGAAGCAAAAAAATGTGCAGGAGGCAAGTAATAAAGACCCCTCATAAACCTGTATTTTATGTCCACCCCATGGGTACAATCTCAGGAAACTCACAAAGAAACAATATGGATGTTATCTCATTATATAAATCCCTTACACACATGTGAGCAAATAATGTTTGATTCAATGGAACATGAAAAGTGGTGCCTGTGCCACAAATGGATTAAAACAAATGAAGGCATAGGCAATTCAACATTTACAATATCACTGTAAGCAACTGAAAAAAAAAGTCTAACTTGACCTCTAAAACAACAAGAAATGTATGAAGATTTGATTTGCATCTATATAAGCCATAAGTTCTAGTTGCATGTACTTTGCAAATCCACTTTTGGTGGTGCGACCCAAGCTTCACAGCACTAAACTGAATGTTGCTTTTACGATCAATGTTTTAATCAGCAGTCAACAGATGGAGTGTTTCACAGAGGGCCTGCTGCGGCCCAGGATCTCTACTCTATAAATCAATCAGTAAAACGTTATTCCTTCTTTTAAAAAAAACTGAAATATACTGAAAGCATATTAGAAGAGCCATGCAAAAAGACTTTTTTGTTTAAAACTGCTCTGGAAAAGTTTTCAATTTCAGGAAAAGTTGATTTAAAAGTATATATTAGATTTTCATAAATATTCCCTGGTAAAGCTTAAAATTCAATTGATTGAATCGTTGGATGGGTGTGGTTTTTCGTGAGTTTAATATTATAATGAGTTGAATTTTAAACAAATTAATAATGTAATATTATATCCAAAATGTTAAAGGCATAGGAACATGAAAATTAACTGCATTCTATAAATTTAATCTGTTCATCATATAAAGCGATCGTGTCTCTTCAGAAAATTTGGACAGGTGGTTTCTATGCTGTTAAATGTAAGAATATGCAGAAGTATTTATATCTGATGTGACCCATATACTTCCATTTGTGTAACCCATCATTTCAAGTGGAGTGTAACTGACGTAGGCCAGTTAGGGTAGTGTGTGTAAACCTAACTCCCCTGACCTCAAGAACCGCGCTAGTGACTGATGCTAACGGCTGCAGTCTTTAGCGTCCTTGTTAAGGCACCCGCCTCCCACGATGGAGACCCCAGATCGAATCCCGCTTGGAGCGGGTTGAGTAACATTTGAAGCCATGACCCAGATGGGAGTGAGGTTTAAGGGGGGGATGTAGGCCAGTAAGAGGAGTGTGTGTAAATCTCACTCTCCTGCCCTCAAGAGGGGACTGACACTAGCGACTGCGGACTTTAGCATCCTTGTTAGTGTTCGCCTTCCAAGCCGCAGCAACCCGCACAGAGCGGGTTGAGCTCCATGCACATTTGGTGTTGTTGATCCGGATAGGAATGAGGTTTAGGGGGGTGAGTGTAACAGACATGGGCCAGTAAGAGCTGTGCATGCAAACCTCATTCCCCTGGCCACAAGAGGCGCTCTAGAGGCTGTGGTTTATAGCGTCCTTGTTAACGCATCCACATCCCACAACGGAGACCCTGGTTCAAATCCCACTTGTAGCGGTTTGAGTAGGACTAGTTACATTTGGTGCCGTGACCCAGATGGAGTTTGGTTTAGGGGGGTGAGTGTAACGGACATAGGCCAGTAAGAGCAGAGTGTGTAAACCTCACTCTCCTGCCTTTAAGAGGTGTGTTAGAGACTGATGATAGTGGCTGTGGTTTTTAGTGTCCTTGTTAGCACCCACCTCCCACGCCGCAACAAAAAACCTGGTTCAAATCCAGCTCTGAGTGGGTCGAGTAGGACCGGTTACATTTGGTGCCAGATGGGAGTGAGGTTTGGGGGGTGAGTTTAACTGACGTAGGCCAGTAAGGGTAGTGTGTGTAAACTTCACTCCCCTGACCCCAAGAACCACGCTAGCGACTGATGCTAACAGCTGCAGTCTTTAGCATTCTTGTTAAGGTACCTGCCTCCCACGCCACAGCAACCCCGGGTTCAGTGGGATTAGTTACATTTGGTGGCGTGATCCAGATGGCAGTGAGGTTTAGGGGGGTGAGTGTAACAGATGTAGACCAGTAAGAGCAGTGTGTGTTAACCTAACTCCCCTGACCGCAAGAACTGTGCTAGTGACTGACGCTAGCGACTGCAGTCTTTAGCGTCCTTGTTAGCGCACACCCGTCTTCCACGATGGAGACCCCGGATCGAATCCCGCTTGGAGCGGGTTGAGTAAGACTAGATACATTTGAAGCCGTGACCCAGATGGGAGTGAGGTTTAAGGGGGTGATGTAGGCCAGTAAGAGGAGTGTGTGTAAATCTCACTCTCCAGCTCCATGCACATTTGGTGTTGTTGATCCGGATAGGAGTGAGGTTTAGGGGGGTGAGTGTAACAGACATGAGCCAGTAAGAGCTGTGCATGCAAACCTCATTCCCCTGGCCACAAGAGGCGCTCTTGAGGCTGTGGTTTATAGCGTCCTTGTTAACGCACCTGCATTCCACGACAGAGACCCTGGTTCAAATCCCAATTGGAGCGGGTTGAGTAGGACTAGTTACATTTGGTGCCGTGAGTGTAACGGAAATAAGCCAGTAAGAGCAGAGTGTGTAAACCTCACTCCCCTGACCTCAAGAACCGCGCTAGCGACTGATGCTAACGGCTGCAGTCTTTAGCGTCCTTGTTAAGGCACCCACCTCCCACACCACAGCAACCCCAGGTTGAGTAGGATTAGTTACATTTGGTGCCGAGACCCAGATGGCAGTGAGGTTTAGGGGGGGTGAGTGTAACAGATAAGATAACAGGCCAGTAAGAGCAGTGTGTGTAAACCTAACTCCCCTGACCGCAAGAACTGCACTAGTGACTGATGCTATAGTCTTTAGCATCCTTGTTAGCGCACACCCCGGATCGAATCCCGCTTGGAGCAGGTTGAGTAAGACTAGATACATTTGAAGTCGTGACTCACATGGGAGTGAGGTTTAAAGGCGTGATGTAGGCCAGTTAGAGGAGTGTGTGTAAACCTCACTCCCCTGCCCTCAAGAGGCTCGCTAGCAACTGACGCTAGCGACTGCGGACTTTAGCATCCTTGTTAGCGTTCGTCTTCCATGCGGGTTGAGTAGGACCGGTTACACAGGACAAGTAACAAATTGAGCAATAGCAATACTAGTGACACTTAGCATATGCACCCCTAATGATTATGAAAAGTAATTTTTTTAAAGCTAGAAAGAACAATGTTTTCACAAAAGCTCTTTATGACTTTGACGGTGGCAGAAACATTGCAGTCTGATTCAGAATGACACTGATCTCCCCCTTCTTTGTGTTGTAGCTGATATGTGACACTCTGCAGCAGTAAATGCGTGTTGGCGTTTTCCCCACCGCAGGCGAACAAACATCAGGCCTTGTCTACAGCCTTGAAGTGGGTGGTGCAAAAGATTGATGCCAGTAAATGTGCTGTGATGTACAGAATACTACTGAAATATAAGTGCCAAGCCCTAAAGGGGGTCGGAGACTCACCACTGCTTCACTATTTATACTATTCAACTCAACATGCCAGTTCTGTGCTCTTTCATGCATTGTGTTTGAAAAATTATTTTGAAAAAAGTGTGAAAATGAAGCAAGCTAGATAGTATACATTAATTTTGGTCGTGTTCAGCTACTGTATTTACAGTTAGGAATATATGTCTGCCACTTAGCTATGAGACAAAAACATTTATTTGAGGCTGAGTTTGTAAAATAATCTAGTGTACTTTTCTCAGACAGGTTGTGATAAGGGTTTAGCATACTGTTACTGAAGATCATGTCTTTAGCTGATTTCTGTGTTATTCATTCCCTTCAAAAAAAAGTCACATTTTAAATCATATTCAAATAGGAATCAAGCTGCTCCTGTAGATGATGTGGTTTCATCATTTACTCACCCTAATATTGTTCCAAAATCATGTTTTTCTCTCTTCTGTGCAACATAAACAAAGATATTTGAAGACTATTTTGGCTGTTTTGTCCATACTATAACAGTTAATTGGAATATCAGGTTCCAAAAGGACAAAATAATCCATACAACTCTTCAGTGTTCTAGCAACCCAATCGTTTTGTATGATGGGCAGAGTGGAATTGAAATTGTCTCCAATTGAACATTTTCACATAAAAAATTTTCAGTTGGCCAAATTGAATTTCTGTGAATTGATGCAATTTAATTCATGTGATCGGTCACTAGAACATTTTCAGTTAGAGACCTTCACTTTTTTACAGTGAAGAAATACTACTCATGTATAGCCTGGCTCCGCCCTCCTAAGTACTTATGCTCATTTTCATTTTCCTTCAGTACTCTGTCTGGGATTGCGGTATATTCTCTGGTTTTCTCCGGTCAAATTTGAACTGGCCCAATCATCGAACAGAGGGAGTGTCTGAAAACAATGACGTTGATGTCGTGCACTAGTTTGACATGACATACGTCACGACCAAACGTTAGCGATTAGTTATGGCAGATCCAGAGTGGCTCTGGGCAGATCCGATAGTTTTAAACGTATGTACCTTATGTAACTTATCTAAACTTAAAGTACCCGCCTTCAAGGAAGTTAAAGGGTTAGTTCACCCAAAATTGAAAATTCTGTCAGTAATTACTCACCCTCATGTTGTTCCAACCATGTAAGACCTTCGTTCATCTTCGGAACATAATTTAGTATATTTTTGATGAAATCTGAGAGCTGTCTCACTCCTCCATAGGCTTTCAGAGGGACTGAAACTTGATGGCCCAGAATAGTAAGTAAAAACGTCATTTAAGGAGTCCAAATGACTACAGTGGCTCTGTATTAAGTCTATCATGCGACGAAAATACTTTTTGAGCGGAAAAACAACAAAAATAACGACTTTATCCCACTATTATTGTTCAATTTGAGCCTCTGAAGAGAGTTCGCGGGAGTGCCACGACGCATGCGCGAGTTCTCGCGCATGCGTCGTGGCAATCCCGCGAACTCGCGCATGCGTCGTGGCACTCCCGCGAACTCTCGTCAGAGAGTATATAGTGGGATAAATAGTGGGATAAAGTCGTTATTTTTGTTGTTTTTCCGCTCAAAAAGTATTTTCGTCGCATGATAGACTTAATACAGAGCCACTGTAGTCATTTGGACTCCTTAAATGACGTTTTTACTTACTATTCTGGGCCATCAAGTTTCAGTCCCTCTGAAAGCCTATGGAGGAGTGAGACAGCTCTCAGATTTCATCAAAAATATACTAAATTATGTTCCGAAGATGAACGAAGGTCTTACATGGTTGGAACAACATGAGGGTGAGTAATTACTGACAGAATTTTCAATTTTGGGTGAACTAACCCTTTAACGCTTGTCAATGGAGAGTGGCCAGACTCTCTGTACAAATGAAATGGATGAGAGTCTGGTAGGACCAGGCTAACTCATGTATAATCAAATATGGCATGACACGCTAGAACCAAGGATGTTTGAAGTTTGAAATATTTTGCACTCAACGTGCCACTCATTTTTAAAATCAGTTTAATGTAATTTAATTTGAAATGACTTAGGGGGGGGTGAAACACTCAATCTTGAGTACCTATAGAGTAGTATTGCATCCTTCATATCTCCGAAAAGTCTTTAGTTTTATTATATTTATAAAAGAAAGATACGCTGTACAGAGTCTTTCCGAAGAAAAAGAAACGAGCAGCTGGAGGCATATCGTGTGGGCGGAGCTAAAGAATCACGAGTGCGCGCAGCTATTGTGTTGAGAGTGTCTGAAAGCTGTGACATCCTTAAACATGGAAAAAAAACGTTATCCTAAATAAACCATGGAGATCAATCGGATATATGATCCAGAATCAGATCTAGAGGCTGAAATTGAACAGGAGCAGCAGCAACGACAACTACAGCAGGACGTCTCAATGGTGTGTACTGTAACTAACTTATATACTTGCTTAGCGGCTTGTCATGCGCGAGTTTGTGTGTGTTTACTCATGGTTTATGAGGATATAATTTGGTTTATGGACTATTATATGTGATTTAATGTTAGCAGGAGCAAGCGTAACGGTTTTGCACGTCAGACTAGTGTGTGTTTACATAGAAAAACAATGGAATAGTAGCGCATTTGAATGAACAGGTCGATAGCTAACAACACAAAGACATTTGAAGCAGTTTTACTCGCTGCCTGCCTCCAACACACGACTGTGAACCTTAATCGCTGGGACCGCTCCATCTTTCAGCATTAGACGAGCTACATATGCGACTCGAACTGGGCCTTGCTTATAAAACCATCGTCGCCGAAATGCAGGGAACAAACAAAACACTTGTACAACTCCGTTGCTGCTCCGGAAAAAACAAACTCCATCCACTGTCCCATTAACGCTGGGTTCTTTGGAAAGCTGTACAGTGTTGTCTTGCCCTGACAACCAAAAACACACATCTTTGGTGACATTGTTGATGTTGTGAAGTCCTGTGACTGCAGCGCAGTCGAGCAAAGCGCTTTGATGGGCGTACTGCTTTCGCTCTCTCGCTCTGGTCTATGGGTGTGCGCGCCCTTCCGGGAAAAGTACCCTTAGGACCCGTATAAGGAAATTCCGCCCCATTTGACGTCACATAGGCCCATACTCGAACAAAAACTTTCCGAAACTTGTGAGAAACCGGAAGGCACAGAAATACTCCATCAAACGTCCAACTTATTTTTTTTTTACTTTGTCCATGTTTAGCATGGGAATCCAAGTCTTTTACAGTGTAAAAAACTCACCCCCCCTTTAAACATACACGTTGATTGTACTTTTTTCACAGTGTGTGAAATTTTTGTATTTTATCCAGTAGGAGATCCAAATAGCAGCTATTCTAAATGCTTGTTATTGGTTATTCCTTATCGACAAAAACTTGAAACTTGAGGATCCCATTTAAGCAAACATTACACCACACCCTTATTTTAAGTAGGACAGGATCACTTGTCATTACTGTATTTCCTTTTGTTTAATTGAACTCCAAGCATAATATCTATTTTCACAGTGTCAGCTTCTTGTCACCACAAGCTCCTCCTGTAAGGCAGAAATTGAAACTCGAGCACAATGTGCAGCAGAGGGTTTCCCCTGTGAGCCGAGCCATTCTAATCTCATTTGAGAGACACTGGGTGGTTTATGGGCCCTTCTTCATCATAACCCTCACACAAAGGTAACAGCACTGAGGCCAGAAATATGATGAATGCCGGAGTAAAATGAAAAATGTAGAGCTACAGAGGGGAAAAGAAGAGACGTAAAAAGAAAGAGTTGCCCCAGCAGGCTGGTTAAGTTCTCTGTGTGGAATTAAATAAGCCTAATTATGACAAATCTTCCCTCTGCCACTGTGCTTAAGAATTATGAGCATATGTATTTATAGCATGACTGGCCTCTTACCATCTTTCTCTCGAGGGTACCCACAATCCCTCATTCTACCAGCCTCATTGAATTAAAGGGATAGTCCACCTATTTACATTACTTACTTATCATCATGTTGTTCCAAACCCGCATGAGTTTCTTTATACACAAAAGTTATTTTCCATTTAATTATGACAATAAAAATGTACATTACATGATTCAAGTGACACAATTCAAATTTGTTTCCTCCCATGTGCCACAGATCAGATATGACTCTGAAAGGAAAAAAGCACATGGATTCCGATATTCTCAGATCGGTTTCAGGCCTCATTCATGTGGAAATAAATCTGATATGAATCGGATATGTGCATTTGCGTCTGCCGTGTAAACAGACAAAAATGTGACTGACCACGTGAGCAGTGCGTTCCCAGGTCACAACACTTTAATCTAATGAAGATGGCGGCGCGAGTAGATCGCGAGGCTCAGCGTCTCTCCAGATTCTGCAATTTTGCTGTATTTTTCCTGTTCTTCTCGGGTCTGTTCGTACAGAACAATTGTGCCTTTACAACGTACACCCGCGCTGAGCTTTTGGATATTGGTTTGCGAATTTCCGACAGTTTTATGGACAATCTACAACTCCTTCCTGAGATCGCTAGGACACCCGTGGATCTGTGCTCTACCCGGCCGGGCGGAAGTGCAAGAAGGCGGAGGAGAGATCGTAAACAAAGGCGGGGGAAGCGTGGAGGAACGCGTGCTAAGCTAACGCTATCACCGCACCGACTCTCTTTACCCAGCATTTTCCTTGCCAATGTACGGTCGCTAGTGAACAAAATGGAGGAGATTCGACTCAGCATCACACACAGTAAGAAACTTTTGAACTGTAACGTCCTAATATTCACGGAAACCTGGTTAAACAGCGGAATACCAGACACCGCTATCGAGCTAGCGGGACGCCACACACTCCGGGCAGATAGAACATTAGATGGCTCCGGGAAGAGCAGAGGGGGTGGATTGTGCATTTATATTAACAAAGCTTGGTGCACAAACTCTGCTATTGTTGGGAGTCATTGTTCAGCTAACCTGGAGTTTCTCATGGTTAAATGTAGACCGTTTTATCTCCCGCGGGAGTTCACCTCCACCATTATAACTGCTGCTTATATTCCACCCGATGCTGATGCCAAGCTTGCTATGAAAGAACTTCACGCAGCCATCAGTAAACAACAGACTGATCACCCGGAAGCTGCGTTTATTGTTGCAGGTGACTTTAATCACTCAAACTTAAAGTCAGTGCTACCCAAGTTTCACCAGCATGTTTCCTGCCACACCAGAGGAAACAAAACCTTAGACCATGTTTACACAAACATGGCTGGAGCTTACGTTGCAACACCCCTCCCCCACCTGGGACAGTCAGACCACATCTCTTTGTTCCTCAGCCCCAAATATGCACCACTCATCAACCGTGTGAAGCCATCAGTGAAGACCATCAAGGTGTGGCCTGCGGGGGCAGACTCCACACTCCAGGAAAGGTTTCTAAACACAGACTGGAGTTTGTTTGCTTCTCAAGCCACCAGTGGCGCTCACACGGACATTGACTACTACACCTCCTCTGTATTGGATCATATCAATACCACCATTGACAGTGTTACAACCCAGAAACAGATCACCACATACCCAAATCAGAAGCCTTGGATGAACAGGGAAGTACGACTCCTGCTGAAGTCACGCAATACTGCCTTCAGATCAGGAGATGCACAAGCCTACAGCGCATCCAGAGCAAACCTGAAGAGGGGCATCAAAAAGGCCAAGCACTGCTACAAGCTAAAGATAGAGGAACACTTTTCCAACTCTGACCCTCGACGCATGTGGCAGGGCATTCAGGCCATCAGTGATTATAAACCCACCCACTCCACCCCCGCAGCCACTGATGTCAACTTCCTGAACGAACTAAATTACTTTTATGCTCGTTTTGAAAGAGACAACAGAGAAACTGCCACCAAGCTCAAACCCTCAGCTGACCACCCATCAATCACACTCTCCTCCACAGATGTCTGCAAGGCACTGAGCCGGATCAGCGCGCACAAGGCTGCTGGACCAGACAACATCCCTGGTCGTGTTCTCAGGGCATGTGCGGAGCAGCTCGCTGGGGTTTTTACAGACATCTTCAACCTGTCTCTTGCCCAAGCAGCTGTACCATCATGCTTTAAACGCACTTCCATTGTGCCAGTGCCGAAACACTCCAGCCCGAGGTGCCCTAATGACTACCGCCCTGTAGCACTCACACCCATCATTATGAAGTGCTTTGAGCGGCTGGTCCTGGAACACCTAAAAGACTCTATACCATCCACATTGGACTCACACCAGTTTGCCTATCGCAGTAATAGGAGCACAGAGGATGCAGTTTCCATGGCACTGCACTCTGTGCTCACCCATCTGGACAGTAAAAACACCTATGCACGCATGCTGTTTGTTGACTTCAGCTCAGCATTCAACACTGTCATCCCATCCAAGTTAATTGCCAAACTTGGAGACCTGGGCATCAACACTTCAATGTGTAACTGGATTTTGGACTTCCTAACTGACAGACCACAGAATGTTCGATCAGGATCCACCTGCTCCACGTCCATCACACTCAACACTGGTGTACCACAGGGCTGTGTGCTAAGTCCGTTTCTCTACTCCCTCTTCACCTCCGACTGCAAGCCTGTGTATGGATCTAATTCCATCGTCAAGTTTGAGGACGACACTATGGCGATTGGTCTCATCAGCAACAACGATGAGACTGCCTACAGGGAGGAGATCCAGCACCTGGCAACATGGTGCGCTGATAATAACCTGCTCCTCAACACCACCAAAACGAAGGAGCTCATCGTGGACTTCAGGAAGGAGTCAAGAGGCACACACGACATCATCCACATCAATTGAATGGCTGTTGAGCGTGTCTCTAGTTTCAAGTTCCTGGGGATCCACATCTCGGCAGACATGTCGTGGACGACCAACACCTCCAGCCTGGTCAAGAAGGCTCACCAGCGCCTCTTCTTCCTGAGGACACTGAGGAAGAATCAGCTCTCCTCGACTATCCTGGTGAACTTCTATCGCTGCGCAATAGAAAGCATCCTGACCAACTGTGTCGCAGTATGGTATGGGAGCTGCTCTGTTGCGGAGCGCAAGGCACTGCAGCGGGTGGTGAAAACTGCCCAGCGCATCACAGGAACTCCACTACCTGCCATCGAGCACATCCAGAGGAAACGCTGTCTGCATCGAGCTCGCAGCATCCTCAAGGACTCCTCTCACCCGGCCCACAGACTGTTTTCTCTCCTGCCCTCCGGCAGGCGTTTCAGGATCCTCCGGACCAGAACCAGCAGACTTATGAACAGTTTTTTCCCCAGAGCTGTCTCTTTATTGAACTCAAACCCCCGTTGATCCACTCCCCTCATAAACTGCAAACTCTCCTACCTCACACCTACATTCACTTTGTTATTTGCACTACCGACTGTTTATTACAGTAACAACTGTTTACTTATGCATTTTGCACCACCATATCTTAACTGGAATATGCTCATTTGCACTGCCGACTGTATTTACAGTAACAATGTTTACATTTGCATTTTGCACCGTACTTCTAACTGTAATATGCAACCAATTTCCACTGCACTTTTACACTTTCTTTCGGATAGCTCTGTCCATAATTTATTGCACTAACTTAATCCACTGCTATATTCCTCATATTAGCCTACATATTATTGTATAGCTCTATCTGTAAAATTCTGTTCAAAGTAATAGCCATCTGTATATTATATTCATAGTACATATTCACCTGTACATTCTGTTTACATTCTGTTTATAGTAATAGCCATCTGTATATTTATATTTATTCACTGTATATATTCATCTGTAAATTCAGTTCTGTTTATAGTAATAACCATCTCTCTACTTATACATATTTATATATATTCAGTACATTTTTATGCCCTGCACTTACGCAACCATTGTATATATCCTGCACTTGCTGCTATTGCACTTTTTGTTAGACCTAAACTGCATTTCGTTGCCTTGTACTTGTACTTGTGTAATGACAATAAAGTTGAATCTAATCTAATCTAATCTAATGGACGAAAGCTCATGCAATTTACATATGAACACGCCCAGAGACGACTGAAAAACACTAAATTAGGAATGGAGAGAGAATTGGTATGTTTTTTGTCTTCAAAGCAAACTTGGGTCTCCAGCTAACGAAGTTTAAATCCCATCTGTTTAGCGCACTTCCCGTAATGTTTATGCATTAGGTCAGTAGGCGGAGAGAAGACGGTCTTTTGTGACTGTTTGAACACATTCGACCACATGAGTGTTTACACTACGAAAGCAATCCAGTCAAATATGTTTTCGACAACCTCTGGAAGTGGTCGAAAGTGGACAAGTTCAAAATGTTTTAGACTATGTGTGATTCCCTTCACCTGTCAATGATCATAATGTTATGCCTGATCGGTGTATGAATATAATACAGGAAGTGTTTTTTTTTTGTTATTGTTTGATGTTTGTCAAAATAAAACTTTTTCTAATGCACAAATTGCTTGTTTTCCCTATTCCACCTGCAGTATGTAAAAAAACCTTGGAGTTTTAGTAGTAATATGATGGATATATTATCAGGTACCCCCAAGCTCCCAAAAAATGGGGTGAAATACCCCCCCCCCCCCTCCCATAGAGGGTATACTTTTTTATTAAAAAAAGTTAAAGGGGCGGTGTGAAGTCCAAAAAGGTAGTTTGTTGCCTGAGTTACACCATGCCATAGAGGGTTAACACTGTATTTAGCGTCGTCCACTTGTGTTCCGGTCGACCAAAACGCATCTTAATAACTGTCACGTGTGAGCAGGGATGAAGCTGAGTGAGAATCCAAATGCAGCATGACATAATTTAATAACATAAACAGAAAATCCAAGAACACGATTAACAGCAGGGGTGCAATGACAGGAACACACATACAGGAGCAACGACCGACACCCAACAACTGAAGCACAGAGGTACACAAAGGGAAACAAGGTTAACAAGATAACAAGGGGGTGTGGTAAATGGAAAACACCTGGGGAGACTAATCAACATGAAAAACTACAAAGAACTACAAAATAAAGCACTGGAAACACTTCAATGTAAAAGTCCAACGACAGACACAGAGCATGTGTGACAAAGCCCCCCCTTTAAGGAGCTCCACAATCTAACACGCTCCACGCTCCACAATCTAAAAAAAAAAAAAGTCCAGGAGGGTGGTCTTGGGCCGTGGAGCATGGGCGGAACTGAGCCGTGGAATGTGGACGGACCTGGGCCGTGGAGCTTGGGCGGACCTGGGCCATGGGGCAGTTCAGGCAGACATGGCAGCTCGGGCAGTTCAGGGAGCTATGGCAGCTCGGGCAGTTCAGGGCCAGCCTCCATGAATGGGTTGCCAGGAGGGACAGGAGATGGAGTCCTCTCTGGACTTGTGACAGGAGGCGGAGTCCTCTCTGGACTTGGGACGGAAGGAGAAGGTGCCCTCTCTGGACTCGGGACAGAAGGAGACAGAGCCCTCTCTGGACTCTGGTCACGGGCTGGAGCCCTCTCTGGACTCTGGTCACAGGCTGGAGCCATCTCTGGATGCTGGTCAGTGGCTGGAGCCATCTCTGGACGCTGTTCGGTGGCTCGAGCCATCTCTGGACGCTGGTCAGTGGCTGGAGCCATTTCTGGATGCTGGTCAGTGGTTGGAGCCATCTCTGGACACTGGTCAGTGGCTGGAGCCCTCTCTGGATCCTGGACATGGACAGGAGACGTCGCTGGACCCTGGACGTGGACAGGACACGTCGCTGGATCCTGGACGTGGACAGGAGACGTCGCTGGACCCTCGACGGTGACTAGGACGGGACAAGACTCTGATCTGGCGGGTACACCCTTAAAAATAAAGGTGCCAGGAAGAACCAAAAAGGGGTTTTCACGACGATGCCATAGAAGAACCATTTTTGGTACCCCGAAGAACTATTTTGTGAAAGGTTCTTTAAAGAACCATTTTTTTTTCTAATCATTTTATAGGCTAAAGAACCTTTTGGCACTACAAAGAACCTTTTGTGTTATGGAAAGGTTCTTTGAATATTAAAGGTTCTTCATGGAACCATACACACCAGAAACCTTCATTTTTAAGAGTGTACTGCGTGAATGTTGCATTCATCCCAACTGACACCCAACAACTGAAGCACAGAGGGAAACAGGGTTAACAAGATAACAAGGGGGTGTGGTAAATGGGAAACACCTGGGGAGAATAATAAACATGAAAAACTACAAAGAACTACAAAATAAAGCACAGGAAACACTTCAACGTAAAAGTCCAAGGACAGGCACAGAGCATATGTGACAGTAACAGGTGTAAACAGTGCCCTTGGAGGACCTAAAGGCATAGGGATATGTTCACAACCGCACCAGCGTTTGTTTTAATCGAACCCAACATACCAAGTGTGAACACATCCCAATACTAATTTATTAATTTAAATACTTGTAAGTCATCCTGAACCCCCCTGGGAGGTTTGAGAAACACTGCTGTAGATCGCTTTTGATGTTGAATTTTGGATGTAAAAGTACAAAGAGGGACAGGCTTAGAGGTTATGCTAATGCATTGCTGGCTTTTTATCCTATTCAGTCTCACCTGTATTTGAGAAAAGTCTGGATTGGAAACTTCACCTTGAAACTGCAGCAGTTTGTATACCAGCATATGTGTTTTCCCCCTTTTCACTTATATAAGTGTTATTTTGTTATTTTATTTTAACCTAAAGCCTTGTTATTGATTATAACTCAGACATCAACTACTTAGATATAACAAATCACTACAATAATGAAACTTTATATATGAACTAGTGACTTCAGTCCTTGGAGTGACGAGAAAATCTATGGCCATGGTTGTCTGAAGAGAAATAAAGTGTCCGCCCGCTCTCCAGCCTCCCTCTCAACGCGACCTCCACTTTCAGGAAGACAAATGTCCACCAGCCTTATCCGTTCGTCCATCTCGATTTCTCTCTCAGCAGCGTGTGGGAGAATGACTCAGACTAGTTGATCGATGCAAGCCAGGTCAGTCTATTCCTCGCAGCAAGATGGCTCACCCGCCGCACCGGCTCACTGATTTACACTGCGGGGGAGGCAACTGGGGCACGGTAGGGATGTGATGTCGAACAGCAGTTTATTTTAAGTAAAATGACTGATGTGCTATATAATTATAAATGTCTAACAGTTATTGCGAATATGGGTATTAGCAGATTTTATTAAAATAATGCATTTATTTAATGAGGTCTAAAGATGTTCTGGTTAATTTTGTGCAACTTTAGGATGAGGCTTATATCTCCTGGGGTTATTTTCTGATGAAGATATCTGTTGGGGATGCCAGTCATGACAGAATTTAATCATTTAGAGAGATTATTGCTACAAGTGGCTGCCGAATGATTCATGTCCAGAGATTGATTTAAAAATAATCAGGTTTTTGCTCAAGTGCACTTCAGTGAATATGTGAATGTCACATTCTACACCACAGGGGGGGAAAAGAAAGAAATAACTGGTATCTGTCGGCTTATGATTTTCCATGGGGAATTAAGACGCATAGTAATGCGTCCAAATCTTTTGAAAAACTTTATTTTAAAACTTTGCTAAAAATATATTGCTTTATGAAATCAAGAGTCTTGAATAAAATACATTGTTAGCTAATATTTTTTCAAAGAAAATGTTAATTTATTTATTTTTAATTTACTGCTTTATCCGCAAGACCTAACACAGGCTCAAAGAAAGAAAGAAAAAACAGATGGCAAAACTTCATAAGCCCCTGCCGATCACTTTGTGGACTGAAAATGGAATTTTGTCCAGTGTCTTTCTCTTTCTCTCTCTCTTTTCTGGAAATGCTAAGCCAGATGGCCATTCATTTCTAATGCCTCATGGGTGTGTGCCGAAAGAAGTCAGAAACCCCCGTGTGCCACATGATCGTTGTAATTTGATAGGCCCCAGTGCAAAATTCTGGATGAGTGTGTTGTGTGTCTTTTTATATTAGCTTATAGTGTACTTTGCAGTTTTTCCTAACTGGTCACTGTATGTCAATTATGATGGATGTGGCAATCATGGTTTGGATCTGTCTGGATTTAAGACATCATAAATCACACAAAATATACTTTGATAAAACCAACTTAAAAAAGGGTTTTATTCAGCCAATGCATATAACTGTCAGTTTCAAACTCATTTTCAATTAATTTTACAGATTCATAATTGGCAGGACTTTGCTCCACTAACAATAATTACTATAGCATCATAGTTGTATAATGTTTTGTATGTAATTAAGAAGTTCTGACACGTTGTTCCATTGGGAAAAAGTCACAGGGATCAATATTGGTATTTATAAATGATAAAGAACAGACAGGTTAAAGCAAATGATCTGCGGAAGGTCAAGCCTCTAGGCATGCAGACGCTTCTACAAACATTTGTGAAAGAATGGGTCGCTCTCAGGAGCTCAGTGAATTCAAGTGTGGTACTGTGATAGGTTGCCACCTGTGTAATAACTCCATGCGTGAAATTTCCTCACTAATAAATATTCCACGCTCAACTGTAAGTGGTGTTATAACAAAGTGGAAGCAATTGGGAACAACAGTAACTCAGCCATGAAGTGGTAGGCCATGTAAAATCACAGAGCGGGGTCAGCGCATGCTGAGGTGCGCAGAAGTCGGCAACTTTCTGCAGAGGCAATAGCTAAAGACCTCCAAACTTCATGTGGTCTTTGGATTAGCTGAAGAACAGTGCGTAGAGAGCATCATGGAATGGGTTTCCATGGCTGAGCAGCTCATCCAAACCTCACATCACCAAGTGCAATGCAAAGTGTGGGATGCAGTGGTGTAAAGCACACCATCACTGGACTCTAGAGCAGTGGAGACGTGTTCTCTGGAGTGACCAATCACACTTCTCTGTCTGGCAATCCAATGGACGAGTCTGGGTTTGGCAGTTGCCAGGAGAACGGTACTTGCCTGACTGCATTGTGCCAAGTGTAAAGTTTGGTGGACGGGGGATTATGGTGTGGGGTTGTTTTTATTGCCTGTCCACTTATTGCATGCACAGAGACCAGGGAAACCTTGAACACTGCAGCGGACACTGGATAACATCATGTTGAGAAGACGCTGTGCTCCACAATGTGTTTATTGTGTTTCATATTGTGTAAGTATCTGGCTAACCGGCTAAATCACGTTATTACTGTCTTACCAAAATATTACACTAAATCAGCTGTGGGCTGTAGTATTACCTAAAACTGTCTATTAATGCAGGTTGTCTGTCATTCATACTACTTTGAGTAAAGATAAAGGATGGAGCAAGATTTGTTTTGCAAACGTAAATCAGCTGGGCTAAGGTATGCATTGTTATTGAGACAGTTCCCACATGTGCAATACATTAGACACACACACACACACACACACACACACACACACACACACACACACACACACACACACACACACACACACATGCGTGCACGTTAATGCTGATGGTGAGGAATTACCGTTGAAACACATTATAATGTACCTCAAAACGAGTAGCATCACTGAGAAATGTTCCGCTCAAGATTCGGGTTGAATAACTAGTTCTTCTGATGTTTCGTCATCGATTCGGACTCGCGCTGGGCTTTGGTGTAAAATCAACGTCATTGTTACTGTCTTTACAGTGTGTATAGTCGCTGAGCTTTAGGAATAGGAAGCCTGAAGGAGCTGATGATCAGTTATGGTAATGGGCGTTGTCTACACAGGAGACCAATCACAACAGACTAAGCCATCTGACCAATCAGAGCAGTGCAGGCTCACGGAAAGGAGGGATTTAGAGAGACTGATTTATCCATCGAGTCGTTTGCGAATCATTGCACATTGTGGTGATGTGCAATGTATATTATGAGAAAATTAAACCTTAGACCTTTGATGCATGTAAACCTGTTGTTGGAGACTTTAAAATAGCATAATAGGGGCACTTTAATGCTTCCACATATCAAGGCATTTTGGACAATTTCATGCTCCCAACTTTGTAGGAACAGTTTGGGCATGGCCCCTTCCTGTTTCAACATGACTGCGCACCAGTGCACAAAGCGTCGGTCCAGAAAGACATGGATGAGCGAGTTTGATGCGGAGGAACTTGACTGGCCTGCACAGAGTCCTGACCTCCACCCGATAGAACACCTTTGGGATGAATTAGAGCGGAGACTGCGAGCCAGGCCTTCTCGTCCAACATCAGTGCCTGACCTCACAAATGCACTTCTAGAAGAATGGTCAAAACTTCCCTTAAACACACTCCCAGAAGAGTTGAAGCTGTTATAACTGCAAAGGGTGGGCCAACTTTATATTAAAACGGATTAAGAATGGGATGTCATTAAAATTCATGTGCATGTAAAGGCACGTGTCCCAATACATTTGGCAATATAGTGTATCTACAATACAATACAACTTAAAGGTTCAGTGTATAAATTGTAGTGGCTTCTATCAGTAAGGTTGCGAAGTTGCATCTAGCAGTGAGGTTTGCTCACCCATCCCTTGCTAAACATATAGAGAAGATACGGTGGCCGACACAGTACAAAGATGTCATTGTCTGAGACAGCAGAGAGTAGTTAGCACTTTGTAGAGCAGTTTGTCCGTTTAGGGCTACTGTAGAAACATGGCGCCGCAAAATGGCGACTACACTGTAAGGGGACCCGCGGTGTATGTAGATAGAAACAGCTGATTCTAAGGTAATAAAAACATAACGGTTCATTATGTAAGTTCTTTATACACCACTGAACACATAGTTGTATATATTATATTGCATTTCTATCAATAGATCCTCCTGAATAATACACAATGGACCTTTAATTATCAAAGATGCAAAATATAGTTTTTTTTTTTAAGTTGGCTCAAAATCTGAGGGAATATTTCTTGCCTTAAAGGGATAGTTCACCCCAAAATGAAAATTACCCCATGATTTACTCACCCTCAAGCCATCCTAGGTGTACATGACTTTCTTCTTTCAGACAAATATAATCGGAATTATATATTTTAAAAAATATAAAATTAATATTATACTTACAATTTGACATGCAGCTAAATTAATTGCAGAGTTGTATGAGGGATAGGAGGAGGTATTTTATTGCCTGTAGTATTAATCTAAAAACAAAAACAACAGCTTTAAATGCATGGCCTTCACAAGGCTAAATATTAATTATATATAACTTGCACACACAAATTAGGTTATGATTTAATGAAATAACTATTAAATTAGAGCCTCATTTTTGGATTCATGAGTTGATAAACATTACACAGAATGCATGTCCTCTCTTGTCTAGTGAGAATACATGCTAATGTATATTTGATCTGGCTGCTGTCTCCCTCTCAGCTGGGATATCCTAAGTATGTCTGTAACACTGATATTTTTATGGCTGTGCACCAAGTTTCTGTGGACCCATCAGAATAAACATGGTGATGGGATGGGCCACACCACAGTGAAGGCTGTATTACAGGAAAAAGTTTGCTTTTCCTTCCCCCTCATTGAAGTGGCCTGCTGCTTAAATATTCACTGAGAGGATGGAAGAGAGAGGGCAGAGAGATTAATGCATAGCCTGTCTCATCCATCACAGCGATCTCATTTGTGTTCTGAGTTATGTAAAGTGTACATGTACGGTACTATACGTTTGGATAGATACTGAAATGCATGGTATCAATGTATTGCAATGCAACTTTTGGTTAAAATGACAGTGCTTCCAATTTTGGATTATGGTGATGTAGTTTACTAGCCTGACATCGTCATACTCAGATTCTAGTCAGAATATGAGTCTGATACTGCTCCATTGGGCTGTGATTATGAGGCGGGTTTCAACCGAACCAGGAAAGAAAATGCCTCTGCACTCAAGTGGATGGACCTACAACCAATCAGAGCAACGGAGTAAGTGACGTGTTGAGCGACGCATAGTTGTCAACAGAACTCAACTGCACGCAGGCTGGAAGAAGTAGAAGAAGATGAGTGTAAACGATCTTTGCCGGTGTTATAAAAATAATTTAAGGACACACAGAGTATTTACCAACACGATCATCATTTTTGAGAGAAATAGTAAAGATGAATTCATATACCAACAAGTTCTCAGTTTAGAAAACAAATTCAACCCCTCTTTGGTGACGTGGATGATTACGTTACTGTTGATCATCTGTCCATCATCGTATAAAGCCCGGGTTAAAGCTAAGTTCGGCTGGCATCCAGGCTAGTAGTTTACAGGTCTGCTTCAAAAACTCTCCTTCATAAACTGGATGTTATTTACCACGCTGCAATCCGCTTTGTGACTGGAGCTTCATTTAACACTCAACAATGCCACTTGTATTCTTTATTGAACAGGTCTTCTCTTCATTCTCGTGGACAAATTCATTTGGTTTCTGTTTATTTATAAAACTCTTATCGGGAAAACTCCATCATATTTAAAGTAACTTAATATTCTGCAGCAGACGGGGGGTGAAATGTTGTTTCATGCATACTGAGTTTTTTACACTGTTAAAGACTTCGATTCCCATCCTAAACATGGACAAAGTTTAAACAATTAAGTCGGACGTTTGATGGAGTATTTCTGTGCCACAAATACTCGTTCCGGTTTCTCACAAGTATCGGAAAGTTTTTTCCGAGTATGGATATGTGTGACATCAAATGGGGTGGAATTTCCTTATACGGGTCCTAAGGGCACTTTTCCCGGAAGGGCGCGCACACCCGTAGACCAGAGCGAGAGAGCGAAAGCAGTTCGCCAATCAAAGCGCTTTGCTCGACTGCGCTGCAGTCACAGGACTTCACAATATCAAACAGACAGGCAGTCCAAACAAAGAAACAAAGAAACAAAACAGACAGGGAGAGTAATGCAGGGAACAGGGCAAGGTATCAAAAAACAAGAAACAAGAAAATCAGGAGAGTGCTCAGAATTGCAGTGTAACATTAAACAAGACTTAGCGGTGAGTGAATGAATGACCAAAGTTATGGGAAATGTAGTTAGTGAGTGAATATAGTCTTATGTGTGGAGTGCCCTCTGGTGGCTCTCAAGGGCACTCCAGCTGGTGATCGTTACATAGCCCCCCCTTTAAGGAGCGGATTCCAGACGCTTCTAAAACTGTCATGGAGGGAGGAGGAGCGGAGGCGGACCCGGGGGCAGGATGGAGGGCCAGGCCCGTGGAGCAGATAACGACCTGGAGACTGCGGCAAGCTGTGGCGGATCAGGCTGTGCAGGCGACCAGGGCGGATCAGGCTGTGCAGGCGACCAGGGCGGATCAGGCTGTGCAGGCGACCAGGGCGGATCAGGCTGTGCAGGCGGCCAGGGCGGATCAGGCTGTGCAGGCGACCAGGGCGGATCAGGCTGTGCAGGCGGCCAGGGCGGAGACAACCCTTCAGGCGGCCAGGGAGGAGACGACCCTTCAGGTGGCCAGGGAGGAGACCATGACACAGGAACAGACACAGTCACAGGACTTCACAACATCAACAATGTCACCAAAGATGTGTGTTTTTGGTTGTCAGGGCAAGACAACACTGTACAGCTTTCCAAAGAACCCAGCGTTAATGGGACAGTGGATGGAGTTTGTTTTTTCCGGAGCAGCAACGGAGTTGTACAAGTGTTTTGTTTGTTCCCTGCATTTCGGCGACGATGGTTCTATAAGCAAGGCCCAGTTCGAGTCGCATATGTAGCTCGTCTAATGCTGAAAGATGGAGCGGTCCCAGCGATTAAGGTTCACAGTCGTGTGTTGGAAGCAGGCGGCGAGTAAAACCGCTTCAAATGTCTTTGTGTTGTTAGCTATCGACATGTTCATTCAAATGCGCTACTATTCCATTGTTTTTCTATGTAAACACACACTAGTCTGACGTGCAAAACCGTTACCCTTGCTCCTGCTAACATTAAATCACATATAATAGTCCATAAACCAAATAATGTCCTCATAAACCATGAGTACCGTAAATCCTCTAATATAGGCCCGGGCCTTTATTTTACTCAAGCGCATCGCGGTCCAGGCCTTTATTGGAAGGAGGCCAGAATTAGAGGCAGGCCTCAATTTCTATTTGAGCAAATCAAACTACCAGTAGAATGACTAAAAATGAGATTTTGCGTCTATTTCAACCTATAAAATACTAGGTTCATTTATTGAAAACGTACAGTTACCATAACATTATGGTATGCATACAGAACATTAACAACAAATACCGGTAATTCAGGCTAAATTCCAGTGTAGAAATATGGTAACAAAAACGTAGCAAACATAGGCTACCGGTAGTGCATTGTAAACACAACCATACACGGTGATAATTAGGTTATTGATTCATAACAAAAGGCAACAGACACCTTACCGCTCCAAAGTTTAACCATTCCTGTCTCGTTTGGTTTGAAGTTATAAAAAAAAAATCCTCCAATTCTGTTTAATCCTCGTCCTCCACAATTTCCTCCTCCTTTTCATCTCTCCCTGTGAACTCCTCATCACTCCGCGCCAGCCTCTACAACAAGTTAATTATTGTACAGCTCCTCTTCGTCCTCCTCATGTTCCGCTGACCGCTGCGCGTCTGTTCTCATCCTCGCGCCGTAAACGTTAGCCTACCGGACCCGGTGACTGAAGTCTCACGTGCTAGTCAAGAGTGAGGTGATCAGACATCCCAACCTGAAAAAAGTCATTTCAGGGAGGTATCTCTCCTAAAATTATGTAGATCACTTGTACTATTTACATAAGCTGCTTATACTATTTATGTAAACTGCTTTTATTTATATTTCATTGCAACTTTAAACAGGTCTAAGGAGTTTGTTGTTTTCATGTAGCCTTGGCAACTAGCCGACCTGAAAAATATGCACATGAAATGAAACTTGTTTAACTCAACCATAACATGTTAGTTACAAACTGTAGAGCGTGCAAGATTGTCATTATGTTTATACTTTATATTTTCGTTTTTTGGGGCACTCTCCCTGTTTCTAAATACACTCCAGTGTATGGCGCTCCAGTTTCTAAATACACTGAACTGATTAATTTGGTTCGGGAGAAGAGATAAAAGCCCGCCCACACTGACAATTGATTGGTTGACTTACCGAAACAAGCCAATCATGACGCTCTCCGTCTTACATGCGCTTCATTAGGTGCACACTAGCACACACACGTAAGGTTTCTCGCCAGGGTTGCCATATTGGGCGGTTTCCCGCCCAATTGGGCGGTTTCGCAATCTATTTTGCGGGCAAAAATAGGTTTGGGCGGGTGGATAAAAATTGGGCTGGTTTTGGATCAGTTCGGCTGGGTTTTTTTAGCCGAAACACCGGCACTTCAGATCCTTCTTCCTGCGACCCTCTGTTCAGCAGGAAGCAGTCTCTCACTCACTCACACACACACACACACACACACACTACATCACGTCACGGCACGCCGGCACCGCCCGCCCCTTACACACTAGATCGCGGGAAGTTTGACTGTAGTATAGTATTTACTAGAGCTTTTGTCTTTTGTGCTAATCAAATTATTCTTAATAATTGTTCAAAGCGATTTTCACGAAAACTCACACTCCTGTTTGATGGGGAATAGGCTCAGGCAGTTCGACCTGTACAAATAAATAATTTTATTAACACTATATTTGTTTTTGTGTTAATCAAATTTTGAGTTAATAAATTTTTTTTGTCTAGAGATGGCCCGCCATGCATGAACGTTCTGCTTCTGCAAAGAGCGCACTGACATGTTCTATAAATGTTCAACGTGATTTTCGTGTAATGTTATTCATGAATATGCATGTTTCATGTGTCTATTTGAAATAATTAAAATGTTAAAATGGGTTATTTTGTGTGTCCATATATCCACTCAATGTTTTCATGTTAGGCTAATGCTTTTGTTCCAAGCGACTTTTATTGACAATAAACAGACTAAGTTGATCGCATTATTTTCCGTAGCATAAGCTTATAGTTTAATAGTATAATAGTCAGACTGAGGACGCTTTTGCGTCCATTCCGTTTTCCTTTTTTAAACCAGAAATGAAATATGGAAACGCGGTTTCTTCTTTTTTTATTTTAACACTGATTAATAAAATTAGCAGAAACAAGGTAATTTTCCTAATATCTTATTATTATTTTATTACAAATAATATAGGCTAAATGATTTAAACTTTTTTTTAATGTGTAAATATGCTCAATTTAAGTAGGGTTTTTGCGTCAATACACAGATTCTAAAAGTGCCCATAGCAGCGCCTTTTCTTCTGGAATCAATAGAATGACTACGGACAGAGGCATAGAAGGTCGGTCAGTGTACTTTTTTGTTCATTCATTATTCTATTTCGGAATGAAAGATAACATTTAAAAAAGGGTGCAGCTTGGTTTTTTGTTTAAAAGAAAAAAAAAGCAGAAATGGTTGTATTTTGTTTTCCAATTGTATTGTTGTCATCAAATAATAGTATTAGAAAATTGGACGACATTTCCATTCGTTTTTTAATTTGTAATCATTATTTGTAAGTTTGTTGTGTTTCATTTGACTGATCCTATCTTTACCTGGAAATAATTTTACAAAAGAACATTTGTAAAGTGACATTTTTTATATGAATCTGTTCGTTTTTAGTTTATAAAAATGCAAAACGTAATTAAAAAAAATCCAAAAATAAGTTATTTTATTTTGTGCGCATGGAATTTGTGTATAGCCTACGTTTTGATTTAAATTTCGTTATTCAACATAGTATTTAAAAATACAACAACCATTCTATTTTTGTTTTTGTTTCCATGGTTAAAAACGAAAAAGGAATGGCAAAAGTACAAGGACCGCTGCGTTCATTTCATTTAATGTTGTTTCTGAAATCGGATAGGCTGGTCGATAAATGGTTAATTTTATAGCTTGTTAATGATTTCAATGTATTTAAACGAGAAACAAGCCCAAAAAAATTGGGCGGTTTTTGGGCGGTTTTTGGCGAAGTTTTTGGCTGGAAAATCCTGCTGGCATCTGGCAACTCTCCCTCTCTGCCGTGCGCGCGTGCACAGTTTGTGTCTCGCATGCGCGCTCTTGCTCGCTCGCTCGCTCTAGATTGCGGGAGAATTTTACTAATTTGCGGGCATCAGGGAGCCGCTATAAATATGCGGGAGACTTGGGATGTCTGGGTGATTGACATGACCAGTACCCTGTGGTACTTGCATGTTACTATCACAAGCAAGCATAATGTTGAGGCCTGCCCAGAAAAACGTTGGTTCTAATAATAGCCCCGGCCGCTATTAGAGACCGGCCTTTATTTACCTTCGGTGACAGCGAGACCGGCCAATGTTGGAGACCCGGCCGCTAATGGAATACAGGCCAATATTAGAGGATTTACGGTAAACACACACAAATGTTGTAAAACTCATGCATGATAAGCCACTAAGCAAATATATAACGTTACAGTACACACCATTGAGACGTCTTGCTGTAGTCGTCATTGCTGCTGCTCCTGTTCAATTTCAGCCTCCGGATCAGATTCTGGATCATATATGTGTGGTTGAATCTGATTGATAGTCATGGTTTATTTAAAATAACGTTTTCTTTTCCACGTTTAAGGATGTCACCGCTTTCAGACACTCTCAACGCAATAGCTGGGCGCGCTCGTGATTCTTTAGCTCCGCCCACACGATACGCCTCCAGCCGCTCTGCTTTTTCGCAAAGACTCGGTACAGCGTATCTTTCTTTTATAAATATAATAAAACTAAAGACTTTTCGGAGATATGAAGGATGCAATACTACTCTATAGGTACTCAAGATTGACACGAGATTGACTGAAACTGAGTGTTTCATCCCCCTTTAAAGCTTAGTTTGTTTATTTCGCTCTCTTCCTTTAAAAATTAAATTCGGTCAATAGTACAAGATCATTGCACTTGTTTTTAGTTATTTGTTTGTTTTATATAGCTGTGTTATTTGTAACTTAAGTTAAACTTGTGTTATTATGTTTTTATTAGAACTGGTTCTCAACTGACTTACCTGGTTAAATAAAGGTTCATTAATGAATTGAGCAGCATGTGCAACAGGAATGTATGTAAATTGTGAAACATTCTGCTACCTTAATTTGTCTTTATTCTCTTCATAAATAGCATCAAATGACATACAGTAAATCATGTTTCATCTCAAACATATTCTTTGTCATGAAGATTATTGGTAAAAAAGTACACTAACCTAAACAAAAGAGACTAAATTGTTTATTGTGGTGGAAATTACGGAAGCATGTAAGAGTGGACTCCTCCAGGTGTTCAGGCTGGAGGGTTATCGAACAACTAAAGAAACGTTATCAGAAAGATGGAAGAAAACTGTACATTTCTCGTATATTTCCACCCACTGCAACTTATACCAACGACGGAAATAAGTGCAGTTACAATAGCAAAATTTGTGGGAGAGCGTTGCTATAATGTGACTATATTGTATTGCAATAGGGAGCAATTCAAAGACAATGCCAAATCAAAACTAGTTAGCACAGTATTTGTAATAGAAAGGATTTATTAACAAAATCTGGTTATGGTTACACTTAAAATAGCTTCAAAATGGATGTATGTGTTATGAACTGCTCCGAGACTCGAAGGTGGATCCAAATGCAGCTTTATTTGAGGGCAATCCAGAAGCGTAATCCAAGGTACAGTCAAGGGTCATACACAGACAGGCAGTCCAAACAAAGAAACAAAGAAACAAAACAGGCAGGGACCAGAGGCAAGAGAGTAATCCAGGGAACAGGGCAAGGTATCAAAAAACAAGAAACAAGAAAATCAGGAGAGTGCTCAGAATTGCAGTGTAACATTAAACAAGACTTAGCGGTGAGTGAATGAATGACCAAAGTTATGGGAAATGTAGTTAGTGAGTGAATATAGTCTTATGTGTGGAGTGCCCTCTGGTGGCTCTCAAGGGCACTCCAGCTGGTGATCGTTACATAGCCCCCCATTTAAGGAGCGGATTCCAGACGCTCCTAAAACTGTCACGGAGGGAGGAGGAGCGGAGGCGGACCCGGGGGCGGGATGGAGGGCTAGGCCCGTGGAGCGGATAACGACCTGGAGACTGCGGCAAGCTGGGAGGCCACGGCGGATCAGGCTGTGCAGGCGACCAGGGCGGATCAGGCTGTGCAGGCGACCAGGGCGGATCAGGCTGTGCAGGCGACCAGGGCGGATCAGGCTGTGCAGGCGGCCAGGGCGGATCACGCTGTGCAGGCGACCAGGGCGGATCAGGCTGTGCAGGCGGCCAGGGCGGAGACGACCCTTCAGGCGGCCAGGGAGGAGACGACCCTTCAGGTGGCCAGGGAGGAGACCATGGCACAGGAACAGACACCGGCTCAGAAACAGGACCAGACACCGGCTCAGGAACAGGAACAGACACCGGCTCAGGAACAGGAACAGACACCGGCTCAGGAACAGGAACAGACACTGGCTCAGGAACAGGAACAGACACCGGCTCAGGAACAGGAACAGACACCAGCTCAGGAACAGGAACAGACACCTGCTCAGGAACAGGAACAGACACCGGCTCAGGAACAGGAACAGACACCGTGTCAGGAACAGGAGCAGACATCGGCTCCGCGAAGACCATCTTGTCCTGGGACACTGGTTCGGCGAAGACCATCTTGTCCTGGGACACTGGTTCGGCGGAGGCCATCTTGTACGGAGACACTGGCTCGGCGGCGGCCATCTTGTACGGAGACGCTGGCTCGGCGGCGGCCATCTTGTATGGAGACGCTGGCTCGGCGGCGGCCATCTTGTACGGAGACGCTGGCTCGGCGGCGGCCATCTTGTACGGAGACGCTGGCTCGCCGGAGTCCATCTTGTCAAGAGACACAGGCGTGGAGTCGGCCATCTTGTCCGAAGACACAGACACGGGAAGAGGAAGAGGAACAGATTCAGGCTCGGTGGGACGAGACTCTTGACAGGCAGACGTGACGTGAAGCTCTGTCTCTGGATCGGCAGAAGTGACGTGAAGCTCGGTCTCTGGATCGGCAGAAGTGACGTGAAGCTCGGTCTCTGGATCGGCAGAAGTGACGTGAAGCTCAGTCTCTGGATCGGCAGAAGTGACGTGAAGCTCAGTCTCTGGATCGGCAGAAGTGACGTGAAGCTCAGTCTCTGGATCGGCAGAAGTGACGTGAAGCTCTGTCTCTGGATCGGCAGAAGTGACGTGAAGCTCTGTCTCTGGATCGGCAGAAGTGACGTGAAGCTCTGTCTCTGGATCGGCAGAAGTGACGTGAAGCTCTGTCTCTGGATCGGCAGAAGTGACGTGAAGCTCTGTCTCTGGATCGGCAGAAGTGACGTGAAACTCTGTCTCTGGATCGGCAGAAGTGACGTGAAGCTCTGTCTCTGGATCGGCAGAAGTGACGTGAAGCTCTGTCTCTGGATCGGCAGAAGTGACGTGAAGCTCTGTCTCGGCAGAAGTGACGTGAAGCTCTGTCTCTGGATCGGCAGAAGTGACGTGAAGCTCTGTCTCTGGATCGGCAGAAGTAACGTGAAGCTCTGTCTCTGGATCGGCAGAAGTAACGTGAAGCTCTGTCTCTGGATCGGCAGACGTGACGCTCTCAGTCTCAGGGGCTCTCAGTCTCAGTCTCAGGGGCATGACGCATACTGCCTTGGCTTCGGCAGATTTGGCGTGAAGTGCGGGCTCGGCTGGACTGGCGTGAAGTGCAGACTCAGCTGGACTGGGGTGAAGTGCAGACGGTGACATGGCGTGCCACGGAAGGAAGCTCTCCAGGCATCTGGAGAGTGCCTCTCTCCAATCCAGACCGGAAAGATCGGGAAGCTCCCTCGGGTTGACCTCCTTAGCCCCCCTCCGGTAACAAAACTTAATTGCCTCGTCCCCCAGAGAGCAAGAGGCAGCGAGAGGAACAAACCCCCAGGTGTACTGGAACAGATCGAGGCTATCCAGGGCCAAGACTGCGACCTGTCCAGCGAACTCCCGGCTCATGCTGGGAAGATCAGGCGAGATCCGTTCTGCTGGATCCCTGGAAGTCATAGCTGCTGGATCGGGGTGTGGCTAAGTCTTCTGTTACGAACTGCTCCGAGACACGAAGGTGGATCCAAATGCAGCTTTATTTGAGGGCAATCCAGAAGCGTAATCCAACGTACAGGCAAGGGTCATACACAGACAGGCAGTCCAAACAAAGAAACAAAGAAACAAAACAGGCAGGGACCAGAGGCAAGAGAGTAATCCAGGGAACAGGGCAAGGTATCAAAAAACAAGAAACAAGAAAATCAGGAGAGTGCTCAGAATTGCAGTGTAACATTAAACAAGACTTAGCGGTGAGTGAATGAATGACCAAGGTATAAATAGACAGGGAATGTTGCGTATGGGGCTGCATACACAGGAGACACAGGTGAAATGCAATCAGTGAATGAGGTACAGGTGAATGTGATCAGTGATAAGTGATGATGAGTCCGGGCAGTGAGTTATGGGAAATGTAGTTAGTGAGTGAATATAGTGAATATGTGTGGAGTGCCCTCTGGTGGCTCTCAAGGGCACTCCAGCTGGTGATCGTTACAGTATGAGATGATAAACGTATACCATTAATTGTACACAACATGAATAAAATATTACCTGAGGGATAGAGAAAGAGAGAGAGAGAGAGAGCAAGATAGGGAGAGAGAGAAGAAGAGAGCAAAGAAGAGAAGACCCAATGACCTCAAGAGCCAGAGAAAAAGAGAGAAAGAGCAACAGTTCCAATCATCTTTTATCTATTCCTTGACCATGTGACTGAAACCAAATGTATTCATTTAAAATGACCAATCAGATCAAACTCAAACATGACACATTCAAACTGACCAAACTTTCCCCCCACTATACTAAAGGCGTGAAAACATTTGGCCTGCAGGCTTCTCTATTGTCTTCCAGATGGCCCTTCTGATAAGGAATGTGGGTTAACAACAGTAAAGCAAATTTCTTTGTTGGATTTCAAATATCAAATATCTTTGATTATTTTCAATTCCTTCAAGCATGTAAGTTTATATCTCACAATTAAAAAAAAAATCAGAATTGCAAGATAAAAATATAAAAACAACTATCTTTTTTATTCAGTGGCAGAAAACATGCTTCCAAATGAAATTAGTGTGGTAGCCATAATTATACACCGATCACGCATAACTTTGTGACCACCTTCCTAATATTCCTGAACCATTTTGCTTTGTGGCATTATCCTGCTGAGAGAGGCCACCAGGGAATACCGTTTCCATGAAAGGGTGAACATGGTCTGCAACAATGCTTAGGTAGGTGGTACATGTCGAAGTAACATCCACATGGATGGCAGGACCCAAGGTTTCCCAGCAGAACATTGCCCAAAGCATCACACGACCTCCGCCGGCTTGCCTTCTTACCATAGTGCATCCTGGTGTCATGTGCTCCCCAGGTAAACAACACACACGCACCCGGCCATCCACGTGATGTAAAAGAAAACGTGATTCATCAGACCAGGCCACCTGCTTCCATTGCTCCATGGTTCAGTTCTGATGCTCACGTGTCCACTGTTGGTGATTTCGGCACTGACTGGCCTACGGCTATGCAGCCCCATACGCAACAAACTGTGATGCTCTGTGTATTCTGACACCTTTCTATCAGAACCAGCATTAACAATTTGAGCTCCAGTAGCTCGTCTGTTTGATCGGACCACACGGGTCAGCCTTTGCTCCCCACATGCATCAATGAGTCTTGGCCGCCCATAACCCTGTCGCCGGTTCACCCCTGTTCCTTCCTTGGACCACTTTTGGTAGATACTGACCACTGCAGACCGGGAACACCCCACAAGAGCTGCAGTTTTGGAGATGCTCTGACCCAGTCGTCTAGCCATCACAATTTGGCCCTTGTCAAACTCACTCAAATCCATTTTTCCTGCTTCTAACACATTAACTTTGAGGATAAAATGTTCACTTGCTGCCTAATTTATCCCACCCACTAACAGGTGATGTGATGACGTGATAATGATAATGATGATAATTAAATCTTTAATTTTTTTAAATAAAAAAAGCAACCCCTGGAACATAGAAGTGCCTGAAGTTGAAGAAATACCTACAAATCCTCTCACACAAATTGCTGAAAAATGTGGTACCCTCTCACAGTCCCTTAAAGGAACCGTCATTTATTTACCATAAGGGAAAATCAGATAAATACATTAAAGAAATAAATGTGGTGGGGTTAAACATTTAATTAATCTAATTTATTATGAATACAAAGAAATCAATAATACCAGTAACCTACAATAACACCTATTATTAATGCAATATTCCACAAGCCTACATCTCTGTTTTGGTTGCAATAAAATTATATTGTACGTATCACTCTCTATACAAAAACATACACAGGGTAGAACCTCACTTTACACACACATGCTAACGTTGCTTTAATGTCTTTTTGCATTGTGTTGTAAAATATTCTAAGATGTCACACCTAATATTATAGGAAGTATATAGACGTGACAAGAGCAATCCTTAAATGAGCCTTGTGCGCATTATAGGAAATCCTCACGAGAGCCATCAGAGGTCGTGCTAAACATTTCATGCTAATGGCATCATGGAGGATCACTGTCTGGAGGATTGTAGCAGAGCAGAAACAGATGCTGACTGTATGTTGTGGGATTACAGAACAGGC
Organism: Romanogobio albipinnatus; assembly: GCA_023566225.1. Classification (NCBI taxonomy): domain Eukaryota; kingdom Metazoa; phylum Chordata; class Actinopteri; order Cypriniformes; family Gobionidae; genus Romanogobio; species Romanogobio albipinnatus. The sequence continues at coordinate 70,064,981 of CM042239.1, read as the reverse complement.
ATGAGACAGACTTTACTAATACATTTCAAATCCTCCCTAACACCTTTAAAGAGATTTGTGAGGCAGCGGTAAGGGCTAAGAAGGTTCATGAGTGTTTAATGTTGGTCTTTGAGGACACACAGATGCATTGTAAAAAGCTGAAGCTGTGCAGTTGTGTTGACCGATCAAACAGGGAATGTTCTCAGAACATTGTATAACATTCTGGCAAGGTTATGAACCAACGTTTTTTGTTTTACAGTAATGCTAACAGAACGTTCTTTCAAAGTTATGTAGTATTTTCTCAAAACATTTGCACAAAAGCATTATTTATACACCACTCATGGAATGTTTTTTCCGGAAACATTTTAGTCGGACGTTCATCTAATGCTTTTTAAATGAATGTTCTCTGAACATTGTGAAACATTCCCATAATGTTTGCAACATGATAGAATGGAATGTTCCTGTAACATTTGTATAACCACCAGCTGTGCGAGTAAACCTGGCCTCAAGAGGCATGCTAGTGACTGATGATAAAGATTGCAGTCTTCACCAATGTAAACCCTCCAGTTCAACTCGCCCCGCTCCGAGCTGGATTCACACCAATGTTTCGGGGCATGCCCATCTCCCATGCCTGAAACATTGGCTTGAATCCCGCTCGGAGTGGGGCGAGTTGAACTGGAGGGTTTACATTGGTGCCGTTACCCGGGTGGGAGTGAGGTTTAGGGGGGTGAATGTAATGGAGGCCAGCTAGTAAGAGCAGTGCAGGTAAACCTCACTTCCATGGCCTCAAGAGGTGCACTAGCATCTGATATTAGAGGCTGTGTACTTGTTAGCACGCATGCCTCCCATGTAAGAAATACCAGTTTGAATCCCGCTCGGAGCGGGCGAGTAGAACCAAAGGGGTTGCATTGGTGCCGTGACCCAGATGGGAGTGAGGTTTGGGGGGTGAATGTAATGGAGGCCAGCTAGTAAGAGCTGTGCAGGTAAACTCTATTTCCCTGGCCTCAAGAGACGCACTAGCATCTGATGTTAGAGGCTGCATCTTTGTTAGCATGGCCACCTCCCATTCCAGAAACACCAGTTCAAATCCCACTTGGAGTGTGACAAGTAGAACTGGTGGGTTTACTTTGGTGACGTGACCCGGATGGGAGTGAGATCTGGGGGGTGAATGTAATGGAGGCCAGCTAGTAAGAGCTGTGCAGGTAAACTCTACTTCCCTTGGCCTCAAGAGACGCACTAGCATCTGAGGCTTGAGGTTGCATGCTTGTTAGCAGGCACGCCTCCCATGCAAGAAACACCAGTTTGAATCCCGCTCGGAACGGGGCAAGTAGAACCGGAGGGGTTACAATGGTGTGGTGACCCAGATGGTAGTGAGGTTTGGTGGGGTGAATGTAATGGAGGCCAGTTAGTAAGAGCTGTGAGGGTAAACTCTACTTCCTTGGCCTCAAGAGACGCACTAGCATCTGATGTTAGAAGCTTCGTCTTTGTTAGCACACCCGCCTCCCATGCCAGAAACACCCGTTTGAATCCTGCTTGGAGTGGGGCGAGTAGAACTGGAGGGGTTGCATTGGTGCATTGACCCGGATGGGTGTGAGGTTTAGGGGGTGAATGTAACAGAGGCCAGCTAGTAAGAGCTGTAGGAGTAAATATCATTCCCCTGGCCTCAAGAGGTGTGCTAGAGGCTGCGGAAACACCAGTTCAGATCCCACTCGGAGAAGTGCGAGTAGTACCGTAGGGGTTACACTTAGCAGGAGCAGGAGCTGTTTCTATGCGTTCTGACCATTAAGATGTATTTGTTTGGTTCAAACTTGATTCAGTCATATTAAATAATATATTTTTGAAAACCTGAGGCAGTGTTTCTCAACTGGTTTTGCTCAAAGAACCAGGGCTTAACTAGTTAGTATGGCTCTGTTAGTCCCTGCTGGTAGTTGTTGAATCTACACAATTTAGCAGCTAAAAGCTTCTTTATCCACCGAAGTTCTTAGAAAAAGTGGCTGTGTATTATATTTTATATATAATATTTGATGCAACATTATAGATAGAAATATATATTTTTAATATATTAAAGAAAATAATAGGAATTGGGAGTAGGTAGCATGCTCATCTAATTGTATAACAATTCAAGGAAATATAAAGGCCATCTCACTCCTATGATCATTCCTCTGGCATCCTATTGTATTATTAACTTTATTAATTAAGTAGTCTAGGGGGGATTTAAAGCTCAAGCCATATCTCATGCTGAAGCCCTCCATCACAGAGAGCAACCCAAATCTGTTTACCTTCATCTCACTGAGGGATTATATGAATATGTGAACTCGGCAAGTGGATAATAAAACATAATATTAAACATAATTAACAGCATAGTTGCAAACTTTGGAAAAAAGGCCAATTATTTATGCATTTATATTCAGCTGCTCACAAAGGATTCATCTGAATCTTAAATAATGCATAAATTACAACCAATAAAATAAATAAATATGAAATGCATATTAAACACACAACAAAATGTGACAAAGTCAAATCTGGCTAACCATATAAAATTGTTGTATATATAATTTAAAAAAAGAGCTATATTTACAACAGTTGCCATGCATATTAAATGCCCCCAGTCTAAAAACGTGCCTGTTTTCTGGCATTTACGTAGGCATTTACATATTATGATGGATAAGAAGGATTTTGCTGCAAGCCTCCTTAATAATCAACGCACCTGTCATACTTCTCTGTAACCTCTGTTTCTGTGGAAACCCAGACGTTATCTTATGAGAAAATCAGTGAGTCGTACATTAGCGTCCTCTTGTTACACTTCTTGGGGGATCACAAACAAACAGATGTGTTGATTGCAAGGATTTACAATAAATCCAGATCCGTGTGAAATAACTTCATGGTTTTGATGTCTCGACATGAATATATGAGCAGAATGATCTGTGATGTCACAGGAAATTTGGTATGTAACAGGATTAATGATATTCTGGAGGTAGAGGTGTTGTCTGTATTGTGATGTAGGAGCTCTCGAGTAAGAAAACAATATGCTCAAGGGAAATGATTATTTTTTCTGATTTCTTTTTCATGCAGTCTTCAATGTTGCCACTTATTCATAAGACTAAATGCAATTGTGATTGATTACTAAATTATATTTCACAGTGTAAATGCTTCCCCTGAAGCATGTCGAGACACCATTATAATATCTGCAATTTTGTTATGTGTTTTAATGCATTATACTTTCTAAAGGTGTAACAATGAATAGATAAGTACTGTATGTATTATACAGTTATTTATGAGACCATGCAATGCATTATAAGGTGCATTACAAAGCATAATTGATGCATTAAATACAGGCTTTAAGTTAAGTTTTACAGAAATGTCCTTAAATCACCATTGTGAAATGCTTTTTATTTTTATTAATTTAAAAACTCTTCCATATTCAGTGTTGCTTTTGTATGATACAGAATATTTTTCCATTCCTATGAAGACGAGGATTTGAAAACTCTGTATATTTCAGTCATGACATAAAATGAAAAGTATGAATATGTATAGTGAATTAAATTCAATGGCATCTTCCAGAAACAGTCTTTCAAAGAATAGATACAAGGTAATGCTTATCAACTATAAGGCTGCTTGAAAAAGGAAGTGACCGTCAAAAAGAGGTGAGTTGTGCAGCTCAATTAAATTCCCTTCAGATCACAAACTTAGATATGAAAGGCTTAGTCAGTAGTCTTGGCTATTCCTTCAGGATGAGTTAATAAACTCTGACTGCGCTCAGTCACTGAGGGGTTGTGCTCAGCTCACCTTTTAAAGACTCAAATATTTTATTAGACAACAACCACCTAAATCAATATTGAAACATTATGCAGACTCAGAGGACGAGGGAGGGTAGAATCTATATGCAGTGGGCTTAATCAAAAGCAGAAAAATATGCACAAAACACTAGGGAAACAAGGAACACAAGGAATATGAGGAGCAGAACTGAGAACAGCGGTATACAGTGCCGCCGCTCCCACCACACACATCATGCGCTGCGCGTAGGGCACCAACTGCTGAGGGGGGCACCACAAGAAAATCCCCCAGCCCCACTCCACCGCTCAGCTCTACAAAGGCAAGAAAGTCGCCACCACAGGCATCATAAAGTCTTAACTTAACACTTAGGGCATCAAGACGGCCAGCAGTGGGACTGGCGGTACATAATCGTGATAACATAAGCCCTGTTTCCACCGCAGGAACTAGGGACTTTGGGGTGGTACTCGTGTGTTTCAACCGCAGGGACCAGGGTCTAAATGAAGTTCCGGGTAAAAAAAAAATCCCCCTTAGAAGGTCCCTGCTCGCAAGGTAGTACTTTTTCAAAGTTCAGGAACTTTCGGGGGTGGGACTTGGGTACTGAACATGCCGATTGGTTGAGTTCATGCCGCATTTTGATTGGTTGACTCCATGCAGCATTTTATTTCAACCACCATTTTTAAAAGTCTGTTGCAGTGCGTGCAGTAAGAGTTGTTTGCTATTCAAATCAACAATGGACTTTAAAAAAATACGACAGATGGGCCGACAACGAGGTTCAGGCTTTATTAAGCTTATATACAGAGGATGAAATCCAGTGGGAACGGGAAAGACATGCGCAGTCCTACATCAACGGACTAATCTTCACTGTACTTTTAGACCGCGATGGAAATGCAGACAGCAACAGGTCTGGGTGAAAAGAGTTCCTGGGACAAATTGTTCTGGGTAATTTTGGTGGAAACGGGGCTATACACGTTCAGTGAAATGAGGAGAATCAAGAATTATTCATAATTCTATCATTAAGAATTATTAATGACTTAATAATGACATTCAAGACCTGACAATGAATGCTGGAAACAGAGGGGTTTACTCACAGCTTAATGAGACTAACAGGGAACATCTGGAAACAACCAGGGAACTAATCAATGGGAAAACTACAACTGGACTACAAAATAGGAAACAGGAAACCAAAAGTCAAATGTAGAGTACATTTACACCACAAGGATGTACTAAAAATGGAAATGTTTTTCTTTTGCGTTTTTCAAAAACACTGTATTTTGCTGCCAGGCCAGTAGGTGGCGATGTCACTTTGTAAAGAAACTCTACACGCCTATAGTCATAATATGCATGCACATGGGGTAAACGTTTTCACAAATTGGCATTTTTATAGTTTACACGGAGACAAAAGCGGTATCGTTTTCAAAAACGTGCACTTTGAAAAAAGTTTGTGTTTTCAGGCCCCCAAATAATGATAATACATAGGAATAAGGATAATGTAAGTACACAACAGCATGAAATATACTGTGTGTGCAAGTGTTTTTGGACACAGTCTAGAAATCTAGACGCACCCTAGCGGCAGCAAATCTAATTTGCAGCAAGGGCATCTAGCAACTCTCCGTTGGCTTGCGAGCTGGAAAAACCAAACTCTGGTCAGGCCAATCACATCGTGGGCGGGCTTAACATAATGACGGCAGAGTTGCTGCGGTTCCGTGTGCTACTTGTAAACAAAGAAGCTGGTGAACAGCTGTCTTTCGAATCGGCTTTGGCCGCGACTTCTTGAAGACTTGGAGTTAAGCTTTTCTTTGAGAATAGAACAAAGAACGCCACTGAAGTCATTCTTAAGAAAGGAAGATGTGTTCGGAGTTTTGCTGACTGGATACGGCGAAAGTTTAATCTATCAACTAGCTCCGCGTCTCCTTCTTTCTTGCTCTGGTTGGTTGTGGCGCTATCCTACTGCATGCAGAGGGAATTTGAAAAACAACCTTTATCCCGCCCCTCGGATAAAGCCCTGCCAATGGTGAGTTCCCAGACCCAACATCTTGATGTGGGTCTAGCTTGTCAGGCTAACAGGGAACACAAATAAAACAAAGAACCTTTGACAAATATATTGCTTAGGTGAAGACCCAAGGCTGCCTCTCTAATGTTAAGTTATGGATGTGTTTTGATACTCACAATGTAAACAGTCCAGAGTAAATATATGTTCAAGTATCCATCTGTCTTCAGGTTATGGCTTCTGTGAGAACTGGTCTCAAGAGCACAATAAATTCCACTGTGACATGGGGAATGTGAAAATGTGTCAAAATTCAGTCGCCATTTACTATGCAAGCTTGCACTAGATCAGGGGTGCCCAATTCTGTTCCTGGAGATATACCTACATGCAGAGTTCAGATCCAACCCTGATCCAGCACACCAGTCTGTAATTATCAAGTGCTACTGAAGATTAATCAGCTGCTTCAGTTGTGTCTGATCAGGGTTGTAGGAAGGTATATCTCCAGGGACAAAATTGGGCACCCCTGCACTAGATGGATGTGCTTGACCGTTGCACTCACATCTCATGTCTTTCATATATGATACTGTCCATAAACACAGCGATCAAGTTAAGGTCACCATCAAATCAAAATGGACTATTCTTATTTTTATGGAATATTGTAGAATTTATTATAAATTATTTTTCAATGCATAAGTTTTTTTTCATGTGCCCTTGTAATGATTATTCAAGATAACCTCCCCTCCCTTATGCAGCGACATCTCTTCTCTTTTCTGATGATGTGTTTACTGGCGCAAAGACGGGGTAACCTGTCACTCACATGAGATCCACCAATAGCAAACCACAACCATCCAATTAAGACTCACGCTCTACATTTTTTCCTTATTCCAGAAGCAGTTTCACTCAGATATAAGCTACAATAAAAGAAGTTTGACTTTTAAAAACATGTCTCTAGACCTTTGTTTGTCATTCTACAACCCTGCGTCTCGTGTTTATGAGTGCAAAAATTAGTGTAGCAGTGCCCGCCCACTTTTTGGTTCCAAAAGTATTTGTCACATTCATTTTGTTTTCCCATAGGGATTTTTTTTTTTTAAAGTATTTGTTAAAGAATTATGTCCCATTCTATAAATATATTAGCGTCCAAACCAACGATAATATTCGATTTATTATAAGCATGCAGTTATGTCATCTGTCACTTTAAATGCTCAAGCTCTTCAAAGTCAGGTGGATTCTGATTGTCTGATTGATCTGGTTGTCAATTGGCTTTATGCACAGCTGCACTACTTCCTGAACTTCAGCCAGCTCCTTTGTTTCCTGTCTGCCATTATTGGACAAACTGATTCATCCAGGTGTGCCTGACCTCTGTAGTCACAGCAACAATAATCAGACACACCTGGATTAATCAGTTTGTCCAATAATGGCAGACAGGAAACAAAGGAGTTGGCTGAAGGTCAGGAAGTAGTGCAGCTGTGCATAAAGCCAATTTTTTATTATTCATTAGCTGGAAAAAATAGTTCTGGGGGGTATTCCAGAAAGCATGGTTAACTTACCATCACATATACAGCACCTTGAACTCTCGGTTGATTAACCCGAACCTTGCTTCCTCGAGGTATGCTGGTTCCAAAAACGAGTCCCGGAGTACGTTCAGACAACTCAGAATATGTTCCCAGTTAACACACAAGACATCCTCAACAGAGCGACGAATCGATGATTCACCATGGAAACAGACGCTAAGAAAGAGCGCGCCACTCTACTTCCTCTTCTTCTTTTGTTTAATGCCGATTTACATAACCTACTTAATGCACATCGCCACCTATTTGGTGGTTATGCAATCATTTTTACGATATTTTCATTTAATAAGTAATCTTTATTCACTGAGAATAAGGATTATATTATTTGTTTGATGATAATTAATCGAATGCAGATCCATGTGTGAGATGAAAATAAAATAAATAATAAATATATTTGAATTGAACTAACATTTAAACATTACCCTGTTGTAATAGTGCTAGAATAATATTGTATATTATAACTGTAACTATATATATAACAAATGTAGTTATATTAACATAACTACATTTATTATATAACATGCATCTGGATACCTCTTAAGCAAACTAACCCTGGATCATGAGCTGCTCCGGAGCAGGTTACACTCTAAAAAAAAAGGTTCTATATGGCACCAAAAATGGTTCTTGGCTCGTAATCATAGGGGAACCTTTTTAAGTGCTATATCACCAATTTTGGTGCTTCAGTGGTTCTTCAGCGGTTCTTCAGAGGTTCTTCACCGGTTCTTTGACTAAGGTGCTATATAGCACCGCTAACTATGGTGCTATATAGCACCGCTACCATATACAGAACATGTTAAGACATGGTGCTATATAGCACCAAAAGTGGTTCCTCTATGATTACGACGAAGAACCATTTTTGGTGCCATATAGAACCTTTTTTTTTTAGAGTGTATGTTCAGAGAGTGAGTTGCTATGGCTACTTACATACCCTGGAAGTTCCCGCCGTTTTTGGAACCGAAAGTTGAGGTTATCCACTTACTTACTCTTAACCTATACCCAGGTATGTCACATAACCTGCTTTCTGGAATACCCCCCAGGGATAATACGATTTTGTGTGTGTGTGTGTGTGTGTGTGTGTGTGTGTGTGTGTGTGTGTGTGTGTGTGTGTGTGTGTGTGTGTGTGTGTGTGTGTGTGCTCTTAAGCTCTGCCCACTGCACGCCTTCACAAGTTCAGCTGTTTTTACAAAGAATCGGTACAGTGTATCTGTCTTTTATAAATCTGATAAAACTAAAGAATCTTGAAGGATTGGCAGAAACGGTGTGTGTTATGTATCCTTTAAAAATTTTCTTATATTTTCTATATTCTTTAAAGGTTTATAAGTTGTCATTCAAAATCAATTCCTCTATGGAGAAAATGAATGGGATTTTTCATTCTGGAAGACTGTTGCACTCTATGGCCCCAAAATCCTTGAAAGTCCAGAGTCTCTCCGTTCAAGATACAGTACCTCATGCTATAAATTTGACCTGTAAATGATCCTTCGGTTCATGCTGACTAATGCATCTATGTAACAGGATCCTTCCCCGACCCAATAAAAAGACAAAAAAAAGCAGAATCCTGATCCCTTGATAAAAAGATCTCAATTTAGCTTTAGCAGTCTAAGGTGAATCAAATTAAAGGCAAAGGCTATCAAATAATGACTTAATGACTTAATAATGACTTTCTTAAGTCGGATGGAACAGTACACCATGATGCTCTAAGATAATTTAATAGGATCTGAGTAGTAAAGCCCAGGAGTAGCAGTAGTAGGTTACAGAAAAGAAAATCAAGTGGCAGGTACCAGAGTTCTGACTCTCTGTACTTTAATAATGCAGTACTCCTGGACACCCTGAATTATTAAAACCTGAAGAATGACCTTCCAAATGCTTGAATATTGTTTTTACTTTGCTCTGTGACCAAAAGTATTGCCGTCTCTTTAGCTTTAGTTTAAATATAAGGTTTCCATATGCACCAGGAATATTTCCAGTCACGTAATACTAAATTTGTGTATCTGCTGAGCTGCGTGAACATGGGTGGTTGCTTCAATTTTCAGTAGCACTTTATTTTCGATGGTCCACTTTAGGTTAGAAAAGTAAAAAGAAACACAAGTACAACGGGACAAGAATGAATGAATGAATGCATTTACAAGTCGAACAATGTACAATAGAGTACAATGGGGCCAAAGGCGCCCTGGGGTAAAAGGATCCTTTGATTTGATTCTCCTCTAAACCACTAGATGGCACAAAAACTTGCCTCAGCACTTTCCAAAACATCCGCTTTTCAAGATGCATGTGGAAATTTGGCCGATCCTTGACGTGATTGCGGACAGCAGCGTAAAGTTTATTCTGCACTAATATGATCTAATATTTTTTTTTTTTTTAGGTAGAAAATGAGAATTGATCAAATTGTCTATATTTGGAGACAAATGTCTTGTTAAAGGTGCTGTAGGTGATTCTCTACAGAAACATTTGTTGTTATGCAGGTTGAAAGTCTCCTCATATCCTGATAGCAATCACTCGCACTGCATGCTGGGTACCTTCATAGTACATATGCACTGTAGAAATACAGTATGATATTGTAGATTTTACAAGACATTTCCAAGAGTGCAGTTTAGATACAAGAGAAGTCCTACTGTGGAATTACTGTGAAAGTCATGCAATTATTAACCTGGAATGTACTGTAATTTCACACTAAAATGTTTAACAGTGTGCCTTTTGCCTGCTGGTGAGGCTAAAAGTTTTTTTATTTCACGCAAAATCTGTTGCTCCATCAATGTTCAATAAAAAACATACATATTTTTTTTCTGCAATCATACATCATGGGTATAGTGAAAAGTACATTTTTCTTAAGGTGTGCCTTTAGACCCTGATCAGTTAGATAGGAATCATTGTTTCATCGATGTACAAGCAAACAGATTGCCTTGCATTGTTCAGTTTAATTTGGGATTCAAGTCAAAACCTGCAGCGGTGATGAAAGGATGAGAGCACTTCTGATATGAGCAGTGCAAACTGAGGTCACCAAACAATATAGCTCAGAAGAAAGTCATGATCCTCCTCCGGGGGGATAGGAAATTGAGTCCTAAATAGAGAATACGTCTTTATGGCACTTGTGGTGTCACAAAGAGATGTCAAAGAGGCAGTTAGTATGAGACGAGTGAACAGAGCCACTTTAATGGACTAATTCAAAATTGATTTGAATCTGGACATTTACGCAACAAATAATGTTGGTATTTTGTTGTAGTCACTACTTTTGGGTCCTTGAACAAAACCACTATGCAAAATGACCAGGGTTTAATCCACTTGGTGTAATGAATTATTAAAAAAGGATATATTTGCTTAAAGGTTCCGTTTTTCGTGTTTTTTTGAAGCTTTGATTGTGTTTACAGTGTGCAATATAACATGTGTTCATGTTTTGCGTGTAAAAAAGCACAGTATTTTTCACACAATTTACTCATCTGTATACGGCTGTTTTCACTGTCTTAAAAACGGCTGATGACTTCCTTGTTCTATGAAGTCCCTCCTTCAGAAATACGTAACGAGTTCTGATTGTGCCAGCGGTTCCCGTGTTGTGATTTGACCGCAGCTTAGCGCACGTTGCCCGGTTCCTGTGTTGTGATTCGACAGCAGCTTAGCGCACGTTGCACGGAAAGGTCACGCCTCTTACCGTAACGGGGAGATGTATGCGCTCAATGATCTCCAAGTACAGTGTCCCTGGGAAAGCCAAACAAAGGTGATTTGACTCCGGGATGAAAATAACAGCGTCTGGACGACATGGCGACAAACACACTCAAACACAACACTTCCTCTTCTCCACGTGGGAGAGCAACAAGACCACGCCCCCCTTTTTCGCGTATTCTTGTGGGCGGAGGTTAGTCAACAAACTGTTCTACTGACGTCATTAAAGAAGAAAGGAGAGGGATGTAGTCCAGACCGGTCGTTCGCTGTAGGCTTTGAAAGGGAACTTCTGTTAAATAAAATATCTCGCTTGGCATTGAACTTTGAGCTTTATAATTTTACAGGTATTATTTATGCTCTAACAGCAACATTACACACTAACTAAAGTTTGAACAATGGGATCACGAAGAACGGGACCTTTAAGAAAAAATGGCAACTTTATGTCAGTGGATGTATTTAAAGGAATTGAGAGTAATTTGGTTTATTAGTGATTTCACTGACTTGACTATAATTCCGTGTTCACACTGCACGATTTTAGCCCCAATTTTGAATTGCCAACAGGTTTTGCGAAATCGCAGACAAAAATGCCCGAAATTATAGGCAAATCGGTGTTCGTGCACGTGAGTGTCAATCACGCAGTGTGAATTATCAAAGACGCAATCTGAGAGAATTGCAGACGAGTCTCCGACGCCCGTGAGATGTTTGGCTAAATATCTGGACCTGTCGGCGATTCAAAATCCTGCTGTGTGGAATGTGTTCTGAGTTCTGACTGAAAATGACATTGGCGATGATCTACAGCCAATGAGAGCACAAGATACAGGGCAGCGGGAAGTTCGGGGAGGAGTTATAGACCAGAATATCATTATTAAACATAAGCATACAGTTATTAAACAGAAACAAAGTACAAACATTTGCTTGACCAGCCGCAACAGCAGCACATTGCAAAATTATTTATTTACCTCCAACTCTCTTTGCAAAACACAATCCTTGCAAAGCTAGCTGGCCTCCGTTACACCCGCATCTCCCCCAACCATTTCCTCCTATAGTCTTTTTTCTTCTCCTTTTTGCTGCGAATTAGCGCACAGACAATTTGGATTGCAAGATTCTTGCGCACTTAACTTTTTTCAATAACAGTTCCAGTCAGTCATTCTTGCGTGTGTTTGGTTGTGAAACGTAGTTTGTGGACCAGAGAGAGATATCGCAGAGTAAAGTCATGCAATGTGTAGTCTCACATTACCAGACTTTCCGACTGGCAGCAGAAGGTCTGGACTCTATCGCAGCTTTCAATGGTCAAGGACTGCCCAAGAGGACGTTTGACTGATATGTAACGCAACCAATCACAGTTTGTTTTGTTCCGCGTCATTTTTAGGGCCGTGAAAATTTAAAGTCACTGTCTCTACAATAACAGACCAGCATGCATCTATAAATTATTAGTTCAAGCTAGCTAACTAAGTTTACTGCAACAGTAGAGCCGCGAACTTCACATACTTTTGAAAATCCAGCCTTTAGTTGATCCTGATAATCGCTCAATGTCACAGTTGTTGTCGGCGTTCTTGTTCCACAAGGGAGTTTGGCGTCACAGTTTGATGGACTGTTGAGGAACGAAACACACACGTCTCAGGGACATCCTGTAGTATTCAACCAATCAGATGACGCCTTTGAAACTCCTGAAGTGTTTCCAGATGTGCCTCATGCATCAGATGTCCATCCAATGGTCAGTGGGTGTGACGTCTGAGTGCTCACAGCAGCAAATTAATGCTACCCCAGATTGTCATGCAGTGTGAAAAAGCAGTGATCCGACGAGTTTGAAAATCGTGCAGTGTGAACTCGGTATAAGTCGACCTCAAAGCTGTGATGAAGTTTTCTGTGACATTATTACTTGAACCTAAATACTTAGTACAGGTGCTGGTCATATAATTAGAATATCATTAAAAAGTTGATTTATTTTACTGATTCCATTCAAAAAGTGAAACTTGTATATTATATTCATTCATTACACACAGACTGATAATATTTCAAATGTTTATTTCTTTTAATTTTGATGATTATAACTGACAACTAAGGAAAATCCCAAATTCAATATCTCAGAAAATTAGAATATTACTTAAGGTCAGGCGATTTTGCTGGCCAGTTAAGAACAGGGATACCATGGTCCTTTAACCAGGTACTGGTTGCTTTGGCACTGTGTGCAGGTGCCAAGTCCTGTTGGAAAATGGAATCTGCATCTCCATAAAGTTGGTCAGCAGCAAGAAGCATGAAGTGCTCTAAAACTTCCTGGTATACGGCTGCGTTGATCTTGGACCTCAGAAAACACAGTGGACCAACACCAGCAGATGACATGGCACCCCAAACCATCACTGACTGTGGAAACTTTACACTGGACCTCAAGCAACGTGGATTGTGTGCCTCTCCTCTCTTCCTCCAGACTGTGGGACCCTGATTTCCAAAGTAAATGCTAAATTTACTTTCATCAGAGAACATAACTTTGGACCACTCAGCAGCAGTCCAGTCCTTTTTGTCTTTAGCCCAGGCGAGACGCTTCTGACGCTGTCTGTTGTTCAAGAGTGGCTTGACACAAGGAATGCGACAGCTGAAACCCATGTCTTGCATACGTCTGTGCGTAGTGGTTCTTGAAGCACTGACTCCAGCTGCAGTCCACTCTTTGTGAATCTCCCCCACATTTTTGAATGGGTTTTGTTTCACAATCCTCTCCAGGGTGCGGTTATCCCTATTGCTTGTACACTTTTTTCTACCATATCTTTTCCTTCCCTTTGCCTCTCTATTAATGTGCTTGGACGCAGAGCTCTGTGAACAGCCAGCTTCTTTTGCAATGACCTTTTGTGTCTTGCCCTCCTTGTGCAAGGTGTCAGTGTTCGTCTTTTGGACAACTGTCAAGTCAGCAGTCTTCCCCATGATTGTGTAGCCTACAGAACTAGACTGAGAGACCATTTAAAGGCCTTTGCAGGTGTTTTGAGTTAATTAGCTGATTAGAGCGTGGCACCAGGTGTCTTCAATATTGAACCTTTTCACAATATTCTCATTTTCTGAGATACTGAATTTGGGATTTTCCTTAGTTGTCAGTTATAATCATCAAAATTAAAAGAAACAAACATTTGAAATATATCAGACTGTGTAATGAATGAAAATAATATACATGTTTCACTTTTTGAACGGAATTAGTGAAATTTCAAAAATCAACTTTTTGATGATATTCTAATTATAAGACCAGCACCTGTACATTGTCCTTGTAAATGTTCAGCACAAATGTCAACTCTGAAATAAATATAGTAATTTAAGTGTAAGAACGATCATAAATTAACAGAGATTACTCTGACAGAAATCACTAATTAATCACTAATGAAAAGCTGTCCTTAAAAAGTCCTATTAGGGAAATAATTTGACAAAATCTTTTTTCTTTCTTTCTTTAAAAAAAAAAAAAATTAAATAAAACAAATTGGAGCCCACGAGTTCGATATTTTTGTTCTTATGGGGTTCTGGAAATCTTCAGCGCTTGCTGTGGCTAGAATAGACTAGATAACTTTATAGCTAGAATAAATCAGTGAGTGATGGAAAGCAGCAAGAGTGTCTTTTATTGGGAAATTGTTATGACATTTTAAGAGTACTGGCATGTCAGTGAATAAAATCATCCCCCCTGCTTGATGTTTGACTGATTTGTGACATTGAAATCTTCATGTTTCTGCTCTCAATCAAACAGTGAGATCTGCCAGTCAAAGCATGAGTGCATCTGTCTTTAGAAAAGGTTAAGTGACTATGAATTATTAATGTGTTTCAGTTTGCCCAAATGTGCTGGAGATGGGAAGTGAAGTCCATCTTTAAATGCTTGTAGAGTATGATCTGCTTTGTCACCGTCCATTAGCAATACAAATGTGATTTCAACTAATGCACTACACTGGGAGTGAAGCTGTAAACTATACTGTCTTTTTGCGTTAAAAACACTGGATTAAATTTCAAGGCTACGATGTAATTTGTTTTAGTCAGAAATGTTTCAAACCCTTTGTGAGATCAAGAAGATCCTTTATTAATGGCCGTCAAAGGATAATTTTTATTTTATTTTTATTTTTTTAAATGTAATTTATTTCTGTGATGCAAAACCTGTGATTTTCAGCGTCATTACTCTAGTCTTCAGTGTCACATGATCCTTCAGAAATCATTTTATATTTATATATATATAGATAGAGAGAGAGAGAGAGAGAGAGAGAGAGAGAGAGAGAGAAATTGCAACAATTATTATTAGTGCTAAATTATTTGTATTATTTCTAAATTATGAGATGAAAACCATGATCATTTTGTGATCATGATTTGTTTGAAGTTCAAAAGAACAGCATTTTTTAATAAATACTTTTTTGTAACATTATAAATGTCCTTTTGATCAATTTAATGCATCCTTACCTAATAAAAGTATTAATTTCTTTAAAGAAAAATGAATTTACCCCAAACCTTTGAATACAGTGTATCATTTGTTACCCTAAAAATATTAAACAGTAAAATTTTGCGACATAGAATGATTTCTGAAGGATTATGTGACACTGAAGTAATGGTACTGAAAATTCAGCTTTGGGAATACAAGCTGTAACAAATAAAAAATGTTTTTGGGAATAAATTACATTTTAAACTAGAAAACATTTATTCTACATTGCAATAATATTTCCCAATATTATTGTTTTTATTGTATTTTTTATCAAATAAATGCAGCTTTTGTGAGCATAAGATACTTCTTTCAGACACATAAGACAAAATCTTAATTATTCCAAACTGACAAAAAATATATATTTGACATAAAATAAAGCATTTGTGTAAATGATATATGTTGAGGGTAAATATAAAATAAACAGTACAGTATTTCACATTTCTACAAAATGTCAAAGTATCTGCTGTCAGATTCCTTGCCTTATTTTGGTCCTTCAGACCACAGAGTTAAATAAAATACAGTATCAGCTGACTTCGCCAACCTTGTGAGTGCCCTTTGTGCTTTAAAGGTCTCCTAAGCCTTATCTGAGAGATTTTCTTATACATCACTAAGATGTGATTTGCACTTCAAAGCACCAGGGAAAGAAAATGAGAGAAGGAGTCAGAGAACCTCCCAGACTGGGATCTTATTTAATTAAATCAGAAGAAAAGGGAAATCAATTGGAATGAAAGTCCTCTTTCCATGCAAGCCCAGCCCCGTTGGGCACAGAGGCATATGCGGTTTGGCGTCTTGTGCTTCACTCATTAAGGATTGCAGTGATACTTTAATGAGCTTGTGCAATTCTCTGCGCAGTTCAATGCAGCAGTCTACACTCATAAAGACAACTATTCTCCCAGTAGCATCTACCAGTAGAAGTTCTTTCTAAAAGATTTTGACCAGATTTCCTGATAACATTACAAATCGTCTCAGGTTACGAATGTAACCATTATTTCCTGAGAAGGGAACAAGCAGCTGTGTCGCATAACGACACTTTGGGGAACACCTCCAGCATGACCGTCTGAAGCATGTGTGAATCTAGTCCATTTCTGATTGGCATTGTGTCGTCACATAGTGTGTGATGCTACAACAGCAGAAGACCCCACCGGGTACCACTCATCTCCACTACAAATAGGAAAAAGAGACTACAATTTGCACAAGCTCACCAAAATTGGACAGTTGAAAACTGGAAAAATGTTGCCTGGTCTGATGAGTCTCGATTTCTGTTGAGACATTCAGATGGTAGAGTCAGAATTTGGCTTAAACAGAATGAGAACATGGATCCATCATGCCTTGTTACCACTGTGCAGGCTGGTGGTGGTGGTGTAATGGTATGGGGGATGTTTTCTTGGCACACTTTAGGCCCCTTAGTGCCAATTGGGCATCGTTTAAATGCCACGGCCTACCTGAGCATTGTTTCTGACCATGTCCATCCCTTTATGACCACCATGTACCCATCCTCTGATGGCTACTTCCAGCAGGATAATGCAACATGTCACAAAGCTCGGATCATTTCAAATTGGTTTCTTGAACATGACAATGAGTTCACTGTACTAAAATGACCAGATCTCAACCCAATAGAGCATCTTTGGGATGTGGTGGAACGGGAGCTTCGTGCCCTAAATGTGCATCACACAAATCTCCATCAACTGCAAGATGCTATCCTATCAATATGGGCCAACATTTCTAAAGAATGCTTTCAGCACCTTGTTGAATCAATGCCACGTAGAATTAAGGCAGTTCTGAAGGCGAAAGGGGGTCAAACACAGTATTAGTATGGTGTTCCTAATAATCCTTTAGGTGAGTCTATATGCCTTGCCCACCAAACTCAAAGTTGTTCTACATGGCTTGGTGGGCTTGTGTTGGGGTTTTCAGGGATAATGCAGCATTGGGGGAGTCTCTTCCTATAGCCGTTCTCTTTCAAGCCCATGATGTTGGAGTACACGTTCATTGACGGCCTCAATAAACAAGAAGGGAATGGCTTCTTCCACAATCTCGATAACTCAACATGGAGATTGTGAAAGAAATACAAACTCAGACAGTGAGGTTGTGCTCGGCTAGACAGAAAGTGTTCGTCTAATTTGCTTTTCCGTTTTGTTTTCTGCTTTTCTGGAGGAGGGTGCACGAGTCCTCAATCACCTCTGTCTCTATGCTGAGAGCTTCAAATTCCTCAGAACTGGAGAGGTTGAGCATTGGGCTCTCGCTTGGGGTGGAAGAAAGCCCAGAGCGGGCCTCCGTATCCAGAATGCAAGAGCTGGAACCAGCAGATGAAGGCAGAGAAACGGTTGAAGCCATCTCCACCTCCTCTGCAAGCTCCACTAGCGAACACAACAATTTTAGACAGCGTGCTGCCTCGGTAGACGCGGGTCCCGAACCGCAAGGAACGCAAGCGTGTGTGCCGGCTTCCCTTTGTAGCTTCTGTTGTGTGCCGTCACACACTACATCGCGACGCAATGCCAATCAGGATTGGACTAGTTTCACACATGCTTCAGACTCTGTCACGCTGGACTGTCATGCCTACAGTGTCATCATACTGCGCAGTGCAAGTTTCCACGAAAGGGAACACACTTTTAAAGTCACCAGAAAATCTAAATGGACAATTCTTGTTTTTTATGAAATATTGCAGTATTTTTTATGAATTATTTATCTGTTCACATCATTACTTTTTTTAAATCCATGTGCTCTCCTTTACTGACCCGAGGGCGGGACAAACTGTCACACACACACACACACACACACACACATTAGAGTTGGGTTCTAGAAGTAAAAACTCCATTCTTTTTCTCCATAGCGAAATTTTTAACGATATTAGATTTTAGATTTTTAACGATAACTAAAAGTTTGTAATGTTCTGATTCACCTTGTTGGCTTGGTTCATGGCTTATAATGCTTTAAAGAAACCTTTTTTTGAAATCCCTAAGGGATATTAATGGAAAAAATACTTCTGGAAACACTATGTGATTGTAAACACATAGATTGTGGTTTTTATTATTATTGTGGTACCACAACAATCCAATCAATTCTCCATGGACAAAATTAAGTCCACCATAAAGATTCATTTAATTTGCATGTATTGGACTTGCATCTTCAAGCTCTTATTAATTTACGAACATTGTATGTACTATATTTTTTAAAGCTCAGTCCCCTTGAAAATGGAAAAGAATGTTCAGTACCATCCTTCTGAAATTCACCATTGTGTTCCACGTGAAGAAAGTAAGTCATGCAGGTTTGGAACAACATGAAGGCAAGTAAAAAAAATTGGCAGAATATTCATGTTTTGGTGAACTATCCCTTTACAAGAATAATCACTCCCTTGTGTGAAAGTGTCTCACACGGGACGAAGAGGATTAAGGTTTTGTGAAAGTTCTGGGGATTTGGCAATTCTGACAGGTTCATTATAAAAAAAATCTCTTACAGAACCAATCAGGCGTGCTTGCTGTACATAATACTGTTGTATCTTCAGGGATGAGGATGCACAACCACCACCCTGTTGTTTGTTCACTGAATCTTCATTCATTCAATCTTCAGTCTTCATTCATCAAAATAATATCATGAGTTCTTAGCCATTAAAGGTCTGGATCAATGTAGCACATGTTGTTTGGGGATTGTCACAGAATGAATGGTGTTCAGACAGGTTAATAACTCTCTTTCCGGAAGCCACGCTTCATCAAGGAACATAATGTTAACAGAATACCAAATGAAGTCACTGCTTTCCAGCATTACGAGCCATGTTCGTCATTTGTGCTTCTTGGCTGGACCTAAAGAAAACACCATTAGCCAATGAATCAGCAAGCAGTCAGTCTCATCTGTCAGCTGCAGCTTAAGCCCTCAAGCCAAGAGCAGATCTGTCTTTTCCATTTTCCTGTGACATTTGCAGGCTGGGTAAAACAACTTAGACACCTCATTTAAACCCCCACCCTCTCAAGACCAAGATCAGACAAGCAACCAAGTCGAAAAATAGCACCCAGGGGGATTATTACAGGTACAACCATGTGAACACGCTCAAGATGCACAAAGACCAAAGAAATTATGTGATTTGAATATCAAGGCTCGAGATGGATATTCGCGTCTTCGATGGTCTAGTGCAATTTGGCTCCAGCAGTGAAATTATTTCCTCAACATGACTTCAAGTGGCATTAAAGGGGACCTATTATGCCCCTTTTTACACAGTGTAATATACATCTCAGGTGTTTCTCGAGTTTCTGCTCAAAATACCCAAAGTATCATGTATAATGCCATGTTGTAAATACCCATTTTTGAGTGGAAGAAAAAAACATGATGTACTGTGTGCCTATCTTTAAATGCAAATGAGCTGCTGCACCCCACCCCACTTTCCAGAAGAGGGCGGAGCCTGTACAGCTCATGCCTCGGATACCATGCCAAAAACGAAAACATCTGTTTGGATTTGATTATCCTCTCTATGGCGGTCACACTCGCGTGGCATTGCATCATCATGAACGTTTATTACTGCATGCGTTTTAAAGTAATATCAGTCTAAACTTCTGATATATGGTTTTCTGAACGCACACACCTGGATTACACGCTCAGAAAGTTGGATATCAGACAGCGTGTCCTGTGAGTAAACTAAGATCTCTTTCATGTCTTATTGCGCTTAAACTGTCAAATACACACATGGTTATGTCTGTAAACACAGTCGGTTATGTCTGTGAATGTGAACAGCAAGTAAATAAATCACATGTGTATATTAGATCTGTGTATTAAAGTGAAAGCAGCGTAATATACAGTATGTGGGGCACAACCTAATGCAGGGTTAGTTGTAACACACATGGTTTAATACTTTCCACGCATGCCAGGATGACGAAACTTAGTGTATTTACAAGTTGCCAAATCAACATTATTTAGAGAAAAAATTGCGTCAAAATTTTAAAAAGTCTTTCGAAGATATCACTTGATCATTTATTTAACCATAGCAAAAGTAAATTTCTTACTTGCGTTAATTTTTAATCTCTGTTTTTGTGTTTATTTAAAATAAGACAAATCTGATATTTTTGTAATCGTATATCTGTTATTTAAGAGTTGAGATCGCTCTTTAATGCTGATCTAACCAGCAGAAGACACGAGGTGGGGTGTGCAGGTGGGGCATGTTGTCACACTGCGTTACATTGAGCCCCTATTAGAACTACGATATTATATTATATTATATTCAGAAACCATGTGAAAAATGTGAGAAAAAATGTAAAGAGTGTGAGTCAATGCTCAGAAATGCCTAATTATTATTATTTGAACTATGCTGTATAGTTGTGTTTTGAGGTGTTTGTTGTCAAACTCAAAAAATAGTTTATTTTTAATTATTAAAAAATGCCATTATATATATTCAAATTGTATTTTATTGACAAAATAAATTAGATTGTCATGGATATTTTTTTTATTATATCTGTCATATACTCATGTTACAATGTACCCCACCTATGGGGCATGTTGTCACATTTCACTTCCATTCTTTCGGGGTAAATCAAGAAAAAAGTATACACTGTATTAATGAAACAAAACCACATAATTGTACTAGACGTGTGTGAAATTAATGTGGGAAAAACCCTAAGTGGATTTACACAAACTGAGAATGTCAAAAAGCGCTAGGTTGTGCCCCGCTCTCCCCTATACCTACTTCTAAGAATGCTGTTAATATGAATAATATCAAAATAATTTTGTGGTACCAATTTTCAATCAATTACCAATTATTTATTTTTTATTTTTTCATTATAGGGTGGTTGTGTACACACACTGCCAACACACATTTATTGTATGTTCAAACACCATGTAAAAGTGTATTTTGCATAATAGGTCCCCTTTAAAGGGATAGTTCACCCAAAAATAAAAATTCTGTCATCATTTACTCACCCTCAAGTTGTTCCAAACCTGTATGAGTTTCAAAATATCTTCTTTTGTGTTCAGCAGAACAAAGAAACTCATACAGGTTTAGAACAACTTGAGGGTGAGTAAATGATTGTTGTTCAAATGATGGAACAACACCGTTTGTGTCACTGAATAAATCCCTCAACCAATTTGTAAAAAAAAAAGAAAAAACAATAATTCAGGAACTAAACAATGGAGCAACATTAACGGTGCTGTGTTGCTCCATGCAGCGATTACTGTACATCTTTTGGAACTCTTTTTGTTGGCAGAACAATAACAGACAACTACCCAACAATATTGGACCTAAAATGTAAGTTTTTAAAGTTCTCGTTTATTGAACTGTTGTATAACAGCAATTTGACTCTCATGATGTTTCTGAAAACCAACACGACTATAGCAGCTTAATCATATTCGGAACAACATCTCTATCGAACTCTGAATGACTTATAGATATTTTAAAGAAGCCACTAACCTGGTAAACTTCCTCGCAGGTGCTCAAATCTCCTTTGACTGATAAAAGTCTGTTTAGTGCCGACTTTCATTTAATTGTAGCCTATTGAATGTGCACTTTAAAAATAAAAAATAAAACTAAAATATGCACACTTAAGTACGGTTTTAAAAGCGCACTTTGTAATAATGTTGGTAACGTCATATATTTTACTAATATTTTGTCATGCACCTACACTTATTTTGATATAAAGCACTTATAAAGCAAATGTACATTAGGTACTTAATTATAAGTGTAACTTTAGTGTGTTACATATAAAGTTAAGCTATTTTAAATGCACTAGATTGCAACTCTCATACTTACAAATATATTTAAATATATGACATGTAGCCTACATGTTTCAATAGAAATTACATATTTATTTTACCAGAAATGCTTGTCAGTAAATTCTGCAGTACACTTTATAATACGAGTAATTATGACATTACATTCAAATATGTACTTAAGTGGGTCAAAAATTACTCTTAAGTTCAACTAATTGTATTTGATATAAGTTTAAACTTTAATACACTTTCATTTAATTGTAAATGACATGCAGTTGTACATCAAACGGTCAGTGAGCGGACTGTGGATGGTCCATCATGGGCTGAGAAATCATGAATGTTATAATTAAATAAATGAATTATTGATTATTCAATTCTGAATGATTGTCCCTTTTGGATCTGCATGATTTACTGAAAGGCGGTATTTTTCACTCTTGGTTTAAGTGGGTCAGTATTTCAGGATGCACTGGACAACTTCTAAAGCCTTTTCATCTGGACTGAGCCCTGATTTTTGTAATTCTAGTCCAGCTACTAATCCAGAGCCTCATTTTTCTCTGTTATGAAAAGGTTTGAAAGTGCAGCTCTGTTCATTATCTTGCACTATTCCTCTGCTCGTGTAATAGACCAATTAAAACTCCAAGTGCTCACCGCAATTTAGTCTTTTTACAGCTAAAATTGGGGTCAGGCTGTTACCGTGTGACCATTTCATGGTCATTGGCTCTGCTGCTGGCTGCAGACACCTCTGTGAAGCCGATGGACAGCAGAAGATTTAATTCCCTTCTGGAACCGTCATGGTAACAGGGTTTTACGTGACTAATTTGAAACCACAAAGTGCATAGAGACAATAATGTTGAAACATGTTTTTGCTTTCAAATGCATGATTGGCCATTCATGTAATGCAGATTTTTTTTGTTCTTTCTCTTTTCAACATGTTTTGTTGTTGTTTTTTTAGAATATATATCTGGATCAGTTGTTTTGTTTTTTGCAGAGTTCAAAAAAGTATTTACTGCATATCAGGAAAATTACAAATATACATGAACAGAAATAGGCTATACATAACAGAAAAGGGGGAAAATATGAAAAAGCTTCTTTAAGTTGCATAAAATTCGATATCACACTCTGTGTAAGCATTTGTAAACAGGAAAGGCAACAATATAGAGAGATTAAAAGTTTAACTTTTAACTGGCCTGCAAATTTCAACAAAATGTTAATGAAAAGTCTAGACTAGAGAACCAATCTCTTGTTTGTTGATATGTTTCCCTTTCAAGGGAACTCGCGCTGCGGGAAAGCCTCTGCGTGATTGCGTCATGAAGCACTCGTGAAATCAGTCCAATGGCGTGACGGGACGTCATAGGCGGGTCTATGTTAAAATCGTTCTGTCTATTTGGTGTGTGTTTGTCTCTTATTTATAAAGAGAAATGGAACAGTTTAAGAAGTGTGTTACTCCCTGCCCTCGTTTCATTACGGGTGGGGATAAACACGAGTTGTGTGTTATGTGTCTGGGACCGCAGCACGCCCAGGCAGCCCTCGAGGGGGCTGGCTGAGAGTACTGCGAGAAGCTGGCAATGAAAATTCTCCGGTCTTGCCGAGCACTCTTTGAGGAGGGTGCTTCAGCTCGCGTTCCCCAGGGCTCGGGATCGCAAATGGATTCCTGCCTTCCAAAGCACAACCTTCAAAGCGGGGCTTACCATTCTTTCCAGATTTGCATACTGAGGTATCAAAATCGTGGGTTAGTCCAGCATACAGAATACAATTCGGGTTTCGCCCGCCCAAGTTCAACGGGGTGGTGCCCACAGTGGTCAGCCCTGAGCAGGCTCTGATTATGGAACAAGAGGTACAAACTCTTCTGCGAAAAGAGGCTATAGAGAGGGTCCCTCCCCACAGCAGAGAGTCAGGGTTTTACAGCCGGTACTTTATAGTTCCAAAAAAGGATGGAGGGTTGCATCCTATTCTAAATCTGCGTCAGCTAAATCGAGCTGTAAAAAAGTTAAAATTCAAAATGCTCACTCTAAAGCAGATTGTGTGTCAGATCAGGTCCGAGGACTGGTGTGTCACAATAGACCTAAAAGATCATATTTTCACGTCTCCATCCTTCCTCAGCACAGGAAGTTCTTCAGGTTCGCTTTCGGGGGCGAAGCTTACCAATATCAGGTTCTTCCATTCGGCCTAGCATTATCACCCCGCACATTCACAAAGTGCGTGGATGCAGCTCTGGCTCCTCTGAGACTCCAGGGCATCCGCGTTCTCAACTACATAGACGATTGGCTCATTTTAGCACAGTCAGAACAGTTAGCGGTTCAGCATCAAGATGCTGTTCTCGGTCATATGAAAGTGTTGGGGTTAAGGCTAAACGCAAAGAAAAGCATGTTATCTCCATGACAGAACATCACTTTTCTGGGTGTAGTATGGGATACAAAGACCATGAGGGCTCGGCTGATGCCTGCTCGGTCGAAATCGATCCCAGAAGCCGTATCCAGGATAAAGCTAGGCCAGTTACTCACTGCAAAACAGTTTCAAAGACTTCTGGGTTTGATTACAGCAGTGTCCAACGTGATAACTTTTGGCCTGCTGTACATGAGACCCTTGCAGTGGTGGCTCAAAACCAAGGAGTTTTCCCCGAGGGGAAATCCTTTTCGCATGATCAAGGTCACGCGGCGATGCCTTCATGCCTTGGCTGTGTGGAAGGATCCTTGGTACCTGTCCCAAGGTCCGGTGTTGGGGGCTCCTTGTCGTCGCTTAACGACGGATGCATCTCTCACCTGCTGGGGGGCGATCATGAGTGGTCGCTCGGTCCGGGGTCTGTGGAGCAGCCATCAGCTTTCCTGGCACATAAACGAGCTGGAGCTGATGGCTGTGTTCCTGGCACTCAGGCACTTTCTCCCAGACCTCAGGGGACATCACCTGTTGGTCCGCACGGACAACACGACGGTGGTCTCCTATATAAATTGCACGAGTCAATGCGATCATAGTATATTAATTATATAGTCAAGTCAAGTCAAGTCAAGTCAAGTCAAGTCAACTTTATTTATATAGCGCTTTTAACAATGTAGATTATTTCAAAGCAGCTTTACAGTGTTAAACAGCAAAATAATGCAGCCTAATTTTATTCAGCTGTATAGCCATTTGATGTCATCAGTTCATTTCAATTTCCATACGGTGACAGTGTGGGCTTTAGATCAATAATTAGATCAGTAATTTAGTTTACATGGTTAAATTAGTTTATTAATTAGATTTATTTCGATGTTTAGTTGAAAAATATAGTGTCCCCAACTGAGCACGCCAAGCCAGAGGCAACAGTGGCAAGGAAACCAAAACCCCATTAGGTGA
Source organism: Romanogobio albipinnatus (assembly GCA_023566225.1). NCBI lineage: Eukaryota > Metazoa > Chordata > Actinopteri > Cypriniformes > Gobionidae > Romanogobio > Romanogobio albipinnatus. The sequence continues at coordinate 70,039,588 of CM042239.1, read as the reverse complement.
CCTAATGGAGAAAAATAAACCTTGGGAGAAACCAGGCTCAGTCGGGGTGCCAGTTCTCCTCTGGCCAATTTACAAACAACGTATTATTATTATTATTCTGGCTGCTTTACAGGTCAGAGGTCATAATAGATCGGAATATTCAAAGGACCGGAGGCAACACGCTGGAGACGGGTTTATTGAGGATGATGTTGATTAAATAATTATTAAAGTGCAATATTCGAATGATCGGAGGCAACACGCTGGAGACGGGTTTATTGCGGATGACATATCGATTTAAGTATTATTTAATGGTAATATTCGAACAATCGGAGTCATCACACTGGTGACGGGTTTATTTAGATGCCGTGTCGATGAGGCAGTTGCAGGGGGAGGATAATTGACACGGTCTCTGCAGACACTTCGGGGTCCTGTGTTGGTCTTCTCTGGTCCACCATCTGATTAGGATACGGCCCGGATCTGGCTGACTGCAGTAAACCCTGGGATAAAACAGAGAGAATATCATTAGCGTAGATGCCATTCTTCTGATGATGTAACGAGTACATCAGGTGTTATGGGAAGTGTTCCCGGTTCCGGCTGACCTAGTTAATGCAGCCTAACAATCAATTAATTGAAAAAGTGTTTTATGTGTATGCCACAGTAAAGAGATGTGTTTTTAGTCTAGATTTAAACTGACAGAGTGTGTCTGCTTCCCGAACAGTGCTAGGAAGACTGTTCCAGAGTTTAGGAGCTAAATAGGAAAAGGATCGACCGCCTGCAGTTGATTTGGATATTCTCGGTATTAACAACTGGCCAGAATTTAGAGATCGCAGTAGACGTGATGGAGTATAATATGTTAAGAGCTCGCTCAAGTATTGGGGAGCTAAACCATTTAGTGCTTTGTAAGTAATAAGCAAGATTTTAAAATGTATGCGATGTTTAATAGGTAGCCAGTGCAATGTTGACAGAACTGGGCTAATATGGTCATACTTCCTGGTTCTAGTAAGTACTCGAGCTGCTGCGTTTTGGACCAGCTGGAGTTTATTTATTAAGCGAGCAGGGCAACCACCCAATAGAGCATTACAATAATCTAGCCTTGAGGTCATGAACGCATGAACTAACTGTTCAGCATTTTGCATTGAGAGCATGTGCCGTAATTTTGATATATTTTTAAGATGGTAGAAAGCAGTTTTACAGATGCTAGAAACGTGGCTTTCAAACGAAAGATTGGTATCAAAGAGCACACCCAGGTTCCTCACTGACGACGAAGACTTGACAGAGCAGCCATCAAGTGTTAGACAGTATTCTAGGTTACTACTTGTGGAGCTTTTTTGTCCAATAATTAAAAATTCAGTTTTTTCTGAATTGAGTTGCAGGAAATTACCAGTCATCCAATGTTTTATGGCGGCTATGCATTCCGTTAATCTTGTGAATTGGTAAAGTTCTTCAGGGCGTGAAGAAATATAGAGCTGAGTATCGTCAGCATAACAATGAAAACTAATGCCATGCTTCCTAATAATATCTCCCAGTGGTAGCATGTACAGGGTGAAGAGTAGCGGTCCTAGCACTGAGCCTTGTGGTACTCCATACTGAGCTTGCGATCGGTGTGACATCTCTTCATTTACTGCTACAAACTGATAACGTTCGCATAGGTATGATTTAAACCATGATAAAGCAATTCCACTAATACCTACATAATTTTCGAGTCTATTCAAAAGAATGTTGTGGTCGATGGTATCAAATGCAGCGCTAAGATCGAGTAACACTAATAGAGAGATACAGCCACGATCGGATGATAAGAGTAAATCATTTGTAACTCTGATGAGAGCAGTCTCAGTGCTATGATACGGTCTAAATCCTGACTGGAAATCCTCACAGATACCATTTCTTTCTAAAAAGGAACATAATTGTGAAGACACTGCCTTTTCAAGTATTTTTGACAGAAAGGGTAGATTTGAGATTGGTCTATAATTGACTAATTCTGTAGGATCAAGTTGCGGTTTTTTAATAAGTGGTTTAATAATAGCCAACTTAAAAGTTTTCGGTACATATCCTAATGATAAAGATGAATTAATGATATTAAGAAGAGGATCTATGACCTCTGGTAGCATCTCTTTTAATAGCCTAGTCGGTACAGGGTCAAGCATACATGTTGTTGATTTTGATGATTTAACGAGTTTAGCCAATTCTTCTTCTCCTATAGCAGTAAATGATTGTAATTTTTCCTCAGTGACACTACAATGCTCTGTCTGATGTGATACTGTAGTAGACGGCTGCATGGTTAAAATTTTCTTCCTAATATTATCAATTTTACATGTGAAGAAGTTCATAAAGTCATTACTGCTGTGCTGTTTACAATCATCAGAAGTTGAAGCTTTATTTTTGGTTAATTTAGCCACTGTATCGAATAAATACCTTGGGTTGTGTTTGTTTTCTTCCAAGAGAGTTGAGAAATAAGCGGATCTAGCAGTTTTTACGGCCTTTCTGTATGCGATCATGTGCTCTTTCCACGAATTTCGAAAGACCTCTAGTTTTGTTTTCTTCCAGCTGCGCTCCATTTTTCTGGCTGCTGTTTTAAGGGCCCGGGTGTGCTCGTTGTACCACGGCGTTGGACTATTTTCTTTAATCTTCTTTAAGCGCAGAGGAGCAACTGTGTCTAAAGTACTGGAAAAGAGAGAGTCAATAGTTTCTGTTGCAACATTGAGTTCTTCTATGCTATCTGGGTTGCTGAGGAGATGATACTGATGAGGAAGAGTATTTAAAAAGCAATCTTTAGTAGCGGCAGTGATTGTCCTGCCATTTTTGAAACGAGGGGGCGGCTTTGCAACTTTAGCTAAATTAAGTATACAAGATACTAAGTAATGATCTGAGATGTCATCGCTCTGCTGCAGAATTTCAACGGTATCAACATTAATTCCATGTGACAATATTAGGTCTAAAGTATGATTATGACGATGAGTGGGTCCTGACACGTGTTGCCTAACTCCAATAGAGTTTAGTGTATCTTTAAATGCTAATCCTAATACGTCTTTTTCGTTGTCTACATGGATATTAAAATCACCAACAATTAGTACTTTATCTATGGCCAGTACTAATTCTGATAGAAAGTCAGCAAATTCTTTGATAAAGTCTGTATTATGCCCTGGTGGCCTGTATACAGTAGCTAACACCAATGTTGAACGGGTTTTGTCATGTACACTACATAGCGTTACATAAAGCACCAAAACTTCGAAGGAATTATATTTGAAACTAGACTTCTGAGTAATACTGAAGATATTATTATAAATTACAGCAACCCCTCCCCCTTTACCTTTCAGACGCGGCTCATGTTTATAACAATAATCTTGGGGGGTGGACTCATTTAAAGTAATGTAGTCGTCAGGTTTTAGCCAGGTTTCTGTCAAACAGAGCACATCTAGATTATTATCTTTAATAATATCATTAACAATAAGCGCTTTTGGGGAAAGGGATCTAATATTCAGCAACCCAAGCTTTATCAATTGTTCATCTGTATTATATCTTTTGTTTATTTGTTGGACATCAATTACATTTTTACTGTTGAATGGTTTTGATGTTTTTTTGTATTTACTAATTCGGGGAACAGACACAGTCTCTATATGATAATATCTCGGTGAAAGAGTCTCTATGTGCTGGGATTTATCTGACTCCGGTGACGTGAGACAGCTAGCAGACGGTCGGTTTAGCCAGTTTGTCTGCTTCCTGACCTGGGCCCTAGTGAGTCAAGGTTTAGCTCTAAGACTATGTGCCAAATTACTAGAGAGAAGAGCGGCACCACCCCAGGAGGGATGGATGCCATCCTTCTTCAACAGGTCAGGTCTGCCCCAAAAACTTTTCCAATTGTCTATGAACCCTATGTTATTTTGCAGACACCACTTAGACAACCAGCCATTGAGTGATGATAGCCTGCTAACTATCTCATCACTCCTTCTAACGGGGAGCGGACCAGAACAATAAACAGCCTCTGACATCGTACTAGCGAGTTCACACACCTCTTTAATGTTAATTTTGGTGATCTCCGACTGGCGAAGTCGAACATCATTAGTGGCGACGTGAATAATAATCTTAGAGAATTTACGATTAGCTTTAGCCAGCACTTTTAAATTTGTTTTGATGTCAGGCGCTCTGGCTCCCGGTAAACAAGTGACTATGGTGGCTGGTATCTTCACATTCCGTGTAATAGAATCGACAATGACTAGGGCACTTTCAACAGGATACTCAGTGGGTGCTTCACTGAGAGGGGAGAACCTGTTTGATGTTCTAACCGGAACGGAAAAAGGTTTTTTTTTTTTTTTTTTTTTTTTTTTTAGTCTGCGACTATGCTGCCTCACTGTCACCCAGTTGCCCTGCTGCGAGGGCCCTGCAGCCGGAACCGAAGAATGTACAGAGTTCACTAAGCTATTCACATCCAAATCAGTGTCTAAAGCTGTTACATCCTCACTACTCTCAGATAAAGTATGGATGCGTGTTTCTAATTCTGAAATCTTCTCCGTCAGCCTAACTATCTCCTTACATTTATCACATGTGAAGCCCTGTTCGCCATACTACTAAGCCTGTTAGTGATGTCTTGTTTATTTAATGTATGTTTAAATAAACCTGTCATGAAAATTACAGCCACTAAATGATTATATTTCAACAATAAATAAAAATAATTAGATTTAGAAGTTAATGCAAAAACTGCCTTATGTGAAGCTTATGAGTGTTGATTATTACAGGGAGTGCAGAATTATTAGGCAAATGAGTATTTTGACCACATCATCCTCGTTATGCATGTTGTCTTACTCCAAGCTGTATAGGCTGGAAAGCCTACTACCAATTAAGCATATTAGGTGATGTGCATCTCTGTAATGAGAAGGGGTGTGGTCTAATGACATCAACACCCTATATCAGGTGTGCATAATTATTAGGTAACTTCCTTTCCTTTGGCAAAATGGGTCAAAAGAAGGACTTGACAGGCTCAGAAAAGTCAAAAATAGTGAGATATATTGCAGAGGGATGCAGCAGTCTTAAAATAGCCAAGCGTCTGAAGCGTGATCATCGAACAATCAAGCGTTTCATTCAAAATAGTCAACAGGGTCGCAAGAAGCGTGTGGAAAAACCAAGGCGCAAAATAACTGCCCGTGAACTGAGAAAAGTCAAGCGTGCAGCTGCCAAGATGCCACTTGCCACCAGTTTGGCCATATTTCAGAGCTGCAACATCACTGGAGTGCCCAAAAGCACAAGGTGTGCAATACTCAGAGACATGGCCAAGGTAAGAAAGGCAGAAAGTCGACCACCACTGAACAAGACACACAAGCTGAAACGTCAAGACTGGGCCAAGAAATATCTCAAGACTGATTTTTCTAAGGTTTTATGGACTGATGAAATGAGAGTGAGTCTTGATGGGCCAGATGGATGGGCCTGTGGCTGGATTGGTAAAGGGCAGAGAGCTCCAGTCCGACTCAGACGCCAGCAAGGTGGAGGTGGAGTACTGGTTTGGGCTGGTATCATCAAAGATGAGCTTGTGGGGCCTTTTCGGGTTGAGGATGGAGTCAAGCTCAACTCCCAGTCCTACTGCCAGTTTCTGGAAGACACCTTCTTCAAGCAGTGGTACAGGAAGAAGTCTGCATCCTTCAAGAAAAACATGATTTTCATGCAGGACAATGCTCCATCACACGCGTCCAAGTACTCCACAGCGTGGCTGGCAAGAAAGGGTATAAAAGAAGAAAATCTAATGATATTGCCTCCTTGTTCACCTGATCTGAACCCCATTGAGAACCTGTGGTCCATCATCAAATGTGCGATTTACAAGGAGGGAAAACAGTACACCTCTCTGAACAGTGTCTGGGAGGCTGTGGTTGCTGCTGCACGCAATGTTGATGGTGAACAGATCAAAACACTGACAGAATCCATGGATGGCAGGCTTTTGAGTGTCCTTGCAAAGAAAGGTGGCTATATTGGTCACTGATTTGTTTTTGTTTGGTTTTTGAATGTCAGAAATGTATATTTGTGAATGTTGAGATGTTATATTGGTTTCACTGGTAAAAATAAATAATTGAAATGGGTATAAATTTGTTTTTTGTTAAGATGCCTAATAATTATGCACAGTAATAGTCACCTGCACACACAGATATCCCCCTAAAATAGCTAAAACTAAAAACTACTTCCAAAAATATTCAGCTTTGATATTAATGAGTTTTTTGTGTTCATTGAGAACATGGTTGTTGTTTAATTATTAATGTTGTAAAATTAATCCTCAAAAATACAACTTGCCTAATAATTCTGCACTCCCTGTATATCTAAAAATAAATAGCAACTGAATTTAGGCTAATAGTTTGGGCTCTGTTGTTAATCTTTAATAGCTATATGTAAGTAAGGGCTCCCTATATAGTTTACAGAATTATCTTTAAGAAACTTTTAGTTATAATTTAATTCATTTAAGGACAGACACCATTTTTTTCATTAAACCACTGTTGTATAAAAATTTATAAAAAGCAATTTTGTAAAACTGCTGTACCGAATCCATACCGAACCGAGACTTCAAAACCGAGGTACGTACCGAACCGTCAGTTTAGTGTACCGTTACACCCCTACTTAAAGGTATATGTGTCGGCCATATCCACCTATCACGTTCATCTCGATGGTGCATCAGTGGGGAGACACCCTTTGGTAACCCGCTTCCTTTGTGGTACTCTGAAGACCTGCGGCACGTTCAAGGGTGCCGACTTGGGACCTGGCCATAGTATTAGAAGGCCTGACTCTGGCCCCCTTTGAACCTATGGAGGAGGTGCCAGAAAAGTTCCTTACGCTAAAGACGCTATGTCTTCTGGTTATTTCTTCTCTTAAGAGAGTTGGAGATTTACAAGCGTTGTCTGTTGCTCCCTCGTTTCTTGAATTCGCACCGGGTATGGTGAAAGCTTTCTTGTTTCCAAGAGAAGGATATGTCCCTAAAATTCCCACTAATATGGCAGGGCCTATAATGCTGCAGGCCTTTTCCCCACCTCCCTTTCAAAATCCAGACCAGGGGAAATTAAATCTGCTCTGCCCAGTGAGGGCACTAGATGCTTACGTCTACAGAGCTGCCCTGTGGCGTAAATCTGATCAGCTGTTTGTCTGTTTCGGGTCCCCGAGTAGGGGAAAGCCTGCATCTAAGCAGACCCTAAGCAAGTGGATAGTCGAGGCTATTTCACTAGTATATGAGTCGGCCCGTCAACCTTCACCACTAAAGATTCGGGCCCACTCAACTAGGAGTATGGCTGCCTCTATGGCTCTCTTGTCAGGAGTTTCTCTTCAGGAGGTGTGTGATGCAGCAGGATGGTCCTCTCCTCACATCTTTATAAGATTTTATAACCTGGAAGTGGCTTCTACTCCGGGTTCTCGGGTGCTTGTAGCATAATGTGCATTACGATTTCACATATACAGGCACTTGAGGATTATGGCGGCGTGGGTATTCAGTTCCCACAGTGCTTGATGCAGCACGAGTTCCCTTGAAAGGGAACGTCTCAGGTTACGTATGTAACCATGGTTCCCTGAGAAGGAACGAGACACTGCATCGCTTTGCCATACTCCCGGCATGCCTGTGACCGACTTGTTCGACTTGTTCAGAAGCTGACACTGTTTGGTTCAGGGTTGCTTTATAGTTTCCTGGTCAATGACGTCACCCGCCTATGACGTCCCGTCACGCCATTGGACTGATTTCACGAGTGCTTCATGACGCAATCACGCAGAGGCGTTCCCGCAGCGCTTGACGCAGCGTCTCGTTCCCTCTCAGGGAACCGTGGTTACATACGTAACCTGAGACGTTTTCCTTATTATACTTGCCTTTTTAAAAGAATGTTTAAAAAAAAATTGCAGCATCAATAATAGCTTAGTTTGTTACCATATTAAGACTTAGTTTCACAGACAGATCAAGCCAGGATTAGTTTTTAGTTTAATTACATTACTGGTGTGCATCTTGAGACAAAACAACGGCACTTACATATTTTAAGATGTATCAGAGCAAGTTGCTTTCAGTTAAAACAGTTCAAACATGCATTTTAGTCTGAGACTAGCTTAAAGGTGTAACTTAAAGGAACACTCCACTTTTTTTCAGTTAAACAGTTGAGTTTTACCGTTTTCGAATCCATTCAGCCGATCTCCGGGTCTGGCGGTAGCACTTTTAGCATAGCTTAGCATACATCAATGAATCTGATTAGACCGTTAGAATCTTGCTAAAAAAACGACCAAAGAGTTTCGATATTTTTCCTATTTAAAACATGACTCTTCTGTAGTTACATTGCGTACTAAGACCGATAGGCCGATATGGCTAGGAACTATACTCTCATTCCGGCGTAATAGTCAGGGAACTTGGGTGCTGGTGTACCATGGGTGCAGCCGGCGCAATGATATAACTCATCGCCTGAAAATAGGCTAACTTCCGTCAACATAACCAACATGACAACCTGCTTGCACAGGGAGCGGCTGGGGACTATTTTCAGGCGCTAGGTAATATCATTGCGCCGCTGCACCCATGGTACGGTAGCAAAGTTCCTTGATTATTACGCAGGACTGAGAGTATAGTTCCTAGACATATGGGCCTAAAATCGCAACTTTTCTTTTTTCGTTGGTCTTAGTACACGATGTAACTACAGAAGAGTCAATTTTTAAATAGGAAAAATATAGAAACTTTTTGGTCATTTTTGAGCGAGATGCTAACGGTCTAATCAGATTCAATGATCTGTGCTAAGCTATGCTAAAAGTGCTACCGCCAGACCCATAGATCGGCTGAATGGATTCGAAAACGGTAAAACTCAACTGTTTAACTCTAGGGGAGTTGGAAAATGAGCCTATTTTCAAAAAAAGTGGAGTGTTCTTTTAAATGTAACACAGTTCACAACGCTTACGCTATGTCCAGCGTCATCGTTACACCAGTTACGTTTTCTTTATAAATTGAATACGGAAGGTTAGATCTTTTACTTTATAACGTGTTAGATATGGATAGGTTTCTTACAAAAACCCATCGATTCTCTTCAGAAGGCCTTTATTAACCCCCATGTGCCATGTGGAGCAGTTATATGATGGATGGATACACTTTTTGGGCTTCAAATTTTGGGCTGCCATTCACTGCCATTATAATGGAAGAGCCAGAAGAAGAGCCAGGGCTGCATTTCCCGATAACGTTGTCTCTTAGCGTGCTACGAAGACTCTAAAGGTATAACTTAACTAAAGGTATACCATTTTTAGGTGTGTTCCACAAACTATTACCTTAGGAGGTTGCTTAAGGTATACCTTCTTAAGTGCGACGTTAGTAGATGCTGTCCGTGGTGGTGCTTATTTGGTTTATCAATGGCTCAAAAATCGATTATTAACTATGTTATATGAGATGTGAAAAAAAGCAATGTTCAAACCTCTCATGTCCAAACGTATCATGCATCAACCCACTACACTGGCAGTATGCCATTTATATTATCATAATATATTTTGTCATAGTCTTCATTTACTCCACAAGTAGGGATAATTGTCCGCATCACATTATTGGTAAATCACTAATTTCTGTTATCGGATGACCTATTCAATAAAGGTGCAACACGCGAAACGTATAATCAACAGCTACTATAGTGGAGAAAAAGAAAGAAAGAGGAAAGCGGCAATAGCTGAATTTCGGGGTGCTCTGTCAGGTTTGTCTGAATCTAAGCTCAGTCTAAATGCTGCTGAATTTGCTCCTGAGGCAGACAAAATTAATTTTTAATTGCAGCTTCTGACATGGTAGCCAGGGGACTAAAGTTTTCACGGATGAAATAGTGCACATCGAAATGGCTCCACAGACGGCACTGTCTTTTATTTATCACAACTATTCGCTAACTATAACTCCCACAATCATTCCCTTTAAATAAGACTCCATATTGGTTTGCCAGCTGATGTTAGATGATATAATTAAAAAGCTAACAACCATCAGTGTAATGACAATTGTATTCTTTGCACGAAAACACTTCAATTAGCAGAATTATATTCATATAGACTGAGATGTAAAGAAATGAACTGTCAATAGTGATAATAAGGTATAGCTAAGAGTGCTCCAGACCAACCTTACGAACGAATGACTTACAGGAGGTATTCTTAACTAAGATCATTTCGGGAAACACGTACGAACGTTAAGATACACATTAAGGTATAACTTAAGAACGACGTAGTGTTAAGAAGGTTTCGGGAAATCCAGCCCAGGACATTATTTAATACAACCCTGATTGCATTCGTCTGAAAGAAGAATGTCATGTACACCTAGGATGGCTTGAGGGTGAGTAAATCATGGGCTAATTTTCATTTTTGGGTGTACTATCCCTTTAAATCAGTGGATAAATTGTGCAAATTCAGTAATGCTGTAAATGATATGCTGGTTTGACCTGTCACAAAGCAGCCCTCTGGTGAAGATGAAAGGTCAATACAGCCATCTATCCAGACCAGCTGAGAGCAGTGTGACATGCCTCATGTTGCTGTCAGAGTTCCACACCTGCTGGGAGACACTGAGCTTCAGGCTAAACTGGACTCTGGAAGAGTTTTACAGGGCAGATGTGATTGAGCTGACAAAACCGATCAGCTGAAGTGTCCAGTGAGCTTCTGAGTATAGGTCATTCCAGGGTCAGGGCACTGTCAGAACAGGAACTGGATCTTATGATCTGCAAGGGACCTTAGGGTAGACGGCATATTCAGTTTGACATGAATGAAAACAAGGCAGAGGGATAGACATACAGTCTGTTCAGTGGGTTGTAGCCTACTGCTGTGTACCTTGTCTATCTGTCAACCACTGGAAAAATGCATCTAAAAAAGTCTTCCAGTTTATTTACACAATAAAAACAATTTTGAGTTTCTAATTTCTGGGTTATAATATGATTTTATCTGCTGTTTTGAATGAATATGTTTACCATTTGACATTAAATTGGGGTAAAATGTTTTAATGTAAATGTGTGCATAGCTGAATTTAAACTAGACTTCATTTAAATCGAATTAACGGGATAGTTCACACAAAAATTATTTACTCACTTGTATGTCTTTCCCAAGACTTTCTTTCTTACGCACGCACGCACGCACGCACGCACGCACGCACGCACGCACGCACGCACGCACGCACGCACGCACACACGCACGCACACACACACACACACACACACACACATTTACTTTCTAAGGGGGACATTGCCCATTACATATACCTCATCATAGAAAACTTTTTTTTTCTTCTTTTTTTTACTTTTTTATATTTACGCTTACGTATTTTTTATATTTATTACTTTATTTTTATACCCAGTTTTAAAAATGAGGGTATACCCAAAGGTAGGTTCTTGGAGATTTTGTCAGGTTTTGCTCACTTCTGGGTACAAATGTGTTCCCAAAATATGGTTAAGTAGGCACACACACACACACACACACACACACACGTGTGTACACATTTATGGATCCCGCCTTCTGTTCGGAATGGGGAAAATATTGCCTTGTGTGCTATTCTAAAGTTATGTTTTTGTAGGATGTGACTTAGTGTAGAAATGCTGTCCCTGTTGATATTGTTGAATGCGTTTCTAATTGTAATTGTGCGTTGTTGCAACTCACAAAGTCGGATTGCATTATTTGCTCGCACCATTTCAATGAAGGCAAGCTCTTGTTGAGTGAAGAGCCGTTCCCTTCCACCTTGAGGAGGTCTTCCAACCATTCTGTAGAAAATACCACCACAAAATGTCATTGGTTAGGTTCTTTTTCACATACTGTACTTTCAAACTGTACACAGTACTGTAACATGACAATGGTGTTTCTTTACATAGCTAAACTTCACAGCACTACCCATTTTTATATGTATAGTACAGTAATACTGTAATATGAAACAGGATCATGTGACACATACAGTATGTACAGTCAGGAGTAGAAACTTGAAGATATACCTGTTCTCCAGTCGGAATGTCCTTATTATCGATACTACTGTGTAGCGACTGAGGTTAGGGTGGACTCTTTGCCCAGCTCCCTCATGGACAGGCCATGATTTATCACATGGTCCACCAGAGTAGCTCTGATGTCATCTGATACACGTCTCTGCACTGGTCCTCGTCCTCTTCCACATCCAACTCCTCTCTCTCTCTCATTGTCCTCCTCTTACTCTGACTCTCATTTCCTCCATTCTTGCAAAGTTCTCAAAATGACCTGAGGCCTATTAGTGCTAAGGCTCAGACTGATTGGTGTTCTGTTTTCTGTGCAAGTGTTTTCAGGTAGTTCTTCTGAAACCCTCCACCTCCCCTAGCTCCATCTGTCTATATCTGATATGGGATTTATGTATATCTATAATGCAGCAGCATATCTTACAGCAGCATAACATTGTCATATTCATTAACATGCCAAAACTACTTTGAGAGTTGTTCATGACTGAAATAAAATTCGATGAAAAATATAAAACGTATATGTTAAAGTATTTTCAATGTGTTTTCTCATGTTACAACAGATATTTCTGTCTGCAGCTTCGTTTTTAGAGCCTTTTAAGCACTGGGCTATACAAGACAGCTTGAGGAAAGCATCATTAACCTGAGCTCGCACTGCCAATGGTCAATGACTGATTATACCAGAGGCAGCAGCCAGAATCGATATTCAGATCCTGAATGTAAAATCAGCACTTGTGTGAAAATAGGCCTTCTCTGTCCATGTCTTTGGATTTGTAACACTCCAGTGGTCTTATGGTCTTCTGAAATGAGCAGGCAAAGTAAGTGTTTTATCTATGAACATGGAAGAGATACAATCATTTGATGACGGATAGCCTAAGGATTTAAAATTTGAAGAAGAAAAAAACAACAACAGACTTTTTAGTGTTATATATGAAATGCAATGACGTGTACACAAATTTCCATTTTTTTGGTGAATCAGATCTTTTTCCCCATGAAAATGTCAATCCTGGGGAATTTTAAAAATTAATTACATTTCTACCAATGTACTGATATCCATAATCGGAGCTCAACAAACAATTAGTGCTCGGAAAACTAAATCACATTTAAAGGGGTGGTAAAGCACACTCTTTCGAAGGCTTGATTGTGTTTGTGGGGTGCACTGTAACATGTGCTCATGCTTCGTTTTTAAAAAAATGCAGTATTTTTCATATATTTGACCTTTATTCTACACTGCTCTGTCCCTCCTTGTAAAAACGGTCTGATGGTTTCCGGATTCTGTGAAGCCAGTCCCTCAAAAATACGCAATGGGCTCTGATTGGTTAGCTGGCCCAGTGTGCTGTGATTCGCTAACCGCCTAGTGTACGTTTCTCGAAAGCGTCACGCCCCTTACCTCTACAGGTAGCCTGTGCTTTGGGTACGCTAGCGTCAATAAAACCATACCAAGAGCCCGAATCAGACCCAGACAATTTTAGTGAAGATGATCGAGCAGAACCTGTTCAGTCCTCAAGAGTAAAGACTGCGGATCTATAGTGATCGCTCCAGAATGGCACTGTTACTTTTGTATTTTTAGAACGATTTGCCAAATATCTGTCGCAAGAACGGACATTAAACATTGCTAGTAGCCAAATCAAACACAGAACCATGTTTAGCATGCCTGTAGATAAACAATACATAAAAGCTCTAATCAAAGAATAATTTACACTAATGCCAAGTTCGCTGTTGAGATTTTAAACAGTTTGTAACGTTAGGTGTTTGTCGGATAACGTTAAGTATGAATGAGCATTTAACAAACTGGTTCGCAGAGCCAAACAGCGCTGTCATGTTTACTTCCTTGCTACAACGTAGGCTACAATTAACAACACGAACTATTACAGAAAAACACATCGACGAAAAATAAATCACACTTACAGGTTGTAGCCCGTACTCGCAAAGATTGTGGAAGCTTTCCTCTGTGAATGTGCCGCGGTAGCCGCGCGTGCAGCTGAACTCGTGGAGCTGAAGGCTCATGTATTGCAAATACAGACGAATATTGTCCATTATGTCACATTTTCCGATCTTCTCCTCCGACCCCTGTCTGTCTCGTGCTTTGATTTATGATGGGCAGCATATATCCGATGCAAATGCGATCGTGTTCCCCTCATGTCTCTTACACACATGAATATGACGTTGTATGTTAAACGCACTGCAACGCTGCCCCGTCCCTAGGAAGGATGAAGAAAGTGGACCTGCAATCCGGATGAAAATAACAGCGTTTCGTCGGCATTGGCAACAGCACTCCAGCCTACTAACCACAACAACTATTCCCCGCAGCGATACAAAATGGCCCCCCCTTATTTCATATTCTCGGAGGAGGGGTTTATGTAAATATTGGGACTGCTGATGTCAGCACACCCTGGGTGAATGTGTAGTAGTCCCTACCGGCCGTTTGCTGTAGTCCTTAGAAATCGATTTCTTTAAAAGCAAATATCTCCCTTTGCTTTAAACTTTGAACGTTGTAACTTTGAAGATGTTGTTTATGCTCAAACAGCAACATTACACACTAACTAAAGTTAGAAAAGTGAAATCGTGGTTTACCACCCCTTTAATATAATCAGGCTGGGATTTCATAGGGGCTCATTTTTGGCTGCTGATAACTCAAAATCAAGAACCAAATTGAGGGGGGGGGGGGGGGGGGCGGGGGGGGGAGCTGGAAATGTTTTCCAATAAAGTAAATAAGACTTGTTTTATACTGAACTCAACAAAAAACAGAATTGTGTAATCGAACGCACAAATATGGGTTAGATTAACTGCCTGTGTCATTGTTAGACGGAAGGACGCTCTGCATTATGTTTCAGGATTACCATAAAAACCTCATATACTGTAATATAGACTTTTCAAAATAATATATTAATTTCAATATGTAACATTAACATGGCGGTAATTTAAATGTAGCCTTTGTAAAAAAATATAAAGCAAAACATTAAATGTGTTAAAAAAAAATGTAAATGACTAGTATTTTCCAAGTCGACTAGTTGGCTAGTCTCGCACATCCCTTATAATAACTATGCCTAAATGTTTCCAAATATTTATTAAAAACTAGACTGAGGCGAATCAGACACATAATCGCCTGTTACATTTAACAAATATGTTTAGATGCTTTGTGCTTAGTAACAGACCTTCCCCCAACACAAACAGAGAAAGGTCCCAGAGCTACCATCAGATAAGACATGGTCTACGACCAAAAGGATTTTGAAGAGAGCTGAGACTCTCACAGTCTTTCTGAAAAGGACAAATACTTAAACTCATATAGCCTATATATAACCACTTGAGAAATATATAAACATATATTCATCTCATGATTTGTTTTTATAGGGTTTGGTCTGAGTTAATTCAATCTTTGTTAGATTTATGTTTCAGAATTGCATATTATGGTTGACGAAAATCATGTGTATGGCATGTTTGGTGTCTACGAAGTTGTAATCTAAAGATCTGAATGATTGTGTATAGGATACGTCGATACCTGTGCAACATATATGAGTATTACATAACCCTTTAATAGTTCCTTCAGCAGCAACCAATCTGCAAAGGATCTGCTTGAGACAAAGGATCGTAAAACTTTCCCTCCGAAAGCCTGAATACGTTTGGCTCTGTGACTGAAGAGGCAGTGACCTCTTGCAGACCTTTGAAGGAGCAATGAACTCTCTCCTCCCTCTCTTCTGCTTCTCCCTTGTGCATACAACAGACACGCTGTGCCTGTGGGGTTCTGCCCAGCAGGCCAGATAAGGCCTTCACACAAAGCCTCATGTGTGTGTGGGACAGAAGACCCCATGCCACAACATGGGCCAGCAGGCCCAAACTCCTTAAGGCCTGTGCAACTACCTCAACCTCCACGGAGTCGAAACAACCACGCAAGCTCATAATTTCTTCTTCAATCGATGCAGAAGAACTTGATCGCCACTTCAATGCCATCGGACGGAACCATCAAAACTTTCTCCTGCGATTTCACCTCGGACGGTATTCTACAGCTCAGGCTAAATGCAAGTAAAGTACGAAATACAAATCACTGTGTAGTTAGTAAAACTGCAAGCCCTCTGTTCAGACAAAGGAGCTTATCAAAGATGGTTCTTCTCAAAGTTTAGACTCTTTGCATAACCTCATCCATCTGTTCTGACCCTTTTCTCTGCATCCACTTTAACCTTACCTCTTGTCATGTATGTTTTGTGTATGTATGTTTCATGTTAGTTTTAGTCTTGTTCCGTGATTTAGTTATTAAAGTTTGTGCACAATATATGTTTGGTCCGAACTCCTTGCCTGCAAACAAATTGTCCCTTAAATGATCGAACTTGTTATGCGCTATAAGTTTTTACGTAAATTCAAGGAAAGATTTTTTTTTTCTGTGGCCATGAAAAATATCCTTTTCTTATAATTAATTAATAATCAATACTGAACGATCATAGGAGGAACTGATTGATTGATTGTAATGTTAATGTAGCTACATCAAGTTAATCTATTTAACTGATTAAAATATAATTCAGACACTGGACAGGCAAGGCAAGGCAAGTTTATTTGTATAGCACATTTCATACACAGTGGCAATTCAAAGTGCTTTAAACAGAAATTAAGTTAAATAATTCATAAGTGAATAAAATAAAAATATATATAGTATAACAGTTATAATAGGAATTAAAAGAAAATAAAAAATAAAGAAGAAAAAAATATATATAAATAAAAAGTATAATTAACACTAAAAATAAAAACCGGGTTAAATTGAAACATAATTAAAGTACAAGCAGTTCGGACAGAGCACAGAGCTCATTCAGTAAAAGCATAAGATAAGGTGCAATCAGTCGGATGTATAGTAGCACAGTGCTCATTCAGTAAAAGCACAGCTAAACAGATGTGTTTTGAGTCTGGATTTGAAAGTGGCTACTGTTGGAGCACATCTGATCTGTTCAGGAAGCTGGTTCCAGCTGCGGCTGGCATAATAGCTAAAAGCAGACTCTCCTTGCTTTGAGTGAACCCTTGGTATTTCTAATTGACTTGATCCTGATGATCTGAGTGATCTGTTGGGTTTGTATTTAATCAGCATATCTGCAATGTATTGAGTCATTGAGTGACTTATATACAAGTAACGTGTTTCATCAGGAATTGCGTAGAAGACGTTGTTCCGACCAAAACAATTCAGCTGTACCCAAACCAGAAGCCGTGGCTAAATGGGGATGTTCGCGCGGCACTCAATGCGCGGACCTTCACTTTTAACTCCGGTAATGCGGAGGAGCATAAACAAGCAAGTTATGCCCTCCGGAAAACCATCAGAGCAGCAAAACGCCAGTACAGGGACAAGATTGAAGGACAGTTCAACACCACCGACTCTAGAAGCATGTGGCGGGGAATTAACACCATCACGGACTATAAAGGGAACACAAACTCCACCGTGAACACCGCTGCCTCTCTCCCGGACGAGCTCAACACCTTCTATGCTCGCTTTGAGGGAACTAACACCGCCCTCGCGGAGAGAGAGCTCGTGGCTGAAGATACAGAGGTTAGTTCACTCTCCGTATCTGTAGCGGATGTAACCCGATCCTTCCGGCGGGTGAACGTCCGTAAAGCCGCGGGTCCAGACGGCATTCCGGGCCGCGTGATCAGAGCGTGTGAGCACCAACTGGCTGGAGTTTTCACGGACATCTTTAACCTGTCCCTCTCCCTGTCCGTGGTCCCCACATACTTCAAAACGTCCACCATTGTTCCTGTACCTAAGCAGTCAAAAACCACCTGCTTAAACGACTGGTGTCCTGTTGCTCTGACCCCCATCATCAGTAAATGCTTTGAGAGACTAGTCAGAAACCACATCTGTTCTGTTCTCCCCCCCTCACTGGACCCACTGCAGTTTGCATACCGCACAAACCGCACCACTGATGATGCCATTTCATCTACAATTCACACTGCTCTCTCCCACCTGGAAAAGAGGAACACATATGTGAGAATGCTGTTTGTAGACTACAGCTCAGCATTCAACACCATTGTGCCCTCCATACTTGACATGAAACTCCGGGCTCTAGGCTTAAACAGCTTGTTATGCAGCTGGATCCTGGACTTCCTGTCAAACAGACGCCAGGTGGTCAGAATGGGCAGTAACATCTCCTCATCACTGACTCTCAACACTGGAGCCCCTCAGGGTACTCCTTGTACACACATGACTGTGTGGCAACCCACAGCTCCAACACCATCATCAAGTTTGCTGACGATACGACAGTGGTAGGTCTCATCACTGACAATGATGAAACGGCCTACAGAGAGGAGGTGCACACTCTGACACGGTGGTGTCAGGAGCACAACCTCTCCCTCAACGTCAGCAAGACCAAGGAGCTGGTGGTCGACTTCAGGAGGAATGAGAGAGAACACCGCCCCATCACCATCGATGGAGCACCGGTGGAGAGAGTCAGCAGCTTCAAGTTCCTCGGTGTCCACATCACAGAGGAACTCTCATGGTCCGTCCACTCTGAGGCCGTTGTGAAGAAGGCTCATCAGCGCCTTTTCTTCCTGCGACGGCTGAGGAGGTTTGGAATGAACCGCCACATCCTCACACGCTTCTACACCTGCACCATAGAGAGTCTGCTGACTGGCTGCATCACCACCTGGTACGGCAACAGTACCGCCCGCAACCGCAAGGCCCTGCAAAGGGTAGTGCGCACGGCCAGCTGCATCATCGGAGGTGAGCTTCCCTCCCTCCAGGACATTTATGCCAGGCGGTGTGTGAAAAGAGCTCAGAGGATCATCAGAGACTCTAGCCACCCGAACCATGGGCTGCTCTCACTGCTGCCATCAGGCAGACGGTACCGCAGCATCAGAACACGCACAAGCCGACTCCAGAACAGCTTCTTCCCACAAGCAATCAGACTACTTAACTCTTGATCCATCAGGATCATAACACACACTGGACAGAATATCACTCAGCACAAACCACTGGAGATACACACACATTATATACACATTTATTTATCATATAGCATCTATTGTACATCGGATTTCTATTTGTGAACATATTGTATACTGTACATTGTATATTATTACTATAGCTTAATGTATACTGTTATTGTTTAATGTATGTTTAGTGTATATTGTTTAAAGTATATGTATATTGTAAGTATGTGTATATTTTTTAAAGCTGTGAGAACTACACATTGTACTAACACACTCACATTGTGTAAATTATTTATTGTTTATTGTAGTGTATACTGTGCTGTGAGTAATTGTGTGCGCATCAGATGTGTAATCTGTTGTTGCTTAAATGTTGTACATGTCATGTCATGACTACTATGTTTGCTCGGACTGCACCTAAGAATTTCACCTACTGTTGCACTTGTGCATATGGTAGAGTGACAATAAAGTGATTTGATTTGATTGATTGAAGTAATAGTACTTTAAAATCGATCCTAAATGTAACTGGAAGCCACTGTAAAGACCTGAGAACTGGTGTGATATGGTCATATTTTCTGGTTCTGCTCAGGATCCTGGCAGCAGCGTTCTGTATAAGCTGCAGCTGTCTAATGGTCTTTTTGGGAAGGCCGGTGAGAATACCATTACAATAGTCCACCCTGCTGGTGATAAAAGCATGAACGAGTTTCTCTAAGTCTTGTCTGGAAACAAAGCATCTAATTCTTGCAATATTTTTGAGATGATAGTAAGCTGATTTAGTTATTGCTTGGACATGACTACTGAAACTCAGGTCTGACTCCAAAATCACACCCAGATTCCTGACTTGATTTTTTTATTTTAGACCTTTAGCCTCAAGATATGCGTTCACCTTGAGAATTTCATCTTTGTTTCCAAATGTAGTGATTTCAGTTTTGTCTTTGTTTAACTGAAGAAAGTTTTGGCACATCCAACTGTTAACTTCATCAATGCATTTGCACAGGGAGTGTAGGCTAAGGGCTAAGTAGATCTGGGTGTCGTCAGCATAGCTGTGGTAAGCCATTTTGTTATTTATCATTATTTGGCTCAGTGGGAGCATGTACAGGTTGAATAGGAGTGGTGCAAGAATTGACCCTTGTGGGACTCCGCATGTCATGGATGTCCTCTCAGACTTATGGTCACCTATACTCACATAATAACCTCTCCCTTCTAAGTATGACCTGAACCATTTGAGGACCATTCCGGAAAGCCCAACCCAATTTTCTAGCCTGTCAAGAAGTATGTTTTGGTCAACAGTGTCGAATGCAGCAGGGATGAAACTTTCTAGTGTGCATGTGTCGAGCGTGCATGTTATCAAATGGAGTATACTTTGAACAATAATGTATTCAACTGTGGAAGTATGTTAAAGGGGTCCTATAATGCCCCTTTTTCCGAGATGTAAAATACGTCTCTGATGTCCCCAGAGTGTGTATGAGAAGTTTTAGCTCAAAATACCTCACAGATAATTTTTATAGCACGTTAAAATTGTCACTTTTTGAAAGTGAGCAAAAATGCGCCATTTGTGTGTGTCCCTTTAAATGCAAATGACCTGCGGCCCCCTTTCAGGAAGAAGGCGAGCTTCAAGAGCTTGTGTTAGCAGCTCCGATTACCTCACGCAGACACACACTGAAAATGTCAGAAACTGTTCAGCCTTTTATGTTCAAACCGGAGTTGGACAATGATGGAGAGACTCAAGAAGAAGAGACAACATGTAGAATAAGACAGGACGTTTCTGAATGGTTAGTTGATGAATTTATGTTGCTGATGTGGAGTTACTTTCTTCATTGATTAGCCTATTCTGTCATGATAATCTATAAATCGCTCATGTGGGAACTGTTGTAAGATGCACAGAGCCAGAGAATATCTGCTGCATGAAGATAGAACAGGTGTAGTTTAGTTTAATTACGGTTATCACTTATGCTGTCATCTTGCTTTTATGGCATGTTATTGCATTTGTGTTACGTACTATATTGCAATAAATGTGAAAAGATGGATGTGACAGCTTGAGCAGACTCACAAATGTGCTCGACTACAACAACTCTTCCTCT
The DNA here is from genome assembly GCA_023566225.1 of Romanogobio albipinnatus. Lineage (NCBI taxonomy): Eukaryota > Metazoa > Chordata > Actinopteri > Cypriniformes > Gobionidae > Romanogobio > Romanogobio albipinnatus. The sequence goes on along the minus strand of CM042239.1, from coordinate 70,018,743 downwards.
TCTCAACATTGGCTGCGTCCGAAACCTGGAAAATGCTGCCTTCGGAGGACACATTTCAAGGCAGGAAGACAGGAAGGCACCAAGGGACGTCCGAATCTAATGTTAGCTTCACTTCCTGTCTCCTGAGAGACCTTCATCTGATTGATTTTTTTTTCCTTCGCTGCCTTTGCTATCCCACAATCCTGTGCTTTCCATTCTGTGACAGTTGCGCTGGAAAAAAAGATGGCGTCCGAAAGTTGCATTTGCTGGTCAGTTTGTGTTTAAATGCACGATTTTTACCAACATTACTAGAAATTACTAGTGTAGTAATTCAATATTTGTTTAGTTCTTACCAAAGCTCTCTCTATTTTGCTGTAGATCATTAATCTGTTACCCTGCCTAAGAAGTCTGTCCGAAATTAGTTTTGTGAGGTGCCTTCATGCACAAACGTTGCCTTATCGTGTGATAAGGCAGCGAGGCAACGAGTCAGCGGCCTATGTTTCAGACGCAGCCATGGCCTCACCCCCTTTGTTGCGTGTTCCCGTTTATGTAAATTTTTGAGTTAGTGATGTCACTAAACCACGAAGAAGCTTGTGGTAGTCCTTACCAGCCTTTTGTTGTAGTTTTGAACTTGGAGCGTAGTAACTTTGCAGATGTTGTGTATGCTCAAACAGCAACATTACACACTAACTACAGTTAAAAAGTGAAATCATAATTATCATAATATAATTATTAGGGATGCACCGATACCGATACCAGTACTCGGGTGTCGGTCCGATACTGTTGTGAAGTACTTGTCACGGTGTGACTTTTCCTGGGGCGGAACCATAGTGGCAGAGATTTGTTCCGCCCGGATCAAACACCACTACTTCCGGGTTCCCGTCCCCGCGCCAAAAAATCATAGAGAATCGGCGGCAGGTGCTCCAATAAACAGCGCGATCTCCAGATTGGGTGAAGGGGAGGTAGGAGGAGTACAAAGAGGGCCTCCAGAAGTCAGTCGGGGTCAGTCGTTGCAGCGGTCACACACAGCCGCAGCCGTTAGTTCCGGGTCGGGCTCAAGCTGAGCGTGGTGGTAGCCGCTTCCAGCCGTTGCGGCGAGAGGATCTGGGCATCTGGGCAAACAAAGGATAACACGAGGTGGATATTGTGGACTGAGCGATCAAAGATCCGGAGAGCTATAAAGAGAAGAAAAGAGACGAGGCTGAGTATAATACAGACCGAGTTTTGCATTGTGATTCAAGTGTCAAGTGTGTGTCCGATTCTGAGAAGTTACATGCAGGACAGTTGCCGGAAGTGCTAATGAGCAAATCCCTTCGGGAGAGAGAGCACAGCGGTCAGGAAGCGAGCCAGACACTGGAAGAGAGAACAAGACGAGCACACGGGTTGATCAATGTGTGAGTACCCTGAGAAACGTATACAGTAACAACTTCATCGGAAGTTTATCATCTGTGAGCCTTGTGACGTTGAAACTAGGGAAACGAGTGGCCCCACCGCGGAGAGTGAGCGTGGGAGAGCCAGAGCCGGCGGACAGTGAAAGCCGCCGGGGTGGTGTAGCAGCAACGTCCTTTTCGTTGGTTCTTCGCTATACCAGCACGTCAGCGATCTTCGCCCCCCCCCGAGATAAACGACGCGGGAAAAGTGGTCTCTGGACCTTAAGTACACCTGGTTAGTGTGTAGAGTGCCGTGGGTGAGTCAGCATCTTGACTTTGAGAGTGTACACTTGGAATCTGCTGTGTTGTGCTGTGTGTGTGCGTGTCGTCCCCGAGACCATTATCCAGGCTGACCCACTCTCTGGGGAAGGTACGATCCCGAAGCTGGCGGAGTAACTAGCCCTAACCATTCACGCCGTAGGGTGAACCTCACCCTACTCTCTGTCTCTACGGGGGTAGCACGACCGGAGCCAAGTAAGCACTCTCTTGAATAGCCATTGATACGTGCTTGTGTCGGAGGAAATTGTGTGTGCGTGTGCAGGGCCCGAGGAGAGGAGAGGGGAACGCTACATACTCCCGGAGCAAAGTCATACTTACCTGCACTTACCTATGTGAAACCACCTGGAGAAGCGTCCGATCCAGCACCACCGCCGTGGTCAAGCCCCTTGAGCCACCGCTATCACGGAGCCTGGAGCAAGGAGAGAGAAACGGATGAATCGTGTCTACGGAGTCTGTGAGTGATATCCATTGAGCAAAGTCATACTTACCTGCACTTACCTGTGTGAAGCCATCTAGAGAAGCGCCCGATCCAGCACCACTGCCGTGGTCAAGCCCCCTGAGCCACCGCTATCACAGAGCCTGGAACAAGGAGAGAGAAACTGATGAACCGTGTCTACGGAGTCTGTGAGTGATATCCTTTGAGCGAAGTTATACTTGCCTGTATGCCAAACAAAAGTCCCAGTATTGACCCAGATCCAGCGGATGCCCCGGAGGTACCGACTTCTATGACACCGGCCCCTTGATCCATTCTGAAAGGAAGCCGTCGGAGCACGCCCGAGAGAGAGAGGTACCCCTGTCGCCCCCGTTCCCCTGTACTTACCCGTTCTACCCCTGTGTTCAGGAGAAGGAGCAAGCCGTGGCGTAAATCCCCCGAAAGGTCCGCCCTGGGAAACAGAAAGAAAGAGACAAGTGAGCACATAGCAGGACATGGAAGCCAAACATTGAGAAAAAGGACGAAACGACTTATCTGAGGTTCTCCTGCGGAAAGAGCCGGCGAGCTCTGAGGCGGTGTCCTCACTCTCCAGTCCTCTTGGATTTTAGCCCCCTCACTTCCCCTTCCCCCCCAATTTTAAGTAAATTAATAAAGACTTGTAATTTTAAACTTTACTCCAGTGTCCTCGTGTGTCTGGTCGTCTGGGGTATCACTGGGAACCTCCCCGAGGTGAAAAATAAGGGAGGAGCGGGACTCACGCGGTCCGCTCCGACCTGTGACATACTCGTAAAACTACCCCGATACAACCGCTCCCGATACCACTTTATGGCAACGCATCTTCGGATGCGGAGCTGCGTGGAAAGTTACATAATTCGCTGTGCACACCCGCACACCGCCGCGCCAAGTGCAAAGGGGTCTCGCGCTCTCAAAGCGCACGACAGCCATAATATGGCTTCATTTTTTCAGAGCGCTAGTGCGGACGCGGCGAGTATAAACCAAGCTTAACCGCTCGTGAGGCAGATACCGCTCGGTAGTGAGTGCTGTAAGTGAAGGGCTGTTTAGTATGGATGTGTGCAATGACTAGCCTAACCCCGATAGTATAACAAGCCTAAGCAAGCTTAATTGTTATACTAGTTTGACATGACATGGAAGAAAATGGAAAAGTTGTGTGTAAGCTTTCAAAATCCTCCTTCACTCGAGTGGAGATTTATTTGAAGCCTCCGCGAGCGCCAGAGAAAACCAATGCATGCAAAACCTGAGGTAAAATTAAATGATTTTGTTTTGCTGCAGATTCATCAAAAAGAACCTGCCTCTCACTTTTCCGAAAAGGGCTGTACGGCTATGATAATAATTTAATTCAGTTGTTCTACTCTATTGTGTGGTACTGGAATCCACAAGAATGTTACAGGTTACATTTATGTGAAATGGGCAGCAGTGCCATGTTTGTTTAGGAAAACACCAAGTTGAATATTAAAATGTCAGCAACAGCATCAATTTGTGTATTTACTTTGTTACAGCCAGAAAGTGAAAAACATCTGATGAAAATAAAATATTGTTATAAGAACTGTAATGGTATTATTAAGTACTCGTATCAGTACTCGGTATCGGCATGTACCCAAATGTAAGTACTTGTACTTGTACTTGGTCTGAAAAAAAGTGGTATCGGTGCATCTCTAATAATTATCATAATATCATAATACGCCAGTAGATGATGACAAGACTGTCTTTTTTGAGTCAATCATTGAAACATTCACTCATATGATTCATTCACAAACACTGATTGAATCAAGAATGAAACACCTCTACTCTGTGTTGCTCTGAGACACTCAACGGTTGATTTTGCTTTGACTTTTTTTTAAGTCAAAGGAGCTTGTTTCTAAAGATTCAAGTTACTCTTGTCTGTTAATACCTCAGTCACATTTGTACAAGTTCGGAATATCAGCTGTGATACCTGCAGTAGATGCTGATGTTACTAAAACTTCAACAAAATCAGGTCCACTGTTTGCAAATAGCATTTAAAGATGGTTTTGTGGTGTGCAAGCAGAGGCAGACGAGTATATTGTGCTTAAGGACACAAAAGGTTCCAACTACTGCAGGGCTTTCCAGCCTGAGTAAGTTCAGTAAAGACTTGACTGTCAATCTCTGCCCTCTTTCCAGCTCAATATGTGGTCTGATTACAGAGTTAATGGCATGCCAAAGTGGAGACTCAAGACTCATTACACAAGACTGGATGTTACATCTGGGGAAAATGGAGGTGCCGAATGGTATTTTCCACAGCTCTCAGTCCTTTATGGGTCCAAGATTACTTTGACATTGGAATGAAAGGAACAAGTGGTAATAATTCAAGGTCAGTAAGATTTAACTTAAGTAGCCTATTTATGACTTAATGAAACTAATTTGCTGGTTATTTATCAAAATGACGTGGGCTGATGAATATGCCCTGATTGTGTCACAATTAGAAACTAAGAACAAATAGTGTAGTACATAGTTGTTGCAACCTTATTTACTAATGTGCTTCTTGGCAGACATATTCACTGCTGCCTGTTGTATAACCACTGTTTAGCTATCATCGTGGATCTATTTGGCTTAATAGACCTTCCATTAGGCAGGCTGGAGACATCAAGCCCGTGTTGAGTCATTCTCAAAGCCATGAAGTGCCTATATGTAGAGCACTAAGCAGAGAAAGGAAAATTATATATGTATGAAATGACAAGGGGATGAGAAAATAATGACAGAATGTCCATTTTGTGATTAACTATTCATTTAAACAGGTATGTTTTTCCAGACTTACTTGTCTTACTCATATAAAACCGATGTACTTTCATTTATATCGGATAGGGTAATACTGTATATATAAAAAGTAATGTTTACATCCACGTGATGTAAAAGAATAATGTGATTCATCAGACCAGGCCACCTTCTTCCAGTTCTCTGTGGTCCAGTTCTGATGCTCACTGTTGGTGCTTTCGGCGGTGGACAGGGGTCAGCATGAGCACCCTGACTGGTCTGCGGCTATGCAGCCCCATACACATCAAACTGTGATGCACTGTGTATTCTGACACCTTTCTATCAGAACCAGCATTAACTTCTTGAGCAATTTGAGCTCCAGTAGCTCGTCTGTTTGATCGGACCACACAGGCCAGCCTTCACTCCCCACGTGCATCAATGAGCCTTGGCCGCCCATGACCCTGTCGCCGGTTCACCACTGTCCCTTACTTGGACCACTTTTGATAGATACTGACCACTGCAGACCGGGAACACCCCACAAAATGCAGTTTTGGAGATGCTCTGACCCAGTCGTCAAGCCATCACAATTTGGCCCTTGTCAAACTCGCTCAAATCCTTACGCTTGCCATTTTTCCTGCTTCTAACACATCAACTTTGAGGACAAAATGTTCACTTGCTGCCTAGCATATCCCACACACTAACAGGTGCCGTGATGAAGAGATAATCAGTGTTATTCACTTCATCTGTCAGTGGTCATAATGTCATGCCTGATCAGTATATATATATATATATATATATATATATATATATATATATATATATATATATACATACATACAGGTGCTGGTCATATGATTAGAATATCATCAAAAAGTTGATTTATTTTACTGAGTGAAAAAAAATACTGAGTGAAATAAATCAACTTTTAGATGACATTCTAATTATATTACCGGCACCTGTATATATATATATATATATGAATGAATATAATATAATATATATGAATGAATATAATATATATATATATATATATATATATATATATATATATATATATATATATATATGTGATAAAAATGATTGCAAACCGCATTTCAGGTTTATTTTCATAGCTAGGCTCATGAATTCTGAAGCAGACTATCTGAGGAATAGCAAGAGTGCTGCCTTGCAAGCACTACCATTTCATATTTTAACTAAGAACAATATGTTTTACTGCTGACATAAAGCTATTTAAACAAGTCATAAAATATAACACCCAAGTATTAAATGAGTTTGTGAGCAGTTTTATGATCTTATCAGAGGAGTTCAGAAAGGACAGAGGTGCTGATAATGCTCAGGGTGCCACCGGTGTCAGGATCAATTACTGCTCCATGCAACAGGCCATAAAAGGGCTTGGATTAATTTCAACTCTTTTAAGTGAATATATGACATGAATATATATGAAAGATACTTCGATCTTTAAACTTATTGCAATTGTAAATATTTATTTTAAGACTTAGATCACAAAATAACCCCTGCATTTCTCACATCATGATACCAATTAAAAGCAAATGCACAACAGATGTTCATATATTGTGTCAGTTACACTGACAGTGAGTAGTTTTATTTATTTATTTATTTTCATATTTTTAACAACTATAAACACGAAAAGCAATTACACTGAAAGAAAAATAGCTTGAGTTATTAAGCCCTAATTTTATCTGATATTGTACTTTTATACAAAGGCATCTGAAATGGCAAATGTGGTATTAAGAATTGGAGGCCCTTTTTTTTTGTCCCTTATTTTCCTAAGTTGGCAACCCAATGCACCACAACAGAAGATATAAGTGCAATTCCAGGGTTACGAATGTGACATTTGAAGAGAAAGCATGAAATGTTACACCTCAGAGAAAGTACTCGATACCAGTATATTGCACCATTTGTAATCCTAAACCCCTGAAGGTAGAGTACAGACATTAAAAACATTACATTTTTGAGAACATCACATTTTGTTTTAGCTATTCTTTTGAAGGGAACTGCACATTTCTGAAAACATAATAGGCAGGTGAAAATGGGGTGAAATAGGGTGAAATTGCAAGCACAACAAACCTGACAAGAATCGGAAATGGGCTAATTTCCCATAGACTGGAGACCACAGACATATTTCGAGCTGTTGCGATCATCCAATAAGACGTTAAATCTTTGGTGTGTCACATCAAGCCTTTTGGCCAATCAGAATAAAGATAATGGCATTGTTTTTTGCAGTACTACAACAATTCTGAGGTAAGTTTCCTGTCAACGATGTAATGCTTTTTTACTAACGTAACCTTAGGTTGCTTCACTAATGTTAACGTCTCGGTTACGTATGGTAACCCTCGTTCCCTGAAGGAGGGAACGGAGACGTACGTCGGACGTACTGACGAATTGGGGATCACTTTGGGGATCAGCTTCGAGCTATATAGAACCGACCAATGAACAATTGGCATGCGAGATTTGCATCTCGCGCTCCGCCCCGCACCGCGGGTATAAACAGAAAGCGAGAGCGAATGCACGCTGTTTTTCACTGAGGAGCCGAACTTGGTGACTCGGCCCTGCAGTGATGGTACAGCAACTGTGGCGACTGGATGTACGTCTCCGTTCCCTCCTTCTGGGAAAGAGGGTTACCATACATAACCGAGACGTTCCCTTTCAGTCGGTCACGTTCGACGTATGTTGGACGTACCGACGAATTGGGATCCCTTTGGAAAACGCCATAGTTACTACCACTTCCAGCGCCCAGCGATGAGCCCCTCAGACCCCAATCTGATGCGGGCGGGGAAATTCATGCAGGGAAAGTCACAGCTGCTATTCCGCAAGACCCACTCAGCTGACTGTATTGGATAATGCTGGGAAAGCGTGCCTGTGAAGGCCGCTGCGGAAGCCACATCATGCCCAGAAGGAATTAACATGGGGAAAATACACGTATGGGCTGGCCGTGGGCAGCACAACATACGGAAGTCCCAGGGGTGGCCCCGGGCCAATTAGAGGAGGGGGACAACACCTTCCTGAGACGGCAGAGGAGACTCTGCCGAGGGAAAGACACGGGCTCGCCGTAGGGAGCCATACCGTGGAAGAATACACATATGGGACCGCCGTGGGGGTCACAACATATGGAACCCAGCCTAACACAAGTTCCACCAATGCATACGAGTGTTAGACCTGGCGTCGAACGCTCCGCCACGTCCGACTGCCGCGGGTTGCGGAGGACTTAACAGGGTTCGCCGTTCTGGGGAACTCGACTAGAGCAGATAAGCGCACGTATCCGTACCATGAGGGAGCGAATGGCGCAGCAAGCCGACACTAGAACGGGCACTTCGGTGTTACTGACTATGGGAAGTGAGCACACAGGAAGATACCGGCTCTACATGGAGGCTATAAAATTTAGCGAACGTGTTAGGTGTCGTCCAGCCCGCAGCTCTACAAATGTCTGTCAGCGAGGCGCCACGAGCCAGCTCCCAGGAAGAAGCAAAACCCCTAGTGGAGTGGGCTCTTAACCCGAGCGGGCAAGGCACGTCTTGGGATTCATACACCATCCACTATCCAGTGGGCCATCCTCTGCTTGGAGACAGCCTTTCCCTTCTGCTGTCCTCCGTAACAGATGAAGAGCTGCTCTGAGGTCCTAAAGCTTTGCGTTCTGTCCACGTAAGTCCGGAGAGCACGGACGGGACAGAGAAAAGCTAGGGCTGGGTCTGCCTCCTCCGAAGGCAGCGCTTGCAGGCTCACCACTTAGTCCCGGAAGAGAGTAGTGGGAACCTTGGGCACATATCCAGGCCGGGGTCTCATGATCACATGAGAGTTACCAGGCCCAAATTCCAGGCACGATTCGTCGACCAAAAATGCCTGCAGGTCCCCTACCCTCTTGATGGAGGCCAATGCAGTCAGGAGTATTGTCTTTAACGATAAGATTTCCAACTCTGCTGACTGCAAAGGCTCAAAGGGCGCTCTCTGCAGTGCGGTTAGCACCAGAGACAAGTCCCAAGAGGGTACAGAGGGAGTGCGAGGCAGATTTAGTCTCCTCGCCCCCCTCAGGAACCTGACGATCAGATTGTGCTTACCTAGAGATTTTCCATCTACTAGCTCATGATTAGCGGCGATAGCGGCAACATAGACTTTGAGGGTGGAGGGAGACAGCCTTCGCTCCAATTCATCTTGTAGAAAGGAAAGCACAGACCTGATCGTACATCTTCGGGGGTCTTCTCGGCGAGAAGAGCACCAATCGACGAACAGGTTCCACTTCAACGCTTAGAGGCGCCTCGTAGAGGGGGCTCTAGCGGAAGTGATGGTGTCAACTACCGCTTTCGGTAGGTCAAATAGAACCTCCACGTCCCGTCCAGGGACCAGACATGGAGTTTCCAGAGGTCCGGACGCGGGTGCCATAGGGTGCCCCGTCTCTGAGTTAGGAGGTCCTTCCTCAGAGGAATGGGCCAAGGAGGTGCTGTCGCGAGGAGCACTAGTTCCGGGAACCAAGTCCGGTTGGGCCAATACGGAGCGACCAACAGGACTTGCTCCTCGTCCTCCCTGACCTTGCACAGTGTTTGCACAGTGTTTGTGCAAGAAGGCTCACTGGGGGAAACACATATTTGCATTGACCCCGGGGACAGCTGTGTGCCAGGGCATCCGACCCGAGGGTCCCCTTGGTCAAGGAATAGAACCACTGGCAGTGGGTCGTCTCTGGGGAGGCAAACAGGTCTACCTGTGCGGCCCTGAAATGACTCCAGATTAGCTGGACCGACTGGGGATGGAGTCGCCACTCTCCCGGGAGCACTGGCTGTCGTGAGAGCTCGTCGGCTGCACAATTGAGCAGGCCCGGAATGTGAATGGCACGAAGCGACTTCAGATGCTTCTGACTCCATAAGAGGAGATGGCGGGCGAGTTGTGACATGCGACGGGAGCGTAGACAACCCTGTTTGTTGATGTACGCTACGGCCGCAGTGTTGTCCGTACGGACCAGAACGTGCTTGCCTCTGAGTGGAACTTTGAAGCGGCTGAGTGCAAGACGAACTGCTAACAACTCGAGGCAATTGATATGTCATTGCAGTTGAGGCCCCGTCCACAGACCCGAAACTGCAAGCCCGTTGTACGTGGCACCCCAGCCCGTGGATGAGGCATCCGTGGAGACAACGGAGTGCCTGCACACTTGTCGTGTAGCCAGCGTTGAAGCGGTCTCATATGAAGCAATCCGAAGGGAGAGGCACCTGAGGGTGGCGAGGCATGGGAGCGTCGACCACCACCAAGCGCGCTCTCCTAGCACCCAGAGATATTGGAAACTGCTCTTTTATTGAAGTTTTGGGTACCACTGGCGCTGGGGCCAGCGGCGGAACAGAACTCAAATTGAAACAAAAGATTCTCCACCGGCCCTCCTCCGGGGGAGGGAGTGGTGCTGCAGCCATCTCCCGAAGAGCAGCTTCCTCCATCTCTGGGCGGCCCGTCTCAGGGTCGCTTGCGACGACGCTTGCCACCTGGCTTGGCAGCGGCCTGAGTGGGCTGGACATCCTTCCTACGGCCGGCCCCATGCCGTCAGCTGGTGGATGGCTGCCGCGGTGCCTTGGCGGGGGCGGAGGCGGCGGCGGCGGGCGGACGTTCTCGGCGACGAGCAGTCGGAGGGGGTGCCACAGGCGGCTGGGTGGAGGCAGCAGCGGGCCGCCGGGGCAGGATGTGCTTGATGGCCTCCGTCTGCTTCGGCATCGCCGAACAACCCGGCCAACAAAATGGGGGAGTCCAGGAACCGATACTTGTCGGTCTCCCTCATGACGGCCAGGTTGAGCCAGAGATGACGCTCCTGAACCACAAGCATGGACATCACCTGACCGATGGAACGGGCGGTGAGGTCCGTCGCCGTCCGGAGCTCCCGGAGGAGCTCTGGGTCAGGCCTACCCTCGTGCATGTCCATGAGTGCCTGGGCCTGGTGGACCTGAAGACACGCCATGGCATGTACGGCAGACGCAGCCTGCCTGCAAGCCTTGTAAGCCTTCCCAGTCAGATCGGAGGAGAACTTACAGGCTCGGGACGGGAGACGCGGGTCACCACGCCAGTTAGAGGTGGTCGCCGGACACAGTTGCATCGCGACGGCACGCTCCACTGGCGGGATCCCCGCGTACCCCTTGGCTGGTCTGCCGTCGAGGGTAGTGAGGGGGGAGGAGTCACTTGGCCGGTTTCTGGCAGAAAAAGGTGCCGTCCACGACCTTGTGAGCTCCTCATGCACCGCCGGGAAGAATGGTGTCGGGGCGGGATGCTGAGAACCAGCGCGACCCTCCCCGAGGAACCAATCGTCCAACCTAGAGGGTTCGGGAAACGGTGGAGGGTTCCACACGAGCCCTACCCTTTCGGCGGCCCGGGCAAGCATAGTAGCCATCTCGGTGTCCGGTACTGCCGAAGCTACTCTCCCAGAGGGAGGTAGTCCAGCCGAACCCTCATCCTCCGAGGACTGAAATTCCCCCTCCGATGCAACGATCGACATCTGCTCGTCTGCCGGAGCTCCGAAAGTCACCGCCAGCCGTCCGTGGGAGGGACCAGCAACTTCTCTCGGGAGCTCTACCGGTTGCGGAACTGAGGGAATAGGGGCCTGCGGAGATTGACTCGGCAGGTGTGCCCTAAACGTAATCCTCAGATCACCCTGGCCATCCTGAAAAAATCGGTCTATTCTGGTTAGGAATAGAACTAGATTGTGGGATGGGTAAGGGGACTCCGCCTTCCCGAAGGTAGGTGAGTCTCAATCTTAGTTCCGTGATAGTCATGTTCCCGCAGTGGGAACACAAACTATCCACAAACGCCGCCTCAGCATGCTGTTTGCCCAAACACGTGAGACAGCGATTGTGACCGTCAGCAGGCGCCAGGGAACGACCGCATCCAGAAACGCACGGGTGGAATGACATCTTGAAAAAGACACAGCGTCACCCATGTACTCTTTTTGTGAGGAAACGCTCTTGTGCTGAAGCACTCAGGGGAAAAACACGACAGCGCACAGGGTTTAGTGCAGCCCGTGCCTGTACTCAAACAGAAAAACGCCCTCACGAACCAACAGGTTGCAATGAAAACAGCAGTTTTTCTCTATACAGAGCAGCAGTGAGCACCGCGATCCCGCTGAAGTGTGCCGTCTCTCCAACACACGTTGATCCCCCATCTCCGGTCTTCTCTATAACTGTTGCTGATAGCAGCTTTAAACTCAATGACGAGAGTCCTCTTCATACGCCGTTCGGCTCCGAAGTGAATGACAGCGTGCATTCGCTCTCGCTTCCTGTTTATACCCGCGGTGCTGGGCGGAGCGCAAGATGCAAATCTCGCACGCCAATTGTTCATTGGCCAGTTCTATATAGCTCGAAGCTGATAGGGGCTCCCACGTACGTCGAACGTGACCGACTGAAAGGGAACTTGCCAAATCAAGTTACTTAAAGGGGTCATTTTTATACTGTTGTCTGAGGTCAACTTATGACGTTTGCGTTGTTTTTACATTCAAAAACATCATAATTAATAAGTGATAGGCTATTTTCTACCCTGGTTTTGAGGCTCTCTCCTGGAACGCTCGGTTTTTATGGGTGTGCCACACTGAAGACTTGGAAGTAAATGCCCACGGCTAGGATTGGATAAGATTTGCCTATTTAATGAGCTTCTGCTCCCCTGTCAGTAAATGTGGGAATTGTTTTGAAAGTGTGTGGGAAAACGGCAACCGGAATGAATCGCCCACAGGGCTCGCAACATTTTTTATTTAACAAACAATCACAATGATTTATCTCTCATCCACCCGCGTTTGATTGGAAAGTCTTTTTTTTATTACTTGTTTCTTATTACTTTATTTCACTATTTAAGATAGCCCGTTTTGGTAGCCTGTCTGGAAAACACATAGCCCTGGGACGTTGGGCTTTTCGAGCCCTGGCCCATACATGTCCGATTCTGATCCCGAATCGCAATGAACCAACAACAGCACAAATAAAGGATTCTCCATCCTGACAGCATGCTGGAATGTTCAGTTAGACATGTACACATAATCAATAGATATCAAACGATCTGTAACAATGCAATACTATCACATATAAAAAACATTTTTCATGATTTTTGCTTCATTCATTCATGTAATCTCATCCTGTCTGCAAATACAGTCTCTTGTTTACAAACGAATCTGTGGTTATGAAGGAATAGATGCGCAATGTCTTCCCCACGTGAGCTGGATATTCATTAAAAATAAAGTTCATCCATGCATTCATAATATTGGAATCCGAATAAAGCTTATGCAGTATCTTTATTGCTTAGAAGTTCGGTTCGGTTTAGCTCTATGTAGGCCTGTGTTATGTTAGTGGCACGAGTCGGTGGACGGGGCTACAGAAGGCGTTGTTCTTCTTCTGTTGAGGCAGTGCTTCACTACACTCAGACGTCATAGCCTGGCACATTCTGAAATCGATCATTTGCTGGGCCTGGTGTCAATAAAAGCTTTTCTTTGGCTAGCAAGGACGTTTTCAGCTCTGAAACTTACAGGATATTCTTATATTACCATGACCTTTTATATATCAAAAAGCTCAAGGGAAAGTTGATTTCTCAATTCAGGATCCCTTTAAATAAGTCAAGTAAATGTGTCATGATACATTTTTCTACAATGACCAGGAGGGGACATTCAGTTCACTTAGTTTTGTCGTCGCCAAGGCATATTAACTTGTGGGAACATGATAATATGTTGTGGCTACGAAATCATTTTGTCAAGGTAACGGTATCCTTATATTGTGGCCAGGCGACTTGAAGTGAGGGAATGACATCTATTTCTCTTGGCCATGAGATTCAACAATTGATAAAATAATTAATTTAACCAAAGTCAAGGGCCAAGTACCCAACTAAAGGGAACACTAATCCCCATAATGGTGAGATATCATTGACTTTATTTGCATTTGATTTCATCTAAGGCTGTGTGGCTTTAAGTCAGTTGTAGTTGTTGTGTTTCTGCTCATCTCTCCTCTTTTTCTGTTCTTGTTGTTCTTCTTATCGTCAGTGATTAACTGCAGGTGTCATCACTAATGGTCATCATCAATTGTATAGTGAATCTACTTTATTTCACTAATTGCAACACTGCTTCAGTGTTACTTTTGCTCTCTATAGATTGGGACCATATAAAAACTGAGCAGTGTTCTTCTAAAACAGAGGATACTGTGTAACATTTAACCTGCAACATGCAGTTTTCTTTATTATTATTATTATTTTTTTTTTTTTTTTTTTGTGAATTGGAAAATTGTCTTGGTCTTTATTTAAAGGGGTGATGAATTGAGAAATCAACTTTCTTCCTTTCAACTTCCTTCGGATTCTAATATTGGAAATGTGCGGTTATATATCCAGCTCACATGGGGAAGACATTGCACGTATGTTCATTTCACCGGATTTGTTTGTAAACAAGAGACAGGATTTGCAGACAGGATGAGATTACATGAATGAATGAAGCAACACACTAATGTGAGTAAACATTTTTTTATATGTGATAGTATTGCATTGTTACAGATCAAATACATGTCAAGTACTTGTCTAACTAAACATAACTTACCACTGTCACAGGGCTCACAAAGCCCAACGTCCAACGGACAAATGTGTTTTCCAGACGGGCTACCAAAACGTAACCACGGGCTATCTTAAATAGTGACATAACATTCCTTTCTTGATGTGCGTTGTTCACTCTCTTGACTTGATATTGGAAGGGCGCGCACGCGTGTTTTTGTGTGTGTACGGTTCGCGGTTATATTCATCTAAAAGGCGGGCAAAGTAACGTTAATAAAAAAATAACATTCCAATCAATCGCAGGTTAATGAGAGATAAATCATTATGTTTGTTTGATAAAAGACATTTTGCAAGCCCTGTGGGCGATTCATTCCGGTTGCCATTTCCCCACTGACCACAGGGGAGCTGAAGCTCATTAAATATGCAAATCATATCCTATCCTAGCTGTGGGCATTTACTTCCAAGTCTTCAGTGCGGCACGGCCATTAAAACTGAGCGTTTTTTGAGAGAGCCTCAAAACCAGGGCAGAAAATAGCCTATTACTTATTCCTTATGACGTTTTTGAATGTAAAAACCATGCAAACGTCATTAGTTGACCTCAGACAACAGTATAAAAAACTATGAGCACACCCTAAGATATTTTATATGTAGCACATCCTTGACTTGTGTTGTCATACCAGCACTCAAAAGACAACATATGCTGGTCCAGCACACCAGCGTCCCAAGCTGGTCCCATTTTTCAGTAGTGTCAATAAATGTGTTTTTTGTATTTATTAACTTGAAGCAAATGTTGTCTTTTCCATTTATTTTCTTGTCAGAGTGCACCTGAATATACAATAATATCACAACAATGTTCTCCTGGGGGACGATGCCCCCAGACCCCCCTACAGGGATTAATTATGTAAACATGTCACATTTCTCACCTCTTGTGAGTTTGCAGGTCTGGACACGGATCTCTCCATTGCAAAAATAACACGTTACATTGAATGGGAAATAATATAAAATGCTTTACAACAGATAATTCCTGTCCTCTTATTTGATTGGCTGAACAGCGTTCCACAGGGCAGTAATCCTTTTAATGGAGCCATTTACATTTTCAAGGTCTGTACATGTATTGAACAAAGCCAGTTTCTCTTTAGATGGTCGAAATGACGACAGCAGCTTTGCATGGCTCAAATGCACAAGATATTGTCCAGGAGAATGTCTTTCATCCTTCTGCACAGATAGATTTTTATCAAGTTCGTCTCAACCACTGCTTTGCTGAATAGCAGTGCCAACAGTGAAAGAGCAGAATATACGATCATAATAAAAATCTGATTCGTTTCACTTCAGTCCAGAACTGCTCAGCTGTGTTTTCCCATGCAAGCGTGTCCAGGACAAGGAATTTATTTTCGGATTGCCCAGTCGGGCCAGTTTTTACAATTTACAATTTCAATTTTCAATTTCGACTGCTTCTTTGGCCATTCTTACTGTTGAGCCATGCAGGGCTCTCTACAATTGATCAAGCTTTCCAAAGTCTTCCGTGTATATATGATGCTAGCTGATTTCCCCCCTACTTGAGCACCAGTGTGGGAGGAGAATATAGTCACTGCATCCTGGTGGGAAGACGCTCGTTATTCGCCTAACGAATTCAAGCAGGTTTGACGTTCTCTGCAGCTGATACAGGGAGATTTGCATCTCTAGCTAGAACTGGATGCCATAGGTGGCCATGTCAAAGTCATTAATCTTTGGCAATCATTGCTATGGGTTGATTTTTTTCAACTCTTTGTAATTGGCTCAGTTCATGGAAAAGCTTGCATGGGTTTGTTCTTTCCATCTCGTTTACTCTATTTGCCACTTGAACAATGGGCCACAGCTTGATTGGATCTGAGTATATCTGAAATAGGATCTCCGCACTGTAGTTTCGATCCTTATCCCTTAGCTGGAAGTGTAATCTCATCTCTTCATATAAGTCGAGCACACCATTGAGACACACACTGACAGCTAACCATCTGATGTCTGAAAGTTGGAGGGTTTTAATGGTGCTTCTCCAGCATTAATTACTGCATTAGTTGCTGACGTAGGGTACTGTGTGAAAACCAAACAAATATGTTTGTGCATCAGTTGCTATATTTAATTCTGTATATCCTTTAATAGTTCCTGTTGAATGTGTGGCCCAATTTCCTTCCTAATGAGGGCAAAACATTGAGTCCGGTGCAGTCATATATCCTTCTCAGCTATTTCACTGACACATTCTCCTAAATGATCCAGGGTCAAAACACTCAAATAGCAAGCAATGTGTGCTGCCATTTTTGGCTTGACTATCCTTTCACACCCTAAACACTAATGCTCAAAATAATGAATTGGTTTGAGTAAAGTAAACTTAAATTAAACACACTAATTCAATCAAATTAACTTTTATGAGTATTTAGAACTTTCCTTTTCTTTTGAGTTCACAATTTTTAAGTCACCTGAATTGTTTCATTGTTTTGAGCTTTATGAACTTGTTACTTTTAATTTAGACAAACTTAAATTTAACTGAAACTGGGCTGGGATTTCTATTTCCCAGCATCAGACACTCAAAAAGAGAGACTAGGCTAAAATTAAGTTTTATATAATGATTTTTGTGCAAGAATAATCTAAGTGGGAGATTAGGTGGTGTTTAATGTTTTGTTATGCTAATTTATAAGAGTTTCATTTATGTTTTTTTTTTTTTTCCGGTGGTTACCATCATGGTGACAAGTGAAGCATGAGCTTAGTTTGAGAACAGATATATGGTAAATGTTCTAAATTTGTGTACTCATTCAGCAATCGCTATCCTATGCTGATGCTCAAAGCATTATGTTACCAACGATCAAGTTAGCATTCACTGAATTAGCTAGTTAAAGCTAACCAAGTTTCCACTACTAAAATAATTTAAATTGAGATTACATGATCATTTTAATTCATGTATATCCTTTAGTTGTTCCTGTTGAATGCGTGGCCCAATTTCCTTCCTAGTGAGAGCAAAACATTGAGTCCAATCATTTAGGAGAACGTGTCAGTGAAATAGCTCAAATATATGAATTAGCTTACTCAAATATTTAAAATTAAGAGCAATTAAAACATATACAAAAGTAAGGTATATGTACAAAATAAAAATCTGTCAGTTCTGCTTTCTTGAACTTTTCTTAACTTAAAGATTTTGATGTAACTGATCACCAGTTTTGCCAACTTATTTGGGTTTACAGTGTAGACTGGTCAATTTTCACTGTGATTTCAGAAAGTATATATTCAACTGATTCCAACAGGCTGCATTTTTTATTTTATTTTATTTTTATCTTGCAAGGACAAAATAAAACACTTCTTACCAGGAGGCATGGTGACTTATGCCAAGCACGCACTACAAAACTGAAGCTTGTCAGTTTGTGCATATATAAAGACTCCTGAGACCTATTAGATTTGTCACTTCATCCATTTAGATAGCTATCTGATTGGTTAAAACTGTTCTATTTACATCTGGCCACATCAGTGCGCCTCCGCAAGCCGAATATAAATGTTCAGTTTATGTCAACGAAAGCAACATATTGTCAGGGTTGGGTGAAGGGAAGAAGCGAGGACTCAATAATACATATAAATGGGTTTCTTTAATAATAAAATAAAACAATACAACAAAAACTACCCCGAGGGGGATAAACAAGACTTGACTAGGACTTTGCTTGGCTTGATTTGGCATGGCACAAGGAGGAGGGAGGCACAATTCGATGACAATCCAGCACTGGACTGCAAACACAAGGAGAATAAATAGGGAGCAAACAAAAGAGGGTAACGAGGAAAGACAGGTAATCAGGAAATAATCAGGAAACAAGGTGGGCATGGTTAGACAATAGACATGAGAGCACATGGCACAAAGAAAAACATGACAAGCCATGTGCTCACTCCAAACGTGACATGAACATGCAGCTAATGAGAACTCATAAGCCGCATGTTCACACAAAACATAACAATGGTAAATGGACTGCATTTATATAGCGCTTTTAACAGACCAATGGCCATCCAAAGCACTTTACACATTGCCTCACATTCACGGCGGTGTCAGCCATGCAAGGAGCCATCCAGCTCGTCGGGAGCAGCTGGGGTTAGGTGTCTTGCTCATGGACACCTCGACACTTGGTCAGGTGGAACCGGGGATCGAACCACCAACCTTCCGGTTTGTAGACAACCTACATGAAACACTGAGCCACTGCCGCCCCTTAACAACATAACAACATGAACACAAAAACCAGCCGATGTAAACATGAACCGCATGCTACACAGAACACAACACACATGGAACAGAAGAGTGCACACTCACACGACAAGACAGATCTCATTCCCTGCGCTCACGACAGAAGACAAACACGCGGAGCATGAATGTCCGAATCCCAACACAAAACCGAAACCAAACTAGACCGAAGTGCTGGGATCCGAACACCACGCCCCACACACAAAACTCACAAGGACAGAAGAGCACAAGACAAACAATACAGGAGTGTCAGGGCTCTGACACAAAACCAAGAGTAAGCTAGACCGAAGTGACAGAACCCTGACACATATATGCACTTAGTTTTATTTATTATCAGATCACAGACTGCAATAGGACAGAGAACATCAGCAGCACTTGTAAGAGAATTTAGCATCCACCACTTTTAATGAAGAGGACAATGTGTTGAGCCCCAGGATGCAATGCTGAATGTTGTTTCTGCTTGCTGAAGAAAGACACTCATCTCCGGTGGGCCCTAACTGTGGAGATGCTTGTTGTAATAGCGCTGTGGTATCTGGCTACTGGGAGCCGGTATAACACTCTCTTACATCTTAATTTTTTTACCGTTTTTGGAGGAGTAAAATTTACATATGTTTCTTTGAACAACCATATGCATTTGCACTTGATCAGTTGCATCTGAAATGCCTCTCAAACCTCCTTCTGAAGTGGTTTTGTATTTTGAATGCAAGCCACCTCGATTATGCTTTGGAGAGCAATTACACCTGGTGCCATGTACAATTGGATATGATCCCAAATACCTCATCAGAAGCGAGGAAACAAATCAGGAAATGTTCTTACGCATACATTAACTGAAGAGCATATGAACAATCTTTTTGGCTCTAAATATATCAGTAATTCAATCTATTCACCATTGTTTACGAAAGTGTAATGATAAATAACCACATCACCCTGTAGCCCAAGACTGGTTGTCCTACTGAAGCTAATTAGGGTTGAGCCTGGTCAGTACCTGGACGGGAGACCTCCTGGGAAAGGTTGGTGTTAGTGGTCTATAAGGGACCTAATGCCTCAGTATATAGTGTAGGGACACTATATTGTAACAAGCACGCCCTTCGGATGAGATGTTAAACCAAGGTCCTGACTCTCTGTGGTCATTAAAAATCCTATGGCACTTCTCATAAAGAGTAGGGGTGTAACCCCGTTGTCCTGTCCAGATTCCCTCCATTAGCCTCTTAATAATCCCCATCCACTGAATTGGCTCTATCACTCTCTTTCTCCTCTCCACCTGTATCTGGTGTGTGATGGGTGCACTGGCGCCGTTGTTCTGTGGCTGCAGTTGTATCATCCAGGTGGTGAGGAGAGACCCCTGATATGATTGTAAAGTGCTTTGGGCGTACAGTAGTACATAATTCATTAATTCGTTCATTCAAATAGACAATCACAATATTCATTAAGTAAGCACAAATGAGCAACATTTTAACTGTTTTCTTTAATTACTTCACTGAAATGAATTAATTTCTCTGAATAATTCCCTGAAAATAATTATAATATATACCTACGTACACGTACAGAAACCAGACCATGCCTACCATACATGAAGTTCGGGAGAAACACGTTCAAATGATCCATCCAATCAACACGTCAACTTTCAGTAATTAACACGTCTATCCAGCATTAGAGATAGCTTATATATACACTATATTGCCAAAAGTTTTGGAACGCCTGCCTTTACATGCACATGAACTTTATGGACATCCCATTCTTAATCCATAGGGTTTAATATGGAGTTGGTCCACCCTTTGCAGCTATAACAGCTTCAAATCTTCTGGGAAGGCTTTCCACAAGGTTTAGGAGTGTGTTTATGGGAATTTTTGACCATTCTTCTTGAAGCGCATTTGTGAGGTCAGGCACTGATGTTGGACGAGAAGGGCTGGCTCTCAGTCTCCGCTCTAATTCACCCCAAAGGTGTTCTATCGGATTGAGGTCAGGACTCTGTGCAGGCCAGTCAAGTTCCTCCATACCAAACTTGCTCATCCATGTCTTTATGGACCTTGCTTTGGAACAGGAAGGGGCCATCCAAAAACTGTTGGGTTTCCCACAAAGTTGGGAGCATGAAATTGTACAAAATGTCTTGGTATGCTGAAGCATTAAGAGTTCCTTTCACTGGAACTAAGGGGCCAAGCCCAACCTCTGAAAAACAACTCCACACTACAATGATTTGGTGGGGTGTCCCAATACTTTTGCCATATATATGGCGTCAACTCACCTATGTCCCTCGACAGTTTTCTGCAACCCTCCGCCACCCGACTTCTCACTGGGTCCTATCTCAGCCAGGAACATGTGGGGAGTACTCTGGGTTTGGGCCAAAATACCGAGCTCGGTGCCCCCTCTCCTCGGACAGCACGTCAAATACGCATACTACTTTATTCTATCTGATGATTTGTAAGTGTGAACATATATTTGTTCACACTTATATATATATGAAATATATTTTACGAGAGTGAGCTTAAATGTCCTTGACTATTGATGATGAGTGCGGTACTTCTTCTGTACCATAAGGAACCTTTTTGTGCATATCAATGTTTTATAAATTGTTCATGGTAACATTTCCGAAACTCGTACTTTCAAATTTAGGATTGATATACACATGTCTTTAAAATGAGGCCCTTGGTCTTTTCATGATCGGATAGCTAATTAGATCCACAGTTCTTTGTTTTCCATCATGTGGTGCACAGCTGTTCCATTCTACCTACAACAATAATACATTATCTGTGATTTTACAGTTTTGCTGGCCACTTGGTTGGCAGTGCCCTCCTGGCAATGTGACATTGGCCCTGTCCCATATGGAACCCAAAAGTTCTTGATCTGTGTTCCAAAGATGTACACATTTCTTACGGGTTTGGACTGACATGAGGGTGAGTAATTAATGACAGAATTTTCATTTTTGGGTGAACTAACCCTTTAAGTGTGCCATTTGGCCCTGATCCCATTTCTTCCTCCATTTCATTTCCTGTCTCCTCTCTGGCTGATTGTCCTTGCTGGAGCGTTCATGCTGATCCACAGTTGACCTCATTGAAGAGCGTCATTGATGTCCTGGTGGATTGAGTACAGTGTTAGGAATAAATAAGTGGAAGATAATAAAGGACAGAGAGCTGCTCATTACCCACAACTGGACTGAAGTTTCAGCTGTCTTTCCATCCAAAGTTGTGAATTTAACGCAAAATTGCTGTTTGGGAACGCAGTCGTGTAAGACAGTCCTGGGAGGTAATTATACTGAACCACTTTGATTACAGACTTTGCTCAGGTATTTCAGGTGCTATGCAAAAAGATCGGCCGACTGATTATATGCCGTCCCATCACGAAAAGTTACATGATTCGATTTTTTTTTATGCATCAAGGAATTTATTCAGTAAATGTGTTTCCATCATAGTTTATGCACGTTTTCTTATTGGATAAAAAAAGTTGGTGTTTCCTCCCAGCAGTATCCTAAAATGCAATATCCTAAAATGCGCATAAAAATAGGTGGATGGAAAAACTGTTCATCAAAAATGTTATAACCATGACATAGGGGCATATGACCTCTTGAAAAGACATGACAGATTGATTACGACCAGACTTCACATATTTGATGAGTTGAAATGTGTTTCATACTCAGGATGTCTTTAAGTAATTTTCCAACCATATTTGTAGATGACTTTGATGATGGGTGCCATAATGACATGAGCTGGGGCATGAGAGGACATTAAACTGAGATAAAAAAAAGTCTTCTTTTGTTTATCATTACCTAAAATGACCCTGTCTAAATGAAGAATAGCTCCAGCATCTTTTCACCTACTCTCTAATTCTTTCTGTCTTCCACAGTCTAGAATGCAGACAAGTTTCTTAATGAGGGTGTTTGCTGACTTAGTACAATGTGTGAGTCTTTACTTTTATCTGTTCAGATACCCAGTTTTCATTATGAAACCATACTGTGTTGATGACCTCAAAATGAACCGAAGAGGGAACAACTGTGTCCTCTAGATCAAAAAACTGTCACATCCTACAAACTCAAAAGACTGCTTTCCCTTTTTAAATGTTTCAGTAGAGTCTGTCTTTGCCCAGCAAGCAATTTTGCATTTAAAAGATGTCTAATAGCTGTCCCAACACAGCCCTGACGTCTAGGCTAAAACCAGGCAAAATTTGGGCTGTCAGTTTAAAATTGAATAGACGTTACCGTAGCCCAAGAATAGGCTAGTCATCTAGAACATGAAGAATGAAACCAAACAATCACTGTTGACTTTGCTTACATGATGGAATATCATACATCTCGTAAGTTATTTTGACAAAAAACGACATGAAACCAAATTCAAGGTTATTTTGGCTAAGAAGTGGGTCACTGATATCCGGACTATATCGGGTCTGTAGTTAACCAAAATGGTGAAATGACGGCTATTGCTTGCTGGGTAGTTAATGTCCAACAAATGAATACTTTCACTCATAAAACAATTATAACAAAAATTATACTTAAATAATATTTAAATATGCCTAGCTTAAACTAGTTGACTATATTGATAACTGTGTACAAAAAAGCACTTGCATTGTGCCTTGTGTCGCATTGCGCTGGGTGTGTGATAATATCCTTTCATGTGGTTTTTGGCTTGTTATGAACTTTTGTTCTGTTATGAGCTATTATGTGGTGTCATTACAATTATTTTACTGCTCTCAATCGCGTTGGAGCCCGCACAATCCCAAATCATAACTCGAACTTGGATCTCTACTGTGAATAATAATGTATACTGTACATTGTATATTATTATTATTATTATTATAGCGTAATGTATACTGTTTAATGTATGTTTAGTGTATATTGTTTAAAGTATATGTATATTGTAAGTATGTGTATATTGTTTAGAGCTGTGAGAACTACACTCACATTGTGTAAATTATTTATTGTTTATTGTAGTGTATACTGTGCTGTGAGTAATTGTGGGCGCATCAGATGTGTAATCTGTTGTTGCTTAAATGTTGTACATGTCATGTCATGACTACTATGTTGCTCGGAACTGCACCAAGAATTTCACCTGCTGTTGCACTTGTGCATATAGCTGTGTGACAATAAAGTGATTTGATTTGATTTGATTTGATTTGATTTGAACTCCACTAAATGGTCCCTCGGCAGCGCTTGATTTTGCGGGCTCACGTACCTGGTCAGACACACCTTATAAATCATATTAAGCAATTGTGTCTCTTCGGCAAACGCAGACTAAACCGCTCAATGCATATGGTTTAGTTTTATGATCTCTTTATGAACTTTTTGAAGTGTCAATGTGGTAGTAGCATAGCTGTCAATGGAGGGAAAGAAAGCGCTCATCAAGGTTTCATCAAAAAGATCTTCATTTGTGTTCCGAAGATGAACGAAAGTCTTATGGGTTGGGAACGACATGAGTAATTAATGACTTTTGTGTGAACTATCCATTTAAGGTTTTTTTTACAGAATTGAATCAAGCCCTAACATAATTCAAAACATTATATTTATTAAGGAACTTATTTATGAAATGTTATCTTGTCTTTTACAAATGTGATTATACTGAATTTTATATATGGCTTCTGCGACTTGCTCGATCATTTTGAATTACGTATTATTTTTTGAGTTTTCAGTAAAAGGTCTCTGCTCAGTTTCTAGTGATAATATTGTTTCTGCTCCATTGCTGGGATATAATCATGTATATACTTCAGTGCATAAAACTTAAAATGTGTTTCTGGGTCATAGTGACTCAAAATAATTGAGCAGGTCACATTTATTTCCTCTATCAAAATTGTTTCGTATCTTTGAATGAAACATTGTGTAGCAAGGCAGGCCAATGCCTGTTTTACAAAGATTTTTTTCCCCCTCAATATGTTTTGAATTCTTTACTGGTTTCCATGGTGATGTTTTTACTGTGCTTTAGCTTAATGACAGACAATTACTATTCTATAAGGGAACTGACATATCAAGCAAAAGCTTTATATTGAACTTGCATAACTCTCTTTAAACTTGGTTTACTTTAATGAAGTAAAACTGTAGTACTGTAGTATGAATACACACTTTTGACTGCTCATCTAATACCATCTTAGGGAAATTCTCAAACATTTCCGCTCAGAGTAAAAGTTAAAGAGCAGCAAAAAAAAAAAAAAAAAAATTATTTCAAAAAGTGAAACTTGTATATTATATTCATTCATTACACACAGACTGATATATTTCAAATGTTTATTTCTTTTAATTTTAATGATTATAACTGACAACTAAGGAAAATCCCAAATTCAGTATCTCGGAAAATTAGAAAATTACTTAAGACCAATACAAAGAAAGGATTTTTAGAAATCTAGGCCAACTGAAAAGTATGAACATGAAAAGTATGAGCATGTACGGCACTCAATACTTAGTCGGGGCTTCTTTTGCCTGAATTACTGCAGCAATGCGGCGTGGCATGGAGTGGATCAGTCTGTGGCACTGCTTAGGTGTTATGAGAGCCCAGGTTAATCTGATAGTGACCTTCAGCTCTTCTGCGTTGTTGGGTCTGGCATATCACATCTTCCTCTTCACAATACCCCATAGATTTTCTATGGGGTTAAGGTCAGACGAGTTTGGCCAGTTAAGAACAGGGATGCCATGGTCCTTAAACCAGGTACTGGTTCCTTTGGCACTGTGTGCAGGTGCCAAGTCCTGTTGGAAAATGAAATCTGCATCTCCATAAAGTTGGTCAGCAGCAGGAAGCATGAAACGCTCTAAAACTTCCTGATATACGGCTGCGTTGACCTTGGACCTCAGAAAACACAGTGGACCAACACCAGCAGATGACATGGCACCCCAAACCATCACTGACTGTGGAAACTTTACACTGGACCTCAAACAACGTGGATTGTGTGCCTCTCCTTTTTTCCTACAGACTCTGGGACCCTGATTTCCAAAATAAATTTTCTTTAGAGAACATAACTTTGGACCACTCAGCAGCAGTCCAGTCCTTTTTGTCTTTAGCCCAGGCGAGACGCTTCTGACGCTGTCTGTTGTTCAAGAGTGGCTTGACACAAGGAATGCGACAGCTGAAACCCATGTCTTGCATACGTCTGTGCGTAGTGGTTCTTGAAGCACTGACTCCAGCTGCAGTCCACTCTTTGTGAATCTCCCCCACATTTTTTAATGGGTTTTGTTTCACAATCCTCTCCAGGGTGCGGTTATCCCTATTGCCTGTATTCTTTTCTTTCTACCACATCTTTTCCTTCCCTTCGCCTCTCTATTAATGTGCTTGGACACAGAGCTCTGTGAACAGCCAGCCTCTTTTGCAATGACCTTTTGTGTCTTGCCCTCCTTGTGCAAGGTGTCAATAGCTATGTTTCCATCCACCTATTTTTATGCGCATTTTGGGATATCGCATCAAAAAATGCTGAATGGAAACGTGCATAACAAACGTATGCGCTCGTTTGAGTCTGATACATTTTCTATTCGATATGAAAACATGCGCATAGACTACGATGGAAACGTATTTACCGAATAAATTTCTTGATGCGCATGAAGAAAATCTGACTTTCGCGATGTAAGAGCATAACTATACTAACCAGCGGAAAAATCTTGTTTGCAAAGCATCTGAAATGCTGTTTTGGTCATTCAGAAGTCTGTGTAATAAGACTCAGACACTTTATTCCTCATTTACATATTTATTTTGAGTGGCAGTACATCATTAGCTGGTTGGAGTGCACACAATCTAGTTTATGTTGTATGGTACACTGATATTAATATTGATTTCTTTGAGTTTAAGTTACTGTTGGGGTGCTTCGGATGGTCGGAACTGTTGACTGACGATCAGCGACTTCCGATTTGCAGTGCGCGCGTGTTATAAGGGCCGGCAGGCTGCATGGTAGTCATGTTACGGATGACACTGAAGCTTCGATGCGCGTATCGTGCATGCGGTCTGGTTGATGGGTTTGTGAGGAGAGTGCTGTACTTTGAAAGTTAATCAATATATTACATTTAGATAACCAACATGTATTGTTTTTGTTGTTGTGTCTTTTTTATTTTGGTAAAATCTTTGCACTTTTGTTGTTTTCTATGTAATTTGGGGTTAGGGTGGTATTAGGGGATAGGGTGTTGGCAGTGCTTAATTTGTAAAGTGGGAGGTCCCGGAGCGCAGAGGGGGGGTGGATCCGGCGACTCAAAACGCAGGTTGGAGGTAACGGAACAAAACATTTTTTACACTGCCTATAGCAGTGCTTCTCAATCTTTTTTCAATAACGTACCCCCTATCATTTTTTTTTCTCAGCCAAGTTATTAAAAATCATTTGAGATAGAAATAAAAGTTATGACTATAGTGATGTGCCCAGTCAGAATTATTAGATTTATTAAACAAATTAAAAACATTTGCAATAATAAACAATATCACTACCGATAACGATCATCATATATAAATAAAATATAGGCCTATATTTTAAATATATATATATATATATATATTCGGGTGACATTATTTTTTACCACTTTCATTAAGTTTTGCTTTGTAGAAAAAGCCTTTCTTTGAAACGAATTTCGTTTTGTATAAATTGTATATTAATTTTAGTAAATGTTGCATTAACTAATTGCTTGTATTTAATAAATAAAAAGCAAATATAACAGACAATATAATAATCGTGAAATGGAGGCACCGGTGCGCCGCATTCACTTGCATTGCGCGTGAACTGCAGCGCATCTAATCATAAATAAATTAAACTCAGCATAGGCCTATGCATACATTAGCCATTAAATATATTTGTTGCATTGGATGGTATCCTTTCTGCAACAGACCAGGGCTTTCTCGCGGCTCACACCAGCAGAGCATGCTCTGCTGGCTCCCGGTCTGGGCTACCTTCGCTCAGGCGTTAGGCCCTGTTGGGCCTCCCTGAGAGCCTGCTGTGGTCAGCAGGCGTTGCCTGGTCTTCCCCGAGGGGTCACTATAGGCACTAGTCCCTCGACGGCTGGTTCGAGCTGCTAAGTAGGTGGTAGGCGCTACCGGGCCTCCCTATGGGCCTGCTGTGGGGTAAGCAGGCCCACTCGACCTCCTCTGCAGAGGGCATTCCTGGGCCCCAGTCACTGGATGGCTAGCACGAGTGCTAGTAGGTGAGCGTGAAGTGCTACGAGTAGCACGTTCTGCTATCAGGTTGTTAGGCATTGTGGCCTCCCTGAAGGCAAGCTCCCGGTTCCCAGTCGCTGTGGTAATGAGCGTGAAGTGCTACGAGTAGCACGTTCTGCTATCAGTTGGTAGGCACGGTTTGCCTCCCTGAAAGCGAGCTCCCGAATTCTCAGGCGCTGAGACGACTAGCGGCCGTTTCTCAGGCGCAGAAGTGAGACGACTAGCGAAGCGCTACGGACGGCATGTTCTGCTACCAGGTGGAGGCATTGCGCCTCCCTGGAATCGTTCCCCGGTCCCCAGGTCGGTAACGGATGGTAGCATGGGCTGCTTTCAGGCAAGCTGCACGGGCTTCCCTGAGGGGATTCGCTTGGGAGTAGTAGGCCCACGTGGCCTCCTCTGAGGGCACGCTCTGGCTCGTGGTTCCTGGTTGAGTCCAGTCACTGAGCAGAGGGCGGCTCCCCAGCCGCTGTGGATAAGCAAGTGCTATGAGTAGCACGTTCAGCTAGGCTGTGACGGAGGAATGCCCGATTTCTTTGCAGTTGGTAGGCCCGCATGGCCTCCCTGGTGAAGCGAGTCCCTGGTCTTCCCAGCTACCCCGAGGGCTAGCAAGACTGCGATCAGGTATTTGGCCCGTTTTTTGGCCTACCTGAGGGCGAG
Organism: Romanogobio albipinnatus; assembly: GCA_023566225.1. NCBI lineage: Eukaryota > Metazoa > Chordata > Actinopteri > Cypriniformes > Gobionidae > Romanogobio > Romanogobio albipinnatus. The sequence continues at coordinate 69,990,420 of CM042239.1, read as the reverse complement.
CGCTCCTGTTGGATGCGCGAGCAGTCGACACATGTTACCAGGTGGAGGCCCCTCTCGGAATGAGTTCCCCAGGCGGGAACGCACAACTGGCTTTACGCTGACAGCTAGTGGTCACCCGCTATCAGGCGCCGGTCTTTGGCCGTTCGCAAGACCTGAAGGCGGTGTCCTTACCCTAGCATGACGAGACGTCGCTGCTGCTATGTGGTCCCCACAGGAGGGGACCTTCATAGTCTGCCTACGACATGGCTACCTACCGGGCAGGCTTATGAGCTCCTCTCAAACGAGGGTCTGCTATGAGCTTACGGCCGCCTGGCGCTGATCCATTGGTGGTAAGCCCCGAGGGGCCCCCCGATACGATCAGCCTGAATGGCCTTTGGCCTCCTAAGCACGTTTTAAAGTAAGTGCTTGGTAGATCCGAGGATCGAGCGGCTTGACTCCCCTCGCTAGCAAGGGTTTTATAGCACTTCGCTGAGCGCTGCTCTCCGGGATAACCCGTCTCTGAGGTCCGGCTAGTGGATGTCACTGCCTTTCTTGCAGCACCCTAGCGGGATGTCTCTTCGGAGACGAGTACCAGAGGCTCTGTACTATACAGACAGGGTTGACCGTATTACGTGTCCCATTGCAGACTGGGTCACCAGGTTAGGTCTCCCTGGTGGCATTCGGTGAGAGGACCTCCCGAATAGTGACTGGCATAGGGTTCCCTCGTAGTTCCCTTGCCACGCTCCCTTAAAGGAACCCCTTCTAAGTCGAATGGGTTGGTTCCAGGCCTTCGAGCAAGGCCTGGGAAGGACTTCATGTGTGTGAAGGTTTCCTTCTCAGGCGATAGCTTGGGCTATGACCGTAGGGAGCGCTGTCACTGACAGCCTAATGTGACCAGAAGGGGAGTGGTTCAGGCATTTCAGCAGAATTTGCTTGTCTTGACAGTTGTCACTGCCAATGGGCACGCACTCCCGTCGGCATGGCGGCGTGGGTATATCGTTCCCCGTAGCGTCAAAGCTGACGCAGCGCGAGTTCCCTTTCGAAAGGGAACGTCTCAGGTTACAAATGTAACCATTGTTCCCTGAGAACAGGGAACGAGACGCTGCGTCGCTGTGCCATTCCGCAGGGCCTGCCTGCCGAAACAGTCCCTTCAGACGATGAGATACTGTCATATTGGCAAGGCGCCCTTATATACTTCCTGGTCGCACCTTGATGACATCATAGGCTGTCGCCGGTCAATAGGATTGACGTGATTCAATGTGATTTCAGGCACCAGTCACGCTGGAGGCGTTCCCCGTAGCGTCAAAGCTGACGCAGCGTCTCGTTCCCTGTTCTCAGGGAACAATGGTTACATTTGTAACCTGAGACGTTTTGTTTTGTTCTGTTGACCTCATTTATAGGCCTAAACATTTGATTTGTTTATTCGGACTTTAGTTTCCTTTGTTGAATCTTTTGTGTAGAAGCCTGGGTTTATATTAAATCATTTTTTGGTGAACTATTTTTCATTGCCTTCCTTACCTTGACTGTTCGGTCCCTCACAGACCCTAAGTTGAGAAAACTCAAAAATGTTTTGCAGCTGGTTGCCTTAAACTTTTAAGTTTTCTCAACTTTTTTTTTTTTTTTACAGTGTTTATTTCCCTCCTAGAACTGTCTTACACGACTGCGTTCCCAAACAGCACATCTTCTGCCTCTGAAAGCATGACAACACGTTTATTGAGACGCACAAGTTTCTCTGAGATGCAAATAATTTATTATATACAAAAATTATTATATATGGTGGCTTCTCCTATGTTTCTTAGTGATTTTTTAGTGGTAGTTTATCAGGAAGTGACAATTATGTTCTCTTCGACTCACTGGATGGAAATGGTGCTTTATTCGCAAATGTTTTATGCGATATTGCATTTTTGTGCATAAATTATATTTGCAGCTTTGGATGGAAACACAGCTACTGGTCGTCTTTTGGACAACTGTCAAGTCAGCAGTCTTCCCCATGATTGTGTAGCCTACAGAACTAGACTGAGAGACCATTTACAGGCCTTTGCAGGTGTTTTGAGTTAATTAGCTGATTAGAGCGTGGCACCAGGTGTCTTCAATATTGAACCTTTTCACAATATTCAAATTTTCTGAGATACTGAATTTGGGATTTTCCTTAGTTGTCAGTTATAATTAGGGATGCACCTATACCGATACCAGTACTCGGGTGTCGGTCCGACACTGTTGTGAAGTACTCGTACTCGTAAAACTACCCCGATACAACCGCACCCGATACCACTTTATGGCAATGCATCTTCGGATGCGGAGCCGCACGGAAAGTTACATAATTCGCCGTGCACACCTGCACACCGCGGCACCAAGTGCAAAGGGGTCTCGCGCTCTCAAAGCGCACAACTGCCATAATATGGCTTCATTTTTGCCGCGCGCACCCGACCACTAGTGCAGACGCGGTGGATATAAACCAAGCTTAACCACTCGTGAGGCAGATACCTCTCGGTAGTGAGTGCTGTTAAAAAGTAAGTGGTAGTAAGTGAAGGGCTGTTTAGTAGGGATGTGCGCAATGACTAGCCTAACCCCGGTAGTATAACAATCCTAAGCAAGCTTAATTGTTATACTAGTTTGACATGACATGGAAGAAAATGGAAAAGTTTTGTGTAACCTTTCAAAATCCTCCTTCACCCGAGTGGAGATTTATCTGAAGCCTACGCGAGCGCCAGAGAAAACTGCTCGGGTTACGACTGTAACCCTTGTTCCCTGAGTAGGGAACGAGCACTGCGTCTGGTTCAGACACTTTGGGGATACTCCCTAAGCACTAGCGAATCTGAAGTCCGTATAGCCACTAAACCAATCTGATTGGCGTGCGTGATGACGTCATCGTGACGGCGTACCCGGAAGTATAAAGCGGGAGCCGGCGCACTGAAACGGCAGCTATTGCTCTGAAGCATGCGCTCCAGGCATGCCGAGGTGTGGTGACGAGACGCAGTGCTCGTTCCCTACTCAGGGAACAAGGGTTACAGTCGTAACCCGAGCAGTTCCCTTTCGAGGGAACTCCCACTGCGTCTGGTTCAGACACTTTGGGGAACGAGTACCCACTAGCCCACACCGAGGGTAGCGCCTGCCCTAGTGTGAAACCGGAGACCGGGCACAACTAGGACTTGAGTACCCTAGCGCCAGCACCGTAGGGAGAACTTCTCCACTCCTTTTCCTTCCGTGCCCCAGCCGATGAAGGGAGGCGTCTGTTGAAACGGTTTCCCGGCAACAAGACGCTCCCAACACTGGCCCTTGGGACCTACCGAGGGTAGTGCCTGCCCTAGTGTGAAGCCGGAGACCGGGCACAACTAGGACTAGGGAAACCCAAGCGCCTTCGGCGCCCCAGCCAATGAGGGAGACGTCTGTTGAAGCGGTTTCCCGGCAACAGGACGCTCCCAGCACTGGCCCTTGGGACCTTACCGAGGGTAGTGCCTGCCCTAGTGTGAAGCCGGAGACCGGGCACAACTAGGACTGAAGCACCCTAGCGGCAGGCGCAGTAGGGAGATGCAGGCTATAAAACCTGATAAAAGTGTGCGGGGTAGCCCACCCAGCCGCCTCGCAGATATCCTGCATGGGGACCCCAGAAAGGAGGGCCACCGAAGAGGCCATGCCTCGGGTGGAATGAGCCCTCACGGCCATAGGTGAAGGCAAATTGCGCACCTGATAAGCCGCGGTTATCGCCTGGACAATCCAGTTACTGATTGTCTGAGTAGATGCAGGCAACCCCTTCTTGGGTGAACCAAAGCACACTAACAGCTGTTGAGATCTCCTCCACTGCGCAGACTTCTCCAGATATACTCTGAGAGCCCTAACCGGGCAGAGCAAGTGAAGCCTCCTTTCTTCCGCCGTCACGTGAGGCGGAGGATGAAATGCCTGAAGAACCAAAGACCTGGCCACCCTTGATGGAACCTTGGGCACGTAGCCCGGCCTAGGGTGTAAGATGGCTTTTACTCCTCCAGGGGCAAACTCCAGGCAAGTTGGCGTTACTGCCAAGGCCTGGAGGTCCCCTACTCTCTTTAGCGATGTAATCGCCAGGAGAAAAGCCACCTTCAAGGTCAGGTTCTTTGGTTCCGCCGACTCCAATGGCTCAAAGGGGGGCTCAGCCAACCCTTCGAGAACCACTGCCAGATCCCAGGTTGGGACTCTGGAACGAGCCGCAGGCCTCATCCTCCGAGCCCCACGGAGGAACTGCACAACCAACTGGTGCCTACCCAAAGGCCCATCACCCAAAGGAGTGTGGAAAGCCCCAATGGCAGCCACGTACACCTTGAGTGTGGACGGGGTTAGACCCGCAGAGAAACGATCTTGGAGGAACTCCAGCACTGAAGCCACCGGGCAGTTAACTGGGTCCACCTCACGCTCCCTGCACCAAGTGGAAAACACATTCCACTTGAGGCTGTACAGTCTCCTTGTGGACGGAGCCCTGGAACTGAGTAATGTCTCTATCACCTCTGCCGACAGGCCAGCCTCTAGGTACCTGACCCCCTCAGGGGCCAGACCCAAAGGTTCCAAACCTCTGGCCGGGGGAAGGAATATCGTCTCCCCCGCCTGAGACAGGAGATCCCTCCTCAGAGGAATCTGCCCTGGAAGACCTGCCAGCAGCGCTATGATATCCAAGACCCAAACTCGCGTCGGCCAACGGGGTGCTACTAGAAGTAGACTGACCCCGTGTTGACGGACCCTCTCCAGGACTCCCGGGAGCAGAGCAATCGGGGGAAAAGCGTACAGACACAGCCTCGGCCATGTCTGAACCCCGGCATCCAATCCCAGCGGGGCTGGATGCGTGCAGGAACACCACAGTGGACAGTGGGACGTCCCTCGAGACGCCACCACCCCTGGGTGGAGTCGCTACTCCCCGGGCCTCAGCCCCTGCCTCGACAGGATGTCTGCTCCCTGATACCGGACCCCCGGGACATAAATTGCCCTGATGGACAACAGTTTCCCTAGGGTCCACAGGAGAATTTGATGCGCCAGTCTGTATAGAGGGCGCGATCTCAAACTCCCCTGCTCCAGGCCCCAACCAGTGAGGGAGACGTCTGTTGAAGCGGATTCCCGGCAACAAGACGCTCCCAACACTGGCCCCTGGGACCGAAACCAAGGTTTCTTCCGTATGGCTAGGGAACGAAGGCATCCGCGCGTTACCCTGATCATACGGAAAGGATTCCCTCTGGGGGAAAACCCCTTGGTTTCCAGCCACCACTGTGGAGGTCTCATGTACAGCAGGCCAAAGGGTATCCCGTTGGACGCTGCTGCCCTGAGCCCCAGCACTTCCTGAAAGTGCTCTACAGTGATGCTGTGGCCTAGCCTTATTTCTGAGACCATCGCCAGTATGGTCTCGACTCGCGTGGGAGACAATTGTGCCCGCATCGTCGCCGAGTCCCATGCGATCCCTAGAACCGTAGTCCTCCGGGACAGCGCCAACACACCTGTTGTGTTGAGTCTCAGCCCCAAGCACCTTATATGGGCCAGAGCGACACCTCAATGCCGAACTGCCATCCCCTACGACTGGGCCAATATGAGCCAGTCGTCGAGATAATTCAGCGCACGGATGCCCTGGAGTCTCAATGGAGCCAGAGCTGCATCCATGCACCTTGCGAATGTGCGTGGGGAAAGAGCTAGACCGAAGGGAAGCACTCGATATTGGTACGCCTCGCCCCTGAAGGCGAACCTCAAGAACTTCCTGTGACATGGAAGGATGAAGATATGGAAGTATGCGTCCCTCAGATCTATCGTGACGAACCAGTCCTCGAACTGGATCTAACTCACGATGATGGAGACCATGAGCATTTTGAAACCGAGCCTCCTCAGAGACCGATTCAAATACCTCAGGTCTACCGGACGCAACTCTCCATCCCTTTCGAGAACTATAAAGTACCGGCTGTAGAACCCGGACTCCCTCTCTGGCGGAGGAACGCACCCTAAGGCTTCCTTTGCCAGCAAGGATTTTACCAGTTCCCTTACCCGACCCCGCTCTTTGTCTACAGTACGCAGGACCCATGTAGAAATATTCGGAAGGCATTTTCATGCGCCGAGATACTCTACTAAGGGAACCAGCCTCTCGAGGCTGGCTTCGGGTGTTACACAAGCCTCGTTCCCAACCCCCTGAAGCGGATGACCGGCAGGAAGTAGTTGGGAACGATTCTCTATGTGAGGACGCGTTAGCCGCCCAGCCGCAAGTCCCTCCGGAGGCGGCTGGAGCAGCATGCGTTCGCGGGAAATCGATGGGGCCCGAAGCGTCATAGACGGCGGGATTACCTCGATTTCCCCGGAGCGCCGCAGAGGAAGCAACCTCGGTTGCTCCCCCGCGGGGGGGACCGCTCTTGGAAGTCCAGCCGAAGCTAGGACTTCTTCCCAGCAGCCTCCCTACCTGGAGTACGTTCCTCAGATCGCCTCCAGGAGTGAAAGACCGCTGCTGGGACTGCTGGTGAGAACGCCGCCTCTGTTGCCAGGCTCCTGGAGGAGGGGCTCTAGAGGCGACGCTCTCCTTCTGCACCTGCCGGTGCGAGGAGCTGGCAGACGGCTGAGGCTGAGGCTGCCCCTTAGGGGCCACCTTGCCAGGCTTTGAGTGGCGAGGGAGGCACTGGCGGAAGGCTGCTGACTGCATCTTCGCCTCCTGGTACCCAGCGACAACGGTCTCAACCGCGTCACCAAATAGACCAGAAGGCGAAATCGGGGAGTCTAGGAGGAAGGACTTATCCTTCTCCCTCATCCCCGATAGATTCAGCCAGAGATGCCTCTCCACCATCACCACGGAGGCCATGGCCCGGCCGATAGCACGGGCCATCTCCCTGGTGATGCGGAGAGACAAATCTGCAGCCCTCCGTAGTTCCAGCACATCCTCCGAAGAGGGACCGTCGCCCTCATTGAGCTCTTTCAGGAGGTCAGCCTGGTAGGCCTGCAAGACAGCTAATGTGTGCAGGGAACTACCAGCCCGCCCAGCCGCCATATAAGCTTCGCCCACCAACGATGAGGTGTCCCGAAGGGGTTTGGTGGGCAGCTCCGGGGTTTTAAGGGACGACACAGAATCGGGGAAAAGATAACTCGTGAGAGCCTCTTCCACCCGAGGCATCATCCCATAGCCCGCCTCGCGCGCCCCCAGAACATTGGAATAATCCAATACTGGAGGAACGCGCGAGGAATAGGGCTTCCTCCACGACGAAAGGTAAACCCCGGCGAGGTGTTTGGAACCGGCGAGAAAGAAACCGGTCGTCCAGCCTACTAGGTGGCTGAATTTCCGGCACTTCCTGTGGCCAATTGATCTTCAATTTGGCCACCGCACGAGTCAAAACCTCAATTAACTCCTCTTGGGCAAGTAGATGAAGCGATGAAACACTTCCTGCTTCTCCACCTGCCCTGATGCAACACTCCTCCGGCTCCTCGGAACCGGAGAGAATAAGCATCAGATCCTCAACCCCGGGGGAAGAAGCCGCAGCGCGGGCTTCCACACGGGGAGGAAGATCTTTAGAACTGTCAGACAAGGATTGGGAAAGTGCCGCAGCAGTCCCAGATCCCGCTGACAAATCCTTATGTGAAACCCATGGTCTGTGACACCGAGACGCGTCAGCGATCGCGGGTCCAGAACCCTGGGGCTCACAAAGCTGGCCGGCCTCATCGAACACGGCCAGCCGAGAGCGGTGCAGTCTGAGTGTGAACAGCTCACAATGTTGACAGGCAGCTCCCTCGAGAGTAGTGATGTCCGGTTCGCGAACGAATCGTTCTTTTGAACCGGTTCTTTTTAGTGAACCGGTCGAACCAGTTCACCAAATCGGACTGAATCGTTCTAAACAGTTCGCATCTCTAGTAAGCACTAATCCTCAAATTTATAAAATTAATCACTTTTTGACGTGTCTGACTGTCCCTCTGACTCGAAATAAACCAACATCCTGGAGTTATTCAGTTACTCCAACAGTACACTAACCTATTATAAGAGAGAACTGATGATGATTGATGTCAGCGAGCAGCAGCTGATGATACTGAGCATGCGCAGCGCACACGAACGAGCGTCACAGTTCTCGTTCTCGAGTTAAGAATCGGTTGCAGCGGTTTTCGGATCAGCAGTACACTGAATCGAGAACGTACGCAGACCGGTCTGTCACAGTTCTCGTTCTCGAGTCAAGAATCGGTTGCAACCGGTTGCAGCGGTTTTCGGATCACCAGTACACTGAATCGAGAACGTACGCAGACCGGTCTGTCACAGTTCTCGTTCTCGAGTCAAGAATCGGTTGCAGCGGTTTTCGGATCAGCAGTACACTGAATCGAGAACTGTTTATTTCGGACATGTCCGATTTGAGAACCCATGAACTGATACTGACTGAGCATGCGTGTGATTCTTCAAGAGAACGAAAAGCAAGTTTTGTTGAACATCGAGACGTGTTATAATATAAAACATTGTGGAAATATGTTTTCATCATTTCAAGTTCATTACTGTCTTATCACTGTATGAGCATGTGATTGACTATTTATGATTGAAGTATTTATTTATTTAAAAGATTAATGTTTACGTGTAATTACAGTTTATGAGGACACATTCACAAATTGGGTTAGTATTAAATAAACAAAGTTTTAATAAAAAAATATTAAAGTGTTCAAATAATACACACATTTTAAAAAGAACAATTGCTGGAAAAGTGCACTTACACACTGTAATTGTCTTACACACTATATTTAACAGGTATTGCCTGTTTTTAAAAAACTTTTAAAAAAGTTATTGTGCTTTATCAAAAATTATAAATAATAATAATAGCAAAAACAAAATGCAAAGGCAGTTTTAAACAGAGGTTAAGTTACCATATGCAGCTTGACCGTCTCTTATAATAGGTTTGAATTCAGAAAAACACTCTGCCTAACTTTGTTAGGACTCCATTGTATTTAATTTGTAAACAAGGTGATATAAAGATAAAAATGACGACCCTAATCAAACTACAGCGAAGGTGAAGCAAGCGACTCCTTTTGAATCGCTCTGGCGGTTCTCGAATCTCAATTTCGTTCTCGTTCTCGAGTCAAGAATCGGTTGCAGCGGTTTTCGGATCAGCAGTACACTGAATCGAGAACTGTTTATTTCGGACATGTCCGATTGAGAACCGATGAGATGATGATACTGAGCATGCGTCGAGCGACTGACTGACTGCACGGCGAGTCTCTCTGAGTCTGAACCGAACGAACATCAGCTGATATGAGCGTGTCTGTGAAACGACTCCGACATGAATGAGGTGAACATTTGGCGAACCGTATTTATTTAATTACAAAAACATAGTAAGTGGATCATGGTTTCTGCACTGATGAAGACTGATTTATTGATTTTATAAATGTAAAGATTGTTTGCATCACTGCATGTGTTTGGATGCTTTAGATGTAAAACTTTGGATTATGATGATTATGATTATCAGATTATGATGATATTTTTATCTGACTGATGTTATAATTACTGACTTTATATATTTTAATGTGTAAAGTGTGTTTATCCAACCCGCAATAGACTTGATGTAATGACGTCATCGCGAAATGACGTCATTACGTTTGAGCGTAAAAGAACTGGTGAACCGGTTTTTTGATCCGGTTCATTGAAACGAACTGTCCGAAAGAACCGGTTCGCGGAAAAGAACCGAACTTCCCATCACTACTCGAGAGCTGCCCGAGCATGTTCAACACCCAGACACTGCACACAAAGCAGGTGTGTATCTGAGCCCGAAATGTAATAGGGACACGGATGCACACACTGCTTAAACTCTCTCACATTCATCTTCATCATTCACACACTTTTGCAACTGGACAAAACAACAGTAAATAGACAGACAATTTCAACAGAGAGCGCTATGCTGAAGAGCAATAACTGCCGTTTCAGTGCGCCGGCTCCCGCTTTATACTTCCGGGTACGCCGTCACGATGACGTCATCACGCACGCCAATCAGATTGGTTTAGTGGCTATACGGACTTCAGATTCGCTAGTGCTTAGGGAGTACCCCCAAAGTGTCTGAACCAGACGCAGTGGGAGTTCCCTCGAAAGGGAACCAACGCATGCAAAACCTGAGGTAAAATTAAATGATTTCGTTTTGCTGCAGATATACACTTTTCTAAATAATATATTAATTTCAAGATATAACATTAACACGACAGTAATTTAAGCATAGCCTTTGTAAAAAAAAAAAAATATATATATATATATATATATATATATATATATATATATATATATATATATATATTAGATTCAACTTTATTGTCATTACACAAGTACAGGTACAAGGCAACGAAATGCAGTTTAGGTCTAACCAGAAGTGCAATAGCAGCAAGTGCAGGATATACAACGGTTGCATAAGTGCATGATATACAATGGATGAATAAGTGTAGGACATGGATATGAACTGAATATATATATATATATATATATATATATATATATATATATATATATATATATATATATATATATATGGTTATTACTATAAACAGAATTTACAGGTGACTATGTACAATGGATAAATATACAGATGGCTATTACTATAAACAGAATTTACAGGTGAATATGTACTATGAGTATAATATAATATACAGATGGCTATTACTATAAACAGAATTTTACAGATAGAGGTATACAATATGTTAGGCTAAGATGAGGAATATAGCAGTGGATTAAGGTAATGCAATGAAGTATGGACAGAAGCTATCCGAAAAAAAGTGTAAAGTGCAGTGGAAGTGATTGCATATTACAGTTAGAAGTACGGTGCAAAATGCAAATGTAAACAGTTGGTACTGTGAATACAGTCGGCAGTGCAAAGGAGCATAATCCAGTTAAGGTATGGTAGTGCAAGATGCATAGTAAACAGTTTTTCCAGTAGTGCAAATAACGAGTGAAGGCAGATGTGAGGTAGGAGAGTTGGCAGTATATGAGGGGAGTGGATCAGCGAGGTTTACAGTTCAATAAAGAGACAGCTCTGGGGAAAAAACTGTTCTTTAGTCTGCTGGTCCTGGTCCGGAGGCACCTGAGATGCCTGCCGGAGAGCAGGAGAGAAAACAGTCTGTGGGCTGGGTGAGAGGAGTCCTTGAGGATGCTGCGAGCTCGATGCAGACAGGGTTTCCTCTGGATGTGCTCGATGGCAGGTAGTGGAGTCCATGTGATGCGCTGGGCAGTTTTCACCACCCGCTGCAGTGCCTTGCGCTCCGCAACAGAGCAGCTCCCATACCATACTGCGACACAGTTGGTCAGGATGCTTTCTATTGCGCAGCGATAGAAGTTCACCAGGATAGCCGAGGAGAGCTGATTCTTCCTCAGTGTCCTCAGGAAGAAAAGGCGCTGGTGAGCCTTCTTGACCAGGCTGGAGGTGTTGGTTGTCCACGACATGTCCGCCGAGATGTGGATCCCCAGGAACTTGAAACTGGAGACACGCTCAACAGCCATTCCATTGATGTGGATGGTGTCGTGTGTGCCTCTTGACTCTTTCCTGAAGTCCACGATGAGCTCCTTCGTTTTGGTGGTGTTGAGGAGCAGGTTATTATCAGCGCACCATATGGCCAGGTGCTGGATCTCCTCCCTGTAGGCAGGTGAAGAGGGAGTAGAGAAACGGACTTAGCACACAGCCCTGTGGTACACCAGTGTTAAGTGTGATGGACATGGAACAGGTGAATCCTGATCGAACATTCTGGGGTCTGTCAGTTAGGAAATCCAAAATCCAGTTACACATTGAGGTGTTGATGCCCAGGTCTCCAAGTTTGGCTATTAACTTGGTTGGGATGACAGTGTTGAATGCTGAGCTGAAGTCAACAAACAGCATGCATGCATACGTGTTCTTATTGTCCAGATGAGTGAGCACAGAGTGCAGTGCCATGGAAACTGCATCCTCTGTGCTCCTATTGCTGCGGTAGGCAAACTGGTGTGAGTCCAATGTGGATGGTAAAGAGTCTTTTAGGTGTTCCAGGACCAGCCGCTCAAAGCACTTCATAACGATGGGTGTGAGTGCTACAGGGCAGTAGTCATTAGGGCACCTCGGGCTAGAGTGTTTCAACACTGGCACAATGGAAGTGTGTTTAAAGCATGTTGGTACAGCTGCTTGGGAAAGAGACAGGTTGAAAATGTCTGTAAAAACCCCAGCGAGCTGCTCCGCACATGCCCTGAGCACACGTCCAGGGATGTTGTCTGGTCCAGCAGCCTTGTGCGCGCTGATCTGGCTCAGTGCCTTGCAGATATCTGTGGAGGAGAGTGTGATTGGTGGGTGGTCAGCTGAGGGTTTGAGCTTGGTGACAGTTTCTCTGTTGTCTCTTTCAAAGCGAGCATAAAATTTAGAGCGTAATTTAGCTCGTTTAGGAAGTTGACATCAGTGGCTATATATATATATATATATATATATATATATATATATATATTTAAACAAAAACCTTAAATGTGCCAAAAAAATGTAAACGACTAGTATTTTCCAAGTCGTCTTGCAGCACTAACGTTTAATTGACTAGTCTCGCACATCCCTAAGTTAGCTCAGTGTCACACATTGTAGATTAAAACAGAAACAGACAAATAGCTGATAATGCAGAGAAGCTTCTTTTCATCAAAAAGAACCTGCCTCTCACTTTTCCGAAAAGGGCTGTATGGCTATGATAACATAATAATTTAATTCAGTTGTTCTGCTACTATGTTGTGTGGTACTGGAATCCACAAGAATGTTACAGGTTACATTTATGTGGAATGGGCAGCAGTGCCATGTTTGTTTAGGAAAACACCAAGTTGAATATTAAAATGTCAGCAACAGCATCAATTTGTGTATTTACTTTGTTACAGTCAGAAAGTGAAAAACATCTGATGAAAATAAAACATTGCTATAAGAACTGTAATGGTATTATTAAGTACTCGTATCAGTACTCGGTATCGGCAAGTACATAAATGTAAGTACTTGTACTTGTACTTGGTCTGAAAAAAAGTGGTATCGGTGCATCTCTAATAATTATCATAATATCATAATACGCCAGTAGATGATGACAAGACTGTCTTTTTTGAGTCCATCATTGAAACATTCACTAGGTAAGTACCAAAAAGTGGTATTGGTGCATCCCTAGTTATAATCATCAAAATTAAAAGAAATAAACATTCTAAATATATCAGTCTGTGTGTAATGAATGAATATAATATACAAGTTTTTCACTTTCACATTCACTTTTTGAATGGAATTAGTGAAATAAATCAACTTCTTGATGATATTCTAATTATATGACCAGCACCTGTATGTATGTATGTATGTGTGTATATATATATATATATATATATATATATATATATATATATATATATATATATATATATATATATATATATATATATATATATATATATATATATATATATATATATTATATATAATATATATATAGCAGATAAGAAAAATATTTGATTGGGTAGGGTTTTAGAGAGAATGCATGAATTTGAAGGAATATAGTATCTAATTTATTGACCATGTTTGGAAGAAAAACATCTGAAATTGCATCATGTTTCTTTTACCTATCATTGTAGAACACCCACCTCCTGCATGTTAACTCTTTCTCCCGCCATTGACGGAGTTTTCAGCCTTTCTGTGTTTTCACATAGGGTACGGGGCACTATTACACATCATCTGAAGCACACAGGTAAAAAGAAGCAGAAACAAGAAATAAAAGCATTACTTATGCACATTTTAGGGTTTAAAAAAAGACTCAAAATAATGAGGAAAGAGTTAATCTCTACTGACCTACATTTTTAGGTACTTAGCAGAGGTTTTTCGTCCAAAAGCCGCTTGTAGTACTCTTACTGCATTGACAGTCCCGCTAGGTTTAAGTGTCTTTCGCTTTAGGTGGTAAACTGCACTGATTTAGAGTTTTAGGCTCTTACCCACGTGCATCAATGAGCCTTGGCCGCCCATGACCCTGTCGCCGGTTCACCACTGTTCCTTCCTTGGACCACTTTTGATAGATACTGACCACTGCAGACCGGGAACACCCCACAAGAGCTGCAGTTTTGGAGATGCTCTGACCCAGTCGTCTAGCCATCACAATTTGGCCCTTGTCAAACTCGCTCAAATCGTTACACTTGTCCATTTTTTCTGCTTCTAACACATCAACTTTGAGGAAAAAATATTCACTTGCTGCCTAATATATCCCACCCACTAACAGGTGCCGTGATGAAGAGATAATCAGTGTAATTCACTTCACCAGTCATAATGGTATGCCTGATCAGTGTACATCAATTTAATCATTAGATCATGACACAGTCTTATATCTGTAGTCGCTTCCGTACAGTACATTTCAGTCAAAATCTTTGTCAGAGAAAGGTAAATTAAATCCTAAAACCAGAAAAGAAGAAAACGCAGTGGAAAATTCTCTGATATAATAACAGCTCCACCTCTTCATGAATCCTAATGAATAATTCCTTCTCTATTGTCTGTAATTCTCTCTTTCCTTAATTTACATCCTGGTAATAATAGAGAGCACGTCTCTTTTCAAGACTCTCAAGTCTTATTATTAAAAGACCACCAAAGATTGTTAGCCTATGTTATGGTTTTGTCCCTTGTACAGAGAAAATGAACAGACCTTGTGAGGCATAACATTTTCATTTCCACCTTACATTCTAATTCTTTATCCTAATTGCAGAAGATGATTCATCTGTTAAAATGCTGTGCTTTTTCATTTGCTGCTGGCTCACTCGTTATATGAACCATCACTATCCCAATATCCCAGCATACTGAGCGCATGAAAGGGCAAAGACGGCTATTTTTAAAGAACTGCTTATATGCAGTTAATTATGATGGAGTGGCTGTGTTTTCAGCCTTATCTATATGTGCCTTCTCAATGTATTTCTAAGGACACTTAAAGGCTTGTGCAAGTCTATCGATTGCCAGATCAAACTTGTTCAGAGTGACAGCCTGAGAGGAAGGTTATCATGAGAACATATTGTGCTGAGGAGGAAGAGTGAGTCACTGCAGAGAAGATAGTAAGATTTTATTTCATGACTAAGCAGTAGTATCAAAGAAATGTTCTTCCAATCTGATACTCCTCAGAGCAGATGGCACTTTATGCGCAGTTGCTGGGGAAAGATGACATTGGCATCATCTAGCATTAGTACTGGGACCAACACTCCAACGGAAAGGCTACCATTATCCACAGAGGTCAGAGATGAATTACTTCCTGGAGAAATGTGATAATAAATAATCTTAACTGGATATACAGGTAAAATACATTTATTAAATATCCTTTGAGCCACGAAAAAGGTTTGTCCAGGGAACAATTAAATTAGGGAAAACTTTTGCAATTAGTTTGTACAACAAGACAAAAACAAGTAAATTTAAACAAAACTATATGCTCTACACGCATTACATTAGTGAAGCGGTCGCAATGAGCGTGCATTAGTGTCGCAATGAGGACGCATTACATCAGTGTCGCAATGAGTGTCGCAATGAGCGGGTATTACATTTGTGTCGCAATGAGCGCGCATTACATTAGTGTCGCAATGAGCGTGCATTAGTGTCGCAATGAGGACGCATTACATCAGTGTCGCAATGAGTGTCGCAATGAGCGGGTATTACATTTGTGTCGCAATGAGCGCGCATTACATTAGTGTCGCAATGAGCGCGCATTACATTAGTGTCGCAATGAGCGCGCATTACATTAGTGTCGCAATGAGCGCGCATTACTTTAGTGTCGCAATGAGCGCGCATTACATTAGTGTCGCAATGAGTGCGCATTACATTAGTGTCGCAATGAGTGTCGCAATGAGCGCGTATTACATTAGTGTCGCAATGAGCGCGCATTACATTAGTGTCGCAATGAGCACGCATTACATTAGTGTCGCAATGAGCGCGCATTACATTAGTGTCACTATGAGGACGCATTACATTAGTCGCGCTATGAGGACGCATTACATTAGTGTCGCAATCAGCACGCATTACATTAGTGTCGCTATGAGGACGCATTACATTAGTGTCGCTATGAGGACGCATTACATTAGTGTCGCAATGAGCGCGCATTACATTAGTGTCGCAATGAGCGCGCATTACTTTAGTGTCGCAATGAGCGCGCATTACATTAGTGTCGCAATGAGGACGCATTACATTAGTGTCGCAATGAGCACGCATTACATTAGTGTCGCAATGAGCGCGCATTACATTAGTGTCGCAATGAGCGCGCATTACTTTAGTGTCGCAATGAGCGCGCATTACATTAGTGTCGCAATGAGGACGCATTACATTAGTGTCGCAATGAGCACGCATTACATTAGTGTCGCAATGAGCGCGCATTACATTAGTGTCGCAATGAGCGCGCATTACATTAGTGTCGCAATGAGCGCGCATTACATTAGTGTCGCAATGAGCACGCATTACATTAGTGTCGCTATGAGGACGCATTACATTAGTGTCGCTATGAGGACGCATTACATTAGTGTCGCAATCAGCACGCATTACATTAGTGTCGCAATGAGCACGCATTACATTAGTGTCGCAATGAGCGCGCATTACATTAGTGTCGCAATGAGCGCGCATTACATTAGTGTCGCAATGAGGACGCATTACATTAGTGTCGCAATGAGCACGCATTACATTAGTGTCGCAATGAGCGCGCATTACATTAGTGTCGCAATGAGCGCGCATTACATTAGTGTCGCAATGAGCACGCATTACATTAGTGTCGCTATGAGGACGCATTACATTAGTGTCGCTATGAGGACGCATTACATTAGTGTCGCAATCAGCACACATTACATTAGTGTCGCAATGAGGACGCATTACATTAGTGTCGCTATGAGGACGCATTACATTAGTGTCGCAATGAGCGCGCATTACATTAGTGTCGCAATGAGCGTGCATTACATTAGTGTCGCAATGAGGACGCATTACATTAGTGTCGCAATGAGCACGCATTACATTAGTGTCGCAATGAGGACGCATTACATTAGTGTCGCAATCAGCACGCATTACATTAGTGTCGCAATGAGCGTGCATTACATTAGTGTCGCAATGAGCACGCATTACATTAGTGTCGCAATCAGCACGCATTACATTAGTGTCGCAATGAGCATGCATTACATTAGTGTCGCAATGAGCGCGCATTACATTAGTGTCGCAATGAGCGC
The DNA here is from genome assembly GCA_023566225.1 of Romanogobio albipinnatus. Lineage (NCBI taxonomy): Eukaryota > Metazoa > Chordata > Actinopteri > Cypriniformes > Gobionidae > Romanogobio > Romanogobio albipinnatus. The sequence continues at coordinate 69,973,337 of CM042239.1, read as the reverse complement.
GCATTACATTAGTGTCGCAATGAGCGCGCATTACATTAGTGTCGCAATGAGGACGCATTACATTAGTGTCGCAATCAGCACGCATTACATTAGTGTCGCAATGAGCGTGCATTACATTAGTGTCGCAATGAGCACGCATTACATTAGTGTCGCAATGAGCACGCATTACATTAGTGTCGCAATGAGCACGCATTACATTAGTGTCGCAATGAGCGCGCATTACATTAGTGTCGCAATGAGCGCGCATTAGTGTCGCAATGAGCGCACATTACATTAGTGTGGCAATGAGCGCGCATTACATTAGTGTCGCAATGAGCGCGCATTACATTAGTGTTGCAATGAGCACACATTACATTAGTGTCGCAATGAGCGCGCATTACATTAGTGTCGCAATGAGCGCGAATTACATTAGTGTCGCAATGAGCGCGCATTACATTAGTGTCGCAATGAGCGCGCATTACATTAGTGAAGGTAATGCAATAAAAAAGGTAATAAAATTCTGTTGCATTATTTTCCTGTTTAAAGGGTTAGTTCACCCAAAAATGAAAATTATGTAATGAATTACTCACCCTCATGTCGTTTGACACCCGTAAGACCACCATTCATCTTCGGAACACAAATGAAGATATTTTTGTTGAAAGCTGATGGCTGAGAAAGGCCTCCATTGGCATTCAGTACATTCACACTCACAAGACCCATAAAAGGCACTAAAAACGTTGTTACAAAGTCCATCTCACTACAGTGGCTCTACAATAATTTTACGAAGCAAAATTTTTTTTTTACGACGACAATAGTTTTTGTGCGCCAAAAAAAATCAAAATAACGACTTTATTCAACATGTCCTTGTTTTCCGTTTTGGCCTCGGACGTGAACTCACATAGCACCATGACGCATGCGCGAGAATATGACGTAGCGCCGGCATTCGGGAATCCATGAAATGCACACTTTAGCCCCATTTTGAGCACTACGCCGAGACCTAAAGCACGATCAATGTAGAATTCAACAGCTTAGATACGGCGTTTGTAAACAAATCTCCTCCTTGCTTCTGGATCATGTGTCCGAACACCGGATCTGCGTCATATTCTCACGCATGCGTCGTGGTGCTTCGTGAGTTCACGTTCAAGTAAAGTCGTTATTTTGATTTTTTTTTTTGCGCACAAAAACTATTGTCGTCGCTTCGTAAAATTATTGTAGAGCCACTGTAGTGAGATGGACTTTGTAACGACGTTTTTAGTGCCTTTTATGGGTCTTGTGAGTGTGAATGTACTGAATGTCAATGGAGGCCTATCTGAGGCCTTTCTCAGCCATCAGCTTTCAACAGAAATATCTTCATTTGTGTTCCGAAGATGAATGGAGGTCTTACGGGTGTCGAACGACATGAGGGTGAGTAATTAATGACATAATTTTAATTTTTGGGTGAACTAACCCTTTAACACTGTGAAGCTGCTTTGAAACAATCTGCATTGTAAAAAGCGCTATATAAATAAAGTTGACTTGACTTGACTTGAAGCAGAGCCCATGTTGCGCTAGTGAAGTGGTCACAATGAGGTCACATTGATTGAACTCATTTTATAAGGAAAAAATGCCACATTCACTTTAAATGAACTCTCTCTCTCTCTCTGTGTGTGTGTGTGTGTGTGTGTGTGTGTGTGTGTGTGTGTGTGTGTGTGTGTGTGTGTGTGTGTGTGTGTGTGTGTGTGTGTGTGTGTGTGTGTGTGTGTGTGTGTGTGTGTGTGTGTGTGTGTGTGTGTGTGTGTGTGTGTGTGTGTGTGTGTGTGTGTGTGTGTGTGTGTGTGTGTGTGTGTGTGTGTGTGTGTGTGTGTTTGTGTGGCACAGGTTAATACTTTCAGTGCTCCAACTGAATTTTTCATTGTTTTCAGAATTGTAATATTATCATCATTGTTGGTAATAAAAGACTAAAGGGCACAAAAATGTCTGTCATTCTCATTCTCTGTCTGAAATCGTCCACAATGATTTATATGGCCATGCAGAAGACTGTCTCCTTCGGTTAAATAACACTGTTTCTGCAGAGTTTCAGATGGCCAGAATGATTTTACGAGCTTTCACACATAACAGGACAATTAGATCCTCCTGAAGTCAAAATGCCCAAAGATGGGTGTCAAAAACCCATACATAAAGTTTATAACTTTTCACATAATCTGTCAAATCCTATTACCCTCCACTGTAGCATTCAATAAATAAAGATACCCCGGGCCAGCTAATACTTCCTGCTTTCACAGAGAGGGAAAAGTCTGCTCTCCAGGCTTATTACATAAGGCCAAATCTGTTTTGTGTATTTGTTCCACTAAAATGACAATGTGATTCTTCAAGCCGACTCTGAATGTCACAAGAAAGACATACTTCATCATAAATGTAGAACAAAGAGGAACTAAATAACACTTAAATGCCATGCAGCACCAATGCTGATGTGATGCAATGCTGATTCCATTAATTGCTCTCTGTAGCAATCTCTGATTTTTTTTTTTTTTTTTGTCATGTTACATGAAGATGCGATTTAACAGAATATACGGATAAGGGAGAATTATGCATTTCCACATCCTAAATGATATATTATCCTCCCTCTGTGACTTTAAGATTTAGTATGGCTTAATCAACCATCTGTCTTGATTCATGTGGCTCTGGAAATGCTGGTTTATGGTGTGTCAAGTTAATGAGACTCAGCAAAAGCAGAGAACTTATACAAGAAAGGAAGTGAGAGTGACAGCTACATAGAGAGATAAGATCTGGATAACGGAGCATATCAGCATGTAGAGGTCTGTCTTCAATACTTACTCATTTTCGAGAGTCAATTGGCCTACAGAGAGCTGATCTTGACACACAGCTTCAGGACTGCAGGATCGGAGGAGTGAGAATGACCGCAGGTCCAGTGAGACACTGATCTCAAGTGGAGCCACGAGGTTAACGATGTTGAGGGGATGTTTACAAGAAACTTCATCAGTTCTCCGAAATAAAAGATATCGAATGATGCCACTGATACCTTCCTTCTCTTTTTCTTCACACTACCGGTCAAAAGTTTGGAATAATTACACATTTTTAAAATACGTTTTTGTAAGAAGCCTCTTATGCTTACCAAGGCTGCATTTATTTAAAAAAAAACACAGTAAAAACATTTCAACATTTTATTATTTTATCAGTACTTATTATTTTATCAGTATTAATGTGGTTGTATCTCTTTATTTATCTGATAATTTAAAAGTATAAAAATGTACAAACATTTTAGTAATTTATTCCTGTGATGGCAAAGCTGGATTTTCAGAAGCCATTACGCCAATCTTAAGTGTCACATGATCCTTCAGAAATTACTATCAATGTTGAAAACAGTTGTGCTACTTAATATTTTTGTGGAAGTTGTGATACACTACCATTAAAAAATTTGGGTATATTACTTACAGTAAAGACATTTCTATTGTTACAAAAGATTTCTATTACAAATAAATGCTATCTATGGAGCCCTTGGTTGACATACAAGGAAAAAAAGTAAATTGTCCACACAATTTACTACTTCGTTCCCTTGTTTTATAAATTGTGCGCATGATTTCGCCTACTAGATTTTTCATGTGCAGGGCTTCATAGCTATCTATTCATCAAAGACTCCCAAAAAAATATCACAATTTCCATTAAAATATTAAGCAGCAAAAACGTCTCGGTTACGAATGGTAACCCTCATTCCCTGAAGGAGGGAACGGAGACGTACGTTGGACGTACCAACGAATTGGGATCACTTCTGGGAGCCCCTATCCGCTTCGAGCTATATAGAACCGGCCAATGAACAATTGGCGTGCGAGATTTGCATCTCGCACTCCGCCCCGCGCCGCGGGTATAAACAGGAAGCGAGAGCGAATGCTGACTGTTTTGGATAACGCTGGGAAAGCGTGCCTGTGAAGGCCGCTGCGGAAGCCACATCATGCCCAGAGGGAGTTAACATGTGGAAAATACACGTATGGGCTGGCCGTGGGCAGCACAACATACGGAAGTCCCAGGGGTGACCCTGGCCAATTAGAGGAGGGGGACAACACCTCCCTGAGACGGCAGAGGAGACTCTGCCGAGGGAAAGACACGGGCTCGCCGTAGGGAGCCGTACCGTGGAAGAATACACATATGGGACCGCCGTGGGGGTCACAACATATGGAACCCAGCCTAACACAAGTTCCACCAATGCATACGAGTGTTAGACCTGGCGTCGAACGCTCCGCCACGTCCGACTGCCGCGGGTTGTGGAGGACTCAACAGGGTTCACCGTTCTGGGGAACTCGACTGGAGCAGATAAGCGCACGTATCCATACCATGAGGGAGGGAATGGCGCAGCAAGCCGACACTAGAACAGGCACTTCGGTGTTACTGACTATGGGAAGTGAGCACACAGGAAGATACCGGCTCTACACGTAGGCTATAAAATCTAGCGAACGTGTTAGGTGTCGCCCAGCCCGCAGCTCTACAAATATCTGTCAGCGAGGCGCCGCAAGGAACAGGTTCCACTTCAACGCATAGAGGCGCCCCGTAGAGGGGGCTCTAGCGGAAGCGATGGTGTCAACTACCGTTTGCGGTAGGTCACCTAGAACCTCCGCGTCCCGTCCAGGGACCAGACATGGAGTTTCCAGAGGTCCACACGCGGGTGCCATAGGGTGCCCCGTCTCTGAGTTAGGAGGTCCTTCCTCAGAGGAATGGGCCAAGGAGGTGCTGTCGCAAGGAGCACTAGTTCCGGGAACCAAGTCCGGTTGGGCCAATACGGAGCGACCAACAGGACTTGCTCCTCGTCCTCCCTGACCTTGCACAGTGTTTGTGCAAGAAGGCTCACTGGGGGAAACGCATATTTGCGTTGGCCCCGGGGCCAGCTGTGTGCAAGGGCATGGAATAGAACCACTGGCAGTGGGTCGTCTCTGGGGAGGCAAACAGGTCTACCTGTGCGGCCCCGAAACGACTCCAGATCAGCTGGACCGCCTGGGGATGGAGTCGCCACTCTCCCGGGAGCACTGGCTGTCGTGAGAGCTCATCGGCTGCACGATTGAGCAGGCCCGGAATGTGAATGGCACGAAGCGACCTCAGATGCTTCTGACTCCATAAGAGGAGATGGCAGGTGAGTCGTGACATGCGACGGGAGCATAGACCACCCTGTTTGTTGATGTACGCTACGGCCGCAGTGTTCTCTGTACGGATCAGAACGTGCTTGCCTCTGAGCGGAACTTTGAAGTGGCTGAGTGCAAGACAAACTACTAACAACTCGAGGCAATTGATATGCCATTGCAGTTGAGGCCCCGTCCACAGACCCGAAACTGCAAGCCCGTTGTACGTGGCACCCCAGCCCGTGGATGAGGCATCCGTGGAGACAACGGAGTGCCTGGACACTTGTTCTAGGGGAACTCCCGCCTGTAGAAATGAAGGGTCCGACCACGGGCTGAAGGTTTGGCGGCACCTCGGTGTCACTTGGACGCGGAGGGATCCGCTGTGCCACGCCCATCTCGGGACTCGGTCGTGTAGCCAGCGTTGAAGCAGTCTCATATGAAGCAATCCCAATGCCGTTTCGGCTGTGGATGCCATATGCCCCAGGAGCCTCTGAAAGTGTTTCAGTGGTGCCGCTGTCCTGCCTCTGAACTAATTCAGGCAGTTCAACACTGACTGGACGCGCTCCTCTGTGAGGCGTGCTGTCATGGCGACCGAGTCTATCTCCATACCGAGAAAAGAGATCCTCTGTGTAGGACAGAGTTTGCTGTTCTCCCAGTTGACCCGAAGTCCCAACTGGCTGAGGTGACTGAGCACCCTGTCCCTGTGTTCGCACAACTGCTCTCGCGACTGGGCAAGGATCAGCCAGTCATCGAGGTAGTTGAGAATGCGAACACCATGCTCTCTCATGGGAGCAATGGCCGCCTCCGCAACCTTCGTAAAGACGCGGGGCGACAGGGACAGGCCAAAGGGTAAGACGCAGTACTGATATGCCCGTCCCTCGAACGCAAAGCGCAGAAAGGGCCGGTGTCGAGGGAGAATCGAGACATGAAAGTACGCGTCCTTCAGGTCGATTGCTGCAAACCAATCTTGGGGATGGATGCACCTGGAGATGCATTTCTGCGTTAGCATTCTGAACGGCAGACTGTGAAGGGACCGGTTCAAGAACCGCAGATCCAAGATCGGCCGTGACCTGCCACCTTTCTTGGGTACAATGAAGTACGGGCTGTAGAACCCGCTGGCACTGGGGCCAGCGGCGGAACAGAAATCAAACTGGAACAAAAGATTCTCCTCCGGCCCTCCTCCGGGGGAGGGAGTGGTGCTGCAGCCATCTCCCGAAGAGCAGTTTCCTCCATCTCTGGGTGGCCCGTCTCAGGGTCGCTTGCGACGATGCTTGCCACCTGGCTTGGCAGCGGCCTGAGCGGGCTGGACATCCTTCCCACGGCCGGCCCCACGCCGTCAGCTGGTGGAAGGCTGCTGCGGTGCCATGGCGGGGGCGGAGGCGGTGGCGGGCGGACGTCCTCGGCGACGAGCAGTGGCGGCTGGATGGCTGGGTGGAGGCAGCAGCGGGCCGCCGGGGCAGGATGTGTTTGATGGCCTCCGTCTGCTTCTGGGCGGCCGAGAACTGCTGGGCAAAGCTCTTGACCGCATCGCCGAACAACCCGGCTGACGAAATGGGGGAGTCCAGGAACCGATACTTGTCAGTCTCCCTCATGTCGGCCAGGTTGAGCCAGAGATGACGCTCCTGGACCACAAGCGTGGACATCGCCCGACCGATGGAACGGGCAGTGACTTTCGGAGGGCGAGGTCCGTCGCCGTCCGGAGCTCCCGGAGGAGCTCTGTGTCAGGCCTACCCTCGTGCATGTCCATGAGTGCCTGGGCCTGGTGGACCTGAAGCAACACCATGTCATGCAAGGCAGACGCAGCCTGTCCGCAAGCCTTGTAAGCCTTCCCAGTCAGACCGGAGGAGAACTTACAGGCTCAGGATGGGAGACGCGGGTCACCACGCTAGTTAGAGGCGGCCGCCGGACACAGGTGCATTGCGACGGCGCGCTCCACTGGCGGGATCCCCGCGTACCCCTTGGCTGGTCCGCCGTCGAGGGTAGTGAGGGGGGAGGAGTCACTCTGCCGGTTTCTGGCAGAAAAAGGTGCCGTCCACGACCTCGTGAGCTCCTCATGCACCTCCGGGAAGAATGGTGTCGGGGCGGGACGCTGAGAACCAGCGCAACCCTCCCCGAGGAACCAATCGTCCAACCTAGAGGGTTCGGGACAAGGTGGAGGGTTCCACATGAGCCCTACCCTTTCGGCGGCCCGGGCAAGCATAGTAGTCATCTCGGGGTCCGGTACGGCCGAAGCGACTCTCCCAGAGGGAGGTAGCCCAGCCGAACCCTCATCCTCCGAGGACTGAAACTCTGGATTTTATCTTTCATGCAGTTGACACGGAAACCAGTCAGCAATATTACTTGTTATAACTTGTCAGGAGAAACTAAATGTTACACATTTCTATCATAATTATTATGAATAAGAAACATTGTATTTAAATATGTTTAAAGTGTGTCTTGTGCTCTATTCTTCTGTACTTAGTTAATATATTAAAACCAGTGATGATTTATCCTTTTAAAATGGTAATACTTTGGTTGTCCTTAAGATTTCAAGCAGTAAGGCAAGGCAAGGCAAGTTTATTTGTATAGCACATTTCATACACAGTGGCTATTCAAAGCTTTACAGAAATTAAATTAAAATATTCATAGGTGAATAAAATAAAAAGATATAGTATAACACAGAAATAAAATGAAAATATAAAATAAAAATAAATAAAAATAAAAACAGGGTTAAATTGAAACACATTATTAAAGTGCAAGCAGTTCGGACAAAGCACAGAGCTCATTTAGTAAATGCATAAGATAAGGTGCAATCAGTCGGACGTACAGTAGCACAGTGCTCATCCATTAAATACAGAGCTAAACAGATGTGTTTTGAGTCTGGATTTGAAAGTGGCTCCTGTTGGAGCACATCTGATCTGTTCAGGAAGCTGGTTCCAGCTGCGGCTGGCATAATAGCTAAAAGCAGACTCTCCTTGCTTTGAGTGAACCCTTGGTATTTCTAATTGACTTGATCCTGATGATCTGAGTGATCTGTTGGGTTTGTACTTAATCAGCATATCTGCAATGTATTTAGGAGTGATTTCTATACAAGTAATAGTACTTTAAAATTGATCCTAAATGTATCTGGAAGCCAGTGTAAAGAGCTGAGGACTGGTGTGAAAAACATAAAAACATGAACGAGTTTCTTGCCTGGAAACAAAGCATCTAATTCTTGCAATATTTTTGAGACGATAGTAGGCTGATTTAGTTATTGCTTTGACATGACTACTGAAACTCAGGTCTGACTCCAAAATCACACCCAGATTCCTGACTTTCTAGAATTCCTGATTTTTTGTTATTAGACCTTTAGCCTCAAGATATGCGTTCACCTTGAGAATTTCATCTTTGTTTACAAATGTAGTGATTTCAGTTTTGTCTTTGTTTAATTGAAGAAAGTTTTGGCACATCCAACTGTTAACTTCATCAATGCATTTATACAGGGAGTGTAGGCTAAGGGCTAAGTAGATCTGGGTGTCGTCAGCATAGCTGTGGTAAGCAATGTTGTTATTTTTCATTATTTGGCTCAGTGGCAGCATATACAGGTTGAATAGGAGTGGTGCAAGAATTGACCCTTGTGGGACTCCGCATGTCATGGATGTCCACTCAGACTTATGGTCACCTATACTCACATAATAACCTCTCCCTTCTAAGTTTGACCTGAACCATGTGAGGACCATTCCAGAAAGCCCAACCCAATTTTATAGTCTGTCAAGAAGTATGTTGTGGTCAAGAGTGTCGATTGCAGCACTGAGGTCGAGTAGTACCAGAATTGATGTTTTGCCTGTATCTGTATTGAAGCGAATATCATGTATTATCTTTATGAGCGCTGTCTCTGTGCTGTGATGCGGTCGGAAACCAGATTGAAAATTGTCAAAGTATCCATTTGAGTTCAAGAATTTGTTCAGCTGACTGAAAACAACTTTTTCAATGATCTTGCCTATGAAGGGGAGATTTGAGATTGGTCTGTAGTTGCTCAGTATGGAGTTATCCAGATTTCTCTTTTTCAGGAGAGGCTTAACTACTGTGGTTTTAAGGGAGTTTGGAAAAGTCCCAGAAAGAAGTAAGTTTACCACTTCTAGGAGATCTGCTTCTAAACAGTTAAACACACTTTTGAAAAAAAAGAAGTGGGGAGTGTGTCAAGGGCACAGGTTGATGTTTTACGGTGCTGTACCATTTCTTCTAAAATTTTACCATCAATTGCTTCGAAATCAGTCATAGTAACTTCCTGAGGTTGTGGTCTGCTCTGACAACTCAAGGATGTGCTGATCGCCTTTCTGATATTATTGATTTTCTCAGAGAAGAAGGAAGCAAACTCACTGCATTTGCTGTCTGAGAGCATTTCATTGGGAATGTGACGGGGGTTTGTTAGTCTCTCTACAGTAGCAAAGAGAGTGTGCGTGTTGTTTATGTTTCTGTTTATAATATTTGAAAAGAAGGTCTGTCTAGCTTTGCCTAGTTCCACATTGAAAGCACAAAGACTGTCTTTATCGATGTTATTATAATGGACTAAAAGTTTTGTCTTTCGCCACATGCGTTCAGATTTTCTGCATTGTCTTTTCATTAATTGCACTGCTGTTGAGTTTCTCCAAGGTGCTTTTTGTTTGCCACTCTTTTTCCTGACTTTCACAGGAGCAATATCATCAATTACACTCTTAACTTTTGAGTTAAAAGAGTCAAGAAGAAAATCAACAGTCTGCAGATATGCTTGGTGTTAGAGATATAGCCTTCATAAACAGCACACTAATGTTCTCATTTAAGCATCTCTTTTTGACAGAGACAGATCTAGTTTCAATGGCAGGAGAGATTGATATATCAAAGAAAATACAAAAATGATCAGACAGTGCCACATCCTTAATAACTATCGATGAAATGTTTAGACCCTTACTGATGAATAAATCTAGAGTGTGTCCACGATCATGTGTGGGTCCATGTACATGTTGTGTCAAATCAAAAGTGTTAAGAACAGTCATGAGATCTTTTGTTGTACTGGATTCAGCATTGTCAATGTGAATGTTAAAATCCCCAGCAATAGCAACACAGTTATACTCAGATGAGATTGCTGATAACAGCTCTGTAAAGTCATCAATAAAAGCTGGAGAATATTTTGGAGGCCTGTAAATAATGATAAGCAGGAAGTGTGGAGCACCTTTTAGCACAATGCCCAGATATTCTAGAGACAAATAGTCACCAAATGATACTTGCTTACATTGATAGACATCTTTAAAAAGAGCAGCAACACCCCCACCCCTCCTGAGTGCTCTGCAGACACTCATAAAAGTAAAGTTAGGAGGGGTTGTTTCATTGAGGACTGTTGCACTGCAGCTGTCTTCTAGCCACGTTTCATTTAGAAGCAAAAAATCTAGGTTGTTTGTGGTTATTAAGTCGTTGACTAGAAATTATTTGTTTTTAAGTGAACAGATGTTTAAAAGTGCTAACTTAACAGTATTAATTTACATTTTTTCCCCCACAGTTTGACAAATAACAGGCATCAGATTAGATGGGTTTGCCATACGGCCTGAGAAGGCCTTTTGTGGAGTTCACACCGGACGCGAGTGACACGAATAAATTGCGCTATTCGCTTGTGACATTCACTGCACAACAGATGCAAATTCGAGTCATGGGAGGGGCTTCTGCCAGCTGGCTCGTCGAGAAATGGCTGACATGGGCAGTGGGGTCTTTTTTTGTTAAAATCTACTGTTAATGTGTGACAAAACGTAGTTTTAAGACTTTTTCAGGCGATAATGTAGTTGTTTAAAGCTCAAATCTGTGGTTTATTTATAAAAAGAGTGCCAATTTGAACATTTTATCTGGCATTTTCGGAGCTGTGAGCTCCAGTAGATCAGCGGCGCTCCACGCTTGTTTACCCCGGAGAGAGTAGCCATTCCTCGGCCAGTCCTTCTGCCGTCTGCTGCTGGCCCTGATGTCTCTGTGGTGTCTCGAGCTATAGATCGTCTTGTTTAGATGTAACGGCCGATCTTTGGTCTCATGGATCTATAATTTGTTCCCTGGCAAATCGTTTAGGCTGAGGGCAAAGTGAAGTTTCATTACTTTTTTATTTTTAGGCTATAACTTTACGTTACAGTTGTAGCCTACTAGCACTGACTTTGAATTTTTGACTGAATTGTTTGCTTTATTTCATGTATAGCTTATTATACCTTTTACTTATACTTTTGTATTATTGATCAAATATAAACTTGCATTTAACAAAAAGAGAAAAGAGGTTGTGTTTCATGTCATTTAATGTTATCACAGTGATAATCATATTGTCTGAACCAGGTATTAATATACAGATTTTCTCCTCATTGTTGTCACTACTAGAGCAAGCTCCTAATTGGTTAACGCCTCATTCGCGCGAATCGCGCTGCAGAATGCCATTTTGCGTCTCTGCATTGACTTAACATGTAAATCACTCGCGCAAATCGCGTCATTCGCGTCCGGTGTGAACGCACCATTAGATTTTCTATCACGTAACAGAACAGAAATAGAGAAAGAGACAGGCACACTGGGTTCCCACTTGTTCTGTAAACATTTGATAAAGTTGCTGTTAATGTAGCGAGGACCAAGGACACATCACTGAGAGCTGGTATCAGTTGTTTTTGGTGCAGATAGAGGAGGGTGTGTGCCTTGGCGTTGTGACCGAATAAATCTCACAGGTGGAGGGGCAGAGCGAGCTGGGCCCACAGGCTTTGGTGGTTGTGGGGCTCGACGCTCTTTGGTTGATATCTGGAGGCTCGCAGCAATCGAGTGCGATTGTCTGGTTCCAGTATAAACAGAATCCATTTTCTCTGTGAAGCTCAGAAGCGGGGATGCTGCAGAGAGGAATAACATGTCTGGTGAGGGGGGCTGTTGCTCTGGTGTTAACGGAAGCTGCAATATGTTATCGTGTCTTCGGTAAACACTCAAGAGGACTAGCCATTATCACCTGCGGGAAACGTCAAACTCTCTCTTTTCTATCTGCTCAGATTTGCAGGATGTCTATGACAATGTCTCAGGGTGAAGGAATGACAGTGATCACCATCGCCTCAAACCCCAACAGCAAATGGCCAATACTGTGTCAGATACTGGGCACTTTATGTTACAGTCTAGTGTGTGGCGTATCACAGCATGTGAAAGCAAAGATGATGGGCGTCCATACAGCACTTGGGGTGAGATAGACGCTGAAACTGACATTACAACTAAAACCTGAAACACACTGCACAACCTTTGCCTGGATTTTTGAACATTCAATATTTTGAGCCGATTCTAGAAGGCATATTGTTTTCATTTGTTGCAATGAGGCAGATGTTTCTGTGTGTGTGATACTATGATTATTTGAAGTAACATTGTACATTTTGAGATTCATCATCACAATACAAAGGGGTGTATAAATGACATGTTCTCTTATTCCATAGATTGTGCAGATTGCAGCAGGAATCCTCTATATTCTCATACAGAATTTATTTATAAGACCAAATGACATTGTGATATCTGATGCTCCATTTTGGATTGGTGGTGTGGTAAGTATTATACCTCATTCTGATTCTTATTGTGTTTCTAAATTGTTGTAAAATGAGTGAGACCATTCACAAAGTTAATATAGAGTACTGATGACCCAAAGTTCACATTTTGATGATTTTTATTTTAGAATGATGGGAAGTCAGTTGGCTCAATACTTGTCTGAACTTGTTTCGATGGACACATTTGAAGCAGTTCTTTGTTTTTTCCTTATAGTTCCTTGTGGTTGGAATCGTATCTTTTGTTGCAGCTCGGTTCCCAGTTCATTTCTTGTAAGTCTTTAACAGTCATTGCATTCAGTAGTTCAGACGTTTCTGGTTTGGTGAGATTTTTTTAAGATGAAATCTTGTGTTTTGTGTATTACAGCTGCTCATCGCTGTGGTGCTGAACATAGTCAGTGCTGTTCTAGCTGTTATTGGCCTAACACTGTATTCATGTGACTTGAGTGAAGTTCTGGACCTCGAGTATAGGAATCTGGTAATTATTCTTTATTTTCTTTAAAAGGTTTAGGAAAAGGGTTTCAAAGGAATGACCATTGAGGCACTTTTCAAATAATTTCAGAATATTTTTCAATTGCTTATACATAAATGTGTCTCATAAACTATTTTTTTGAGAATATTCCTCAAATTCTCATTTTAATACTTTTTCTTGCCTTAATAATTTGCTGTCAAATTGCTTTTATTCCATTACATTCTGATTTTCCCCATCTCTAGATGAGAAGTGTGGCACTGGATGTCACTATGATGATTGTTTCAGTCCTTCAGATTTGTGTGACCCTCAGATTCTCTGTCTTGGCTGTGAAATCATTTGATACAAATGTGAGGGCAAAGGTGCAGTTTTATCACTACAATTAAAACAAACTACAGAGATCGTGGCAATTTCAGAAAGCTGATCAGTGTATTTATATTTCTTTTTGGTTTTGCAGTCTGTGGAGGACCTTCAATTTTACAAGCCACTTCAAGAAGAGGTCCCTGTCAGTCATGTATGTTAGAAAAACCTCATAAAAAGTGAAATATGCAATGTTAATTGAACTAACAATTGTATGTACAAGTACAGTTAATAGCAAATCTCCTCTGTTTGCAGCACCACAATCTCATGTTAATTGTTTATTCTTTCTGTTTATTATTTTTTCTTTACCTTAAACTTTTGGTACATTTTACAAAATATGGTCGTTTTCATGGAAACAGTTTTCATGTGCCTGTTTCCCTGAGCCTTAGTTCCGGTTTCTTTTTTTCCTGTGTCCAGTTTGTTTCTGTAGTTACTGATTTGGTTTCCTAGTAACTGATTATGTTAACCTGTCCCTTGATTAGCTCTTGCTATCTTGCATATATATAGCCCTGTGTTTTCGGTACTGGTTTGTCGTTTATTGTCTTTATGTTGCTTGTGAAGATGTTATGTTGTTTTTTGCCTTTTGGCTGTACCTTCTTGCTTTTGTTTTGTTAAATAAAGTATAAAATCTGCACATATACCCTTGTTTTGTTAAATAAAGTATAAAATCTGCACATATACCCTTGTTTTGTTAAATAAAGTATACAATCGGCACATATACCCTTATCTCCTCATCCTTGCCTGCCTGAATGTGACAGAATAACCAACCACAAATAATGGATCTAGCAGCTGTCCACCTCCTCATTCCTCCCCCAGGACCACACCAGTGAGTTTTTAGACCTCATCTATTAATAATTTAAAACAGAAAATCACCTTTCCTGTAAATGGTCCTCAAGGGAGAATTATAGATTTCTTCGAGCTGGTGCTCATCACGAGTAGCTCCTCTTTCACTGTGGGTGAGCTGGAGTAGGACTGCGATTGCCACTTGCCAGCCATGGACCCAGAGCCTGCCACAGACATCGATCCGGTGCCCATGCCAGCCATGGACCTCCTGCCAGTGGAGAGTTCCACCCAGGAGCTAGATCCTGTAGCCAAATTCATCCCAGAGCCCAAGCCAGGTCAGTTGCGGAGCTTGAGCCAGCCGCCTTGTCCATCCCCAAGGGATTATTTATTCAGTTCGATATCATGGCATGCAGTCTCACCCATTGCCCATAGTCCCGTCTGGGCTGTTAGACTCGCTGGTTCCTCCTCCACTGGTTCCGTCCAGCCTCCTAGTTTCTTCGTCTCTGCTGGTCCCATCCAGCCTACTAGCTCCTTTGTCTCCACTGGTTCCACCTTACTCCCTGGCCGCTCCTCCTAGGCTGTGGTCTTCTCATGGAAGAGCACCGGGAGGATAAAAGGAGGAGCGAAAACAATGAAGAACAAGAGAGAGGACCAGGCCCCTCCTCCTATGCTGGTTCCACCCAGCTCACTGGTTCTGTCTGGCCCCCTGGCTCTGCCTCCTTCACTGGTTCAGTCTGGTTCCCTAGATCTGCCCCCTCCACTGGTTCAGCCTATTCACCTGGCTCCATCTCATCTTCCTGATTTGCCATCTCTCCTCAGCCCTCCGGCTCCACTGGTGCGATCACGTCATCTGGCCAGCCCATCCAACCATGGTTGAAGGACCTATGACCCCAGCCCAGGCATCTCGACCATATGGCTTCTCTACGGTCTTCCCCATCACCTCTTTGACCCGTTGGCTCCACCAAGTTTTGTCGCTCCCTGGGCTCCGCCGTGGTATGTCATTCCTCAAGGTCTACCGGGCTCCCTCATCCCTCTGGCTCCGCTTTGGTCCATCATCCCCAGCCACAGACTTCTGGGCCTCTGACCTCCACCAGGCTCCTCCTTCACTTCAAGTCCTCCTTCGCCCTCGGCCCCACTGGCTCCACCTCATTCTTCCTTGCCCCCAGCTGTGCCTTGGTCTGCAGTGTCACCCTGGTTCTCCATCCCTCTGTCTTCACCTTGGTCTCCATCCCTCTCTCTTCACCTTGGTCTCCAGCCCACCTGACTCCACCTCGGCCTTCCATTCCCCTAGCTCTGCCCTGGTCCACACCTTTTAAATTTTTTACAGGTACACATTTTTTACATTTTGTGTCAGTTCTTGCTTTCCCTGGGAATCGAACCCATGACCTTGGCGTTGCTAGCGCCATTGCTCTATTGTTTGAGCTACAGGTAAGCTCCATGGCCACCTCCACCAGCCTCTCTGTGGAATCCTCTGTGGAGTCCAAAAGTCATTGAAGAAACAGTGGTTGTGATGTCCCTGTCACAAACTGGACAAATCAATTGGCAAATCTGACTGCACAGGGAAAAATTGTTTATAGTTCAAGATAAATGAATGTTCCATTTTCATGATTTGTACACAGTTTCAAGGTTAAGGAAACCATTTACCTCACACTTTTAACACAAAAACCATATAGCAGTGCGGGGCCAAGAGCCATAGGAACAAAGCGGCCTCAGCCTCTCAGTTTCTCATGGAGGAGCACTTGGAGGATAAAAGGAGGAGCTACGACAATGAAGGACGAGAGAGGACTTGGACTTTATGTTGTGTTTTGTTTATGTTTGTGCAGCAGTTGTCCATGAGGGGCTACCAATTTACTTTCATTTGTGTGTTTGTTTATTTTATAATTGAAGTATTTTTCTGGTTCCCGCCTCCTTCTTCCCTGAGCTCTACCTTTGCTACACTATACCATAATGTTTTACATGTCCAAACTAACAACTGTCAGTCAGTTTAGCATGGTTATAATGATACAAAAGATTTCTGTTTCAAATAAATGCTGTTCTGTAACACTTTACTTAAAGCCGTTATCTACAATGTAAAATAAAATGATAAAAGTATTCATAATGTACATCATAATGCATTATATATTTTCATCCATAATTGTAACCAAAGTTAAAATGCATTATAATATTAATGGATTCCTTGTTATATCTGAAATTGTTTGTTTGTCGCATTTTAAAGCATTATACTGTACTTTCTAAAGATGCATTATAACTGTGGTTACAATAATTTATGAAGTAATATAATGCATTATACGGTGCATTATAAGGTATAATAATGCATTAAAAATAATTTGGTTCTTTTGAACCTTTTATTCATAAAAAAAAATCCTAATAAAATTGATCATGGTTTCCACAAATATTAAAAAAGCAAAAACTGTTTCAACATTAACCTCTGGTTTCACAGACAAGGCTTAGTCTCAGACTAAAATGCATGTTTGCGCTGTTTTAACTGAAAGCAACTTGCACTGACATATCTTAAAATATCTTAAAATATAATAAGATATACTGGCATATCTTAAAATATGACAAAGACAGAGTGGGACGACAACCTCTTCGGACTACTTGCATGGGTAACACTTTACACTTTATAAGGTTCATTAGTTAACATTAGTTAACTACATTAGTTAACATGAACTAATAATAAACTGCACTTATAAACCATTTATTTATCTTTGTTAATGTTAATTTCAACATTTACTAATGCATTATTCAAATCTTGCTTACATTAGTTAATGCACTGTGAACTAACATGAACAAACAATGAACAGCTGGATTTTAATGAACAAACGTTAACAAAGATGAACTAATGCTGAACAGAGGTGTTGTTCATGGTTAGTTCATGTTAACTAATGCATTATGTTAACTAACACAACCTTATTGTAAAGTGTTACCGATTATTGAATTATTTAATAATGGTTTACATAGTTTCCATGACAGAGTTCAATATGAATGTTTTCATTACTACTAGAGCTGCCCGTTTCAAATGATCATTTAACAGCAAGCACAAACTATGCAAAAGTGGCAGCCCTTCCGGCACACTCAGTGTCCAAATTCACTCAATTGTTTTCATTCACTCCTTCAAGTGGACTATATTACTAATGTAGGGCATAGTGAATGAGGGTATAGCAAACAATTCTGAAGACAGCCCATACAGTCTTTTACTTTCATTCTCGTAACTTCCTTGTTCTCTCGTGAGATTAGTATGTTTGGGCCAGTCTATGGTTTGGGCAAACAACATTCCTCTTTCAGTTTTTGGGAAATAAAAAGGGGTGTCTCTGTCGAGAAAGAAAAAAACAAGTTCTGTGTTTGTCAGAGACAAAGAGTTTGAAACTTTGCTGAACTGTAACTGACTTAATCACGTACAAGGTGAGTTTAACACTGTCTTTTTCATATGATCTGTACAACTTACATGCTGTTGTAAATTTAGAGAAAGAGTAATAATTGTGTCAAGGTGAAATCAGGTAAAAAGTTTTCAGCAACTTACATGCTGTTGTAAATTTAGAGAATGTGTAATAATTGTGTCAAGGTGAAATCAGGTAAAAAGTTTTCAGCAAACAAATTGCAGGTGGAATTTTCACACTTTGTTCTCCCTAAAAGAAAATTTAAATCCATTAATATTTGTTAAATGCATTGTGAACTAACACGAACATTTTTATTAACAAAGGTTTGCTCATTGTTATTGTTAGTTAATAAATTAACAAATGAGACCTTATTGTAAAGTATTTCTTCTCCAGACCATGATATAATCCTGACTTGTGTGTGTGTGTGTGTGTACGTGTGTGCGTGCGTGCGTGCGTGCGTGCGTGCGTGCGTGCGTGCGTGTGTGTGTGTGTGTGTGTGTGTGTATATATATATAAACATACACACAACAGTTTATTCTGGTTCTCATATCTAATTGGCTGAGAGCCTTTTCCAGCCATGCGAAATTCTACCATTATCACCATTTAAATCACTCTGCTTCTAGCATTTCTCACAGCGAGTGTCATGGTGGATGATCAAACCCACCATAATTTAAAAAAATGCTAGGCTACTGTCACGGAATGTAGTTTTTCCAGTCCTTTGGGAGTTTTTGCAGCTGGCTTTTATGTATATAGTGTTTCAACTTGAGGTTAGCCACCGCAGCTAAGATAGTTTGTTGTTGTAGACATCCAAATAATATTGCAATATTGCATCTGTTCTTCATTTTTAAATTTCTTTTGTTTCCAATAACGTTTAGTCTGATTTGTGAAAACAATGTAAAAAAAAACATACTCACTGCTCTTTTTTTAGTGTAATAATGACAAACAGGCTGTGCTAATGAATACTGTTCCAAGCCACAAGATAAATCTGATTATGTCATATCAATAATATATATCAAATACAGTAATGAAATTACGCAATATTGATGTGCGCATGCCCAGTGCCTGTAGTTGTATTTACCGTGCGGGACGTGGTGTGATGACATCACAAAATATACAGATTGGCTGTACACACGAAAACGCAAGAGTGTCGGTTTCAGATTTATCCACTCTGGGGCTGCGTCCGAAAACCTAGACAGCTGACTTGTTGCCTCGCTGCCTTATCGGACAATGACTTGTATGGCAGTGTTTGTGCATGAAGGCACCCCAAAAAACTCATTTCGGACAGACGACTGAGGCAGTGTAACAGTTTAATCTACAGCAAAATAGAGAGATTTGGTGAGAACTAAACAAATATTTAATTACTACATTAATAATTTCTCGCTAGAAATGACATCAGAAGTAGAAAATGTTGGTAAAAAATGTTGGTAAACGCAACTTTCGGAAGCCATCTTTTTTTTCCAGCTCAACTGTCACAGAATGGAACGCACAGGATTGTGGGATATCAAAGATAGCGAGGGATACATTTATGCTGACTTCAAAAATCAATCAGATGAAGGTATCTCAGGAGACAGGAAGTGAAGCTAACATTTGATTCGGACGTGCCTTGATGCCTTCCTACCTTGAAATGTGTCCCCGAAGGCAGCATTTTCCAGTTATCGGACGCAGCCTGGGACCCGGTTCCAAAAAATATCGGTTTTAGTCTCCCAAAACGCCAGATCCGTGTGGACAAAGCGCTGATACGATAAAATGTTTTACGTATACGGCTATACGCATCTCTGTGTGGACGGGGCCTTAATTGACCAGGCTTATAAAGGGTGAGCTAAACACACAGGTGAAAGCAATCAGGGATAATTAGTCTGGGCAATGGGTTATGGTAGATGTAATGTATGAGGGAATGAAAATAGTCTCTGATGGAGTGCCCCCTGGTGGCTCTCAAGAGCACTCCAGTTGGTGAATGTAACATAGCCCCCTTCCTAAGAGGCAGCTTCCAGATGCTCCTAATCTGGTCAGAGAAGTCCATGAGATGGCCGTCAGTGATCATACTATCCTTACTAATTTTGATGTTAAAACACATTTTAGGCATTATATTAAGAAATGTGCATTGTGCAATAAAAAAAAAAAAATACTCCAAATAAGGTTTAATTGTAATATTTATACCATTAAGTCTCAAGCGATATGTCAATAAATATGTTAATGGATTTGTAGTATACTTAGTATGAAATAAATGTATTTTAAATACATTTTTGTATAGGTTTTTTCACTAGGGTGTTTACATGTCTCCACCAATGTTAAAATCAAACCTGCGCCCTTGCCTGTAATGATACATTTATCCTATTAAAATGGTAATACTTTGGTTGTCCTTAAGATTTCAAGCAGTAAACACTCAAGAGGACTAGCCATTATCACCTGCGGGAAACGTCAAACTCTCTCTTTTCTATCTGCTCAGATTTGCAGGATGTCTGTGACAATGTCTCAGGGTGAAGGAGTGACAGTGATCACCATCGCCTCAAACCCCAACAGCAAATGGCCGATACTGTGTCAGATCCTGGGGTCTTTGTGTTACAGTCCAGTGTGTGCCGTATCACAGCATGTGAAAGCCAAGCTGATGCGCATCTTTACAGCGCTTGGGGTGAGATAGACGCTGAAACTGGCATTACAACTAAAGGCTGAAATACACTACATGACTTTAGGCTAGATTTCATCATATTCTCAAGTTCATCATATAAAGCAATCGAGTCTCTTCAGAAAATTTGGACTAAACCGCTCAATTCATATGGATTAGTTTTACAATCTCTTTATGAAACATGTTTGATATTTTGAGTTCAACACAATCTCATGACAATGCGTATCAATAGTACGAGTGTGCAATCTCGTGGAATGTATACGCCAAAATGAGTGCATATGCTATCGTACGTATAATATCGTATACGTATAATACGCCATAAAGTGCGTATCATATGCACTCGAAAAACGGCGTACCATATGCACGCCAAAACTCATTTTGGCGTATACATTCCACGAGATTGCACACTCTTATTATTTATACGCATTTTCAAAGTCAGCAAGAGTATGATGCCTAGTGTTTTAAAATCTTTTCAGATTTTAAGTCATGTAGTGTGTTCAGGCCTTGACTATTTATTACATGACGATTAACTGACTGATATTCTTGAAAGAAAGAAATGTAAGTAAAGTAAATGGAGTTTTTAAGCATGACAAACAGATTTTATATTTCAACACTGAAGTGTAAGTAATTAAACTTTATAAAAGTTTCCACAAAGGTGTATGGTCTTGATAGTATATATGTTAAAAAGATGTGTTTTTCTGCTGACTTATTTAATTATTGTAAATACAAATGGTGTTTTCACTTTTGGGCAAAATGTCATACTTGCTGAGCTTCAATGATAATTGAAAGAAAATATATAAAGGATGGATTTGGAGCAAGAACTAGACATTTCAATGAAGGGGATAAAATGTGATTGTTGGACAATGTAATGCAAAAACAATTAATGATATATGTTTTGAGATTCATCCAATACAAACTGGTGTATGCTATAAATTACATTGTTCTCTCATTCCATAGATTGTGCAGATTATAGTTGGAATCCTC
The DNA here is from genome assembly GCA_023566225.1 of Romanogobio albipinnatus. Classification (NCBI taxonomy): domain Eukaryota; kingdom Metazoa; phylum Chordata; class Actinopteri; order Cypriniformes; family Gobionidae; genus Romanogobio; species Romanogobio albipinnatus. The sequence goes on along the minus strand of CM042239.1, from coordinate 69,952,146 downwards.
AATATCTTGACTGGGGTTTTATTTTCAAGCTTTGGGATACACGATTACATTATGATGTTAGATGCTCCATTTTGGCTTGGCGGTGTGGTAAGAATTATACCTCATTCTGATTATTATTGTGTTTCTAAATTGAAAAATAGTGAGTCCATTCACAAATTAATCAGGATTAATCAGGGTGTTTTTGACATGAAGTTCACATTTTGATTATTTTCAAGAATGATGGGAAGTTTTCAATACTGTCATTCATCTTGTCTAAATGTTTGATGGGCAAATTTGAAGCATTTCTTTGCTTTTTGTTTTAGTTCCTTGTAGTTGGAATTGTGTCTGTTGTTGCAGCTCAGTTTCCCAGCAATATTCTGGTAGGTCTTTAACAGTCACATATAGTATTTTACATTCAGACATCTCTGATTTGCAGAGGTTTGTTAAAGATGTAATCTCATTGTGATTTGTGTATTACAGGGTCTCATCGCTGTGGTGCTGAATAAAGCCAGTGCTGTTCTGGCTATGATAGGCCTAGCACTGTATTCATGGGACTTGATGAGCTTTCACAGTCCTGCAGTTCTGGACTATGAGTATATAAACTATGATACGGTAATTATACTTAATTTTATTTAAACGGTTATAATTGGTTTTCTTTTGTCATTTATAATTCCAAGTCAAACACAGACTCTCAAGTTTTAATAGTTTATACCAAAGTCGCTTTAAGGCAAGGCATTTCACTCCGCGGCCATCTTTGAAACTCCTCTTGGGCAGCTTTTCAGTCATGCCAGTACATCTGCTATCTCTTTGAATGGGGAAACATCAAACATCGTGCTTCGGCGGTGATCAGGGGTCAGCATGGGCACCCTGACAACGCAACAAACTGCGATGCTCTGTGTATTCTGACACCTTTCTATCAGAACCAGCCTTAACTTCTTGAGCAATTTGAGCAACAGTAGCTCAGATTTTATCTGTTTGATCCACACGGGCCAGCCTTCGCTCTCCACTTGCATCAATGAGCCTTGGCCGCCCATGACCCTGTCGCCAGGTTCACTTTGCTTGGACCACTTTTGATAGATTCTGACCACTGCAGACCGGGAACACCCCACAAAATGCAGTTTTGGAGATTCTCTGACCCAGTCGTCTAGCCATCACAATTTGGCCCTTGTCAAACTCGCTCAAATCCTTACGCTTGCCCATTTTTCCTGCTTCTAACACATCAACGTTGAGGACAAAATGTTCACTTGGAAAGTTATTAAATACATTTTTATTATTATTATTATATGTTTTACTTTTTGTCGATTTTATTTTCCTCATTTCAGGTTTATACACTAACATTAGCCTAGATAAAGAGAGATACACTATCGCTTAATACAAATTAAATATCTCCCAGACTTCCAAGTTGCTTTGGCTTCAGCAGAGTGACTGATCTTTCCCATCTTTAGATGATCCGTGAAGGAGTGGATGTGGCTATGATGATCTTTTCAGCCCTTCAGCTCTGTGTGACCCTCAGTTTCTCTGTCTTGACTTTGAAAGAAATGTTTGAAACGGATGTAAGTGCAAAGGTGCAGTATTATCATTACAATTAAAACAGACAAACTAAAGATGATCAGTGTATTAATCTTTTTTTTTTTCCTTTTTTGCAGTCTGTGGAGGACCTTCACTTTTACAAGCCACTCAAAGAGGAGGTCACTCTCAGTCATGTGTGTTAGAAATTTAGCAACAGACTTTGGAGCTACTTTTTGAAATCAATGACTCTAAAATAAAACATGACATTTTCATGCATTTATAATCTTTAATTAAAATCTCAGTCTTCATGTCTCATAACTGGCCTTGGACAAAGCTTCTTTCAAAGGTCTTCTCAACACTAACAATATTCTGGGTTGCATGGTTTGAACAAACCAGTTTGAACAAACAATATCAGTCATATAGTCATATCAGCCGGCATAAATGGCAATGAAACAAACCAATGATGTGGAACATGTTTACTAGTGGAATCCACGTACTTTCTAAAACAAAGGCTGAGCAAATAAACACCATTATTGAGTATGCCTATTTATTCTGCACTGAGAGTTTCACTCATTCCCAAAGGATTTTGAATGTTCCCGGTTCGCACAAAGCATGTTTGAGAGAAATGTCATGGGCTATTATTATTTTCAATTTAATACAAAGCACAAAAATCACCAGATTTGAATCTAATAAAGTTATAAATGCAACATGTATTGTGATACCATTGAATTAATCTAGCACTAGCTTTAACAATGATAAATTACTATTACTATGTACACTTTTGGACGACCAATTTACCTGAGAAACCGACTTAAAAAAAGTGATGTATTATTTGTATTTGGCCCCTGTATATTGATGTCCCTGTCACAAACTGGTCAAATAAATTGGTAAATGTGTGATGAACTTCTAGAATTATGAGATAGGTTTTTTTGTTTTTTGTTCAATATAAATGCCACATTATCATGATATTCACACGTTTTTCAGTTTAAGGACACCATTTATCCTATACTATTAACAATGCTATATTATAATAAATGTCCATATTAACATACATTATTATTGCTAAAAGTTTTGGGATGTCTGTCTTTACATGCACATCCCATTCTTAATCCGTAGGGTTTAATAATATGGAGTTGGCCCACCCCTATACCAGCTTCAACTCTTCTGGGAAGGCTTTCCACAAGGTTTAGGCGTGTTTATGGGAATTTTTGACCATTCTTCTAGAAGCGCATTTGTGAGGTCAGGCACTGATGTTGGATGAGAAGGCCTGGCTCGCAGTCTCCGCTCTAATTCATCCCAAAGGTGTTCTATCGGGTTGAGGTCAGGACTCTGTGCAGGCCAGTCAAGTTCCTCCACACCAAACTCGCTCATCCATGTCTTTATAGACCTTGCTTTGTGCACTGGTGCGCAGTCATGTTGGAACAGGAAGGAGCCGTCCCCAAACTGTTCCCACAAAGTTGGGAGCATGAAATTGTCCAAAATGTCTTGGTATGCTGAAGCATTAAGAGTTCCTTTCACTGGAACTAAGGGGCCAAGCCCAATCCCTGAAAAACAACCCCACCCCACAATCCCCCCTCCACCAAACTTTACACTTGGCACAATGCAGTAAGGCAAGTACCGTTCTCCTGGCAACTGCCAAACCCAGACTCGTCCATTGGATTGCCAGACAGAGAACCGTGATTGGTCACTCCAGAAAACACGTCTCCTCTCCTCTAGAGTCCAGTGATGGGGTGCTTTACCCCACTGCATCCCATGCTTTGCATTGCACTTGGTGATGTAAGGCTTGGATGAGCTGCTCGGCCATGGAAACCCATTCCATGAAGATCTCTACGCACTGTTCTTGAGCTAATCTGAAGGCCACATGAAGTTTGGAGATCTGTAGCTATTGACTCTGCAGAAAGTTGCCGACTTCTGCGCACTGTGCACCTCAGCATGCGCTGACCCCCTCTGTGATTTTTACGTGCCCTACCACTTCATGGCTGAGTTGCTGTTGTTCCCAATTGCTTCCACTTTGTTATAATACCACTGACAGTTGACTGTGAAATATTTAGTAGTGAGATTTCACGAATGGACTTATTACACAGGTGGCAACCTATCACGGTACCACGCTTGAATTCACTGAGCTCCTGAGAGCGACCCATTCTTTCACAAATGTTTGTAGAAGCACCTGCATGCCTAGGGGCTTGATTTTATAGACCTGTGGCCATGGAAGTGATTGAAACACCTGAATTCAATGATTTGATGGGGTGTCCCAATCCTTTTGGCAATATAGTGTAAGTTTATAGTGTAACACTGATCAATAATAATCAAATCCTCTATAAACACTGCAAGTGTAATGATGATCGCAGGTACTGAGGTGCAAATTTAATTATATGCCTCCTCTCACCCGACATGATTTATGTATTTTGACTGAATTTCACCCCCTTGCATTCACATGCCATGCTTTGAAACTCAGTGAGTTCTAGGCCAGAACTCAACAGTGAGATACTAAGATCATTGTGAATGGTGGACACTGCCTGCCAATGTCATGCTCAGATTTAAATTGAATGTCTAAATGAAACTAAATTATATCTAGTGAATAGATTTTCTCCATGCTAATTTCTTCAACTGAGGCAAAAGAGATGCAGGCTCCCTCAAAACCTTTACCAGCTCATTTCATGATATTGATATTCTGCTTTATCTTATAATCTGTAATAATTCTATTATAGAAGAAAAGGTTCTATATGGAACCTTAAAGTGTTCTGTCAGGCGTTCTGTCTTCATATATAGAACCTTTTAAGTTTCACATCAAGGGATCATTTTATGGATTTAGTTTTATGTATGTATTTTTTAATTTGTATATATTTTAGGGTATTTCACTGCTGTGGTTTGCCTAAAAACAAACAGCCTTGCACTTCTGGGCTATTGCGGCTGAGCCATTATTTATTTTCACAAAAGCGACTGTTATCATCTTCCCTCACATGCTGCAGGATCAAAACAGCACAAAGTATTTAAAAAAAAAATCAATTAGAAGTTTTCAGTCTGTATGTTTCGACCATATAGCTACAAAATGAATGGATGCCTCACAAAATCATGACACAAAACTGGAACTCGACAGGGATGTCCCCTGTCTCTGTGTTGTTTGATTATTGTGTTGTCTCTTACTCAGGCAGACAGACACGATGAGAAAATACAAACATTACTAACAATATAGAAGCATAAGCCTTCTGATACTGTACTAGTGCATTTGTTCAATATTTAACCTAATTTGACCTCCGATGGTGTTTCATTGGTTTTGGTGCATTTTGTGAGATTATCTTAAGTTAGGTTGTATGAAGATATGGTGTCCTGCGGTAAACAGATCTTTAAAAACCATCTAACAATTTAGGGTGTGATTTTACTTTCTGTGACCTTTGGTCTATGTTTTATTCCAAGAGGTCCAGATAGGTTAAAAAAATACAATATTTCAATAAAATAAGATGTAATTAACAAGTTAAATCAGGTTTTACTTATGTTAATATTACACCTACATATATGTCTATTTAAAATAAAATTATGATGCAACATTCACAATGATATTTTAATATTCTTTACAAATTGTCATTGGTGTATGAGTATCTCTCAAAATATATTTTTAAATGATATATTCTTGTTTTAGCAAGAGTTAAAGTAGAAACAATAAAATGAAAGTAAGTAAAGAGAAACAAGATATTTTTCACTGTTCCCTGTGATTTTATAATTCATACATCAGAGAGTTAAAATGGTGAAAAGAATTGTCCTGAGCAATGGGACATAGTGTGCACTTCTCAGCACAATCCCACAAGCTCAAGAGTGTGGTGTGAGTTCTGTTGGAAAAAGCAAACACATTTTTTATTATGCCAAGAATTAAAGCTTTTCTAGTGCTTCGCTCCTGTGCTGGAGAAACTGTAGTGCGAAAAGACTCATCATTCTAATATTTTTTTCACAGTGCCAAACACGAAATGGGAGGATTTCTACTCTCCAAATGCCAAAGTGCTTTTCTGTCCTTTAGTAAATAGTACAACAAAAACAGAAAAATATGTTCAAAATATCATTAGCATTAAGAAAAAGCAGTGCTGGGGAAAATTACTGTTAAAAGTAATGCATTGTATAAAATGGTCGTGATTTTAACGGTAAAATACTTTAAAAATGCTAATAATAACAGAAAGTTTCTGTACTATATACAGTGAATAATTGTAATAGATCTAACCTTACATGTAATGTAATTTTACAGTCAAATACCATTACATTACAATTTACAGTTTTTGGAAGTGAAAAAGAACAAGTCTGAGTAATTTACAGTGAAAAATTGACATTCCCAGAAATCCCTGCGTGACACTTCACATTTGATGTATTTTCGTTGAGATAACTATGTTTCTTCTTAGCTTTTTCTAATCGGTTATGTACATTAGGGTTTTATGTTACATTTTATGTTGTTAAATTAATGTTTTTTGCATTTTTTAAATGTCATGCGTGTTGCCATGATGGTGTTTAATGTTTGTGTGAATGACACTGTGCTCCTTCTATAAAGGCTATTAGCATTGTCCTCCTAAAAGCTGCTTGTGATGAGCTTTGATTCATTATGTGAGTCTCATCACCACTGTGATTGGTGGTTGTCAGTGTATATCAAAGGTACATAACAGATATTAGTATTTCAATAGGTTGGTAATTTAACATTATTTCAGTTAATGAAATATGGTTATTTATATTCCTCTCTTCATCTCCCTGCACCGGCTACCACTCGCTGCTCACATCAAGTTTAAGGCGCTGACGCTTGCATACAGAGTCACCACGCGGTAAGCTCCTGCTTACTTTGACTCCATTCTACAAATCCACACCCCCACCAGAAGCCTTCGCTCAGCAAAGGAACGACGGCTTGTGGTACCATCAAAGAGGGGGAAAAATCCCTTTCCAGAACATTTTCATTCAACGTTCCCAGCTGGTGGAACGATCTTCCCAACGCCATCCAAAACGCAGAATCATTGACATCATTCAAAAGTCAACTTAAAACTCAGCTCTTTTGTGAGCACTTAACCTCATAAAAAAAATAAAAAACACTTTCCTTTCCTCTTTCTCTTCCTTCTTCCCTCCCTACTCTAGCCTGTGCTACACTGAGCAATGTACACGGTCTCAGGATTTCAGGCTCTTATTGCGCTTCTCGACTCTCGCTTTGGATAAAAGCGTCTGCTAAATGCATAAATGTAAATGTAAATGTAAATGTAAATGTACTGTAAATTTAACTTAAATCTGTAAAACCTAAAATGTTGCTACCATACTTTTTACTATAAAGTTCTGGCAACCACAGCTGCCGGTTTTTTACTGCAAATTTTATGGGGATTTTTTTTTACAGTGCACACTACTTTTGCAATACTTGTTTGCCTGAAAACTCTGTCAATGGTGGAGAAAGAGTAAATTATTGTAGGTTTGGGTAAGAGTCTGCATTGTACTGTTTTTATTCATTTTTAGGAATACTTTTTATACGTTTTGTGCAAGTGAGATGAGAAAATGCCTGCTCACATTTAGTCTAGAACTACAATAACCATCATGTTTACACACAGCGCCTCTGAACCTTACTCCTGATTTCTCACAGCATGGGGACAGGAGAGCTGTCAGTCTATAAATGGGAAAACAAAGTACCTTGTGTAACTTTTTTTGAAAAAAGGTAACTAGATATTTTGTTGTAAATTTAAAAGTAATTCATTGCTTTACTAGTTACTTGAAAAAAGTAATCTGATTATGTAAATGCCTAGTTCTGTCATGAAACTCTAGATGGGTTCTTCAGTGCTGGAAAGATGAATGTGTATTTAAATTGGGTCATTTATGTTAGAAATGTGAAATTATTCTCATGACTGAGAAAAGCCAGAAAATGTATTTTTGGTTCATATGGATGAAATACAACAACTCCCAGAATGCACTTGCTTCGCTGGCCCTACATGGCCACTCCCACCGGTTACATCTCTTGCCCACCGCGGCACCACCCCATCGTCGTTTTGATTTGTATAGTAATAAAATAATTTAGTTCAGTTAGAGAACAGACACTACAATTAAAAATTTTACGTGTCTACTCAATACAGCATGAGCCGAACGAGAGTCGCAGCATAAACGCAGCAGGAGTCAGATTTCATTCATCAGAGAGTGAGGAGCTGACAGACCAGATGATCACGGAATATTTGGTTTCAAAGCGAAATGTAAAAGCGCCTATTTAAGTGAGTTTGTCATTGTACCGTTTTGTTGTCGTGTTTTCATGAACCCACAATTCAAGCAACCCAATTCTTTTTAAACCGAAACTAAAATGAGCACGGCCGACCGACATTCATTTATGGCATGTCCAGTCTGGCGCGTTTTCAGTTCATGCCTATGGAAGCTTAACTTTCATCGGAATTCATTGAATTCACTTTGCTCCTATCGCTCCATTATGAATGCCCATGTGGCAGTGCTCATTTACATTCTGTGAGTGAGATCCTACCCCTATGGGCAGAACTAGCTCCTACTACTGGCTGTAGTCTTTAGCCTCTGGCCAAAAAAGCCTCTGATGACACAAAATGACGATATTTTTCCATACATAAAATACATAAATTTGTCATCTCAGGGGGACATGAGGGAGGGGAGCATGATCATTCAAATATACTACCGGGTTTCTACTGATACAAAGCTTAGCCTAATGCTAAACACTTTAACCAGTCCTTCCAGAAAAATGCTGCTTTTTTTTTGTGATTGTTGCAGGCTAAAATCCTTGATTATGCGGCATGTTTTCTTAAAAAATGCGATGAAAAATGTGGGAAAATGCGGGAAATTGCGGGATATTTATGCAATTTTATGCGATGAAATTGCGGGAACTTGCAAAAACTGTGGTTTGATGAAAAAGAGAAAAAAAGCACTACATCACAGAAAGTGCTGGGAATATTTAAGTTCTCATTTTGTTTTATTGAAGACCTTAATAAACACATGGCTCAAATTTACAAAACATTGAGTCCAACAAGTTCTGTAGCTTTACAAAAGGAATATGCTACAACTTAAAAAATGAATAAATAACTTCCTGTTTTACAGAGGTAGCTTTACAAAACAGACATTTGAGTGCTTCCAGTGCACAAAGTGCAATCTCTTAAAGGGTTAGTTCATCCAAAAATTTAAATTCTGTCATTAATGACGTCCCCTCATGTCGTTGGACACCCGTAAGACCTCCGTTCGTCTTCGGAACACAAATGAAGATATTTACGTTGAATTCCGATGGCTCAGAAAGGCCTCCATTGGCACAATGTACACTCTCAAGACCCATAAAAGGTACTAAAGACGTCGTTACAAAATCCATCTCACTACAGTGGTTCTACAATAACTTTATGAAGCGACGATAATAGTTATTGTGCGCAAAAAAAACTAAATAACGACTTATATAGTGATGACCGATTTCAAAACACAGCATCATGATGCTATGAATCAGCGAGTCGATTCATGATTCGGATCGCGTGTCAAACTGCTGAAATACGTGACTTTGGCGATCCAAACCGCTGAATCGACTCATTGATTCATAACGCTTCATGATGCTGTGTTTTGAAATCGGTCAACACACGGGAAACTGCTTTGCGCGGTCTTTTGCTGTTATTTTTGTTGGCAAATGGGAATTTGCGTGCTTTATCATGGTTTCACCGATATCTATGTTTCTCCACGGGGTTTGCAGCTTTTCGATGACGTTCGCCTCGGGTAATTACGTCACTTCAAAACGTTCCCATGGCAATAGGCGGAAATGGCGGCTCGTGTGAAGTAAACTAACATTTTTTAACTTTCTGCTAAAATATATATATGACTTTTTTTGCAACGAAAATGCAGGGATTATGAAATCATGCTAGCCCCACATATTTTGCACGCAGAAATAGGCAATTTATGCGGCGAAAGTGCGGCGTATTTGAAAAAATGCGGCCCCCACATAAATATGCGGACTTTGGCTGATTATGTGTTAAATCACGCGATCGCATAATCACGTTTTTCTGGAGGGACTGTTTAACACAGATGATGATATTTTCAGTGTTAACTACTTGGCAAAAGCTGATTGCTTCATGTCGCATCTGCAGCCAATGAACTTGCTGCTCAACATTTAAATGGCTGGTTAGTGGTTACCATTCACTATAGCAGTTTGCAGTGCTCTTTCAGAGTTGGTCTAAAACCCTCCAGCAGTGTGTCGTCTATGTATTGGCAGTAGCAAGTTCCTGTACTTGCTCTGCAGCAGCAGCAATAATCTACAACAACAGCAAAAATCATCAGCAGCAGCATAGCAGATCTGTTCCGCCAAGACAAAATACACAACCCATTCTCACTCCCAAGGCGTCAAAATCCGAAGTATGGTCAAGTGCTTTCGCGTCACAATAAAGATGCTAAAGGTACCCCTAGGCATCACTATATCGAAGTGCTGGGTGCTCCATTCATTTCAATGAGAAACCTTTGGTGTCATACATAGACTTGTTGGGCATGGGAACATTATCGTCATGATGATCATATATTGGGTTATGATTTTGCCATTATGACATGTTGGAGTGTGATTCTCAATTTAATCATCCAGCATAATTTTATTTACACTATCTAGACACGTTTTAACATGTAACCCAACCCCATTCTATCCCTAAACCTGCCCATTTGTGTTGTATATAAAACACAGATATAACAGGCAGATACGACTGCAGGCACAATTTATTCAAAAAATATTCCAAGTGTTCCAAGGCCAAACGATTGATTTGTGTGAAGGAAATCCCCAAAAGCGATCAGCGTCTCCATCCGCAGAAGATCATGAACACATTCAATTTCAAATATTGCCGCCCGTTATGTCAGTTTTGATAGTGAAATTGCATTGGCTCTCATATGTCTTGTGACCAATTGCATCATTAAAACATCAAGATCAACTCTATTCTTTACATAAAGACATTGTGTGACTTCAGAAGACTTGGAATGCAACATGAGTTAATAGTTATATACTGTTTTTGGTCAATTTTTGCAATAAATACATGTGTGACTGTACTTGTATTTGCCTGTTATGTTTTTTATATTGTTTAGAAGTGGGTAGGTTTAGGGTAGGAGTTGGGTTAGCTGATCCAAAATATAAAAGTAACCTTTAAATATGAATAAAATATTAATAAAATGATGTCTGCTTTTACAAATGTAAAGAATAAAATGCGTCTTGATCTGACGCATCGGGTAAACAACTGAAATGAATGGAGCACCCTGTGCCTCGATATAGTGAAGCCTAGGGGTGCCTTTAGCGTCTTCATTGTGACGCGGAAGGCAGTTGACCATGCTTCGGATTTTGACGCCTTGGGAGTGAGAATGAGTTGCAACCCATACATTAACATTGTCATATCCATTACCATGCAAAGAAATCTTCAAATAGTCTTCATGATAGAACTTACTTGTAAAGTTTCAGCGTTACTTGTAAAGCGTCCTTCGGATGAGACGTTAAACCGAGGTCCTGACTCTCTGTGGTCATTAAAAATCCCAGGATGTCCTTCGATAAAGAGTAGGGGTGTAACCCCGGCATCCTGGCCAAATTTGCCCATTGGCCCCTGTCCATCATGGCCTCCTAATCATCCCCATATACTGATTGGCTTCATCACTCTGTCTCCTCTCCACCAATCAGCTGGTGTGTGGTGGGCGTTCTGGCGCAATATGGCTGCCATCGCATCATCCAGGTGGTGCTGCACATTGGTGGTGGTTGAGGAGATTCCCCCCTTCTATATGTAAAGCGCTTTGAGTACCTAGAAAAGCGCTATATAAATGTAACAAATTAATTAATTACCCCACAACACTGGTAAAAAGCCTGCTATATGTAAATGCTACAAGACTTATGACTATGTTTGTTTGTAAAATAGCATTTTACACTTTAACTACATATCTAATACAATAGAAGTTTTCACACGGGTAATTACACCAGAATGTGAGTGAGACACAGCCACTCCTGTGTCTCTGTGCTCTGCTTAGCGCTGACCTGTTAAAATGATCTTCATCCTTGAGGACTTATTTATAAGGACTAATGCTTTCAGTATTATCGTAAAAGTAGTCCATAGCATCCAAACTAAGATTTTCTCCTTATTTGGAATATAGTTCACCCAAAAATGATTATTTACTCCCTTTTTCTCCCTTTTTTTTCCTGTGAAGACCAAAAGAAGAAATTTGAAGAATTTTTTTCTCTTTCCCATACAAGAAAACGTTAGATAACCACATCTGAAATTACCATAAAAGTAGTATAAAATGAATCCATATAGTCCAAGTCTATTGAAGCACATGCACATTCGTTACGCTAAAAATCTTCCCAGTTCCGAAGCATTCAAAACTGTTTTGAAACACACTGAAAAAGAGCGAGCCAGGTTTTACATCATTGAAGCCCAGTGCCATGTTCTTGCATGTGTTACAATTGAGCATTCAAATATGCAAAATGAAGGATGCCATTCGAGAGCTGGAGGAACATTTTCACTGAATAACAAAATGTCCTCATACAAAGCTATTGTATGGCTTCAGAAGGCTTCACGTCATGCACAAAACATACAGACCTCTATTTTGGTACTTCAATTGTGTTTTTGACCTTTTTTTGAAGCTTTGCATAGAGAGGAGCAGCATATGATTCTCTAAATAACGGATGATGGTGAATACATTTCATTTTTGGGTAAAAGGAATGTCTTTTTTCAGATTTCTGGTAGTATGCCATTTTATTCATGTGCATATGCAAATGTAAGTCAAATTACTTTTAATGACAATATGTTGCACATTAGTTGCATATTAGCCTCATGTATCATCTTAAAAAAAAAACGTTCAGCAATGCTAACTCTATTGATGTTGTGCGCTTTGCTCCTAGAGAGCTGGAGCAGAGCCAAATCCTCATGGAGGAACATAAGAAGGGAAACATGCTGTGCACCGTGAATCTCAAAGGCTGAATGAAACAGTGCACTTCCACGTATCACGCGAGTCTGGGTAAAACATGCTGATTTCTCACATATATTCAGCGGTTCACCGCTTAATGCTGTGAAAGTTTTGCAACAAAACCAGCATCATCCCCAAAGCTGACTATAAGAAAACTACAAGCCCTTGGAAAAGGGAGGTATTCATATAAGTAGCTATTTATGTTCTGAGAATTATGACTGTTGCTTTGAGATAAAGTCAGTCTATTGAGTACAGAGCTTTTCAGCGAGTGGCCATGAATAAATGGCCCATTTAACTGTTATATGTAATAAATTTGTATAATTATAAATGGTAACACTTTACAAAACGAGTGCATTAATATGCATTCATTCATGCTCTAGTATTAACTAAAAGTGTAAATTAATATGTTAATTACCACAATGGGTCAAAGCCATGGATTTCAACTACCAGTCGTCTTTAACTGGGATGCTACTGTGCCAGATGACCTGGTGCATATTGCCCTTCATGGCATAAAAATATTTGGGGTTACACTTTCGATGGTCTGCTTTCGACATTCTACTAACTATAAGTAACTTTACAACTCTATGTCAACTAACTCATATTCATTTGCAACTGCATGTCAACTAACTCTCATTAGAGTATTAGTAGAATGTTAGGGTTAGTAGAATAAGTTGATATGTATTTGTGTAACGGGTCCTACTCAACCAGCTCTGATCGGGATTCGAACCGGGGTCTCCAGTGTGGGAGGCGGGCGCACTAACAAAGATGCTAAAAACCACAGCCTCTAGCGTGCCTCTTGAGGGCAGGGGAGTGATATTTACATGCACAGCTCTTACTGGACTACATCAGTTACACTCACCCTACTAAACCTCACTCCCATCCGGGTCACGGCACCAAATGCAACCGGTCCTACTCGACCCGTTCAGAGCAGGATTTGAACCGGGGTCTCTGGCACGCTAACAAGGACGCTAAAGACAGCAGCCTCTAGCTCCTCTTGAGGGCAGGGGAGTGAGATTTGCAGGCACAGCTCTTACTGGACTACGTTAGTTACACTCACCCCACTAAACCTCACTCCCATCCGGGTCACAGCACCAAATGCAACTGGTCCTACTCGACCTGTTCAGCGCAGGATTCGAACCTGTGTGTAAACCTCACTCCCCTGATCTCAAGAGGTGTGCTAGTGACTGATGGCTAGTGGTTTTTGGATGTTTTACTGAAAAAATCTTACTTATTGCACCTTTAACCATAAATGTATGTAATTTACATGAATACTTGAATGGGAGTGAGGTAAGAGAGTGTAGCGTAGGCCGGTAAGAGCAGTGTGTGTAAACCTCACTCCCCTGATCTCAAGAGGTGCGCTAGTGACTGATGTTAACGGCTGCGGTCTTTAACGTGCTTGTTAGCGCCCTTACTTCCCACACCAAAGACCGGTATCAAAAGAGGACCGGTATCGACGTGGTGTTTTCGAGATGGCAAGAGCTTAGCAACAAACTTCGACTTGACAGAGATGCCGTTCAAGCATGAGCCGCATTCACAGACACAATAGTAGCGTTCAGCAAACAACAAAAACAAGCGGTGGCATTTTTCATTCACCTGACTCTTTTCGACATGTTCCCTGTTGTGATTTGATGTTGTCGCACGAAATGCGTCATCAGGTTCTGCGCTCCTATTGGTTCTTGATTTGACGGTCGTCCTAGGAGAAGTCACACTGCAGGACTGCGCCTCAAATCTTCTGACACTGCCAGAATTTTGTCCGAGGTAAAATTTGATCGCAACGGTCATTAATCGGTTGTCGGTGCACATGTCAAACTAAGGATCAAAAACTTCAGATTTAAGCCTAGGATCAGAGAAGTCTTTTAGGATTTCAAAAATTGCCTCAGATGGCCAAATCGTGGCCAAAATCGTACAGTGTGCACCCGGCTTAAGGCGCGAGGACGCACCTACCGGGAGGGGGAGGTAATGTCACATCCACGCCTATCCTGGACTCCAGTTCCCATGATCCTCCCTGTCTCACACCTGAACTCACTTCCTCATCGTCTGTCCCACTCTCCCTGGATTCCCTGGTTGCCCCAGGATGCACCTGGTTGTCCTGTCCTTAGCACTCCTTTATATTGTACTCACTCCCTGCACTCCTTGTCCGTTCTTAATGTTATGTTGGTTTGGTTGTTTGTTCCTGTTTGATTAAACCCATCTATTATTAGAAATTCTGATTCTGACTCTTCCCTCCTGCACCCAATGACTGTAACAGTAAGCTATTATGCAACAAAATTATACCATTGTAAAAACAAATACACTGACTGAGCAAACCTTTAGGTGAGATAATAATAAAAATAATAAAAAACTGTCTAAAAATGACCCTCCCCAACACACCCCTGAAATAAAGTCTAAATCTGGTTGTTTTAACCAAGATTATGCTGCAAGATTTAAAAAAATTTTTAATTAGTTCCCTGGTATAGGCTAACCTGCAATTTTGCAAATTCCCAGTTTATTCCTATTAATTCCCATATATTCCCGTTAATTCCCACGGAAAGTTTCCACCCTTGACAATTCCTGGGATTTTGCAACCCTAGAAGTAATCAACACTATTAGTAATAGATGTTTAGGGATGTTTATATACAGTATGTTTATATTAATCCATGATGGCACATTTTAATTAAAAGCAATTCATATATCTTAATATATTAATAAGATACGCTCTTTATTAGTTGCCGATGCAGTAATCATTTAAGAATTCTTCATAAGTCATACAAGATTATCTGTGCATTATTTAAACATAAATTAATTAATATTAGTCCAAAGGTATTGTAAAATGATACCATTATAATTAAATTAAGTAATATATGTTGAGAGGTAGGCTTAACTGAACATTTCAAGCTGATGGTCAGAAAAAACTCTTCTATGACGTTATACAACATTGCAAAGTGCTGAATGGTCATGTGAGTGGCCTTGAGTGTATATGGATTTTAATGGAAACAGAAAATGTAGGTGTGATGTATAGGACAGATGAAGAATTAAAGGGGTGGTAAAATACGTTCTTTCGAAGGCTTGATTGTGTTTGTGGGGTGCACTGTAACATGTGTTCATGCTTCGTTTTTAAAAAATTGCATTATTTTTCATATATTTTACCTTTATTCTACACTGCTCTGTCCCTCCTTGTAAAAACGGTCTGATGGTTTACGGGTTGTATGAAGCCAGTCCCTCAAAAATATGCAATGGGCTCAGATTGGTTAGCTGGCCCAGTGTGTTGTGATTCGCTAACTGCCTAGTGCACGTTTGTCGGAAACGTCACGCTCCTGTTCATTCCTCAAGAGTAAAGACTGCAGATCTATAGTGATCGCTACTGAATGGCACTGTTACTTTTGTATTTTTAGAACGATTTGCCAAATATCTGTCGCAAGAACGAACACTAAACATTGGCTTTACTATAGTATCCAAATCAAACACAGAACCATGTTTAGCATGCCTGTAGATAAACAATACATAAAAGCTCTAATCAAAGAATAATTTACACTAATGCCAAGTTCGCTGTTGAGATTTTAAACAGTTTGTAACGTTAGGTGTTTGTCGGATAACGTTAAGTATGAATGAGCATTTAACAAACTGGTTTGCAGAGCCAAATGAGCGTTGTCATCTGTGTACTTCCTTGCTACAACGAACAATTAACAACGAACTATTACAGGAAAACACATAAACGAAAAATAAATCATACTTACAGGTTGTGGCCCGTAAACAGCTTCTGTTTTTAAATCCATCTTTCAGGACAAGCCGTTGTAAGAATCCTGCATTGAACTTGTGAAGATTGTGTAAGCTTTCCTCCGTGAAATGTGCAGCGGGAGCCGCATGCGCCCGCCTGTCTCACGGCTCGTGTATTGCAAATACAGACGAATATTGTCCATTATGTCTCATTTTCCGGTCTTCTCCTCCGACCCCTGTCTGTCTCGTGCGTTGATTTATGATGGGCAGCATATATCTGCTGCAAATGCGACCCTGTTCCCCTCTGTCTCATACACGCATGCATATAACATGATGTTGTATGTTAAACGCACTGCAACGCACCCCCGTCCCTAGGAAGGCTGAACAAAGTGGACCTGCAATCCGGATGAAAATAACAGCGTTTCGTCGGCATTGGCAACAACACTCCAGCCTACTAACTAGCCTACCACAACAACTATTCCCCGTGGCGATACAAAATGGCCTCACCCCCCCTTATTTCATATTCTCAGAGGAGGGGTTTATGTAAATATTGGGGGTGGTGATGTCAGCAACCCTGGAGGAATGTGTAGTAGTCCCTAGCGGCCGTTTGCTGTAGTCCTTAGAAATTGATTTCTTTAAAAGCAAATATCTCCCTTTGCTTCAAACTTTGAACGTGGTAACTTTGCAGATGTTATTTATGTTCAAACAGCAACATTACACACTAGCTAAAGTTAGAAAAGTCAAATCGTGGTTTACCACCCCTTTAATTATTTTTTTCAGCCATATTTATTAACCTCTATTTCAGTTAAAGTCACAGCTTTCACGCTTCCCATGTGTCATGTGAAATATGCCTTAGCTGTTTATTTGTGGTTTTCTGAGGTACTTTCTCGCCATTCTGGGAAAAACTTTAAAATTGTTCATACACAGCTACTAGTCTGGTCCTGTGATTTAAATTATATTAGGAGCATTGAACAAGAGTTAAAGGTTTTTCAATTTTAAGTACAATCTTGGTATTATAGTGTCTATTACACATATACAGTGCTTCTTTTTTACATTAAAATACATTTAAGATGCCATTGAGGAGAACAGATGACTTGGCTTTTGAGCTCAGATATTATTTATCCTTGTAAAATTGTTCTCTAGTTCACTCTTCTGAGTTTCTCGTTGCCTGTTATTAAATTTTTCTGTTAGGTTGGTATTCTTGCTAAAATATTTGAAACTTGAATTTAATTCTGAGGGATGCATAATAATGTGAGAGAATAAAATAAATGTACATTGAAAATAAATGTTTGTCTGTATAAATATTTCCTTTTTTTGTGCTCTAAAACTTTATCTTTTAAAGTTTTCTTCCGTGTAACAAAGTTTTCATATGGATAGCATTAGCAGTCTCACATAATGCTGACTGATATTTAACATCTGATTTTGCATGTATGGTATACTAATGTTCAAATGTTCAAGCTCAATACGATTTTCTAAATAAATTAATACTTTATTCAGCAAGCATGTATTAAATTGATTAAAAGAGACAGTAAAGACTTTTTAATTGTAAATGCTGTTCTTTTGAACTTTCTACGTATGAAAAAGTATTTAAAAATTGTATAATGTTTTCCAAAATAGCAGCACAACTGTTTTTAACATTTATGAAATTAAATACTGTTACTTGAGCATAAATAATCATATTAGAATGATTTCTGAAGGATTATGTGACACTGAAGACTGAAGTAATGATGCTGAAAATTCAGCTTTGATCACGGGAATACATTTTATTTAAATATATTAAAATAGAAACTTATTAAAATGTTAATAATATTTTACAATATTACTGTTTTTATTGTATTAAACAAATGTAGCCTTGGTGAGCATAATGTAGCTAGTAGGCCTAACTGTTATCCATGTATTTTTTAAAGATATAAAAGGGAGGAAACGGTTATGGAGGGGGTAGGACATTCTGAAGAAGGGTGTAAGGAGGAACAGAAAGCAAATATTACAGTACAGACCTTCATCTTATTTTCTATCATCTACACAATTTGGTGTGGCCATTTATCCCACTTTTCAGAATCAAGTGCAGCAGATTTGGAATGCTTTGTTTGCACGTACTGTTTACTTTGGCAGTTGCTCAATAAAAGCCATTAAAATTGACGGATGTTTTTTTGCCTGGCAATCCTGATGGGCTTCAGTGCAATAGTGATTAGAGATGTCTCAGCCTGTTGTTGCTCATCATTCTCCGGTTGTATTGGAGTATTTATATACTTAAAACTGCATTACTTACAGACACTATAATGCAAAAGGAAAGGAAAAAAAAAATACCAGGGGGGTATTCCAGAAAACAAGGTTAACTTACCGTCACATATACCTTGAACTCTCGGTTGATTAACCCAAACCTTGCTTACTCGAAATATGCTGGTTCCAAAAACATGTCCGTGTGTAAGTTCGGAGTACTCAGAGTATGTTCCCGTTTAACACACAAGACATTCTCAACAGAGCAACGAATCGATGATTCACCATGGAAACAGACGCGCGCAATTATACTTCCTTCTTCTTCTTTTGTTTGATAGGGCTGTGTATTGCCAAGAATCTGGCGATACAATACGTATCACGATACCGGGGTTACGATACGATATATTGTTATACACTCACCTAAAGGATTATTAGGAACACCTGTTCAATTTCTCATTAATGCAATTATCTAATCAACCAATCACATGGCAGTTTCTTCAATGCATTTAGGGGTGTGGTCCTGGTCAAGACAATCTCCTGAACTCCAAACTGAATGTCAGAATGGGAAAGAAAGGTGATTTAAGCAATTTTGAGCGTGGCATGGTTGTTGGTGCCAGACGGGCCGGTCTGAGTATTTCACAATCTGCTCAGTTACTGGGATTTTCACACACAACCATTTCTAGGGTTTACAAAGAATGGTGTGAAAAGGGAAAAACATCCAGTATGCGGCAGTCCTGTGGGCCAAAATGCCTTGTTGATGCTAGAGGTCAGAGGAGAATGGGCCGACTGATTCAAGCTGATAGAAGAGCAACTTTGACTGAAATAACCACTCGTTACAACCGAGGTATGCAGCAAGGCATTTGTGAAGCCACAACACGCACAACCTTGAGGCGGATGGGCTACAACAGCAGAAGACCCCACCGGGTACCACTCATCTCCACTACAAATAGGAAAAAGAGGCTACAATTTGCACGAGCTCACCAAAATTGTACAGTTGAAGACTGGAAAAATGTTGCATGGTCTGATGAGTCTCGATTTCTGTTGAGACATTCAGATGGTAGAGTAAGAATTTGGCGTAAACAGAATGAGAACATGGATCCATCATGCCTTGTTACCACTGTGCAGGCTGGTGGTGGTGGTGTAATGGTGTGGGGGATGTTTTCTTGGCACACTTTAGGCCCCTTAGTGCCAATTGGGCATTGTTTAAATGCCACGGCCTACCTGAGCATTGTTTCTGACCATGTCCATCCCTTTATGACCACCATGTACCCATCCTCTGATGGCTACTTCCATGTCACAAAGCTCGAATAATTTCAAATTGGTTTCTTGAACATGACAATGAGTTCACTGTACTAAAATGGCCCCCACAGTCACCAGATCTCAACCCAATAGAGCATCTTTGGATGTGGTGGAACGGGAGCTTCGTGCCCTGGATGTGCATCCCACAAATCTCCATCAACTGCAAGATGCTATCCTATCAATATGGGCCAACATTTCTAAAGAATGCTTTCAGCACCTTGTTGAATCAATGCTACCTAGAATTAAGGCAGTTCTGAAGGCGAAAGGGGGTCAAACACAGTATCAGTATGGTGTTCCTAATAATCCTTTAGGTGAGTGTATATTGCGATATTGTAAGAAAGGCAATATATTGCAGTATTTATTTTTTGTGTTTGTTTGTTGTTGTTTTTTTAAAGATCTCATTTAAAAGAATAAAGAACACAACCATATGCATAAAACCTGACAAGTAACTATTTTATTTAATTAATATAATTTATATCACTTTATCACTATTTTGTGCAATCTATAGTAAAGTGACTGCAGGATTCTTTATGTGTAGGTTTTAAATGTTCACAGTATAGCAGTTTTTAATTTCTAAATTATTTAACAGAAAGTGCATAGTCCATTCCATGACTGAATGACGGTTTGTTTTATATTTAATACTGTAAAGCTGTTTGCTTTAAAGCAGTCTATTGTATAAAGTGCTATTTAAAGTAGCTACTGAACTGCAGAGCTGGTGCATCCATACCCACATCGCTATGATCAGATGCTGTCACAATTCACCAGTGTGAGTGCTCGTGGCTACTACCAGAGGGCACTCCACCCCGGACTGTCACTCCATCAAGGACTACATCTCCCATAATCCTTTATAAACTTGGTTATCTCAGTCATTCATTGCGAAGTCTTGTCTTGTCTCACACTGCATTTCTGAGCGTTATCCCTGGTTTCATGTCTCTCGGTTTCGTTGGAATTTCCTTGCCTCTGTCCCTTGTTCTGTTCGCCTGATTGGACTGCCTACCTGTGTATGACCTTTTGCCTTTTCTCTGACTACGATTGTGGATTACCCTTTAAATAAAGTTGCTTTTGGATCCTCTACCTGTGTCTCTCAGAGCAGTTTCGTGATAGAAGACTTTCACCATGAATGACAGAGTGAACATGGTTTATATAGGCTGAGGTAATGAAGTAAATGAGACACAGGTGTAAACAATGAGTTTTGATGAGTCCGGGCAAAGGATTATGGGTAATGTAGTCTATAATAGAATGACAGTCCGGTTGTAGTGCCCTCTGGTGGTGATCACGGGCACTCACACTGGTGAATTGTGACAGATGCTTTTGTTCTGCGGCCACCGCTGTCAATTTTGTTGTTCGTTTATTTTGTTACTGAGAGGAAGCTGAACATATTCTTTCGAAACGCTTCTCTGTCACTCTGTCACACTAGCTCAAGATGAGCTATTTCGGTTGAAAGGTATATAATTTTTTTTTTTTCTTTGAAAATTACAGATGGTTTCGCTAGATAAGACCCTATTCCTCGTCTGGGAGCGTGCAGAGCCTCTGATGCCCTTTGAAACTGCATTGATTTGGACCTTCAACATTTTGGTTGCCACTGAAGTCTATGATGTGGAGAAAAATCCTGGAACGTTTTCCTCAAAAAAGTTAATTTCTTTTCAACTGAAGAAAGAAAGACATGAACATCTTGGATGGCATAGGGGTGAGTAAACTGTCAGGAAATTTTCATTTTGAAGTGAACTAACCCTTTAATTTGTCAATGACGGAAAATTTAACCTGACTTACTTTGCATTTACAATGGATGCTATAATCAAACCTCTTGTAATACAACACTTGAAAACACCCTCAACAATAAAAAAGCACTTGTTCTCCACTTGTCTTCACATGTTTGCATAGAAAAAAAAAAAAAACCTGAAAGTATGACAAGTTGTAGAAAATTCTAAAATGAAACCAAAAAGCTGAGGCAAAGTCCATTTGTGATTTCTCTATTTTTTTCTCTGCATATGTTTATCCATGTCAGAAATATTTGTTGCTTGGTTTCACAGACAAGGCTTAAACTAGTTTCAGACTAAAATGCACGTTTGAGCTGTTTTAACTGAAAGCAACTTGTACTGACATATCTTAACATTTTGTTTTGTTTCAATATGCACACCAGAAAATGTTTTTTTTAAAGGCACGTTTATAAAAGCTATTTAAATGCTTAGTCTAAGCCCTGTCTGTGAAGCCAGGCCTATATGTTGTCCAATTCTTCAAACAAAAAGGAAATTAAAGCTCTAATCTCTCTTCATAAAATATTTGTATAGCTGGCTTCAGCTGAGGAATCTTAATTCATTAAGGATTTAAAAAACAAGAAACTTGTCCTGTCAGCGATATCAATGTATATTAATTCATTTTGTAACCATTTCTGCCAGACAAAAAAAAAAGAAAAAACAGGTGGAAAAAATCCCACAGTTTTGCAACCATGGTGGGATCTGAGCCATAGGAATCAGTACCTGTCCTGAAATGCCCTAGCAACCATCCAAAACAGCCTAGCAACTGCATAGCAAGTCCCTCGCAACCAGACGCATGAATTTTGCATTTTACATTTAGCTTTGAAATCACGCCTCTCTTGTGTACAATCTTGTGAACATCCCTTAGATATCAGATATTATTCTATTTTAAAAAGTCATGAAATGTTCACTTATGCCCTGTGTCAATGAAATGAGCAACCTGTTGTGGCAGTGTTTGAAATAAAACAAAACCCTTAAGGCCTTTTAATATTAAATAAAAAGCCTTTGATCAACACAGAGAAAAAGTTTGTAGAGTGAGGGCTGCACTGATGCCTCACTGCTTTTATTACAGTGCTTATTCAAGTGTGTTTCTCTCCATCATCCTCTTAACTTCAGCATTCATATTGGATGACACACATGGATGCCACAAATAATTAAGACTTAAGTGTTGTTGATGCTTTTGGAGTGCTATGCACATGCTATCTATAAGTTGAGCCAGACTCTTCCATCTCATTGCTATGTGCTACTGTCTCTTGATATATGAAAGTAATGTTTTTTAAAGCAAGGTTGTGGCCTCTAATATATTGCCGTTCGTGACACTGAATTCAATCTTGCTTTGTGAGGTTTGACATTATAGAGGTGGTTCTGCATCCAGCCAGGGACAAGTGTTCATGTGACCAGTAAAAACTGATGTTTTCACACCAAGTTGTTTGAAACATTGTGGGTAATCCAATTAATGAATGACACACAGTTTTAAGAACAAAGTGTATTAATTTCTTATACCAAACTTTTGAATGTGGTATGGAAGAGACAGTAGCACATAGCAATGAGATGGAATAGTCTGGCTCAACTTATAGATAGCATGTGCAAACACTGATTATCTTTTCATCGCAGCACCTGTTAGTGGGTGGGATATATTAGGCAGCAAGTGAACATTTTGTCCCCAAAGTTGATGTGTTAGAAGCAGGAAAAATGGGCAAGCGTAAGGATTTGAGTGAGTTTGATAAGGGCCAAATTGTGATGGCTAGAATCAGAATCTATCAAAAGTGCTCCAAGGAAAGTGAACCGGCAACAGGGTCATGGGCGGCTCATTGATGCACGTGGGGAGCGAAGGCTGGCCCGTGTGGTCCGATCAAACAGATCAAATCTGAGCTACTGTAGCTCAAATTGCTCAAGAAGTTAATGCTGGTTCTGATAGAAAGGTGTCAAAATACACAGTGCATCCCAGTTTGTTGCGTATGGGGCTGCATAGCCGCAGACCAGTCAGGGTGCCCATGCTGACCCTTGTCCACCGCCGAAAGGATGACCGGGTGTGTGTCCATTACCTAGGGAACACATGGCACCATGAAGCACTATGGGAAGAAGGCAAGCCGACAGAGGCAGTGTGATGCTTTGGGCAATGTTCTGCTGGTTAACTTTGGGTCCTGTCATCCATGTGTACTTTACTTTGACATGCATCAACCAGCTAAGCATTATTGCAGACCTCTTTCAGGAGGATAATGTGCCCTGCCACAAAGCAAAAATGGTTCAGGAATGGTTTGAGGAGCACAACAACGAGTTTGAGGTGTTGACTTGGCCTCCAAATTCCCCATATCTCAATCCAATCGAGTATCTGTGGGATGTGCTGAACAAACAAGTCTGATCCATGGAGGCACCACCTCGCAACTTACAGGACTTAAATGATCTGCTGCTAACATTTTGGTGACACCACAGCACACCTTCAAGGGCTGTTTTGGCAGCAAAATGGGGACCAACACAATATTAGAAAGGCGGTCATAATGTTATACCTGATCGGTGTATGTTTTGCATCTATTTCACTCACCAGTGGTGGATCATGGATTCAAGGCAGGAATGAAAGATCATGGCACAGATTAAGCTTAGTCTCGGATTGGATTTTAAAATCAATGGTCAATAATGATTTAGCTTTACGCCCCTTTTTAGGCAACGTTTGGTTAATCTGTGTAAGGGAAACTAGTGAAGACAGTTTGACTTTGGTCCAAGTTTAATTTTATTTTGGCCAACTACTTGACCTTGACTGGAAGAATACTCAGACTTTGCACGTCAGCACAGCTTTCATATGAGCCACAGCACGAGCCAGTAATCCGCTGTAGAGACAAGCCAGAGAAGAAATAAGCTCCATCACTCACCTCCATACCCATTTCCTGGCACAAAAACCTCTGCACTGATTGCAATTGTATGTAAGGATGTTGATTCTGTACTCATGTATGGCTTTGCAGTAGCTGGAAATTGAAGCGGCATATGAGGCCCTTGGGGGCACCTCAGACACAGTGTGATCTCTTTACAGAATGAATCAATTGAAGCCTAGTTGCCTGCTTGCTTTAACAAATAGCTCTGAACAATAAAGGGATATTTGCCTTTGCATCCACTGAATATATTAATTTGAGATTCTTTTTTTCTCTGCTCCTGCGGAACAATGAAACGGAACATAAATTACTTATCATTCAAATTTAAGGACTTTTTCAAGGGCAGATTGTAATTGTAGGTTTACAGGCTGTCGTGACGGGCATGCCTTGAATAGAAATGCTTTCCAAATAGTCCCATTTACTGGAGACATAGTTTTCAATTAAATACTGAAGTTGTTTAGCGTTAGCACAAATGTTTAGCAGTTGTATTAAAGGTGAGGCATGTCATTTTTGCACCACTAGAATCAACAAATCGCGAAACACTATTTTAAAGGGCTGTTGAATTGAGAAATCAACTTTCTCTTGAGCCTTTGATATAAAAGTTAATTGTGATATAAGAATATCCTGTAAATTTCGGAGCTGAAAACTTCCTTGTTAGTCAAAGAAAAGCTTTTATAGACACCAGGCCCAGCAAACGATCGATCTCAGAATATGTCGACCCTTGATGTCATCGTGTGGTGAAACGCCGCCTCAACAGATAAATATGTACGCCTGCTTCTGTAGCCCCGCCCACCGACTCGTGGAGCTACACGGATCGCGTTACCGAGCAATAAACATGCCGAAGATAGCAAGATATTGCGCTGTGCCTGCACTCAAAAAAAAAAAAGGTTCTATATGGCACCAAAAATGGTTCTTGGCTCGTAATCATAGGGGAACCTTTTTAAGTGCTATATAGCACCAATTTTGGTGCTTCAGTGGCTCTTCAGCGGTTCTTCAGAGGTTCTTCACCGGTTCTTTGACTAAGGTGCTATATAGCACCGCTAACTATGGTGCTATATAGCACCGCTACCATATACAGAACATGCTAAGATATGGTGCTATATAGCACCAAAAATGGTTCCCCTATGATTACGACGAAGAACCATTTTTGGTGCCATATAGAACCTTTTTTTTTTTTGAGTGTGGTTGTGGAAGAACACAGTCGCTGCATAAGCTTCCTTCGGATTCTAATAACTGAGAAACGTCAAGCGTGCAGCTGCCAAGATGCCACTTGCCACCAGTTTGGCCATATTTCAGAGCTGCAACATCACTGGAGTGCCCAAAAGCACAAGGTGTGCAATACTCAGAAACATGGCCAAGGTAAGAAAGGCAGAAAGTCGACCACCACTGAACAAGACACACAAGCTGAAACGTCAAGACTGGGCCAAGAAATATCTCAAGACTGATTTTTCTAAGGTTTTATGGACTGATGAAATGAGAGTGAGTCTTGATGGGCCAGATGGATGGGCCCGTGGCTGGATTGGTAAAGGGCAGAGAGCTCCAGTCCGACTCAGACGCCAGCAAGGTGGAGGTGGAGTACTGGTTTGGGCTGGTATCATCAAAGATGAGCTTGTGGGGCCTTTTCGGGTTGAGGATGGAGTCAAGCTCAACTCCCAGTCCTACTGCCAGTTTCTGGAAGACACCTTCTTCAAGCAGTGGTACAGGAAGAAGTCTGCATCCTTCAAGAAAAACATGATTTTCATGCAGGACAATGCTCCATCACACGCGTCCAAGTACTCCACAGCGTGGCTGGCAAGAAAGGGTATAAAAGAAGAAAATCTAATGATATGGCCTCCTTGTTCACCTGATCTGAACCCCATTGAGAACCTGTGGTCCATCATCAAATGTGCGATTTACAAGGAGGGAAAACAGTACACCTCTCTGAACAGTGTCTGGGAGGCTGTGGTTGCTGCTGCACGCAATGTTGATGGTGAACAGATCAAAACACTGACAGAATCCATGGATGGCAGGCTTTTGAGTGTCCTTGCAAAGAAAGGTGGCTATATTGGTCACTGATTTGTTTTTGTTTGGTTTTTGAATGTCAGAAATGTATATTTGTGAATGTTGAGATGTTATATTGGTTTCACTGGTAAAAATAAATAATTGAAATGGGTATAAATTTGTTTTTTGTTAAGTTGCCTAATAATTATGCACAGTAATAGTCACCTGCACACACAGATATCCCCCTAAAATAGCTAAAACTAAAAACCACTTCCAAAAATATTCAGCTTTGATATTAATGAGTTTTTTGTGTTCATTGACAACATGGTTGTTGTTTAATTATTAATGTTGTAAAATTAATCCTCAAAAATACAACTTGCCTAATAATTCTGCACTCCCTGTATAATAAAAATATTTTAATCATTGTAATGCGTCACCGTATGATTTTACAATGATAGCTTCTTCACTTTGAGTCACAAACTCTAAACAGTGAACTGGGTGATCAGTTCACTGTTGACCCTTGATGTCATTGTGTGGTGAAACGGCGCCTCAACAGATAAATATGTACGCCTGCTTCTGTAGCCCCGCCCACCGACTCGTGGAGCTACACGGATCGCGTTACCGAGCAATAAACATGCCGAAGATAGCAAGATATTGCGCTGTGCCTGGTTGTGGAAGAACACAGTCGCTGCATAAGCTTCCTTCGGATTCTAATATTGGAAATGTGTGGTTGAACTTTATGTTTAATGAATATCCAGCTCACGTGGGGAAGACATTGCACGTATGTTCATTTAAAGGTGCCCTAGAATGAGTTGAAACAATATTTTAAATTGTTCTATGATATCTACATAGAGGGTATGTGACTTATTTAAGGGCAAACATTTTCCAAATACGGTTTTACAGGTACATTTACAACCCCAGAAATTGTCCCTAGAATGAAAAGATCTGTTTTTGACTTATTTGGAAGGGTCATGAATATTAATGTGGAGTTCTGCTCTGATTGGCTGTTTCACTGTGCGGCAAATTTCAGTAGCTATAAGGCCTGTTCACACCGGGAGATTTTCGCACGCATTTATCGACGACGTTTAACACCTCGTGACTAAACAAAGGGCGCCAATGTGAGTGTGCACACCGACGTGCAAAACGGCAGGCATAAAAGCGTCATTTTTAAAAAAAACGCCTCGGGTTCGTTTTTTTATTTTGACGCGGCGCGTTAAAAACTGGCTGACCAATGAGATCGGCGCTTTTGTTCACGTGCCTGGAGCTGCTGAAGTGACAGTAAAACACGACTTGGTGGCGCTCAAGCACAAAACGGTTTTGCCGAGCACACATTGATACGACGAAGAAGTAGTAAGTAGACAAAGAAGATGTACTGCTAATGCTGCTTGCCAGTTAGCAAAAAGTGTGTGTGAATGGTTTTGGCCATAGACATAATATGTCTATGGTTTTGGCAAATGCACGTAAATACTGTCTCTCTTTTTTTTCTGTGTGACAAGCGAGTGTCAGAAGCGTAAAGTGATGTGTACCGGGAGCGCTATCTACTGAATGTGCACGTTCACTCGGCGCATCGCCAGTGGAAATCGCTTGGGTGTGAACACTGAAGACGCGCCGATAAACGTCACGAAAAAACGCTGGCGATAAGCGCGCGCGACATTCGTCCCGTTGTGTACAGGCCTTTAGTGACAGAAACACATCTATACTGTTACAATGATAGCTTCTTCACTTTGAGTCACAAATTCTAAACAGTGAACTGGGTAACGTTAGCGTGTAAATATGTTTTTTGTACAGTAGAGTAAAGTTTTTTTTAACAAATTGACTAGATGCCTTGTCAAATGACTATAAGTGGTGGAGAAAGTGACGTTAGCTAGAAGGATCGAGTGAGCTATAAGCAGGGCCGTTTTTAGGCATAGGCGAACTAGGCAGTCGCCTAGGGCGCCATCAGCTGAAGGGGCGCCAATGAACGCATATCAGGGGTGTGTGTAAAGGGTGTCAAGGCCACCCTGAAATATGATTGCCGCCCCCACTGGTTCCCCTAACACTATTGGATCAGAGTACTGTCAATTACTGTCTGAATGTTGCTTGTAAAGTTTGCATTTGGAGCGCTCAACACCATTAGATCAAAGAGCTCGGTCAAAGCTTTGGCAAGGTAACGCTTTTTTTAACCACACAATAAAGCTAAATTCAAAGGCCAATTAAAAAAACAGGTACAATAAAAAGTGCACAAATCTGTATTTTGTTAGGGCCGTATTTGTGGCAGTCAAGAAATCACGCTGTGAAATGGGCAGATAGTGTAATATTGCTCGGTGTGTATTATAGAGGCAAATAGGCTAACCACACTCACTTTAGCATTTCATGATATCATTATATTTAGACTCTATTAAGCTTTCTTCTCTTGCACCTTCAAAAGGCATGTTTTTGCGCTAATGCATTGTTAAAGGATCAGTGTGTAATTGTCCCATATAAAACTTCAACGGCCAATTTAAAAATAATATAATAAAATGTGCTAATTCACAATATTTATTATCCTTTATTAAACCGCTTTGTCGAATTTAATGCATCTTTACGGGTGGTGTTGAAAGCTGAATCGAAAATTATGTTTTAAAAAAACTGCAGTTTTTCTTTATAAAGTAAAGTTTCGGCCGATAGACTTCCATATTCAATTTATGGAAAAAGTGTTGAAAGTTTGTCTGGCTATCCCCAGACCAAGCTCAATTTAAGATTGAACATTGGTCAGGGGAATCTACTCTGTATTTTCTACTGCACAAGAGGCATGATAAACGAGCATAGTTCAATTGGATAGTTCTTCAACCAATCAGACCACAAGAGGCGTGATCAACGGGCATCGATCCATCGCTTCTCTATCCGTCATCATGTTAAACCTGCAAATAGTGTGCCAGGTGGATAAGCCAGTCTGTGATTGGTTCCCGGTAAAAAAGTATAACAAAAGCAGTAGAAATGAATGTACAGGTTTCCAGAGTGAGTTGCAGGGCAAAATCAAAACGCCGGCAGATCCGGCTGGGTTTACCCAGTCTAGTTGAAAGTGCCTCTGCAGTTCAAAATGCTTACATGACCAGTTATGCTCGTCAGACATAGTGTAAGCATTTTGAACTGCAGAGAGGCACTTTCAACACTTTTTCAACGGAAGGCGATCGGCCCGAACTTTTCTTTAAAACGTTTTAAATATGGATATTTTTCTTACACAAACGCATCGACTCGCTTCAGACGGCCACAGAGCTGTGTTATTTTGATGGACAGATGCATTTTGTATGGATTTCAAAAACAGAGCAACAATTACTGCCATTATAAAGCTTGGAAGAGCCAGGACTTTTTTTATATAACTCCGATTTTATTCGTCAGAAAAAAAAAAGTCATATACACCTAGGATGACTTGAGGGTGAGTAAATCATGGGCTAATTTTCATTTTTTGGGTGAACTAACCCTTTAATGGAAAATGTATGCAGGTAAAATTCTAAAAATGAATTAAACTCAAATCAGTATTTATTCATTTAGTAAGTTTATTTGCAGTAATGACTGGCTGACTGTACATTATCCCTTATATTAAAGGGGTGGTAAACCACGATTTGACTTTTCTAACTTTAGCTAGTGTGTAATGTTGCTGTTTGAGCATAAACAACATCTTCAAAGTTACAACGTTCAAAGTTTAAAGCAAAGGGAGATATTTGCTTTTAAAGGAATCGATTTCTAAGGACTACAGCAAACGGCCAGTAGGGACTACTACACATTCACCCAGGGTGTGCTGACATCACCAGCCCCAATATTTACATAAACCCCTCCACCGAGAATATGAAATAAGGGGGGGAGGCCATTTTGTATCGCCACAGGGAAGCGTTGTTGTGGTTAGTAGGCTGGAGTGCTGTTGACAATGCCGACGAAACGCTGTTATTTTCATCCGGAGTGCAGGTCCACTTTCTTCAGCCTTCCTAGGGACGGGGGGGCAGCGTTGCAGTGCGTTTAACATACAACGTCATATTCATGTGTGTAAGAGACATGAGGGGAACACGATCGCATTTGCATCGGATATATGCTGCCCATCATAAATCAAAGCACGAGACAGACAGGGGTCGGAGGAGAAGATCGGAAAATGTGACATAATGGACTATATTCATCTGTATTTGCAATACATGAGCCTTCAGCTGCACGAGTTCAGCGGCACATTCGCGGAGGAAAGCTTCCACAATCTTCGCGAGTACGGGCTACAACCTGTAAGTGTGATTTATTTTTCGTCTATGTGTTTTCCTGTAATAGTTTGTATTGTTAATTGTAGCCTACGTTGTAGCAAGGAAGTAAACATGACAGCGCTGTTTGGCTCTGCAGACCAGTTTGTTAAATGCTCATTCATACTTAACGTTATCCGACAAACACCTAACGTTACAAACTGTTTAAAATCTCAACAGCGAACTTGGCATTAGTGTAAATTATTCTTTGATTAGAGCTTTTATGTATTGTTTATCTACAGGCTAAACATGGTTCTGTGTTTGATTTGGATACTATAGTAAAGCCAATGTTTAGTGTTCGTTCTTGCGACAGATATTTGGCAAATCGTTCTAAAAATACAAAAGTAACAGTGCCATTCAGTAGCGATCACTATAGATCTGCAGTCTTTACTCTTGAGGACTGAACAGGTTCTGCTCGATCATCTTCACTAAAATTGTCTGGGTCTGATTCGGGCTCTTGGTATGGTTTTATTGACGCTAGCGTACACAAAGCACAGGCTACCTGTAGAGGTAAGGGGCGTGACGCTTTCGAGAAACGTGAATTAGGCGGTTAGCGAAATCACAGCACACTGGGCCAGCTAACCAATCTGAGCCCATTGCGTATTTTTGAGGGACTGGCTTCACAGAATCCGGAAACCATCAGACCGTTTTTACAAGGAGGGACAGAGCAGTGTAGAATAAAGGTCAAATATATGAAAAATACTGCATTTTTTTAAAAAACGAAGCATGAACACATGTTACAGTGCACCCCACAAACACAATCAAGCCTTCGAAAGAGTGTGCTTTACCACACCTTTAACCTGAGACATACTAACATTAAACACTTTTTATTTTATTAACTTAATGCTCCCTAAGAATCACCCATACAACCACAAATTCTAAGCCTTATCGAAAAGTCTCCAACACAAACAGATCCACCCGAATTCATGAGCGAGAGGAAATGAAATATCTCGTGAGATTACAGCATCCCAAGAGTGTTTCCCTACAAGAAACATTGAACTTCCTGCCATTTTATCACGCTCCCGTCTCACAGAAGCCCAACCCGACCTGACACTCTAAGCGTCTAAGAAAATGAATTGTCGTGCATTTTTATGCTTTATTATACAGTGAGATACAGCGTGCCCCTCACATTACACCTTCATCTTCAGCTTCAGCAGTCTAGAGATGTCAGCCGCCGCGCACACAGCTTTATGAGAGGGTGTTGAATTGATGCTGTGGCTTGAGCGCGTAGCTGCATTCTTCAGTGAGGTTCGCACATGCTTTGTCTTTCAACAAGTTTCAGCAAAACCTCGCAAAAAGTACATTTCTGTCCTTATATGTCCGACCCAATCTTTATAAAGCTTCTGACACAAATACATATCCATAATAAAAGAAATATCAAATTTTTAAAATACAAATAAAAACTCCAAGTTCAATTTTACGTATAGAGAGAAAGCAATCGAATACTGTTCAAGCACTGACATGCATGAAGACAGAAACAATGAGAAGACCTTGACACCTTTTTGTCTGAGATGTTTTATGTTTGCAGATCAATGCCAGTTCTTGTGAAATAAAATATTTCTGCACAAGACTGGCCATGAAAAAACCCAAACTATTTATTTAACAATAGGCCTACAGGGAATGTTTAATTAATATGTTGTGTGTTTGACTAATACATTTAGCATTGGACTTGGTTGTAATGAACAACTAAAGGACATTTGGGTTGACACCTGGATTAGACTATTATAAAAAAAATGTATGGCCAAATACTGTATGCTGATATTTTCAATTGCATACAAGATCTCCTTCAGTTCTCTGACTCTTTTGTCTGTTTAAATCATGTCTGGCACACAAAATGATAACAAACCGGATGGATGAATAAACACATTTTGAAATGTTCTCCCTCTTTATCTGCCGATTGACTTTTGGGGCTTAACACACTCCTGCCTCAGCAAGAAACATAATTATTTTTCCATTAAATTTGTGCAAGATAAGAGTGGTGTGATTTATGTTTGACAGCGCAGCAGGGAATAACTAAAGAATAGGGCATGGAAAATCTTTTCATTACAAGTACAGAAAAGTATGGAAATATCTACCTGCAAAAATTGGAATAAAATGAATGTAGCACAAACAAGAACAAGCACAAGTTACTTAAGGGAAACTTCATGCATTCTTCAATAATCCTGGGATCAGTTGGCTAAAAATAACTGCAATCATGGCTTGGAAAAGTTTGGTTATTTTAAAGGGGTCATGAACTGCATTATTTTATTGTTTTATAATGTTTCCTGGGGTGCACTTATAATGTTAGTGTGATTTCTACATCAAAAATTGTCATAATTTAGAAATAAAAGGCATTTGTCCTATATTTTAGCCTCGGATTTGAATGCTCTGTTTTAAAGGGGTGATGAATTGAGAAATATACTTTCCCTTGAGCTTTTGATATATAAAAGGTCATGGTAATATAAGAATATCCTGTAAGTTTCAGAGCTAAAAACGTCCTTGTTAGTCAAAGAAAAGCTTTTATAGACACCAGGCCCAGAAAACAAGCGATCTCAGAATATGCCAACCCTTGACGTCATCTTGTGGTGAAGCACCGCCTCAACAGAAGAAGAACAACGCCTGATTCTGTAGCCCCGCCCACCGACTCGTGCCACAAACATAACACAGGCCTACACAGAGCAAAACCGCATCGAATTTCTAAACATACCACATAAACTTCATTCGGATTCTATATATAATTTAATCCAAGTTTAAATAACAGATTATTTTCATATTACTAAAAGGAACAACGCATTGACCGTTTAGTCACTGGTTTGATTTACTGACAATAAATGATTCTGAGACAAAAACATCTGACTGTAGACCAACATGAATCATTATATATTAGAAATCACTGGTGATTTGGTTAGACATGTACACATAATCCGTATCAAAGATATGTAACAAAGCAATAGTGACACTCCGCCATCAAAATTATATGTTTAATTATTCCAGCTGCTGAGAGAAAAGGCTATAAATGATCCGCCACCTGCAGCATCCTCACACGCGATATAGCCTACTAGCCGGACTTCCTGCGCAAACCCACCAGTACCACTCAAATTATAACACATTATTACAAGCTTACCGTTGTGAGTTGGGCTAAGGTAAGGAGATCGTTTTGAACACTGGCTGGTTATGTACTTGCTCAACAATTGATTTTGGATCATTTTTAACCCAAAAAAGTTATGGACCGCAGCTTTTAAAGAAATATGAACACATTATTATGCCAAACTACTTAATGACTACTTTTTCTTTCCAGTAATTTTGTTCTTTTAATGAGGCTTTTTTTCTTCATAATAATATAAGAACAGTTGTATCACCTTGACATTTGATAAAACAAATTAAAAGCATGCTCATCATAGAAAAAGGTGTATTTATGTCCATTAAATATTTAATGGCCAGTCTTCATCCTTATTCAATACACTCTTAGACAAAAGGTACAAAAGTTGTCACTGGTATGGTACCCTTTTAAAAGGTTCTGATATGTACCTTTGAGGGAGTAATATGCACTCTTTAGGTACAAATGTGTGCCTTTTGAAAAGGTTCCACCCCAGTTCCACCCCTTTTGTACCTCTTTATCCAAGAGTGTATTTTACCAAAATATATTTGTCGCAATACAAATACAAACACAGATGTTAATTATACCAGGGAAAAGGGGTGGTCAGTGCCTGCTGGCACAGCACATGTTGATTAGATGGCACACATGTCTTCCTGGCTTACCCTGAATCATATCCGCTGAATTATTTTTCGCTTTGTGACAGCGCTGAATGGAATCAGAGTGTGTCTTTTACTTCAAAAGATGTAATGACGGCTCAGTGAACTGATCATCCAAATGCCTGAATCTCCTTTGCATATTTGAATATTGAAATGAAGCATCACCACCACATGTAATAACAGCTCAAAATGGAGGTGGCCCGAGCGTTATTGAGGCAGACGGAGTCGTGTTTTTTTTTCTTTCCAGTAGGTATATTACAGCTCTCTGGATCTGTCATCCTGCTGTCTTTTACAGAGGGTGTGGGGAATGTCATCCTTCACAAGGATCATTTCATGCCCCAGACCTTTATCAGAGTAGATTTGCATTTAAGGTGGAGTTTTTATGCACTGACATTAAGCTCACATGATGGATGATAGGCCAAACAATGCCTGAACTTTAGTCCTCAATCATCCAGCTGCAGTTAATGATTCCAAATGTCTACACACTCACATTTAATGATACAAATGTTGATGTTTACCACCCAGCCAGCCAAATGTAATATTGCAAACAATATCCTTAGATTATTTATCGCTGTGGTATTACATATTACAGATCGGCAGGAAGCTTCCCAAAGATTCTTGATGAAATATTCCTTCTGTGAACTATATCTCAAGGCAACTTTATCATGCACTTAATACTCAGATAATGGAAGACTGAAGACATGTTTCCATATGTTTTTCACTGCTGCGCGGCAGAGAACTTTACATTTCAGAGCAAATCAACCAGAACATTTGAAGAATAGTTTAAAGGGGTGGTAAAACACATTCTTTCGAAGGCTTGATTGTGTTTGTGGGGTGCACTGTAACATGTGTTCATGCTTCGTTTTAAAAAAATTGCATTATTTTTCATATATTTTACCTTTATTCTACACTGCTCTGTCCCTCCTTGTAAAAATGGTCTGATGGTTTCCGGGTTGTATGAAGCCAGTCCCTCAAAAATACGCAATGGGCTCAGATTGGTTAGCTAGCCCAGTGTGTGTGAATTCGCTAACCGCCTAGTGCAAGTTTGTCGGAAACGTCGACCCCTTACCTTTACCGGTAGCCTGTGCTTTGGGTAGTACAATGGCGTCAATAAAACCAT
Source organism: Romanogobio albipinnatus (assembly GCA_023566225.1). Classification (NCBI taxonomy): domain Eukaryota; kingdom Metazoa; phylum Chordata; class Actinopteri; order Cypriniformes; family Gobionidae; genus Romanogobio; species Romanogobio albipinnatus. Next base: position 69,916,871 of record CM042239.1, on the reverse strand, counting down.
TACAATTTGAGCCCGAATCGGACCCAGACAATTTTAGTGAAGATGATCGAGCAGAACCTGTTCATTCCTCAAGAGTAAAGACTGCAGATCTATAGTGATCGCTAGGGCTGTCACTTTTGTAAAAAAATCCTGTTCGATTTTTGAGACACAAGTGTTCATTGAATCGATTTTAAAATCGATTTTAAATGACGTTTTCATTTTCAACGCTAAATATAGCCTACGCCAATCCACGGACAACTAACGGGCATTCGGATGAAAGTAAAGAGGGCGCTTGAGACGCACAAGTCAGCAATATTTCTGATGATTTATTTTGTGCACAATGATAAACAGGAGTGCAACATTCTGGGAAAAAAAAAACATTAAGCAGAGTGGACTGCCATAACGTCAAAGAAAAACATTATTACAGGCTTTAACATGGCTGTGTTTACGATTATAAATTCCACAACAACAACAAAAAAATTGTAGCCCATGAAAAGAGGTTGAAAATAAAGCTTAACAATTTACTAGCCTACACTGAATGTGAAGTTCGTGTGGATAATAATTGAACCGTTCAAAATGAAACTTTGAATGAAATTAGCTTGCGAACAGGCCATGTGTTTGTTTTTAATTGAACGTAACCGACACTTAAGGCCTGTACACACCGGGACGAATATCGCACGCGCTTATCGCCAGCGTTTTTCGTGACGTTTTTCGGCGCGTCTTGAGTGTTCACACCCAAGCGATTTCCACTGGCGTTGCGCCGAGTGAACGTGCACATTCAGTAGATGCGCTCCCGGTACACAAGGTGGTGCTGCGGCACTTTACGCTTCTGACACTCGCTTGTCACACAGAAGAAGAGGAGAGACAGTATTTACGTGCTTGCCAAAACCACAGATATATTATGTCTATGGCAAAACCATTCACACACTTTTTGCTCACTGGCAAGCAGCATTAGCAGCCTATCTTCTTCTTTGTCTACTTACTACTTCTTCGTCGTATCAGTGTGTGCTCGGCAAGACCGATTTTGTGCTTGAGCGCCACCAAGTCGTGTTTTACTGTCACTTCAGCAGCTCCAGGTACGTGAACAAAAGCGCGGATCTCATTGGTCGGACAGTTTTTTACGCGCCACGTCAAAATAAAAAAACGAACCCGAGGCGTTTTTTTTTTAATGACGCTTTTACGCCTGGCGTTTTACGCGTCGGTGTGCACACTCACATTGGCGCCCATTGTTGAGTCACGAGGCGTTAAACGTCGGCGATAAACGCGCGCGAAAATCGTCCCGGTGTGAACAGGCCTTTAGGCTATGCGGGCGTTACTGATTAAACGTGCAAATAAGGCTCTATTACAAATTATTGGACAGGAAAACAAGTCTATCAACATTTTCGGGGTCCAGAGCAGAGCGTTTCTTATTCACAATATGCCCAGCTGTTGAGAAGACGCGCTCCGACCGCACTGATGTTCCAGGGACACTCAGGTACTTCATTGCCAGCTGCGCAATTGACTGTGGCCTACATTAAACCTTTAAATAAAAGGGTAATTGAGCGTTTACACAGTCCTATAGCCTACAATAAAAGAGCCTGCACAGCGACAGGGAATAAAATTAACTAAAAAAAACCCGCCTACCTCACCAGAGCATGTGCGGAGCTCCACTCATGAACTCACCGGTAAAACGTTGTCCGCTCAAAATGCCGCGCTGGCAGTAATGCTACTTGATGTAGTAGCATTAAAACACAGATTTAGTTTTATATGTTAAATATAAATATATTTATTTAATTAAAAATATTAAATATAATAATGTTATTTTTAAATTGAATTTAGGATACATTGAGTATTAGCTACAATTGAACAGGACACATAAGATGGGAAATATGGGGGTCAGAAATTATTTTGACCACTTAAAGCATTTCTTTAAAGTGAATTTCGTTTTATATAAATTGTTTCTTAATTTTAATCAATTGTTTTATTGACTAATATTGCATTGATTTAATTATTTCAACATATTAATAATACCTGTCAATAACTTTTTTATTTTTTTTAATTCATTCAAAAATAATAGTGTATATATTTGGTTAAAATCGATTCCCTATTTTCGTTTTCGAAACTTGTGTTGGTTGGTCCGATCGATTGTGCAATCGATTTTCGAACGTAAAGTGACTGAATGGCACTGTTACTTTTGTATTTTTAGAACGATTTTCCAAATATCTGTCGCAAGAACGAACACTAAACATTGGCTTTACTATAGTATCCAAATCAAACACAGAACCATGTTTAGCATGCCTGTAGATAAACAATACATAAAAGCTCTAATCAAAGAATAATTTACACTAATGCCAAGTTCGCTGTTGAGATTTTAAAAAGTTTGTAACGTTCGGTGTTTGTCGGATAACGTTAAGTATGAATGAGCATTTAACAAACTGGTTTGCAGAGCCAAATAAGCGTTGTCATCTGTTTACTTCCTTGCTACAACGTACAATTAACAATACAAACTATTACAGGAAAACACATCAACGAAAAATAAATCATACTTACAGGTTGTGGCCCGTAAACAGCTTCTGTTTTTAAATCCATCTCTCAGGACAAGCCATTGTAAGAATCCTGCATTGAACTCGTGAAGATTGTGGAAGCTTTCCTCTGTGAAATGTGCAGCGGGAGCAGCGCGCGCCCTGTCTCACACTGGCAGTGTTTGTCTCGTGCAGCTGAACCACGGCTCATATATTGCAAATACAGACGAATATTGTCCATTATGTCACATTTTCCGGTCTATTCCTCCAACCCCTGTCTGTCTCGTGCTTTGATTTATGATGGGCAGCATATATCTGCTGCAAATGCGACCTGTTCCCCTCTGTCTCATACACGCATGCATATAACATGATGTTTCCATAACACCATAACTCCGTCCAGGACAGCCAGGAATCTTGGAGTTGTGATTGATGATCAGCTAAAATTCACTGACCACATTACTGCAACAACCCGGTCCTGCAGATTTGCGTTATACAACATTAGGAAGATTAGACCCTTCCTATCAGAGCATGCCACACAACTCCTGGTCCAAGCTCTTGTTCTCTCCAGACTGGACTACTGTAATGCTCTTCTAGCGGGCCTTCCGGCATGTACTGTCAAACCCTTGCAACTGATCCAGAATGCAGCGGCAAGGGTGGTCTTTAACGAGCCGAAGAGAGCACACGTCACGCCTCTCTTCATCAGTCTCCACTGGCTCCCAATAGCAGCTCGCATCAAATTCAAGACACTGGTGCTCGCCTTCAAAACAACCACTGGCTCTGCACCAAGATACCTAAACTCGCTTGTTCAGACTTACACACCCTCCAGGAGCTTACGTTCTGCCAGTGAACGACGCCTTGTAGTGCCATCCCAAAGAGGCATGAAATCACTCTCACGGACCTTTTCCTGGACCGCACCCACCCTGTGGAATGACCTGCCCATCTCAATTCGAGCAGCCGAGTCTGTAGCCATTTTCAAAAAACGGCTAAAGACACATCTCTTCCAGCGGTACCTTACCAATCAAGATTAGCACTTAACATTCTATTCATTTTCTGTCTGTCTGTCTATTTAAAAAAAAAAAAAAAAAAAAAAAAAAACCTTCTGTCCTATGTGTTCTTTGCTAGATTAACTGAGACTTGTTACAGCACTTACATACTGTTACATACTGTTGCCCTTGACTGTTCTAGCTGCTTCTATTGCTCTCATTTGTAAGTCGCTTTGGATAAAAGCGTCTGCTAAATGACTAAATGTAAATGTAAATGTAAATGTTGTATGTTAAACGCACTGCAACGCACCCCCGTCCCTAGGAATGCTGAACAAAGTGGACCTACAATCCGGATGAAAATAACAGCGTTTCGTCGGCATTGGCAACAACACTCCAGCCTACTAACTAGCCTACCACAACAACTATTCCCCGCAGCGATACAAAATGGCCTCGCCCCCCCTTATTTCATATTCTCGGAGGAGGGGTTTATGTAAATATTGGGGCTGGTGATGTCAGCAACCCTGGAGGAATGTGTAGTAGTCCCTAGCGGCCGTTTGCTGTAGTCCTTAGAAATTGATTTCTTTAAAAGCAAATATCTCCCTTTGCTTTAAACTTTGAACGTTGTAACTTTGCAGATGTTGTTTATGCTCAAACAGCAACATTACACACTAGCTAATGTTAGAAAAGTGAAATCGTTGGTTTACCACCCTTTTAAAATTGGGTCATAGACCCAACCTCTACCTCCTGGTTCTGCATTTATCATGCTTCAATCTGAGATGTAAAAGTATCTGTAGGACTCTTGCTATCTTGTCTATGTAAATCAGATGCACAGAAGCCATCAGTCAGAGCTCTATGATGGTCGTTGTTTGGTTTTTACACTGAGAACCACTTTCCTCAAAGGTAATTATGATGGGTTTTAGGGGATAGAGAAAGTTACAATACATGAAAAAAATGAAAATCAGTGTGGAACAGTAAATTGCTCTCTGTGGGCAAATGCAGCAGTCTATATTAAATTCAGTCTGGCACTACTCTCTCTGAAACTTGATGAGTCCAATTTGGAGTCCAAATGGACACAACATGCTGGGCCAGCCACAATAAATAATCTGAAAATAAAATCAATAGGTAGCGCAGAGACCTTTCTGACTAGAGTCACTAAAAGGATTTTCTATATAAAAAGTCGTCATCACTGCCTTACTCAAAAATTCCATGGTTTTCATTTTCACTGTAGTTTATTAGTATATATATATATATATATATATATATATATATATATATATATATATATTATGAATAGAATAGCCTATTTATCCATTGCTACTAGAAATAATAATATAACATTTAAATTAAAATATATATATATATATATATAATGATAACATTTTTCCAACACCCCTCCAAATCATTGAATTCAGGTGTTCCAATCACTTCCATGGCCAAAGGTGTATATAATCAAGCCCCCAGATGCTTCTACAAACATTTGTAAAAGAATGGGTCGCTCTCAGGAGTTCAGTGAATTCAAGTGTGGTCCATTCATGCAATTTCCTCACTACTAAATATTCCACCTCAGTCAACTGTTAGTGGTGTTATAACAAAGTGGAAGCAATTGGGAACAACAACAACTCGCCAACTTTCTGCAGAGTCAATAGCTACAGACCTCCAAACTTCGAGTGGCCTTCAGATTAGCTCAAGAACAGTGTAGAGAGCTTCATAGAATGGGTTTCAATGGCTGAGCAGCTCATCCAAGCCTTACATCACCAAGTGCAATGCAAAGCATGGGATGCAGTGGGGTAAGCACGCCGCCACTGGACTCTAGAGCAGTGGAGACGTGTTCTCTGAAGTGACCAATCACGCTTCTCTGTCTGGCAATCTCATGGACGAGTCTGGGTTTGCCGGTTGCCAGGAGAACGGTATTTGCCTGACTGCATTGTGCCAAATGTAAAGTTTGGTGGAGGGAGGGGGGGGGGGGGGGGTATGGTGTGGGGTTGTTTTTCAGGGGTTGGGATTGGCCCCTTAGTTCCAGTGAAAGGAACACTTAATGTTTCAGCATTACATTTTGGGCAATTTCATGCTCCCAACTTTGTGGGAACAGTTTGGGGATGGCCCTTTTTTGTTCACACATGACTGCACACCAGTGCACAAAGCGTCGGTCCATAAAGACATGGATGAGTGAGTTTGGTTTGGAGGAACTTGACTGGCCTGCACAGAGTCCTGACCTCAACCCAATAGAACACCTTTGGGATGAATTAGAGTGGAGACTGCGAGCCAGGCCTTCTCGTCCAACATCAGTGCCTGACCTCACAAATGCGCTTCTAGAAGAATAGTCAAATAAATATAATTCCCATAAACACACTCCTAAGAAGAATAGTCAAATAAATATAATTCCCATAAACACACTCCTAAACCTTGTGGAAAGCCTTCCCAGAAGAGTTGAAGCTGTTAGAGCTGCAAAGGGTGGACCAACTCCATATTAAACCCTACAGATTAAGAATTTGATTATTAATTCATTAAAGTTCATGTGCATGTAAAGGCAGGTGTCCCAAAACTTTTGGCAGTGTATCATCATTTCATCCAGCCCTATAGTTTTTGTCTGTGTTTATTTAAAAACATCCAATTATGAAGAATATAATATGGTAAATATTTAATTGATGAGTTCTCAATACAATATATAACAATACATTATAGGGTATGATTTTACCCTAAAATTCAACATATTGACAAAAAATTATATAAATATAAATTGTATCTCACAATCGTCCCGAACATTCTTTCTCTAATGTTTCAACAGAGAGCTTGGCTCAGTAATCTATACTTTCTAACAGTTAGCATTTATAAAGTGCTCTTGACAGTCAAAATATAGCGACTGCCAGCACTGGTGAGCAATTCACACAGCTAACCACCTCAAGTGTTTGAGTGAACACGGATCACATACCTGGAATTTGTGTGAGGGGCATGTAATGAAATCCAGGTCCTTGAAATGGAAAACAACAGCTTTGATGAAATCTGTTATGTCTCCTGAAGAGCTGGTTTGGAGACAAGCACCCATTAATGGCATTGACAGCTTTGCTAGCGTTGGTGGAGGTGCTCTATGATACGTAAGAGCTACACAGGCCTCATTTATATATAGCTGTAGTGGATCTGAGGCATCATGGGGACCCAGGGTAAGTGTCTCAATGCAGTTTTTCCTCCATGTCAAACCCTTGACCAAACAACATTAGATCTGATTCATTTTACAGCTTTTTGTGGCTAAGAATCATCTCCAAGTAGCATTGGAGCATTTGGTTGCATTTTATTTATACACTATTGCAATCCATGGCCATTCTTTTTTTTCACAAGTCAAGAATTATTATTTAATATAAGACAAAATGCATCCCAATTTACAAAGAAGCAACAAAAGGAAAAAAAACTATATGTAATAAGATTTGTTTCTACACGCTCAGATTTACTAACTGCTTGCACCAACATAAACCCTCTTTTGGCGTTAAACTACTGTCAGGATTTACTAACGACACGCAGTGATAAATTAGCGCTGAAAAGGCATGGACAGGGTTATTTTTGCGGCTGAACTTGTTGCATATGCATTTGTTGGAGTTTCCCTTTCAGACGCAAAAATTATGGGAGGAGAGTATTTAAATGAATCATGCAAGGTGATTTACTAAGGTTTGCGCTAGTCAATTTGCTGGTGTCTGCGGCATTATTTACCACCCAATAAAAGCACAACTTAAACCAGACGCTAACTGGTAGATTGCGTTGGTCATTATGGAAATAATGCGCCTGTCAAATGATATTTTGCGTGTCATCAGTAGATCACATGCAGAACTTTCCACTCCCATTGGCTTTTTTTTTTTTATTGCACTCTCACGCTAATTTGTCCTGTAAGGGAAAGACAGTTTAGGACCCAAGACCAGTTATGAAGAATGAAGACCAAGCGTCAGGAGTGCAATTAAATAAAGAATAATTTAGTTTGAAAAAAATATATATATTTATAGTTTGCAGTTTCAAGAGCAGAAGCCAGCTTGAGGTCCCACAAGGCGATCGTAGCCCACGCTCTCTCTCTACCAGTTTTTCATACATACAATTTCTCAACAGTTATACTCTTTTCAAGGTCTAGCTACGTCATTACTGCAGGTTGAATGATTCTGATTGGCCGAGAGAAAATAGACAGACAGGAAATTTCCACATATTGTCAGTTAATCAGATGCACGTCTCCATAGATCACTTGTTGATGCTTTCACCCTGGAATTAGGCACGTAGTGTCCTTCCAGGTCTGGAGCAGGCGCCAGCTTGTCCAGAACTACATGCCCATTGTACTAGTGTTGTAGTCAAGACCACCTAAACCGAAACCAAGTTGAGACCAAGACCAGCATGTGCTGAGACCAAGACAAGACCAAGACTTTGTGGGGTTGAGACCAAGACCAGACCAGCACTCCTTAAAATCATCTAAAAGATCCATCTACTGTCTGAGAAATGTCTAATATTTAATGAATAAATATAATTAGAATAGTAAGACACTACAGCGCTGTTTCCAATCAAATCTCTAAAAATAAAATTCATGGCACAGAAGTTGCATCTGAATTGGTACAATTACACCTGCATAAATAATGTTCAGATTAATTTAATATTAACATTAACAGTCACCGATTTGTTCAAAGCAGCTGATTCATTTAATAAAGAAACGTTGCCGAATTAGCAAAGGCAGTATAAAATGTGTCATTTAATATTAACTTATTGTTTATTGAACGTTTGTATAAATCAATATCATTTGCAATCACGCTTGTGATATTGCTTAATTATATTCTATGTTATATAAAATTTCTGTTTAATTATATAAAGATTTGTTTGTAAACAAGAGACTGGATTTGCAGACAGGATGAGATTACATGAATGAATGAAGCAACACACTAATGTGAGTAAAACATGTTTTTTATATGTGATATTATTGCATTGTTACAGATCGTTTGATATAGATCTATTGATTGTGTACGTGTCTAACTTAACATACCTTAGCACACTGTCAAATGCTGGAGAATCCTTTATTTGTGGTTCTTGATGTGCGTTGTTCACTCTCTTGACTTGATATTTCAAGGAAAAATACAATCGCAGAAGTTTTGATCATGCAGTCTGCAGTATACTGTGTGTGTGTGTGATGCACGGTTCATGCTTATATTCACTGATCGGGCGGGCCAAGTAATAAAAAAATAACATTCCAATCAATCGCGGGTGGATGAGAGATAAATCATTGTGTTTGTTTGATAAAGACGTTTCGCAAGCCCTGTGGGACGCCCGTTGCCGTTTTCCCACATGCTTCAATACAATCCCTCACAGTGTTCTCAAGGGGAGCCGAAGCTCATTAAATATGCAAATCCAATCCTAGCCGTGAGCTTTTTCTTCCAAGTCTTCAGTGCGGCACGCCCATAAAATCCAAGCGTGCAGGAGAAAGCCTCAAAACCAGGGCAGAAAATAGCCTATTACTTATTCATTATGACTAAGACTAAACGGCCAATCGTGGTGATTTCTGTGGTCGTTGCTCCTACGTGGTGGTACACACAGTGAGAGAGGTTCAAAGACTGCCTTGTCACGATCTTGCAACCAAAGCCTACAATCATTTTCTGAAGGTGTCAGAAATGTAGTATGACCATCTACGTCTACTGACTAGCCAATGGAAATGTAACACGAAATGGCGTTTTGATCAATGCGACATGCCACTGAAACTTAAAACTACTTACCTCAAGCTCCACTTACAAAACTGATGTTCCAAGTTGGCCTGTTTTCCTAAAATATGAGCGCATCCATATTCTCCTCTTCCGCTTCCTCCTCTTTTTATCAGTGCACATAAAAACCACAATTCCCAAAGTGCGATTCATCTTGCTCTATTTATTTACCACTAGCGCATTCTGATGACATTTTATTCTTCTATACTAACTTGCGTCGTAGCCTACGATTCAATAGGTGTCATCAACGTACAGTCTACATTACATGTCGTACCCAACTTTATCATATCCATGTCGTATAGAGTGATTTGTAATGATCCTATATGATTGCCCCAAAATCACAGTCTGTATAGCAGACATTTAATGTTCTGCATAAGAAGCGTCTGACAGAACAGTTTAAGGTTCTAAAAAAAACATCTTCTTCTGAGTGAGTTTTAAAAAAGCAAAGCTAGCATTATGAAATAAACTGTATTCCACACACACACAAGCTGAATTATGAACTTTTTCATCCAGACCCAGTGATTCTGTGTGTTCTGGCCAAGGTCATAATTTTCAAGCAACGTCTTGACCATTTTAGTCTGTAACACAGTGATAAAATGCACAAAAAATACACATACACATCCCACAGGAATGAAATAATGAATGCAAAACATAATTGTGAATGGCTGCACATTACTAAAACCATAGTTAACTCACAGTCATATGCAACTCATAATCCTACACCAGGTCACTGGGAACGATGCAGCCAATCAAACATCTTTAATTGTGCATGCAGGGTCACATGAGTGCAAATACACACATCATAAATGACTTGCTCTATGATCTATGGATCCGAAACATAGATCCTGCATTCAGCTGCCTCTGGATACAATGATCAATGAGACCCAAGTGAATGAAAATAAATGGAGATGGGGCAGCAATACACTGATTTATACACTGATGTCATGTTCGACATGATACATTTATTTTTGTAATTTTTTTTAAAGAGATTTACACATTTTATATCATCAATTATCTTTTTTTTTTTTTAAAGTCTATTCAATTCACTTTCTTGTGTTTAAGGGTGGGTTTTTGACCTTTACAACATGTAAGACGTACATCACAGAAATGAGAAACCACTGCTAATGCATCAATGTATTAATATCAGTGTATGGATCCCTCATTTTTCCATGCTTCCTGCACCGAAGTTAGCACAATAATTTATCCACCGCCACCCCTTCTGCCAGTGGAACGGCTGTCGGCTGTCAGCTGCCAGGTGAGAAGCCAATGATGTGTGATCTTGACAGCGGTGAGGTCTGAACGTCTGATGCCCATGCTGTACCAATCTGAAATAATGGGACTGGAGCTTTAAAAAGCACTGCACTTGCATATTGTTGCCCTATTGTTGGTTTGATTGCTTCTGTTGCTCTCCTCATTTGTAAGTCGCTTTAGATAAAAGTGTATGCTAAATAATGAAATGTAAAAAAGGATGCAAATAAAACTGGTCCATGAATCTTCTGAAGCCATATGGTGCCAACGTAGGATTCATAAACAAAGCATTCTTTTGATTCAAATCTTTTCAATGAATAAATTAATTTGGTAAAACTGAACTCACTGATCCACTTGCAGCAGTTAACAGCTCATGGGAGGGAAAGACTATCAGTGAACGATGACTTTTGAAATTTCGTTTTGTTTCCCACACAAAGCTATCATAGGATTTCAGAAGACTTAGAATTACCACACAAGTCATACCCATGTGAAAAGAAAGTGCACTTCATTGTATTGAATTTCCACTTATAGTGTATTTTAAATTGTAACGTTGTTTGTTCGTGTGGGAAGAAGGAGGCGGGAACCGGCGAACATTTAAAAGACTTTAATAAAATAAATCAACAAAATAACATAACCCACGGCCAGGGCCTGAAATTAATCCACCTGCCACAGTGACATTTTACCAGCCACTTTTTTTTTCTCATTGATATCAAGCCTGTTCACATGCTTGTCCGGATTTTTGTGTGTGTGTTGTAAATATAATTTATTCTGAAGAAATATTCTCACCAGTGTTCAATCAGCTTTGACATATTTAAATCTGCATATCTTTTATATTTTTACCTTTTATAAAGGGCATTTTTTTCCCCATAATCTTATTAAATATATAGGCTATGCTTCATCTTTCAGTTTATATTCTTAAATTTGATCTATAAATTCAATTAGAATAATAAGACACTGTAGGGCTGTTACCAATCAAATAAAATAATTTACACTGAAAAATTACAACTGCATTAAAAAAAATGTATGAGATTGTTTTAAATAGTTTTGAATATACAAATAAGAAAAGTTGGAAAGAATGTTTAAACATGAAAGTAAACCACCAGTAGGTGGCGGCAGGTGACCGTTTCAATGAGCGAGCCACTGAGTCGATTCGTTCAAACGGCTGATTCATTCAAGAATTGAATAATTGAATTGAACTTAAATTGCTCATCTTTTGCTGCTCTGCGCTCGCCAGTGATAGCGCATTCACACCAGAAAGGTCACGCTAGACGTAGGTGGAAGTACCATCCCGAGCGAACGTGTGAGGGCTAATACAAACGCCCTTTACCAAAAAACACTCCATCTTCAACTTTAAAATCATCCGATATCGTTGTTTTACCTTCTTTTTTTTGCTACAGGGCATTTGTAAACACGGGGGCGACACTTCTGCCTACGTCTAGCGCAACGTTTTCGATATGATTGCACAATCACTGTCTCTTCTACTCACCACGGCTGCATTTATTTTATTAAAAATACAAAAAAAAACAGTAATATTGTGAAATATTATTCAAATGTAAAATAAATGTTTTCTATTTGAATATATTTTAAAATGTAATTTATTTCTGTGATGCAAAGCTGAATTTTCAGCATCACTACTCCGGCCTTCAGTGTCACATGATCCTTCAGAAATCATTCTGATATGATGATTTGCTGCTCAAGAAACATTTATGATTATTATCAATGTTGAAAACAGTTGTGTTAAAAAAAATTTTAGGATTCTTTGATGAATAGAGAGTTCAAAAGAACAGCATTTATCTGAAATAGAAAGCTTTTGCCATTTTCGATTAAATTTTCAGCTTTTTTTTAAATTAAGTGTCCGGAAACATTAAGTTTATTATTATGCTAAAATGCACTTCTTTTTCACAAGGGTATGGATCAATTATGAAACTATGACATATTTTGAAGCTTGAAAGCTTTGGTCCCCATTCACCTCATGGAAAAAGCGACCAGACAAAACACAAAACAGGGCAGTATTTTGTTCTTTTTTCTGTCTCTAGACAAAATGGCATGAATCCAACAGGGAGAAGAATACTACAGTTCCGTCAAGGATATACTTTTTTTTCATAAAGATCCCTTCATTCAGCCGGTGCAATGCGTTCAAAAATCTCTCTGCTGATAGCTTGGACACTTCATACATAACAAGCCACAAGAGATCTCAGTGTAAAGTTTGAGCCTTTTGATGCTGATGCATTCATGAAATGAAGCTATTTCAGGTTTTCATTTTCTGCTTTAATTTTTTTTTGCCAACATGTGAGATTGCCACATTAGCTTTTGTACCCACTCAAGGCCACTCATTCAAAACGCCTGACGTCAATCTTGCCGTCACAAAATCCGAACAGAATGCGTTTGAACACTGAAATTACTTCAGTAAGCTTCATGGACAATAGAGACTAAACTAACACTGAGGAAAATGATCAGTGTGGTAATGACGGTTTAAGCAGTGAGTAGAAAAGTGCTACCAAGCAACTTGTTTAGCTAAAAAAAATAGAATTGCTGTAGAATCATATTTTACAGTCCTTCCAGAAAAATGCGGCTTTTTTTGTGATTGTTGCGGGCAAAAATCCTTGATTATGCAGCACGTTTTCTTAAAAAATGCGATGGAAAATGCGCGATATTTATGCAATTTTATGCGATAAAACTTGCAAAAACTGCGGTTTGATGTAAAAGAGAAAAAAAGCTAATATTTTTGATTGAATATTTAAGTTCTCATCTTGTTTTATTGAAGACCTTAATAAACACATAGCTCAATTTGGACCGATTTCAAAACAATGCATCATGAAGCTTCGAAGCGTTATGAAACAGCGAGTCGATTCATGATTCGGATCACGTGTCAAACTGCTGAAATACGTGACTTTGGCGATCCGAACCACTGATGCGACTCACTGATTCATAACGCTTCAAACCGCTGAATCGACTCACTGATTCATAACGCTTCAAACCGCTGAATCGACTCACTGATTCATAAAGCTTCGAAGCTTCATGATGCTGTTTTTTGAAATCGGTCAATACACCGGGAAACTGCTTTGGGCGGTCTTTTGCTGTTATTTTTGTTGGCAAATGGGAATTTGCGTGCTTCATCATGGTTTCACCGATATCTATGGTTTCAACACGGGGGTTTGCAGCTTTTCGATGACGTTCATGTCGGGTAATTACGTCACTTCAAAACGTTCCCATGGCAATAGGGGGAAATGGCGGCTCTTGTGTGAAGTAAACAAACATTTTTCAACTTTCTGCTAATATATATATGACTTTTTTGCAACGAAAATGCGGGGATTATGAAATCATGCTAGCCCTGCATATTTTGCACGCGGAAATAGGTAATTTACGCGGCGAAAGTGCGGCGTATTTGAAAAAATGCGGTCCCCGCATAAATATGCGGACTTTGGCTGATTATGCATTAAATCACGCGATCGCATAATCGCGTTTTTCTGGAGGGACTGATTTTAGAACATTCTCATAATACCCTTGCAAAATTAAGTACATTTTAGCATATTTTAAAACAGCACTTTTTACAGAAATATATTTTAAAAGAATAGCATTAAGTGTGAACTAAACGTAATGATTTGGACAATTATTTTAATGTTAATTGAAACAAAATAAAATTGAAACGTATTGCAGTTTTAATTTATATTACATGCAATTAGCTGATCATTAGAGAGAACATTTAGTTTCATGGTAAACTAAAATATACTTTAACATCATTATTTAAACTTTTATGTATTTAAATATATTTCGTAAAATTAGTAATGACAAAGTTATAATTGAGTACATTTAAAGTATATATTATTGTAATATAGTTAATAACACAGCATAGTCAAAACCATGTGCTTTAATATGTTAATCATCGCATCAAAATATGTTTACCTCTTTAAAGCGCAACAGAAAATGATCAAACTGTAATTATTTAAAATGTACTGGTAACACTTTACAATAAGGTCCCATTAGTTAACATTGATGCATTACCAATGAGCATGTTACGCCCCGTCTAGGGGAAAGGGTGCAACATGAAAACTCTGAAAAAGCAGTGTATTTGAACAAAGATGAATTTATTGATTTAAATTTGGGACTTTAGATTCAGGAGCTGAAATAACAAACTTCCTTGTTTTTAATCCTCTTTCTTAAACCCTAAACCGAAAAGGAAAATACAATATACAAACCTAACTCCCTAACCAAAAACAACAAAGATCAAAAACAGTTTACAATAAACAAAAATGGCGTCAGACTCAAATTATCACTATTTATTTACAATATATTTACAACCAAACTGAAAAGGGCAGTCCAGATCAGTGTCAGATAAAAGGCAAAGGGTCAAATATACCAACAAAGTTCCTCAGATACAAACTGTCAGGATCCTGCCCTGACAGTCTTGTCTGTTTTGTCCTTGTTTAGTGTTTCTTTGTTTGTCTTGTGCTTGAGCACATGGCTGTGTCTTTGTTTGTGTGTTCCTCTTGTCCTGCTTCCTCGTTTCCCTTTACCACGCCCCCTTGTTTAGTCATTGTCCTTGTTTCACTGATTGTGCTCACCTGACCCTCATGTGCTCTGGTCCCTTTATATTGTGCTTCTTTCCCTCATGTCCTTGCTGGTTCGTTGCGTTTGTGTGCATTCGTTGTCTGGCTTATCTTGTCCTTGTGATAGCCAAGTTATAGTTCTTAGCCTTATTTTCCCTAGCCTTATTTTTTGGTTTTCTCTAGCTTTGATTTTGGTTTTCTCTAGTTCAGTGGTCTTATTTTTCCTCTCTCTAGTTTCCTGCAAGGTTGCAATTTGTTTTTTTGAACTTTTTTTCTTTGTTTCTAGTTCCAGTCTTTTATTTCTAGTATTTATTTAGCTCCTCTTGTTTGTTATAGTTTATTATATCTCTTTTTTTTGTTTTCTTTTTAGATTTCTGATACTTAGTTGTAGTTTCTATTCTTAGGTTTTATTTTTGCTCTTGTTTATCTCTTGTTGTCTTGTGTTGGTTCCTTCCCTGTGTCCTGAGTCTCCCTTGGCCACGGTCTCTTTCCCTGGAAGTCAAGACGGGAGCTGATTCTGGGAGAGGACATCAAGTCTCCGGTTCCTGGTGTTCCTGCCTGTGTTTTCCCACCATCTGCCTGGTGTTGCCTCCCAAGCCATCCTCAAGTTCATGGTCTCCCTGGACTGGTCTCAGTGGTCATCCTCCCTGCCTGTCATCGTGGTGTCTGTCCCCTGCCCTGCTGTTTGAATTCACACCTTGTCACTTCCTTGTTGTGCCCTGTCTAGAGTCTTGTTAAATAAAGTCTTCATTGTTCACTCTGCATCTGGGTCCTAAGTTTCAGAAGTCCTGACACAGTGTTCAATTTCAACAAACAGGCAATTCTCACAGTCTCTAATATTAACACTGTCTCCTAACACACAAACAAACTCTGCACTATACAGGTCACATCTCTCAAAACACAAGATCCCTGGGTCTCTGGGTAGAGGAAGTGATGACATGAATTGTTGTCAACATTAGTTAATAAAACAGATACAGATACAACTGTATTAGTAAACATTAAAATGAACATTAACTCAGATTCATAAGAAATGCTTTAGAAGTATGTTTTCATTGATGTTTAGCTAATGTTAACAAGTGGAATCTTATTGTTAAGTGTAACCAATGTACAAAATGTAAAACCTTTAATTTGACATGGCTACTTTTTAAAAGTGTACTTAAGTTTGTTAAGAAACACAGGCCTGGTTTCACAGAGATGGCTTAGATTAAGCCAGGTTTAGGCCAGTTCAATTAGGACATTTAAGTAGCTTTTATAAACGTGCCTTAGAAAAAATGTTCATCTTGAGACAAAACAAAGGCACATTGTAATGGTCATATTTTAAGATATAGCAGTGCAAATTGCTTTCAGTTAAATCAGCTCAAACATGCATTTTAGTCTGGGACTAGCTTATTGTCTGTGAAAGGGCTATGTGATGAAAATGCACTTTCTTTAAGTACACCACAAGTGCACGTTCAGTAAAATTAGCACACTTCTTTATTGTATTTTTTATCAGATGACCTAATTAGACCCACTATGCAGATGCAATCCAAAATATTTGTAAAACACATAAGAGCAAGAATACGATAAATGACGCCTCAGTATTCATTCCACAGCCTGCACCGCTCAATCAATAGCAATAGTTATGGCTTCAGCTATAATATGTAGTCTGTACCAGTATTGATCCAGCCCTGCTTCACAGCCCATGCAGCATTGCCGTCCGCTGGCACAAACTCTTGTGTCAGAGGTAACATTGGTGCTCTTTACTGAATGATGAAATTAATGCAAATGTTTGCACATGTGTTTTTGCATTGTGTGCAACTCCAAACTCACAAGCAAAAAAATGTTTTATGAGTTATTGTCCTCAGTAACACTTTGCATTGCGATTAAGAAAAATCGAAACTTCATGCTTTTCGCGGGAGAACATTGTTTGGTTGTGCTTCGGTTCTGCGCGAATAATATGGTTATCACTGCATAAAACATTCACTGGCTTAAAGGGAAGCGCAGAGGATAGAGCAAAACAAAACAGTCGGTCACAAATTAAAAGAGTAAAACGAGACTTTTTTACTGGAAGCCAGTGATTATAGTTTATAAAGTTATAAATATGGACATTTTTCTTACAAAAATGCATCGCTTTGCTTCAGAAGGCCTTTATTAACCCCCTGGAGTCATATGGATTACTTTTATGATGGATGGATGTGCTTTTTTGGGCTTCAAAAAAATGTTTACCATTCACTCCCATTATAAAGCTTGGAAGAGCCAGGATAATATTTAATATAACTGTGATTGTGAAACAACTGAAAAACAGCGTTGATTCTCTCAATACTGTCTGTTTGTTTTAATGACTGAGAAATCTCTTCAGATGATTCAGTGAGAGAGCAGTCCAAACTAATTCAAGTGGATTTAGGCCGTTTCGTTTGACCCATTCATAATTTAGAACATAATTTAAGCATCAAAATGTGTGCACTGCGCAGTTCAGTTACTCAGTTTAACTTCTTGAACCTAATGCTGTTAAAATGAATACACAAATTTTTAAATATCCTTATTCTTAAATATCCACATAAATAAAAAATTGTTTGTCAATAGCACCCCAGTTAATGTATCCCCAGGCCTCGCACGTCACGTTCGCAGAGGTAGTGTTTTATGTTTACAAAAAATATGTTTACAAAAAATAGTGTAACTTTAATTAGTTTGTTCACTAAACGCAACATGTCTCACTCAACCAATAAATTATTGTCAAGTCAACCACAGATTCAGCAAATTAGCATTTAGAAATGCAAGACATTTTAATTGGTCGCCATTTCATACAGTGAGGAAAATAAGTATTTGAACACCCTGCTATTTTGCAAGTTCTCCCATTTAGAAATCATGGAGGGGTCTGAAATTGTCATCGTAGGTGCATGTCCACTGTGAGAGACATAATCTAAAAAAAAAATCCAGAAATCACAATGTATGATTTTTTAAACTATTTATTTGTATGATACAGCTGCAAATAAGTATTTGAACACCTGAGAAAATCAATGTTAAAATTTGGTACAGTAGCCTTTGTTTGCAGTTACAGAGGTCAAACGTTTCCTGTAGTTTTTCACCAGGTTTGCACACACTGCAGGAGGGATTTTGGCCCACTCCTCCACACAGATCTTCTCTAGATCAGTCAGGTATCTGGCCTGTCGCTGAGAAACACGGAGTTTGAGCTCCCTCCAAAGATTCTCTACTGGGTTTAGGTCTGGAGACTGGCTAGGCCACGCCAGAACCTTGATATGCTTCTTGCAGAGCCACTCCTTGGTTATCCTGGCTGTGTGCTTCGGGTCATTGTCATGTTGGAAGACCCAGCCTCGACCCATCTTCAATGCTCTAACTGAGGGAAGGAGGTTGTTCCCCAAGATCTCGCAATACATGGCCCCGGTCATTCTCTCCTTAATACAGGCAGTCGCCCTGTCCCATGTGCAGAAAAACACCCCCCAAAGCATGAGGCTACCACCCCCATGCTTCACAGTAGGGATTGTGTTCTTGGGATGGTACTCATCATTCTTCTTCCTCCAAACACGTTTAGTGGAATTATGACCAAAAAGTTTTATTTTGGTCTCATCTGACCACATGACTTTCTCCCATGACTCCTCTGGATCATCCAAATGGTCATTGGCAAACTTAAGACGGGCCTTGACATGTGCTGGTTTAAGCAGGGGAACCATCCGTGCCATGCATGATTTCAAACCATGACGTCTTAGTGTATTACCAACAGTAACCTTGGAAACGGTGGTCCCAGCTCTTTTCAGGTCATTGACCAGCTCCTCCCGTGTAGTTCTGGGCTGATTTCTCACCTTTCTTAGGATCATTGAGACCCCACAAGGTGAGATCTTGCATGGAGCCCCAGTCCGAGGGAGATTGACAGTCATGTTTAGCTTCTTCCATTTTCTAATGATTGCTCCAACAGTGGACCTTTTTTCACCAAGCTGCTTGGCAATTTCCCCGTAGCCCTTTCCAGCCGTGTGAAGGTGTACAATTTTGTCTCTAGTGTCTTTGGACAGCTCTTTGGTCTTGGCCATGTTAGTAGTTGGATTCTTACTGATTGTATAAGGTGGACAGGTGTCTTTATGCAGCTAACGACCTCAAACAGGTGCATCTAATGTAGGAGAATAAATGGAGTGGAGGTGGACATTTTAAAGGCAGACTAACACGTCTTTGAGGGTCAGAATTCTAGCTGATAGACAGGTGTTCAAATACTTATTTGCAGCTGTTCATACAAATAAATAGTTAAAAAAATCATATATTGTGATTTCTTTTTTCTTTTTTTTTTAGATTATGTCTCTCACAGTGGACATGCACCTACGATGACAATTTCAGATCCCTCCATGATTTCCAAGTGGGAGAACTTGCAAAATAGCAGGGTTTGCAAATACTTATTATCCTCACTGTATATGTCTCTTATATAAAGAGAGCTTGGGAAATCTTACAAACAACAACATTACATTCAATAATTTTATACAACACAAACCTCATTCAATAAGCAAAAATATTAGCTCATAACAGCACCAAAAACCACACATCAAATAAAAAACAGTGATGGCAACATCAACAGCATAATAACAAATGCAGCAAACAGCAAAAGAATAAGCCTAGAACACCAACTGCATAAATTAGTCATGCAGCAGTGCATGCTGGGAGCTCGCAAATCAGCAACATTATTCAATACGAGCTTGCTTGTTTAGACAACTAGGAGCTGTGAAATATTGTTGGTCCAACGTGTGATTCGAAGTAATTAATTCCTTAGTATCTGTGATTCAATAAGCCCTGTATGCTCGATAAACCACACAGATTACTAAGGATGAGCTCATTTAGAGTATAAGTGCATATGCAGATGAGTGTCCGGTGTGTTTATCTCACAACAACCTATTGAGTCAATACGCTGTGAACCCTTGGCATACCAGAGTCAACAATAGTTTGATGTTAATAGAAATAATATTTTTAAATCAAATAGGCTTCAATGCACTCCCTTAGTTCAGCATTTTTGAATATACTCTGTATATCCTTGTAAGAAAAAGAATTAGGGCCTAAACTTTAGCATACATAAAAAGTAGGCTACTTATTACAGAAATAATATTTATACTTAAGCGTAAATTGGACATAAATTGGACAGTTTTTGGACTCTTAATTGTATGTTGTTTTCAATTAAATGACAATGTATTATTGTTTACATTATATTAAATGCAGCTGGAAGTAGGACTTAAGTACATCTTTATATGAAATTTCATAATTACATATTCTGCCGAATGTACTTGGAAAAGCATTTGGAAAATTGAGAGTTCACCTGAGTGGTCCAAGACCCTAGGACTTGTGTCGCACTTGAACCATGAATGCAAACAAAAAAATTGAATGGATTCGAGGAGTTTTGTGGTTGAAATTATAAAAAAGTAACAAATCCTTCCCTCGCAAGTCAATTTAGGAATGAATGGAATGTGAGGAATGCTTAAGTACACATAGAAAAACCTACAAATGCTCAAAATTCGAAATAAAATTATTTTATAATGTCTACATGGCCCCATTTACACCGCATGGTTCAAGTGACCCAATTCCGATTTTTCCCTCTCGTGTGGCACAGATTGGATATGACATGTGAACGTGTAAGCAGGGGGAAAAAATGCATGAATTCCGATATCCTCCGATCGGATTCAGGCCTCACTCATATGTGGTAATAAATCTGATATGATTCAGATACGTGCATTTGCGCCTGCCATGCAAGCGGTCAAATCAGATATTCCCCAGTAAATGCGAGTCGTAGGTCATTGAAAAAGGGACGGATGTGAATGACGTCAACTCAGGTGGACATGAACTGCGATCACATGAGCTCTCCTCTTTTTTCTCCATTTTACGAGAACAATTTTTTGCTGACCTTTAAAGAGTGCAGATAGCAAAACATTGAATAATCATTTAGTCTGCATCCATTGCATATCGCACCATTTTACTTACTTTTCCGGGTCAGAACGTCTTGGGCTGTTTCGCCAGTGTATAGTGTAAATGCAAATAATGGATAAGGGCAGTGTTGGGGAAAGTTACTTTGAAAAGAAATGTATTACAATATTGCGTTACTCCCTTAAAAAGTAATTGAGTTACTTAGTTACTTTTTAAGAAAAGTAATGCGTTACGTTACTTTTGCATTACTTTTTCTCACCTGGGCTGGGCTTGTTTTTGGGGTTTTTTTATAACAAAAAAGTTATATTTTTGTAAAGACCTCTTCATACCAAAATTGAAATAATAAGCCCCAGGCTGAGGTAAAAATGCAAATTCACGCATGAACAGTAGAGGGCGCAGCTCTCAAGACATTGGTAAATTAAAAATAAAGGTAGCTTAAATGCATAAAAATGGTTGTTTTATTTAACATTTCATTATTGGAGGTTTGCATAGTATTCTGATTTTGTATTTGACTGATTTTATTCATTTTGAGGAGTACTGAATCTTTATTGTGCAAAAGATAAATAAATGCTCACATTTAGTCTAGAACTACAATAACCATCGTGTTTACACACAACGCCTCTGCACTTATTTTTCTCAACATGGGGGCAGGAGAGCTGTCAGTCAAATTAATGTGAAAAAGTAACTTGCATTACTTTTTTGAAAAAGTAACTCAGATATTTTGTTGTAAATTTGAAAAGTAATGCGTTACTTTACTAGTTACTTGGAAAAAGTAATATTATTACGTAACTCAAGTTACTTGTAATGCGTTACCCCCAACACTGGGAGAGTTTTGTGACCAGGAACGCGCTGCTCACGTGGTCCGTAACATGATAGTATGCTGTAAATAAAATGTCATATGCTTGGTATGATAAGAATAAATGCTGCCTTAAATAACGTCCCA
Source organism: Romanogobio albipinnatus (assembly GCA_023566225.1). Lineage (NCBI taxonomy): Eukaryota > Metazoa > Chordata > Actinopteri > Cypriniformes > Gobionidae > Romanogobio > Romanogobio albipinnatus. The sequence continues at coordinate 69,895,076 of CM042239.1, read as the reverse complement.
ATTCAAAGGTTTACGGGCTTTTCTTCTTTTTATTATTTGAGCGGAGATAAAATATATTGATCTTGTAAATACACTCTAAAAAAAAAAATGTTCTATATGGCACCAAAAATGGTTTTTCGTCGTAATCATAGGGGAACCACTTTTGGTGCTATATAGCACCATATCTTAACATGTTCTGTATATGGTAGCGGTGCTATATAGCACCTTAGTTAGCGGTGCTATATAGCACCTTAGTCAAAGAACCGGTGAAGAACCTCTGAAGAACCAAAATTTGTGCTATATAGCACTTAAAAAGGTTCCCCTATGATTACGAGCCAAGAACCATTTTTGGTGCCATATAGAACCTTTTTTTTTTAGAGTGTACTTGCCAGCATTTAAAGAAATACAAGTCTAGAAATGGATCCAAATTACAGCGAAGCGCAACCGTACGGCACTCTGCAGTGGTCAAAAAGGATATAAACAGTGAATTTTGAAGTGATATATTCTTGAAAACTCAGATGTGGATTCGGACAGCAATTAAATGACCACACGACCTTGGTGTTTGTCTAAAAGCAGTAGGTAATTCGGCCGGCGATTTTTATGGGGGTGGTGGGAGACGAACGGCAATAAAATCACTGACTAGCCCCTGTAAATGATGACAATACCTTCCGACCCCACGAGAAACAATTGCCGTCCGAATAGGAATTTCGTCTGAGGTAAAAATTTGATTGCAGCGGTCATTAATCGGCTGCCGGTGAACATTTCAAACTCAAAGACCTTTTAGGATTTGCTAAATTTGTCTCAGACGGCCAAATCGTGGCCAAAATCGCACATGGGCACCCGGCTTAAGTGTTCATGAGGCATACTCACAGGAACGTGCGCAGGGTAATGGCCGAGCTCAGTATTTTGACTGAATAATACGGTTTCTTTCTCGCAAAACCTTATAGAATGCCTCCATGGTGGTCTCACTGTATCATTGCGTGATACTTTTGTATCATTTTTGTAATATTTTAGCCTGGTTGCTATTCACTGCCATTTTATGGAAGAGCACGTGTAAGACTATTTTGGTAACACTTTACAATAAGGTTGTATTAGTTAACATTAACATGAACTAGCCAAGAACAACACCTCTGTTCAGCATTAGTTCATCTTTGTTAACGTTAGTTAATATAAATTCAGCGGTTCGTTCATGTTAGTTCACAGTGCATTTACTAATGTAAACAAGATTTTAATAATGCATTAGTAAATGTTGAAATTAATATTAACAAAGATAAATAAATCTTTATAAGTGCAGTTCATTATTTGTTCATGTTAACTAATGTAACTAATGTTAACTAATGAACCTTATTGTAAAGTGTTACCACTATTTCTAACATTTTTATTTTCATTTCAGGGTGAACTATCCCTTTAAGAAACATAAGCGGACTGTCGTTAAGTAAACTTAAGGGGCATTTTATAAGTTTAATTAATATTAATATTAGCCTATATTATCTGCGAGTACACTTTTTAAAATGTATATATTTCGTACAATTAATCACACTTCTTTTCCACAAGGGTAGTCATCATGACTAATACAACATTTAGGTTACAGCAAATCACTATCTCAGGCCTGTGGGTCTGCTGGCATAGAGTTCAGTCTAATTTGCAATGAAATTAATCATATGTGACAAAGCATAGGATTTAGCTTCTCACCCATACAGCTGAAGATAAATTACTCATAATGGCAAGCATTTGAAGTGAGTATAATTCATGTAAGCAGCAGTGAGAACAATTTATTATGTTTGTATAGGAGAGTAACAGATTTAATGCATAATTGTGTCCATAGTTTCTCACTTAAACGTGTTTCATTGGATCTGAGCTCTTTTGTCCTCTGCTGTGACACAAAACCAATAAACCCTTGTCTCTAATTGTATTTATGGGCTTTTAATAGCGTTTTTCTGACTTGAATTAAAGGGAGGGTCACTTTGTAAGCAGCATTACTGAAAAAAGGCCCATCTCACTGAATAGCTGCTATCAATCATCTCCTAAACTCTGAAAGAGCACAACATAAACGCAAAATTATACTCAAGATCTATTCAAACCATTTCAGTGGGCCATGAATCATAAACATTATATTTAGATAAACAACGTGTTTTGATTGTGTTCAGCAGATGTGGATGATGGAGGTTTTTATTCAAAAAAAGAATGACTTGACAATGACTTTTAAATCTTAAAATAACGTTATTATCTGGATTGATTCAAATAAGAAAGAGCAGATACATAAGGAAGGAAAATCATTAAAAAGTCACTGACCCCATCTGCTGGTTAATGTTGATAGTACCTCAGTTCAGCTCAGTCGGCATCATATAATAGGCTATAGGGGTTGCCAGGTCTGTGCAACAAAACTAGCCCAATTGCTAGAACTTCAACTATCGGGAAAAAATCATAACAACCCTACAAGTATCTAGGCGAATCAAACAATCATAGTTGGTTAAAGGCACAATATGTAAGTTTTTTCTTTTAATATCCAAAAACCACTAGAACAGTGTTATTTAGTTGAATTGTGTACTTGCATTATCCCAGAGGATGATTTCAAATGATTTTAACCAGGACACTGGCCATGTCCTTGCGTCGTCTATCAATAGCCGTGTTTCCACTGCAGGAACTTTGGGGTGGTACTCGGTGTGTTTCGACCGCGTTAACCAGGGTCTAAATGAAGTTCCGGGTAAATATTTCCCCCTCCAAACGGCCCTGCTCGCGAGGTAGTACTTTTTCAAAGTTCAGGAACTTTTGGGGGTAGGACTTGGGCGCTGAACATGCTGATTGGTTGAGCTTGCAGCATTTTATTTCAACCAGCATTTTTAAAAGTCTTTTGCGAGGTTCGTTCTGCGTTCAGTAAATATCAATCTTGCTCTTTCTGTACGATGGCGCACATTCGTCTCAGCCATTTCACGGTCAATGTCCGTAATAGCTGATAATAACATACATTGTCTTATTTTAAATATAGCTTTACGAGCTTTCAGAATATGCTTTAGTATCAGTGCTCGTCTCTTTTCCGCCGTTTTGTAAAACCTCTTTAGTAAACCAATACATAACCAGCAAAATCAGCGCTGCTTGAATCTTCTCCACTTGTTATTATTGTTGCAGACTAAGGCCCTGTCCCAAATGGCACCCTAAACCCTCATGGTCTTCCTCTGAGTCCAGACTAATTTGCCTAATCTTCACTGTACTTTAAACCGCAGTGGAAACGCAGACAGTATCAGGTCTGGTGGAAAAAAAGTTCCTGTAAAAAAGGTTCCTGGTACAAATTGTTCCGGGTAATTTCGGTGGAAACCATTGAAACACCAAAGACGCTTTAATATATTATGTTTTATTAGACAAGGGAACAACTGTTTGGAGACGTTTATAGACAGAAAACGAATTATAGTAGTAAATAGATCAACCTGTCTAGTCTTATTGTTTGAATCTCGTTTTCTTGATTTTCCGCTACTGCATGTTTTCACCATAAAAAGCTAATTTTGTCAAGAGTCTAACTATAAGGCCGGTTTCACACTGTACGCGTTAGCAGAGCGTAAGCAGAGCATATTTTTTTTGGCGCCCATGTTAACAGATTAGGGTGCGGATCCACTTGTCCGTGCAATATTTCTGTCGGTGCAGTATTTCCACTTTATTACTATGGATAACGTCAAGCGACTTTAACGCGCCCGCAAAGCATCCCAGGAAGGTGGCGCTGCATTTGAAAAATCAACGCCCATCAACGTACACAAGAGGGGAAGCCACAACACCACGCATCAGTCGTGTCGCAAATGTGGATCTATACCGTTCCCCCAGTCTCCATGTGCTCTACTTCTATTGGATAGTCGCGTCACATTCAATCGATTCATTTGCATAAAGATGGGCATCGGCCAGCTTTTTTGACGCGCATCATTTTTTCAAATGCAGCGCTGCCTTCCCGGGATGCTTTGAGGGCGCATTAAAGTCTTCCACTGGCAGTAATATCAACACACAAAACTTTAGCCAAGCATTGATTGAAGTGGTGTAAAGCATGCCGCCACTGGACTCTGGAGCAACTGTAAGGTATGGGTGAGGAAATGTAATGTTCTCACTGCTAGTGGCTGTTTTCAGGGTTTGGGCTTGGCCCATTTCTTCCAGTGAAGGGATATCTTAAAGGATTAGTTCACCCCAAAATGAAAATTTCCAGATAATTTACTCACCCCCATCTCATCAAAGATGTTCATGTCTTTCTTTCTTCAGTCGAAAAGAAATTAAGTTTTCGGAAGAAAGGTCCAAATCAATGCAGTTTCAAAGGGCTTTGAAGTGCTTCAAATGGTACTGCGCGATCCCAGATGAGGAATAGGGTCTTATCTAGCGAAACCATTGGCCATTTTCAAAAAAAAGCTTTAGGTTAAAAAGTATATTCATTTTTATTTAATTTTTTTGAAAATGACCGATGGTTTTGGTAGATAAGACTATTCCTCAGCTGGGATCGCACAATACCATTTGAAGCACTTCAAAGCCCTTTGAAACTGCATTGATTTGGACCTTTTGGTTACCTGGAATGTTTCCTCGAATTTCTTTTCGACTGAAGAAAGAAAGGCATGAACATCTTGGATGAGATGGGGGTGAGTAAATGATCAGGAAATTTTCATTTTGGGGTGAACTAATCCTTTAATCCTTCAGCATACCAAGACATTTTGGACAATGCTATGCTTCCAACATTGTGGGAACAGTTGGGGAAACCTAGTTTCTGTTCCAGCATGACTGTGTCTCAGTGCACAAAGCAAGGTCTGTAAAGACATGGTTGGATGAGTTTGGTGTGGAAGAACTTGACTGGCCGCCACAGAGCCATGACCTCAACCCCATCAAACTCTTTTGGGATTGAACAGGACCGGAGATTGCAAGCCAGGGCTTCTCATCTAACATCAGTGCCTGATCTCACAAATGCTCTACTGGATGAATGGGCAAAAAGTTCAACAGAAACACTCCAAAATCCAAAATCTCATGGAAAGCCTTCCCAGAAGAGTGGAAGCTGCAATGGGGGGAACCACTCCATATTAATGTCTGATGTAGAGTTCTAAGTCCTGGAAAACACGTGGGAAATTAGAGAAAATGTCAAATGTCCTGGAAAAATTGTTGTAGGCCTGGATTTTTTTTCTTTTTCTAAAGTTAAAAACAAAGAGTTTATCACTGGCCCAAAACAATTACCGTTGGTTGCAGAAACTTTTTATCTCACAATTCAAAAAAATATATAAACTCACAATTGCGAGTTATAAAGTCAGAATTGTTTTAAAATTTCTCAATGTTATTTTGTTCCTGATTTATGTTATGATTATTTTCATTAAAATCTCTCTGCATTTGGATCCCTCATCTCTGTTTGCCGTCTTTGATTCCCGATATTTGTGACAGGGCGACCGACCCTAAATGGATCCAGCGGGGAGATTAACGCTTCTCTGTCAAAGAGAGCACAGCACTGAGGACTATGTGCTGGAATTTTGTCACTGCTTTGGAGCACACCTTAACAGTAAAGGTCCAGCGCTGGAAAGCTTTTCTAATATTAACGTGGGTCTTAAAGCTCTTTCCTGATCATAACCCTTCATTTTCCTGTGATATTCTTAAGCCGCGTTTCCACCGCAGGAACTTTCCCCAGGAACTAGGGACTTTGGGGTGGTACTCTGTGTGTTGCCACCGCAGGAACCAGGGTCTAAATAAAGTTCTGGGTAAATATTTCCCCCTCCAAAAGTTCCTGGTACAAATTGTTCCGGGTAATTTCGGTGGAAACAGGGCTTTAGAGAGTTTTTCTCTTTTGTAATGTCTCTCAGGCATCTCTCTTTCAACAGTCTTTTTTTCTACAAATCTCCCTCTTGCTCGTTCTCTCTCCTCCATCGTCATAGGCCCCCTAATGCTGATTGACTACACGTTTGTTTTTTGTGTCTGGTTGTGTCCGACCAATTTTCAAACAGCGTTTTTCAAATATCGCTGACCCCCCCCTTTAAAAGATTTGCAAAAGGAAAATAAAGTGGTTTAATTTGCAACGCTCTTTTTATTCTGCGTTTCAGTCAAGTGTGAGTTTGCAATACTGTTTCCCCTTTGCGCTTCACTTTTCTGTGCGTTTCACTTTGTGGCACTGTTTTGACAAACTGGGGCGTGTTCAGCTGACATGGTCACGCCTCCCTCCGTGTGACATCATCTCCTCGAGACGCAGATCAGCACAGATGAAGGCACCTTGGCAGAGAGGCATGCGGGTTGTACTCGTTTCCTTGTACTCACACTTTTACTAGCATTAAAACGGGCATAGTTTTGTTTTGTTACGACTAAATGTGTATTAAAAGCATTTGCTTAAGTTAGAGATCATGTTAAAGTGGTGTTTATTATTAGCTGTGGACTACTGGCTAACGCGAACTGAAAATAGTCATCGAGGAGATGATGTCACACGGAGAGAGGCATGACCATGTCAGCTGAACACGCCCCAGTTTCTTGACTCCACCCCCCACGTCAAAACAGTGCCATGAAGTTAGACGCACAGAAAAGTGAAGCGCAAAGGGGAAACAGTATCGCAAACTCACACTTGACTGAAACACAGAATAAAAATTAAACCACTTTATTTTCCTTTTGCAAAATTTATTTTTTCTCTCAGTACTTTATTTTTCTTTTGCAATTCTTTATTTTTGTTTGCAAAACTTTATTTTCTTTTGCAATATTTTATTCTTTTGTAAATCTGTCTGACGTCGTCGACGCGCCAGTTATGCTTTTTTTGTAAATTAAATACGGAAGGCTGTCCGCCGGAAGCTAGATATTTTACTTTATAATGTTAAATATTTATATTTTTCTTACAAAAACCCATTAATTTGATTCAGAAGGCCTTTATTAACCCCCTGGAGCCGTGTGGATTACTTTTATAATGGATGGATACACTTTTTTGGGCTTCAAAAAAACCAGGACATTTTTTTAATATATATAACTCAGTGTGTATTCGTCTGAAAGAAGAATGTCATATACACCTAGGATGACTTGAGGGTGAGTAAATCATGGGCTAATTTTCACTGTTGGGTGAATTATCGCTTTAAGACTAACAACTTAAATTTTGATTTTATGGGGACTTTAAAGATTAAGAAGGCACTGAATTAAAATAAAATATAAGAAATAAGAAATTAATAAAAAATAATGAGGTGCATGGATATATAATGAATAATAAACACTGCAATATTCCATACAAATAAGATGATTCATGGCATGGGCGTCGGAACCATTGTATGTGGGTGGGAAAGACCCACTCACTTTTTACGATCAATGATATTGGACCCACTCACTTTTATCGTCTCTAACATTCAGCACATGTCTGTTTACCTACCCCTAATCGATAAACACTTATTATTAAACACATATTAGATGCTTTATTTCCACTTTTCTAATATTTTCTTCATTTTTTTTTAAATAAATGCCTTTCCGATCTGATATGTAATGGGAAAAGGGAGAAGATCGAGCTCGGTGAAAGGCGGACTCGAACCACGGGTCGATTTGTGTCAAAACTAGATGTCGTGCATCTTTCCCCTACACTACTGCTGTTCTCAATGATATGGCGATTTCCGTAATTTTGTCTTTCCGAACTATACGTTTAGCAAGCAAAGCGGAATATTTGTACTTAATGTAATTGGCATCTACTCCAGTAAAAAAATTCTGAGGACCCACCCACATTCATGGTGACTTTAAAGGTCCCGTTCTTCGTGTTTTTTTGAAGCTTTGATTGTGTTTACAGTGTGCAATATAACATGTGTTCATGTTTCGTGTGTAAAAAAACACAGTATTTTTCACACAATTTACTTATCTGTACACCGCTGTTTTCACTGTTCTAAAAACGGCTGATGAGTTCCTTGTTCTATGAAGTCCCTCCTTCAGAAATACGTAACGAGTTCTGATTATGCCAGCGGTTCCCGCGTTGTGATTTGACCGCAGCTTAGCGAACGTGGCACGGTTCCTGTGTTGTGATTCGACAGCAGCTTAGCGCACGTAACTTGCACGGAAAGGTCACGCCTCTTAACGGGAGATATATGCGCTCAATGATCTCTACAGCGTCCCTGGGAAAGCCAAACAAAGGTGATTTGACTCCGGGATGATAATAACAGTGTCTCGACGACATGGCGACAAACACAGTCAAACGCAACAATTCCTTTTCTCCACGCGACACGTCCTCTTCTCCACGTGTGACAGCAACAAGACCACGCCCCCTTTTTTCGCGTATTCTTGTGGGCGGAGGTTAGTCTGTTCTACTGTTCTACTGACGTAATTAATGAAGGAAGTACCAGGATGTAGTAGTCCAAGCCGGCCGTTCGCTGTAGGCTTTGAAAGGGAACTTCTGTTAAATAAAATATCTCGCTTGGCATTGAACTTTGAGCTTTATAATTTTACAGGTATTATTTATGCTCTAACAGCAACATTACACACTAACTAAAGTTTGAACAATGGGATCACGAAGAACGGGACCTTTAACGAAGTAAATGATTCAATGACTCGCTCAAAAGACTCGTCGCCACCTACTGGCGAAACGATGACCTGCAGGGAAGAAAACACTGAACGAATCTCAGCGGAACTTTTTGATAAGCGAGCTCGACTCACTGAGGAGAATCAAAATCCCCACAACCACTTCTCGGCATCCTATTGTTTTGTTTTTTTTTGGTCAAGTGTAGGTGCAGTGAAACTTGATGATGACGCGCCATCCAGCAAGTTTGACGCGTCCGTGAATAAAGTTGCGGCTGTCCGTGACGTCAGACCTCACAGTTCTCCTCCTTATACCGGTGCGGCCAGTTATCGCAAGGCGCACTGTTCTTTAACCATACTATTATTAACGTTTAAGTACAACTCGTTTCCTTTTCTCATCTTTTTTCTTTTCCCTTTTGGTAACCCAACACCATTAAAGCTGAAGTTCTTTTAGAAAAGGTAAGATTATCCTGACTTACATTAGCCAGTGGGTTACGTTACTGCTGTAAAATGGCTCCGATTTGCTCGCATGTTCATCCTTTCTACCTTTACTAGAATAACCGCTTCCAGTCAGTCATCCAGATGAACTGGCCGCAGTTAAACCCAGAGTTTTAGTGCTGTGTGTGAGAGATACTGTGTGTTTATATGTTAATTGCTTGGCTGTACCGACTCGCTTTATGATCGCTTATGAGAAAATGGCGTCTTGGTTATTAAATCAGCTGTTCTCGCGCACCACCCTGCCGGTAAACCTCACGTTTGACTTTAAACCGGCGTATATATTTACACCAAGTGATTCCCTGTCAAACGTGATGCCTGGTTTCAGTCTCAAGTTGTTTATTGAGCTGATTTCAAACGTTGGATGCTCAAATCATGGCTGTTTTGTGTGTGTGATAATTAGCCTCAATGCTAATGGCACGAGAAGAGCTCCATGACAACCCAGTGTGATTTTATTTAATTGTTCATCATCGCCGTCGTCATAAAATGTTAATGACTTTACTGCTCATGTGCCAGCTTTATTGGTTGATTATAAATCTTTTAAATAAACACCATTTATAATACCACTCAAATGTGTTATGTGATAAACCTCTTTTGTGAAATCTGAGCTCATGGCAGAGGCCTTGTGCTTTGTTCAGATTTGATTGTTACATTTATACACATTGCCATTTTTCACAGTATCTGAGGGAACCCTTTAATCCCTGTTATATGTTTATATATATATATCTCTCTCTATATTATATCTAATAAATGAAGTGTTTTCCCCTCTCTTAGGCCGTGTTTCTACACCCCCACCCTTTCACTCTCATTCTTTTTGAGGATCTTTCATTGTCAAGCCGCCAAAGTGGAGAGTGTGATTGCAGAGGGGGGTGCTTCTCGTTTCAGGTACACATTTCACTTATTATACACTGTTTTTGATGGAGCTTCCGCCATTGAATTAAAGAACATGTACCTCATTCAGCTTCCTGAGGATGTGTGGTATAAGATGCTGGGTGGTGTGACCAAAAACGTATATCATGGTATTCAAAATTATACCGGTTTCGCGGTATATGACGGTATTATTTTCTTTCCTATGCATGACCGGGTGTTAACCGCATTTTGTACGGATTGAGAGCGGAAATATTGCAGTAGATTGATCAGAATGCCCTGTTTTACTGTCATCATGAGTGAATGTTGTAGAAAAATGTCATGCTAGAGTTAATACAGGTTTGCAAAGCCCCACAAAATGATGTTGGGGAGACGACAACCAACAAAACACAACTGCAACACACTCATTTCTAGGGATGCACGATATATCGGCAACATATCGTTATCGGCCGATAAATGATTATTTTTGATGTTATCGGTCCAATAAGAAAATTTGACCGATATAGTCAAGCCGATTAGATAATGTATTATTTCCTTCAGCTGAGACAGACGCGCTGTCCACCATAATGGGTTTTGAATTGCTCTAAATATGATTGGAATCACTTCGAAAAGGAAAACAGTTTTGTGCAACATGTACGGCACAAGTCTAACATATAATCTACATAAAATGATAATGAGAATACGGCTGTAAAAGAACGTTGTGTTTCAGCGCGTTTGTTGAGGGAAGAGCGTGCCCATGGAGTTACGCCTTCATGACAAGCACAGTCAAGTTCGCTTGTGCATTCACAGTGCTATTGTAAGTTGTCATATTATATTTATTATTCTGTGTATATAATCTCATATAGGATGCGTTTGGTTGAGTTAATTAACGATGCAGTAAAGCATTGTACCGGTCTTTAGCTTCAGCACTCGCATTCCAAACAGAAATGCACAGCATTAATAACTACTGGGACTGTCCTGTACATAACACTGTAATGAGAATATTTCTGTTATAAAACGTTGTGAATTCTTTGGGATTAGTTGTTGTTTCAGCACGCTATTGTGGGAAGCGTCCACAACGCATTCTGACCCGCAGAGTCAAATTTGCTTGTGCATTTGCATCATTTTAAGCATATGTTAGTCGGAATATTAAGTTTTTGTTGTATAAACATCTGATTAATGTCATATAGGATGCATTTCGTTTAGTCAATAACCTGCAGTGCTTCATTGTACCGGTGATCATCTTCAGTTTCAACGCGCGCTCTCAAACAGGGGAAGAGCATCCACAGGAGTTATAGGCCTTCACCTATGCGTGATTTTGTGCTAATATAAGTTGTAATATTATATTTATTTTGTATAAATATCTGATTGTTCTCATATATGATGCGTTTAGTTGTTAATTAACCTTCTAAGCGCTTCAGTTTGAGGTTGTTCGTTCGTTCATTCTCTCCAGCTTCAGCGCGCGCTCTCAAACAGCAACATCATTTAATAGACTAATATTAAAGATGTTTACTATTACTGTAATATTAAGCACTTTTTTTCAAAAACACAGAAGTGTTATTTTTAATAACTAGCACTTTTATTGTTCTCGTATCATATCCATCAACAATACGGTTTGATTAATTGTTTGCGTGAAAGCTATTTCATGTACTGCACTTGCATTCTGATTCTTTATTATGCAGCCTAAGCAAACTTGTTTGTATTATTTAGGTATATTATTTTTATTTTTTGGTAACATTAAATAAGATCTCATTTGTTAATGCATTAACTAACACGCACAAACAGGGAACAATAACCTTTGTTAATGTTAGAAATAAAATGTTTGAGTTTATTAACAGTCCATTCACAGTGCATTACCTAATGTTAACAGACACAACTTTGGATCTGAAAATGTTGAGATTAACATGAGCTAAGATGAATAAATCCTGTTGAAGTATTGTTCATTCATTGTTGGTTAACTAATGCTAACAAAAATTCAACCTTATTGTAAAGTGTTACCTTTTTTTTTTTTTTTTTTTTATAAAGTAAGTTGGCCATAGGAGTGTAAAATTAATTTGAAAACGTAAGGAATCTTACACTGGTTCAAATAGGCTACTGTAGTGTATAGGTTTGATTTATGTTGAAGTGTTTGGGACATGGCTTTTAATGGTGAGCCTTTTGTTTTTTGTAATCAGGCTCTCAAAGTTTATTAAAATTTGTATTTAGATTTATCGGCCAATATATATTGGTTATCGGCTTTCAAATATAAAGAATTATCAGTATCGGCCAAAATGTTCATATCGGTGCATCCCTACTCATTAGACACATGGATATTAAAATATGAACACAGAGTTGGGGGCGCCTTAAGCATTTTATATATATATCCCTATATAACAACAAACTGCCAAAACGAGGAAGAAACGCACATTTAAAAGGTCTTAAGGATATTTTCAATACATTTAAGAGCACTACAGTCTCTGAACAAACGGCACACGTCAGTTTAACACTGAAAGAATAAAGCAATGACTTTTTTGCCCATTCCTCTTTGACTTGTCAGTCTACATCATTGTCTATTGTGTATCATAATCCATCATGCCATCGTGTTCATGATCAGACGTACGGCTGTATCGATGTCCTTATTTGCACATATATTTCATTTGAAGACGTGATGAAATATTTGCTCATACTGCTGCTGGTTCATGTTTCGAGCACTAAAGTATATGAAATATACTACGGTCTATATCTGATCTATATGATCTATGTGGTGAGTGTTGTTGAACTCATCACAGCGTTCTGCGCAGAAACCGCTCATGCGATCTCAGCTGTGCTCTCACGACAGTGCAACAGTGAAACGGGACCCCTCTCAAACAGTGTCCCGCTGCGCCCCCTTATGAACGTTGTTTAAGCAGTATATTCAATTCATATCATCATAAAAATAAATACCAGTATTCGGTTTACTGCCCAGCACTAGTATAAGGAGTTGCAATCATTTCAATTAAATTCTCAAAACACCGATTTTCACTTTTATAGTGCTTCTTCGGGCGGAGGAGGAGGTAGGGGTGCACCTCAGCACTATCCCAAGTCTGTCGGCAACAGGTACGTTTGAAGCAAGTAAACTTGGTTTATTTGGAAGATGTGCTGTTGACGTTGTCATTTTTAAAAGGCTGTTATAGCAGTGCCTCAAATTATTAGAAAGAGAGGCGAAAAAATACAGTGCTGAAATAAATCATAAGTATTATAAAATTTAAGAGTCAAACTGTGTACTTTTTATATATTTTAAATGACCCTTTCCAAAAGTGAAGCCAGCAGCTATTGTTTTACAAGCTTTCTGAAACCGCTCCCTATACACTATGTAGGGCACTCTATTGGGTGTCGACCATTTTGTAGTAGTGTCCGTGAACGATTCCCTTCATTTGTTCACTACTTTATTCCCACAATCTACTCTGATTTTGAGTGTACATTTGATGTACACTCGCTGAAGCGCTATTTCCCAAAATCCAATGCAGAGAGAGCTGGAGCGAGCGAGTTTAAACGAGAGATTACTTTACAGCATTAACATTTATTTCGCTTTAATTCTAGTTTGTTTCTTTTTATCAATCATTACTTGAATAGAAATATTAAAATATAGAGACAATACATAGATTAATTTTTTAATTAAATTATATTAATACAGTAAAATTGTTTATTTTACAATAAATAAACATAGCCTCAATTTAAAGTGTTTTACTAACAGCCAGGTGTTTTAATAATTTGTGGCATTAACTCAAACAATGAAATAATAATGAATTGCTGGATGATATAAAAAAACATTTGTTAATCATAACAGTCACCTGATGCCACGCTACAACCATATAAAGTGAGGAAAATTTGAACACCCTGCTATTTTGCAAGTTCTCCCACTTAGAAATCATGGAGGGGTCTGAAATTGTCATCGTAGGTGCATGTCCACTGTGAGAGACATAATCTAAAAAAAAAAATCCAGAAATCACAATGTATGATTTTTGTTTACTATTTATTTGTATGATACAGCTGCAAATAAGTATTTGAACACCTGAGAAAATCAATGTTAATATTTGGTACAGTAGCCTTTGTTTGCAATTACAGAGGTCAAACGTTTCCTGTAGTTTTTCACCAGGTTTGCACACACTGCAGGAGGGATTTTGGCCCACTCCTCCACACAGATGATCTCTAGATCAGTCAGGTTTCTGGCCTGTCGCTGAGAAACACGGAGTTTGAGCTCCCTCCAAAGATTCTCTATTGGGTTTAGGTCTGGAGACTGGCTAGGCCACGCCAGAACCTTGATATGCTTCTTACAGAGCCACTCCTTGGTTATCCTGGCTGTGTGCTTTGGGTCATTGTCATGTTGGAAGACCCAGCCTCGACCCATCTTCAATGCTCTAACTGAGGGAAGGAGGTTGTTCCCCAAAATCTCGCAATACATGGCCCCGGTCATCCTCTCCTTAATACAGTGCAGTCGCCCTGTCCCATGTGCAGAAAAACACCCCCAAAGCATGAGGCTACCACCCCCATGCTTCAAGGTAGGGATGGTGTTCTTGGGATGGTACTCATCATTCTTCTTCCTCCAAACACGTTTAGTGGAATTATGACCAAAAAGTTCTATTTTGGTCTCATCTGACCACATGACTTTCTCCCATGACTCCTCTGGATCATCCAAATGGTCATTGGCAAACTTAAGACGGGCCTTGACATGTGCTGGTTTAAGCAGGGGAACCTTCCCTGCCATGCATGATTTCAAACCATGACGTCTTAGTGTATTACCAACAGTAACCTTGGAAACTGTTGTCCCAGCTCTTTTCAGGTCATTGACCAGCTCCTCCCGTGTAGTTCTGGGCTGATTTCTCACCTTTCTTAGGATCATTGAGACCCCACGAGGTGAGATCTTGCATGGAGCCCCAGTCCGAGGGAGACTGACAGTCATGTTTAGCTTCTTCCATTTTCTACAACAGTGGACCTTTTTTCACCAAGCTGCTTGGCAATTTCCCTGTAGCCCTTTCCAGCCTTGTGGAGGTGTACAATTTTGTCTCTAGTGTCTTTGGACAGCTCTTTGGTCTTGGCCATGTTAGTAGTTGGATTCTTAGTAGTTGGATTGAAAGACAGGTGTCTTTATGCAGCTAACGACCTCAAACAGGTGCATCTAATTTAGGATAATAAATGGAGTGGAGGTGGACATTTTAAAGGCAGACTAACAGGTCTTCGAGGGTCAGAATTCTAGCTGATAGACAGGTGTTCAAATACTTATTTGCAGCTGCATCATACAAATAAATAGTAAAAAAAATCATATTGTGACTTCTGGATTCTTTTTTTTTAGATTATGTCTCTCACAGTGGACATGCACCTACGATGACAATTTCAGACCCCTCCATGATTTCCAAGTGGGAGAACTTGCAAAATAGCAGGGTGTTCAAATACTTATTTTCCTCACTGTATCCGTGTGCGCGAGTTTCTAACAAACTAAAACTTTATTAAAAATAATAAATGCATGAAATAATGTGCACTTGTTAGTTTCTTTTTGTTTGCAGTTTTCTAATAGTATTTCATGATTATGAACACAAATTAAGCATGATAAACCAATGATTTGCATACAATCGATGAGACCACAAAGCTGGCACGAGGTATTACAAAATGGTCATGATTGTTATTAATATTATTTTATAAAGGAAGTTACATGTAAGAAGTCGTTTTATCACTACGTATGACAGCGTAGTTCTAAATTCTGCAACAGCTTTTTTTTTTTTAAATCTTTTCACTGACAAACCTTTTATTTGAACAACATATTTTAAAACGTATTTACTTACATCACTTGTTTCTGCAACATCATGTATGTCAGCATCCAAATTCACTCACTTCACCTTTCACTCACTCCTTGCAGATATAGTTCACTCAATTGCTATAGACTATATAGGGATTAATGAATGGGCGATCTAGTGGGCAGTTTTGGACACAGCTACATGGTCTTAATACCAGTCGCGAACGGCACAACAAAAGCAGATGGAACCCATTATAATCAGTGATGCTGTCTACACTGGATGTGATGCGACACAACAAATGTGTCATGCTTTGTCACGTCCAGTGTAGGCAGCCTCAAACTGTTTAACTAATTGCCAAGTTTACAAATATTTGTTTGGCCAAATCATCACTAGTTATGCACATCACTTTTGTGTCTGAATAAAATTAATAAACTTTGAAAAGCTGTGCCACTACATCAGTGACCATCATTACACCTGTGGTATTTTACTGAGGATTTGTGGAAGTAAAAAGTCAAATTCATTGTCTCTGCCGAATAGTAGCCAGCAACGATTTAAAAATTGCACAACAATTTTACTATAGTATTTTCTTTTAGTTTGAAACACAAAATAAGTGTTCAATTTTGATTTTATAGTAATTTTAGAGTAAATTATTTTTTGTAAAATATCTATTTTATATGAAATAAAAAATATTTAGGACAGTATTTTTCATTTACAGTACATTTAAACTTCCATAACTCTTTCATACTTTCATATTTTGAATTGCTTTCACTTCAGCAATAATCTGCAGAGTGTCGTCTTTAAAACGAGATCAAACTTTGGTCTATATTCCAAAGCATTCTTGAATTACAGCCCTTTAAGTTTGGATAGTGCATTTTCATGGGTATTCTCAAAAAGGGGGGTGACAGTTAAAGGGTTAATTTGGCGCAACGCATCTGTGAACGCGATCGATCAACTCTTCCTAAACAATAAACATGAATGAACATCTGAAGGTGTGTTGAGGATGCATTACAACTTACTGTCCCATATCATATGTGGTGTAATCGCTCAATCGGTGTTGCAACGGTGGAAAGACCTCAAACTTCTGTAAACAATGTCACCCAGCATCACATTTACCTCAGGCAGTCACCTCTTTCACTGAATGTATGCACTGTATTAGCCGTTATATTCATTATATTCTGCTGAACCTGTTAGTGATGTCTTGATTATTTCATGTATATGTTTAAATAAACCTGTCATGAAAATGACAGCCACTGTGTATAAATGATTGTATTTCAACAACGAGTAGGAGAAAACTATTTTATAATTAGATTTAAAAATTATTGCAAAAATTGCCTTATGTGAAGTTTACATGTTTGCGTACTGTGTGTTATTTGAGTGATGATTATTATATCTAAAAATAAATAGCAACTGAATATAGGCTAATAGTTTGGGCTCTGTTGTTAACCTTTTAATATTAATGTGCAATCTTCAATAAACTTTTAGTTATAATTTAATTAATTTAAGGACCAGTAACAACTGTTTAATAAAAATAAATAAAAAGCAATTTTGTAAAACTGCTGTACCGAACCGTGACTTCAAAACAGAGGTATGTACCGAACCGTCAGTTTAGTGTACCGTTACACTCCTAGTGTATACTGAGGAAGGGCTGAAATTCAGATATGGTCATTTGCGCTATATTACCGACACGCGCTGTAAGCAGTCGACCAATCGCAACAAACTGGGCCACCTGACCAATCAGAGCAGAGGGCACTCTCAGAAATGCTGGGTCTAGAGAGACTGACTCCTTTATCGAACGTTTCAGACACTGAGAAAAGCGCTGCAATGTGTATTATGAGAGAATTTAAAGAGTTTTTTGACCTTGGATGCATGTAAACTAATGTAGGAGACCATCTAATTTAGAAACCTTTAATATAGCCTAATAAGGGCACTTTAATGTCTTGTTACCAAGTCGCATGTTCATTTTAAATGTAAGCATTATTAGTATCTTGTGAGGTAAAATGGTGTTGACCCATGTCTTTTTGATATTTCAGTACTGTTTTATTTCTGACATTATTAAATCACTGAAGCCTTTTCAAAACAATGACGGTGTGGCATTGTTTGTTTTCTAGCGAGTTCCTGGGGAAAACCCCAGGGCCTACCGTTCAGAGATGGGTTCCTTCACGAAGCACTAGACGAGATGTCAACTCCTCCAACGAAAAAGAACGACACGATGCAATCTTCAGAAAAGTGAGAGGGTAAGGACCTGAAATGAATCGCTTAATTCACCACTGCAGAAATTCAGCAGCGTTTGCTCTGATTTACCCTTTTTTAAGAACGATGTATTACACTGTAGAAAGCAGAATACGCTCCAAGCGTCTGGCATAGCAGAACATTTCATGTTGGATTTGCCTGTACTTGGTTGCATACTTGAATTGTACATACTTTGTCTTACTAAAGAGCTGACCATTTTGCTTTTGTGTTTTTCCAGCATACTTAATAAACTGACCCCTGAAAAGTTTGACAAGCTATGCCTTGAGCTCCTGAATGTGGGCGTTGATTCAAAGCTCGTCCTCAAAGGAATCATCTTGCTGGTGAGGATTTTGTTAATTATACATGAAGACTACAGTTGTCACAATACTAATACTGGTGAACCGTTTCACAGTACTTCCAATATTTCCCATTTATATACATACCTTGAAAAATGTCAATTTTCGATACTACAGGGAAAGCTGTCGTGTGTGTGTGTGTGTGTGTGTGTGTGTGTATATTTATTATATACTGCCATTCAGATAATTTCTCATAATTCTGATAATTTTGTTGCAATAGCTTACACTGCACAGGGAGGCTTTATTTAAAGGGGTGATGAATTGAGAAATCAACTTTCCCTTGAGCCTTTGATATATAAAAGTTCATTGTGAAATAAGAATATCCTGTAAGTTTCAGAGCTGAAAACGTCCTTGTTAAACGATCTATCTCAGAATATGTCGACCACTGACGTAATAGGATGCAGAAGCACCGCCTCAAGCCCGCCCACCGACTCGTGGAGCTAAACGGGTCGTGCTACCGAGCAATAAACATGACGGTTCCAGCTGCCGTGCATGAGACATTTGTCGCTTCATTTCACCACTTAATCGATTGTAAACTGCGTGTGTGTGTGTACTGTTCACGGTGATATTCACTGATCGGGCGACAACCTTCCAATCAATCGCGGGTGGATGAGAGATGAATCATTGTGTTTGTTTGATAAAGATATTTTGCGAGTCCTGTGAGCTTTTCCCCAGACGCTTTCAAAACAATCCCCACATGTACTGAGGGGAGCTGAAGCTCATGAAATATGCAAATCTTATCCAATCCTAGCCGTGGGTGTTTACTTCCAAGTCTTCAGTGCCGCACGCCCATCAAAACCGACCGTTTCTTCAGAGAGCCTCAAAAACAAGGCAGAAAATAGCCTATTACTTATTCATTATGATGTTTCGAATGTAAAAACCACGCGAACGTCAAGTAGACCTCAGACAACCGTATAATAATTTTTTAAAAAGCCAGTTCATGACAACTTTTAAATTTACTAAATAAATGTCTGTAATAAAATGACAAATAAACAAATTGCAAACGATAGCACAAATACAATAGAATAAAGACAATACGGCTTTAAGTTTCGGGTGCATCTTACAATAGTGTTCAGGTAAGAAATGGGCTACTACAGAAATAAATCAAATGTAAAATGGCACTGGATGGTGTTCATTGTAAAAATTAAATGCAACTTAATGCTTATTAAAGTTACAAAGTTATTCAGTCAAGAGCAAGTCTAGTTTTTTATTCTTTGATTTAACGTGAGTTTATGTACGGATCCAATGTGTTTTCTCTCAGCTGTTTCAAAACTGATTTTATTTACCTAAGTACTTGGCAAGACGGGCACTTCACTGCCTGTCTTAATGGTGTTTGAGGGGCAGCTTTTTTGTGCGCACCCAATTGTATAGATCAGTTTTGCTTCAGCGCAAGACCTGTGGGAATGACAAATTATGCGCAATATAAGCACTGGAGTGAAAGAGGTGAGTGAGAGGAAGCGGCCGTGTGACAATTCGCCATTGGAAAGAGAAGAGTGAGAACGTGCAGCTGGTATCGGTGTATTGATGCTGCAGAAAAGGTGTATTCAACCGTTTCCGATATTTCAGTATCTATTTTATTTTTTATTTTTTTGGACGACTCTAATTAGTATTAATATTAAGTTTAACTTGGCAGGTCTGTTTGGCTGCACTTTAGAGCTGCAACTAACGATTATTTTTTCTGTCGACTAATCTAACGATTATTTTTTCGATTAGTCGACTAATCTAACAATTATTTTTCCAGATTAATCTTATTATTCTTTTTTACTGATTATTGTATTTCAAAGAGGGTAGTGAATTTGTATATTATTTTAACATGAAATCAATGAATGATGACAATATTAATTGTATTTCAGGAAGGGTAGTGTACATAGTATGCCATTTTATAATGAAATATATGAACACAAGAAGCTTTTTAAACATAATATATAATGATACTATTCATCATAAAATGTATAAAGAGTAGGCCTAATTAGGAAAAGTTGTTTACTATAGTAGTTGAGTATGATTTACTTATTGATTTGTGTCAGTAGTAAACGAAAATGCACTTGTATTTATCTGCAAAAGGTTCACATACAGGAGCTTTCAGCATAGTGTTAATGTATAACTAGTCGTCTATTTTGAAGATACATGTGCATAAACAACGACTAAAGCTGCCAGAAGTTTTTGCCCAAACTTCAAAGACACATTTAAATGATTAAAGCTAGAGGCATATCTTAACTGTAATGTTACTTTAATCATGTAAACTACCTATATACAGCAAGTTATTATGCATATGTGTTTGGGACAGAGCGGAACCAGGTCGCATATACAGGAGATATATGCAGCCCATAATAAATAAAAGCACGAGACGTACTGGGGTCGGAGAAGAACCCAGGAAAATGTGACCGTCTGTTGCAATACACGCGTGGCGCGTCAGCTGCGCTAGAGAACACTGGCAGCAGGGTTGCCAGGTTTACACAACAAAACCCACCCATTCGTTACTCAAAACTAGCCCAAAACAAGCCCAATCGCGTTTCGGGGAGGTTCTCTGGTAAACATCGCGTTCGGGGGGTTAAATATGTGTGTTTTTTTGCTTCAACCCGCGGACACGAGACACAGCCCGCGGCAACAGTGTAGAGGTAGCCCAATTCCGTGGAAAAAAGCGGACTTGGCAACACTGACTGGCAGTGTGAAAGCTCCCGCTCTCCACGCGCAAAGCTCCTGCTCTGCCACCGCGTGCAGTGTGAAACCGGCGTTACAGAGCGAACAAAGCACAGTTTTATTCGGCTTCTGTTTAAAGTAGGCTACTCCCACACTTTTGAATGTCGTGGTCTGGCTTTATATGATAAATTATCATTTTCACTATGCCCGGGAGCAGAAGCTGCCATTATTCTAGATCTTCTGTTCCATTCTAGAACGTAAATAAGGTGCCGTCGACGCATTTCACGCACGTCGTTGCAGCCCTACTGCACTTACATGGCAGGTTTAATTTTTATTTAACTTGGTTTGTTTTATTATTTGAAGTTTCTTGCCTAAAGGACAAATGCTTTCAAATGATGTTGACTTTTCTACTTGTTTGTTTCAACTAGATTGTAGACAAAGCCCTCGAAGAGCCGAAGTATAGTTCGCTATATGCTCAGCTATGTCTGCGTTTGGCAGAGGATGCTCCAAACTTTGACGGCCCATCAACCGAGATCCAATCATCACAAAAACAGAGCACTGTAAGAATGATTTTTATTCATTTGCAAGAATAAATTTGCAAGTGCTGTACTGGTACGTTTATTTCACCGTTTCGTCATTCTTCTACAGACATTCAGGAGACTTCTGATTTCCAAACTTCAAGATGAATTTGAAAACCGCACCAGAAATGTTGACAGTAAGTACTCTGGAAGTGCTAGCATTATTGCTGCAGCTTTGCTAAATTGCCAGATGTTTTCTTATGATTTTATGTTGTTTATCTTTTTAAGTCTATGATAAAAATGACAGCCCTCTCACCTCTGAGGAGGAGGAGCAGCGTGCCATTGCCAAGATCAAAATGCTGGGCAACATCAAATTCATTGGCGAACTTGGCAAACTCGATCTCATTCATGAGTCTATCCTTCATAAATGCATCAAAACAGTGAGTTATTCATAAATCCTCCATTTAAATATTTTTGTCGGCAACTCCTTTTCAATCCTAATGTTGTTACATATGAAAACCCTTATTAAAGCTTCTGGAAAAGAAGAAAAGAGTCCAACTTAAGGATATGGGGGAGGATTTGGAGTGCCTCTGTCAGATAATGAGAACTGTGGGGCCAAGGCTAGATCATGAGAAAGCCAAGGTAAGCTGCTTTAAGACTGACAGGACTTTGAATACGTTAAGACGCAGTTGTATTTCCTAACACCCCTTTCTCTCGCAGTCTTTAATGGATCAGTACTTCGGCCGTATGCGATCCTTAATGAACAACAAGGACTTGCCTGCTAGGATTCGTTTCCTGCTTCAGGATACTGTGGAGTTGCGAGAGAACAACTGGGTGCCTCGGAAAGCTTTCATTGATAATGGACCTAAGACTATCAACCAGATCCGCCAGGATGCAGTAAAGGTGAGTTGCCATAGACACTGGTGTTGTTTCAAAACAACATTGCTACTTAAACGTGTAGTTCTATTCTAATTTATAATATTCTAGTTTTCTGAAACAATTTCAACTTCTGATTTTGAACCAGAAAAATATTCCCAATGCTGATATTGATCGCCTGTGTTAATAATGTTAAATAGATTTTTTTCTTCCAGGATTTGGGTGTTTTTATTCCACCGATGACTCAAGGAATAAGAACTGACTTCTTTCAAGAAAGTCCTTTCTTGCCGACGAGAATAAAACCTGATCGAGAAACTCTTGGGGGATTAGCGGATATGTTTGGGCAGATGCCAGGTATGTCCTGAAGTGCGTTGACATTTCTGCGACAGGTGGTGCGTGACTGGATTTGCGCTATGGTTCATTGCGAGCTTAATAACTCCGTTGTCTGGTTGTAGGCAGTGGGATTGGAACTGGCCCTGGGGTCATTCAGGACAGGTATTCACCCACCATGGGCCGCCGCACAAATCCTCTTTTCAACGGGCATGGTGGTCACATGCCCCCTGCACCCCAGCCTTTCATGAAATCCAACCAGGTAAATGCCATTCTACCAAAGAACTGATGTTTCAAGGCATCAAAATATTAGTGTGATCTAAGTGTCTCTTTTTCTTTTTTTAATCAAAGGGGCAGAATCCGCTTTTCCAGAACCAGACTCATTCATCTCAACAGCAAGCTCAGTCCAAGGATATGCCACCACGTTTCATTAAGAAAGGACAGCTGAATGCTGATGAGGTATTAATGATTTTCATTTCAGATGATTTTATATAGCTATGGTTACATGGATGCCTTTTGTTTCATTCTGATTGATGAATCTGAACATAGTGTTTACATGGACGCTAAATAAAGTGATTGGGTTGATGTGCTCAGTTTATGTCACAAGCTTCTAATTTATTTTTATTTTTTGACATGCGCACTCTGCATGAATATACAGCATACTATTCTCCTACATTGCTTAATTTTTCTTTTTTAAAGACCAGACTTAATATTTATTTACCGTCCTAATTAGGAGACGACGAGCACAGCTTTGTGCCGTGCTGCTTATATTTATCAAGCAGTAAGAAAGCCCCTTCCCACGCCCAAAACAAAGTGGCTGTGTAGGAGTCAAAAACAAGAACTGGTGGGATGTTGTTCTGCTCCACTTCACAGACGATTAGTGGAAGGAGAATTTTAAAATTATGCGACATTCGTTTGACATTATTTAACAGCAGCTTCAGCTCGTTCCACCCGTCATGTGTCAATACAATGTCAAACCATTGATTGAGCAATTGCGTGACATTCTGATTCATGTTTGTCATGCTCTAACTAGCAGAGGTGTCGAGTAACGAAGGACAAATACTTTACCTTATGTAAAGTATGTAATTATGTAGTTATGTAAATACTTACTTGCCGCTGTATCATACAAATAAATAGTAAAAAAATCATACATTGTGATTTCTGGATTTATGTCTCTCACTATACTTCTACTTGAGTAATGAATGCGAATACTTTTAACAACTCAAATGGTAGGTGCACTACAAATAATGTTCAGTGAAGAGATGTATAGATAATTTTAAAAATGCATGTTTTTATGCATCCTTTTCACATTTGTAATACTTTGGTCAGTTAATAAGAATAATTTATGTAATTTTATATTTTTTGAAGGAATTAAGAGTCCTTGACTGACTTAACCTAGTCGAGGTTGATATAGGATTTAGAAAGTAATAAGTAATTAAATACATTTTGGAGAGAGTAATTTGTACAGTAATCAAATTACATTTGATGAAGATGTAATTCATTACTTTTTTAGAGTAACTTACCCAACACTGATCGGATCACAAGTAGATGAGGCAAACACATACCCTTTTACACCTGATGTTTTAATCCGTCTCTTGTCTACTTTCAACCACTTCTGTCCTGATTTCTTCAAGGGGAGGGTCTATGGGCGGGTAAACGTATGGGTTTTTTCAGATCTTTCAATCTAATGGACGAAACAAGCTCACGCAATTTACACATGAATGTGCCCAGAGACAACGGAAAAATACACGGGCTGTTTGAAAGCATTTGAACATTTACACTATGAAAGCAATACGGTCAAATTCATTTAACTACCTCTGGAAGTGGGCAAGCTCAAAACGTTTTAGACCCTGTTTACAGCTGTATTTAGTATCGTCCACTTGTGATCCGATCGACCAAAATGCATCTTAATACCAGCTGTAGACTGGGCCAAAAAGAGTTTTTCATCAAAAAGAAACCAACATGTCAACCCAGCACTTGTGTCCATGCAGCTGACATGTTTACCTGTTGTAATGTGCATTCTGTGTAGTCTGGGATTGATTTGAAGAACAATGTTTTGTGATCTCTTATGATTGACTGCATCATTTCAGATTAGCTTGAGACCTGCTCAGTCATTCATCTTGAACAAAAACCAAATGCCAAAGTTGCAGCCGCAGATACCTACCATGATTCCTCCTAGTGCTCAACCTCCACGCACATCCACACCACCGCTGGGACAGGTAATGCGTACTACATTTCACATAGGAACGGGATTTCATCTTTTTCATTTTAAAGGTGCATTTAACACTTTTGGTTGTTGCAGCCACCGCAACTTGGCCTGAAAACCAACCCGCCTCCAATTCAGGAGAAGCCACAGAAGACGACTAAGAAGCCACCGCCTGCTGAGGAACTGCTTAAAATGACAGTATGTACCACTCTACATTTCATTAATGAAAACGGTTCACTGAAATCTTTGACTGAGCTGTTCCTTAAATTTGTCTGTGTCTTTGCAGGAAACTGTTGTGACCACTTACCTGAGCAGCAAAAACATGAATGATGCAGTGAATGGGGTGCGAGAGATGAGAGCTCCCAAACACTTCCTGCCTGAGATGTTGAGTAAGATGATTATTTGCTCACTGGAGAACCCAGATGAGGACAGAGAGCATGTCAGCACTCTGATCAATATGCTCCGGATGGAGGGACTGGTCACAGGGGAGAACTTTATGCAGGTTTGTGTCTACACCATGAAATTTGCCCTCACTGCATCTTGACTTAAACCGGGACTCATCCTTTCCTTAAACGACATGTTTTTACAGGCTTTCCTCAATGTTCTGGACCAGTGTCCCAAGATCGAGTTGGATGTTCCCTTGGTGAAATCTTACCTGGCTCAGTTTGCTGCCCGGGCAATCATTGCTGAACTTGTGAGCATGGCAGAGCTGGCCCACCCACTGGAGAACGGCACCCACTTCCCGCTTTTCCTCCTCTGCTTGCAGCAAATGGCCAAGCTGAAAGATCGGGAGTGGTTGACCGACCTGTTCCAACTGAGCAAGGTCAACATGCAGAAGATGCTGCCAGGTCGGTGCTTTACAATAAGGTCCCATTAGTTATGCATTTACTAACAATGAGTACAATTTTTTGATTTTTATTTAGTATTTATAGTATAGTATTTATTGATCTTTGTTCATTCTTAGTTCAGCTCAGGTCCATTTTAAATATTAACAAATAAAACTGATTTTTAGTAATGTATTAGTATTTTTCATTGTTGGTTAATTTCAAAATGTACTTTTAAAACTTTTATTAGTCTTAGGGGCCGTTTGCACGACACCGTTTTCAACAACAACAACTTTTTATGCATTTTGCCTGTTCATTTACACAAAGAGGTTTTGGGGGCCTGAAAATGTGAACTTTTGAAAACGATATTATCATGTCCATGTAAACTTCAAAAAAAGGTACATTTGTGAAACTGTGACGCGCATGTGTATTAAGGCCTGTACACACGGGGACAGGGCTCCAGACAAAAAAAATAATTAAGGAGCCATTGGCTCCTATAGGGTAAAAAACCAGGCGCCAAATAATTTTTTAAAGAGCCACTTTACAATGAACATACATTTTTTAAATCACTTACTAATGGAGACGTAATTAGCTGTATGGGCAACTGTCAGTGCTTGTTCTTTGATTTCATCTGCAATGCATCCTACAAACTCAGCACATGCTGTGTCGCTGTCATACGTTTTGCTCACATCGAGTCCGTTTTTCTTCATAAGCAAAATCTGAGAGGTGAATTTAGTGAACGGCAGCTCTTCACATGCTATCATATAGGCTGCGTTAAACTTCATTTTTAGCTCCGTCCATTCTTTTTCGTCACGCAGTTCGCATGCACGAGAAACTGCACGTGCTAATGGTGTAGTCTGTGGAGCACTCTTTGCGATAACGTGATCACGAGCATTTTTATGCTTGTTACTATCGGCGTGTTTTCTCACAGTCTCTTTTTTGAAATGGTTGGTTCCTGTAATGAAGTCCGTTTTCCCCGCTATTTCTTTACCCCCTCTTGAACAAAAGTCACAAAACATTTTCTGTGACTCGCGATCATACTCGCGAATCCAAGACGTTTTGAAATGTCTTTCGACAACAACACGGCAGTGTTAATTTTGACAGCATATTTTGATTTAGTTTTAGTCATAGTCTTTTGACTAAAATATGCCATTTAGTTTTAGTCATATTTTGGTCACCTGAATTGTTTTTAGTTTTAGTCTAGTTTTAGTCGACTAAATATAAGATTTTAGTCGACTAAATCTACAGTAGATTTAGTCTCCTAAAATATAACGAGTTTAGTTAAATTGTAATACATTAAGCATTTAAGTATTACATAACCGACTGTCACTTGAACTGACATTTTGACATCATTTTGTTTTTAACATAAAAAATTCACAAAAGAGCTCAATTCACTTTTTTGTTTGTTTTTAAAAACATCTATATAGTTTGTATCTAAAACAGAAAAATGTTGTATTTCTGTTTTAGTTAGTAGCCTATATCATGTTAAGCTAAAGATTCAAATAACTTTTTTTATTTATTTTTTTTATTTCAGTTAACATTTATTTAATTTTAAGTAACAAAGATTTTTTTTAATGGTTTTAGTTAACTATTATAACCCTGATACTTTATTTAATATGTGTTAAATACTGGTCTTTCCTCCTGACTATGAATTAAATGGGAATGAAACTAAATACAGTTTATTGTGTAAGCAAAAACGAATATATAATGCGTGACTTTTAGTTATAAACCAGCTGGAAATACACCAGGACTCTTATTTTGAAATGTCTGAGCCTCTATTGTAGTTGTTGGAGCTCATTCAAGTTCAAATGAGGAGATAAAATATGCTACAATCGTCTAAAACGTATTACTATATAAACATCGTAAAGTAAACATTGTCATTATTCATCAGCATTAGTTCATAAACAATATCCTGGCATAAATGTGTGTTATTCATTGATTGTGAGCCGCTCTGGAGCGCTGGATTGGGGATGCGTGAGCCGTGTTCTCCAGCGGTTAGATCAGCACGTCCAAATCAAATGTGCGCGGACATCAGTTCTGACTGGATCTCTTCCCTAATCGTCCCTCCCTAACATTTTCGTCACGTTTTTATTTGTTGACGAAAATGACAGTTGATTTTCGTTATAGTTTTTGTCATCTAACACTAGTTTTTATTTAGTTATCGTCTCGTTTTCGTCAGTGAAAAAAG
Source organism: Romanogobio albipinnatus (assembly GCA_023566225.1). NCBI lineage: Eukaryota > Metazoa > Chordata > Actinopteri > Cypriniformes > Gobionidae > Romanogobio > Romanogobio albipinnatus. The sequence continues at coordinate 69,867,391 of CM042239.1, read as the reverse complement.
GTCGTTGACGAAAATTATTCGTCAACGAAATTAACACTGCAACACGGTGCGCATTGACTGACATGGAAAGATCCTCTGTGTCTCTGTCCTCACTCGCGGGTGTGCTGGCACAGCTGCTGGAGCCTGCTTTTTTAGAAGCAGGTGCCATCACCGTTGGTGCTTGATGAGGATTGTTTGAAAAAGTCCGATATTTTTCGTTTTGACATGGTGTATATAGCGCGGAAAGATGAGGCTCGATTTACCCGTTCCCAATCACATTTGGCGCTCTATCACAGTGAAACTTTCACGTGCAGCATCTCATTTTACTACGTCAACACAACAATTGATGTGATAGGCTACTCTTCACAGAACACGCACATTTTATAATCATGATATGTAAATTTGTATGGTCGCCAGTGGCGATCTCTGCAAAAATATCACTCGCAAATTAATATTTTTAGTCGCAAATGCGACCGTTTTAGGCGCAGTCTGGAGCCCTGCGGGGACGAATATCACACGCGCTTATCGCCAGCGTTTTTCGTAACGTTTTTCGGCGCGTCTTGAGTGTTCATACCCAAGCAATTTCCACTGGCGATGCGCAGAGTGAACGTGCACATTCAGTAGATAGCGCTCTCGGTACACAAGGTGGTGCTGCGGCACTTTACGCTTCTGACACTCGCTTGTCACACAGAAAAAGAAGAGAGACAGTATTTACGTGCATTGCCAAAACCATAGACATATGTCTATGGCCAAAACCATTCACACACACTTTTTGCTAACTGGCAAGCAGCATTAGCAGCACATCTTCTTTGTCTACTTACTACAACTTCGTCGTATCAATGTGTGCTCGGCAAGACCGTTTTGTGCTTGAGCGCCACCAAGTCGTGTTTTACTGTCACTTCAGCAGCTCCAGGCACGTGAACAACAGCGGCGATCTCATTGGTCAGACAATTTTTAACGCGCCGCATCCCCAAAAAAACGAACCGAGGCATTTTTTTTAATAAATGACGCTTTTATGCCTGCCGTTTTGCACGTCGGTGTGCACACTCACATTGGCGCCCTTTGTTTAGTCACGAGGCGTTAAGCGTCGGCGATTTAAACGTGTGCGAAAATTGTCCCGGTGTGAACAGGCCTTTTACGTGTTTAGTCTATAGGTGTGTAGTGTTTCTTTACAAAGTGAACTACTGGCCTGGCATGAATAATACAGTGTTTGTAGTTTTCGTGGCTCTGTGTGAACGGGGATGGTTTTGACTAAGTTGCTGTCTGCAGCCAACAGCCATATCACCCTGTAGCCCAAGACTGGTTTCCCACTGAAGCTAAGCAAGGCTGAGCCTGGTCAGTACCTGGATGGGAGGCCAACTGGGAAAACTAGGTAGCTGCTGAAAGAGGTGTTAGTGAGGCCAGCAGGGGGTGCTCACACAGTGTGGGTCCTTACGCCCCAGTATAGTGATGGGGACACTATGCCCTGCCATCAGAGAAATGCTAATTAAACGTCGCCCTTTTCAGTCTTTCGGCCAAAACCAAACATTTATTTTAGCTGCATCACTAATACCAGACTACACGATATCAGTCAGATTTTGGCACAATCCTGTAGTCTGAACCTGGCCTAACAAATTTGTAATAGAAAATAAATGTTGTTGTTTTTTCCGTATGGACTCATGTTCCGGTCTCTGCCTACAGAAATAGATCAAAACAAAGATCGCATGTTGGAGATTCTGGAGGGGAAGGGCCTGAGCTTCTTATTCCCTCTCATGAAGCTGGAGAAGGAGTTGCTGAAGCAGATCAAAGCCGATCCTGCCCCGCAAACCATCTACAAGTGGATCAAGGACAACATTTCTCTGAAGCTGCACACTGATAAGGGTTTCGTTAACATTCTGATGACCAGGTATGATGATGGACCTGCTGGCCAAGATGATTCTTGTAAAAGCACTTCAAGTTTTATTCGATGTACACTTGATTAACCCCACAAATTCTTCTAGCTTTTTGCAGTACATCTTCCACGAGATGTACTCCACTGAAGGAGAAGACCAATTATCTTCACCTACGAAAGAGCAGCTTGACCAGGAGAAGCAGCTTCTACTTGCCTTCAAACCGGTGATGCAAAAATTCCTGCATGATCATGTGGACCTGCAAGTCAGTGCCCTGTATGCGCTGCAAGTCCACTGCAATGCCCATGCTTTTCCCAAAGGTATGTCTAAAAATGCTCCCACTGTCCTAGGGTGTGTTCACACTTGGCATGTTTGGTCCGATTAAAATGAACCCTGGTGTGATTGCTCTGTTAGTGCGGTTCATTTGAATAAGTGTGAACACTGTAGGCTATGCACATACGAGCGCATTTAGCCCAGCACACAGCATTGTTTTGGATGTTCCGTCTTAAAATTGGCAATACGTCATTAAAGCTGACCAATCGGGTGCATTTCCCGAAAGCGTCGTTAGCCAACTATGGTCGCAAGTTCCGTCGTTATCAACATAGTTCAACGAGTTGGTGTTTCCCGAAACCATCGTTCGAACGAACGTTCGCAACGTTGTAAGGTTGGAACGACAGTTCTCGACCTGTGGTTAGAAGCGTAGTTTCTTGTTTGCATGACATGTGGACTTAATAAATCCTTATCTTGAGCAAAATAAGACATTCAGTACAACCAATATCTTTTATTTAGAATGCATACAAATGTCATTTTACGTCTTTTAGTTTGTCAAGAGATTTAAAGCACCGTTTTTAAAGAGTGCGCATGTGCGGACGTGCTCTAGTACCTAAGGACGAGCCAGTGATTGAATCTGGAAATAAAGCAAAATAACTGAGAAAAATTAGAATTAGTCCTCAGATGCCATCTTCATAATTTATAGCAAAAAAAAAAAATCTAGCATTAATTCAAACTTAAAGGCCCACTAAAGCGCCTTGGTACGCACAGCATTATTCAATGTGTTGATGTAATTTTCCCTGAAACGACTCCAGCTGTTAGCAGCTCCTCCCCTTTTTTGAAACAGCCAATAGCGTTTCGTTATTACCACAATTTGACTAGAGCTTTTCTGTTTGGTAAAGCCAGTTTCCTCCGAATCTAACCGTTTATCATCTCTTCCATATCTCTTTGAAATACAGCACTCTGTGCAGCATTTAAATGGGTCCCATATGTTTTGTTGTCTGCGCCGACTCGCGCATATGATCCGGGCTGGGCTCTCGTGTCTGTAGTCAACGGCTCTGGTCTAGACTGTATGTGCGGTGCGCGTGAAACTATCGTGAACCCAGACTTCATTCACCTCAACTGAAAACACATTTACATTGTCTGAATCGTTTCCTATCGCATGTATAGTGCGCTATGTGCCGTTCACCATGTAGAAAATAGTAAATGCGTGAAGTGAACAACTGACCGTTTTCAGATGCAGTTCAGGGTCTATTTATAATGCAGGGGGCAGGACTTCAGATTCTAGAGCGCATTTGATTGGACAGAAGATTTGATGATAAGGTGAAGTCTGCGATGTCATTAAAATCTGTGATTCGTTTTAATGGAAGTGAGCGACTGTAAGTTTTGAATGCTTGTATCTCCTAAATGAAAATTGTCATTGTTTTGGAACACACCAGGGGCCTATACCATGAAGCCAGTTTAGCTGGCTAGCCAGATATGTTTAAGCTTAGTTTGTGCTAATCCTGGATTTTAGGTACCATTTTAAAGTGGTTTGGCTTTTAGCAGTGTTCATCTCCATAGTAACTTGCGCTCCACGGCTAACCTGCTCCAGGGAAGGTTATGTTCTGGATAAGAGATCAAACTGAAATTAGACCAATCAGCTGTGAGCAAAATGACACGCCTCTGATGCAATGAAGTCACTCCCCCTGTTTCTACTCCAAATCAAAGGTCACTACATAGCAAATGGCTATTAAAGACTAAAGTGTCTGGCTTTTAACAATGCTTATTTATAATAATAATAATTTTGAATGACTTAGATATCATTTGTGTAATTATTATAGCCGTAATCAATTACACATGTATCATTTTAGTTAATCAATCATTAATAGGCACATAGTTGAAATTAATATAAATAGCCTATACAAAGGTCATACAAATAAGCTTTAAAATCAATAAATAGAGCTATAAAAATTACTACATTACTCAATTCTCTATATATCAACTAAACTAACTTCATAACTTTTACTTGCATTGACGTAGTGAATATTTTCTTTAAGTTGTACTCTTTTATAGACAGCTCTTTTCTTCTTGCTGTGTAAATTAGTTTAAATTCTTAATATTTTCAATCATGTAATATTCTTCAGAAGAGAGAAATCAATTTAGCTGCTTCTCTCAGGAGAAGTAGATCTCAGTTTTACTGATCCACAGCATGATTGGCTGTTCACTACTGATGTCACAGCTAAACTCCTAAATTCAGGATCAAAGCCTGAGTTGACAGAGAAAGCTGAGGATCAGCATCATGGGACCAACAAAGCCTGAATAGATTGGTTTGGTTTTGTCAACTCGAAACTAATCCTGTAACCCTGAGTTTGTTAAACTACCATCATGGTACAGGCCCCAGCTTATTCATAACCTTAAGGCTAAGATAATCATACTAATTTTATTTTTATTTCAGTGGGCCTTTAAACCGATTCATTAAAAGCAGTTATTACTCCACCACCTGCGTGACATCATTAACCAACGTGGTTGAACAACAGATTTGCGACGATATGGTTTCGGGAAAGTCATCAGTAGCTAGTTGATTTCTTCAACGATGCATCGTACTATGGTAGTTAAGCAGCGAGTAATGTCGTTGTATGGGAAATGGCACAAGTGTGAACACACCCTTAGACAACCTGAAATAATAAGAATAATTATCCCCCCCCCCCCTCCAGACCTGGAAGAATATCTATTTATCCATCTATCAGAGAATCTTTTTTATATATGTATTAGGGATGCCACAATTCTCTATATAATGAACCGTTCGGTACGGCATTCACGGTTCAATACGCGCTTGTGAATTGTGTTTTTTTTTTTTTTTTTCGGTTTTGCATATAATTAATTTTTCTACAAATTCTTTCATTTGCCTCCATCCCAATATACTGAACAACATGACATACATTCACATCACATGTTAGTGGTAGAGTATACTCACGGAACACTATATATATTCACAATCACGAAAGTTCATTTGCATGCGTTTTAAAGCCTTGCCGGCTCATTCGCGTGCGCGGTTTTAACATGTGCTTTTCCGAGCGCGCGCACTAAGCGCCTGTCAAACACGTGATTATTGAACAAAGTAGTCGTCTTACTGCGCTAATACTGTCAAATACACACAAGTTTAACATAAACACAGTCGGTTATGTCTAAAGTGAAAGTAAAATTGCCGTGTGTCTGTATATCAGATGCACGGAGGTCTTAAATTGACAGCAGCGCAGCCTAGTAAACACGCTGTCCTTAAAGGGACAGTTCACCTCTAAAATTATGTCATTATTTACTCGCTCTAATATTGTTCCAAACCTGTATTCATTTCTCGATGACAGAATTTTCATTTTTGATTGAACTATCCCTTTAATGTTAATACAACAACAAAAGACAATGAGAAAATCACTCACAGCTCTTGACTAAAAAACTAATACAGTATAGCTTTAATAAGAATCAATGTTTAATTTATAGTGAAGTCTATTTATTTTTTTATTTTTACATTTATTCATTCAATTTCATACTTAAATGCTGCTGTACAGCTCTGAGCTGCCAGTGTAAATCTTTATATAGGCCTATATTTATTTTATATTTTACAATACACTAGGAATGTGTTCAAGAGGTTTTTTTTTTTTTTTAAAGTAACGTTTTAAGTTTAAGTAAGGGTTTTCAATTCTTTTAAGTAAAATAAAGAAAGAGTATTGCAATAAAAAAATATTTTTTCTCCTTAACCTCTTGCTGTTCCAGTAGCTGTCAATTCTCATCGCCGTTTTGAAAAATGCTATAAAAGTGGGTGTGGTTAAGCTGCGGAGTGGAGTAGGATGAGGGGGGACTGAATCAGAAGCTGTTGCTGTGTTTATTTCACTCTCTGTAAAAACTTATTTTGCAGTGTTTTATGAGCCGTTTGATCGGTTAATGGGCTGTAAAGAGCGGTTTCACTCAGTGTGGATGAGTCACATTTGTTTCAAAGAATTGGGATCTATTGAAGAGAACTTGCGCCGGTTTCACACTGCACGCGCAAGCAATGCAGTGGCAGCGCAGAAGCAGTGCGTATGGAGAGCGGGAGCAGCGCGCACCCGTTGTGCTTTCACACTGCCAGTTTTTGTCACGCACAGCTGATCTGCGGCTTGTGAATTGCAAATACAAAAAACTGCAAATAACTTTGATAAAAGTAACCTTTAATGTTAAGATAAGGCCTTTGAAGTTTGGGCAAAAACTTGACATCCAGCGCTGTGAAAACAAAACAAAAAAAACACTGTCAGATGATGCTTGTGAAACACACGGAACACTTCACTACATGATTTCATTGTGAAATGTGTTATTTTTCATGTTAATCGGGTCCATTTTGATCAGAACAATGCACTGTGGCTTTAATTCAGCGTGAGCAGCGCAGCAAAAATAGACTTGGTGGCGAAACGATCGCAACACTGCCGCTTCTGCTCTGCTACGCGCTGCCGCTCCGCCTCGGCTTGCGGTGCGAATGCTCTAATCTGTTAACATCGGCGCCGGGAAAAATGTGCCATGCTAACGCGCACAGGGTGAAGCCGGCCTTATGCGATGCAGAAACTCTTACAAAGCAAAAATAAACGCTTGTTTTTGATTCATTGATGCATCTCTCATTTACTGAATGCGATCTCATTCTTTGAAGCGCCTGTCAATCAGCGCGAGCTGCCATGTTAAGCAAGGCATCTTCTCATAGGATAAGGACACGCAGCCTCATGAATAATTGAGACCCTGATGGGTCATCATCGTACTGTATAGTACGAGAAAATCAAAATCAAAATGTCTTTCTCCTAAAATCAAAATGGATGCAACGTTGACTTCTATGCATTTTTTTTCTTTTCTTTTTTTTGTTTACAAATGTTTTTATTTTATAACTTTTTTTATAATGAAGTAACTAAATTAAGGAAAATATATTCCATAAAAGTATATCTCAATAAAAGCAATGCATAAAATATATTTATTTTTTTGTAAAATATATTTTTAAAGTATATCTTGTGTGGTTTGTTTCTTTTCTTTTAATGCAGAATGATTGAAAGTCATGGCAATTCATTGTTCTGAAGGTGTGTGTGTGAACCGTGGAGTGCGTTTGCTGCGTAGAGGAATAGTAATGAGTTTTTCCTGTTTTTAATCGTCTCTTATCTCCGTAGGAATGTTACTGCGCTACTTTGTCAACTTTTATGATATGGAAATAATTGAAGAAGAGGCCTTCCTAGCATGGAAAGAAGATATTACCCAGGAGTTTCCAGGGAAAGGAAAAGCATTGTTTCAGGTAATGTGCACCACGATTATCCTATAGCAGTAAACGATGACACCCTTTCATAGCCTGACGTCGTCATGCTCAGACTCTAGTCAGAATATGAGTCTGATACTGCTCCATTGGGCTGTGATTTATGAGGCGTGTTTCAACCGAACCAGGAAAGAAAATGCCTCTGCACTCAATTGGATAGACCTACAACCAATCAGAGCAAAGGAGCGACGCATAGTTGTCAACAGAACTCAACTGCACACACGCTGGAAGAAGATGAGTGTAAACGATCTTTGCCGGTGTTGTAAAAAGAATTAAAGGATCATAATTTGAGAGAAATAGTAAAGGTGAATGCATTTACCAACAAGTTCTCCGTTTAGTAAACGAATTCAACCCAAGCGCTCTTTGATGATCAAGAGTAACGTCATCATTCACGTCACCAGTCCATCATCGTATAAAGCCCGCCCTGACAATTTGATTGGTCCGAACAGCTCTGGTTCGAGCATAGTTGCTCCACAATGGATCAAGTCCATACTGAATTCCTGACCTCAAATGTTGTGGGCGGGGCTAAGTTCCACTGGCATCCAGACTAACCCTTTCACACATTTGACATGACTTTGTTTTTCTTTCCTTGTCGTTTAGGTAAACCAGTGGCTCACCTGGCTAGAGACGGCGGAAGAGGAAGAGTCTGAAGAGGAAGCTGACTAAAGAACCAGCCAAAGCCTTGACGTACTCGCCTGTGTCATCTCTCCCGTTTAGTTTCACGATCTCCTCTTTCACCTGTATTAACCGCCGCACTGCTGTTTTCTGCAGTGTCAAGCCAACGTATTACGTCACGCTTCTCTTTGGCCTCATCGTTTAAAGCATGTAATGACTAGCGTCTGTTAAGAACCACCTCGGATAAACGGTATTAACGGCTTGAAACTGCGTCGTTTACTTTTTATATGTTTTTGTTTGCTTTTTTTAAAAACGTGTATTTGCAAGAGCCTTTTCTGCTGCTGGTTCATTTCAGCACGAAACTATAGAAATGCACTTTTGCTCAGTGTCATATTTTGAGTTACTGCAATGTTCACTTTTTGTTTGTTACAAAGAATCCTCAGTAATCATTGGTTACCATCAATGCTTTGTTCATACCTCACAGTAGTGGGCGACGTATGCGGTGTGTAATGTGGTCAAATGAAAACTCCCGGTCTGAAAGGTGCTCGAGTCTGTGAAAAAGGTTTACTTTAATTGTTATATGATTGTAAAATTTTTCTTTCTTTTTTTTTCCCCTCCCCTCCTGTTTCTTATAATAATGAACAAAGCCATGTGGGAGAGATGAAATTATGCGGCCTTTTTTATCTAATTTTTTTTCCGCCTCGACCCATGTTCGTCCCCTCCACTACTTGTCAAGCTGATACTTGAATTTTGTTTTCTTTACAGCATGTTCAGGGATTACCAAACACAGCCTGTTTAGATGCAACAATCTGATCCAAACAGAAATGTGTACTTTTTTTATGCATTTTAATTGGTAAAATAAAGATGAAACGAGATGAGAGATTTGGTATGGATTTTCAAATCACTGTTTCACAACCTAACAATGTTTTCCCATGATGTCTATGGATATTATACATATTTATTAAATCATGAGGGGCAAGTTGAAGCTTTATCATTAGGTAGGACAACCAATGGTGACCCACTCGTGTGGCATCTGTACAATGATTTGATGTTTTAAAGTGTTACTGTAAGGTGCAAGAGCTCAGAATGTTCAGTGTACCACTGTTGCTTTCAATAAAGTTACACACCAGCATTTATTTGGCCTTATTATAATGTGCTTCGGGCATGAATATGTGGATCAATGAACTTGTCACCAACCCGGTGTTCAGTGAAGGTCAATCCTCCAGTTTAAGATGATGATTGATTTTTTTTTTCTGGATGAACGTTTTAAAGACCAACTTCAACTTCTATTATGTTTATAACCGAAAACGCTACTGGCTACACTACAGGCCTCAATGTTCGGTTCCTATTTTATTGCACAAGTCCAGTGTTTCTGAACACCGAGCTCAGCGTTTGTCAACTGATTTCATTCTACTTGTGTCATTTAATGATGTATACTTGATTCACAAATGTTTCTTTATTCAGAAATAAAACGCACACATAAAAAACATTGCTTAGAATCCCTAATCGGAAAGATGATGTTATGGTATGTTAAGTCAGAATATACTGTTTTGGTATATGAGACGCCCCATAAATGATGCTTTATGTAATTTTTTTAAAGATGTTCATTTTTATCTTGTTTTTTTCTGTAGTTCTTATGTAACTTTCTCATTCGTATTGTGCAATGCTTTCAATAGGTAGGCTATTATTGTATTATTGATGCCATGTTGGAAACATTTTCTAATAAAGTATGAGGAAAAAAAGGCACACTGGCAGACTAATTGCATCTACTACTGTTCAAATATATATTTTTAAAGAAATTAGTGCTTTTATTCAGCAAGTATGCATTACATTGATTAAAAAAAGTGATAGTAATGACATTTATAATGTTCATTTATTCATGGTTTTCACAAAATATTAAGCAGCGATGTTAAGCAAATTCGTCATATTAGAAAGATTTCTGGAAGATCATGTGACACTGAAGACTGGAGTAATGATGCTTAAATTTCATCTTTGCCGTCAAATAAATTACATTTTACAATATTAAAACAGAATACAGTTAGTTTAAATTTAATATTTTTAAATACTGTTTTTGCTCAAATAAATGCAGCCATGGTGAGCATATGTCAGAGCGAGAGAGAGGACTATAAATCATACATTTTTTAATTATTATTAGTATTTCACTCCACTTCTAAAACTCTGAAATAAAATTCCTTTATCATATAATACAAATTTAAATATTGTCGCTGACGGGAGGAAAATTTAATTTCCATATTTCTTAGGGGTTTTTTTTAATCACTATTGGTCACTCATTACGTCTGTCTGGATTTTTGCAAATGTTTAAGAAATAAAAAGTATTAAAAACAGTTTTGGCTAAACCTCGTAACTATATTAAACTCTATTGGTTCCTCAAACTGTCATTAAACCTCAAACTCCACCCCCTCTAAAGTGGATGAAGTGACCGTTTATGCTTATTCACAATGCAAATGTAAATAAAAAACATCTCGGTTATGCATGTAACCCTCGTTCCCTGAACGTAACGTCCCTTCCTTCAGGGAACGAGGCTTACTTACGTAACCGAGACGTTCCCTTTCAAGTCAGTCCACTACGAGTTACGTCAGTGACTGACGGAATGGGGGTCCAAATCGAATCTCGCCACAACTGCTGTCTTCCAGCATCCTGACCTGAGCTCCCTGCCGTGAGTCTTAGCATGAACGAAGGACTAGGCTCAACGCCACACCTCCCAGTGTATACTGGGAAACATATTCTAACATGTGTGAGATGGTGGTCCAGTGGGTTAAACCATGGAACTGATACGCAGAAGGTTGCTGGTTCGATCCCAGCGGTCGCCACCAGTGTGTCCTTGAGCAAGGCACTTTACTCCATGTTGCTCCAGGGGGATTGTCCCTGTAATAAGTGCACTGTAAGTCGCTTTGGATAAAAGCTTCTGCCAAATGCATAAATGTAAATGTTATATTCCACATAGAAAATATACCAAGCAATGCCTGCCCGTAGGGAGGACATAATACACATATGACCCGAAAGCGGACTGCAAATGGAAAAACACTGAGGAATGTTTCAAACCCAGGGTAGGCAAGGTGTCTTGCCAAGGGAAGACACATGCTTGAGAGACTTACCATGGAAATACATATGTGGGAGTTGCCCAACGGGGAGCCATGCACATGGAGGCACCTAGCCAAACACGAGGGCTGACCAACCGGGCATGCACTCTGGTGTCGGCATCAACAGTGCTGGAGAAACTCAGGGCTTACTGAGAAACTTACTTGAGTGAAATAGCACACACATCCAGTCTGAGGAGTGGAATGGCACAGCAAGCGATTACACCTGAGCCTGTCTATTTGAAGCAAGTACACGAGAGGACACTGGCTCTACACAGAGATGATAAAATCTCGCAAAAGTGTTTGGTGTCGGCCAGCCTGCAGCTCTACAAATGTCTGTCTGCGAGGCGCCATGCGCTAAAGCCCAAGAAGAAGCCACACTGAAGCTACACTCCTGGTGAAGTGTGCTCTTACTCCTAGGGGGCATGGCAGTCCCTGAACCTGGTATGCCAGGACAAGAGTGTCCACGATCCAGTGAGACAACCTCGGCTTGCCTTCCCTTTCTGCTGCCCTCTGAAACAGACAAAGAGCTGGTCTGGGGTCCTGAAACACTGCGTCCTGCCTGTGTACGTAAGAACAGAGAGCGCGTACTGGACAGAACAGTGCCAAGGCTGCAGGTTCACCACCTGGTCCCTAAAAAGAGTGGTGGGGATAACGTGAGAGTTAGCCGGCCCGAATTCCAGGCACGCTTCGTCAACCGAAAATGCCTTGATGGAGGCCAAAGCAATCAAGAGCGCTGTCTTCATCGCTGTCGACATCAAATCATCCACTGGAGCCCCGAATGAAATGCTGGGTCCCTGAAGTGAGGGACCAGCCATCTCAATCGGAAGCTCACCAGCTTGCGATGTGGAGGGGAGTGTGGCCCGAGGAATACACGTCGGGGTGTCCCACACCATTTTTTTTAAACCCCCTTAGACCCTGGCCATCAGCCAAAGTAGGTCCTCACAAAGAGGAACTACACAGAAAAAAATAAAAACCTTGGATCAACTTAAAATAATTGAAGTAACGAAATAAACACAAAATATTTGACATTGACTCAAAGTAAATTATTTAAATTAGTTTAACCTGAACATTTTAAATCCACGCAACCACTTGTTGATCAAACTAATTATTTTAGGTTGGAACAAAACAATTGTTTTATTTTGATTGTCACCATTGTTGAGATTCATACAGATTCTTGATGTCTGTGTAAAGCTTCAATTAAAACCTTTTTTGCACTATTTTTATTTTTTAATCTGCATGTTATTTGATTACCCCAACTGTCCTGGATGTCGTACTGTAGAATCACATGGCTATAATTATAAATACTTTAAAATTAACAACACATTACCTCTATAACCAGAGCATTAGACTCTGAATGGGATCAGTGATTCTGGTCACTATAAATAACAAACAACATCTGAACACATTTGCTCTTGCCATAACAAAAGTGTTTTTATAAACACACAGTAAAAGCAGCCAGAGAAAAACTAATGTTAACGATTTAAGGGTCAAGAGCCCAACTAAAGCAAACACTCATCTCCATTAAACTATTATTTTCATTAAAACAGAAATGACAGAAATATTGTTAGTAATGCGTGAAGCTGGTAATACTGTTTGTAGAGTTGTTTAATCCTCCTCTGCTGAGATCTTCAGAGATTTAATGTCTTTTTTTTATCAGGTGTTGGAGCATCCGAAGTCTCCATGAGAGACTTGATACAAACTGGAGCTGACGAACTATTTACCTCGGGACTAGTGTCCCGAGATAACAACAGAAAAGCAGATGGGAAATAATTAGCATAGCTGCTGTTCAGAATATTATATTAATGCTTTTGTTCCGATTTAACTGTAGTATAAAGGGTAATTATAATGTGAATGCTTGGCTAAAGAACCTCGAACAATATCAGGAAGACTATTCCAGAGTTTAGGAGCTAAATGTGAAAAAGCCCTCCCTCCTTTAGTGGACTTAGATATCCTAGGAATGACCAGAAGCCTAGAGTTTAGTGACCTTAAAGAGCGCGATGGATTGTAGGGCGATAGAAGATCCGTTAGATACACTGGAGCTAAACCATTTAGGGCTTTATAGGTCAGTAGCAATACTTTGTAATTGATACGGAACTTAATAGGTAACCAGTGTAGAGATGATAAAATTGGTGTTATATGATCATATTTTCTTGACCTAGTAAGAACTCTAGCAGCTGCGTTTTGGACTAACTGTAGTTTGTTTATTGAGGATGCAGGACAACCAGCTAATAAAGCATTACAGTAATCTAATCTCGAGGTCATGAATGCATGAACTAACTTTTCTGCATCAGGAATAGATAGCATGTTACGTAGCTTAGCAATGTTTCTAAGGTGGAAAAATGCCGTTCTTGTAACATATGAAATATGATTTTCGAATGTCAGGTTGCAGTCTAATATAACACCCAGGTCTTTTACTGTAGTGGATAAAGTGACAGGACATCCTTCCAAGGTAAAATTGTACTGTGAGAGGTTTTGTGGGCAGTTTTTTGGACCAATAAGTAATACCTCCGTTTTATCTGAATTTAATAGCAGAAAATTACACGTCATCCAGTATTTAATATCTTCAACACACGCTGTCAGTTTAGATAATTTAGCGTTATCGTCCGGTCGTGATGAAATATATAATTGAGTGTCATCAGCATAACAGTGGAAATTAATTCCATGTTTTCTTATAATATTACCAAGTGGCAGCATATATATTGAGAATAGCAGAGGGCCTAATACGGATCCTTGCGGCACCCCATAGTCTACTGACGTCATCTTTGATTTTTCCCCATTTAGACAGACAAAATGGTAGCGGTCTGATAAGTACGATCTAAACCAGTTTAATCTAATAAAAATACTCTGATCAAATGAATAAATTCAGTTTGATGTTCCGCTGCCAATTTATATTGTATCCATGTAAAAATAAATTGATTCAGCCATAAATATAATCGAAAACGATTACTTTAAATGAAAAAACCCCCCTAATAATTATAAGCTATTTCAACGAGAAAATGTACATTAAACGAACAACAGCAATGTTAGACTTTTTTCAGTGGTGTGACAGGGGTCATAGCCATAGATATCCATAATAAAGGCTAGATGTCTTACAGCGGAGTCTCTAACGTCATCACCGGCGGCCATCTTGTCACAGGCAGGGCTCTGTGGTACCTGATGTAAGGCGAGTGAAAAATACTCTTATCTCACTGAAATCTTGACGGATTTACAAATGGTTTGGTTTCTTACAAACGTTATTAACGTGGCTACAAACGTGGAACAAATGATAGATTCATGAGACCAAATATTACCCATTAGATCTACACAAGATGAATTATATCTTGCGTTTAACCAGAGCCAGGGCAAATGTCAGAAGGACTAGCCGAGGAAAGGCTGCTCTCGGTGGTGTTAACGAGCGCTTATCGGCTGGATCTCAACTCCGAAAACGCCAGATAAAAAAAATTCAAATAGGCAATCTCTTTATAAACCACAGATTTGACTTTAAACAACGTAATTATCACCTGAAAAAGTCTACATTTTGTCACACATTAACGGTAGTGTTTTTAAATTGCGCAGCGTTTCTCATCCTGTGTTTGCTGGACCTGTGAGTCTCCAGTCAATTTGTGTCTTTGCACCACACAACACTCTTGTTGCAGCTGTTGATATAGCAACAAAAGACAGCCTTTTTTTTCTTTTTTCAACCTGTTCCTGTCCAAAAAAGGGACGTCAAGAGTGAACCCGCCCTTACACCAAACACCACTGAAGAGCCGCTCCTAGAAAGAAGCTCAGAACTCGGCTCCGAAGCGAGATTGCCGCGTAGCTCATTTTATACCCAAGAGATGGGGCGGGGTCGTCTATGCAAATTCCGCAGACCCATGGCATTGGCTCGTTTTGTAGAACTCGAAGATGATTGGCTTCTAAGCGAAACCCCCATTCCGTCAGTCACTGACGTAACTCTCGTAGTGGACTGACTGAAAGGGAACTGTAAGTTGTTCTTTTTGTGGTGCCTGTCCCAGATGAAAGTTATTTTCATATTTTCTGGGATTATCCTCACACACAACTCTTTTGGGACGAATTCTCTAAATGTATTAACTGCAATGGGCTTCCGGGTTTCTCTTTGTTTTTAAAGGACGTACTGTTTGGCTTCTTGAATACACAAAAAGCTCAAAATAATGAATGCTTTATTACTGACCTATTATTGCTCCTTGCAAAATGTCACAATCACCGCAGTAAATTTACAAATAAAAATCCTTTATTCATTGTTTTTACAGAATCTTAAAGCTCTTTAGACAACAAATTTGTTTTTTTGATCATTTCATTAAAGTTTTCCGTTCTGTTTTAT
This sequence comes from Romanogobio albipinnatus, assembly GCA_023566225.1. Taxonomy (NCBI): domain Eukaryota; kingdom Metazoa; phylum Chordata; class Actinopteri; order Cypriniformes; family Gobionidae; genus Romanogobio; species Romanogobio albipinnatus. The sequence continues at coordinate 69,851,944 of CM042239.1, read as the reverse complement.
AGGCCCTATGTATGTATGAATTATGTTTAACTTTTATTATTATTTAATTGTAAGTAACCTTAGCAATTTTGCTTTGTACTTGTATTTCTGATACCTTGGCATTTATGTTTTTACCTCATGCATTTATTAGTTTGAATAAATACATATTTTTCTGTATTCAAGAAACGCTATATATATATTATATAAAGCATGTTTCTGTGAGTGTTGGGTTAGGCCATATAAAATATCATTAACCTGGTATAAAATCAAGTCTATGCAATGTCCTCACTAATAAGACGTGTGTATGTGTGTACAATTTTCTTATTCTTGTTGCAAATAGGCTAATGTACAAAAAAAGTTCCAAAAAGCTGCAATAGTTCCAGAAAACAAAAATGTTTCAAAATACTTTTTATTCAAAGGCATTTCATATTGTACACCAACTCTGAATCACAGCGCGATTGTGCCTTTAAGACTACAGAGCACAATATATTCTGTAATGCTCATCAAAAAGATCAGCTAAAGAGACATTTCTTACTCAAAAGCCTGAACAGAAAACACGCTCATTTTGAAAAATAAAACAAAACAAAGCTAAGAAACATTATCCTGGATGACATAACCGTGTACGCTATGATCTGAACATTACAAGAACAAAAGCTTTTTTTCCCCCAACAGACCGAACGGTCAGTAAATTCAGTCACTGTCGTCATCAGATCCTCTGTTGGAGGCTTCATTGTTGGACCCCTCGGGCTCAGAGTCATTATCGGACCTCTGCGGAGAGCCCTCGTTCTCTGAGCCGCCCCGATCGGACGCGGCGATCGGAGAGCCAGCCCGGGATTCATCATCAGAACCTTCGGAGCGGCTCTTTTTGCTCTCGTTGTCCGACTGCTCTGAGTCGGATTGCTGCTGCGGTCTCCTCCTCTTCACCGGCCGATCACTGCCAGACTCGTCCTGGTCTGAGTTTCCAGAGCGTCGGGGGCTGCCGGCCTCACTGCCTGATTGGTTACGCTCCTCGTTGGAATCGCTGTCCGAAGCGATGCGTTTCCTGTGGCCTTCGTCATCGTCTGAACCCGAGCCGCTGTGCCTGGCATTTCTGAACATAAAATCGACAATGTTAGGAAATAAATAAACTTCAAGTTGCATTGAAACTGAAGTATTGATTTTTTTTCTATATCTATAAGTCGCTGTGATTTTAAATGGGTCCTTGATTATGATTTCACTTTTTAACTTTAGTTAAGCCGCGTTTCCACCGCAGGAACTTTCCCCAGGAACTAGGAACTTTGGGGTGGTACTCGGTGTGTTTAATGAAGGGGGTAAATGAAGTTCCGGGTCAATATTTCCCCCTCCGAAAGTCCCTGCTCGCGAGGTAGTACTTTTTCAAAGTTCAGGAACTTTTGGGGGAGCTTTCAGAATACACTTTAGTATCAGTGCTCGTCTCTTTTCCACAGTTTTTTTAATTACCTCTTTAGTAAACCAATACATAACCAGCAAAAGTAGCGCTGCTTCCATCTCCTCCATACTTGTTATTGTTGCAGACAGTGTTGCGCAAAAATTATTACTGTCCGTCGCTGACTGGGAGGAGCAGCCGCGCGCATTCATACATCACCGGACTAATTTGCCTAATCTTCACGGTACTTTAGACCGCAGTGGAAACGCAGACAGTAGCAAGTCTGAGGGAAAAAAGTTCCTGTTAAAAAAGTTCCTGGGTAATTTCGGTGGAAATGGAAATTTAGTGTGTAATGTTGCCATTTGAGCATAAACAACATCTGCAAAGTTACGAAGCTCAAAGTTTGAAGCAAAATAAATGTAAGATTTGTTTTAAAGAAATCGCTTTTTAAGGACTACAACAAACGGCTGGTAGGGACTACGAGCTTATTCACGGGTTGGTGACATCACTAACCCTAAAATTTACATAAACCCTGCCCCTGGGAACACGCAACAAAGGCCATGTTGAGAAGAGGAAGAGTTGTTGTAGTCGAGCACATTTATAATAATAATAATTTGTTACATTTATATAGCGCTTTTCTAGGCACTCAAAGCGCTTTCCATAGAAGGGGGGAATCTCCTCAACCACCACCAATGTGCAGCACCACCTGGATGATGCGACGGCAGCCATATTGCGCCAGTACGCCCACCACACACCAGCTTATTGGTAGAGAGGAGACAGAGTGATGATACCAATCGTGTATATACAGTGAGGAAAATAATTATTTGAACACCCTGCTATTTTGCAAGTTCTCCCACTTAGAAATCATGGAGGGGTCTGAAATTGTGATCGTAGGTGCATGTCCACTGTGAGAGACATAATCTAAAAAAAAAAATCCAGAAATCACAATGGATGATTTTTTTACTATTTATTTGTATGATACAGCTGCAAATAAGCATTTGAACACCTGTCTATCAGCTAGAATTCTGACCCTCAAAGACCTCTTAGTCTGCCTTTAAAATGTTCATCTCCACTCCATTTATTATCCTAAATTAGATGCACCTGTTTGAGTGCACAAACACCACCCCATACAATCAGTAATAATCCAACTACTAACATGGCCAAGACCAAAGAGCTGTCCAAAGACACTAGAGACAAAATTGTACACCTTCACAAATTGTCAGGCAGCTTGGTGAAAAAAGGTCCACTGTTGGAGCAATCATTAGAAAATGGAAGAAGCTAAACATGACTGTCAATCTCCCTCGGACTGGGGCTCCATGCAAGATCTCACCTCGTGGGGTCTCAATGATCCTAAGAAAGGTGGCTCTGTGCATCTTACAACAAGCGATTTATAGATTATCATAACAGAATATGCTAATCAATGAAAATAGTAACTCCACGTATCTACATAAATTCATCAACTAACCATTCAGAAACGTCCTGTCTCATGCTACATGTTGTCTCTTCATCATTGTCCGACTCTGGTTTGAACATAAAAGGCTGAACAGTTTCATAAGGTTATTACTTATGTCTTTAAAACATAAGTAATAACCTATACCTGTCAGGGCTCGACATTAACGCTTGTCCGGGACAAGTGGATTTTTTGAAGGGGCAAGTGAAAGAATTAAAACGTCAAAAAATAACTAGGCAATCACCAAACTACAAGAATGATTCTGCATTCATTTAGTGTAAGTGGTGATCGACAGTGGATAACAATATATAATGAAATTAATTTATTTACATTTAATGCACTAACGGTAACAAGGTTGCGCTGTTGAGGCTCGCGTTGCCTCGCGGGAAGAAATCACAAGAAAGGAGCACTGCTCATACAAAGAAACGCAGTTAACATGCATGGTTAAAATGACAAATTGTGGAGTTTTTATTTTTATAACATATGATGGCCTACAGTTAAGCAACATCACAGAACCAAGAGTGCTGTTTTTCCTGAATACCACCACGACTGAAAATGACACGGATTTCATATGACCGTTCCATAAGCAATTAATTAACATTAAGTTACTTACATTTTAGATGCAATATCGACTGTTTTTGTTCGATTTCAGCAGCGAAAATAGTTCCAAACAAAGATCACAGCAGAACCGTAACATCTCTCACAGCAACGTGTTACTGAATGATTCAATGACTCAATTCGTAAACGACTGCCTCATTCTTGAATGAATCATCCGTTTGAATGAATGACTTAATGACTCACTCATTAAGACCTGCTGCCTCCTACTGGTGGTTTAGTTTCATCTTTCCAACATTTCTTATTTGCATATTCAAACATATTTAAAACAATCTCATAACATTATTTAATGCAGTTGTATTTTTTTAGTGTAAATTATTAAATTTGATTGGTAACAGCCCAATAGTGTCTTATTCTGATTTAATTTCTAAATCAAATTAAAAAAATAAAATGAAAGCTGATGCATTGTATCTATATTTAATAAGATTATGGAAAAAATGCCCTTTATAAAAGGTAAAAATATCACAAATATGCAGATTTAAATATGTCAAAGCTGATTGAACACTGGTGAGAATATTGCTTCAGAATAAATTATATTTACAACACACACACAAAAAAAAAAAAAAAAATTCCGGACAAGCAAATGAGTGACAGATTTACTTGAAGTACGTAAACCGGCTTAATGTCGAGCCCTGCCTGTTCTATCTTCCTGCAGCAGATACTCTCTGGCTCTGTGCATCTTACAACAAGTGATTTATGGATTATCATGCCAGAATATGCTAATCAATGAAGATAGTAACTCCACATCGCTACATAAATTCATCAACTAACCATTCAGAAACGTCCCGTCTTATTCTACATTAGGGATGTGACGGTGAGGAAATTTTCCCACCGGTTAATTGATGTGTGACAACACCGGTAATACCGGTATCACCGGCGGAGGCTTTTAAATCTAAAGTAACATGCACACTACCGCTCTGAACTGAAAACGCGCCAGTGTGTGTCTGTGAGGCCATGGGTGCGTCTCAATCAGTTCCCTAGTTCAGTAGTCAGGGCACTGATCAAGCATTGATCAGTCTATGATTGAGATGCACACCATGAATGAATGACAGTTCGTCCCCTTGTTTATACTCGACGCGCCCGCACGAGCGCGAGGGTGCGCGCGGCAAAAAATAAATGCGCAGAGCCAGGCGAAAGTAAACAATGCGCGCTCTGTGCGGCCGTGCACATTTTACTTTCAGTTTTGAATTAGCGCCAATTCGGCTGCGGGTTGCTTGAATTGTGGGTTCATTAGCCTATTATTTTTAATGAAAAACACAACAACAAAACAAATGACAAACTCCCTTAAATAGGCGCTTTTACGTTTCGCTTTGAAACCAAATCTTCCGCGATCATCTCAGTCTGCGCCTCACTCTTAAATCTGATGAATGACTCCTGCCGCTGCCGAGACTCACGGTCGGATCCTGCTTTATTAAGCAGATACGTTCAGTTTTTATTTGTATTGTCTGTTCTCTAACTGAACTAAATTATTTTATTACTATAAAAAAATCAAAAAGACGGTGGGCGGTGCCACGGTGGGCAAGTGATGTAACCGGTGTTGAGTCTGGACACCGGTAACACCGGCAACACCGACTATCGTAGCAAGCCTATTCTACATGTTGTCTCTTCTTCTTGAGTCTCTCCATCATTGTCTGACTCCGGTTTGAACATAAAAGGCTGAACAGTTTCTGATATGTTCAGTGTGTGTGTCTGCGTAAGGTAATCAGAGCTGCTAACCTTTTACACCGTACTACATTTCATAAAAACATATTCCTCGTTATTTCAAACTGAAGAAACTTCTGTGATTATATGAATATTTGAAACAGAAATACTGATACTGTGATGTTGGTACTGATACTGAAAAGATGTGTGATTGAGAAGCCGTTTCATATCTATAGATGACTGCTCTCTCTGGCTCAGCGCAATTGTGTCAAAGGTTTAATAGACACAGGCAATTACATCACGTGGGTGTTTGAATTGAGATTGTGATCTTTTAACGATTAATCATGCAGATTTTTACAAACATTTAAGTTCAGATCTATGTGTGACAAACAATTAACATGTTCATTTATGATGCATGAATGAAATAGATAGGGTGGATTTTCAGTTCATGCACTTCAAGCAAACTCAAGTGAGCATCTCTTACCTGTCTTCTGCTATTTTCAGGCCATCCTCATCGGAGGAGGAATCGGAGGAGGAAATGATGGCCTTGGACTTGATCTTCCCTTTAAGAGATGGCGGCATGCGCTCCGGCTTGGACTTAAAAAAAGAAAAATGCAATTAGATCTACATTTCTAAATCAAGGTACAACTTGCATTTTAACCACAGAGCATCGATACCTTCTCAATCCTCTTGCGCTCTCTGGGTTTGCGCTGCTTTTTAGACCTTGAGCCTCCTTCCTCATCATCTGAACCAGCTGGTCTGAGGAAGCAACAAGAGAAACACGCTGTAACTCAACCTGACCCACCTTTAATCTGTTTTAACTACAATCACTAACGTTCAGAAAAAATAATGCATAAATCATAATTTACAAATATTTGATTTATTATTAAATTTATATAATTTATAGTTATTCAATTACATGCAAAAATTACAATGCAAAAAAAAAAAAGTCCAACACTAGATCATATTTTGCACCTTTTAAAACAAGAGAACAACATTGCATATCATTTTAAAATTAGATTTATGATTTAATTAGATGCTAAATTAAAAAAATTTTTTTTTTAAAGGGGACCTATTATGCAAAATGCACTTGAACAAATGTGTTGGCAGTGTGCTTACACAACCACTCTATAGTGATAAAAATCCACCCACCCACTCATTTTTTTTTTTCTTCACATACACACTCTGGGGACATCAAATAATTATTTTACATATTGTAAAAGGGGACATAATAGGTCCCCTTTAAGGTCAAAACCTAGTTAAGGATTTAGCTAAGGATGAAGTTTCCGAGCTTGGTGATAATTTACTGTCTTTTATTACACTTTTTCGCCCTCATGTGAAACTCGATCGTACGGAATCCTATTGAAATGACTGGATTCTGCTCACGAACATTCGCTTAGCAATGGTAAATGTGACTGAATCTTTATACCATTGTTAAAAAAAACTATTCTGTAATTGCATCTTGATTTTCTGAATTTAATTTTCAGAGCAACCCAGAAACTCGCCTTTTATGTTTCAACAGGGTTATGATCATTAACTTCGATATTAATTTAACTAGGCTTTTATATTCTTTCAGTCTGAATTTTAATCTAATTCACAATATTAATAAAAACTATAAAAGGTAAAAGAATAATAACACTGCATGCAAGCACATGAAGTCTCTATGAATTCTGTGGATCTGTTCTCATAAATGTTTACCTCCTTCTCCTCTTCCGGGATTTCTTGTCTCCCTCCTCCCCTGCATCCTCGACTTCACTGCCACTCCCAACTTTCCTCCTCTTCTTTTTCTTGATTGGCAGGTCTTCATCAGAGTCATCATTGACAAAGTCATCAAAATCGCCTCCTTTTTTACGCTAAAAAAGAACAAGAACATTTAAATATAAAAAAAGTATTGCGTTTAAATGAACTAGATCCCAGCTCTCCAATAAAAGCTCACCCGTCCACTGCCTCCTTTCCTCTTCTCCTTTGCTGAATCTTTCATTCCCTCTGAGAAGCTGAGCAGGTTCTTGGTCTTCTCCACATACTGGGCTCTCTGCTCGAGCAGCTTCTTCTGCTCCTCAGCCTCTCTGTTCTTCCTGTCCTCCTGTTCTTTCATCATTTGCTGCCGCAGTTGGTCTCTCTCCTGCTCCTGTTTAGCGCGGTGCTCCTTCTCCTCCTCATCTTGCTTACGAGCTCGGGCCACATGGTATTGAGCCTGGCTTAGCAAGTCAGAGCATTGCCTGTGAGAGAAAACATACATACATACTGATCAGATCGCTGGAGATTCTGTCGTTATTTATTCCCTCTCAAGTCATTCAAAAGCCTTCAAAAATCAACCTTTCTGTTCCAAGAAAGGCAGAAAGAATAAATGAAGAAAGGAATGAAGAATGGAAGGAAGGATTGAACTAAAAAAACATGATAGATGGAAGAAGGGAATGAAATAAGTATTGAAGGAACAAATGAGCAATGGATGGAAGGAAGGCAGAACGAAGGACGGAAGTATGGAAGGAACAAACAAAGGAACTATGGATATAAGGAACAAATTAACAAAGGATGGATGGAAGGATGATGGAACAAAAAAAACGAATCAACAATGGGTAGAAAGAAGGCCGAAAGATGGATGGAAGGAATGAACAAACAAAGGATGGACTGAATGAACGAATGAAAGATGCATAGAAAGAAAGAAGGATGGACGGACCGACAGATGGAACGAACAAAGGATGGAAGGAATAAATTAAAGGATGGATGAAAAGAACAAAGAAATCAATGATGGATGAAGGTTGGAAGGAACATAAGGATCCAACAAAAGATGATGGATGGAAGCAAGGATGGAAGGAAGGAACGAACAAACGATGGATGATGGATGAATGGGACAAACGAAGGATGGATGGAGAGAAGGAAGGATGAAGGAACAAATAAACGAATCAACAATGGGTAGAAAGAAGGCCGAAAGATGAATGGAAGGAATGAACGAACGAAGGATGGATGGAATGAATGAATGATGCATAGAAGGAAGGAAGGATGGACGGACAGATGGAACGAACAAAGGATGGAAGGAATAAATTAACAATGGTTGGATGGATGAAAAGAACAAAGAAATTAATGATGATGGATGAAGGTAGGAAGGAATCAGATAAAGAACCAACAAAAGATGATGGATGGAAGCAAGGATGAATGGATGGATGGATGGGACAAACAAAGGATGGAAGGATGGATGGATAGCGAGAAGGAAGGATGAAGGAACAAAAACAAACCAACGATGGGTAGAAAGAAGGCCGAAAGATGGATGGATGGAAGGAATGAATGAACGAAGGATGGACGGAATGAATGAATGTCTAGAAAGGAATGAATAAAAGATGGAAGGAATGAACAAACAATTAATGAAAGGAACGATGGATGGATGGATGGATGGATGGATGGATGGATGGATGGATGGATGGAGAACTTGGCAATTTCCCCGTAGCCCTTTCCAGCCGTGTGAAGGTGTACAATTTTGTCTCTAGTGTCTTTGGACAGCTCTTTGGTCTTGGCCATGTTAGTAGTTGGATTCTTACTGATTGTATGGGGTGGACAGGTGTCTTTATGCAGCTAACAACCTCAAACAGGTGCATCTAATTTAGGATAATAAATGGAGTGGAGGTGGACATTTTAAAGGCAGACTAACAGGTCTTTGAGGGTCAGAATTCTAGCTGATAGACAGGTGTTCAAATACTTATTTGCAGCTGTATCATACAACTAATAGTTAAAAAATCATATATTGTGATTTCTGGATTTTTTTTTTAGATTATGTCTCTCACAGTGGACATGCACCTACGATGACAATTTCAGACCCCTCCATGATTTCCAAGTGGGAGAACTTGCAAAATAGCAGGGTGTTCAAATGCTTATTTTCCTAAAGGATTATTAGGAACACCATACTAATACTGTGTTTCGCCTTCAGAACTGCCTTAATTCAACGTGGCATTGATTCAACAAGGTTTGAAAGCATTCTTTAGAAATGTTGGCCCATATTGATAGGATAGCATCTTGCAGTTGATGGAGATTTGTGGGATGCACATCCAGGGCACGAAGCTCCCCTTCCACCACATCCCAAAGATGCTCTATTGGGTTGAGATCTGGTGACTGTGGGGGCCATTTTAGTACAGTGAACTCATTGTCATGTTCAAGAAACCAATTTGAAATGATTCAAGCTTTGTGACATGGTGCATTATCCTGCTGGAAGTAGCCATCAGAGGATGGGTACATGGTGGTCATAAAGGGATGGACATGGTCAGAAACAATGCTCAGGTAGGCCGTGGCATTTAAACGATGCCCAATTGGCACTAAGGGGCCTAAAGTGTGCCAAGAAAATATCCCCCACACCATTACACCACCACCACCAGCCTGCACAGTGGTAACAAGGCATGATGGATCCATGTTCTCATTCTGTTTACGCCAAATTCTGACTCTACCCTCTGAATGTCTCAACAGAAATCGAGACTCATCAGACCAGGTAACATTTTTCCAGTCTTCAACTGTCCAATTTTGGTGAGCTCGTGCAAATTGTAGCCTCTTTTTCCTATTTGTAGTGGAGATGAGTGATACCCGGTGGGGTCTTCTGCTGTTGTAGCCCATCCGCCTCAAGGTTGTGCGTGTTGTGGCTTCACAAATGCTTTGCTGCATACCTCGGTTGTAACGAGTGGTTATTTCAGTCAAAGTTGCTCTTCTATCAGCTTGAATCAGTCGGCCCATTCTCCTCTGACCTCTAGCATCAACAAGGCATTTTCGCCCACAGGACTGCCGCATACTGGATGTTTTTCCCTTTTCACACCATTCTTTGTAAACCCTAGAAATGGTTGTGTGTGAAAATCCCAGTAACTGAGCAGATTGTGAAATACTCAGACCGGCCCGTCTGGCACCAACAACCATGCCACGTTCAAAATTGCTTAAATCACCTTTCTTTCCCATTCTGACATTCAGTTTGGAGTTCAGGTGATTGTCTTGACCAGGACCACACCCCTAAATGCATTTAAACAACTGCCATGTGATTGGTTGATTAGATAATTGCATTAATGAGAAATTGAACAGGTGTTCCTAATAATCCTTTAGGTGAGTGTATATATAAATAAACAACCTGAATATTAAGCATCCAATATTTTCAGACTAGCTGGGATTTGTTGTCAGGCAGTTCTTGGGAGTTGTCGGATCACGTTTGTTTGGGTCATGACGAAACTTTCAGAACAAAAGTAGCATATCTAGAAAAAGCAGCCGTACCTGGCTTCACTTGCGGCCAGCGCCAGGTCAAATCTCATTTTGTCTCCAGCCTTACTGAGGTAGCTGAAGTACCTGCGAGAACAATAACAGAAGTTATGAAAGCAGCACACGAGAGCCTCAGGCTGTAGTTCGTCATAGGCTGGAGGTCGCGGAGTTCACGCACCTGTGAGCCAACTCCAGCTCTTTCACCGCACTCAATACAGCCTTCAGATTACTCTTCTCATCCTTCAGCACCAGCGTGGCCAACCTCTGCAGCACCAGCGCCACATTAAACATCAGCACAGTGTCACTGGGAGCCACGTGCCGGGCCTGAAAGAAAGAGTTAGGAAGTCGGAAGCATTTATAAATAGGACTGCTAATAGATTAAAATAGTAGATTTTTATTTTTTAAATAAAATCAAAATAATGATTCATACCTTATACAATATTAATTTAAAAAAAAAATAACCATAAAGTATTTTGGGGAGCATTGATCTCATATTAATGCAATGAAAAACACCTTTAAAAAAATTTCTCTTTTCAAAATGTACATTCTGTTTTAATGCATTGGGTTCCTCTTTTAAAAATAATTGAATATGCAACACATCAAATTCATTGTTCAAAACTATTTGCTGAATTATGAAACATTAAATAACAATATAACCTTATTAAGCATAATAATATAGTCTAATTATATGAGAAAAGAAAAATACAATCTAGAGTCACTGTAGTAAAGCAGAGATTCCCAAACTTTTTTCTTTGCTAAACTGCTTTTACCCAAAATATTTACTTTTAAACTAATATTTCAATATTTAAACAAAATTTGCATGTTCACAGTTCTCTGAAGATGGATAATGGTCACATGACATACAGGTAAACAAATTATTTTAATCTTTTTTTCAGGGCTAAGCTCACAAGCCACTGTAGCTAGTGGGTACTAGCAAATTCAGCATTTTCACTGGCCACACATTTTGGCATTGATACCATGGGGGAAAACTGCCATACAGATATTTTTAATATAATCTCATAATTTGGCTGCAGGTTTATTAGGCTGCTGTCACTTTAAGACCTGACACACGGATCCATTATACCAGGGGTGGCGAACTCCGGTCCTGGAGGGCCACTGTCCTGCATAGTTTTGCTTCAACCCTAATCAAACACACCTGAACAAGCTAATCATGGTCTGAAGGGTTACTAGAAAGCTAAAGGCAGGTGAGTTTTATCAGGGTTGGAGCTGAACTCTGCAGGACAGTGGCCCTCCAGGACCGGAGTTCGCCACCCCTGCATTATACGGTTACACATGCGTTTTCTTTCAGCGGTTTATGTTCACTTAAAACAGAACTGACTGTGTTTACATTAATACTTGCTAAGACCGGCATTTTGACATTATGTTGTGTGTATTTAGCCCTATTCGGACGGTAATTGTTTCTTGTGGGGTCATAAGGTATTTTCATCATTTACAGAGGCTGGTCAGTGATTTTATTGCCATCCGAATCCAGAATGTCAGTGTTTTTCTCCCACCACCCGCGTAAAAATCCCAGACTGAATTAACTACTGTTTTTTGACAAACACCAAGGTTGTGTGCTAATTTAATTGCTGTCCGAATTCACATATCTGCGCGTTCAAGAATAAACCCCTTCAAAATTCACTGTTTATATCCTTTTTGACCACTGCAGAGCACTGTACGGTTGTGCTTCACTGTAATTTGGATGCATTTTAAAGATCTAGTCTTTTATTACTGAAATGGTGGCAAGTATTTACAAGAGCAATATATTTCATCACCACTCAAAAAAAAAAAGAAAAGCACGTAAACATTTGAAATGGGCCGTTATTATGGCAGCAATTATATTTGCAAGCAGCATTATGTTTACCTCATGTAAATAAGAAGTTGTATTAAATTATCTCCGCTCATTTCCATGTGGAATAAAATGACATCCTTTATTTTGAGATAAAATACAAGACAGAAAACCATTTGAACTATTATGCGTGTCGTCTATATCTTCCTATTTTTAAACATATTTAAATAATAATTAGGATATTATTTTCCTTATTATTCCAAGCATATGACATTTTATTTACAGCATACAATCATGTTATTGACCATGTGAGAAGCGCGGGATCACAAAACACAAAAATCACAAAACATCCGAACGCACAAGTTTTATCACTGAGGTGGCATTCAAATGTATTTTTACTTCCACATGAGAAACAATTACCGTCCCAATAAGGCTATACAGTCCCTCCAGAAAAACGCGATTATGCGATCGCGTGATTTAACGCATAATCAGCCAAAGTCCGCATATTTATGCGGGGGCCGCATTTTTTCAAATACGCCGCACTTTCGCCGCATAAATTGCCTATTTCCGCGTGCAAAATATGCGGGGCTAGCATGATTTCATAATCCCAGCATTTTCGTTGCAAAAAAAGTCATATATATATTAGCAGAAAGTTGAAAAATGTTCGTTTACTTCACACAAGAGTCGCCATTTCCGCCTATTGCCATGGGAACGTTTTGAAGTGACGTAATTACCCGACGTGAACGTCATCGAAAAGCTGCAAACCCCCGTGGTGAAACCATAGATATCGGTGAAACCATGATGAAGCGCAAACTCCCATTTGCCAACAAAAATAACAGCAAAAGACCGCGCAAAGCAGTTTCCCGGTGTGTTGACCGATTTCAAAACACAGCATCATGAAGCTTTGAAGCGTTATGAATCAATGAGTCGATTCAGCGGTTCGGATCGCCAAAGTCACGTATTTCAGCAGTTTGACACGCGAATCATGAATCGACTCACTGATTCATAGCATCATGATGCTGTGTTTTGAAATCGGTCATCACTATATAAGTCGTTATTTAGAGACGAACGGAGGTCTTACGGGTGTCCAACGACATGAGGGGAAGTCATTAATGACAGAATTTAAATTTTTGGATGAACTAACCCTTTAAGAGATTGCACATTGTGCATTGGAAGCACTCAGATGTCTGTTTTGTATAGCTACCTCTGTAAAACAGGAAGTTATTTATTCATTTTTCAGAAGTTGTAGCATATTCCTTTTGTAAAGCTACAGAACTTGTTTGACTCAATGTTTTGTAAATTTGAGCCATGTGTTTATTAAGGTCTTCAATAAAACAAGATGAGAACTTAAATATTCTTAAATACTTAAATACTCTTTTTCATCAAACCGCAGTTTTTGCACGTTCCCGCAATTTCATCGCATAAAATTGCATAAATTTCGCGCATTATTCACCGCATTTTTTAAGAAAACATGCCGCATAATCACAAAAAAAAGCGGCATTTTTCTGGAAGAACTGGCTATAGACTGTTTAAGCGCAATAAGCAGCGAATAATAACTCAATTTAGTAATGAGAGGCGGAAATCAGCAGGAATGAGTATGAGTAATTATGTGCAATACACGCAAATACCACGCAGAAATTCAAGCCCTGTAACACCAACAATATGAAACGAGAGAGAGAGAGAGAGAGAGAGAGAGAGGGAAAGAGAGAGAGAGAGAGAGAGAGAGAGAGAGAGGGAAAGAGAGAGAGAGAGAGAGAGAGAGAGAGAGAGAGAGAGAGAGAGAGAGAGAGAGAGAGAGAAGAGAAGCTGGTATTGTGTACCTAATCTGCGGAAAATTAGTATTGGAAGCATTTCGGATATTTCAGTATCGATATGTAGTGTACAATCAACATTTTTGGCAACACTACATTGCACCTAGTTTATTATTTCAGATGCCTTTTTAAAAGACTACAATTGAAAATGATGTATTATATATCAAATTCAACCCGTCAAAGTTTGCTTTTCGTACACTTGCAAAGTCCAGTTTGGGAAACCATGCAGTAAATAAAAGAAAATGTCAAGTTGCATTAAGATTTTCTCACCCTGAGAAGCGTCTGTTTGCAGTCCTGCAGCTTGCCACATTTGAAGAGCGCTCGGGCCAGATACAGCAACACCTCTGTGTTCTGATATTTGTAGAATTTCTTCAAGCAGTTTTCATACTGAAGAGAAAAACAGGCCGTGAGCACATATCTTCACAAACCTTCCTGAGTTTTCCTTCAGTTTGTTTACTCTCACCATCTGCACAGCACTGATGTACTGCTTCTGCTCCACATAGATGTGTGCCAGATTCAGCCAGACATCACTGATCTCTGCTGTGGCCTCTCTGACCTGGGCAAAGACATCCCGTGCCTCTCGGAAATAACCCTTATGTGCCAACACAGCACCTGCGTCACACAGAAGAAAAATGCTCACGTGCTGAATCAATATGACGGGTAAGTTGGTTTATACTGCTAGTTACAGGTCTGGCCTTGCAAGGCTAATTAAAAAGCAGATAAAGCACCTATGCCATTGGCAGCATATAGATTTTTGGCATCATTCCTCAGAACTTGTTTGTAGATCGCCAAAGCTCGATCCTGATGCCGCTTTTCCTAGGGGGAAAAAAATAAAGAGTAAATAAAAAAAGACAAATTCAGGAAACACTTGATGGTTTGTCAGCTGAATAACGCTAGGCACCTTTTCTCTGTCTCTGGTGGGCTGATGCAGCGTCTGAAGCCACACGTTTCCCAGTGCCAGCATAGAGTATGTGTCGTTCTGAGTTGAGGGCTGTTTAAGGATGCGTTCAAACTTCTTCTGGCCGGGACCCCACTCCTGTTTGGCCAAGTGTAGGTTACCAATCAGGGACCAGGCGTCAGGGTGGTCCTACAAAACACATTTTATTAATACATATCGGAATAAATCACCAAGAATTCAGCAAAAAAAAGCCCACACACAACAAGGCAGAAAAAAGACAACTAAAAAGGAAATGCGAGAAGAATAAAAAAATACAGCTTTAATGAGGAACGGCAAACATTTCAGTCACAACATGACCTTTTTCAGTGCCTAATTACAATATATATATATAGTGCTGTGCAAATTAGCTCGTTAACGCGGGCGATTAATTCTTTCAGTTTAACGCATATAAAAACTTTTTTAAATATTAAAATATTTTAATATTTTTTAATCCATTTTTGCTTAGCGTTATATTATATTATATGATAACGCTCTTATTCATGCAAATGCTTTTAAACAATCTAAGAGCGACAAGACACAAGAGAACGCGCTGTATGTCAATGTCCAGTCTGTGTGGGTGCGTCTCAATCGGCTCCCCTTGTTCAGTAGTCAGAGCACTGATGAGGGAGTCGTACACATTCATGTACACGATATACTGATTCACTACCTAGGAAGCTAGGGAGCTGATCGATGGACACACACTCGACGCACAGAAAGACTTGCGTCAGTCTCATGCACACATCAAGTTCTCTTTCGCTCTTAAACAAACAATATCAAAAACACAGAGAATTTTGCCAAAATGTCAGTTTTGTCGAGTATTCTCATATTAGGAGTCTTAAATTAGTTAAATAACATCTTGAACTTGTGGGAAAATGAGATCTGCGTCATGTTTGGCAGCGGCCGATCTTAAAGTGACAGCAGCACTGATGATGTCTGTCATTAATGTTCATCAAGGAACAATGGGAACAGAGAAAATTGTAGCTTTAATGATGATTAATCTCGATTTCATTTATTATTTATGCAGTTAAGAAAGGTGTTTGATATCTATAAAATTTCTGTATATGTCTAACCGGTAGGAAGGCCACAGGTAAATATGACATTTATTATAATGGATTTATGTAAAGATTGTTTTAAGTTCACTTAAATTAAAAGTTCTTTTTAAAGCCTAATAAATGTTGAAATTGGTAGCTTTCAGTTATACTGTAATGTAATGTCATTAATGTTTCATAGAGACATGATACTGGCCTTCATTTATAAAAAGATGCCATTACAACAAATATTTAAAATATGCTGTCTTTAAAATGTTTCTTCATTAATTTGGAGAGTAACTGAAATTATTACAATATCAAAATATTAAAAACAACAATTTTTTTTAATCGCGATTAATTACAGATTTTTTTTTATTAATTCCTTTTTTTTAATCGATTCATTTCACAGCATTAATTTATATATAAAAATGAATAATTATAATTAATAATCAACTGAGAATACAAATATTATACTAGACACATTAATATCAAACTCAAACCATACATAATTTCAAGGAAAGATTGTGATTTTGGTCACCATGTGACGTATGAAACCAATTGATCTTTCTTTGTTTTAAGATACTCTTTTGACTATATCAGATTATTTATCTCTTACACCATCTTTCAAAAGCGTCCCGCATCCGATATTTGCATTTACACTATACATTGGCGAAACAGCCCAAGACATTCTGACCCGGAAAAGGAAGTAAAACGGTGCGATATGCAATGGACACAATGAATAATCAAACGAAATGATTATTCAATGTTTTGCTTTCTGCACTCTCTTTTAAAAGGCATGAAACCTCCGCATTACTCCACTGTGTCGTACCTTCGTCTTCCATCGCGACTCGCATTTACTGGGGAATATCCGATTTGACCTCTTACATAGCAGACGCAAATGCACGTATATCTGAATCGTATCAGATTTATTACCACATATGAGTGAGGCCTGAATCCGATCTGAGGATATCAGAATTCATGCAATTTTTTTCCTGCTTACACGTTCACATGTAATTTCCGATCTGTGCCACATGAGAGGGAAAAATCGGAATTGGGTCACTTGAAACATGCAGTGTAAATGGGGCCAAAGGCACTGAGGTGGTCATGTTGTGACTGAAACGTTTGCTGGTCCTAAGTACAGCTGCGGTTTTTCATCTCACATAACCTTTTGTGTTGTGTTTTTTTCACTCTTACAGTGTGCAGGCCTTTTTTTGCATCTTTTCGCCCATTTAGATTAATACAGATCCAGAAGAATGACTATAGGTAGGCATATGTATGTCTGCAAGAAAATCTACCTGATTGATTTGAAGGGCTTCTTTAAACCAGTCAGAAGCTTCGTAGAAATTTCCCTTGTCACGTGCCATCGCTCCAAGACGCAAGTAACCTGTTACAAATTCAAATGTGTCAAATGAATGGACTGTTTCCTGAAAAAAACCACACAAAATGAATACTGTGACGATGCATACAGTCCACATAGTTGGGATGCTCTCTCAAGATGTTCTTGTAGAGTTTCTCAGCCTCGTGGAACTCGCACATGGCTTCATAGAGTCTGGCCAGGTTATAGGAGGTTGTGACAGAGATGGCGTTGTAGTAGTGCTCATCATGCTCGCCCTCAGCTTTTGCCCTCTCCAAAGAAGCCAGAAAGTATTTCTACAAAGAAATTGAGATGTGTGATTGACTTATTTAATGCATTCCTGATGCTTTTTTCCTCCACAACCAAATTGTCCAAGACATTCCTTTCCAGTAAAGTCTAATGTAATGTGGTTCTGAGGTAATCAACAGCACAACCAGAACATTCCTTTAAAGGTGAAGTATGTAAGATTTTAAAGGGGTGGTTGCATGCGATTTCACTTTTTTAACTTTAGTTAGCGTGTAATGTTGCTGCTTGAGCATAAACAGTATCTGCAAAGTTACAGCGCTGAAAGTTCAATGCAAACAGAGATATTGTCTTTTAAAGTTATGGCAGTTTATTGCCTATAAAAACGGCCGGTTTGGACTACAACAAGCTTCTTCCCGGGTTGGTGACATCATAAACCCTTGCTATTAACATAAACAATGCCCCCGCGAACACGCAACAAAATGGGCGAGGCCACGTCGCAGTAATTACGAAAGAGAGAGCACTGTTGCAGAACTACAAACTACATTTGGCCATCTAACCAATCTAAGACAATTGCGTTTTTCGGAGGGATGGGCTTCACAGAAGCAGGAAGCAAACGAGCCGTTCAAAGTCATTGGAGACAGCGGTGTGGAATAAAGGTAAAATATAAGAAAAATATGGCATTTTTAAAAAAAAAAGAAGTATTAAGACATGTTATACTGCGCCCCATAAACACAACCAAGCCTAGAAAAAAAACCACGGAACCACCCCTTTAAAATACATTCTCTCAATCCAGTTTATTGTTCATTGACTACTATTAGTATGCTATTCATAGGTTTATCTCCTCCAAAAGTGTAAACATCGAGCCTCCCAGGCTCCATCAAAACATTGAGTGTGACCGTTAAGATTTGTCGATTTCTTTCCAGCTCAACTTATAACGAGAGTTTGGAGGCATGGCTACTGAAGCAGGAGGAGCCAGAGGGCGTTTAGCCAATGAGGGATCATGACTGACACGTTATATAGGAAAAGAAATTCAGCTTCAGTTATAGAAGTGCAAGACATTCTAACAAGACAAATTCTACCGTCAAAGATTAAACAGGTCATGAACAAATCATGTCAAAGCGAACATGGCATTGAGATGCAACATGCTACAATGGACGCTTCAATACTCAAACAATTGTAGCGCGCCATGTCATAAAATGCGCTCGGTGCAGATACGTTGGATGGGTTTATATAAGAGAAACGCTCACATTCACTCTAGACAGAAAGTCAAATAAATTGCTTACTCATGACACATAGCAACACAGCTAAAGGTATTCCCAATATGTTGGACCGTTTATTAAAAATAGCCTACTTTTACCAGCTGAGACATGCCTTCACAAGCACCTGTAAGAGCTGTTGTGGTGTTTTGAGTTGTGAGAGGTGCAACACGTGAATGAGGTGTTTGCAATGTTGTTGGAAAATATGCTTTATTTTTGTAATTCCATTAGGTGCCACTAGTGTCTCAGAAACCCCATACTTCATCTTTAATTTGAGCTAAAAAATGTTCTTTACCTTGGCCTCGCCGAGGTTTCCCAATCTGAAGTGTAAAGCCCCCAAATTATTGAGGATCTCAGGGGGAACATCAGCCTGGACCTTCTCCTGAAGGATGCGAGTGGCAGTGCCATATGCGGAAAGAGCACCCTGCAGGAAATAAGGGCAATTCACAGTCAGAGGTGTATGTTACACGAGTCAAAATACAGGTGCATGTACAGTAGAAATAGCAATGTTACCTGAATGTCTGTTTGTTCCAAAATTTGGGCGAGCTCGATCCAGGCTTCCACATCATCAGAATATTGTACTGTGACTTTTTTCAAATGTTCCTGTAAGTAAAAAAAAAACAGCTTTATAATCTCTGAGAAAAACATTTTTTTGTAATTCAGTTTTTGATATGTAATGTCATACTTTAGCAATGTCTCTCTTCTCCTGGTCATCCGATGTGGCATAAAGTGACCCAAGGATTTTCATGGTTTCATAATTGTTGGGATATGCCTTTAGGACCTTCTCAAAGCACTGTGCAGCATTCTCTTTGTCTCTACGATACACGTACATCTGGCCCAAGCCAAAGAAGGGCAGTACAAAAGTAGATGATGCAAACTGAGTGGCCTGATAGTAGTACTGGAAGGCTTGATCGTAGTCCTCCTAAAAGCAAAAATGTGTTTTTATTACCATTGGTCTTAAGCCTGGTCTTTATGCTCGCCACGTCCACACAAGCGTTAAGCTGTGCGCTGCAAAAATTACGTCATCATGGGGTTGGGCGGTCAGCATTTTTTGTAACTTGCGTATAAACAAGACTTTAGACATTAAAGAAAATGTTCACTTGATTGACAGGTGATATAATTGGCCAGGGCTGCGTTTCACAAAAGCCTAAGTTGATCATAGAGACCAAACGCAGCCCAGATATATTCATGTTTGGCCTCAGTCCACATTATCAATCTTGAAATATTTCAAAGTAAATTTTTAATAATAAATTACACTTTTTCTAAAACTGTATACGCATGAAAGAAATCTCTTCTGCTCACCAAGACTGCATTTATTTGATCCAAAATACAGCAAAAACAGTATTATTGTGAAATATTTTTACAATTTAAAATAACTGTTTTCTATTTGAATATATTTTAAAGGGGTCATAGAATGGTACATGCACTTTTACAAGTTGATTATACGGAAATGTGTGTTGGCAGTGCCTGTAGACAACCATCCTATAATGATAAAAATACATCGAGTGTTTTTTTTTAATCTCCTTATATATTTTCCCCTGTCTCAAATCGAGCCGTCTGACCGTGTGACGTTACACGGTGTACGCCCCTCCTAAGATTGTTGATTGACAGCAGCGTTTCAACACAGACCCACCCTGAGCGAGCTGTCATCAGTCCGCCATTGTTGATACTCTGGAACAGAATGGCGTCTAAGCGATTGTGGTGTTGTGTTGTTGTTGTGTGTAATAACGAACACAGCAGTCATTTTGATGTTCCTAAATCCGAACTGCTGAAGACCCAGTGGCTGCTGAGTTTTGTTTTAGAAGGGAATATTCCCCCGATCAACGTCAATGTTTACGCAAATCATTTCTCAGCAGACTGCTTTATAAACGAGCGTCAGTATAAAGCAGGTTTTGCTAATAAGCTGCTCTTGAAAAAAGGATCGTGTTCCTGCTGCACCTCAGGAAGATGTGAGTGTAACGTTTTATTAACCTTTATATTAATCTTTGCAAATCGCTTGCACGCTTCACGATGAATGAGGCTAAAGTTTACAGGGTAAGTTACATTACGGCATGCTTTCTGTGTATGATGTTCTCAATATAATTCATAATCCCACGTTTATAATGAACAACGCGTTATGTTTGTTATTACAAACTGTGTACTCGGGTGATAAAGTTAACGTGGTAACACTACACTAAGCTTACTTTTGTACATGGTTTATAACGGTGTCTGTTACTGATTAAGAAGTAATGTAAAAAAAAAAAATCTTATAACATAACATCCATCTGTCAATGAACTAACACATCAGTAAACACATAGCAACTACACTACTCTGCCAGTACAAAGATAGATCAAAGTGACATGACGTTAACCAACCATTCAGAAACGTCCTGTTCGAACTTCGATGGGTTCGTCATCTTGTTCCTAGTCCGACTCCGGTTCAAAATGATAAGGTTGCTCAGATGTTTCCTCAGAGACTCCCGTTGCCATTATTTCTCGAAAATATACCCTCAAATGTTGTCAAGGCAACACTCCACGTGTGTTGTGGTGTTGTGTCGGGTCGAACCGAACGCCCCACAGAGCAGAGGGGGCGGGGTGAGCAAAGCTCATTATCATTTAAAGTCACATGCACTGAAATGACTTGCTGAAAACTGAGCTGGTTTTGACCAGGTAAAATGAGTGTTTTCTTACAATACTAATGAGAATTTTTTATTAAAGTATATTACAAACTTTTCATTTAGACAGTAAAGAATCATATTAACTTGTACAAAAATGTCATTCTATGACCCCTTTAAAATGCAAATTATTTCTGTGATTCAAAGCAGAATTTTCAGCATCATTACTCCAGTCTTCAGTGTCACATGATCCTTCAGAAATCATTCTGATATGATGATTTGCTGCTCAAGAAACATTTGTTATTATTATCAATGTTGAAAACAGTGGTGTACAATTTTTCAGGATTATTTAATGAATAGAAAGTTCCCCATTTATCTGAAATATAAAACTTTTGCCATATTATAAATGTATTTACTGTCACTAATCTAATGCATCCTTGCTGAATACATGTATTTAATTCTTTAAAGGTCCCATGGCATGAAAATTAACATTTTAACATTAATATGAGTTCCCCTAGCCTGTATAAGGTCCCCAAGTGGCTAGAAATTTTGATGGTTGTAAACCGAGTTCTGGCTGTCTTTCTCTGCCTTTGAGAAAATGACAGCTCAGACGAGCTGATCTGGAATTTTCCTGTTATGACGTCACACCAGGAAAGGTTACCTCCCCTTCCTCTGCTTTGCCCGCCCAGAGCATTCGGAGAAAATGGATTCAGTTTATGTCAGCACAGGCTTTACAAACAGACTTTACGATATGAATTTGACAGCACCGCGACAAACAGTGAGTAACAGTGTTCATTAATGCCTGATCTGTGATCAGTTATTTCTGATGTGTAGCTAATCATTCAAGTTCACTCAGACTTTCTTTCTAAATTGTTTAATGATCGCTGTCTTGATGCCCTAAGCGTAATGCATCAGTGAATCAAGCCAGTGACTAAAACGATCGTTTCTGTTAGTAGCATGAAACAAATCAGTTTTTTAAGTGATTAAGTGAACTACAGAGAGCGATCAAATAACACTCTTATAATGTCCGGAGCTGTCAATCACATATCGCGAGTGTATCTGCACACTTGCCCAAACTGCCATCATAATGAATGACGCTGTTATGCAGCACAGCGAAGCTCTTACTGTATTCATATCGACGTCCTGTCTGCTGTTAGTTGCGGTGAAAGCATTTTGTGAGAGAAAACGCATTGCAATGAGGAGATCACTGCATTCACGCGATCAACAGACTGTCTGTGTACTCAATGCTCATCACTGCAGCTTTTCATGTGAAAGGAATAGATCATAAAATAATGCTATAATCACGAGTCGAAGTGACTGGGACTGTTTATTCAGAACTCTCAGCTACAAATAAGCTCGCGCTAACAGCACAGCACTCTCAACAAAACCGAAAACCTATTTAAACGCACAGAAATGTCAAAAATGTACACAAAAACAAATTATAAGAGACATTACAATGAAGTCTGTTACAATAAAACTTCCTCCAGCTCTCCGTGGTTCACGAGTGCGCAGTCAGTCTCTCTCTCTCTCTCTCTCTCTCTCTCTCACATGCATACAGTGCCTCGCTAAACCACGCCCCCTCCTCAACATAATCTAACACTCATTTCAAATGCAAAGATGTCAGCCAATCACAACAGTGGGCGTTTTCAATGAAGTCTCACAGCAGACACGCCCCTTGAAACAGGGCATTCAGCCAGAGGGGTAATAACAGTATAGAAAAAATGTCTTTTATTTCTAAATTATGACATTTTTTTTATTTAAAAATCATACTAACGATATAAGTACACCTCAGGAAACATTATAAAATATTAGAAAAATGTCATGCCATGGGACCTTTAAGTTCTTCCCCAAAAACGGTAGTACAATGTTACAAAAGCTTTCTATTTCAGATAAATACTGTTCTTTTGAACTTTCTATTCATCAAATAATCCTAAAAAAATGATTTTACACAACTGCTTTCAACATTGATAATAATTATAAATGTTTCTTGAGCAGCAAATCATCATATCAGAATGATTTCTGAAGGGTCATGTGACACTGAAGACTGGAGTAATGATGTTCAAAATTCAGATTTGCATCACAGGAATAAATTACATTTTAAAATATATTCAAATACAGTTATTTGACATATTAATAATATTTCACAATATTACAGCATATTTTGTATTTTTAATAACAACTGCAGCCTTGGTGAGCAGAAGAGACTTCTTTCTTTAAAAGTATAAATAATATAAGTAATAAAAAAATTATACCAGTCAAATAATAAAAGTAAAAAAAAAAATTGAAGCTATATAATACTAAAACAAAAGCAATAAACAAAATTACTAAAACTAATATATAAAAATAAAAGTCAATTCAAAATATCCGTTATATTTCTCATTTACGAAATATATACCCATACTGATTCTTTATTTCTCAAATGAAAGACGTCCCTTTCTTACCTGGACATGGAAGGAACGAGCTAACTGATAGCAGCTCTCTGCTTGCATAGCCTCCACCTCTGTGTTGTGAAAAGCATGAAGAGCCAGATGCTGCACTTTGCTGTAGTCCTGAAAAACACAAAGGACATATAAAGTACAAGATCTCCAATTCTTAACCGTAGACCATAAGAGGGATCTAGCTTTACCTTTTTGAAGAAGAAATGATTGGCGAGGTGATTGAGCACCATAGGATTGCTGGGGTCAATGGTGTAGGCTCTGGAAAGCAGCTGCACGCCGTTCTTGATGGAGTCGGCCTCTTTATTGTTGAGCTCCAGCACAGCCAAACCCACCAATGCTCCCACACATTTGGAGTTGAGCTCCAGAGCTCTGCCAAACGCCAAGCGAGCTTTCTCTAGTTTGTTGAGCTTGACAAAGCAGTGGCCCATGCCTAGTCTCACCTCAGCTGCAATAAGACAATGACACAGAAATGAGCTCTGTGAGTCTTGACCAGATAAAAGGTTAACCTGTTAACCCGCACTTTGGAAACAACATATGATATTACAGTCGCGAATAGAGCTGCCAAAAATAATGCTCATCATTTATTTTAAAAGTTATAATAATAGGTATGTCTCCTCACATCCTTTGGCTAGCATTACAGAATATGATCACGCTATAGGCCCTTTTCACATGACGTCACGCAACTTCCGTTCCGACACAGAGCCGTGTATGATTACTTCCGCCAGCATAGTGAAACGTTAAGGAGTTTTTATGCCGAGTTCACACCAAACGCGAATAGAACGTCAAAATCGTGTCTATCGCGTCTAGTTTGACGTGTGAACATTTTGAATCCATTCACGCATCCGCAGCAAATTGGACGTGCATAGAAATCGAGCGTTTGAAGCGAAATAGACGCAAGTTCAAGGCGCTCCAGGAGCTGCGCCTGAATGACAGCTCTCTCTCACTCCTGTATGTATACAGTAAAACGAAATATGTCATAAAACACCACTCTGCCTCTTTTCATTTGCATTAAAAAAATATATTAAACATTAATAGCCACACAAATGTGGTTCTGGCAACGCATACCTGGATCATCTTCACTGAATGTATATTTATAACAAACGAAATATAAAACAAAACCATGCCTCTTTTCGTTTACATTTAAATATAAAATGTAAATTTAAATATAAAAATAAAACCGTGAGTACGGTTCAACGGAAGTGCGTATACACTGCTTTGAGGAAAGGCGGAAGTTTTCTGATGTCATTGTGAAAAGGGCCTATCGGTTCCGCTCACCAGTTCTGTGAACCGAGAGAGAGAACGGCCAACCAAACAAGGTCCGCATCTAGGCCTATCCTATGATCAGCCGATCAAGATGTGTGCGTGTTTCAAGCTCTGTCTAGCTGCCTGATTTTGATTACTGTAAGTGCGAAAATAAGTATAAATACTTCCGATATTGATGTTGTATCAAGAGGATCGATCCTCACATAGAAATCTTGATACCAAATGTTTTAACTAGTCATTTTCTTACTTATTGTGGAAGTCAATGTGCAAATAAACTAACTGACAGGTCAATGCAAACAGACAGAGACAGAAACATCACTGTTATTACTAGATGTACATTATATACAACACACTATATTAAAAGACAACAGCTATTGTGACATGGGTTCATGTGAAAATTGTTTTAAATTCATTCAAATTAAAAGTTGATAAGTATTTTTAAGCCAATCAGATTTTAAAAATGATGGCTTTTAATTATAATGTAATGTTGAATGGCTATTGTTACTCATTTCATCCGCAGAAATTGATACGTAGTAAAAAGATGCCTTTACACAAACATTTAAAAAATACTGTCTTAATGTCATCTGTAATATTAGCTAGGAGATTCAATGAGAAAATATGTATTACAATATAAAAATATATTACAATATATTAATGTTAGGTGCGATTAATAAAAAAAAATGTAATCGATATTAATGGAGCTAAGTTTTTTATCTCTCAATTCATGTGTAATATGTAAAGATTGAATTAGTATAAATTGATCTACTATCACTATCTAGGATGGTTTCAAGGAAAGGACAATAGTATTTAGCACATCTGGCAAACTCACCTGGACAGCCAGGGTTCGTGCGAAGAGCTTTTTTGTAGTAGGCCAGAGCTCCCCTGTAATCCTTTTTGTTGAAGGAGATGCATGCCTTACCTGTTGAAGGACATAAACATAAATAATCATTCATAACAAGACAACATCTATAAATAACCATGAAACAGCATTTAAATGCAATTTAACTTCCATATTACATAATAATGTAGTAGGGCTGGGCGATATGGCTGAAAACTGTATCACGATATACGAGTTTCATTTCGGTCGATATCGATAATTATTGATTTGTTTTATGATCTATTTAAAATAAGGACCAGGAGAAAAATATTTTACATTTAAAAATTTTTATTTTAAACTTTACCTTCCTCTGATTATAATCCCCTCAGTTATAAAGGCAGAAATGTCAACACAACCATGGAAAACACTCAAATAATTAAAATATAAACAAGTCTAAAATTTCTATTTCAATCATCTCTTAACATTAGGGTGCAGTGCCTCCATTATTTCTTTGTAACTGTTACCGTTTAGATGCTTTATCATAAGGCACTGATGCATGTAACATTACCTCTCCGCTACAACCAACCAGAGCAACGAAGAAGGTGAAGCGGAGCTAGTTGATAGATTAAACTTTCGCAGTATCCGGTCGGCAAAACTCAGAACACATCTTCCTTTCTTAAGAATGACTTCAGTGGCGTTCTTTGTTCTTTCCTCAAAGAAAAGCTTAACTCCAAGTCTTCCAGAGTCGCGGTCAAATCCGATTCGAAAGACCGCTGTTCACCAGCTTCTTTGTTTACAAGTAGCACACGGAACCGCCGCAACTCTGCCGTCATTATGTTAAGCCCGCCCACCGACTCTACACACGATGTGATTGGCCTGACCAGAGTTTGGTTTTTCCAGCT
Source organism: Romanogobio albipinnatus (assembly GCA_023566225.1). NCBI lineage: Eukaryota > Metazoa > Chordata > Actinopteri > Cypriniformes > Gobionidae > Romanogobio > Romanogobio albipinnatus. Next base: position 69,825,223 of record CM042239.1, on the reverse strand, counting down.
CGCAAGCCAACGGAGAGTTGCTAGACTAGCCTGGCTGCAAATGAGATGTGCTGCCGCTAGGGTGCGTCTAGATTTCTAGGCTAGGTATATGTTGCTTAAACAACATTCGGAACGCGGCGCTGTGCGTCACTGTTTGAGAGGGGTCCTGTTTCACTGTAGTGAGAGCACAGCTGAGAATCCGAAATCACCCCCACATTCACTATTCCCTACGTTATCCACTAATACAGTTCACAGGAGTAAATGAAAACGAGTGAGTGAACCACAAATGGATCGTATTGCACAGAAATAGACCGGAGCGAGTGCGTTCAAGTTTTTTATGGATATATTTCATATACTCTAGTGCTCCAAACACTAACCAGCAGCGTGTATGCGCACATATTTCATCACGCCTTCTTAAAGTAACTGCTTTATTCTTTCTGTGTTAAACTTAAAGGGTTAGTTCACCCAAAAATGAAAATTAGCCCATGATTTACTCACCCTCAAGTCATCCTAGGTGTATATGACATTCTTCTTTCAGACGAATAAAATCGGAGTTATATTGAAAAAAGTCCAGGCTAATCGAGGCTTTATAATAGAAGTAATAGTTGCTGTTTTTGAAGTATTCGCCTTCCATATTCAATATATGGAAAAAGTGTTGAAAGTGCCTCTGCCGATCCAAGGCTTCCATTACCAGCTACGCTCGTCAGACGTCACGTACGCATCTTGAATTGCGAGAAGGCACTTTCAACACTTTTCCGCGGAAGCGATCGGCAGGAACTTTACTTGATAAAGTTTTAAATATGGATATTTTTCTTACACAAACGCGTTGATTCGCTTCAGAAGGTCTTTATTAACCCCCAGAGCCGCGTGGAGCAGTTATTTGACGAACAGCTGCATTTTTTTATGGACTTCAAAAATAGAGCAACAGTCAATGCCATTGTAAAGCTTTATTCGTCTGAAGAAAAAAGTCATATACACCTAGGATGACTTAAGGGTGAGTAAATCATGGGTTCTATTGGTTGTTGTCTCCCCACAACATCATTTTGTGGGGATTTGCAAACCTGTATTAATTTTTCTACAACATTCACTCATCGTGACAGTAAAATAGGACATTCTAGTCAATCTACTGCAGTATTTTCGCTCTCAAGCAGTAGAGAATGCCCGGTCATGCATGGGGGAACAAATACTGTCATATACCGCAAAACTGGTATAATTTAGAAAAATACGTGATATAAATGTTTGGTCATACCACCCAGCACTATAATAATGTGACTAATGTGGATTGATAACTGCACAATAAGACCATATAATAGAGGATATCTAGACTTTTTAAAAGTCTGATTTAAATCTTATCTAGTTTGAGCTGATTTAAGGCTATAAAGAGTCTTAAATATGGTAAATTATCATTTTAAGAGGTTATAGATTATACTTTAAATTTGGGGACAAAATAGGATACAGCCTAATGTGATTATTGAACTTCATATTATATGAGCTTATTGAATTAAATAAATGCAAGTGCTGCACATTCAAAGTCAAATAACAGCGCTCTTGTTGTGATTGTAATAATTAAGAATGAATTGTTTTATGTATTTGAAAGAAGTCTCTTCTGCTCACCCAGGCTGATCAAAATTACAGCAAAAACAGCAATATTGTGAAATACCATTACCATTTAAAACCTCAAGAAACATTTATTGTTATTATAAAGTCGAAAGCAGTTGGGCCGCTTAATGTGATTCATTTTTTCTGGATAATTTGATGAATAGAAAGGTTTTTTTTAAAGAAACAGCATTTATTAGAAATGTATATATTTTGTAACAGATGTAACTTTTGATGAATTTAATGCACCCTTGCTAAAAAAAATTTTTTTAAACTAACCCCAAAGTTTTAAATCATGGTTTCCTCAAACTTATACTACGGGGCCGTTGAATGCTTGAATCTGATTGGCTGATGAACGTTCTGAGGTGTGCAATTATTTTCTGGGAGATGCACAGCGAACGTAGTTCCAGGCAGCTCTCTTGACCGCATTACAGTTCCATATCACTTCGCATAGTTAACTGTAATAACGGAAATTACAGGACTAAAAAACAACAATATGACAGACGATTTTCCTAAAGTAAATCTTAATATTTACGGTGAATATAAAACGTTCAACAACTGGGCGGCAGCAGTATTAGACAGTCCAGATGAAAACCAACAGACGGAAGCGGACATCAAAGGCAAGCTTTTCTGTCTCATTACTGAAATCACACATGATCGCACACGCACTACAGTTTGCACAAAAAGGTGTCAGCGCTGTCCTGCCGATTTGATCAGTTAGCCTATATAGTGGAGCAACTTAAAGGCTGCACGTGACATTTTTTCACTAGTGAGGTAATAACAGCGCTGTTTAGAGACGCACAGAGGCAGCCTAATTCACACAAGCACTCACTCGCTCGCTCTCTCTCTCTCTCTCTCTCTCTCTCTCTCTCTCTCTAATAACTTTATTAATAACTGCAGTAGAATGCTATCAACGGCTCAAGCCTTCGTTAACAGCTTTAAAATGACGTTTCGGAACTAGCAAAAGAGCCGTTGGATGAGACGCGGAAGAAATAGTCCTACTCACAATAGCGATTTAAGTACAAAAACCGGACGAATCCCTTTAAATATATCTTCGGATCGATGTCTTGAGGTGTGGTAACCGTAGTATAAGCGGAATAATTGACTCCGGGGCGTTCAATTATTAGAATAATAATGCACACCCGAGGTGTAACGGCCACTCCGCTTCGCGTCGTGACCGCATCACCACCTCGGGTGTGCATTATTGTTCTAATAATTGAACGGCCCGTCGTCAATTATTCCTTACATATTAAGCAGCAAAAACAGTTTTAAACAGCATCAAATCATCATATTAGATTGATTTCTGAAGGATCATGTGACACTGAAGATTGGAGTAGTGATGCTGAAAATTCAGCTTTGAGAACAGGAATAAATGACATTTTAAGATATATTAAAATGGAAAATAGTTCTATTAGATTGTAATAATACTTCACAATATTACTATTTTTACTGTATTTTTGATCAAACATATGCCGCCTTAGTGAGAAAAGGAGACCCAAACTTTTGCCCAATAGTGGACATAAATAGATAGATTTATTTTGAGATTGTTTAGGTTTTTTTTTGTACAGACATACAGTATTTATTTGATTAGTGCAGGTCTTAAAGTATGTAATGATCATGTGACTTTTACCCAGGAGTGCAGGGATGTTGTTTGTTGACTGGTTAAGTACAAACTGGAACTGAGCATCTGCTTGATCCATCTTATCTCCTTCCAGGAGACAAAAGCAAGCTCTTCCCAGCAGATGGTTCTGTGGAAATGAGAAATATCATAAGGCTAATAATAAAAAAATAACAGCGATTGCTACAATATGAATACCTGAAGCTTCATTTACCTGATCGTACATGATGATCTTGTCTGCCATGGTGTACAGAAGAGTGGACTGGTTGATGAGGTCCTTCTTCGCATCTTTATTCTTCTCTTTTCGAGCCTGTTGGACATAATATGCAGCAAGTGTGTCCAAACACGTCATCTGGTCCTTCTCGTGGTCTCTGTAATCGAGGTTTCCATCGATGCGTGCCGCCTCCAGCAACTTGACAAAATCTTCGGTCTTGCCTTGTTTGTAGTACTCCAACTGAAAAAAAGAAATAGTAGTGAGATTTGTGTGCACCAGAAACCCTAATAAAGTCACCATACGCAAGCGTGTCACTTACAGCGAGTGCAATCCATATGTGCAGCTGTGTGTGCTCCTGTTTGAGGATGCTGATGACTTCATCTCCTTCTGGAAGCTGATCGAAATCAAGCTCAATAACCTGAGGAAGAAATAACAGAGGAACTCAGTGAGTGCGAACCATTACTGAGGAAAATAAGATCATATTCCACCAGTGAGTTTGGCTGAAATGGATAGAAGAGCTGCATTAAATAATACAACAATAATAACAATTTATATAATAATATCAGTTCATGTTTTTGGTAAAAATGCCCCTGAGACTATTAAATGTCCCTGAGACATGTTACACAGCAACAGCATTACAAATTAATAATAATGATGACAAATATGTTATGATATAATAATATAATTATGTCTAAAATGTAGTTCTGTCAAATCGATTAATTGCAAATAAAAGTTTGTGTTTAGTTACATAATATGCCGCATAATATATATATAAAATAAGTATTTGAACACTCTACTATTTTGCCAGTTCTCCCACTTAGAAATCATGGAGGGGTCTGAAATTGTCATCGTAGGTGCATGTCCACTGTGAGAGACATAATCTAAAAAAAAAATCCAGAAATCACAATATATGATTTTTTTACTATTTATTTGTATGATACAACTACAAATAAGTATTTGAACACCTGAGAAAAACAATGTTAATATTTGGTACAGTAGCCTTTGTTTGCAATTACAGAGGTCAAACTGCAGGAGGGATTTTGGCCCACTCCTCCACACAGATCTTCTCTAGATCAGTCAGGTTTCTGGCCTGTCGCTGAGAAACACAGAGTTTGAGCTCCCTCCAAAGATTCTCTATTGAGTTTAGGTCTGGAGACTGGCTAGGCCACGCCAGAACCTTGATATGCTTCTTACAGAGCCACTCCTTGGTTATCCTGGCTGTGTGCTTCGGGTCATTGTCATGTTGGAAGACCCAGCCTCGACCCATTCAATGCTCTAACTGAGAGAAGGAGGTTGTTCCCCAAAATCTCGCAATACATGGCCCCGGTCATCCTCTCCTTAATACAGTGCAGTCGCCCTGTCCCATGTGCAGAAAAACACCCCCAAAGCATGATGCTACCACCCCCATGCTTCACAGTAGGGATGGTGTTCTTGGGATGGTACTCATCATTCTTCTTCCTCCAAACACGTTTAGTGGAATTATGACCAAAAAGTTATATTTTGGTCTTATCTGACAACATGACTTTCTCCCATGACTCCTCTGGATCATCCAAATGGTCATTGGCAAACTTAAGACGGGCCTTGACATGTGCTGGTTTAAGCAGGGGAACCTTCCGTGCCATGCATGATTTCAAACCATGACGTCTTCGTGTATTACCAACAGTAACCTTGGAAACGGTGGTCCCAGCTCTTTTCAGGTCATTGACCAGCTCCTCCCGTGTAGTTCTGGGCTGATTTCTCACCTTTCTTAGGATCATTGAGACCCCACGAGGTGAGATCTTGCATGGAGCCCCAGTCCGAGGGAGATTGACAGTCATGTTTAGCTTCTTCCATTTTCTAATGATTGCTCCAACAGTGGACCTTTTTTCACCAAGCTGCTTGGCAATTTCCCCGAAGCCCTTTCCAGCCTTGTGGAGGTCTACAATTTTGTCTCTAGTGTCTTTGGACAGCTCTTTGGTCTTGGCCATGTTAGTAGTTGGATTCTTACTGATTGTATGGGGTGGACAGGTGTCTTTATGCAGCTAACGACCTCAAACAGGTGCATCTAAATTAGGAAAATAAATGGAGTGGAGGTGGACATTTTAAAGGCAGACTAACAGGTCCATGAAGGGACCCTCAAAGACCTGTTAGTCTGCCTTTAAAATGTCCAGCTGATAAATTCTAGCCGATAGACAGGCGTTCAAATGCTTATTTGCAGCTGTATCATACAAATAAATAGTTAAAAAATCATACATTGAGAAGTGGGAGAACTTGCATTTTCCTCACTGTATAATATATATATATATATATATATATATATATATATATATATATATATATATATATATATATATATATATATATACACACACACACACACACACACACATACATATATGCAAATATTTCTTAATTTATACATTTTATAGAAGCCGATGTGACATTAAGGTATTTCTGATTGGATGGTGAAAAGAAATCTAGTATTTATATTGGATTAAATTATAATAAATGTGGAATGGAAAAAAAGCCTGTTTGGACAATTTAAATTTTACATTAAAACGCAGTTGGAAACAATATATAAACATAAAAACAGCAATACCAACTATGCAACTGTTTAACATGTACAACTGTTGTTGTTTTTATGTATCCCAGACATGTTTGGTAATATTACATACATTTTTTTTTTTTGCTTGGTTCTAAATAAATAGAATTAAATGCCACACAATATATCATATAGACCTAACGTCAAAAGGAAAGGCTTAAAATATGCTTGAAATATGTGTCATGCCAGAACCATAAACGAAAGTATATTTCATCATAGTATAATTATGATTATGTAGCCCAAGACTCGCGGAAGTACTTCTGTCATTCGCTATTGTTAGTTCATGAATTGTATGTAAACTTATCAAAAGCGCGTAAATGATAGCATGTTAGCAGATGATAGCTATCCATAGAGCAGCAATAAAACTACACTCAGAACCACACAGAGATAAAACGAGTCCAAACCTCGTCTGTGTCCCGCAGGGGGATTTCAATGGATCCCCGAGACATGGTTGAGACTCAAGCCTAAAACCCAATATTGCAGGTTTTGGTTTGTACTTGTTCGTATCCAGCAGCAACAGCAGCAGCAGCCTCACACACTCACCAACTGAAGCTGAACAACAAAATACACTACAATTCCGGGTTAGTGGTCACACGCTTCAAAATAAAAGTCCTCTGAAACTCCATCATTGCTTTAACCATAGACTGTAAAATCTTTTTTTAAAAACGTTAACCCAGCAAAAAACGTTCAGTTTTAATAATCCTGCGCTATGACGAATGCAAAATACAAATATAAGTCAAAGTAAAGGAAGTAAATAAAAAACATTATAATAATTGTTGCGTTGAATAGAGCATGTTATACAGCACGAAAAATTTATGATAATAATACTAATAACCCATATACAACGATGGGATGATTATATCTCAAATTATTATGTAATATTAAATAGATAAATAACAATTATAAACATATTATTTATTATAATATTATATATAATATTACTACTGCTACAATAATTTATTATTGTATATAACAAATGTACAGCAATATGATAATAGTTATATAATGCGCTTTTGTATTAAGAAATAAGATTTTCAGACTAAATGCTGTTTAAAATATTTTTACAATAGTTGAGTTGAGTTCCACAGCATGACACATTGATAATAATAATGATGATAATATTACTAATAATAACAAATGTACAACAATGGGATAATAATATAATTATATCTAAGATTATTCTCAATATCTATTAATCACTCAACAGATAAAAAATAATCATAACAAATATACAATGAAATGATCATGTATAATTAATTATATATAAATTGGAATATAATATTATATAATAATAACCACAACGAAATACACAATGTGATTATAGTATAAAATATCTAAAATTATAACATTATATATAATATTACTAGTAGCACTACTGCTAATAATAACAAAAAATATACAACAATGTGATAATAATATAATTATATAATATTCAATAGATAAAAAATGATAATAGCAAATATACAATTAAATGGTTATTTATAATTATATATAAATTGGAATATATAATATATTGATAACTACTATTAATAACCACAACAAAATATACAATTTGATAATAGTATAATTATATCTAAAATTATACTATTATGTATATTACTAGTAGTAATACCTCTAATAATAATAATACTAATAACAAATATACAACGATGTGATAATGTAATTATATCTAAAATTATTATATAATATCCAATAGATAAAAATAATAATAACAAATATACAATGAAATTATAATGTGTATTTATGTATAATTTGTAATAAAATATTATATATAAATAATAATAACCACAACAAAATATACAAAGTCATAATAATATAATTATATCTAATAATATTACTAGCAGTACTACTGCTGCTAATAATAACAATAACTATTATACAATTAAATGATAATGTGTAATTATACTGTACATATAAATTGTGTTAAAATATCATAGATACATAATAATAAACACAACAAAATATACAATATGATAATAGTATAATTATATATAAAATTATAATATTAATAGTAGTACTACTGCTACTACTAATAATGATAATATACCAAATACTGTATACAGCAATACGATGATAGTTATATCTAAAATTATAATATAATATTATATGGATAAACAGTCACAACAACAATGTATTGTAGAACAATAATGTTGTTGTTGTTGTTATTATTATTATAGGAAATGAGATTTTCTGACTGCTTTGTATGTGTTTGAAGAAATGGTCAAAGACAATTAGGGGGTGGTGCTAATAGTGATGAGTGCTGGCCTTGAATCATTTGATATGGAAAACTGCCGAATGTTCATTAAAATGGTCCATTAAAACATTGTTCTGCCCTGCTAGAAGCACACAGGCAGTGAATGGAGGGCGTTTGGGGGAGGTAGCCATGTCATCTGGTTTTGATGTGTGCCAGTGTGCGTCTATGATGAAACGAGGCCAAGGCTCTCTAAAGATCAAGCATTGAGATCTACAAGCAAATACACAACCGTGTGACTAGTATATGTTTGACTGTGCACAGATCATCCATGCTGTTTTGAAAATGTCATTCTTGTGTGATCTAAAAGGATTACATTCAGCTAAAAAGGTATGTCATTTTCCATTGCATTTTGATAATGAGTATATATATTCATCATTCTATCATTTCTGATGTCTCAGTTGTTGTCTTCATCAGTAAAGCAATGAAACGGAAGAACATATTAGTTTATCTTCACTAAACGTAAGTATGCTTCTTAATGGAATTAAGGGTATTGCGATACAGATATGATTGGAGAGTATCTTTTCTCTGGTTGTCAGAGGTTATGGCCTCAGAGAAGCCGAATGGACATCGGGGTTCTTCAGAGGTAGACGTTGGGGCCCATCTGCCCTCCTTCAGGCTCGTATCACAGAACCATGGCTGTCGTGGATGCAGCGTCCCAAGCCTTTCCATCGACTCCGGAACATATTCACTGGAGCCCTGCCATGTGCTTGAGAGCTGTGAAGGTGATCTGATGCTTTATTAGTATTAGTGTGCAGCTGTAATTACAGTCATCTCACCTGTGACTTCACATTGCTCTAGATTTGACCTCAGAGAGGGCCCTGTGTGATTGTGCTGAATCAAATGGCTTTTCCGAGGAAGAACTCCTGAACATAACTTTTGAAGCATGTGACACTACTGGGAAAGGTAAGGCCTTCTCTTTCAACAGTGCTATATGCATGCCGCCTTAAACACTACAGTTCAAAAGATTGGGTTAGGGTTAGGCTAATTTAAAGGTCCCGTTCTTCGTGATCCCATTGTTCAAACTTTAGTTAGTGTGTAATGTTGCTGTTAGAGCATAAATAATACCTGTAAAATTATAAAGCTCAAAGTTCAATGCCAAGCGAGATATTTTATTTAACAGAAGTTCCCTTTCAAAGCCTACAGCGAACGGCCGGCTTGGACTACATCCCGGTACTTCCTTCATAAATGACGTCAGTAGAACAGTAGAACAGACTAACCTCCGCCCACAAGAATACGCAAAAAAGGGGGCGTGGTCTTGTTGCTGTCCCACGTGGAGAAGAGGACGGTCGCGTGGAGAAAAGGAAGTGTTGCGTTTGAGGGTGTTTGTCGCCATGTCGTCGAGACGCTGTTATTTTCATCCCGGAGTCAAATCACCTTTGTTTGACTTTCCCAGGGACGCTGTAGAGATCATTGAGCGCATATATCTCCCGTTAAGAGGCGTGACCAGTTTCCGTGCAAGTTACGTGCGCTAAGCTGCTGTCGAATCACAACACAGGAACCGTGCCACGTGCGCTAAGTTACGGTCAAATCACAACACTAGAACCGCTGGCACAATCAGAACTCGTTACGTATTTCTGAAGGAGGGACTTCATAGAATAAAGGAACTCATCAGCCGTTTTTAGGACAGTGAAAACAGCGGTATACAGATGAGTATATTGTGTGAAAAATACTGTGTTTTTTTACACGCGAAACATGAACACATGTTATATTGCACACTATAAACACAATCAAAGCTTCAAAAAAACACGAAGAACGGGACCTTTAAAAAAAACTAACAAACAATGAAAGCTTATTAGGATCAACTGGATTTTCAAAAGTAGGCCTATGTGAAGTTCACACACCATTGTTGTAGTAAACTTGCACAATGTTCTTGAATGAATTGCACGCCAGTCTGTTTTTGTGGGGACATCGGCTTTACATGTTCATGTCCCTAAACATAACGTTGAACAAAACGTTGCTTTACATGTGGGTTAGACGTCCTCTTGGGCAGTCCTCCTACGTACTTACGCTCAATTTTCATTTTCCTTCAGTACTCCGTCTGGGATTGCGGTATATTCTCCGGTCAAATTTGAACCGGTCCAATCAGCGAACAGAGGGAGTGGCTGAGAACGATGACGCTGATGTCGTGCGCTAGTTTGAGATGACATACGTCACGATCAAACGTTAGCGATTAGTTATGGCAGATCCAGAGTGACTCTGGGCAAATCCGATAGTTTTAAACTTCAACAGAGTACCCGCCTTCAAGGAAGTTAACACTTGTCAATGGAGAGTGGCCAGACTCTCTGTACAAATGAAATGTACGAGAGTCTGGTAGGACCAGGCTACAGTCCTTGGCCAATGAAAGCAAATGAAAATGTACACATTAATATTTTAGTTACTTTTCCGTTTAATTAAGTTAAACCAAATGAATGAATTTGCTCTACTCCATGACATAGTCACTTAGACATGCACACATTAAAGGTCCCGTTCTTCGTGATCCCACTGTTCAAACTTTAGTTAGTGTGTAATGTTGCTGTTAGAGCATAAATAATACCTGTAAAATTATAAAGCTCAATGTTCAATGCCAAGCGAGATATTTTATTTAACAGAAGTTCCCTTTCAAAGCCTACAGTGAACGGCCGGCTTGGACTACATCCTGGTACTTCCTTCATTAATTACGTCAGTAGAACAGTAGAACAGACTAACCTCCGCCCACAAGAATACGCGCAAAAAGGGGGCGTGGTCTTGTTGCTGTCCCATGTGGAGAAGAGGAAGTGTTGCGTGGAGAAAAGGAAGTGGTGCGTTTGACTGTGTTTGTCGCCATGTCGTCGAGACACTGTTATTTTCATCCCGGAGTCAAATCACCTTTGTTTGGCTTTCCCAGGGACGCTGTAGAGATCATTAAGCGCGCATATATCTCCCGTTAAGAGGCGTGACCTTTCCACGTGCGCTAAGCTGCTGTCGAATCACAACACAGGACCGTGCCACGTTCGCTAAGCTGCGGTCAAATCACAACACGGGAACCGCTGGCACAATCAGAACTCGTTACGTATTTCTGAAGGAGGGACTTCATAGAATAAAGGAAGTCATCAGCCGTTTTTAGGACAGTGAAAACAGCGGTATACAGATAAGTAAATTGTGTTAAAAATACTGTGTTTTTTTTACACGCGAAACATGAACAATAGGTTACTGTCGTAACCCCGGTTCTCTGAAACATCGAGTGGAGAGATCCACCTATGGGAAGGGCATCCGTACCTGACCTCTGCAGAAGCATCCAATTGCACCAAGTCTGACAAGACAGGCAGGAGCGCGCAGCCAATGCCCGGTAAGGCCCCGCCCCTTACCTGCGGGCATATATAGCCTGCACGCGCTACTGTACTCCAGTAAGAATATTCGCTTCTCGTGCGGCAAGTGGGGCAAGGCTGGTGGATCTCTCCACTCGATGTTTCAGAGAACCGGGGTTACGACAGTAACCTATTGTTCTCTTTCATCATCTCGTGTTCGAGATCCACCTATGGGAGAGACATGGACAGCTCCCCGATTGCCCAATATACTCACAGTGAGGTCCTGTTAGCCAGAAAAAGACAGTCACCCCCAAGGGGGCGGTGCTTGACACGTCTCATAATCATGAACCCGCCAAACGGACGCACACACGTAACTGCGGTGTGCAAGCAGGACATGAAACGTGTGTGGCACACACAAAAGAAGGCAGGGTCAGGAAGACCCCACCCCCAAGACCGAATGTGCTACCGAGGTTCTGGTGACATCCAGCCTATAGTAACGCACAAACGTATGGGGAAAAACCCAACTGGCAGCAGAGCAGATATCCTGCAGTGGTACTCCCCTGAACAGAGCCCAAGAGGCGGCTAAGCCCCTCGTGGAATGAGCCCTGATGCCCCCTGGGGGGTTGCACTCCCTTCAATTCGTAAGCCAAAACTATAGCGTCCACAAACCAATGCGAAAGGCATTGTTTAGACAGGGGATCCCCTTTGTGGGGAGGAGCCCATGAAACAAAGAGTTGATCACTCTTCCGGAAAGCACTGGTCCTAGCCAAATACGTCTGTAACGCACGGACCAGACACAGAGCATTCAGCCTTTGATCCTCCGCGGAGGAAAAAGGGCGGAGGGTGAAAAGCGGAAAGCTCCAACACCTCCGATGTGAACGCAAGAAAACATTTCGGCATGAAGGCTGGATTAGGCTTAAGGAAAACCTTATTTCCGCCCAGAGAGAATTTAATGCACGAGGGGTGAACCGAGAGTGCATGTAACTCACTGACACGTTTGGCTGACGCCAAAGCCAAGAGCAAGGCTGTCTTGAAGGACAGCAACTTTAGGGAAATATTCCCCAGAGGCTCAAAAGGGAATTGAGACAGGGCTTCCAGCACCAAGGAGAGGTCCCATTCAGGGATCGTTCCCCTAATGACTGGCAACGAAAGACGGGCACCCTTCATAAATCTGCGGATTAGAAGATGCTGCCCAACCGTTGAGCCCTCAAAACCCACATGACAAGCAGAAATAGCTGCCAGATAGACCTTAACAGTGGAAAAGGACCTTCCTTTATCCATGAGGTCTTGGAGGAAACACAAAATATCAGAAACTGAGCACTGATATGACGTGAGACCCCGCCCATCACACCACTCATCGAACACTTGCCACATACAGCCATATAAGGACCGTGTAGAAATGGCCCTGGCATTCTGTATAGTAGCCACCACGCGCGGGGGAAGCCCTGACGCGCTCAGGTTCGCGCTCTCACGGGCCAAGCCCAGAGAGCTACCCTGTCCGGGTGTGGGTGATAAATCTCCCCGTTCGCTTGAGACAATAGGTCTGTGCGGAGGGGGAGGCGCCACGGCTAGGCATGTAACAGAGGAATTATCTCCGCCAGCCAGGGCGCTTTGGGCCACCTGGGAGCTAATCAGGATGAGAGACAGGTGCCCCTCTTTCACCCTGGCCAGTGTTGGAATTATCAAGCACAGGGGAGGAAAGGCATACAGCAGCACTTTGGGCCACGGGTGGGCCAGTGCATCTACCCCGAGGGGCACGTCCAAGTCCTTTAGCGAGAAGAACATAGGACAACGGCTGTTTTCGCGCGAGGCGAATAGATCTACGGACGCCTGTCCGAATCTCATCCAAATCATGTCTGCTATCTGAGGATGGAGGCGCCAATCTCCGAAGAGCGGGTTCCCCCTCGATAGAAGATCCGCGCCTCTGTTCAGAATGCCCAGAACATGAGTCGCGCGTAACGACAGGAAAAATCGACTGCTCCATACCAAAAGCTTGTAAGCTAGAGCATGGAGTTTCGACAAGCGCACGCCGCCTTGACGATTGATATAAGCCACTGCCGTGGTATTGTCGCAGCGTACGAGCACATGATGTCCCTGCAGACGAGGCAGAAAATTATTCAGAGCCTTCCAAATAGTCAGAAGCTCTAAATAATTTATGTGCTCTGAACGTAGTTTGCTCGGCCACAAACCGTTCACAGTTCTGCCCTCTTGGGTGGCACCCCAGCCTGTTAAGGACACATCCGTCGTCACAACTTTCCGCAACATAACCGTCCCGAGAGGGGCGCCCTGTGCGTAAAAGTCCACGCTCTTCCAGTGGCGCAGAGCTGCAGCGCGGGTGCGCGTCACTGTCACAGAACGGCAAAGATCGTGTAACGGGCTGAAATGTAGTGACAAAACCCACTTCATGAACGCCCTCATTCTCAGGAGTCCTAGTGGCAAAACCTGGATAGATGGAGCCAAAAGACCCTGTAGCCTGAGACATGTGCGATATTGCACCCTCGCCCCTTCTCTGAACTGCGACAGACAGTTCATCAGAGAGAGAACGCGCTCCTGAGAGAGACGCGCTCGCATGGAGACTGAGTTCAGCTCCAGGCCCAGGAATATCACATTCTGGCTGGGTGTAAAATTGCTTTTGTTCACATTCACCCTGAAGCCCAGAGATGTAATGTGCGCGAGCACGCGGCAGGTGTCCTGCAACACCTTTCCCCTCGAATCGGCTATGATGAGCCAATCGTCTATGTATGTCAGGATCCGTAGACCAGACATTCTCAGGGGAGTCAAGCCCGCTTCCGCACACAGACAGGAGCTGCGAGGGCTTAGACTCATCAAACGGCAGGATCGTGAATTCGTAACAAATGCCTTGATAGGCGAAACGAAGACACTTCCTATGAGGTGGATAAATGCTTATGTGGAAAAAAGCATCTTTCAGATCGACCGATGTGAACCAGTCGTTCCGTTTTATGGCGCGGGCGAGCGAACCATATGTTAATATTCTGATATTTTATTTCCTCAAATGTTTGTTCAACACCCTGATGTTCAGAATAGGACGGGGGCAACCGTCCCTCTTTGGAACCAGGAAAAAACGAGAATGAAAACCCTGGTTTATCAGATTGGGGGGTACCACCTGAATCGCACCTTTGCTCAGCAGAGAGGAGATTTCCTCTTTCAGAACGCGCGCCGTGTTTTCCTCTGTGTGAGAAAAACGAACGCTGCTGAAAAGTGGGGGTTTCATTGCAAACTGCAGACGATAACCCTGCGATATTGTACACAATACCCATACGGGTGGTTACACGGCTCACGAGCGTGCCCACTCGCGCCGTGCTGGCTTCGTGTTTGCCCAGCTGGCTTAGTGTTTGCCCAGCTGGCTTAGTGTTTGCCCAGCTGGCTTATTTGTGATGCAATGACGCCCTCTAGTGGAGAAACTAGGGACGGCATGCGTGGGTTCAGAGAGCTGTCCACTCTTTGCAGAGAAAAGCGCTTTCCCTGCAGAGAGAGGGTATCTCTCTGTAACGAATTAATATGATTCGTCTGATTTAACGTGTTTTTGTGTGTTTTGTTTTAGGGAAAACACTGGGGTTTGGGAAAACTGGGGCCGAAGCCTTTATTAGCTGAGTGAGGGGACACAGTATGTGCGGTGTGGTGACACTGCTTTTGCACTTTCCCTCACAACAGACCCCCTGAATGGGGGGGAGACACACCCCATCCACTAAACACATAGGCTGGGCAGCCACGGGAGGGGGGCACCCTCCAGAAGAAACCCTCCGTCTTTTAGACAGGGTTACTGCAGAAAGAGAGTTCAAAGAGCTTGTCGCTCGAGAACGGTTTTGATGAAAGTTACGTCCCGGGGCCGGGGAATTAGGCAAACGCGCCTGGCTAGGGGCCGCCTTCCTAAGAAGGCACAACTTGAAGGCCTCATCCTCCTCCTCCTGGTCACATCCTACAAAGCAAAGCGCCATGGAGCGCCCAAAGGTTTGAAAGGCCTGACGAGCGTTATGGAGAAACGAGGTTGTAAACCGTGATGATATACTTCCATAATGCAGGAGAGGAAGATCCCTAGCTGTTGGCCCAGGTCGTCCAAAATTTCCGCCTGGTAAGCGGAGAGGAGGAGACATTTTAGGGCCCTAACAGCCAAGGCCGAGGATTGGCCTGGTGCACCGAAGCAGAAAACGGTTCATCAGGGCGAGCAGCCCTCCCTGGACTGGGTTGAGGTGCCTGGCGATCGCTCAATAGCGGGCGGTTAACCCATGCCGAGAGCCGCCATATTTTAACCTCCAGACTCGCGAGACCGTGTTTAAGGTCGAGCGGGTCGCTCCAGTAATGCCGTGTGTGCTTAGCGCACGCTAGGAGAACGTGAAAGTTACCTCAGGCCGAGGGGAGCTCCCAGCATTTTACCGTCGTAAATATCCCTCTCCTGGTCGGTGGCGCTCTGTGGAGCCGATGTTGAGACAAGCGGCCGCTCGCTCACATATCCAGGAAGATGGGTTGAGGCAAGGCTGCGGGGGCGCTAGCCTGGGGAATGCCAGAGGGCGGGATGGCCTCCTCGTCCTCTGATGATGCGTTCACACCGGACGCGAATGAAACGTTTCGCACGAGTGATTTACATGTTAAGTTACATTTCATGTTAAGTCAATGCAAAGACGTGAATAGGCATTCTGCAGCGCAATTCGCGTGAATGAGAAGTCCCGCACGTCGTCATCACTGGACCCTGCCGGATCGTCGGCGAGCGGGGGGTTTCCCGCAAAGATGTCCTCTTCGGGGAACTCAGGATTGGGCTGGTCAGCCCAGACAAGAGCAGTCACGCCCCGGGAGGTCCCCGGTGGCGGGCTGTCGTCACTATGTCCCACTGGGTAGCAGCACCTTATGGTGGCGTCACAGGAGTAACTAGGCAGCACCAGGCAGTGACTGCAGTTCTCCGGATTCTCTATGGCCTCTTCCGCGTGCTTGAGGCCCAAGCAGACCGCGCAGAAAGGGTGAATATCATAGCGGCAAGAGCACCACACGCGGCCGGGCAGGCCCGTGATAAACTAGCGCCGGAAAGAAGCAGGAATAGAGAGCAACATACCGGCGAAGAACTCAGAACAAATCTGTGGCGGCAGCCGTGGAACAGGAATGACGAGGAAGAGCGTGGGCGGCTCCGAGAGCAGGAATAGGAACTGTCACGCCCGGCGGAGGCTGATCCGAAGATATTTCCTCCTGCAGGCAATAAGTGAGCAGCGCAAATTCGACCGAGCTGTATCAGTGCAGAGATCGCGAGAAGCGAATGTCAACTGGAGTACAGTAGCGCGTGCAGGCTATATATGCCCGCAGGTAAGGGGCGGTGCCTTACCGGGCATTGGCTGCGCGCTCCTGCCTGTCTTGTCAGACTTGGTGCAATTGGATGCTTCTGCAGAGGTCAGGTACGGATGCCCTTCCCATAGGTGGATCTCGAACACGAGATGATGAAAGAGAACACATGTTATATTGCACACTGTAAACACAATCAAAGCTTCAAAAAGACACGAAGAACGGGACCTTTAATTTTTTTAACTGCTCGTGCCGCCTGCCATGTGTCATGTAAAATGCAGCCCCGGTTCGCCTGTGCCCAAAACCGCTAACGTTACAGCCCGCACCTGTTGAGGCTCTGTTATAAAGCACATACAAAACAGTTTTACTTTACTTTAACATTAATAGTTAGTATGTTACTACCTTGAAAGCGATAACGATATTCCTTTTGATATTTGACGATAATGGCGCTCTGCTCTCGATCTTCATGAAGTAGTAGAGGCACGCGCGCGCGACCAAGTAGAGTCAGCGTCTCTAACAGCGCCATCTGCTGGTGACAATAATCACTACACGATTGCTTCTAACCAGCAGCAGCTGTTTTTCGGTTGGGCGCTTTTTTGCAATATATCTGCGGGATGTTTTGAACGAGCTGTAAAACGGGGACATTTCCGGGGACAGCTCCAGTCGGGGACAGAACACCAAAAACCGGGACTGTCCCTGGAAAACGGGGACGTCTGGTCACCCTATGTTTCAGAGAATTTGGCAGTACATCCAAACGGCCTCACAACCGCAGACCACGGGTGTAACCACACCAGCCCAGGACCTCCACATCCAGCATCTTCACCTCCAAGATCATCTTGTTCGATTTAGACAGATTTGTGAACACTATTTGAGAGAAATAGGCCTTTTGTGTACATAGAAAAAGTCTTAGATCTTTGAGTTCAGCTCATGAAAAATGGGGGCAAAAACAAACTTGATGTGTTTATAATTTTTTTCAGTGTAGTTCTAGGAAATATTCTAAGTTAGAATATAATAATATTCTAAGGCCTAAGACCCAACGCATGACGTAGGATGTAGGAGTAGCGTAAGCTTAGGTGAGAGTAGACGCCTCTCGTGGGTCAAGCAAATAGACTTCTAATTCGTGACTAGTGTTTTGTTCTATCCTCTGCGCTTCTGCGTTCCTCAATACGTTATGCGTCAGGTCAGAGGTCACTCTTCTGCCGGAACTAGACTTTTGTACAGCTATTACCAGAAGCGAGTGATTATAGTTTATAAAGTTATAAATATGGACATTTTGGTAACACAGCTTTCCTGTAGCCCAAAGAGTAGAGCATGGCGCTAGCAACGCCAAGGTCATGGGTTCGATTCCCAGGGAAAGCAAGAACTGACAAAATGTAAAAAATGTGTACCTTGAATGCAATGTAAGTCGCTTTGGATAAAAGCGTCTACCAAATGCATAAATGTAAATGTAAACACTGTACTTGAAGTGGTGTGCATAAGACTGCCATGACACCTTCATAATCATGACATGACACGTCATGAATATGACAGAGTTTGTATGCATGTTTATGACAACTGTCATTAACAATTATGTCATTTTTAATCATGACAATGATTAAAAATGTTCATAAAAATGTCATGAAATATTTCATGACAATATTTGAGATGTCTTAGTTATAACAACTTGACATAAACCAATACATAAAAACCTGTCAGTGTCTTTGCCATGACAACTTGACATTATCAAGACAACATAACCTGTCATAAACATGACATAGCAGATTAATTATCAAACTTAAGAAACGACTTAGCTTTTATCATTACATTAAACTGTCCTGTGGTTGGTTTTGACGTTAGCTGCATGAGGCCATTATAATGTCATGCTTTTTAAAATGACCACTTTTTTTCATTGGTACAAATTGAATTTGTCATTAAAATGTCATTAAGTCATTGAAAGCTCACCTCAAAATGATAGAGTGGCACCACTGGTATAGGTGTACACCATTATGATGGTGTCTTAGCTAGACTTAGACTTATCCATGATGTAAAAAAGCATTTCAAGAAAATATAAGTGTGGGATGCTGTAATGAACTGTTTTTGCAGTGAAATGGGCCAAACATTGCATGGCTTAACCCACCATTGTACTTTTTTCATTTAATTTTGGGTAAATCATTCTCTAAATGCAATAAAATATTATTTTATCCATTTTAATTATTATTATTATTATTATTATTGGATGATTGATTTTATTTCTCGAACACCTATTCATATTTTTAAGACATTTGAAATTGTCTATTATCTGACGTTCTGTTGGAGCTGGTGGAGGAAACTTTTTTTTAAAAACACTATGAACTGAAAAATATTCATGACGCAGTTATAAAATAATTTGACAGAGTATTACCGCTTAATGACATTTTAATGACAAATTCAATTTGTACCACTGAAAAAAATTAATGACATTATAATGGCCTCAGTCAACATCAAAACCAACCACATGACTTTCTTAAATTTGATAATTGATCTGCTATGTTTATGACAGGTTATGTTGTCTTGGTAATGTCAAGTTATCATGACAAAGACACTGACAGGTTATGATGTATTGGTTTATGTCAAGTCGTCATAACTAAGACATCTCAAATAATGTCATCTTTGCATTAAAAATGACATAATTGAGCGAATGACACTTAATGACAGTTGTCATAAACATGCATAAAAAAAATGTGTCATGTCATGATTATGAAGGTGTCATGTCAGTCTTATGCACACCCCTTCAAGTAAAGTGTTACCTGGATGGATGCGCTTTTTTTGGGCTTCATTAAAAAGCTTAGAAGAGCCAGGCTATTCTTGGGTGAACTAACCCTTTAAACCTAGTCTGTGAAACCGGTATATATGTGTTTTTAAAAGAAAATCACGGTGTATGTTATATAGGCTATGTTGTTGGATGCATACAGCGTTAAACAAAAAAGATCTTCTCAATAAAATAAAATAAAACACCTGCAAGGCCTGAAAGAAATCGAGCCTCAGCCAGGCGAGAAAAAGTAACAAAAGTATCATAACACATTACTTTACATTAAAAGTAACTAGGTAACGTAATTAGTTACTTTTTAAGTAATAACTTTCCCCAACACTGATCAAAAGTGACAGTAAAGACATTTACATTTTGTTTCAAATAGATGCTCTTCTTCTGATCTTTCTATAATTAAAATTATCGTCCAAATGATTTACACAAATGATAAGAATAAGAAATGTTTCTTGAGCACCACATCAGCATATTAGAATGATTTCTGAAGAATTCTGTGACATCAGCTTTGCATCACAGGAATAAAACAGCTATTTTAAAAGGATTATTTAAACTCCAAACTGTAGTGTACATCTCTCTGTTACCTACAGGAGAGGTTCAGGCCTCCACCGTGGTGCAGTATCTCCAGGCCATGACGCTCCACAGCTCTGGCCAGGACAAGCTGACCCATTTACGACACATGTTGGACCCAGAGAACCAGGACCCACCGGTTAGCAGGGACAGGTTTCATGCCACCATGAGAGAGTGGATCACCCAGTGCTGCCAAGATGGGTGAGCGATACGGACAAACACAATGCCAAGAGTTGTGACTCTCTTATGTGATATCGCAACTTTAAGTGTGCTAACATTGAATTTCATGTACAGAACTCCTGAGGATAAAAATCAGGCAACGGGATCAGCCTTAAGAAAATTATCTAGTAAGTGAAAAACAGTGAACTCTTACCATTTAAAAGTTGAAAGAAGTCTTCTATATGCTCACTAAAAACAGTAATATTGTGAAATATTATAGTAATTTTAAAGAACTGTTTTATGTTTTAATAATATTTTATTAGCTGAATTTTCAGCAGCATTACTCCAGTCTTCAGTGTCACATGATCCTTCAGGGTAACTTTAGTATGGGGAACACATATTCACTATTAATTATGACTTTTGCTTTAATAAACTCCTAATTTACTGCTTATTATTAGTTAGTAAGGTAGTTGTTGTAGTGGTTATGTTTAAGTATGGGGTAGGATTAAGGATTAAGATATGTAGAAAATGTTCATGTAGAATAAGGCATCAATATGAGCTTTATACGTACTAATAAACAGCCAATATGCAAGCTAATAAGCTAATAAGTGTTACCTATCCAACATTAGCAATGTTGAAAACAGTTGATTTATACTTTTATTCAGCAAGGACACTTAAATTGATCAAAAGTGACAGTAACAACATCTATAATCAGGGCTTGACAATCACTTTTTGCTCACCAATCACTGTGGCTAGTGGTATTTCAAAGTTACTAGCCACTCAGCATTTTCACTGGCCACAATTTTGACATCGATACCAAGGGGAAAAACTGCCATATAGATATTTTTAATATTATCTAATAATTTGGCAGCAGGTTTATTAGGCTGCTGTCACCTGACGCATGGATCCATAATATACTACCGGACGCGATTGAGGCGAATAAATCGCGCTATTCACGCGAAGGTGGACGCTTGAACATTTTGAGTTTACTCGCTTCATTCGCGTGTGAAATTCGCTTCATTCGCGTGTGACATTCACGACACAACAGACGCGAATTCGCGTCATGGGAGGGGCTTCTGCCAGCCGGCTCGTCTCGTTGAGAAATGACTGACATGGGCTGTGTTTACACGTCTTTTTTTGTTAAAATCTACTGTTAATGTGTGACAAAACGTAGTTTTAAGACTTTTTCAGTCGATAATGTAGTTGTTTAAAGCTCAAATCTGTGGTTTATTTATATAAAGAGTGCCTATTTGTACATTTTATCTGGCGTTTTCGGACTTGTGAGCTTCAGCGGATCAGCGGCGCTCACCGCTAGTCAACGCCGGCGAGAGCAACCTTTCCTCGGCCAGTCCTTCAGCCGTCTGCCACTGGCTCTTATGTCTCTGTGGTGTGTCTCGAGCTGTAATTCGTCTTTTAACGGGCGATCTTTGGTCTCATGGATCTATAATTTATTCCCTGGCAAATCGTTTAGGCTGAGGGCAAAGTGAAGTTTCATTACTTTTTCTATTTTTAGGCTATTTAACTTTACGTTACAGTTGTAGCCTACTAGCGCTGACTTTGAATGTTTGACTGAATTGTTTGCTTTATTTCATGTATAGCTTATTATACCTTTTACTTATACTTTTTTATTATTGATCAAACATAAACTTGCATTTAACAAAAAGAGACTGGGTTTGTGTTTCATGTCATTTAATGTTATCACAGTGATAATAATCATATTGTCTGAACCCGATATTAGCCTAATATACAGATGTTCTCCTCATTGTTGTCACTACTAGAGCAAGCTCCTGATTGGTTAACGCGGCGCGAATATCCGCCAAAGTTCAGATTTTTTAACTTGAGCGGTTAAACGCTCAATTCGCGCGAATCGCGCCATTCGCGCCGTGCCGCAGAATGCCATTTTGCGTCTCTGCATTGACTTAACACGTAAATCACTCGCGCGAATCGCGTCAATCGCGTCCGGTGTGAACGCCACATAACACATGCGTTTTCTTTCTCAACTGTTTACCTTCACTTAAGACAGAACTGACTGTGTTTACATGAATACACGTTAACATTATTTTGTGTGTAGGCGTATTTGACTGTTTAAGCTCAGAGAGCAGCGAAAAATGTAGGGTAACACTTTAGAATACTGTTCCATCATTGATGAGTAACTACACTGGAACACATGAGTAATGCAGTATTAACACTCTAGTAAATACTATTAACTAACATGAATAGCATGAATAGCAAATCCAAAACCTTACAAAAACCTCAAAAGCTTACCTCAAAAGTAGTTAAATTACTACAGACTTATGTTTTTCACTTTAGAATAATTATTCAAATAATTAGTAATTCCTTTAGAAGGATGTAGTAACTCTTGAGTCATAACTAGTGGGACACTAATTTCGGACAGACTTCTTATGCAGTGTAACCGTTTAACGGCAGTGAATGGTTGTGTCATTTAGGAAGTCCATAAAAGTGCATCTATCCATCATATAACTGCTCCACACGGTTTATTAACTCCTGGAGCCGTATGGAGCAGTTATATGATGGATAGATGCACTTTTATGGACTTCAAAAATGACCCAAAAGTCACTGCCATTATAATGCTTGGAAGAGCCAGGACATTTTTAATATACCGTAACTTAGATTTTATTCGTCTGAAAGAAGAAATGTCATGTACACCTAGAATGGCTTGAGGGTGAGTAGCCTACATCATGGTCTAATTTTCATTTTTGGGTGAACTATCCCTTTAATCAATATGTAACATTTGTAACAGTGACTTTAGTATTAAACCAGTCTCATACTCTTCATAGGGACTGAATATCATCTTCCTTTAAATGAAGCCACGTTCACCGATGGAGCTGAATGCCATTGGTTAGTTCAGTCATTTCATTGCATGTCTTTTTACCACATTTTAAAGCCACGCTCTTCGGGTTTTTACGAGCATCTGTGATTTCAGCAACAGTCTCTGATTCTGTTTGCTTTCAGCGAGACTGGAGATTTCGCAGGTTTAGTGGCTGAGCTCAAACACACACAGCACAGGTTGAGTGAGCAGAACAGCAGCCTGCTGAGGAGCGTTTCTCAGTGTGAGGACACCATCCTACAGCTCAGTCTGGAGGTGTCAGAGCTGCACACCAAACTGGCCAGGTATCCACTGGAACATGCCTCTCTTACCACAAAGCTCACATCTAGCCTTACCTTAAAGTTGGTTCCCCCTCCGCCTATGATTGACAGGGCAGTTTAAACGGTGACAGGATGCACATAACTAAGCGACAGAGCTGTCCATTAAAGACGCAAATATGTCTCTTTGGCTATGTTCAGAACTTCTGTACGCAAAAAAACATGAAGGAAAAACTTTTCCTTTTTCAGTACATTGTTGTTGTCTAAACAGTTCTTCCAGAAAAATGCGGCTTTTTTTTGTGATTGTTGCGGGCAAAAATCCTTGATTATGCGACATGTTTTCTTAAAAAATGCGATGAAAAATGCGGGATATTTATGCAATTTTATGTGATAAAATTGCGGGAACTTGCAAAAACTGCGGTTTGATGAAAAAGAGAAAAAAAGCACTACATCACAGAAAGAGCTGGGAATATTTAAGTTCTCATTTTGTTTTATTGAAGACCTTAATAAACACATGGCTCAAATTTACAAAACGAGTCAAACAAGTTCTGTAGCTTTACAAAAGGAATATGCTACAACTTGAAAAATGAATAAATAACTTCCTGTTTTACAGAGGTAGCTATACAAAACAGACATTTGAGTGCTTCCAATGCACAAAGTGCAATCTCTTAAAGGGTTAGTTCATCCAAAAATTTTAATTCTGTCATTAATGACTTCCCCTCATGTCGTTGGACACCTGTTAGACCTCCGTTCGTCTCTAAATAACGACTTATATAGTGATGACCGATTTCAAAACACAGCATCATGATGCTATGAATCAGTGAGTCGATTCATGATTCGCGTGTCAAACTGCTGAAATACGTGACTTTGGCGATCCGAACCGCTGAATCGTCTCACTGATTCATAACGCTTCAAAGCTTCATGATGCTGTGTTTTGAAATCGGTCATCACACCGGGAAACTGCTTTATGCGGTCTTTTGCTGTTATTTTTGTTGGCAAATGGGAGTTTGTGCTTCATCATGGTTTCACCGATATCTATGGTTTCTCCACGGGGGTTTGCAGCTTTTCGATGACGTTCGCGTCGGGTAATTACGTCACTTCAAAACGTTCCCATGGCAACAGGCGGAAATGGCGGCTCTTGTGTGAAGTAAACGAACATTTTTCAACTTTCTGCTAATATATATATGACTTTTTTTGCAACGAAAATGCGGGGATTATGAAATCATGCTAGCCCCGCATATTTTGCACGTGGAAATAGGCAATTTGTGCGGCGAAAGTGCGGCGTATTTGAAAAAATGCGGCCCCCGCATAAATATGCGGACTTTGGCTGATTATGCGTTAAATCACGCGATCGCATGATCGCGTTTTTCTGGAGGGACTGTCTAAACACTATATCTTGAAATATATTGTTTTGACTTATTTTAATGCTTGTTTTGTTTTATTTTATATAAATGTATTCCTTATTAAGCACTGGCCCCCTCTACATTGTCATACACAATCAAATCAGTCAATCAATAGTAGGCTATGTCATCTATATAATAGAGCTGGGTATTGACACAAATTTCACAATTTGATCCGTTTTCCATTCACAAGCTTTCGATTCGATTCGATTCATTATCGATTATTGTGGATAGGCTATCAGATACAATGCATGGCACATTTTCTTGAGGAAAAAAAGTCTTAACTAATGCTGTAAACTATAGCCTACATAGTCAGTTGGTACATTACTAATATTGAAGGTTAACATTAACTGGTTTAAATACAAACATGAATTACATTCAATTATATTTTTTATAATAATAGTTATATTACTAACTTTATGTTTAAATAATCATATTTAATTTTAAATTAAATTAAATTAATTTTAATTTTAAATTTTTTCAAAATTGTCTAATTTTTTTTTAAATATAAACATTTAAATGGTGGCAATCATAAAATTGACTGATTTATTCAAACATGCATAGCCTATTGAAGAACATTAAACATAATGAATAGCCTAATGTGGTGCATATTTATCAAAATGCTCATCTCTAGCGTTCATTTTTCTTACTGACTAACAAGTGGTCTCTAAATCTGGTCTCTTTATGGACACTGAATGTTTTTTCTGAGGTAAATGTTTTATTAGGTGACACAAGCTGTTCACAAGCTGTTTTATTGACGCCTTTCTGTGGTTGAAACACTGATTGAGCGATTACATGTGACGTAATAAAGATTTCAGTGCGTTAATTGTCCTCTATCTTTTAACATAGGTCAGACGTTCATTAATGTTTATTTCGTGCTGTAACTGATATTAAAGCAGTGATGATCCGTTCACGTGCGCTGCACGCTTCCGCTTCTCCTGATCTTAGCTGATACTGTCAAACCAACCACAGATTAAATAGCGCCAAAACGGTATTTATTTTTTAAATTTCGTAATAAAATGGGCGTAATTTGAAATCGGAGACTTTGTATCTTAAAAGTAACAAAGCACAAAGATTATTACGATTTATTGGATGGGAGGTGCTCTACAAAGTTACGTTCATTCGTCAACTGAAAACAGGATGACTAATCGATTCTTGGGATTTAAGAATCGATATCGGTTCATAAAAACGAGAATCGATTCAAATCGATTTATCCATCCCTAATTGATACAATATACTAAATAACAAATATAATATAAAGTTTACATTTATTTTTTGTCTTGGTCAATGTCACCAGTGCGCAGCTGTTTGTGGTGAGAGCACGGTCCCTTTCAGAGGAGCTTGATGAAACCAGATGTGCACTGAGGGAGAGCCAGGACGCAGCCGCAAGAGCACAGGCCAGCAACTGTGCATTAGTATGAATCATCTATGCCATTAATACTGATTTGGTTTTATAAAGGACTATTCTTACACAATAACTTGACATTTGTCTTTTAGATAAAGGAAAGTGAACGCTTGAAAGCTCTAATCCAATTAACTGAAGAAAAGGTATTGACTTATTTGTCTTTGATATATATATATTGTGAACCACACTGTAAAAAAAAAAATCATAAAAAGAAGGTAAATGACTGGCAGATACGGCTGCCAAACAAAAACCATAAAATTAAAGTAAAATATCTTAATTCAAATAAAGTGCAAAAACAATAATTTTACATTAAAAGCTTTAGTGAAAAACACTGTTATTTTACAGATTTTTTCCTTGTTTAAAGGTCCCGTTCTTCGTGATCCCATTGTTCAAACTTTAGTTAGTGTGTAATGTTGCTGTTAGAGCATAAATAATACCTGTAAAATTATAAAGCTCAAAGTTCAATGCCAAGCGAGATATTTTATTTAACAGAAGTTCCCTTTCAAAGCCTACAGCGAACGGCCGGCTTGGACTACATCCTGGTACTTCCTTCATTAATTACGTCAGTAGAACAGTAGAACAGACTAACCTCCGCCCAAGAATACGCGAAAAAAGGGGGCGTGGTCTTGTTGCTGTCCCACGTGGAGAAGAGGACGTGTCGCGTGGAGAAAAGGAATTGTTGCGTTTGAGTGTGTTTGTCGCCATGTCGTCAAGACGCTGTTATTTTCATCCCGGAGTCAAATCACCTTTGTTTGGCTTTCCCAGGGACGCTGTAGAGATCATTAAGCGCATACATCTCCCGTTAAGAGGCGTGACCTTTCCACGTGCGCTAAGCTGCTGTCGAATCACAACACAGGACCGTGCCACGTTCGCTAAGCTGCGGTCAAATCACAACACAGGAACCGCTGGCACAATCAGAACTCGTTACGTATTTCTGAAGGAGGGACTTCATAGAATAAAGGAAGTCATCAGCCGTTTTTAGGACAGTGAAAACAGCGGTATACAGATAAGTAAATTGTGTGAATAATACTGTGTTTTTTTACACGCGAAACATGAACACATGTTATATTGCACACTGTAAACACAATCAAAGCTTCAAAAAAACACGAAGAACGGGACCTTTAAATTAAGATATTTTACTTTAATTTTACGGTTTTTGTTTGGCAGCCGTAGCTGCCAGTCATTTACCATTTTTTTACTATTTTATTTTTACAGTGAAACTAATAAGATTTACTTTAAAATGACAAAGAATAATGTTAAATTGTTAGTATGGACATAAACCTTTAATATAATGAGCTAAATATTTTATTACAGATTAGTTCTGTAATTTTACATTCATTTGTATGTAATTTAAGAAAACAGAAAAATACTGTATAAATAATACAGTAATTTTCCTGTATAAAAATGAGAATGACTGTGATTTGTCATTAATGATAAAATAATGGTCAAGTTGTTAATTTACAGATATTTTTTGTAATTTTACATGAATTTGTATGTAATTTATGAAAACAGAAAAATACTGTATAAATAATACAGTAATTTTCCTGTATAAAAATGAGAATGACTGTAATTTGTCATTAATGATATAATCCTTAAAATAACAGTCAAGTTATTTATTTACAGATATTGTTTGTAATTTTACATAGTTTTAAACATAATTCAAAATTACAGGAAAATACTGTAAACAATTTAGAGTTATTTTCTGTAAGATTAGGATTATTTTTTTACAGTGCAGGGCCGTTTCTAGCCTTTCACCAGTAGCTACTGGGGCCCCTATCAAAAAGTGTGTCCATATTTTTATACTTTTTAATGATCTTATGATCTTATAAAATGTCCTGTTACTATTTCAGTTAACTGTCCGAATGAATCAACTTGAAACACAAACAATTTTGGACCTTTTTGCAAACATGTTTATTTAATGAATAGATCAAAAGAGTATGGAATCCCATTTCCACCACATTTGGGGAATCCTAATTACATTAATTACATAAAAATCACAATTATGACATAAAAAGTTATGGAAAACTGTACATAAAAAGATATAAAGAATTATGCAATTATTGAGTCATAATTATTAATTATGAGATAAAAAGTTGAAATGATGGCATATTAAGTAATAATTATGAGACATTTTATGACACAAATTATGAGATAAAAAGTTAATTATTAAATCACAATCATATTAAAAAGTCAAAATTATGACACTAAGTAAATCATTTTGACCATATAATTATTATTATTGCTTAACTCTGACATAAAAAGTTGAAAATATGAGATGTATGTCGAAATTGACAAAGTCTTAACAGTATAAATCTCAAAATTATGAGATTAAAGAAATATAAATTAGGTAAAAATTATGACTTTTATGTCATAATTTCAATTTAGTGTGTCAAACTTTTTTACTTTTATGTCTTAATTTCGATTTAGTATGTTATGATTTCAATATTTCATCTCATAATTATGATTTATTATGTCATAATTCACTTAAACAACGCTTAAATATCATAGTTTTGACTTTTCAACTATAATTATGATTTACAAAAGCATGATTTTTGTTTCTTATGTGGCAGAAATGTGTTAAATAAGAGATTAATTCATGAAACATGACATGATTGCTGAAATATTATCAGGTATAATAATCTCCGTACACACAGTAATTTCTCAGTAATAGGCATACTTTAGTAGAAGACTGCAGTATTTTTGCCACAGTAAAATGGGTCTAGCGATGTTCCCGTAATGTGAATTACTACTTCGGAATATTTCTGTTATTTATTAAGTCACAATATCTTCCACAGAGTGAAAAATTAACCTTTGAGAAGAACCTCGCTGAAGATCGAATGAACAAACTTAGAAGAGAAAACTCTGAATTAAGGGTAAGAGAATACTCAAGCGTGCAGTTAGTTTACTAGCCACAGGGGGAGCTATATTAATACTGTCTGATAATGTTTACAGGGAGACTTAGAAGAATTGCATATGGTACTGGCTGTGAAAAACAGGGACCTTACAAAGGTGATATTAAACTTGGTGATGATTGATTTTAGTGCTAAAAACACTGTTGGGTCCGTGTAACGCTTCACAATTCAATTTTCAGACCATATAGTGCAAATGCAAAAAATAAAATATTGAAACAAACGTCCATTTTTTCCTTTTTCTCGGTTACTTCATCAGTGGATTTTTGCCATTTTCTCTCCTTTTTTCAAATTTCCTTTTGCTAAATTATGACTTAAGAAATTATCTTTTGAATGAATTGAAATCTAACCGATTTTATTTTCCTTCTATTTTTTCCCCAATTTACGTGGACTGTGCCATAGCTATAGCGGGGGAGGTCGCGGACTGTTTTACATCGTTTAGGCTATAGCCTGCGTGCACGTTGAGAAGTAACTTATAGTTTAAAAGGCTAACACAGAGGACGCCATAGTTTTTGTTGTTAATAAATATATAATAGGCTAATAATACTGTGCTAAATGTAGAATTCAGGTCTGGCCATCGGGAGCAGCGGGCAAAACGGTGGCCTGGCTACTTATTTGCCCGCTGGTTTGTATTTATCTATACTTATTTGTTATTAGTGTGCACGTACACACACACACACACACTCACACACACTCACGTGCACACACACACACACACACACATACCTACTTTATTATATTGATGCATGCCTCGATGTACCCGAATGATTTAAGAACTCGCCATTTGATAATTAACTGATACAAATTATGAATCCGCTACTCTTGACTTGCAGCATATCATTATATAGCCTACATATTTAGGCATATCAAAGCCTATCATTCTCGGCTAACGGCTTGTAATGAACCGAGTTAATGACTGCTAAATTTAAGGGCAAGAGAAGATGTGAGAAGCAGTAGGCTATATTCAATGAAAAGTTCAATGTTGCCGTGGAAACGAGAATGATGATCACTAAGTGAAAACATCGGCAAAGGAGTTTATTTAGGCCCAAATATTTTGAATGTTTGGCATGTAGGCTAGGCTAAGATGTGGATAAAAGCTAACTAAAATTTGCTGAACTTTATAACTTTAACAAAATTATAAAGAAAGAAAAAGTGAAAAGACAGTCACAGGCATAGGCTACCAATTCAGATAGATTTTAAACATTTTGCCTTATGTAAATATTACGGTGACGCATTGCTGCCACATACATATAATTTTTTTTCACTCAATTATGTCATAATAACGAGATCTTATGAAAAAGAGACTACTGTCTCAATGTGACTACCCTGGTAAAACAAAGGATAAATAAATAAAAAAAATCTTATGTCGTTAAAACAACATCTTTTCTCGTAATAACGTGATCGTATGTCGTAAAAACAACATAATTTTCTCGTAATAACGAGATCTTATGTCGTTAAAACGACATGTTTTTTCTCCTAATAAGGTGTTGTATAGTGATGTGTGTATATATGTCTGTATCCACATTAGAGAATGTATTTAGCCCATGCCTTTGTCACACTTGTTTGAAAGCAGAAAAATATCTCATCCGCTGCCTGTATCAGTGGCAGTGCCCATAGCACGAAATTGTTGTAATTTATTGATTGAAGCCTGCAGTTCATAACAGCCATGGGTAGCAGGTGCCATGGATCACTAATGAAAAGCGTGTAACTTTAACCTAGTAATGATGGACCCCGGTGCAGCCACAAATATCATAACTGTCTATAATAGGCCTACTGTAATTAAGACATATATTCAAAAAAATTATTAAAAACAGAAAGACGCTATTTCAGCCTAAGGCTACTCAAAGGCCGCGGAAACATGGCCAGTGGGTTCGTTACGCATGTCAATCCATTCCCGGCGTTCTTGGTTTGCTTCTTATGTATTAAATATACAGGCAATTAGATGAACCTTGATTAAAATTAAAATACAATTTATTGAAAACGAAATTCACTTCAAAGAAATGATTTCTGCAAAACAACACTCAACAAAAATCATGTCTTACCCCACTCCATGTTTCCAGACATATTGCGCGTCTTATAGCCTATCTTACTCATGCCGACGAAAGCGCCCGCGAATTCTTTAATATTTTTCATTTTTGCAGTTTTTTTTACCACTTCGTTATTTTGGCTCAGAATTTCGTTTGTTGGAAATATGAACTGAATTTAGAAATTACATTTGAAATTAAAACTTTGCGTTAATAAACAAAATACATTTTTGAAGCTTTTGGAGTGGAGGCTAAATGCAAAACGTAGCCTATTTAGATTCATAGTTAGGCTATATGTTTAAATATTAGCCTATTGTATTATTGTTTTAATTTCATATGTTGATGATGAAAAGTGAGCAGCATGAGTAAGATATAGGCTATAATACGCGCAATATGTCTGGAGACATGGGGGTCTTTTTCTATAAATTGTATTTTAATTTTGATCAAGGTTTCATAAACTAATGGCCTGTATATTTAATACATAAGAAGCAAAATAAGAATGCCGGGAATGGATTGCGTAAAGAACCCACTGGCCATGTTTCCGCGGCCTTTGAGTAAGGCTGAAAGCGTCTTTCTTTTTAATACATTTCTAGAATATACAGTGAGGAAAATAAGTATTTGAACACCCTGCTATTTTGCAAGTTCTCCCACTTAGAAATCATGGAGGGGTCTGAAATTGTCATCGTAGGTGCATGTCCACTGTGAGAGACATAATCTAAAAAAAAAAATCCAGAAATCACAATGTATGATTTTTTTTACTATTTATTTGTATGATACAGCTGCAAATAAGTATTTGAACACCTGTCTATCAGCTAGAATTCTGACCCTCAAAGACCTGTTAGTCTGCCTTTAAAATCCACCTCCACTCCATTTATTATTCTAAATTAGATGCACCTGTTTGAGGTGGTTAGCTGCATAAAGACACCTGTCCACCCCATACAATCAGTAAGAATCCAACTACTAACATGGCCAAAACCAAAGAGCTGTCCAAAGACACTAGAGACAAAACTGTACACCTCCACAAGGCTGGAAAGGGCTACGGGGAAATTGCCAAGCAGCTTGGTGAAAAAAGGTCCACTGTTGGAGCAATCATTAGAAAATGGAAGAAGCTAAACATGACTGTCAATCTCCCTCGGACTGGGGCTCCATGCAAGATCTTACCTCGTGGGGTCTCAATGATCCTAAGAAAGGTGAGAAATCAGCCCAGAACTACACAGGAGGAGCTGGTCAATGACCTGAAAAGAGCTGGGACCACCGTTTCCAAGGTTACTGTTGGTAATACACTAATGAAATCATGCATGGCACGGAAGGTTCCCCTGCTTAAACCAGCACATGTCCAGGCCCGTCTTAAGTTTGCCAATGACTCTGGATGATCCAGAGGAGTCATGGGAGAAATTCATGTGGTCAGATGAGACCAAAATATAACTTTTTGGTCATAATTCCACTAAACGTGTTTGGAGGAAGAAGAATGATGAGTACCATCCCAAGAACACCATCCCTACTGTGAAGCATGGGGGTGGTGGCATCATGCTTTAGGGGTGTTTTTCTGCACATGGGACAGGGCGACTGCACTGTATTAAGGAGAGGATGACCGGGGCCATGTATTTTGGGGAACAACCTCCTTCCCTCAGTTAGAGCATGATGGGTCGAGGCTGGGTCTTTCAACATTACAATGACCCGAAGCACACAGCCAGGAGAACCAAGGAGTGGCTCTGTAAGAAGCATATCAAGGTTCTGGCGTGGCCTAGCCAGTCTCCAGACCTAAACCCAATAGAGAATCTTTGGAGGGAGCTCAAACTCTGTGTTTCTCAGCGACAGGCCAGAAACCTGACTGATCTAGAGAAGATCTGTGTGGAGGAGTGGGCCAAAATCCCTCCTGCAGTGTGTGCAAACCTGGTGAAAAACTACAGGAAACGTTTGACCTCTATAATTGCAAACAAAGGCTACTGTACCAAATATTAACATTGATTTTCTCAGGTGTTCAAATACTTATTTGCAGCTGTATCACACAAATAAATAGTTAAAAAATCATACATTGTGATTTCTGGATTTTTTTTTTTAGATTATGTCTCTCACAGTGGACATGCACCTATGATGACAATTTCAGACCCCTCCATGATTTCTAAGTGGGAGAACTTGCAAAATAGCAGGGTGTTCAAATACTTATTTACAATCATACATATACACACACACACACACACACACACACACATATATATATATATATATATATATATATATATATATATATATATATATATATATATATATATATATATATATATATATATATATATATATATATATATATATATATATATATATATGTGTGTGTGTGTGTGTGTGTGTGTGTGTGTGTGTGTGTGTGTGTGCATGCGTGCACGTGAGTGTGTGTGTGTGTGTGTGTGTGTGTGTGTGTGTGTGTGTGTGTGTGTGTGTGTGTGTGTGTGTGTGTGTGTGTGTGTGTGTGTGTGTGTGTGTGTGTGTGTACGTGCACTAATAACAAATAAGTATAGATAAATACAAACCAGCGGGCAAATAAGTAGCCAGGCCACCGTTTTGCCCGCTGCTCCCGATGGCCAGACCTGAATTCTACATTTAGCACAGTATTATTAGCCTATTATATATTTATTAACAACAAAAACTATGGCGTCCTCTGTGTTAGCCTTTTAAACTATAAGTTACTTCTCAACGTGCACGCAGGCTATAGCCTACATAAACGATGTAAAACAGTCCGCGACCTCCCCCGCTATAGCTATGGCACAGTCCACGTAAATTGGGGAAAAAATAGAAGGAAAATAAAATCGGTTAGATTTCAATTCATTCAAAAGATAATTTCTTAAGTCATAATTTAGCAAAAGGAAATTTGAAAAAAGGAGAGAAAATGGCAAAAATCCACTGATGAAGTAACCGAGAAAAAGGAAAAAATGGACGTTTGTTTCAATATTTTATTTTTTGCATTTGCACTATATGGTCTGAAAATTGAATTGTGAAGCGTTACACGGACCCTGTTGGGTACATTTGTGTACATTCGTTATGACATTTGTTGTTTATTTCACATAGAAAAACATGCTGCTGGAAAAGCTGAAGGACACTCACTTTGAAAGTCTCAAAATTATTGAGGTATTCTAATGTTGAGTCTATTGGGAACATGTGAAATGCTTTGACGATTCAGTAATGGTGTTCTGTTGTCTGCTAATGCATCTGAAGGACCTGCAGTCAGAATTGACGAGACTACAAGAGCACTCGCAGCAAGCACTCTTCAGGTAACCTCCACGGATGCATCGGTCTGATGTTTCATTTGCAGGAAAATTCTATTGGTACTTGTGAAAAGCAGCAAAAAATGACCCATTTTTTTGATCCTCTAAATCAGTGGTTTTCAAACTGGTGTAGTGAACCCCAGAGGGCTGCAAGGGAGTGACAGGAGGTTTGTGCAAAAGTCCTGAGGGAAAAAAAGATTAAAATAAATAAATAAATTAGATTAAAATGAACAAATACAAAATAAAATAGCTAAATAGTTAAAATAGTAACTTTTTTTGTGTTCAAGATTTACAAAAATGGTAACACTTTACAATAAGGTTCATTAGCTAACTACATTAGTTAACATGAACTAATAATGAACTACACTTATAAAGCATTTATTTATCTTTGTTAATGTTCATTTCAACATTTACTAATACATTATTCAAATCTTGTTAACATTAGTTAATGCACTGTGAACTAACATGAACAGCTGGATTTATATTAACGTTAACAAAGATGAACTAATGCTGAACAGAGGTGTTGTTCATGGTTAGTTCATGTTAACTAATACAACCTTATTGTAAAGTGTTACCATAAAAAATGATATAATGAGAATGTACAACATGACTCCATTCTCCAAACCGTGTTTGTGTCTTACCCTGAATCATTATGGTACACTTATAATAAGTGTTTATATTGGGACTATTTCAGACCGGTCTGGTAGGAACTGCTTCGGAGGAGCACAGTCCCTGCGTGACTCGCCATAGACATAAACAGAGAGAAGTAGCTCCGGCTGCAATGTTCTTCCGCTGTCACAGGGTGTTTTGGTGTTGGTTCATGTTTTCAGTTTATCATGTTCAATGTCATGTTTACTGTCATGTTTCTAAGTTTGTCATGTTCTGTCAGGTTTCCTGGTCTTGTCATGTGATTCCCAGGCCCTCATGTGATCTTGTCGTGTTCTGTCATTGGTTCTTTGTTTAATCACTGTTCACAGGTGTCACTTGTCTAGTCATTAGTCTGTGTGTATTTAAGTCCTCATGTTTGCCATGTGTCTTTGTCGGTTATTGAATGTGTAACCCGCTTGTTGGTGAGTTTTGTGTTATCGTCAAGTCTGTTTATGTCACGGTTTCCCCATGTCTTTGTTTCTGTTCAAGTCAAGCCAAGTCAAGTTTT
The DNA here is from genome assembly GCA_023566225.1 of Romanogobio albipinnatus. Taxonomy (NCBI): domain Eukaryota; kingdom Metazoa; phylum Chordata; class Actinopteri; order Cypriniformes; family Gobionidae; genus Romanogobio; species Romanogobio albipinnatus. Next base: position 69,789,668 of record CM042239.1, on the reverse strand, counting down.
TGTTTTATATTTTGTTCTGAGTTAAATAAAACTGCACTTGGGTTCAGCAACTTGCCTTCCAGTGGATAATGTTACATCCGCAAGACGCATGCAGTTCTGTTTACTAACCGCTTTTTGAGCGCAAAAAGTTACGGATTGCAGCTTTAAGTAGATTAAATTTGATTAAAATAAATAAACATTTAAAGTTAAATAAACAAACAAAATACGTTTAACAGTAATTATCAGTGATTAAAGTGTTAGTTCACCCAAAAATTAACATTCTGTCATTAATTACTCACCCCCATGTTGTTCCAAACCCGTAAGACTTTCGTTCATCTTCGGAACACAAATGAAGATATTTTTGAAAAAATCCAGGAGCTTTTTGAACCCACACAGACAGCAATGTAAGCATCACTTTCAAGGCCCAGAAAGGCAGTAAAGACGTCCTTAAAATAGTCCATGTGACTACAGTGGTTCAACTTTAATTTTAAGAAGCAATGAGTATTTTTGTCTGCAAAAAAAAAAAAAAAACACTTTATTCAATCATATCCTCTCTTTCGTGTCAATCTCTAACACTGTTCACGTTGTAAACACAGTGCAGCGCTTCTGGGTTCTACGTCAGAACGCTGGCTCAGTATTGGCAAAATGACAGAATTAAATTTTTTGGGTGAACTAACCCTTTGATTATAACCACAAACTAGAGTGTGAATAAGTAAGGGAACGAATATGAACAGGAAAAGAGTAAACAGAGAAAATGAAACCAAAACAGTTGTAGTTTCTTTCCGGGGGAGTGTGGGGGCTCTAGAGGAGGATGAGGGGCTGGCAAATGGTAGGAAATAAGAGGCAATGGTGTCGTGATGATGATGGTAGGAGGAGCCAGGAGTAGGAGGAGCCAGACAGGAACCCAGAGAGCAGCCAGGATGAAAACCCACAATGGAGTCAATGTAGGGAGGAGCCATGGTAGAGATTTGGCTGCCAACTCCAGGGGGATGACCAATGGAGACAAGGCCGATGGGCACAGACAGAGAGCAGGTGTGACCGGGCGACACCGATTGTCCTAGTGGCAGAGCCACAGAGACAAGAGTCTGAGGTGGTGCCTGAGGACTGAGCCGTAGCCGATGGGATTGAGGACCGAGGCTGAGGGAAGAGCCCAGCGGACAATTTGTAAGCACAAGCAGGGTGATGTCTGACTAAGGCAGAGCCGGAGGGACAGGGGAGCCCGGTGGAGCCGCAAGAACGATGGGATCTGGTGGAGCTGAAAAAGGGAGGAGCCAAAGCCAGCAGGTTGATGGACCGAGGTGGCGTGATCAGTGGCTGGAGGCGTAGACAGGAGATCTTCATGCCTAGGCGGAGCTGGAGACTGAAAGAGCCAAGGCTGATCCACACAGCGTAGCGTTAGAGGAGAAGTTGAGGGGCTGAAGGGAACCAGCGAAGGCGGGGCTGAGGAACTGGCTGATATTGGAATAGAAGGCGAGAGAGGGAGGCTGGACGGTAACTGGGGACACAGGAGACTTCGAGCTGGGTGGAACTAGCGAGGATTGGAGAACCAGGAAAACTTCTTCTTCCACTTCAAAATAGTTCCCAGAGGCCAGCCACAATACATCCACAGGGGTGTACCCTCAAACTCCAAAAGCAACCCCACAGGGATGGATGAGATATCCAGCTCGCGCACCTGGTCAGACGTTTCGTGGGGCTAGCTCTGTCCTTCTTTCACGATCTGGCTTGTGCATTACGGATTTAATTAGTCCAAAATAATCACAAACATGCACATATACATCAACAATAACGGAACTAGGGAAACCCAGGGCTTAAATACAAAGAAACAAACAAAGGGAAGTCGGTGAATACAGGTGAACCGAATCTACTAATCAGTGAAAGAGTTAGGGAACTAATATGAACAGGCAAACAGAGATAAAACAAAAACTAAACTAAAACAGAACATGCATGTTACAGCACATTACTATGGAGGATGATCATTTCTGGGGGTCTGTGGCATCTTAAAAAATTAAAACCCCTGCTCTAAAGGACTGCTTTTGCAATTAAAATTTCTCAGAAACATCAAATGTTTGATTGTGTTGCTACAAAAATAAATGTAGCTTCCATGTTTTGAGAGACAAAACATCCATCTAATTTTACTAGTCATGTTTTCCCTGTGATAATACTGGTAGTCAAGAGAGTATGGAATTTTTTTTTTTTTTAATTGTGTGTACTAAAAAAATCTTACATAATAAGTATATACATATTATTGTTCCATGGCTTTGTTTAAATGTTGTGCTTTTTTTAAAGGAATTTTTAATCATTTTTGGCAGGTTAAATAAATACCACATCAGCTCTCATGGTCCACAGAGGACAGGTGTGACAAACCATCAGTCTCTGCACCAGGAGATTCAGGAAGCTCAACAAGCGGTAACTCTCCATTAGTTCATTCACAGACAGTATAATGCTGGACCATCCGCTTAATCCTCTGATGCATGAATTATTACATTCCTGAACTCTTTTAAGTTATCATCTGTTCACCCTAGTGGACATCTTGCATGTTGTTAAATAATATAAAGTATCTCTTAAACCACTAACAATTGGTTTAAAAGATGTTAAATAACATACTATAATATGATCTCTCCCTAGAAAATACAGATTTTATACGTTTCTGCGATGTTTAAAAGACTAAAGAAACCCTTGTGAAAAATAAGTGTGCTTAAAATGTGCATTGTAGTGTACTTCAAATCTTAAGAATTGGCCTATATATATTTTTTTTTAAACTGTACTCACAGATAATATAATATTAATGAAATAAAAGGCCATTTAAAGAGAGTATCCTAAACTTGTGTGAATCTGTTAACACGCTTAAGTACACTTTTAAAAAGAATACAATATAATTATGAAAATTACAAATAAATGTACTTGAGTGAGGTAAAAAAAAAAATCCCTCTAAAGTGAACCATTACCTTCAGTTCACACTTAAGTATATTCTGTTAAAGTATATTGTTTATCTAATGATTACTATTTTAAAAGTAGCCTATATTAAAGTGTACTTTTTCACAAGGGAAGGCTGCAATACGTTTTGGACCTTTTTGACTGTTTCAATTTGCTCATCTCTCTTTCTGCAAGTTAAATCTTTCCGCCAGTAGGTGGCGATAAATGACTGCATTTATGATCATACCCCTTTTATATAATCAGTAAGTCATTCAGAAACTGAGCATTGAATTGATTCTGTTTTGGCTCTGCTTCGAACAGTTCTCGTTGGTGGCCCAAATAATAGACTAAGGAACTGGGAATATGTCTTTGAAATGTAAGATACTTGACTTATTGTATATTTAACTGTTGTTTAAAAGCAATATCACACCCATAATCGTGGTGTTGATCTGATTACCTAGTCGGCCATATTGAACTTTTAAACACAATCGTCCGTGGTGGTTTTGATGCAGAATGACCTTGAATGGTAAAAAAGCCATTTGGTTTTAAAAAAAAATGTACATGTAGACACAAAATGGATGATCCTCATCTTATTTTCTTTCAGTCTCAGAATGTGGCCATGGAGTTGATTAGTGGCTCCCTCAGTCAGATTTTACCCACCGTCCCCCAGAGAGGAGACATTCAGAACCTCCAAAAGATCAAGCCTGTAGAGCTGTCCCATATACTGCACGCACAACTCTCAGAGACGGTGAGACACATACACACAGCATCAACATAACAAACCCCAAAAATGGGGTTTTCTCTCAAATGACTAAAATAAAAACAAATAATTTATTATTTAAGTTATAGTACAGTTTATTCATTTTATTATTCAAACCCACACCTTTTCCGGTTTTTGGGACTTAAAATGACTTATTTTTTGTGTGCAGCGAGAGAACCCACTATTGGTGTAGGCCTATGTGTTTATTTAGTGTCAGTAAATAATTATAAGAATAATTATTGTGCATAATTACTGAAATTGTGATCCTGTACAATATATCATCTGTGACACTGGTTATACTTTACATTTCATTTTCTCAATTATATCATTGTCCATTCTTGTAATATTATTTTTGCTTTTTTTTTGCAATTTATTATTTTTTACAATAGAATTATCAGTGGTTGCATGCATTTGATATATTAAACTGCACGTCCAGTAAAATAATGTATTTCTTTAAATGTAATCTACTTGTGAAATCAGAATCTTCATGATCTTCAGTATTGTATATGTATGTGTGTGTGTGTGTGTATATATATATATATATATACACACACACACTGTATATTAGTGCTGGGGAAAAATTAATTGTGATTAACCGCGTGAAAATAATAGTGTGTGTACATAATATATGTGTGTGTACTGTGCATATTTATTATGTATATATAAATACACACACATGCATGTATATATTTAAGAAATATTTGCATGTGTATATATAATGTATCTTATATATAAATATTTTTTTTAATAAAAATATAACATATTTTTCTTAAATATATACATGCATGTGTTTGTATTTATATATACATAATAAATATGCACAGTACACACACATATATTATGTAAACACAAACGTTTATTTTGGATGCGATTAATCACGATTAATTAATTTATATAGTATCATTAAACCTCTAGAAGCTATATTTCGTCCCACATGCTTTACATATAAATATAAAGAAGGTGTTGGATGGCGTGCTCATGTTAAAAATGAGTGGAAAAATAGCAGAAATACTGTAAGACAAAAATACAAGCTCAGTGTTTGCTTGATTTTGCTAATTCTGTGATCGCAAAAGTACTGAATTATTATTGTTATTATTTTCCCATGGTTATTATTATTAAATAATTTATTTTTACTTTCTCATCAACAAATTCAGATCTGATATTGCATATGATATACTGTGTGTGTATATATATAAGTGCTGTCACATTGATAATCGTGATTAATCGCATCTAACGTAAAAGTTTTTGTTATAATTTCAGCGCATTTAACATACGTTTTTTTATATTTATGTGTCTGTGTGAGTGTGTGTGTGTGTGTATACCGTATATACACACACACACACACACACACACACACACACACACACACACACACACACACACACACACACACACACACACACACATTTTACATATTTATACACACACACATACACATACATATATATATTGACCCCAAAATGAACACTCTTACGTTCTTTGTATTATCTGCTCTACAGGACAAAGTTGGCAACAGTGCAAGTGAGAAGTTACAGAGACTCTCTCTGCAGGACCAACAACAGCATGGAGGTTCTAGGCATCAGCTGGTGACACTGTAAGGGATCATTTCCATTATTATCCTCTGCCGTCTTTTAACGTTGCATGACATGTTGTCCATCCGCTTTCCAGTCTAAAAGAGCTGGAGTTTCTTGATGCTCCACTGGCAGCGCAAGGACAGCACAAGGCCAAGTGTCAGACACAGAAAGCCCACATTGCGGCCTCCATCACCTGGTGGAGGGGCCAGACTAAGGAGAGCAAGAAAAGCCAGACAGCCCAAGGTCCACAAGAGGCTGTGGTGAACATGCAGAAACAGACCCAAAGCCTGGAGGCCGATCGCACAAAAGACCAGATGGAAGAGACTAAGCGTGGCGTGAAGGTGCTTCTCAAAGACCAGGGAACGAGCACACAGGAAGACGCTCAGATTCAGTTTAGTGATGTGGCTGTGATCACTGATTCATCAGCAGAGCGTTGGGCCGAAGAAGACCTGCTGAAGTCCCTGAGGAAAGTGGAGGACATGGTGGCGCAGGCCTTACGGGCAGCCCGTGTGCTTATGGGCAGTGAGAAGAGGGTGAAGGAGAGGATAGAGGCCATCAGCATGAGGGTGGAGAGAGCGTTAAGCAGAGCTGAAACCACTGAGAGTCAACTCAATGCCCTGGAGGCTACGATCTCTGCTAACACACAGGTATGGGTGGACACAGAATTACTGGCCCCAAAATGCCTTTTACACTGCCAGTCAAAAGTTTGGAATAATACATTTTTTTTTATATCTTAATGAGTCTCTTATGCTCACCACGGCTGTATTTATTTGATCCAAAATACAGTATTAAAAAGTAATATTGTTGAATATTATTTATGAACAGTTTTCTATTTTAATTTATTTAAAAATGTAATTTATTCCTGTGATGCAAAGCTGAATTTTCAGCATCATCACTCCAGTCTTCAGTGCCACATGATCCTTCAGAAATCATGGGTCCTGCACACTGTGCGTTTTTCTAAATCCTCTGCGAATGTTGCTTGTCATACTGTAGGACGAACATGATATCCAGTGTAATACATGTCACACTGTAGGATCTCAGTTGTCATTATGTCAGACTGACGAGTTTTACGTCATCAATCCGTGACCCGTTCGGTAACGGCGAGCCGCATTCACAGACACAATGGTAGCGTTCAGCAAACAACAAAAACAAGTGATTTGATGTTGTCGCACGAAATGCGTCATCAGGTTCTGCGCTCCTATTGGTTCTTGATTTGACCTAGAAGTCACACTGCAGGATTGCGCCTCAAATCTTCTGACACTGCCAGAATTTTGTCTGAGGTAAAATTTGTTCGCAACGATCATTAATCGGTTGTCGGTGCACATGTCAAACTAAGGATCAGAGAAATTTTTTAGGATAGGATTTAAAAATTTGTCTCAGATGGCCAAATCGTGGCCAAAATCGCACAGTGTGCACCCGGTTTAAGGTAATTTCATATTATTATTATTATTAGGGATGCATCGAATCCGGATTTTTGGGGTTCGACCGAATACCGAATCCTTCTCCCATCCTCAGTCCATTATCACATCCACATTAACAAATTAAACAACGTCCACAGCAGTGTAGGGATGCTATTGACCATTTAACCGTTAACCGAAAGTGAGAACTTTGACCGGTTAATACTACCAGTTAAACGGTTTAAATGTTTTTAATGCTTTTTTGTTTGTTTGTTTTTTGATGCATGGTTAAGAAAAATATGCTGTAGCCTATAGCGTTATTTGTTCACTCACGGAGCGCGTCAACATTTGTAACCACAAACCAGATATATCTCGCAAAATGCAATGGAAGCAATGGAAAAGCTTGAAGTGTGGGACCATTTCGACAGAAAAATACATCAGTAGAACAAGCTGACTGGTGGAAAGCAAATGAACGGCGCGCCGCTCTAGCGAGGCGTTATCCCTGTATTCCTGTGACATCAGTGCCATCTGAAGCCTTGTTTAAGGTTTTTAATCATGGGCGTCGGAACCATTGTATGTGGGTGGGACAAGACCCACCCACTTTTTACGATCAATGATATTGGACCCACTCACTTTTATCGTCTCTAACATTCAGCACATGTCTGTTTACACTTATATAATAAACACTTATTATTAAACACGTTAGATGCTTTATTTCCACTTTTCTAATATTTTCTTCATTTTTATTGAAAATAAATGCCTTTCCGATCTGATATGTGATGGGAAAAGGGAGAAGATAGAGCTCGGCAAAAGGCGGACACCGAACCGCGGGTCAATTTGTGTCAAAACTAGATGCCGTGCATCTTACCCCTACACTACTGCCGCTCTCAATGATACGGCGATTTCCGTAATTTTGTCTTTCCGAACTATACGTTTAGCAAGGACCCACCCACATTTTTTTTGCTTCCGACGCCCATGTTTTTAATAGTGTGGTTTTGGACAAGTTTACTAAAGTAAACATTGTCGCGCATGTTCTTCTCGCCTCTGTTTCCTGATGGTTTATAGAAAAATTACCCCGAGTCGTCCTGTTGTTTCAAAGAACAACACAACGGAGAGAGCAGGAGGCGCGCTGTCAGCCGAGGCTCGCGCGCTGCGGACACAGAAGGATTGAAGTTGTTTTCTGCCGCGGGTTTAACCGTCAACAGGCTGCACTCCAGACTAACCCACACTTAGACATGTTACTTAAAAAACACAGCGTCAAGGTGTGGAAAACATACAAGGTGTGGATTGAGGTAGCCTAGGCCTTCTATTTTTAAAAAAAAAAAACGATTCCGGTTCTTCAAAGCTTACGGATTCAGTGTATTTTTTCGTTTTGTCATCTTAATTTGGTAATTATTTAAGTGAAAAATATTTAGTGTAGGCCTATGTATTTTATTCTTTTTATTTATATTTTATCTGATCTATATGCGGCTGTTTGCACCGTTGCACGGTAAAATAAAGTAATTTTGGCTGCTGTCTGTAGATTCCCTCATGCACAACTCGTATTCTCTCAGATGTTTCATACGCAAATGTTTTAACATCGGCTGTTGTTTAGGGTTGTCATCACGAGACAAATCGGCATTGCAAATTGAACATGTAGCTCGACTTGAATCGCCTTCTTTTGACTTAAAGTACTGCCACGTTTTCTGTTCATGAGTTCCATTTTCACTTTCAACGGCGGAATCATTACATTCGACCAGCGCATAGTGCAAGCCTAGGGTTTGGTTCGGTGGGGAAAAAAATTCAGAGGTTCGGCAGAAACCGAACCCCTTCTAAAAGTACGGGATCAGATTCCCGCCAAATTTATTGCAGTCACGCATAAAAAAAATAATACGCCTGAATCAAAATTTTAAAAGCACATGTGAAATTATAACGCACAAAACTGAAAAATCAATGCAAAGTTAACCAGAATCACAAACAACGCAGTCACGGAAATAAAAATAATAAGCGTAAATCAAATATTTAAACAAGTTTAAAATTATATTGCTCAAAACTGAATCATGAATTCAGAATTATCTGAATCGCTCACAAAATCATGTTGTCTGCTCTTATTTTCATTTTTTGCATGTCCGTGCGCTTTTCTCCTTTGCTCTTGTTTCCACATTCTGTGCTTGAACTGCAACATTTGAAACTGCAAGTTTCATGTAAATTAGGGCGGGTCTTAGCATCACCATTGGTCCACTAGTTCTAGATTGACAGCTCATCCTCAAGCCAATCAATTGAAGAGGGAAGTTTACGTCACTCCAATGCGACTCATGCTGCAGTTCAGCCAGCCGCTGTTGAGCTACGAGTGTAACGCGTTCTCTATCACTATATCTGCAAGGAAATACATTATTATATTGTTATGAATATAATCTTAGGACTCTATTCTTTTGTATGAAAGACGTTTTAGGGGGGTTTCCTCACAATTAAAGCAGTAAAATTAACATGATCACGACTGGGTGCTTACTGACGCTTGGCTGTGAGCAAAACGCGTTCACTATAGGCCCAGAGATGCACAGATGGGCTTTTATTTCATCCGCAACCACATCACAAAATCCGTCCGCACCAACGTTTTTTGACCAATGTTCAAAGCCGCACCCGCCCGCCATCCGCTGATTGTAAAGCCTTGTTGCGCGATGCAAGGCGCTGCTGACGCGAGCAATTGTAATGCAATGGACTGTGGCCTACATTAAACCTTTAACTAAAATAGTTATTGAGCTGTTTACACTGTCATATACAATAAAAGAGCCTGCACAGCGACAGGAAATAAAAATGAATGCAAAAAACCTGCCTACCATAGCCTATAGAGCATGTGACTGAAGGAGCTCATGAACCGCTCACCAGTAAAACGACGTGCGCTCAAATCACGCTCCAACATGACATTTCTCTGTAGCCTACTTTATAATATTTAAACATATGTAACTAAACAAGTAATGTTATCTTTTCATTTAATTTAGCCTACTTTGATTATGAAATAGGATTATGATATATGTAAGAAGACATGGGGGTCAGAAATGATTTCGACCACTTTAAGTTGTTAAGTTTTCTTTAAAGTGAATTTTGTTTTTGTATAAATTGTATCTTAATTTTAATCAATGTTTTGTCAAACAATTTGGAGGATTTAATAAATAAAAAGCAAATATAGCAGACAATGGCATGGCAGCGCCAGCGCAGCTTAAATGAACTAGTAAAAAAAACTTTATCTGGGGGCAGCCCTAGCTATTTATTTTCGATAGGCATATATTCGAACCAGCATGACTCAAAGGGCATGAGCTTTAGAAATGAACGGAATCTTCAGAAAGGCGCTCTCACCCTGGAGGAAATATTACTGCTCTACGCATTCTCTGTATGCACACCGCAACGGTCACAATATGACCTCATGTAGGCTATGTTTTAAAAACATAATTCAACATATAAATATTATGCCTTTTTTAATGGCCACTTAAAGTGTACAAATAAATTACTAAATGCTAAAAATTAAATTAATGTAAATTAACTAAAATTTGCAGCACCTCCACTTCCCGTGCTCCTGCTAGCCTATTGGCTATGAATAGCCTATATTGTACCCCAGAATATCGGCAAGGAACAGATCGGCGCACAGGGACAAAAATAAATAAACACCATAAATAAAACGCACATCGGCAAACCTGATGTTACCTGAATAGGCTACTGTACAATTTTATCATTGTAATAAAAAACGCAATTTGGCACATAATTTCAACATGCTGCTATTTATCCTACTGCTAATTAATGCCTATTGCAAAAAAGAATAAAATAAAGTCATTCACATTATAGGCAAATTAACTCTACGCACTGTAATGTCAGGGTGACGACTAGGACGAGCCTGAAGAAATTAAACCGTTATTTTGAGAGCGCGTCTTGGCCTAACAATCATACAAGAAACAAACTATGGAGCCTCGATATTAAAGAAAAACAGACTCTATTCGTTCAATGAAATTCGCTGAAAGTCCACCGCACAACTGTGCAACACATGTTCGCATTTTTAATTGTCCATAACAACTCCAAAACTTGCCTGCTTGCCTTGAACGTCTAACTAATGGGCAAATTTTTTCCGTTTTCTGTGGATGTTATTGAATTTGTAGAAGTTTAGCTCTTGCGTTCTCTCTTTTAAATGCCTATTCCCCAAGTGACTGCAATGACTGGCTGTTTTAAGATATAACTAATATCGAAACAACCCAGGCAGTATGTACGAGATGTTTAGGCCTCCATACTAACAGCTGGGCTCCTAGCTTGCAGGTTTGCTTAGTGGCCTACCAGGCATGGAATATTTAACAATGTAGGCCTATATCTTTTTTTTAAATTATTAATTTGAATGCTTGAACCACCCGCCCGAATTTAAAATATTAAAATATTATTTTTCGTCACGTCATCCGCCCGATCCGCGGAGTGCACGGCTGTAACTGCCAACCGCGCATCTCTAAGGCCCACTGTTTATGCAAGGAAATATACTTGTTTACAATCATGAATATATTATTAAATATATCAATTTACACAATCAACATTTTAGAGATGTTAATTAGAAATTGGTCAAATGATCATGACCCCAAATAGTTGGTTAGTGCCTCTCTCATTCCAAAGAAATATTTTTTCACAGCCAGTGGTGGAATGTAACCACATATGAATAAGAAACATTATCGCATCTTTAAAACACATCACAACTCGACGAAGCACAACGAGAACACGTATTTAATTTCATATGTTCAAATATTATAATGTTTTTTTTTATTTCTTTAATCTACGTTGATTATGAAAGTGAACAGGATAAGATGCGCAATGTGTCAGAAGACATGGGGGACAGAACTGATTTGACAACACTAAGTTTTGTTGAAAGCCTTTCTTTTAACAGAATTTCTTTTTAAATAAATTGTATCTTAATTTTAATCAATGTTTTATCAACCATTTGCATGGATTTAAAAAAACAATAAGCAAATATAGCATAGTAAGCCGACAATGACATGGAGGCGCTAGCGCTGAACAACGGCTTAAATGAACGAATAGGCTACTAGAATTTTTTTTTTTTTTTAGTTGGGGGCAGTCCTAGCTACTTATTTCAGATCGCCTATATTCAAACCAGCACATGTCACAAAGGGCTTTCTGGATTGAGGGTGCTGCGAGCGGAATGAGCTTCAGAAATGAAAGAAATCTTCAGAAAGTCGCTCTCCACTCTGGAGGAAAATGACCGCTCTTTCTATGCAAACTGGGCCACAGATGGTAAGCACAATTACATTAACCCAAAACTAACTTAATTAAACTTTTTAAAATTATTAGAATAGACATTAATAGAATTAATTGTCATGCAAGTACTTTTAATTCTCATAAAGTACATTTCAAATCAGGTACTCTTAAGTAGGGTTGTCATTGGGGTACTTCTACTTTTACTAAAGCCAATATGTCTCTGGTTATTTGTAGCCTTCCACCACTGGTGATAGAGAACGCGTTATAATCGCTGCTGGATGGCCAGTCAAGCGTCAGTAAGTGATGTTAATTTTACTGCTTTAATTGTGAGGAAACCCCCCTAAAACGTCTTTCATACAAAAGAATAGAGTCCTAAGATTATATTCATAACAATACAATAATGTATTTCCTTGCAGATATAGTGATAGAGAACGCGTTATACTCGTAGCTCAACAGCGGCTGAACTGCAGCATGAGTCGCATTGGAGTGACGTAAACTTCCCTCTTCAATTGATTGGCTTGAGGATGAGCTGTCAATCTAGAACTAGTTGACCAATGGTGATGCTAAGACCCGCCCTAATTTACATGAAACTTGAACTGCAACATTTGAAACCGCAAGCACAGAATGTAGAAACAAGAGCAAAGGAGAAAAGTGCACGGACATGCAAAAAATGAAAATAAGAGCAGAAAACATGATTTTGTGAGCGATTCAGATAATTCTGAATTCATGATTCAGTTTTAAGCAATATAATTTTAAACTTCTTTAAACAGATCCCATAAAAAAGCCCAATATTCGGCCGAATCCGAACCCGAATCCTGGATTCGGTGCATCCCTAATTATTATCAATGTTTTTGCTGCTTAATATTTTTGTGGAAACTATCATACATTTTTTTTCAAGATTCTTTGATGAATATAGAAAGTTCAAAAGAACATAATTTGAAATAGAAATCTTTTGCAACATTATGAATGTCTTTACTGTCACATTAAATATATATATTTTTTTGAATGTATCGCAGCTTCCACAAAAATATTAGTCAGCAAAAAAAGTTTTCTACATTGATAATAAGTAATCTTTCATGAGCTGTAAATCCTCACATCAGAATGATTTCTGAAGGATCATGTAACACTGAAGTAATGATGCTGAAAATCCAGCTTTGCATCACAGGAATAAATTACATTTCATAATATATCCAAATAGAAAAGTTTCAAAATTTCAAATTGTAATAATATTTCACAATATTACTGTTCTCACTGTATTTTTCATCAAATAAATGCAGCCTTAGTGAGAAGAAGAGACATTCCAAACATTTGAATGGTAGTGTATAAAGTATGTAACCTGCATACTATGGTTATAATTGATCTAACATGTTCTTTGTTTTTTTCTAGTCATTATGTATGTCTCAATCTATGGCTACTGGCATCCTGGACTGTAGCTCAGATGCCTTCAAGTCCTTTTCCACACCACAGCCTCTCACTCCGGAAAGCATCCTCACTCCATCTTCATCCAAAAACGGTATTGATTAAGTTATTTTAGTCATACTTTGTATGTTGTTGCAGTTTTAAATAAAGTACCTTGACCTTGACGTTGCAGAAATAGAAACCATTTCTAAAGGGGCTTTCGCACCAGAGGAACGTTCCTATAACTATTGGCGGAAGTACCTGCTTTCTGCTGTGTTCGCACCGCAGGAACTGGGAACGATTTTAGCTATAAGGGGTTTTCCTATTTTAGCGATCTGAGCACATGGTCTGAAGCACATGGCACAGGTGCACTTAGGGCGTGTCTGAATCCACTTTTGCTCGTTTAACGATGGAAAAAACAGTCGGCGCTTCAGGTGCATGGTCTATAAGGGTTGGACCTTGTATCTTAATGAGTCATGGGTGTGTTTTCGGCGCAATGTGCAATAAACCAATCAGAGTCTCATCTCCCAATCCCTTTAAAGCGCCAGTTGCTATTGCACCATGGCGGATTCGCTATTTACATGCCACAAAAACAATATCACAGATCATCTGTTTGTTGCCAGTCAGTGTTCATCATGAAACGAAAGTGCTACAGTAATGATGATAATGATAACGCAATCGTGTTATCCATTGTTTGGAAACAGTGTTGTTAACTAAAACTATTAAAAATCACTGAGATAAAGGTGAAATAAAATACAATTATTAAATGAAATATTTAAACAAAGTCCCCTTGTAGTCAATAATTCGGTAACACTTAAGAATAATGGTCCGTCATTGATAGGTAACTATGCAGGAAGTAATGCAGGACTAATGAGTAATACTACATTAACACTACAGCTACTACTATTAACTAATATTGAAACAAGCTTAACTAATCAGTAATATCAAATTTAGGACTAAGATAGTTCCTGATTAGGTAATCAATAATTACTGAATGGGAATGGCATCACTAAGAACTAATAGGTAACTATGACAAATGATAAAGAATTACTAATTAATTACTAATCACAACATTAACGTGTCTGAGATGTGAGAAATTGTCTTTTTTTTACTCTCAATGAGGTCATGCATCACTAATTACTCAAGTGTTACCTAGTCACTACGCAGGAACTACTAGTGACCTAGACCATTATTTTAAAGGGAAAAAGTTTTTCACTTTAAAATAATGGTCCAGATCGCTAGTAGTTCTTGAAGATTGTCCTTCTTTACTCTAAAATAATGGTCCAGATCACTAGTAGTCCTTGAAGAGTGACTAGGTAACACTTGAGTAATTAGTGATGCATTTTATGACTTTATTCAGAGTAAAGAAGGACAATCTTCAAGAACTACTAGCGATCTGGACCATTATTTTAAAGTGAAAAACTTTTCCCTTTAAAATAATGGTCCAGGTCACTAGTAGTTCCTGCGTAGTGACTAGGTAACACTTGAGTAATTAGTGATGCATTTTATGAATTTATTCAGAGTAAAATGATGACTGATTATGTCTCAGACACACAATAATGTTCTTTATAATTTATCAGTTAGGTAATAGTTATTAACGAGGCTAATCTCATTTAGTAAGTATTGATTACTTAACAAGGTACTATCTCCTAAATTCGATATTACTTACTGATTAGTTAAGCTTGTTTCTATATCAGTTAATAGTAGTAGCTGAAGTGTTAATGTAGTACTACTCATTAGTCCTGCATTACTTCCTGCATAGTTACCTATTAACCCCCTCGAGTCGGCAGTCGCGCTGATTCTTTATACCATGTTGGGTGTTTTCATAACAGATTATATTTATAATGCAATGCTATTCGACATTACCTTAATAACCTACTTATAAAAGCTATTTAAAACATTTGACTTGTGATATAAAGTAAGTTTGGAGTAAAAACATGGTTTTAATCTCATAAATTATAAAGTAAAGTTTTAATAAATTGGTTTAATAAATCATAAATTATGGTTTAATAAATCATAAATTGTTGTGGCAGATAATTTAGCTTGTTTTAAGCAAAAACTTTTTTTACTTATCTAGTAAATTAATCTTGATTTAAGAATTTTTAATATTTGGACTGGAAACAAGGAAAAAAATACTAAATAAGAAGAGCATTTTTTGCAGTGTAGTCAAATCTTTTGATCATTTAAAATATAATAGGTCTTTGTTGACTACATTCTAAATAAACTACAAAAAATATATTTCCTTTACTCCTGTTGCTCCCTCTCAGTCACATACGCTCATTCATTATGCAGCTCATTATGCAGGTCATTATGCATTTTTTTTGTCTCTCAGGTGTGATAACCTGCATTATTCATTGACGTTCACGCCTCCTTGCATACTGGCTTTGTAAAGAAAAAGTGTCTTACAAATTTTAAATCAGTGTTGTTTGTGTAGGCTCAATGATTCTCACATCAATTTGAAGCAAGAACTCTAGGCAACAACACCCATTAGTCAAAAGTCTTGTGGACACATATCTATTGTGTTTTGAGGCCTTAATTTTTAACCTTTTTTTTTTTTTTAAACCACGCATAAACATTATTCTCTCAAAAATACAAGCATGTACTTACATGTTGCTTAGATATTATGGTAACCCAGTTTGTGCTGAATACAGTGTAATTACACTTTTGCCATTAATATGTTTATAAGCAACTGAAAAAAAGCACAAATGTCAGAGCATGTCAAAACGTCTAAAGGGCCCCAAAAGAGCTCAAACTTCTAGGGATTAATGACGGACCATTATTCTAAAGGGTTACCAATAATTCTATCCCTTAACTCATAATTGATCACCAAGATGACATATTTAAATGTGACATTTGTGCCTGTGAATTTTTTTTATTCATGCCTTAAAATAGCTTGAATGTAACTAAACCCTTGCTGCATTTAATATACGTGGAGCCATGAATATGCAAATGAGCTCCCTCTCCACTCACTCACACCAGCTCCGAGATCCATTTGGTCAACCTGTCTGCAAGTCGAAAACTGAAAATAAAAAAATAAAGAAAGCATTAATAATCTTGTTAATGTTTTTATTACATTTTTGCAGGCATATAAAAGGTGTTACAGCATAGGGTGTCTAAAAAAGAGAAGAACAAGCAAAACCGGTCAACAGAGGAAAAAAAAACATTAGTCCATTAGCATTATCAGGTACTTTATGGATTGTTATTATTAGTTTTATTGATCAGTATATATATTTAAGTGTACACAATGCATCTGTTTTTTAATGTAACTGAATTATGTGTGTGTTCTCTCATGGTGTAACCTCCTTCCTGCTGTGTCTGTAGGGAGCTCTGTGGCTTTGGCCCAAGTGCAGATGCTGTTTAGAGTCGAAGGAAATACAGATTCTCAGTTCACACATGTGATACAGGCCCTTAATCGTGTTTAATTAGTGTAGACTGTTTGTGGAATAGCAAGTTGCTCTGCTTATTTGCTCACTAAACAAAAGCAGATGTTTGTGTAAGTGTGTGTGTGTGTGTATATCCAGCATTTTTCTCTCTGCTTGTTTTGTGGATGACAAAAAGCGTTGCATTTGCTTATCAAATGAGTAGTCCAAAGAGAAGTGAAACAGATATGATATAATTCGCCTGACCACGCAGCCCGTCTGGCAGTCTCTCACATGCTTTGTGTTTTATGGCTGATTACTGTTTCATGGAGATAACATTATGTGCAAGCAGTGTGTTTCAAAAACAATACACTTAAAGGGATAGTTCACCCAAAAATGAAAATTGTCATAATTTACTCACCATCAAGTTGTGTCTTTGTTCTGCTGAACACAAAAGAAGATATTCGGATGAATGTTTGTAACCAAGCAGAAATAGCAACCATTTAAAAATACTATGGTAGTCAGTGGTTGCTATCTCTGCTTTGTTATAAACATTCTTCAAATTATCTTCTTTTGTGTTCAGCAAAACAAAAAAACTTATACAGGTTTGGAACAACTTGAGGGTGAGTAAATAATGACAATTTTCATTTTTGGTTGAACTATCCCTTTAACCACACTCTCTCAGCAAATGAGCACAATTATATTAAATAATCTGTATTAAAAAGTCAAGAGTTATTGTAAACGGGTTCGACGTTAAAAAGTACACACTAGCGTTTAAAAGTTTGTCTCTTCTGCATTTGGTTGATTTAAAACTACAGTAAAAACAGTACTATTGTGAAATATTATTACAATTTAAACAAACTGTTTTCTATTGTAATATATTTTAAAATGTAATTTAGGTAACATTTTATTTTACAGTGTCCTTGTTACACGTTACATGTAGTTACTGTAGTAATAACTATACATGTAACTAACCCTAAACCAAACTAAACCCTAATCCTAACCTTATAGTAAGTACATGTAAGTATTACTCAGTACTTAAATGTATAATTACACTGTAACAAAGACACCTTAAAATAAAGCGTAACCGTAATTTATTCCTGTTATAAAGCTGAATTTTCAGCATCATTACTCCAGTTTTCAGTGTCACATGATCTTCAGAAATCATAATAATATGCTGATTTGCTGCTCAAAAAAAAACATTTCTTATTATTAAAGGTCCCGTTTTTCGTGTTTTTTTGAAGCTTTGATTGTGTTTACAGTGTGCAATATAACGTGTTCATGTTTCGTGTGTAAAAAAACACAGTATTTTTCACACAATTTGCTTATCTGTGTACCGCTGTTTTCACTGTCCTAAAAACGGCTGATGACTTCCTTGTTCTATGAAGTCCCTCCTTCAGAAATACGTAACGAGTTCTGATTGTGCCAGCGGTTCCCGTGTTGTGATTCGACCGCAGCTTAGCGCACATTGCCCAGTTCCTGTGTTGTGATTCGACAGCAGCTTAGCGCACGTTGCACGGAAAGGTCACGCCTCTTACCGCAATGGGGAGATGTATGCGCTCAATGATCTCTACAGCGTACCTGGGAAAGCCAAACAAAGGTGATTTGACTCCGGGATGAAAATAACAGCGTCTCGACGACATGGCGACAAACACACTCAAACGCAACACTTCCTCTTCTCCACACAACACTTCCTCTTCTCCACACAACACTTCCTCTTCTCCACGCAACACTTCCTCTTCTCCACGTGGGAGAGCAACAAAACCGCGCCCCCGCGTATTCTTGTGGGCGGAGGTTAGTCAACAAACTGTTCTACTGACGTAATTAAAGAAGGAAGTAGAAGGATGTAGTCCTAATCGGCCGTTCGCTGTAGGCTTTAAAAGGGAACTTCTGTTAAATAAAATATCTCGCTTGGCATTGAACTTTGAGCTTTATAATTTTACAGGTATTATTTATGCTCTAACAGCAACATTACACACTAACTAAAGTTTGAACAATGGGATCACGACGAACAGGACCTTTAAAGTATTAGTATTTCTGAAGGAGGGACTTCATAGAACAAGGAACTCATCAGCTGTTTTTAGGACAGTGAAAACAGCCGGATACAGATAAGCAAATTGTGTGAAAAATACTGTGTTTTTTTACACGTGAAACATGAACACGTTATATTGCACACTGTAAACACAACCAAAGCTTTAAAAAAAACACGAAAAACGGGACCTTTTTAAATAATGTTGTGCTGTTTAATATTTGTTTTAGGTCTAATAGTTTTTGGTCTTTTAGTATGAATATGTTAGACTTACTGTTAAGGCTAATTACTGTTACTGTTACTTAAGGTTACTGTAAGGTAGTGTGCTCCCAAAACAAATGACAACATTTGCATTTAGAAGATAAAAGCATTCAAAACTTACAGTCTGTCACTTCCGCCAGTATGGATCAATGATTTTGATGACATCACTCTGCACTTCAGCTTCTCATGAGATTTTCTGTCCAGTCAAATGCTCTCTAGAATCGGAAGCTCCGCACCCTACATTATAAACAGACTGTGGCTAAAATCGGTCACTTGTTCACTAGGGGTGGCACGGTTCACAAACACCACGGTTCGGTTCGTATCACGGTTTTAGGGTCATGGTTTTCGGTTCTGTACGGTTCTTGTTGTTGTTGTTTTTTTTAATCGTTAACACTCCAGAAATTTACTTCAGCATATGATATAGAGCTTAATCATCCACAATTTAGGATACAGTATTAAAAAATTGTTATATCATGTAGAAGTTGTTTCTTAAAGGGTTAGTTCACCCAAAATTGAAAATAAAGTCAGTAATTACTCACCCTCATGTTGTTCCAACCATGTAAGACCTTCGTTCATCTTCGGAACATAATTTAGTATATTTTTGATGAAATCTGAGAGCTGTCTCACTCCTCCATAGGCTTTCAGAGGGTTGAAACTTGATGGCCCAGAATAGTAAGTAAAAAAACAACAAAAATAACGACTTTATCCCACTATTATTGTTCAATTTGAGCCTCTGACAAGAGTTCGCGGGAGTGCCACGACGCATGCGCGAGAACTCGCGCATGCGTCGTGGCACTCCCGCGAACTCTCGTCAGAGAGTATATAGTGGGATAAATTCGTTATTTTTGTTGTTTTTCCGCTCAAAAAGTATTTTCGTCGCATGATAGACTTAATACAGAGCCACTGTAGTCATTTGGACTCCTTAAATGACGTTTTTACTTACTATTCTGGGCCATCAAGTTTCAACCCTCTGAAAGCCAATGGAGGAGTGAGACAGCTCTCAGATTTCATCAAAAATATACTAAATTATGTTCCGAAGATGAACGAAGGTCTTACATGGTTGGAACAACATGAGGGTGAGTAATTATTGACTTTATTTTCATTTTTGGGTGAACTAACCCTTTAACTGGCTGTCTACAGAGTCCGACACATTGGCGTAACATTTTTCATGTTAATCATGTCAATTTTGATCAGAACAATGCACTGTGGCTTTAATTCAGCTGACCTGATTAACAAATTTCACCATGAAGTGTTCCGTGTGTTTCACAATCACCATATGACATCCAGCGCTGTGAAAACAGCGAAACACAACACTGCCAGAAGTTTTTGCCCAAACTTCCAAGGCATGTTTAAATTGTTAAAACTAGAAGCATATCTTAACTTTTAAATGTTACATTTATCATGTGAACTACTTATATACAGCATGTTATATGCATGTGTGTATGAGACAGAGGGGAACACGGTCGCATGTGCAGCAGATATATACCTGCCCATCATAAATCAAAGCATGAGACAGACAGGGGTCGGAGGAGAACACCGGAAAATGTGACAGAATGGACAATATTTGTCTGTATTTGCAATACACGAGCCGCGGTTCAGCTGCGCGAGACAAACACTGCCAGTGTGTGAATGCTCAACGGGCGCGCGCGGCTCCCGCTCTACGCACTGCATCTGCCCTGCTGGCGCATCCTCCAACTCCGGGCAGCCTTCCTTATCTCTCCCACTTGCATTTCTACACGTGACGTGACCTGCAGCACTCCACTTTTACTTTATTTTACTGTATGTCCACACACGCCTCTTATTTCGCGCGAAAACGGACACCCACTGTCTGAGGTAACATACAGGCACGAGGATACGTTGCGCATGCGTCAAAACCGTGCTCACACGCTCCGAACCGAGACAAGCGAACCGAACGGTTAGTTATGGCCGGTCATCTGAAGAGCAGTTCTGAAGCATAAATTCAGTCGTTTCCATCTTGGCAGCGCATCACTCCTGGATAACTGAAAAGGGGCAAAGAGGCGGGACGTGGGCAGGGCTGAGGTGACGTGATGACTAACAGACAGCAGATAAATGGCTATCCACCTGTCACTCAAAGTGGCCACGCCCTTAATTATGCAGAACTTTAAGGCTTTATATAATGTAAACGAATGAGAAAAAATTCACCCCCCTCACTGTTGTCACGAAGGGCAAAATTAGCCATATAGACCAACACCACAATTTGTACCAGGCTGTAAATGTTGGGCATTTTAACATGGGGCTCAATGAGATTCTGCTCCTTTCTGGAGCCTGTCTGTAGTGGCCAGTCGATGAATTGCAGTTTAAAGGTGCACTATGTAACTTTTCCTTCCGCTAGAGGTCGCCTATTCAAAACAAAGGCGTAGTTTGATGACGCCAAGTTTGAGTGCAGAATCTTGGGACATGTGGTCTTCACCTCACAGCCGGTGGAAAAGAATCAGGATATGTTCATTGATGTGATTATTAACGTTACTGTAGTATGAAGCAGAGCAGGACTGAGTGTTGTGGGAGCTGAGCAAGGCCGCTGCAGCGATTTGTTAATAAGAAGAGCGGAACACACGCCTCGCGAGCAGCGGGACTTTTATTATGCCACAGTCGCCAGCGCCACTTCCGCTTTTCCGGTCATGAGTATGAGATAACGCAGCTCTGTTTATCATATGAGATACATCTGAGTGTGTTGAAAATTAAGTTATGACGTTACTCTGTGGGTTCTCTCAGCGGCTGCTATGACACTTGTCACACACTGCCGGAAGAATAAAGCGTTTCTGCAGAATAAAACCTGAAACCGAGGATAACGCAGATATGACGCAATTGACAGGCGCTTCCCTCACACGTCCAAGTTCCTTGGTTAAAATAGCAATTTTCTCACGATTTACAAATAGTTTGAAACATTTGGGATATTGTAAGTATTCAACTGAACAAAATATATAACACTAGCCTAGTGGTTTTGGGATATTTTACTGAAAAAATGTTACATAGTGCAGCTTTAAGTCACTTCCGTATTGGTTTCAAGAGAAACTGGGGGAGGTTGCAGCTTGATTGTGACAGATATAGACTAAACTCTATTGGCTAATTTTAAAAGGGGGAGGAGCTGTTTGATCTGTCCTGCCCTTGTCTTGTTTCAGTGGAAATTACGTCATCACATTGAATAATGCGTTTCAAGGCACTTCAGTGGGCCTTTAATGAACATTTGTAACAATATTTTAGTGTAATTTTTGGTCATTTCAATGAAAACAAAAATGAAATTCTAAACCTGTATGACTTTTTTCAAGATAACTCATTTTGTACTCCACGCAAGAAAGAAATGAATACAGGTTTGGAACAACATGCGTAAAATAAATGTTTGATTATCGATCTATTAAATATTATATTTCAATATTATTGTGTCAGCATGAACTTTTTATGCTTACGCTCTCAGAGGATGTTTGTGTGGTTTTATAACTTGCAAATGTTGCAGCATGCCATAAAGCAGAACTGAACACGAGTTTTATAGCTGAGAGGCTCAATGCAAAACATTTACCAGATTATTTCACCGTACAGGAAAGCCTGTTCCTCTGGGAGGACATTTGCATTTGGTCTTGCGTTTAGCTGTTGTGGTGTGGTTCAAAAAAAGTTTTGTGATCTTTAATGAAGTTCCTCTTTTTGCAAGGTCTTTAGTTTTAGTTTCTTGGTCAGGTAATAAATAACTGCACATTGATGTGTATCCATTTCGCAGGCCCTTTATCCAAAGCGACATTATACAATTAGATCAATTAGTGCGTTACCAGCACAAGCAAAGTTGTCATGCACTGCTCATTGCTGTACTCATTGTAATAGGAAATGTCAGCATATCAGTTCTGTCTGGTTCTCATCTCATCGCTGTACGTCAAAGATTCAAGCAGCGGAATGAATGAAAGACAGCATTCATCATTTTATCCTCACAATAAATAACATTGCTTTATGTCCACCGGCTTGTTTTCTTCTCCCGAAGCACTAAAAGTGGAGATGTCAGTGATTAATGTTGCATTTGAAGGGGCTCGATTTTACCATTATCTGCCTTTAACCCAGGCAATGAATACTAAACCCTAATTTCTGAGCACAAATGAAAATCGTTATTTGTAGAGCATCACTGAACCTTTTTACGACTACTGCTGTCCAATTGATGCATGCTTCTAAAGGAAGTGAAACAATGAGTCTGTGCCTCGCCAAGTGCTTTCAACCAGAGGATCAAGCTCCTCATGTAAATGGTTGCCAGGTTATTGTTGCCCTTAGATATGGAGGCTGGGTGGGAGGGAGAGAGAGAGGCTGAAAGAAGTATTGAAAACTCTGCTGTCAATCAAGCGCTACGCCTCCTTTGGTGCGTCATGCTGTTAGGTGGTCGACTATTTAATGTGCATTTTAACTCTTGTGCATTTGCATGACAGACCCGTGACTTGCAAATAAGCCTGGCTCTCTCTTGCTGCTTTCAAACAGGTGGTTTGCTTCTGAGCACGCGAGCGGAGGACCACAGCAACAAGGTAAAAAAAAAAGCGCTCTTTATATTATTTATACTGTTTGTTTGTTTTTCATTATTGTCTTTTCAGTTTTGACGGTGGTGTTCTACGTTAAATCTTGAAGAATCTCCACAGCAGATTACTTGTCTTTTTTGTGTCATTAGTTGTGCTTGCTAAGGTAAACCTTACTGTTAATATTGCTAATTTTTAGGTTCAGGGGTTGTTTGCTAAACTTTGGTGTGTAACTCATTCCGCGCATTTGTTCTATGGATAAATGATACCAAAATGCTGCCTAAAATCATGATGATTATTGAAGATAGGTGTGCTAAAGTGTTAGTTCACCCAAAAATTTAAATCATCCCATAATTGACTCACCCTCAAGCCATCCGAGGTGTATATGACTTTCTTCTTTCAGCCAAACACAATCTGAGTTATATTAAAAAATATCCTGGCTCTTCCAAGCTTTATAATGGGAGTGAATGGTACCCTAGATTTTGAAGCCCATTAAAAGCACATCCATTCATTATAAAAGTAATCCAGGCTTCAGGGGGTTAATAAAGGCCTTCTGAAGTGATGCATTTTTGTAAGAAAAATATCTATATTTATAACTGTAATCATTGGCTTCCGTTAACGGCCATACACGAGTCTAGTTCCAGCGGAACAATGACCTCTGACCCAACGCGTGACATATTGACGAACGCAGAAGCCCAGGATAGAGCAAAACAAAACACCGGTCATGAATTAGAAGTCTAAAACGAGAATTTGCAATGAGAAATGACGAAGGAGCTTGAGTTTGTTGCCCAGCCCTATGTGTTTGAACCACTAGTGGCGTCTACTCTCACCTGAGCTTGAGCTACTCCTAAATCCTACGTCATACGCCAGAACTGGACTCTCTTGTGCCGTTACCGGAAGCTGGTGATTACAGTTTATACAGTTATTTATGGGTCTTTTTCTTACACAAATGCATCACTTCAGAACAGAAGGTCTTTATTAACCCCTGGAGTCATATGGATTACTTTTATGATGGATGGATGGATGCTTTTTTGAGCTTCGAAAAACAACATTTACTCCCATTATAAAGCGTGGAAGAGCCTAGATGTTTTTTAATATAACTCTGATTGTGTTTGGCTGAAAGAAGCACCTATAGGATGGCTTGAGGATGAGAACATTATGGGATCATTAAAATTTTTGGGGGAACTAACCCTTAAAAAAGTGTCAGAGCCTTATCTAGGGACCAAAATAATACAGGCATATTTTGACTTGGACAAATTAGTTACCAAAGTATTGCCATGGGAATATCTGAATGTTCTTCAGGGTTTTTAGACTTTTAATACCAATGAATTACTTTAGGCTAGTAGTTTAGGTAATAATTATTGGGATTTAAAAAAAAAAACAACAACTCAAAAATAGCAATTTCTACACAATTAAATATTATAGAGCTTGAGAATGGCTAGAAAAATGTATATTCATAAATGTATATCCATGACCAGGGCCTAAAATTAACACTCGCCAAGAGGCAAATGTTAAAATTGACAGCAAATTGAAAAAAATAAAATAAAATTGACGTTTACGGCATATGAAACAGTGTCATTCGCCATTTGGCCGGTAACATTTTTTATGAATTCTAACAATACAATGTTGTGAGAACATGCACTTGAACAAACATATACAACGCCCAGGACAGTTGGCGGGCCAGCATTGCATCGTCACGAAAGTTTAAGCCTTACCAATTTAAATATTTAAGTGCAAGAAGATGTGAAAGGACATTACTCACATGCTGTGTGGGAAGTTTAAACATCTGAAGTGTATGCCCATAAAGCCACGTCTCAGACAGTGCGTGAATGCTAAATTGAGCTCTCTTTTACATCTTGCGCTTGAACGAACAAATTAGCACAAACATATGTCAAAAAATGCCTGTCTCTGCGAGTATCCTAATATACCTGCTGCTGTAGGTGTTTTTAATCTTAAAGGGGTGGTTGATTATGATTTCACCTTTTTAAATGTAGTTAGTGTGTAATTTTGCAGGTGTTGTTTATGCTCAAACAGCAACGCTCAAAGTTCAAAGCAAAGGGAGATATTTTCTTTTAAAGAAATCACTTTTTAAGGACTACAACAAACGACTGGTAGGGACTACAGCCGGGACTACTAACCCTGAAATTTACATAGACCCCGCCCCTGGGAACACACAACAAAGGGGTGAGATTACCATGTTAGAATATGCTAATCAATGACTTGAAGATAGTTACATAGCTACATAAATTCATCAACAAATTCATCAACCATTCAGAAACGTCCTGTCTCATTCTACATGTTGTCTCTTCTTCTTGAATCTCTCCACCATTGTCCGACTCCAGTTTGAACATAAAAGGCTGAACAGTTTCATTGCCTGTCTGCGTGAGGTTATCAGATCTAACTGGAGCTCTTGAAGCTCCACCCCGGGAGCAGCAGCTCATTTGCATTTAAAGGGACACACAAAAATGGTACATTTTTGCTCACCCTCAAAAAGTGACAATTTTAGCATGCTATAAAAAATTATCTGTGGGGTATTTTGAGCTAAAATTTCACATACACACCCTGGGGACATCAGAGACTTGTTTTACATCTTGTAAAAAGGGGCAATCAACCACCCCTTTAAAAAAAAAACACTCACTGCTCTTGACTGAATACATTTTGTAACTTTAATAAGGATTAATCTGTTTAATTTAACCAGCAAAGACTATGCAGTGCTATTTTACATTTGATTAATTCATTTCTCTACCTGAAAACTACTGTTAAACTTATCTGAAAAACCTTCCTGAAAAGCACTGTTTATTTCATTTGTGTCATTGTATCACCGACTCTTTATTTATGTTTATTATAATTTATATTATTTAGGCTGGTAGTTTTAGCTCTGGTATCGAAATTGGAATAGAACATTATGAATTTTCACTGGTATCTAGAATTTTGGTATCATAACTCCCTGTTTCATGGCCAGTCATGTCTTTTATGGCCGGTCATTTTTCTTTAGGGTGCGTTCACACTTGATTTGTGTGGTTCGATTAAAACGAACCCTGGTGCGATTGCTCGGTTAGTGGCGTTAATTTGAACATGTGAACACTGCCATCCGAACCCTCGTGCGCACCAAACAAGTGGGCCGAGACCGCTAAAAAGATGGGTCTCAGTCTGCTTCCAAACAAACTCTGGTGCGGTTCGAGTGATATATGAACACAACACAGACCAAAGACATGTAAACAAATCAAAAACAGGACATGATGTCACAAGATGCGACGCTACAAGTCGACAATTTGACGACGCGGAAAGATCGGTGTATCCAAAATTATTAGAGGCAAACGTGGAGCAACGAGAAGGTAAAGTGCCTCATCAACCGCCGTCTCTTTGCAGCAGATCTTCGTTTCTGCATACAACGTAGGAAATCCTGGTGCTGTTTTGAATGTTTTGAAAATTTTATGAGCTCTTCGTGAGTTCTCAGCTGGTAAAAATAAAACCATATGTACACGCATAAAATGATCACGTTTAATCCAGCACACAGCATTGTTTTGAATGTTCGGTAAGCAAGCTCCATCGCGAAATAAACGTCATAAAAGCCGACCAATCAGGTTGTGACCGTAACTTTAGGTTCGCTGTTAAAAATGCCAGTGTGAACGCTAAGCGGACCAGGACTATATGTATTGTTTTTTGGTCCGGACCAAATGAACCGAACTACAAGTGTGAACTTAGTCACCAGCAAAAAGTTAGTTTTATGCCCTGTCCATGACTTATTCAGGTCTTTTAAAATTCCTTCATTGGTTTTCCTAGATTGTGGATACCCTTGTTCCTAAACAAAAATGTTAGTTTTTGAGGGAACAAATTAAAATAATAAACCTGATGCCAGTAACTGTTTTAGTTTTTTCTCACGTTATTACTGTCTTACTGAAATACTTCTGCTTATCAGATGTGTGCCCAATATTACCTAAAACTGTGTCTGTTAATGCAGACTGTTTGTCTTTCTTACTACTTTGAGTAAAGATAAAGGATGGAGCAAGATTTGTTTTACAAACGTTTATGGTACATCAGTCATTCACGTTAGTGCTCAGCTAACATATGCGCTGTTATTGATACAATTCCCGCATGTGCACCGCAATAAATTAGAAATACACACATGGTTTTGTTGATGGACATACTCTTTTTAATGCATACGGTGAGGAATTACAGTTACAACATCCCATAATGTATCTCAAAATGAGTAGTGTATCACTGAGAAACGTCCTGCTCAAGTTGTCCTTGCGATGGAGGTTCGGGTTGAATAACTAGTTCTTCCAATGTTTCATCATCGGACTTGCGCTGGGATTGATATGGTAAAATCAACGTCATCGTTACTGTCTTTACAGTGTGTACAATCGCTGAGCTTTAGGAAGTCTCCGGATCTGAAGGTCAGTTATTGTGATGGGCGCTGTACGCGGTAGACCAATCACAACAGACTGGCCATCTGACCAATCAGAGCAGAGTAGGCTTGCGGAAAGGAGGGATTTAGAGAGACTGATTCATCCATCGAGTCGTTTGAGAATCATTGAAAAATGTGGTGATGTGCAATGTATGCTTTGAGAAAATGAAACTGACCTTTTATTTTGACCTTTGATGGAACCTTTAAAATAGCATAATAGGGGCATTTTAATTCTCTGGTAAATAAAATGCAAGACTTGCATTGAAGGAGGAACCTGGGTCATATCTAGGGACCGAAATATAGAGAGTTGTGTCTTTGGCCAATAAGCTACCATTTGAACATCCTAGAAACCAGCCTGAGAACTTAAGCAACCACATAACAACACCCTACAAGACTTTACCTTTACTTTTACTTTATGGTAGCATACTGTATTCATATTTTCTGTAGCTTTGTCAAAGCACTGAGCCTATATACTGTGTAGCTGGTTTAACCAGGCAGATGTCACACAGTATTTGCATATTCAGATAGTTACAAAACATCTTCATCACTTCCTCTGAAGTGGCATGTTTTTGCTGAAGTTCAGATGCTTCTTGTTAAACGTGTGTGTGTCCATTAGGGGAAAGAATGTAGATAACTGTCATTAACAGGGTGCCGAAGACAAACCAGTTTCCTACTCGTCCATTAAATTTTAGGAACTAAATCTAATTCAGAGAGAGGCAGAGGTCCAAAACATACAGGCTGAGAAGGACAGACTCAATCTTTAGCTGCAGCTCATTGGTGCATCAGGCAGAAACCGGCGCGCGCGCGCGCACACACACACACACACATGCACGGCAGTAGCAGCCCAGATAAGCATGAGAAGGCTTCTCCTTAAATGGTCAAAGCTCCCAGGAGTCACAGGGAGGCTGGTGCAGGGAAAAAAGTCAGGGAGAGGAAAAGAGAGAGGACGCTGACGATTGTGGAGCTTTGAGGAAAAATATCAACAGCACAAATACAAAGAGGGCTTTGAAGGAAATGGTGTGCTGTTGAGAGAGCATCTTTCATCCTTGTTGGCCAATCAGGTAGAGTTTCAGCAAGTTATTCTTTGCATGGATTGATTTGTTCTCTTGAGACAAGAGCTTGCGGCTGACACTTCCAGAGAGAAGCACTTTAAAGCACACAACATGGTTTCCTGGGAGGTGTGACATTAATTTGTGTATTAAAATGTGGAATCTGATGGCCTGAAATGCACTTTTAAGATGTAGAAATTGACACCCATTCTGGTCATGTATACGGTGGGGTTCAAAAGTCTGAGACCACATTTCAAATATGGCGTTCAATCATCTCTAATTTAAACATGGATAAACAAACTTTTAGATTTTGTGCTATTTCTGGGTCACTATCTAATAAGCATATTTGTGTATTATTGATCATGTGACTCTAGTCCAGACGGTCAGATGTTCTTGTTTCCACTGAAGCTCAAGCTGCTCTTTGGATGATTCTTAAACCATGCATGACAACATCAGATTTGCACAAACTTGTGACATTTATGTCAGATTGCATGCTGCTGTCATTAAAGCTAAAAAATAAACCGAATAGTACACCAAAAAATGTGGTAACCTGTTATTTATACCTGCTCTAACCGTTAAATTTAGTTTTGTTGATTTTACATGCAGTGTATTTATACGTTTACATGACAATGATGCACTAAAAACGGAAAAGTTTGCATTTTTTCTTTCACATTTTTTGCGTACCATTCACACTGATCTACAAAACTTATAAAAATGCTATATTCTGCTGCTAGGCCAGTAGTTGGCGATGTCCCTTTATAAAGAAACACTACACGCCTATAGACTGAACACATTATACTCATTCGCTTGACGTCATTGTTTTCATAAATTAGTTTTTGTAGTTTACAACGATAACCGTATCGTTTTCAAAAGTGTGTTTTCAGGCCACCAGAACACTGTTGTCGAGTAAATAAACGACCAAAACACATTAACTTTTCATTTTTTTGTTGAAAACGGTGTTGTGCAAACGGCCCCTTAGGTTCATTCTTTGATGTAAAATATTTTTTGGGGACACGCTTTAGATTAGGGTCCAATTCTCACCATTAACAAACTGTTAACTACAACTTTTTCCTCAATAAACTCCTAATCATTGCTTATTAATAGTTAGTAAGGTAGTTTGGTTACACTTAATTTTATGGTGTCATTGTAATATATTTAAGTACTGAGTAATATTAATTAACAACATGTGCTTACTATAAGGTTAGGGTAGGATTAGAGTATGGTTGAGGGTTAGTTGCATGTAATTATGCACCATTTACTGTTATTACTTTGGTAAGTACATGTAACATATGTAACAAGGACACTGTAAAATAAAGCGTTACCGGTAGTTTATGTATTGGGTAAGATTAAGGGATGTAGAATACACTCACCTAAAGGATTATTAGGAACACCATACTAATACTGTGTTTGACCCCCTTTCACCTTCAGAACTGCCTTAATTCTACGTGGCATTGATTCAACAAGGTGCTGAAAGCATTCTTTAGAAATGTTGGCCCATATTGATAGGATAGCATCTTGCAGTTGGAGATTTGTGGGATGCACATCCAGGACATGAAGCTCCCGTTCCATCACATCCCAAAGATGCTCTATTGGGTTGAGATCTGGTGACTGTGGGGGCCATTTTAGTACAGTAAACTCATTGTCATGTTCAAGAAACCAATTTAAATGTTAAATTGAAATGATTCGAGCTTTGTGACATGGTGCATTATCCTGCTGGAAGTAGCCATCAGAGGATGGGTACATGGTGATCATAAAGGGATGGACATGGTCAGAAACAATGCTCAGGTAGGCCGTGGCATTTAAACGATGCCCAATTGGCACTAAGGGGCCTAAAGTGTGCCAAGGAAACATCCTCCACACCATTACACCACCACTACCAGCCTGCACAGTGGTAACAAGGCATGATGGATCCATGTTCTCATTCTGTTTACGCCAAATTCTGACTCTACCATCTGAATGTCTCAACAGAAATCGAGACTCATCAGACCAGGCAACATTTTTCCAGTCTTCAACTGTCCAATTTTGGTGAGCTTGTGCAAATTGTAGCCTCTTTTTCCTATTTGTAGTGGAGATGAGTGATACCCGGTGGGGTCTTCTGCTGTTGTAGCCCATCCGCCTCAAGGTTGTGCGTGTTGTGGCTTCACAAATGCTTTGCTGCATACCTCGGTTGTAACGAGTGGTTATTTCAGTCAAAGTTGCTCTTCTATCAGCTTGAATCAGTCGGCCCATTCTCCTCTGACCTCTAGCATCAACAAGGCATTTTCGCCCACAGGACTGCCGCATACTGGATGTTTTTCCCTTTTCACACCATTCTTTGTAAACCCTAGAAATGGTTGTGCGTGAAAATCCCAGTAAGTGAGCAGATTGTGAAATACTCAGACCGGCCCGTCTGGCACCAACAACCATGCCACGCTCAAAATTGCTTAAATCACCTTTCTTTCCCATTCTGACATTCAGTTTGGAGTTCAGGAGATTGTCTTGACCAGGACCACACCCCTAAATGCATTGAAGCAACTGCCATGTGATTGGTTGATTAGATAATTGCATTAATGAGAAATTGAACAGGTGTTCCTAATAATCCTTTAGGTGAGTGTACCGGTATGTTCATATAGTTCATAAGTACTAATAAACAGACAATATTAATATGCATACTAATAAGCAACTAGTTAACAGTGAGAATTAAACTAAAGAGTTACCTTTTTTTATTTGAGTAAAGTCTATTATTTATGTTACCACATTTAACATTTTCTTTAGTGTATAATGTTTTAGAATGTGTGACTATTTTTCATTCAACTTTTTACTTAAATTATGCTGATAATACAGTTTAAATAGTGAAATGTATATTTAATTAAAAAAGAAAATCCAAAATGCATTTCCACTAGTGGTCCAATACTTTTCTACCCCATTGTATTCATCACCAACTTTCTCAAAAGATGTTGTAAAGGTGAAACTCTGAAAATGGCCTTTGTCAGTCCATGCTTTTCTTCTGTGCACCAAAAGGATGAAGAAATGTAGTTTCTCCAATTAGATGCTGTTCATGGCAGGTTTTTGGTGATGCTCAAATGTTTTACAGTGACTGTACAGCAACCACTTCCTCTTTCACACAACCAAACTTTCAGCAAATCTGGCTCAATGTATCTGTGTTACATAACCGGTGAAGGGAGGGAGGGAGGTGAACGTGCACTTTTCTCATGCAGCCGCGTCAGAGCTTTTGCCATGAGGTAACGCTGAGGTCATCAGGAACCCGGAGGGACCTGCCACTGAGATGGCCTTCCATCCTCCTCAAAATTTATAAGAGCTCTTAGTGGTGACAGTCAAAGGTCAATTAAAAATAGATCCAGTCAGTGAGAAGAGAGCCTTCACTGACCACAGAGGGAGAGAGAAAGCTCACAAATAGACTCATAGCCAGCAGGAAATAATCAGGGTGATTCGATTACACTGCAATATTCATCTACGTGTCATGCTCAGCGGGAGAACAGGCGGCAGGACTCCTGCTGTCTCGCCTCACTGTATGACGATGGATCACTGAAATCATTTAGAGTGCCCTACCATCTCATTATCCTAATATGCATCAAAACTATGCTTTTTTTAGATTCTTGTAATAGCCCTGGGGTCTCATTTATAAAACTTTGCGTATAAACCTTACTAAAAGTGTACGTACGCACAAAAGCAAGATTTTGTGTACGCACAAAACAATGCAGATTTATAAAACCATGTGTACGTCAGAACCTGCGCAAAAATCCCTTTATAAATCACAACCAGCAGAAGATTGTGCGTACGTGCATCTCCGCCCCATCTCCTGTAGAAATAACCATATATGGAGCTTACAACGCCTCGTTTTACTATGCATAACCTCATTTGCATGCATATTCCCATCCACGTGACACCATTTTTAACACTCTCAAAAGACCAAGACAGAAAAATATTAGATACGGACTATAAATGCCATTTGTGCCTTACACAGTACATTGCTGACAATCATCCAATATCTTTTTTATGTTTTAGAATAAATATATCAAAATATCCATAAAAACAAAATTGTATAAAATACTTCTCATATATTTTTTTTAAATAAAGTTTATTCATTCATTTCCACGGGCCAAATGTTATTTTAATTTAAAATATTTTGTTCATTTTTAACCCTTCAACTCAAATTCATGCAGTTTTGCTGATAATGTGAAAATATAGGATGTTTAGGCTATTTTCATTTAAACAGATCGGCCTACTTATTTATTGCAGCGTAAATACAATCGTCTGACTGAGAGCGTCACTGACAAAGTATTTTAAAAAGGAAACGTGCAAATCGTAATTTTTCTTCAAGTTGTATCCTTCAAATACAGTGGTATTTTTCATAATTTTGTGAAGATGTCTTTACTCTCTGTGCCCGTGCAGCTGTGGTTGTACAGTAAGATTATCATTGGACCTATTCAAACCGGATAATGGACCGTTCGACCACCGAATCCTGCAGTGTCTGTGATATCGAATTAAGTGTGCGTCACTGATCATCATTCTCGCTAAAACATATTTTGTCATAACATGAGATCTGCAGTTTAGTTTAAAGACGAATGATTGGAATTAGCCTATATTTAATCCTTGCTGTCATTAAAACAGCGTGTCACAGGAAAACTGATCAAAAGTCGCACATGTCTATCTAAATTCATATAATTTTTGTTTAAATTCTGAGCATTGACTTTGTCGTTTCAGTGCATATCGCCATTAATGAAACTGGAACATTAATGTAAATGTGTTTATCAATATGAAAACAGTTTTAAATTGTTCTTACTTCATTACTTTTCTCACTCTAGTAAAAGAGTTTGTGCGCATTTTTTTAAAAACTTAAAAAAAAAAAAAAAAGGTATCAATGGGTCTGTCCAGTAACTCACGATAAACCTCAGGCGATTGAGGCGAACTGCACACTTTGCAGAGAAGCATTTCAGTGTCTCAGTCTGACTGACTTAAAGCAGCAGCGGTGACACACACATCCGTGCTTCTAAAGGTATAGGCCTATTGTTTTTTTAAACGGACCCACATGAAAAAATGCTATAGTATATTACAGTAAAATTACTCTAGTGAATACTATAGTGTTTTTGAACCATACTATAGTAAAGATACTACAGTATATTGTAGTATATTATAGTATTTACTACACTTTGTTAATTTATTGTAGTATATTTACTATAGTACGGTTCAAAAACACTATAGTATTTACTAGAGTAATTTTACTGTAATATACTATAGTATTTTTTCATGTGGGGATAATATATTAATATAACATTCCATACATTATCAGAGCTTGGCAGACAGAATTATTATATATTTTTAGACAGGTTAATTAATAGATTATAGCCTAATTAATATTATTATTAATGTATAATTTTAATCATACATAATAAATTATCCTGCCATATAAAGTTTGACATTTATTAAAAGAATATTTAGCTAAAAATGGGACAAATAATTACATAATAATATAGTCGTAATTTAAGTAAATTTATACAAAATTAAACATTTTTGAATTTCAGAATTGCCCAAAAAGTGATTACTGGTTCAGAATGACTGCTAATATTTTCATTTTTGGGTGAACTGTCCTTTTATGTCATCATTTACTCACCCTCAAGTTGTTCCAAACATGTATACATCTCTTTATGTTGAACACATTGAAAGATTCATTCCTACTATGGAAGTCAATGGTGCCCACAAAGCAGCCTGGGTACAAACTTTCCTCAAAATATCTTCTGTTGTGTTTAGCAGAACAAAGAAACTCATACAGGTTTGGAACATCATGAGGGAGAGTAAATGATGACAGAATGTTTTAGTTTTGGGTGAACTATCCCTTTAAAGTGCACCAAATAGGCTACTAAAGAGTTCTTTAGAAATAAATTAAATAATCGAATGTAAAATAATATAAAATGTTATATTGTCGTCAATGGGTGTCCCTTATTCTGCCACACTGAAGGTGGCAACCCTAGTATGTCGTCAACACGCTTCAGAAGATGCCAAAACTAATAGTTTCATTGTTGGGACTTAAAACCTAAAACTGGAAGCCATAAAAGACCACGAATCATCTAAATGCCACATCCATTAATCTGCCCTATTCATTTAATGAAATGTATATCAGTTCATGGTTTGTGTGTGTATAACTGGACCAACTAGCAGACTGATCTCGTTGCACAGCATCATAAAATGCTGTTTTAGTTGTTCTGAAATGCCTGAACAAAGTCTGTTGTCAAAGTGGTTCGGTATAATTACCTCCCAGAACTGTCTAAACACGACTGCGTCCCCAAACAGTCAAGTCAGGTCAAACGGGTGTGTTTCCCAAAAGCATCGTTAGCCAACTATGGTCGCAAGTTCTGTCGTTATCAACATCGTTCCAACGTTCCAGCATCACAAAGTTGAGTGGTTGTAACAACAGCTCTCGACCTGTGGTTAGAAGCGTAGCATGACATGTGGACTTAATAAATCCTTACCTTAGCATGTGCGGACGTGCTCTAGTAGCTACGTAAGAACAAGCCTGTGATTGAATCTGGAAATAAAGCGAAATAACTGAGAAAAATAAAAATGAGTCCTCAGATGCCATGTCCATGATTTATAGCAAAAAGTCTAGCATGAATTCGATCTCAAACGAATTCATTAAAAGCAGTTATTACTCCACCACCTGTGTGACATCATTAACCAACGTGGTTGAACGACAGATTTGCAACAGTAAGGTTTCGGGAAACAGTTGTGACTAGCTAGTTGATTCCTTCAACAATGCATCGTTCTATGGTAGTTAAGCAGCGAGTAACGTCGTTGTACGGGAAACGCACCTGTGGCGAGCAGCGAGGTCGAGGGACCGTGAGGGCGGGACGAGGCGGCGCTCATCAGAGAGGATGAGCGCCACCTCGTCCCGCCCTCACGGTCCCTCGACCTCGCTGCTCGCCACAGCACCCTAGATTGTTTCAAAGCAGCTTTACACTGATAAAGTGTAATAATAATTCAACAAAGTTTGTTTCGGCTGTACAGCAGATCTAGAAGAAAATAGTGTCATAGTCAAGTAAGCTCAGTGATGGAGGCAGATCAATAATATTGTTGAATATTTAGTGTCCCCAACTAAGCAAGCCAAAAGCCAAAGACAGTGGCAAGGAACCAAAACTCCATCAGGTGACAGAATGGAGAAAAAACCTTTGGGAGAAACCAAATTATCCCATTCATCGACCCGACCCCACCCCTAAACCCTACCCACACTGTGATGTGGGCAAATCAGGTAACACAGTGGAAAACGGCCCTCTGTTTATGGCCATGCCCACTGATCTGGTAACTCCTATCACTAACCTGCAGAGACATACAGGGAGTGCAGAATTATTAGGCAAGTTGTATTTTTGAGGATTAATTTTACAACATTAATAATTAAACAACAACCATGTTGTCAATGAACACAAAAAACTCATTAATATCAAAGCTGAATATTTTTGGAAGTGGTTTTTAGTTTTAGCTATTTTAGGGGGATATCTGTGTGTGCAGGTGACTATTACTGTGCATAATTATTAGGCAACTTAACAAAAAACAAATTTATACCCATTTCAATTATTTATTTTTACCAGTGAAACCAATATAACATCTCAACATTCACAAATATACATTTCTGACATTCAAAAACCAAACAAAAACAAATCAGTGACCAATATAGCCACCTTTCTTTGCAAGGACACTCAAAAGCCTGCCATCCATGGATTCTGTCAGTGTTTTGATCTGTTCACCATCAACATTGCGTGCAGCAGCAACCACAGCCTCCCAGACACTGTTCAGAGAGGTGTACTGTTTTCCCTCCTTGTAAATCGCACATTTGATGATGGACCACAGGTTCTCAATGGGGTTCAGATCAGGTGAACAAGGAGGCCATATCATTAGATTTTCTTCTTTTATACCCTTTCTTGCCAGCCACGCTGTGGAGTACTTGGACGCGTGTGATGGAGCATTGTCCTGCATGAAAATCATGTTTTTCTTGAAGGATGCAGACTTCTTCCTGTACCACTGCTTGAAGAAGGTGTCTTCCAGAAACTGGCAGTAGGACTGGGAGTTGAGCTTGACTCCATCCTCAACCCGAAAAGGCCCCACAAGCTCATCTTTGATGATACCAGCCCAAACCAGTACTCCACCTCCACCTTGCTGGCGTCTGAGTCGGACTGGAGCTCTCTGCCCTTTACCAATCCAGCCACGGGCCCATCCATCTGGCCCATCAAGACTCACTCTCATTTCATCAGTCCATAAAACCTTAGAAAAATCAGTCTTGAGATATTTCTTGGCCCAGTCTTGACGTTTCAGCTTGTGTGTCTTGTTCAGTGGTGGTCGACTTTCTGCCTTTCTTACCTTGGCCATGTCTCTGAGTATTGCACACCTTGTGCTTTTGGGCACTCCAGTGATGTTGCAGCTCTGAAATATGGCCAAACTGGTGGCAAGTGGCATCTTGGCAGCTGCACGCTTGACTTTTCTCAGTTCACGGGCAGTTATTTTGCGCCTTGGTTTTTCCACACGCTTCTTGCGACCCTGTTGACTATTTTGAATGAAACGCTTGATTGTTCGATGATCACGCTTCAGAAGCTTGGCTATTTTAAGACTGCTGCATCCCTCTGCAATATATCTCACTATTTTTGACTTTTCTGAGCCTGTCAAGTCCTTCTTTTGACCCATTTTGCCAAAGGAAAGGAAGTTGCCTAATAATTATGCACACCTGATATAGGGTGTTGATGTCATTAGACCACACCCCTTCTCATTACAGAGATGCACATCACCTAATATGCTTAATTGGTAGTAGGCTTTCCAGCCTATACAGTTTGGAGTAAGACAACATGCATAACGAGGATGATGTGGTCAAAATATGTGGGCAAAGAGAGCAAAGAAGAGGAACTTGACAAACACAGAATGAGTCGCGCAATGACGTTTAACAACAAATTTGCATCATTAAATGCGTTGGTTGACGGTGCTTTTATGGTGATGTGGGTGCAGTTTGGCTCCAATTATGTTTGGGAATCTGGCGATAGCATGAAAGCCGCATTTTATTTCGACACTGGATGTAGGTTGGGGCCAAGGAAATAAATGTCACAACTGTCTTTTATAGGGTTTGACACCAATTACGCATTGTGTTTAAAACGACAAAAATTATAAATTGAGTGTTTTATAATTAAAGGAAACGCAGGACATATGTGGATTGCTTAATGCATACTGTGACACTCTTAAATGTGTAGTGTCGCTATTCTTCCACTAGATTCTCTGCGTAAGCATGCTCAGATGTGTGACTATATTTACACACATTTCTACGTATAAGTTGGTAGATCCCACACTCTGTGTGAAACTGTTCTTACGCACTCATTACGCACAAATCTGTGCATACGCACCGTTGATAAATGAGGGCCCAGGCTCAGTCAGGGGGCCAGTTCTCCTCTGGCCAACAAACAAACAGTGTATGATTATGATTTAGGCTGCATTACAGGTCAGAAGTCAAATTGGATCGGAACATTCAGAATATTTATCTGGTTCCATCTGGTTGAAGATCGGTATGGAGAAGGGTTTGTTGAGGATCAGTGCCACTGGCTGTCATGTCGCAGTCTCTTCTGACACTTCAGGGCTGCGTTGTGATCGTGTCTAGGCGCAGGTCCACATCTGATCTGGATACGGCCCGGATCTGGCTGACTACATAATGCGTTGTGGTCATGTCTAGGCGCAGGTTCAACATCTGATCTGGATATGGCCCGGATCCGGCTGACTACATCGTGTGTTGTGGTCATGTCTAGGCGCAGGTCCAGCATCTGATCTGGATATGGCCCGGATCTGACTGACTACATCGTGTGTTGTGGTCATGTCTAGGCGCAGGTCCACCATCTGATCTGGATACGGCCCGGATCCGGCTGACTTTATCATGTGTTGTGATCGTGTCTTGGAGCAGGTCCAACATCTGATCTGGATACGACCCGGATCCGGCTGACTACATCATGCGTTGTGGTCATGTCTAGGTGCAGGTCCACCATCTGATCAGGATACGGCCCGGATCCGGCTGACTACATCATGCGTTGTGGTCATGTCTAGGCGCAGGTCCACCATCTGATCTGGATACGGCCCGGGTCCGGCGGACTACATCATGCACTGTGATCGTGTCTGGGCGCAGGTCCACATCTGATCTGGATACGGCCCAGATCCGGCTGACTACAGTAAACCTCGGGATAAACAGAGAGACTAATATTAGCGAAGATGCCCTTTTTCTTATGATGTAACATTGGGTGTTACAGGAATGTAATATATATATATACAGCAGTCTTACCTCTGTTCATTGACAGTTTATCAGCATCCCTCCACCACCCCTTCTCCACACTTCTAGTTCTAACCACTTCTATACACGGGGGGAGTACTCTGGATTCGGGCCAAATTCCGAGCTCTGAGCCCTGCCCCCGGACAACATGCCAAGTACGCCCATCTAATCTTCCAATTAATACCAAGGTATAAAACCAGCAGCTTACCTCTTCCCATTTTTAGTTCCTGCAGCATCCCTCCTCCTCCCCTGCTCCTCCTTTTGTACAATTTTGCCTGATATAGGGGGGCAATTGAAGCTCGGGTAGAATATCCTCTCCGAGCCCCTCTATAGCAGACAACAAGCCAAATCTGTTTACCACTTTCACTGATTATATGGGCACACAAACTCGTGAAATACACAAAGCTTTACTCCCTTTAATTATACTAAGTGAACTCGTGAACAGATAAAAATTGATAATGTTCTATGTGTATGCCAGGTTAAAGAGATTTGTTTTTAGTCTAGATTTAAACTGTCAGAGTGTGTCTGCTTTCCAAACAGTGCTAAGAAGACTTTTCCAGAGTTGAGCTGCTAAATAGGAGAAGGATTTACTGCAGGGGTGGGCAATTCCAGTCCTTGAGGGCCACTGTCCAGTGTTGACAGAACTAGGCTAATATGGTCATACTTGCTGGTTCTTGTAAGAACTCTAGCTGCTGCGTTTTGGACTGCTGGAGTTTATTTATTAAGCGTGCAGGGCAACCACCCAGTAGAGCATTACAATAATCTAGCCTTGACGTCATGAACGCATGAACTAACTGTTCAGCATTTTGCAGTGAGAGCATATGTCGTAATTTTTTTATGGTAGGGTAAAATAGAATTGGTCAAATTTAGTGGAGAGTGAAAGTTATTGGTGAGAGAGGAATCAGTGACGTTGCAGGCTGGACTTGAACCTGCATAACCAACATGAGCACCAGAGCTCAACAATCTGGAGCGTGATGTGCAAGAGGCTTATTTTATTGCTCAAAGTTTGCTATTTCATAAGAGACATAATGAAGTTAGCAGTAAGGGTAATTTGGGGTTATTTACAGTAAGGGTATAGAGCTGTAAAACGATTGTAAATTGCACAAGACTTGATTGGATTCAGTTCACATTGAAATCTTTGCGTTTTTGTTGCAGACTTATTATTGGCAAATCTAAGTATATTTGAGACTTTGATATCTTTGCTGAAACGCTACAGGAGACACATGTGAGATTAATGGGTTATTTTCTCACGAGAAAAATCTCAAAAGCAGAAATACATATATATTTTTAAGCTTCCATATCATTGCTATCTTAAAGAAACCTTTGAGAACCCATTTGGGATTTCTCTTTTCCTATGAATATGAAAATTGGAAAAGATGACTGTGTTCTTGATCGAAAAACATGATTCATACGTTCCCATCACAATCAAGCCAATATAAATCATTGGGGTGCAAGTCCTGTGTAGAGTGTGGAAAAGATTGTTTAAAAGAAAAAAAAATTGGATTTAAAACCTTTATCTCTTCCTCTCAGAACTAAGGAACACTCTTATTTTAGTCAAAGTGTTAGGGAAATCCTTTTGATATCATCACTTTTAATTGCCGATGATATTTTGAATGGCCTTTTCTGATAAGATAACACACAGAGCACAACAGAACAGAGGAAAGATTCTTGAATTTTATCTGGCATAAAATCATCATTGAATATGTCTACATTGTGTTTTTTCCTTTTCGTTAAGGTCAGCAAAAACCCAGCTGCAACCCTCCTAGTTCAGGACCCTGGTTCAGCATCTGAGCTTTGGCTGAAACGCACTGTCAGTGTTTGTTCTGGGCCCTTGTCTGCAGGTAATATCTGAATGCCATTAGTTCTGTCCTAAATGTGTTTGGCTGTATTGCTCAGAGGTTGCTCTTTTATAGCTCAGGTGTTCTCAGTTATGATTCAAAGACATATCAAGTTTGCCTCAGATGTTTCATCTGAAATAATAAATGTGACTATTGTCACATTACAGTAAGGCATACAGTAAGAGTAGAGAGCTTGTTTGGTCTGATGTTTGAGTTCATATTGAGATTTATGACTTTTGGTGTCTTTGCAAAATTGACCACAGTTTGAGACAGTTGATTTCCTGTAAATTGTAGAGCAGGCATATTCAAATGGCGGACCCTGGACCCTGGCTTGGTTCCAACCAGAACCAACTTTATCAACCGTTTCTAGTTAAAGTGAGCAGAGCATCAAAACAACGGAGCGGTTCACATCACAAGTGCACAGGGTCGTTTATGGTAATGATCCTGCGGCGCTTTATCCTCTAATATATTTAAATAGAGCCAAACACGCTTCATTCGAGATCTTTCTGTGCTGTCCGTGTTGCTTCTCTCTCCCGCTTCTCTCCCCAGCTAAAGCACCACATTATTATTATTTTATTCAGTAGCAAAAACGCAGTGAAATAGACAGTAACAACAGTAAAATAGATTAATCTGTCACACATACGTACACTATATTGCCATAAGTTTTGGGACGCCTGCCATTACATGCACATGAACTTTAATAACATCCCATTCTTAATCCATAGGGTTTAATAAGGAGTTGGCCCACCCTTTGCAGCTATAACCGCTTCAACTCTTCTGGGAAGGCTTTCCACAAGGTTTAGGAGTGTGTTTATGGGAATTTTTGACCATTCTTCTAGAAGCGCATTTGTGAGGTCAGGCACTGATGTTGGATGAGAAGGCCTGGCTCGCAGTCTCCGCTCTAATTCATCTCTAAGGTTTTCTATCGGGTTGATGCCAGTCAAGTTCCTCCACACCAAACTCGCTCATCCATGTCTTTATGGACCTTGCTTTGTGCACTTGGAACAGGAAGGGGCTTTCCCCAAACTGTTTCCACAGTTGGGAGCATGAAATTGTCCAAAATATCTCAGTATACTGAAATATTAAGAGTTCCTTTCACTGGAACTAAGGGGCTAAGCCCAACCCCTGAAAAACAACCCCCACACCATAACCCCCCCTCCACCAAACTTTACACTTTGCACAATTTAGTCAGGCAAGTGTGATTGGTCACTCCAGAGAACACGTCTCCACTACTCTAGAGTCCAGTGGTGGCGTGCTTTACCCCACTGCATCCCATGCTTTGCGTTGCACTTGGTGATGTAGGGCTTGGATGCAGCTGCTCGGCCATGGAAACCCAGTCCATGAAGCTCTCTACGCACTGTTCTTGAGCTAATCCGAAGGTCATACGAAGTTTGGAGGTCTGTAGCTATTGACTCTGCAGAAAGTTGGTGACTTCTGAGTTATGTGTGCCTCAGCAGCTCTGTTATTTTACGTGGCCTACCACTTCATTGCTGAGTTGTTGTTGTTCCCAATTGCTTCCAATTTGTTATAATACCACTAACAGTTGACTGTGTGGAATATTTAGTAGTTAAGAAATTTAAGGAATGGATTTATTGGCAACCTATCACGGTACCACGCTTGAATTCACTGAGCTCCTGAGAGCGACCCATTGTTTCACAAATGTTTGTAGAAGCGTCTGCATGCCTAGAGGCTTGATTTTATACACCTTTGGCCATGGAAGTGATTGGAACACCTGAAATCAATGATTTGATGGGGTGTCCCAATACTTTTGGCAAAATATTAGTGTATATCTGACCGTTCAAACTAAATCCTGAAGCCCCATACAGCATCTGTCACTTCTGTCTTACATATGTATCTAAATGTAAAAATAATAATAGCTTAATAAAACATCTGATCTTATCTTCTACTTGGGCTTAACTGATGAAATAGTTTATTCTTTATAGAAAAAATCTCAGATACCACTGCTTTGGCTCTGAGGGCCTAATATTTAATTTTTTGGGTAACTATCTTGACTGTTTAGGATTCTTTTCTTCTTTTACAAAGCACTACTGGACTTGTGCCCATATGGAAATGTATAGCTATATTATCTGGACCTCCGCTGGGAAGGAACTATAGAGACCTCTTGGAACTTTTACTTGAATACCCCTGTTCTAGAGGCAACAAATGTCTTCACATTAGAGAAGATTTGATCTCTATTTAATCTGATTGCTCTCTAGGAAACAATAAGTTCATTAGACCTAATTAAGGTATTTGAGACATATCTTTGTCTGCTTAACGGTGTTGGTTTCTCTCCATTAGGTCTTCCATCTGTGGGAGCGATTGGCCTACAGAATCCTGTTTTACTCTGTACTAAGAGCTCCTTGCCGGAACCATCAGCTTGTGAAGAGCCCACGCCACACAACAGACAGGAGAATGTAGCTGGGTCAGTGTTTACATTCCTCCACTTCTTACAGGACAAGGCCTGTGTGTGTTTATGTAAAATCCTCAAACAAAGATGATCCAGCGTGAGGTGAGACTGTGCAGGAACCAGAGTTTATACTGTCACCCACCATGGCCCCAATGAATTACTTTGACTCCCAACTTTTAGCATGAACCGAAAACCCCAAGGACAGTGTTCTTGGGTAATGCAATAGGAAATGTCTCTTTCCACTATTATTTTGCTGTATTTGTACAAATATTTAGGGACCAGAATAAATATATTTGAATATGTTAATCTTGCACCAAGTTTATATAAAAATAAGGGGGGAAAGAAAAATTGTGTTTGTATTTTTTTCATAATTAGTATATTATTGTGTTGTGTTGTTCTGAATTGAATTGGTTATATTCTCTCAAGTGACTTTTGTTTATTGCTTTCCTATAGTTTAGACC
This sequence comes from Romanogobio albipinnatus, assembly GCA_023566225.1. Classification (NCBI taxonomy): domain Eukaryota; kingdom Metazoa; phylum Chordata; class Actinopteri; order Cypriniformes; family Gobionidae; genus Romanogobio; species Romanogobio albipinnatus. The sequence continues at coordinate 69,745,840 of CM042239.1, read as the reverse complement.
GGCCAGCAAGCAGTGACCGCTTCTTCCCAGAGTCAGAGGCCAGTAGGAGCACCTTAGCCACAAACAAGGAAGTGTGCACGAGTCCGAATAAAGAAGAGGCTGGATGTCAAGGAACTGAGCTACAAAACAGCAGAGAACAAACAGAGAGTTCTGGGAGGTGCCAAAAATCAGACTGTTGCGCTAGAACAGAGGCCTTAAAGCTTTTGAACCAAGGACAGTCTTCCAAGTCCGTGGACGATTGGGATAACCAAGGATTCAGTTCATCAGGAGAAAACCAAGTAGAGGATACCAGGAGGTGTCAAGAGGGAACTGAGGAGTCAGGTTGCACTGGGAGGAGTCTAGAGGAATCTGAGTACAGTGGAAAGAGTCAAGCAAGGACAGGGAACAGTGAGACTCAAGAGGAACCCAAAACAAGTGACTCAGACACATCAAAGTGTCCAAGTGTCCAAGCCGCTGATCTCACTGACACTCCAGGGGTGAGTTATATTCATTATTATCAAACACTTTGAATCAGTACCAGATAAAATGATATGGTTCAACAGTGTCCACAAAGAGCAGTGCACCTTAGATATATTTAACACATTGTTTACTAAAAATCCTTCATTTAATTTCCATTACACCTTTGCAATCGTTTGCCAAAAACCTGTTATTCTCTTCCTCCTTTGAACCTGGACTCAGGATGTTTTCCCATTTAAGGAATGCATCCTTCCCAGTGTTTTGGTTCTTATATTCTGCCAATGGAGGCAGGGGTGTGAGTATTTTTGTATGATCTAAGGGTGCTTTCACACCTGCCTCATTTAGCTCGGTTGAATCGTACTAGAGTTAGTTTTCCCCTTTGATGCGGTTCGTTTGGTCAGGTGTGAAAGCAGCAATCGCACTCGGGTGCGCACCAAAAGCGGACCAAACAAGCATATCGAGACCTCCTTGAAGAGCTTTCAAACAAATTCTGGAGCGGTTCGTTTGTGGTGAGAACGTGATCCGACCTCGAACAGACCCAACTGCAAAAAGTACTGATCATTTTTGGACTAAACCAGCTGCCGTAGTCAGCTGCGCTGTGCATTATGTGATGAGGAAGTGTTTGTTGACAGTTTGCACTTTAGCATGGCAGCTCGCAGACAAACTTGGAGTAGTGAGGGGGTGCGGAGCCTCATAGAAATTTGGTCTGATGACCATATTAGGTCCCAAATTTCGAAAACTCACAAGAACAGCGCGATCTTCGCTTGAAGTGATGAGCGATGCATGCTCGCCGTTTGCAGTTTTCATTATAGAAATGGATTGTTTGCATATTGTGGTGTAGGCTATACAAACAATGTAATAGATTATGGCCAGGGACAAAACCAGCCCACGCAGTCGCAGTTTAGGAAATACGCCATGGCCGATGAGTGATGTGGATGTTGTCATGTGATTGTCAATGTTGTCAATGTGCATTTTGGTTAGTTTCAACTGGTTCGGACCAATCAGTGTGGTGTGAAAAGGAACCAAAAAAGCTGAAAAATGCTACAATGTATAATTGTTTGCCCTTGGTTCGGACCAAATGAACTGAACTAGAGATGTGAAAGCACCTTAAAACAGGGGTGTCCAATCCTGTTCCTGGAGGGCCACCTTCCTGCAGAATTTAGCTGCAACCCCAATTAAACACACCTGAAACAAATAATCAAGGTCCTCAGAAACTTACTAGAAACTTCCAGGCAGGTGTGTTAGGACAGGTTGGAGCTAAGCTTTGCAGGACGTTTGCCCTCAAGGAGCAAGATTGGAGACCCGTGATCTAGGAGTAAGACCAGTAAGGGTTCACAAAAGCGACATCCCTAAAAACATCTCAATCTTTCTTGTGCTTCCATTGGTGCCATTTTGAGAGCCCTGACCTGGCAGGGAATTAAACCATTTTTAAAGACCAGAATCATTTTAATGCATGTTTTGGGATATTGCATAAAACATGCTGAATGAAAAGTTGCAAGATGCTATTTAAAAAACACACTTGGTTGATGCAGATAAAAAACGATTTCTGTAATTAGACATGCATTGAATAAATTCCTTAATGCAGATCCAAACCTTCATGTGACTGAATAATTACTTTAGAGAAGACTAACCCCTTTCACACTGTAATCCCAGTAAATTACCATGAAATGACCAGAATGACTTTACCAGTAAATACACAAATATTCTGTTCACACAAGCAACAGCATTCTGTCTTTTTCTGTTAAGAGACCATTCACACATCAGCACTAAGATAGCTGTAAATTCTGTGATGTCAGTCGTCGGAAATGATCTTCATTCACTTGTACTTTAGTTTCACTATCTGTTCAATTTGATAAAATGATAAAAAATCTGAGTAACAGGCATGAGGGGACGATCAAACAGAACACGTTCTTCCTCTTAACGCGACACTGGATGAATGGAAAAGAAGGCTGGGTCTCGAGCATGACATGCTGAAAAAGATGAGCGACGTGGCGCAACCGTCAAATGTGTCCATCTAGTGCATATACAGAGTAATCACGTCATCTCCATAGGAACTTTATGATTGGCCCAAAACAGACTTCTTACGTCAGTGCGTTCTGACTTTGTACGTGCTTATACCGGTAATCTTCATTCTTTGTTCACACACCGCATCATACCTGTAATTTACTGGTAATATTACAACTTCTCATACCTGTAAACTGCAAGAACCGATACTGGTATATTTGAAAAGGTCCTGTTCACACATGATCTCTTAACAGTAATTTACCGGTAAAGGTTTATCTATTTTAACTATCTGAGCGCATGGTCTGAAGCGCATGGCGCAGGTGCACTTAGCCGTGTCTGAATCCCCTTTTATTTTAACAACGGAAAAACGGTCGGCATGCCAGGCGCATGGTGCAAAAGGGTTGTACCTAGTCTCTTAATGAGTCATGGGTGTGTTTTGGGCATAACGTGCAATAAACCAGTCCGAGTCTCATCTCCCATTCCCTTTAAAAGCCAGTTGCGCTTGCACCATGGCGGATTCATTATTTACATGATGGAATTTGCGAGCAGAAAGGCAAAAAATGTTTGTGTGCTGCTGCACGTCCCTGTGTGTGTAACATAGACTGTAAAGAAATATGGACGTAGTGTCTGTGACGTCACCCATAGGATTCTGAAGAGCCGTTTTGAAGCGCAACGTAGGGACGAGCTGGCTGTCGCCATCTTAGCAGCGCGTCACTCCCGGATAATAGAAAATGGGCAAAGAGGCGGGACGTGGGTGGAGCTGAGGTGACGCGATGACTAATAGACAGCAGACAAATGGCTATCCACCTGTCACTCAAAGTGGCCACGCCCTTAATTATGCAGAACTTTAAGGCTTTATATAATGTAAACGAATGAGTTTAAAAATTCACCCCCCCTCACAGTTGTCATGAACAGTGTTGGGCACGTTACTTTAAAAAAGTAATTAGTTATAGTTACTAGTTACTTCTTACAAATAGTAACTGAGTTAGTAACTGAGTTACATCATTATAAAAGTAACTAATTACCAGGGAAAGTAATTACTGCGTTACTTTTTTTTTGTCAAAAGTTCAAATATGTCAAATAACTTGGATGCCCCCAATTTAAATATGTTAAATGAATGAATTAGACACTAAACATTGTACATTAATGTACACTATTGTAATGTTGCTGTGGGACAATGTGAGAGACAACTATCAAATTCAATATATTGTAAATATTATCAGTAGACCTACTATAGTGTAAATATTATCAGTACTTTACTACTCCTTTGGTAGTGGAGCTCACGTTATCGCCTGGGTTTTTAGCCGCTCATTTTGTGGCTGTGATGATGTGAGGCTTCATTAGATTAGAATTACTGGCCACCGACGTGGAGAGACTCTTTCTTCCTGGGCATAAGTTGCACGTCACATAAACATTCTTACCTTTCACCTCAACGAGGGAAGAGTAGCGCTTATACTTCCAGTTTGCGAAAGCTACCTTTGAAGTCGTTGGACTTGCCATCGCTGACTGTGCATATGCGTGTGCGACTGTGCGCCATAGGTGTGTGTGTGTGTGTGTGTGTGTGGACTCAACCTGTCAACCTTGTCTCCCACCCACCAATCATCATCAGTTATGTGTACCACGCGCGCGCACACACACACACACACACACACACACACACACACACACACGCACGTACGTTGCAGGTCCGACTGACAGAGAGCCTGTTCGGATGAAAACCGCTTCAGTGAGCTCAATTATAGTAACGCCGCATTTTTTTTCTCAGTAACGCTAACGGCGTTGCAACATTGGGAAAAGTAATTAATTAGATTACTCCGTTACTGAAAAATTAACGCCGTTAGTAACGCCGTTATACTTAAACGCCGTTACTCCCAACACTGGTCATGAAGGGCAAAATTAGCTGTATAGACAAAAACCACAATTTGTACCAGGCTGTAAACATGTTTTTTTCTGCTGTAAAGTTGGGCATTTTAACATGGGGCTCAATGAGATTCTGCTCCCTTCTGGAGCCTGTCTCTAGTGGCCAGTCAATGAATTGCAGTTTAAGTCACTTCCGTATTGGCTTCAAGAGAAACTGCGAGAGGTTGACGCTTGGTGTGTTGTACACCCGCCTATAGGCGCATATTACTAACGCGCCCATACAAAATATACTGCGTTTTCAGTTGCCTCAAAATAGCAACCCGCCAACAATGCGCCTGAACACACCTGGTTTTCAGACCAGACGCCCATGGGCGAACAGATGGGGGCGAGTGCATTTGCTGTTTAAACAACGTGGCGCTCGACGTGAAAATGGTAACTGCGTCAGGCTGAAACTAGCAAAAAACACTTACGTCGTGCCTGGCGTCGCATTGCACTGGGTGTATGATAGTGCCCTATATGTGTGAAAGGGGCTTATATAAACCAACAAATATCTTTGCATTGCATCTGAAATATTGTTCTGGTTGTTTCTGCAAACAGTTTATTATATTGAACAAACAAATTTGCCTTTATATTCTGCATCATGCTCTTCAATCCACTGGATGGAAACACTGTTTTATCAGAAATGGTTTTTGCAAAATTCTGATAAATGTTCATATAAATAAAATCAGAAACCTTGGTGGAAACCTGTCCATTTCGACTTTGGTGTGGGAACCTTTGGTTTGACCCAGAAAGTAACCAACACCCTAGCAACCACCTAGAACTATCTAGCAACCATACATCAACTTTCTCAGAACATTATTTATTTAATACAGGGGTCTCCACACTCGGTCCTGGAGGGCCGCTGTCCTGCAGAGTTTAGCTCCAACCTCAGATAAACACACCTGAACCAACTAAACATTAGCCACGTTTACATGCGCACATTTTTTGTCATTCCGATTAAAATCATTCCGATTGAAAGATTCGGTGGACTGTTTACATGAGACGTTATCTAAACCGATCTGGTGTTTAAAAGTGCTGACTTTCAGTAGGAATCATTTTGTGACATGCGCACACAGTTTGTCTGCCGCCTCAGATTCGTTACGTATCGTGGATCAATAGTTCTGTGTTGGTAATTTTTATATTTATTTATTTTTCTGTGGGCGGACATGCAGTAGTTTAACCTAATTTATGTCCTATACAATGGCTATTTCAACAGCTGTGAATGATGAATGAGGAATCAAAAATGAATTCAATTCATTTATTTTGAAAAACACAAAATTAACAATAAAATGCACTCAAATTATTAATAAAAACACAGGATATACGGTGAAACATGAATGAAGCATTCAAGACGTGCTCAGCATCATTACTAGTAGTACTAAACATATATATTTCAGATGATTAAGGAAAGATACCATAATCACAAAGGTATAAATATTAACAAAAGTAGGCTAATTAAAGTAGACTGTGGGTTATGTTACTTAACCAATTTGAAGCAGTTGTTGAATTTTTTTTATAGCTAACTTAACTAACGAGAAACAGAGAGCAGCTTGCATGTTCCCCGTTGAAATGGCAGCTCTCAACGGCCAACCGGACTTGTACAGTTTTAGAAAAGCTATTTATTATTTGCCGTAAAGTGTAAGAATCACCTCAGAAAAATTAATTATTCTGTCAGGCGCAGTTGAAGCCTAGGACAAACGCTGTCAAGATGAGATGGTGTAGCCAGGCTATGTCTGTGTCATTATTCCAACATCATGTTCATAACATGTTACGAAATAAAAAGTTTAATACCTCAGAAAAATGAACTTTCCCCGCTTGTCAATATTGGTGTGAGCGCGGCGCGCGCTCTTCAGTTGTGGAGGCGCGCGCTGTATATCACGTCACAGAAAGACGTGCACTCAAAAAAAGTAATCGGATCAGATCGTTTACATGGTGGAATTTTTCGTTTGATCGGTTCATGAAAAGGTTTATCCCACCCCTCTCAAACCGATTACAATTTCATTCGGTTTGGCCATTTTTATTCCGATTGAGGTGTTTATATGGAGTATTTTTATTCGGATTGGACTTTTAAACCGATTACAGTGCTCCATGTAAACGCACCTAGTGTCTTACAAGACCCTAGTTAGACACTCATTAAGCTGGTTCAGGTGTGTTTAATTGGGGTTGGAGCTAAACGCTGCAGGAAAGCGGCCCTCCAGGACCGAGTGTTGGGACCCCTGATTTAATATAACCATTATTTCATTAGTCACTATTGCGATTCCAATGTTACGGAGATGTGTGGGATGAGTGATGCAGAGTTTATTTGTGCTTATTACTAATGAAGAGTCTATTTTCCTCTCTACAATCATAATGACTCAAATGTGAATTCTCTGCCTTTCACAACATATAAACACTGTACAGATTCTCTTCCCTTATAAGACATTCACTAAAATAGCATTTGTCTCTGAAATTGTCTCCTATTTTGTTTTTGGTGTACAGGAAGCCAAAGATAGCTTTGGTTGTGTTTAGATGAGATGAGAATGGATTTAAATGAATATGGAATGCATTCCTTTGGGAGAATGAAGGAGTCTCCTTTCTCCTCGATCTGTGTCTTGAGACCAAGCTGTGTTTATACAACAACTCGACAGACAAATGGCTTTATACAATTGAAACTGCAAGCCCCATTATGATTTGCTGCATTAATGACTCATGCATATTTTTAGACGTGTGTTTATGGTAGAGATAAGGTGTTAGGGGTAATATAGGCAAGTACTCCACTGTTTATGTTGTTCACACATTTATTCTGCAAATAAGAATTTTTCGTCTCTTGATGATCAACCTTTTAGATGCTCTTGTTGGCACAGGTCATCACTGTAGGAATATTTTTGTACTCTGTATGAGATGCCATCAGTAACTGTTACTTTGCTCAAAGGTAGTGTTGGGTAGAGTAGCCAAAATCTATACTCAAGTAAAAGTAAAAGTAACAAAAATCGTAATATTTACTTGAGTAAGAGTAAAAAAGGTATTCGATGAGAACTACTCAAGTAGTTAGTTACTAGTTACTTTCGATCTGATTGATAAGAAGCGAAAACCCTGAATTTCAGGCTACTTGGAGAGCTTTCACACACCTCTCGGTAACACTTTACAATAAGGTTGTATTAGTTAACATTAGTTAATGTATTAGTTAACATGAACTAACCATGAACAACACCTCTGTTCAGCATTAGTTAATCTTTGTTAATGTTAGTTCATAAAAATACAGCTGTTCACGGTTTATTCATGTTAGTTCACAGTGCATTAACTAATGTTAACAATATTTGTTACATAACAAAGATAAAAAAGTGCTTTATAAGTGCAGTTCATTATTAGTTCATGTTAACTAATGTAAGCTAATGAACCTTATTAGTGTGTGCGTTCGTGCGTGTGTGCGTGCGTGCGTGCGTGATGGTTAAACAGTGTAAATTAATAGTGTGCTGGGCTAACCAGAGCTCTTCTTAAAACATACTTTGTTCTGATATTTTTATAAGTATATAGGCTATTCTTTAGGTAGGAATAAAATACAATACCGTTTTTATTTGTATGTATTTTCTACACTTCAGACAGGTGTCTGTCCGGATTTGTGTATAAATGCAAGACGTCACATTAGGCTATTCAATTTGTTTCGTTTTGTGAAGAAAAGGATATGTAAAATCAAGTAAATGTAACGAAGTAAATGTAATTCGTTACTACCCACCTCTGCTCAAAGGAAAAATTTCCTCTTGAACCTATATGGGAGGCAGTAACATAAGATTTTGTGATAGGACAAATGCCAGTGGGGGAAACATGCATACATTTAGCTATGAAGATAGACAGTTTCACATTGTGGGTAAGAGGTTTCTTTACCAAAAACCAAAACGTGTGCATATATGCGTATTGTTTTTATAATGTAAAAAAACACATTGTTGGACCACCTCTTGGTGTTACAGGTAATCACCAATATGAGTTGTAGAATTTAATGAAATTAAAATAAGAAGTATCTTGATTTGCAATGCTTGTTCTGTCTTATTTTAAATAATTTTAAGGCCACCTTTAAAGTCGTGAACACGTTGACCAATAGCATATAATGCCAAAATATACAGTGCCTATACACTAATATTGGCACTCTTGGTAAATATGAGCAAAGGTGGCTGTGAAAATAAATCTGCATTGTTTATCCTTTTAATCTTTCGTTCAACAAAAAAATCACAAAATTCTAGCCTTTCATTGAAGTAAAACAGTTGAAAGTGGGGGGAAAATCACATTATAAAATAATTTCTGTAGTTACATTTGTAATTACACAGTTGACACTTCCCTTACACCTAACCCTACCCTTAAACTTACCCTTACCACCACACCTGTCCCTAACCCTACCCGTATCCCACCTCAATATCAGCAGAGGTGTTTTGCAATACAATTTGAACACAGTAAGTACATTGTACTTATTTTTTGATGTAAGTACATAGTAGTTAAGGCCACCTAATATAAAGTGGGGCTGCCACAATTATTGGCACCCCTAGAAATTCTTATGAGTAAAATTTCTCTGAAGTTTTTTAGCAAACCAGGGTGACTAGGAGCATTAAATTGTCCAGCCATGACTTCCTGTTCTACAGGAGTATAAATATGAGGAAACTCAAAGGCCAAATTCCCTTAATCATTCCTCACAATGAGTAAAACCAAGATTGTTGAGCTTCACAAAATAGAAAGGCTGTAAGAAAATAGCCAAAGCGTCGAAAATCCCCATTTCCACCATCGGGGAAATAATTAAGAAGATCCAATCAACTAAAGATGTTACGAATCTGCCTGGAAGAGGACATGTGTCTATATCGTCCTAATGCACGGCGAGGAGTAGAGTTTGAGTGGATAAAGACAGCTGGACAGATGGAGAATTGCAGAGAGTAGTTGAGTCTTAGGGTCAGAAAGCCTAGTTAAATACACAGCTGGATCTTAAATGTTGTGGGCCTATTTTTGCTGAAGGTCCTGGACATCTTGTTCAGATACATGGTCTCATGGATTCTAGCAAATACCAACAGATAAAAAATCTAAACCTGACGGCTCCTGCTAGAAATCTTATATTGGGCTGTGGTTGGATCTTCCATCAGAATTATAGCAGAAATGTGTCACTGAGCACAAACTGAGCAGTCCCCTGACCTCAACCCTATAGAAAATGAGTGGGGTGAACTGAAGAGAAGATGCACCAACATGGAGCTGGGAATCTGAAGGATCTGGAGAGATTCTGTATAGAGGAATGATCTCTGATCTCTTGTCAGGTGTTCACTAAACTCATCAGGCATTATAGTAGAAGACTCAGAGCTGTTATCTTGGAAAAAGGAGGTTGCAATAATTGGGTGCCAATAGTGCTGGGCGGTATGACCAAAAATGTATATCAATGTATTTTTCACAATTATACCGGTTTCACGGTATATGACTCTATTTTTTTTCCCTATGCATGACTGGGTGTTAACCGCATTTTCTACTAATTGAGAGAGGAAATACTGCAGTAGATTGACTAGAATGCCCTATTTTGCTGTCATGATGAGTGAATATTGTAGAAAAATTCCAGACTAGAATTAATACAGGTTTACAAAGCCCCACAAAATGACACTGTGGGGAGACAACAACCAATAAAAACACACCTGCAAGTGCAACACACTCATTACTGACACATGAATATTCAAATATGACCATAGAGATAGAACTTTTTTTTTTTTGAAAAGTTGAGGACACCCTATATAACAACAAACTATCAAAACGAGGGAGAAATGTGGAAGAACGTTTAAACGGTCTAAGGATATTTTCAGTACATTTAAGAGCACTACAGTCTCTGAACAAATGACAAATGTCAGTTTAACACTGGGAAAAAAAGTAATTGCTTTCTTCTTTTTTTTTTCTTCTTTGAATTGTCAGTCTATTTATTAACCTACATTGTCTTCCATGTAGCAGAATAACCCATTGTGTCATCGCGGTCATGATCAGAAGTAGGGAGAGAGCGGGGCACAACCTAACGCTTTTTGACTTTCTCAGTTTGTGTAAATCCACTTGGGGTTCAGAGTATTTATGTTTACCTACATTAATTGCACATGTCTAGTACAATTATGTGGTTTTGTTTCATTAATACAGTGTATACTTTTTTTTCTTGACCCCGAAAGAATGGAAGTGAAATATGACAGCATGCCCCATAGGTGGGGTACATTGTAACATGACCAAATAACAGCTTAAAATGTTACCTGATATAATCAAAAAAATATCCAAGATAAACTAAAATATTTTGTCAACAAAATACAATTATAATTTTTTTTTAATAAAATAATGTAATTTTTTAATAATTAAAAATATAAGCATTTTTGAGTTTGACTACAAACACATCGCTAAATACAGCTATACAGCATAGTTCAAAACATAATAATAATTAAACATAACTCTCAGTCATTATTCACCCTGTTCTCATGGTTTCTCAAAAGAATTCATAAAAGTATAGAATATAATGGCATATTTCTAATAGCGGCTCATTGTAACGCAGTGTTACAACACACCCCACCGGCACAACTGGGATTTAAACCGCGGCTCGTGTCTTCTGCTGTTAGATCAGCATTAAAGCACTAGCTCAACTGTTAAATAACAGATATAAGATTAAAATATTATCGGATTTGTCTTATTTTAAATAAACACATAAAACAGAGATGAAAACTAAACTTAAGTAAGAAATGTACTTTTGCTCTGGTTAAATACATGTTCAGTAATATCTTTCAGAGATTTTTTAATTTTGGCGCAATTTTTTCTCTAAATAGTGTTGATATGGCAACTAGTAAATACACTAAGTTTCGTCATTCTGGCCTGTGTGGAAAGGGTTAAAATATGCGTGTTACAACTAACCCCACGTTAGGTTGTGCCCCGTGCTCCCCTACAGTTCAGTGTCCTTTGCATACATTTTATTTGAAGACGTGATGAAATATGTGCGCATACACGCTGCTGGTTCATGTTTAGAGCACTAGAGTAAATTAAATGGGTCCATAAAAAATGTAAACGCGCTCGCTCCGGTCTATACAGTATATGTGCTATATGATCCATGTGGAGAACGCTGTTAATCTCATCACAGCGCTCCGTGCAGAAACCGCTCTCTCTCGCGTGCCGCGTGTAGTTTGAATTCTTCGCCGTAATCAAGCGCTGAATCCAAAATCGCCCCCTATAACCTCAAATACTGCATTATTTGAGGGGACAGCCATTTGTAGTGGTGTCCAAAACCATAGTGGACGTTATTGAGTGCACTCATTCAATCTTACGACATTGCATCGCAATAACGAGTGTAGAATTCACTCACTCGTTTTCATTCACTCTTTGAAGTGAACAATATAAGTGGATAACGTAGGGAATAGTGAATGAGGATTTAGGGGGTGATTTCGGACTTACCATAGGCTGTGATGCGATCTCAGCTGTGCTCTCACTACAGTGCAACAGTGAAACGGGGCCGCTCTCAAACAGTGACGCACTGAGCCGCGTTCCAAACGTTGGTTAAGCGACACATACTGGTATTGCGGTATCATCAAAATTCAAATCATAACAAAAATAAATTCCGGTATTCGGTATGATGAACCGATATACCGCCCAGCACTAGGTGCCAATAATTGTGGCCAACGTGAACTAGAGAAAAACATTTATTTCATAATGAGATTTTCCCCCCACTTTAATTGTTTTACTTCAATAAAGGTTAGAATTGTGTGCAGTTTTTGAATGAAATGTCAAAACTTTTAATTTCAATTATGCCACATTTGCTCATATTTACCAAGGGTGCCAATATTAGTGGAGGGCACTGTATATAATACAGTATAAACACAGCAAATGAGAGGTACACATGAAATGAACACTCATTTTATGTATTTTTTTTTTTTTTTCAATAATCACTTTAAATTCAACAGAACTAGTTTGTTTTCCATTAAAAATGCTAGATTATCAGAATGGTCATTCGTTTAATAAGCTGTCTTTTACCATTTCATTGTATTCATTGAGGTACCTTGGAGTTCAGTATGAATATGGCAATTGTTCAGTACCATGATATTACCATCAATGTACCATGGTACTGCCACAGACAGTACTGTTTTATAAGAGAGTGTATAATGATGTTTTATGTGTTATGTTGTGGTGTGTGTCTGTACAGGACCAAGAGGACCCATCTGCTGTATGTCAGTTCACACACTCACAGGGCGAGCAAACATCACTAAAGAGAGCTCCTAGTTTTGTTACAGAGTCTGTCACCCCTTTTATCTTCCCCCACACACGCTCTCGGCCCCCTCTCACACCTGCCATGCCCACCCTGCCCGAGGAAGAGGAAGACTCCCCAGAGGAGCTCGACAGTACATCCAGCTCGCCCTCCACAGTAAGTCAAACTATAATTTTCACATCACAGCTGTGACGCCATCTCATCTCAGGTCCAGATTAGTGTTGTTTAAAGTCTAAAGATATGTTGTAATGGCACTTCTGGGAGGATAGACAGACATTTTGGTTGAATCTTGACTTTTGTTCAAAATGTGACCTGGTGCATGGATTCTGATATATTGTGTGGGCACATTATGTTGACAACCCAAGATGGATTCCAGCTATCTTGCTGGAGAATCCATTTAATCTATGTTCACACCAACACGAAAGTTCGGCTTTTGTCTTGTCAGATCAAAATAGCAGGGCAGCAGTGTGCAACTTTCTGACATCCGCTTGTCATGGATAAGAAAGGAAGCCTAACAGTTTTTGCATGTTTTCTGCATGACAAGAAGGCTGGTTTCAAATACTTCCTGTGCTAGTCACTGTCACTTAGCAAAATAGTCTTTTCGTTAATGCCACCGAGTCGTAATTGTACACTATATTGTCAAAAGTTTTGGGACGCCTGCCTTTACATGCACATGAACTTTAATTAATCCATAGGGTTTAATATGGAGTTGGCCCACCCTTTGCAGCTATAACAGCTTCAACTCTTCTGGGAAGGCTTTCCACAAGGTTTAGGAGTGTGTTTATAGGGATTTTTGACCATTCTTCTAGAAGCGCATTTGTGAGGTCAGGCACTGATGTTGGATGAGAAGGCCTGGCTCGCAGACTCCGCTCTAATTCATCCCAAAGGTGTTCTATCGCGTTGAGGTCAGGACTCTGTGCAGGCCATTCAAGCTCACTCATCCATGTCTTTATGGACCTTGCTTTGTGCACTTGGAACAGGAAGGGGCTAACTGTTCGCACAAAGTTGGGAGCATGAAATTGTCCAAAATGTCTTGGTATGCTGAAGCATTAAGAGTTCCTTTCACTGGAACCAAGGGGCCAAGCCCAACCCCTGAAAAACAACCCCACACCATAACCACCCTGCTTTGCTTTATAATACCACGGTATATCACGGTACCACACTTGAATTCACTGAGCTCCTGAGAGCGATCCATTCTTTCACAAATGTTTGTAGAAGCGTCTGCATGCCAAGGTGCTTGGTTTTATTCACTTGTGATTAGAATACCTGATTTCAATTATTTGGAGGGGTGTCCCAATACTGTTGCCAATATAGTGTGTATAATAGCTGTGGCTCTGGGCATGTGACTACAAGTGTGAATCTTAAAGCCGGCCAACGCCTGGTCGTCGTTGAGTATCTGTCAGACTAGTTTTTGTGGTGTTTCGCACCGTCTGCGGCTGCTTGGCCACAGTTGAGTTGGTATCAGTCAGTTGGTGAGAAAGATAACTCTGATTGGCTGAATCAAAATTGATGTGATAAAAGCAAGCAAAAAACAAAGTCAAGAAGGCACACAGAGAAGGCTCTTTATAGATCTTCATCTTACCTCAAATACACAAATAATTTCATAATGACATGACCGTCTAAAATGAAGAAAGTGAAGACCATCTGATCAGCATGATTCATATTCAGAATGGTAAGCAAGCGCTGCATTGTTTAGGGTTTGTATATCCGCAGTCCTAGTTTCAGTTTTCTTATTTTGAATGACGGAAATAGACTACTGCCTTGTACTGGTATAGACAGTTATTTCATCTCACGCAGGTGCAGAACGTATCTGCTAGTTTTCCATTGACTTTAGTCATTGCGGTTTTCAAGTGCAACTTTCCAGGCGAGGAGCAGACGAGGCAAGGCGACAACACAGTCAGATTTTGTCACTGCTTGTTCTGTGATGTCGATTTGGTGTGTCGCAGACTTTATTGGTTGGCCAGCTTTATTCACAGTGCAATGAAAAGAGATTTCTCAATGTTAAGTGGTCTCTAAATTTTTTCCAGAGCTGTAAGTTGTTTATCACACCAAAGTTTCATACTGAATGTTGTCTTTGTGTAAACAGGCCTCAAGCCTGAGTTTCCAGCAAAGTTGTGTATAAATTTCTATTTTTTATCCCCCTTCCCCCATTGTTTCTTGTCCTATCTCTTACTGGTTGTTCAAACCGTTCCATCTCGAACTCATGTCAGTAGTTAACATATAACAGACCCAATCTGACCTGATGTATTTGTACCAAAGGTTTACGGTACAGATCTTTTGGTTCTGCTCACATTTGTACTGAATGAATGCCGCATTGTTTTAACCACTGCACATGCAGAACTTCTGTGTGTGCAGAACATAATTTGAAACCCTGAAAATACTATTTATGTCAGTATACTTTGATGCCACAAACACATGGAGGAGAGAGAGCTGCTGCAAAAAAAAAAAGTGCACAATCCAAGTTATCCCCTTACTGCACAGCACCATTTTGGCTAGTGGGGCATAAATTACATACCCTAAATAAAAAGGTTGCAGCTCAAAAGTCATTCTGAATAGACACATAACCTACATATATTTAGAAAGCTGACACTTGGGAGTTTACAGTTCAAGACTCAGAATTACTCAGGCTGTTATTAATATGGAGATATATATATATATATCAACAAAACATAGCTCAAACATAAAAACTAAAAAAAAAAAATATTAAGAATATATTTTTTAAATAGTATGTGGCTGTGGTGTAGCAACTTAGAAACACAGTGAATCTGAAGCCACAAGTCTGCTCGTGCTTCATTTCAAATCTGAGGATGTTATCTTTAAATCTATGCATTTTATGAAACATTTTCTAAAACCAGGTCAGGTGAGGTTTTAGAGAGGGCTGATAATATGCTGATAAAATATTTTATTGCCCTGTAAACACCCATTTGCAGTCTATTGTCTCATGTTTGGAGAGGAGAACTGCTCCATGAAGTTCTATTCTCACTCGACGAACCTTTCACACCTCTGCCGTGAATGAGACTTCATGATCATCATTATTCTTATTCTGGAATAGAATTGCTCCTGGCATTTCAGGTGTATTAGAGTGTGATGTTTTAAAGTGCAGTGATTGTTGAACAACAATAATCAGGGGGCATCTGCGATCTTTACCTTTAAAGGGGTTATAATCACGAGACCTGCTTTATATTAAGGCAGCGGCTATTTGTACTAAATGTTATTATATTTATTAAAATTATTAAATGGATGCTGCCTTAATGGGACAATAAAAGCCCTTCCTTTACCTTCCCAATAAATGCTTTTATTAACATTAAACATTTTGTTAGGCTTTTTATTTCCAAAGTAAATAAAGAATCCAAAGAAAGTAAATGCCTTTCCAATGTGATTTGTGATGAGAAAAGAGATGATAAGAGCGAGCTCTGCAAAAGGCGGATTCAAACCCACGTCGATCGCGTCAAAACCAAGACGCACCATTGAAGACGTTGAAATATGAATGTTTTTTTTTTTTATCTTGTTTGGCCCAACCAGGCATTGCTAGGCAGAGTTACATTTGCATTAAATGCTTGAAACTTTACTGTATCTGTAAATGTTAGAAAGTATTTCCATTTTGCAAAGAGGCTCATCTTGACAGCAAGCAATTTAACTCCATTAAACTTCACAGACTTCACTGAAGGAGCGTCAACACGCATGCAAAATATATGCATTTGACTAAAATATTTTGCATTCAAAAGTGGAAGCACTTCAAATCTCTTCTTCCATTTACAACAGCAAAATAAACTGCAGTTTGATGTGTGTGTTGCATCCGGTTATAGTGCATTGTTTAATTAAAAAGAAAAAAGAAGCAATTTTGTTTTTCTCCCTGTTGTACTGAAAACATACCAAACTGGGATTTCAAACCCAAGGTAAATACTGATCCATCATTTTAGTATGCAGTTATAATACTGTGCCACTAGTGCTGTGAAAATTACTGGTCCCACTTTATATTAGGTGTCTTTAACTACTATGCACTAACCTTTAATCTAATCATTTGATGCAATGCACTTATTGCATACTGTACATGTTTTTTTACATTGTACTTGTATTTGAAAATGCCTACATGTAATTACAGCTGTGATACATTTCTGTAATTACATCTCTAATTACACTGTTCACCCTTCCTTTAACCCACCCTTAAACCTATACAACCAAACCTGTCCCTAACCCTATACCACCTTGTAATAAAGTTTGTTGTTATGGGAAGAAGGAGGTGGGAACCGGCAAACGTTCACAAACTTTTAATCAAATAAAACAAACAAAATACAAAGTAAAAGCGGCAGCCCCTCACGGACGACTGCCGCACACACACATTACAAAACGTAAATAAAATACAACATAAAATCCAGGCCTGGTCCTCTCTCCTCCTTCACTGTCTTTGCTCCTCCTTTTATGCGACCAAGCTCCTCACGCTCTCACGGTCCCTCTGCCTTGCTGCTTGCCACATACCCCCATCGCCCCTCGCAGACTGGGAGGTACACCCGAGACTGCACTCTACTCCCTTCCTCCCTCCATGAAGCATGAGGAGCGACAGTGACAAGAGAGGGGAAAGAGGAGGGGGAAAAAAAGAGAAGGGACACACAGCCACTCGGACCTCAGCCAAGAGGCTCTTCCTCGCGGTGCCATGCGATGGTACTGGACGCTCGGTGGACAGCTCGATCCTCCTCCACCCCCTGGCGGTCGATGGTGGTTCCTCCTGTTGAGGGCAGCCAGCAGCGAGTCCCGCGCTCCCTGCTCCTCCCTGTCATGGCAGATAATAGCAGGCTCCGGCCCACGGCGAACGCCGGCAACTCCTCCACTCCCTCTAGGACGGCAGCCACCCCACCTTGACCCAGGGGCATGGCAGCGAGCTTTCCATCCCACCGGTCTGCACACGCTCCAGCACCATCACTTCAGCACCACGATCCCCCTCAGCAGCGAGGGCTCTCTGACAGCATGTCCCTCCTTCCTCCCGGGTTTTCGGCACCAATGTAATGTAGTTCGTTGTTATGGGAAGAAGGAGGCAGGAACCGGCGAACGTTCACAAACTTTTAATCAAATAAACAAAATACAAAGTAAAAGCAAAACCCTCACGGACGACTGCCGCACACATGCATCACAAAACGTAAATAAAATACAACATAAAATCCAGGCCTGGTCCTCTCTCCTCCTTCACTGTCGTCGCTCCTCCTTTTATGCGACCAAGCTCATTATCACTCACGACCGCTGCTTGCTACACACCTCAATAGCTGCAAAAGTGTTTTGCAATACAACATGAACACATTAAGTACATTACCTAACAATTATTTTATGTAAGTACATAGAGTTTAAAGACACCAAATATAAAGTGTGCCCACTCTTTTCACCTTCAAGCATGTGCACTAACCACCTCACCACTGACATACGATCCCTGGTTTATTTGAGGAGGAAGAAATTGAGTGTAATCTTTTCCTGAAAGACAACATTCCATTCCCAATTAGGATTGAGATCTTATCAGTACCCTAATGCCACAGAATGGGTATTTAAAATCCTACTGGTTTGAAAATGTCACATTACATAGTTCTGAATGTATCTGTCATGGCCTGTGCAGGACACAAGCAGGATTTACTGTTCTGTTTTCCTTTCAGAGACCACAGACTGTTTGAACATCAAAGCCTGTCAGGGGTTGTTGTTTCATTATAGCCATTATGTTATTCTTGAGTGAGTTCAATCCACTCATGCAGTGACTCTTAAAAGGTTGGGACTCAGATAAGACCACTCTTTAAAATCATATTACACTTCAGTAATCTAATCCCAGAATAAAGGCCAAACAAATAAAGCTTCCACTCTTTACTGAACGACAGCAAAGATTTGAGCTCTGCACAATCGTTCTTGGGAATGAGGTGAATAGCACTTGATGTTACTTGCCATGTTGTAAATCTCTGCCAGTGAGTGCTTCTGATGCTAATTGAAGAGGGTTTTTTGCACACAGAGAATTACATTTTTATAATAGAAAGATTCTTTAACTATGGACAGATTGCAGTCCTGCAGTGAAAGTATTTTTGCATACACTATATTGGTAAAAGTTTTGGGACGTCTGCCTTTACATGCCCATGAACATGCAATGACATCCCATTCTTAATCCGTAGGGTTTAAAATGGAGTTAATATGGTGCCCACCATTTTCGGCTATAACATCTTCAACTCTTCTGAAGGTCACACAAAGTTTGGAGGTCTGTAGCTATTGACTCTGCTGAAAGTTGGCGACTTCTGCGCACTGTGTGCCTCAGCATGCGCTGACCCTGCTCTGTGATTTTTACGTGGCCTACCACTTCATGGCTGAGTAGCTGTTGTTCCCAATTGCTTCCACTTTGTTATAATACCACTAAGAGTTGACCGTGGAATATTTAGTAGTGAGGAAATTTCACGAATGGACTTAGGTTGCCAGTGCCACCTGTGCAATATCACGGTACCACGCTTGAATTCACCCATTCTTTCACAAATGTTTGTAGGGGCTTGATTATATACACTCACCTAAATGATTATTAGGAACACCTGTTCAGTTTCAGTTTTTGGTTCAGTCTCCACTACAAATAGGAAAAAGAGGCTACAATTTGCACAAGCTCACCAAAATTGGACAGTTGAAGACTGGAAAAATGTTGCCTGGTCTGATGAGTCTCGATTTCTGTTGAGACATTCAGAGGGTAGAGTCAGAATTTGGCGTAAACAGAATGAGAACATGGATCCATCATGCCTTGTTACCACTGTGCAGGCTGGTGGTGGTGGTGTAATGGTGTGGGGGATGTTTTCTTGGCACACTTTAGGCCCCTTAGTGCCAATTGGGCATCGTTTAAATGCCACGGCCTACCTGAGCATTGTTTCTGACCATATCCATCCCTTTATGACCACCATGTACCCATCCTCTGATGGCTACTTCCAGCAGGATAATGCACCATGTCACAAAGCTCGAATCATTTCAAATTGGTTTCTTGAACATGACAATGAGTTCACTGTACTAAAATGGCCCCCACAGTCACCAGATCTCAACCCAATAGAGCATCTTTGGGATGTGGTGGAACGGGAGCTTCGTGCCCTGGATGTGCATCCCACAAATCTCCATCAACTGCAAGATGCTATCCTATCAATATTGGCCAACATTTCTAAAGAATGTTTTCAGCACCTTGTTGAATCAATGCCACGTAGAATTAAGGCAGTTCTGAAGGCGAAAGGGGGTCAAACACAGTATTAGTATGGTGTTCCTAATAATCCTTTAGGTGAGTGTACATCTGTGGCCATGGAAGTGATTGGAACACTTGAATTCAATGATATCGAGGGGTGTTCCAATACTATATAGTGTATATATGAATACAGAAATGGATAAAAAAAATAGATCAAAAGTCTTCACAGATAAATTATAGATCAACTGTAGTGTAGTTAAAGAATCACACAATATTCAAAAAAAGAAAAAAAGAGTAACAACGATGTAATTGGATTACGATTGCAAATACTAATATTTTGCTTCCTCTCTTAAGGGGAATGTTAACAGAATATGCTGTTTTTCCCATGGGATAAAGCTAAGTGTTTTGAGTTGGTATGTGTGAGATTTTCTTTGCAGGGGTTAAAGTTGAGCTGCTGCTGCTGCACAGTACAGTTGGAATATTTAGCATATTTCCTCAGGACTGAATCACAGTTTGGGACCCACTTTATATTAGGTGGCCTTAACTACTATGTACTAACATTTTAATTAATAATTTGATACAATGCACTTATTGTGTACATACATGTTTTTACATTGTACTTACATTTGAAAAAATACCTGCATGTAATTACATCTGTAATTAATTTCTGTAGTTACATTTGTAATTACACAGTTGACACTTCCCTTACACCTAACCCTACCCTTAAACTTACCCACACCACCACACCTGTCCCTAACCCTACCCGTATCCCACCTCGATATCAGCAGAGGTGTTTTGCAATACAATTTGAACACAGTAAGTACATTGTACTTATTTTTTGATGTAAGTACATAGTACTTAAGGCCACCTAATATAAAGTGGGGCCACAGTTTGCTCTAAATTTCTCTTTTTTTTTAAATTACGAAACACTACAGAAATCTTAATTCTCTTCTACCATTAAAGGTATACCATTTTTCTTGAAAAGCAAAGTTGCCTAGAATATTCAGAAAATAATGTAAATTATGAACTTGTAAACTTCCGGCAAGATTCTAAAGTGTACATTCGATGGACACTTTACCATCCCATGAAGCCACAGGAGAGGATTTATGAATGGCAGCAACGAAACCGTATTTCAAATTCAAATGTAGTACCTACTCAGACAGTATGCAATTTCAGATGCAGCGATACTCTCTAAATCTCGGGATGCATCAATATTGAAATTCTGGATAATTAAAACTAGAAAATGATTTGGATACATAGTAAATCTTTAACACAGAGAGAAACAATTAAATATTGACTATTAAACATGTCTAAACCCACACCTGTGCCTAATTTTACCCTCAAACTTACCCATACCACCACACCTGTCCCTAACTTTACCCTTAAACTTACCCATACCACCACACCTGTCCCTAACTTTACCCTTAAACTTACCCAGACCACCACACCTGTCCCTAACTTTACCCTTAAACTTACCCAGACCACCACACCTGTCCCTAACTTTACCCTTAAACTTACCCTTAAACCACACCTGTCCCTAACTTTACCCTTAAACTTACCCATACCACCACACCTGTCCCTAACTTTACCCTTAAACTTACCCATACCACCACACCTGTCTCTAACTTTACCCTTAAACTTACCCATACCACCACACCTGTCCCTAACTTTACCTTTAAACTTACCCATACCACCACACCTGTCCCTAACTTTACCCTCAAACTTACCCATACCACCACACCTGTCCCTAACTTTACCCATAACACCACACCTGTCCCTAACTTTACCTTTAAACTTACCCATAACACCACACCTGTCCCTAACTTTACCCTTAAACTTACCCATACCACCACACCTGTCTCTAACTTTACCCTTAAACTTACCCATACCACCACACCTGTCCCTAACTTTACCCTTAAACTTACCCATACACCACACCTGTCCCTAACTTTACCCATAACACCACACCTGTCCCTAACTTTACCTTTAAACTTACCCATACCACCACACCTGTCCCTAACTTTACCCTCAAACTTACCCATACCACCACACCTGTCCCTAACTTTACCCTTAAACTTACCCATACCACCACACCTGTCCCTAACTTTACCCTTAAACTTACCCATAACACCACACCTGTCCCTAACTTTACCCTCAAACTTACCAATACCACCACACCTGTCCCTAACTTTACCCTTAAACTTACCCATTCCACCACACCTGTCTCTAACTTTACCCTTAAACTTACCCATACACCACACCTGTCTCTAACTTTACCCTCAAACTTACCAATACCACCACACCTGTCCCTAACTTTACCCTTAAACTTACCCATACACCACACCTGTCTCTAACTTTACCCTTAAACTTACCCATAACACCACACCTGTCCCTAACTTTACCCTTAAACTTACCCATAACACCACACCTGTGCCTAACTTTACCCTTAAACTTACCCATAACTCCACACCTGTCTCTAACTTTACCCTTAAACTTACCCATACACCACACCTGTCCCTAACTTTACCCTTAAACTTACCCATAACTCCACACCTGTCTCTAACTTTACCCTTAAACTTACCCATACCACCACACCTGTCCCTAACTTTACCCTTAAACTTACCCATAACTCCACACCTGTCTCTAACTTTACCCTTAAACTTACCCATACCACCACACCTGTCCCTAACTTTACCCTTAAACTTACCCACACCACCACACCTGTCTCTAACTTTACCCTTAAACTTACCCACACCACCACACCTGTCCCTAACTTTACCCATAACACCACACCTGTCCCTAACTTTACCCTTAAACTTACCCATAACACCACACCTGTCTAACTTTACCCATAACACCACACCTGTCTCTAACTTTACCCATAACACCACACCTGTGCCTAACTTTACCCTTAAACTTACCCATAACTCCACACCTGTCTCTAACTTTACCCTTAAACTTACCCATACACCACACCTGTCCCTAACTTTACCCATACCACCACACCTGTCCCTAACTTTACCCTTAAACTTACCCATAACTCCACACCTGTCTCTAACTTTACCCTTAAACTTACCCATACCACCACACCTGTCCCTAACTTTACCCTTAAACTTACCCACACCACCACACCTGTCTCTAACTTTACCCTTAAACTTACCCATACCACCACACCTGTCCCTAACTTTACCCATAACACCACACCTGTCCCTAACTTTACCCTTAAACTTACCCATAACACCACACCTGTCTAACTTTACCCATAACACCACACCTGTCTCAAACTTACCCATACCACCACACCTGTCCCTAACTTTACCCTTAAACTTACCCATACCACCACACCTGTCCCTAACTTTACCCTTAAACTTACCCATAACACCACACCTGTCCCTAACTTTACCCTCAAACTTACCAATACCACCACACCTGTCCCTAACTTTACCCTTAAACTTACCCATTCCACCACACCTGTCTCTAACTTTACCCTTAAACTTACCCATACACCACACCTGTCTCTAACTTTACCCTTAAACTTA
Source organism: Romanogobio albipinnatus (assembly GCA_023566225.1). Classification (NCBI taxonomy): domain Eukaryota; kingdom Metazoa; phylum Chordata; class Actinopteri; order Cypriniformes; family Gobionidae; genus Romanogobio; species Romanogobio albipinnatus. The sequence goes on along the minus strand of CM042239.1, from coordinate 69,722,571 downwards.
CCAATACCACCACACCTGTCCCTAACTTTACCCTTAAACTTACCCATACACCACACCTGTCTCTAACTTTACCCTTAAACTTACCCATAACACCACACCTGTCCCTAACTTTACCCTTAAACTTACCCATAACACCACACCTGTGCCTAACTTTACCCTTAAACTTACCCATAACTCCACACCTGTCTCTAACTTTACCCTTAAACTTACCCATAACACCACACCTGTCCCTAACTTTACCCTTAAACTTACCCATAACACCACACCTGTGCCTAACTTTACCCTTAAACTTACCCATAACTCCACACCTGTCTCTAACTTTACCCTTAAACTTACCCATACACCACACCTGTCCCTAACTTTACCCATACCACCACACCTGTCCCTAACTTTACCCTTAAACTTACCCATAACTCCACACCTGTCTCTAACTTTACCCTTAAACTTACCCATACCACCACACCTGTCCCTAACTTTACCCTTAAACTTACCCACACCACCACACCTGTCTCTAACTTTACCCTTAAACTTACCCATACCACCACACCTGTCCCTAACTTTACCCATAACACCACACCTGTCCCTAACTTTACCCTTAAACTTACCCATAACACCACACCTGTCTAACTTTACCCATACCACCACACCTGTCTCTAACTTTACCCATAACACCACACCTGTCTCTAACTTTACCCTTAAATTTACCCTTACCATCACACCTGTCCCTGACTAATCCAACCTCAAGATGAGCAAAAGTGTTTTGCAATACAATATGAACACAATAAGTACATTGTAATTAAGGCCACCTAATATAAAGTGGGCCCAAAAAATATTAAGTTCTGACTGTTTTATAAGCTGTATAAGCTGTTTTATAAGGTCCAGACTCCAGACCCAGGGTTACAAAAGGTCTATACAGTTTTTTTAATGCATTCGGACAGGAACAGGCAGGATTACCTTTTAGTTTAATAGGAACATTCCCCAACTCTTCTTAAATTAACGTTATTTTGCCGAATGTGAACATTTAGCAAAATATTCTGAGCTTGCAAAGAAAAAGTGTTCCTTTTTAAAAATGTTAAACCCTCACCGCTCTCCAAGAATGTTAGCAAAAAAATGACAGCCCGCCAGTGAAGCAACCTTGTGTTTCTTTTGCAGTACGCTCCAGTTGAAAGCAAGATAGTGAATGTAAGCATGACTCCGCCAGCTATTGTGCTTCCAAGACAAGTCAGCAAGCAGGAGTCCTGTCCTTTGGAGAAAGCAAGGTATTGATGTCGGAGACCCATTACAGAATCTCTTTTGATTTATTAGCCTTACAGTAATTTAATCAGTGTAAAAAGCTGTTAAATGAAGTCACTGTTTGTACTTGTGCTGAATGTGAACTTCTTCGGTGTTGGTATAATGTGATTTTAATCTGTTCATGTCAGACCACACAGCCCTAGACCTCGTCTCTCCCGAAACTCTGCATCATCGTGTCCGATCACCACAGTGGGTATGTTCAACTATACATGTAAAGATACTGTTTTAGAAATGTTTTGTAGTATTTAGAGATCCAATGTAAAAATAGTCATGTAATGTAACTTAATGGGCCAGATTTACTAAACAGGGCAAATTAGTGTGAGAGCGCAATTACAAAAAAGCGCAGATGGGAGTGGAAAGCTCTGTGCGTAATCTACTGACAACGCTCAAATTAAAGAACACAGGCGCAGCCGGATCATTTCCATAATGACCAACACAATCTACCAGTTAGCATCTGGTTTAAGACACGCTTTTTTTTGGGCGGTAAATAATGGCGCAAACACCAGTAAATTGACTAGCGCAAACCTTAGTAAATCACCTTGCATGATTCATTTAAAGGGTTAGTTCACCCAAAATTGAAAATAAAGTCAGTAATTACTCACCCTCATGTTGTTCCAACCATGTAAGACCTTCGTTCATCTTCGGAACATAATTTAGTATATTTTTGATGAAATCTGAGAGCTGTCTCACTCCTCCATAGGCTTTCAGAGGGACTGAAACTTGATGGCCCAGAATAGTAAGTAAAAACGTCATTTAAGGAGTCCAAATGACTACAGTTGCTCTGTATTAAGTCTATCATGCGACGAAAATACTTTTTGAGCTGAAAAACAACAAAAATAACGACTTTATCACACTATTATTGTTCAATTTGAGCCTCTGACGAGAGTTTGCGGGAGTGCCACGACGCATGCGCGAGAACTCTCGTCAGAGAGTATATAGTGGGATAAATAGTGGGATAAAGTCGTTATTTTTGTTGTTTTTCCGCTCAAAAGGTATTTTCGTCGCATGATAGACTTAATACAGAGCCACTGTAGTCATTTGGACTCCTTAAATGACGTTTTTACTTACTATTCTGGGCCATCAAGTTTCATTCCCTCTGAAAGCCTATGGAGGAGTGAGACAGCTCTCAGATTTCATCAAAAATATACTAAATTATGTTCCGAAGATGAACGAAGGTCTTACATGGTTGGAACAACATGAGGGTGAGTAATTACTGACTTTATTTTCAATTTTGGGTGAACTAACCCTTTAAGGCAGCGGCTATTTGCACCAAGTGAAAATAACATATTAATAATATATAAATAATATAAATAATTAATAATATCGATAAATAATATTTACACTAAGTGCAAATATATGTAGATGCTATTTACTAAGTGAAAATAGTGATATATTCTATTTACACCATGTAAAAGTAGCAGTTCTTTGCAATATGTGTAAACGGTAATTACATGCAATTTATACTTTATTTTGACAGATACATACTATTTGCACCTCTTTTGTATTGTTGTACATTAACAGGATGCAATAATAACATAGAGTGTAAATGATTATATTTATAAAAATTATTAAATGGATTACGCCTTAATGGGACAATAAAAACCCTCCCTACACCGACCACTAACCCCCATTATAAATGCTTTTATTATTATTAATCATTTAGGCAATTTATTTCCATTTTTAGAACATTTTCTTAATTTTTATTGAAAGTAAATGCCTTTCCGATGTAATATGCGATGGGATAAGGGAGCAGAGCCAGCTGGGCAAAAGGCGGATTCGAACCCGGGTCGATCGTGTCAAAACCAAGATCTGTGATCCTAACTACACACGACGCGATAAGATTCTAGCGACAAGCAACTTGTCTGTGCACACCAGATGCGACGTGACTACGAGATGCAACAAATCAATCAAAAACCACAGCCAATCAGAACAGCATGTGGGCGGGCTCTCGTGGCAAGTGTACGGCACCAGAGATTAATCTCGATGGCACTTGCAAGTAAATGGATAAGTACATAATCAAATTCCCAAATATTACGCCATTTAAAACATTACTAAAAATACATACTGAGTCACTAAAACAATCTTTGTCATAGAATATATTTGTTTGTTCACAGTTTGAACGTTCTCGTTTTCATTTGTTTAATTTCAAGATCTGAGGTGAATTATCCATTGTTGCTTTTAGTACGACTACGTTACAAAGCTGGGAGAACTAAATGATATTCAAAGTCACATTACGTGCTTTTAACATTAAATAAAGCGCATAAACATTACCTCAGATTATGTTTTGTGTGGTTGTTCCAGCTGGTAAGAACAAAAACTCTAATTACCATGGAAAGGACGCCTTTTATCGCGTGTTGCGGTGTCGCATGTAGTTAGGACACGGTGTTACGCTCTACTGAGTATACCACTGAAGACATTGAAATACAAACGTCTTTTTTTATCTTGTTTGGCCTAACCAGGCATTGTTAGGCGGAGCTAGTGCGAATAGCACTTGCCAACAAGGCACACTATTTGCACTTGGTGTAAATAGACACTCCGTTCATTTAAATACTCTCCTCCCATATATTTTGTGTCTGAAAGGGAAACTCCTACAAATGCATATGCAATAAGATCAGCCGCAAAAATTACCCTGTCCACGTCTTTTCAGTGCTAATTTTTCAATGTGTGTCTTTAGTAAATCCTGACAGTAGTTTTTTAACGCCAAAAGAGGGTTTACACTGGCGCAAGCTGTTAGTAAATCTGGTCCTATGTGTTTAAATTTGATAATTCTTATATTATACATTATGGACGGCTGCATTAGAAGGAAGCGTCCAAAATAACTGAAATGCTTCCACTTTGATTTCTGTTTACATTGTTTCTTCCTTGAGATGAGTTGGCGGGGTGGTGTGTTTTACAGCTGTGCTTAGGTTGTGTGCGCTTATTTGTGTTTGAGATGATGATGGACACGTGATAGACCTGGTGAAGGATCAACTTCCTGACCTGCAGTTATCTCAAGAGGACCGTCAGAAGAATCTGGAGCTGCTCGAGGAGGCCAAGAAAGTCAGCGATCGCTTCCTGCAGCGCAGGGGCCGACGCTCCACCTGTAGCCTTTCTGACTCCCCCACAGGTACAACATGATTACACCCCCAGTAAGGACAGCACTTCTCAAACTGGGTCTCGAAACATAGAATGCCTTTCAATTTAAAGTTAATTTAAAGGTGCAGTAAGTGATTTCTGAGAAACGCTGTTGATATTTAAAATCACTAAAACAAACACACCCCCACAAAAAAGGATCACACCCCTATCATGATAGCTCCGCCTAAAAATTCACAAACATGCTATGCAACACAGGCACCTCCCCACTTGTGAGTGGACACACCCCTTACTGCTGATTGGCTACAAGTGTGTTTCTGTGTTCGGTCCGATCCACTATCAACAGCATTTCTCAGAATTTGCTTACTGCACCTTTAAAGGTGAGGTTGATTATGATTTCACCTTTTTAACTGTAGTTAGTGTGTAATGTTGCTGTTTGAGCATAAACAACATCTGCAAAGTTACGACGCTCAAAGTTCAAAGCAAAGGGAGATATTTTCTTTTAAGAAATCACTTTTATTTCAGAAATCACAAATTTATAGATTAAAAACATAAACGGTTTGAACATAAAAGGCTGAACAGTTTCATTGCCTGTCTGCGTGAGGTTATCAGAGCTGCTAACACAAGCTCTTGAAGCTCTGCCCTGTGTGCAGCAGCTCATTTGCATTTAAAGGGACATACAAAATGGCATGGTCAAAGTGACCATTTTAACATGCTATAAAAAATTATCTGTGTGGTATTTTTAGCTAAAATTTCACATACACACTCTGGGGACATCAGAGACTTATTTTACATCTTGTAAAAAGGGACAATCAACCACCCCTAAAAATAATAATATTTTAAACCTTTAAATTTATTTATTTATTTATTTATTTATGACTAAAGTAATACAATTTCATGTACTAAAATAATCTAACTTAATTAACTACTAAATTAAACGGCAATCATATTTCTTTTTCTTTTTAAAATTTCCTTTCATACATAGACTACATACATACAGTTCTTGAAACTTGATAACTATGTGGGGGGCCTTCACTTGTGTGGCCTTCAATAAGGGGCTTTTGAGTTAAACGGGTTGAGAACCACTGATCTAAGATCAGTTAATTTAATCTTTTAAAGTTTAACAAAAAGATTTCAATCAGTTTCAATCATGCAGTGCTTTTCTAACCAGTTGTGTGTTAAGAAATTAATTTTTCTCCCTTTCTAGTATCCTTGCGTATATTGTTTGTCCCAGTAATGCCCCATAGACTTCCATTGTAAATGCAGTACTGTAAACACTATTTCCTGTGGTAACTGACAGCCTGTTACATTGTCAACTGAGCAACTGGACAACTGGAGAATTACTTGGTTATATAAAATAAGGGTCACACTTCAGTTTAGGGTCCAGTTCTCTTAACTATGACTTTTGCCTCAGTAAACTCCTAATTACTGCTTATTAATAGTTAGTGCGGTAGTTGATACATTTAGGTATTGGGTAGGATTAAGGGATGTAGAATATGCTCCTGCAGAATAAGGTATTAATATGTTCTTTATAAGTACTTATAAACAGCCAATATCCTAGTAGTATGCATGCTAATAAGCAAGTAGTTAGAATTGGACCCGAAACTACAGTGTTACCGAAATAAGTTCCCATTGATATAAAAAATGAAGAACGTCTTCCAAGTGGTGAATGTTTTTGGTGCAATCTTGCAATGTTTATTTCAGGAGAAGCTTGTTTATTTTCAGCTTTTGCGATTTCCCTGCTTATCAGACTTTAACATCATGTCCGCATATCCTCAAATGTCTGGAGCCCCAGCCAAAATTCCTCCTTTATCCTGTACACCGCTACAGCATATTCACAGGTCGATAAGAGATAAAGCAAAGTAATATCCAAACTTTGTCCAAAAATGGCTAATGTTGTCTTTGGGTTACAGCTCTCTCCCCGAACCCAACGCCAGGCTCCTCCCCCAGACCATCCAGAAGCAGTTCCCTCTCCGCACCCTCACAACTAGGTACCATGCTGTGTTTTCTGTCACGTTTGCCCACAGAATTCCTTTCCATGGTTGATCTAAGCTAAACGGTTTCGTTTGCTTCACCAGGTCCCGAGGTCATCGCAACTCCTCCAGCAAGTCCCTCCATAACTCAGGTGAGCGTCACTTCTAATTCCCTTCTGTATATCATTGACATTGTGTCCCCTTGGCGATAATACATATTTCATTGTTTTTGTTTGTGCATGTGGTCAGCATCTGGAGGTACCGTCTACCCAAGAACAAGAGGATACGATTAATCCGGATCAGGAGGTTTGTGAAACTAATGTTATTCCTTCTGCTCTTCACACTTGAATCTTCCTTCTTCAGTGTTTTATGGATAAAACCATTAGCAAACATGTGTGAAGTCTACATATCATTCTTTTTCTTTTTATTGTAACATACAATGTTAGTCAAGTCCCAATTTACTTTATCTGGACTTTGTTCAAAAATGACTGCTTTAGACTGCAATAGAAAGAAAATTGACGTTTTACTGCATTTACTCACAAAATCTGCATTATGTTGATTTGAAATGTATTGCACAAAAAATACTTTTTGTACACATTAACACTATTAAAGGTCCCGTTCTTCGTGATCCCATTGTTCAAACTTTAGTTAGTGTGTAATGTTGCTGTTAGAGCATAAATAATGCCTGTAAAATTATAAAGCTCAAAGTTCAATGCCAAGCGAGATATTTTATTTAACAGAAGTTCCCTTTCAAAGCCTACAGCGAACGGCCGGCTTGGACTACATCCTGGTACTTCCTTCATTAATTACGTCAGTAGAACAGTAGAACAGACTAACCTCCGCCCACAAGAATACGCGAAAAAAGAGGGCGTGGTCTTGTTGCTGTCCCACGTGGAGAAGAGGAAGTGTCGCGTGGAGAAAAGGAATTGTTGCGTTTGACTGTGTTTGTCGCCATGTCGTCGAGACGCTGTTATTTTCATCCCGGAGTCAAATCACCTTTGTTTGGCTTTCCCAGGGACGCTGTAGAGATCATTGAGCGCATACATCTCCCGTTAAGAGGCGTGACCTTTTCCAACACAGGAACCGTGCCACGTTCGCTAAGCTGCGGTCAAATCACAACGCGGGAACCGCTGGCACAATCAGAACTCGTTACGTATTTCTGAAGGAGGAACTTCATAGAACAAGGAACTCATCAGCCGTTTATAGGACAGTTAAAACAGCGGTATACAGATAAGTCAATTGTGTGAAAAATACTGTGTTTTTTTACACGCGAAACATGAACACATGTTATATTGCACACTGTTAACACAATCAAAGCTTCAAAAAAACACGAAGAACGGGACCTTTAAGTGTGAACTGGTTGTAATTGTAACAGCCCTGCTGAAAAATCCAGCATTGCTTGTTACGACCATAAGGTAGTTTTGCACGCTGGGACCAGCTTGGGATGCTGCTGGTTTACTGGATCCCAGCATGGGATGCTGGTGTGCTGGGTTACCCAGCATAAGGTAGTTTTGCAGGCTGAGACTAGCTTAGGATGCTGGTGTGCTGCTGGACCAGCATATGTTGTCTTTTGAGTGCTGGTATGATCCCAGCAAGACCACAACAAAACTTGCGTTTGTGTTACATATCACTTTACTTAATGTGTGTTTGTAGTTAAAGACCAAGACAATTTTCCAAATGAATTAATGATAGATTATTCAATAAAGAAAAACGCATATTGCTGGTTACATGTTTACACAGTAAAATCCCCAGTATGAAACAAACACTGCTCAGTTTTCATACGGCTCCAATCTATAGAGGGCAAAAGTAACAATGAAGCAGTGTTGCAGTAGATTCACTCTACACCTGATGATTGAGCATTAGTGATGACACCTGCAGTTAACAAGCAGAATCACTGAAGAGAAATAACAAGAACAGACAAAAAGAGCAGAAACACAACAAGACTTACAGCCACACAGACTTGCAAATAAAATCAATATTTCAGCATTACCATATTATTTCTTTAATATGTCATATGATACATGTACAAAGGTTGTTGAAGCCCTTTAGTTGGGCACTTGGCCATTGACTTTGGTTGAATTGGTTGAATTCAGCAATTGTTGAAACTTCATGTTATCACTATTTTCAACAATATTTCATGCTCCTGACTGCACTGACACACCTTTTACTCTGTGCACTTTTTGGAATCAGCGACTGACAGCTGGATTTTGAAATGGGCCTATGTGACTTCCCAAAAAAGTCTTTAAAACAGCAACTTTCAGTTTTGAACATTCATTATCGAATTGTTATATAAACTGTCCCATTGAAAGAGCTCTTCTCATAATCCCCGTTAACAAACTGCTTATGATTATGCTTTTATTAGGCATTTTCTTGGTTTTCTCTACATGTTTTTGTTACGCAATGTACACAGGCTCTTTTTGCTGATTTTAACTGGTTTGTGCATTGATCTTTTGAAACAAGAGACCATTGATGCTTTGAAATGTTTTACCAGTTTACCAGTGATTTTGATTAAAGGGATAGTTCACCCAAAAATGAAAATTAGCCCATGATTTACTCAACCTCAAGTCATCCTAGGTGTATACAGAGGTGGGTAGAGTAGCCAAAATCTGTACTCAAGTAAAAGTACAAGTACTTACGGAAATATTTACTCAAGTAAAAGTAACAATCGTAATATTTACTTGAGTAAGAGTAAAAAAGTATCCGATGAGAAAACTACTCAAGTAGTTAGGTACAAGTTACTTTCGATCTGATTGATAAGAAGCGAAAACCCTGAATTTCAGGCTACTTGGAGAGCTTTCACACACCTCTCGGTAACACTTTACAATAAGGTTGTATTAGTTAACATTAGTTAACGTATTAGTTAACATGAACTAACCATGAACAACACCTCTGTTCAGCATTAGTTAATCTTTGTTAATGTTAGTTCATAAAAATCCAGCTGTTCATGGTTTATTCATGTTAGTTCACATTGCATTAACTAATGTTAACAATATTTGAATAATGCATTAGTAAATGTTGAAATTAACAAAGATAAATACATGCTTTATAAGTGCAGTTAATTATTAGTTCATGTTAACTAATGTAAGCTAATGAACCTTTATTGTTGAACCTTTTTTATATATATATGTGTGTATGTGTGTGTGTGTGTGTGTGTGTGTGTGTGTGTGTGTGTGTGTGTGTGTGTGTGTGTGTGTGTGTGTGTGTGTGTGTGTGTGTGTGTGTGTGTGTGTGTGTGTGTGTGTGTGTGTGTGTGTGTGTGTGTGTGTGTGTGTGTGTGTGTGTGTGATTAATGGTTAAACAGTGTAAAGTAATGGTGTGCTGGGTTAACCAGAGCTCTTCTTAAAACATACTTTGTTCTTATATTTTTATAAGTATATAGGCTATTGTTACAGTTTACGTGCAGGTAATGAGCTCACAGAGACGAGGGTAGCCAGGAGAACAGGAAACAGGAACTTTAATAACGAACTCAGGAACACAATGGACACGTACAACATAAACGAGAACCGACAAACACTGAGGGCTAACGAGGTGATTAACAGGACACAGGTGATATAAATAACTAATTATACAGACTGGGGAGAAACTAGGTCCCAGGGACTGAACTGAAAACACAATGAACATGGCAGACAGGGCATACATGTAACATCGCCCCCTCCCGGAAAGGCGCGTCCTCGCGCCGTAAACAGGAACAACTGAGGAGGGATGGAGGGAGAGGGCTTTGGAGACGGGCGTGGAACAAAACAGGCAAAACAGAGTCCAAAGGAACAAAAAACAGTCCAAAATAACGAACAAGTCCATGGGGGCATGGAAGGAGGGAGAAGCCAGCGGGGAGCCTGGAGCAGGAGAAGCCAGGTGGTGTGCCAGAAACCAGCCAGGACGAGGCCCCAGGGCGGAGTCGATGGTGGGAGGAGCCATGGAGGAGACGACTGGGAGGTAGACGACACCCTGGGGACGACCAACGGAGAAGGATCCAAGGATGAAGCCGACGCGCCGATGAGCCCCCGCGAAGCTGATGGCCCTGGAGACCGAGGTGGCACCGCAGCGACGAGCACCCGAGGTGGAACCGGGAAACCAGAGGACAGTGGCTGAACTGGAGGGACCGAGGACAAAGGCGGAGCTGAAGGGAAGGCGGAGCCAGACGAAGCCGCAGGTGAAGGTAGGTCGACGACTGACCAAGGCGGAGCCGGAGAGACGAGGGAGCCCGGAGAAGCCGTATGGCCGATGGTGTCCGGTGGAGCCGAGGGAGGGAGGAGCCAGGGAGGCGCTGAAGTGTCGACGGGCCGAGGCAGAGCAGGGGGCACAGAGGCTGGAGGCGGAGACAGGGGAACCTCAGTGCCGGACAGAGCTGGTGGCCTGAAGACACTCGGCGTGTCCACACAGCATGTGGGTGGAGTAGAGGGGCAGAAGGGCAGCAGCGAAGGGAGCACTGAGGAATAGACTGACTGAGGAGGTGGGAGAGGGAGGCTGGGTGGGTCTTCAGAGGCAGGAGACACTGGAGAGTCAGGAGACACTGGAGAAACAGGGGTCTTTGGGAAAACAGGAGTCACAGGGAAAACGTCACCAAAAAAGTCTATCAGGTCTACCTCAAACACATTCCTCAGCTCTTCAATGTAGCTGCCAGTAGCTTCCTGCAACTCATCCACTGCGGCGGGTTTGCCCCGCCCCCGAACTCCACAATAACTCCCTCCGCGATGTACGGCGTTGCCGGCTCACGCCCCTGGTTAGACCTTGTTGGTGGTCCGAGCTCCGCGGCGATGACACACTCCGTCCTTGTCCTCGGTACAGGCTCGTCACTCGCGGGTGGCCGGTGTCCATGGTCTGCGGGGGGCTCGGGCAACTTCTCCGTTGCATCACTCGCTGGTGGTGGTTGGCTGGTCTCTGGCAGTGGGGGAGCGGGACTGGTACTGCTGTCCTCCTCAGCGGGGTCGATGGTGAGTGGCGAGTTGTTGGCTACCAGTACCCACTCCACGAATGCGGCAAAATCCTCCTTGGGACCGCCCGCTGGAACGCAAGCCTTCGACCGCTCGCTCAGGCCGGCATAGTAAAAAACACAGAGCGAACGGTCTGGAAAATGCGTCTGCCACGCGAGGTCCAAGAAGTCCCGTGTATGCGCTTCCAGCGGACGGTCTCCCTGCTCCAGGCAGATCAGACGAACAGTGGGAAGGGCCATGGGAAACGGGAAAAACTCAAAGAAAAGAGGAAAACGCCACAAACAAAAAACGGTTTCGGTCGGTTCTTCTGTTACAGTTTACGTGCAGGTAATGAGCTCACAGAGACGAGGGTAGCCAGGAGAACAGGAAACAATAACAAACTCAGGAACACAACGGACACGTACAACATAAACGAGAACCGACAAACACTGAGGGCAAACAGGGCTAACGAGGTGATTAACAGGACACAGGTGATATAAATAACTAATTATACAGACTGGGGAGAAACTAGGTCACAGGGACTGAACTGAAAACACAATGAACATGGCAGACAGGGCATACATGTAATAGCTATTCTTTAGGTAGGAATAAAATACAATACCGTTTTTATTTGTATGTATTTTCTACACTTCAGACAGGTGTTTGTCCAGATTTGTGTATAAATGCAAGACGTCACATTAGGCTATTCAATTTGTTTCGTTTTGTGAAGAAAAGGATATGTAAAGTGAAGATGTCAACATTTGTTCGTGGACGTGTGTTGTTTGGAGGATTCAAACGATTTGTCATTGCTTGCACAAGAGCGCATATGAGGAAAACACTCGGACAGTGTGTGAAATAGTACTATAATAAGGGAAAATTTCCCATAGTTACCAAATGACCATTAATAGTGTTCAAATGTAGGCATCATTGTGACACTTATCGCTACATGTTCTTTTCATGGTGGAATTCTTGTATGCTGAGATGTCAGTTCGTTTTGGTGCACACAGCATGCAACGCATTATGAAACTATTCTTTTTGACATCTTGGAGTGAAAACATAGACTGAACTTGAGGCCATGGGTGATCTGCCTCCCGTAGCTCACACACATCTTCGGCCATCATCTTCCGATTATAAGCGGGTGATGCGTAGCCACCTCTCGCGAAGCAGCCTCTCCAACGTTTCGCGAGACTTGCGAAAGTCATATTAACTTATTTTAAAATATATAATATAATTATTACCATTTGACAGTAGCGGAGGAACGCCATTGAATGTAACTAAGTAAAAGTACAGTTTTTTCACAAGAAATTTACTTGAGTAAGAGTAAAAGTACCCATCTTTAAATATACTCTAAAAGTACAAGTTTAACCAAAAAATGTGCTCAAGTAAATGTAACAAAGTAAATGTAATTTGTTACTACCCACCGCTGAGTTATATTAAAAAGTCCTGGCTCTTCCAAGCTTTATAATGGCAGTAATTGTTGTTCTGTTTTTGAAGTCCATAAAACTGCATCTGTCCATCAAATAATGTGCTCCACACGGCACTGGGGGGGTTAATAAAGGCCTTCTGAAGCAAATAGATCTATGTTCCAAGCAAGTAAAGCTTGGAAGAGCCAGGACTTTTTTTAATACAACTCCGATTTTATTCGTCTGAAAGAAGAATGTCATATTCACTTGAGGGTGAGTAAATTTTCATTTTTGGGTGAACTAACACTTTAATAATGTAATCATAGCTAAAATAATTTCAGTTTTACTGTCAGCAGAGGGAGCAAAATATTAGATAAAGTTATAATCATGTAATTCAATAAATCATATGTTTTGGCAAAAACAACAGTGCTTGCCCTAAACAGTGCTTGCATACAGACAGCTGGCTGTCACACATCTGTTCTGTGTCTTGCACGATTGGGACTTTTATGTTGAAGGTAATTTGTCACTAGGTTCTGTGTTCTCTTCTGTGTCCTGTTCCTGTGGAGTTTTGTAGTGCTTTGTAGTTTTTCTTGTTGATTAGTTTTCCCAGGTGTTCCCATTCACCACTCCCTGTGTTATCTTGTTAGCCTTGTACCCTTGTGTGTGTATATATACCCCTGTGATTCAGTTGTTCTCTGTCGGTCGTTGTTTAATGTTGCTGTTATGCAGGTATTCGCTGTTCTCTGTTCCCGTGTTTTCTTTGTGTTTGCTCAGTGTTATTTAGTTCTGTTTTTTGATTGTTTATTTGATTAAATTCTCCCCTGCATTTGGATCCTGTATATCTGCCTGCCTTCTGTTTATTCCCCGTCCGTGACAGAACGACCGACCCAAGAATGGATCCAGCGGGGAGAATAACACATCTCTGTCAAGGAGAGCAAAGCACTGAGGACTATGTGCTGAGATTTATCAGGCTGGCACGACTGACTAAGATGAGTGAGTCATGCCTGATGATCTTTTTTCGTGGGGGACTTTCTGAGCCACTCCGGTCACGCATGCCGCTATGGGATCCTGACTGGACACTGGAGTGCTACGCGGCTTGTGCTCTTAAGCTGAGTGGCTCAGCATTGGTGGCGGGGGTCACCAGGTCAGAGATGCCGGTGGCTATGGTCTCCATGGAAAAGGAGTTTAGGGCAACCCAGAGATACGGGAGACTGGCTTCCAGGCTGGAGGACACGGCATTTTGCTCTGTCCGAGTTGCTGACATCCTGGCGGTGATGATTTCAGCCGGGATGGCTGCCACGTCTGAGCCGTCTACCCGTACCCAGAGCCCAGAGAGGGTTCCGTCTCCTGCACAGAGCCCAGAGAGGGTTCCGGCCACTGCACAGAGCCCAGAGAGGGTTCCGGCCCCTGCACAGAGCCCAGAGAGGGTCCTGGCCCCTGCACAGAGCCCGGAGAGTGTTCCGGCCCCTGCACGGAGCCCGGAGAGTGTTCCGGCCCCTGCACAGGGCCCGGAGAGTGTTCCGGCCCCTGCACAGAGCCCGGAGAGTGTTCCGGCCCCTGCACAGAGCCCGGAGAGGGTTCCGGCCCCTGCACAGAGCCCGGAGAGGGTCCTGGCCCCTGCACAGAGCCCGGAGAGTGTTCCGGCCCCTGCACAGAGCCCGGAGAGTGTTCCGGCCCCTGCACAGAGCCCGGAGAGGGTTCCGGCCCCTGCACAGAGCCCGGAGAGGGTTCCGGCCCCTGCACAGAGCCCGGAGAGGGTTCCGGCCCCTGCACAGAGCCCGGAGAGGGTTCCGGCCCCTGCACAGAGCCCGGAGAGGGTTCCGGCTCCTGCACGGACAGCGCCGCCCAGGCGCCCCGCTCTGACCGCGCCGCCTGAACTCTGCGGGCCGCCCTGGCCGCCTGAACTCTGCGGGCCGCCCTGGCCGCCTGAACTCTGCGGGCCGCCCTGGCCGCCTGAACTTTTTGTTGCCCCCTTCCCTCCCTGGTCTGTCCCTCCCGTCCCGCCCTGGTCTGTCCCTCCCGTCCCGCCCTGGTCTGTCCCTCCCGTCCCGCCCTGGTCTGTCCCTCCCGTCCCACCCTGGTCTGTCCCTCCCGTCCCTCCCTGGTTCCCTGGATGGAGTGTCTGGAAGCCACTCCTTGGAGAGGGGGTAGTGTCACACATCTGTTCTGTGTCTTGCACGATTGGGACTTTTATGTTGAAGGTAATTTGTCACTAGGTTCTGTGTTCTCTTCTGTGTCCTGTTCCTGTGGAGTTTTGTAGTGCTTTGTAGTTTTTCTTGTTGATTAGTTTTCCCAGGTGTTCCCATTCACCACTCCCTGTGTTATCTTGTTAGCCTTGTACCCTTGTGTGTGTATATATACCCCTGTGATTCAGTTGTTCTCTGTCGGTCGTTGTTTAATGTTGCTGTTATGCAGGTATTCGCTGTTCTCTGTTCCCGTGTTTTCTTTGTGTTTGCTCAGTGTTATTTAGTTCTGTTTTTTGATTGTTTATTTGATTAAATTCTCCCCTGCATTTGGATCCTGTATATCTGCCTGCCTTCTGTTTATTCCCCGTCCGTGACACTGGCCTACTCATACTTCTTTCAGCAGGGAAGTATGGGGAAGAAGGAAGTGGGAACAAGCTAATCTTTAACATGAATTTGAATGACAGGATAAAATAAAATAAAATAATAAAATCCAAAACTGAAAGTAAAACGTCCTGCAGCCACTTTTTCAGCTGACTGCCGCCAATGAACACAAAAGAAACAGCAACATAAATGCCACACATCTGTGGCATGCACTTCATGCTCTTGTTTTTCATTAAAATCACTCTTTTGTATTTGTTCTTCCTCAGACCTTCACGAGGCTAGTAGAGTGGATGCCTAGTGACAAGAGAAAAGTGTCCTCTGGAACTTTAACCCCACGTTATGCCACCGCTGTACCAGCCAGAGATCCCGCTGCGGTTCAGAAGGAGATGCCAGACCGTCATGGAGCAGTGGACAAGGGGAAGAACTCTGAACACACAGCCCAGAAAAAAGAGGAGACTCCTGGCCGTGGTGTCAGTCAACCTCTAGCCACAGGGGTTGCCAAACCCGTACCCCGGCCACCCACACAGCAAGCCCCGTGCACGGCCGAGATCAAAACAATAGGAGCCTTCCCACCTCTGATGAGAGCCGTCTCCTGGGACACGGTGGGCTCCATGAACATAAGGAATACTGCTCCCAAAGGAGAGGAGAGTCTGTCCTTCCCTGACAATTCAAGGGAGTCTCTGTTTACGTCTTCCGGGTACAAGGACTTCCCTGTGCCACCTGGGACTGTTCAAAAACTGTCCAAATTGCGTGAGGTAATCCTTTGTTGTCTTTGGCCAACCTGTTAACCATGCTGTTTCAATAGTTTAATGTTCCTTTTATGGCTTTCTCTGAGATTTTAGGCCAGTTGGCAGAGTAAAGGGAATGTCCCTTATTTAGCGAAATCACTATTTAAAACTTGGTTTATCGTTTTCATTCCTCTTTTAGGAGCACAAACTGGTGCGTAACCAGAGCATCTACAGTACAAAGCTTCCTGACCTGAGTGAAACAGCCGAGCAGGAACGAGGTGCGATCATCTTGAGTCAGTCTGTGCATTAGCTTATTGCAGCTTCTTTTTAGGGGCCAAGCACAGAAGGTGCGTAGACACCTATTGTAATCATTAGTGTTCCTATGATGACTCCGATCCTTCGAATATTCCGATCTAATATGACTTCTGACCTGTAATGTTGCCAGAATCATAATCATACGCTGTTTGTTCGTTGGCCAGAAGAGAACTGGCACCCCGACTGAGCCTGGTTTCTCCCAAGGTTTTTTTCCTCCATTATGTCACCTTATGGAGTTTTGGTTCCTTTCCACCATCGCCTCTGTCGCCTTTGGCTTGCTCAGTTGGGGATCCTAAATATTCAACTATATTTCTGATCAGCTCATTTCAATTATCATAAAGTCATAATTAAGAGATAGAATGTTACGAATGCCGACAAAAGTTATGAAGTTGATTTCTCAAACCTTTCTTGCATAACGTGTGAACGAATGCGACAATGAGCACGGCAAAACGAATGGGAGGCTATATCTCCGCAGCGCTTCAGCGTATTCTGACCATAGACTGTAAAAAAATATGGACGTAGTGTCCGTGACGTCACCCATAGGATTCTGAAGAGCCGTTTTGAAGCGCAAAGTAGGGACGAGCTGGCCGTTGCCATCTTGTCAACGCGTCATCGCGCGTGTCACACCCGGATAATAGAACATGGCCAAAGAGGCGGGACGTGGGTGGAGCTGAGGTGACGCAATGACTAACAGACAGCAGATAAATGGCTATCCACCTGTCACTCAAAGTGGCCACGCCTTTAATTATTCAGAACTTTAAAGCTTTATATAATGTAAACGAATGTGTGATTAAAAAAAATTCACCCCCCTCACAGTTGTCATGAAGGGCAGAATTAGGCGTATAGACCAAAACCACAATTTGTACCAGGCTGTAAAGTTGGGCTTTTTAACATGGGGCTCAATGAGATTCTGCTCCCTTCTGGAGCCTGTCCCTAGCGGCCAGTCGAGGAATTGCAGTTTAAGTCACTTCCGTATTGGCTTCAAGAGAAACTGCGGGAGGTTGCCGCTTGATTCTGACCTAACTTGGTGAGTGTTATGACCATATATATCCATAATAAAGGCTAGATGGCTTACAGCGGAGTCTCTAACGTCATCACCGGCGGCCATCTTGTCACATACAGGGCTCTGTGGTACCTGATGTAAGGCGAGTGATCTGCATGAACACAAATACTCTTATCTCACTGAAATCTTGACGGATTTACAAATGGTTTGGTTTCTTACAAACGTTATTAACATGGCTATAATTATGGACGCTTGAACAAATTATGAATAATTTTTCATAAGTATGCAGTGTCATAACTACATCTCTGATGTTTATAACAAACCAAACAGTTTGACAATCGGTAGAAAATTGAGCAAGTTATGGTTATTTAAACCATAGTGCAAGCACCCATGAAAATAATGTTACGAGTGAGCGAGCTGCCTGTGACAAGATGGCCGCCAGGTGCGGACGTCGACCTCCATTGGCCAGCAGTGCGGACGAGACATCTAGCCTTTATTATGGATATCTATGGTTATGACAACCATGACCTGAGGGTACTTTCACAGTTTTGCCGCAGTGCCACCTAGTGGTCAGGAGATATGGAAAAATGTACTTATAACTTCTGAACGGTTTGGCCAAAAATAACAAAACTGGTCTCTTTAGATTTGGTGCAGCATGCCAAGTCGAACGATACCCATTTTTCCCATATCAGCCATTTTGAATTTTTTCATAAAATGCTGTATTTTAGAACGCATTGGCATATCGTTATGTGTCTTCGGCACCATGCCCCAAAGGTACTCGAAAAGTTTCAGGCCAGAAAGTTCAATAAAAATGTTATAATGACATTTCCAAAAATGCAAATAACTTTTGATTAAATTAGCCTATTGTTATGAAACTGGTCTTAATAGATTCCTTTGGTCATGGTGAGAACATAGATACAAATTTTGTCATAGTCGGCAAAACGTCCTGTCCGCCATTTTGGTTTTCATGTATCAATTTATTCATTTCACTTTTTCAAGCTCCTCCTAGACTGTTGGTCTGATTTTCACCAAAATTGAATCGTATCATCTTCAGACCATGCCGGCAAAAAGTAGCAGATTTTGTGTCGATAGATGAAACCTTTTTGTATACCGCATCAAAAAATGTGATGGCATGATGCCAAAACGACTCTGAGGCTGTATCTCTGCAATGCCTTCACACATACGCCAAACTGTGTCATTTTCACCTTATTCTGACTACACCACATCAATTTGGTCACAGCGCCACCTATTGGTCGAAAGTGATAATCCATTTAATCATATTAATAGTGACTATATTTATGACTTTTCAGCTATTTTGCCTAAAATCATCTTAATGTCTTTAATTGCTCATTGTTGCAGTTGGTCTGATGCTCCCAGCTATGCTGGCATGACTTATCCTGCCTTCTTTATGCTTGGCCCCTTAGTGGCTGGTTGCAGCTATAGTTGTATATATTGTTGGTTTAAAGGGATAGTTCACCCAAAAATGAAAATACTGTTCATGCCTTCATGTAATTCCAGATCTGTATGACTTTCTTTCTTCTTTGCAATACACAATATAAGATATTTTGAAGAATGTTGGGGGTCCAGACAACATTTCATTGTATGGACAAATAAAACCCAACTTTTTTTCAAAATATCTACTTTTGTGTTCCACAAAAGAAAGTCAGTTATACATATTTGGAAAGACATAAGGGTTAGTAAATCATGCATAAACATTTTTCCTGTTTTTACAAACAGAGGGACTATTCAACATTATTTTCTATGCTGTTTCACAAATGCTGTCAGTAGAGCTTAAAGGGATAGTTCACCCATAAATGAAAATCCTGTCATCATTTACTCACCCTCATGTTCTGTATCGCGGAAATCATAGGGCCCTATAGTTTCTATGCAACGGTTGCCGTCCTGCCCGGGCTAAAATATTCATAATATAAACACTTAATATAGGTGTACCATAGTGATTCAGGATTGTTACAAAAACACGGTTTGGAAGATAGATTCATTATGTACTCGCTAATTATATTGATTTTGTAAATTTAGAACATAAAAAGTAACGTAGTGTACCTTTTAAATATGCTGTGTTAAAGCTGCAGTCCGTAACTTTTTACGCTCTAGCGGTTAATAAACAGAACTGCATGCGTCTTGCGGAAGAACATTGCAGCCGGAGCTACTTCTCTCTGTTTATATCTATGGCGAGTCACGCAGGGACTGTGCTCCTCCGCAGCAGTTCCTACCAGACCGGTCTGAAATAGTCCCAATATAAACACTTATTATAAGTGTACCATAATGATTCAGGGTAAGACAAAAGCACGGTTTGGAAAATGGATTCATGTTGTACATTCTCATTATATAATTTTTGTAAATCTTGAACACAAAAAAAGTTACGGACAGCAGCTTTAAATCTTAGTAATTGGTTCATCTCCCAGGTCCACCCTCTCCACTCACGAACTCTCCCAGTGAAGAGGAGGCCAAAGAGAAACCTGACGCCATGCCCAACATTTCAGATGTCATGCTACGCAAGCTCAAACTGCACAGAGGTTTACCTGGCTGGTACGCTCATAAATCCATCAGTTGAACATAGAAATATCAATTACCTACTAATAATACCCCCCAAAAAAACCTTACAACCATAACATTTTCTCTCTTTTCTTCTGTTCCCCTCTTTTTTTGTTGCAGCGCACCCCCGCTCTCAGAGAAGGAAGTTGAGGTGTGTATATTCTTGAGTTTCATTTGTATACAGTATAATTGTTTTTAGATTTATTTTTACTTTAAAAATGTCTTTATGACAAGGAGATTATTCGGTAACACTTTAGAATAATGGTCATTAATTAACATTAGTGAATGTATTAACTAACATGAACTAACCATGAGCAGTACATTTGCTACTGTATTTGTTCATCTTTATTAACATTAGTTAATATAAATACAGCTGTTCATGGTTTGTTCATGTTAGTTCACACTGCATTAACTAATGTTAACAAGATTTTAATAATACATTAGTAAATATTGAAATTCACATTAACAAAGATTAATAAACACTTTATAAGTGTAGTTCATTATTAGTTAATGTTAACTAATGTAGTTAATGTTAACTAATGACCATTATTCTAAAGTGTTACCGATTATTCAACTATTTGTACTCGTATTTGACCCTTTTGACTTTATTTGTATATAATAAATGTAAATACAGTCCAGGGGTGCAGGAGTCATTATGTTGTCATAACTGCATGCACTAGTTCATTGGGTTGTCCACAATGAGGCTGTTTTGATTTGTAAGTGAAGGCCATGGCTGAGCCTGGCTTAGGACATGGCAATTTGATGGGTTTTAGTGAGTTCCTGTCCCCTGTGAGGAAACTAACATGCCTTTGTGAATACAATCTGCTCCCAGGATGACGCTAGTGAGGGTCAAGGGCTGGACATACTTTCCTCTCTAATATTCAGACAATACTGCCAGTACTGCTGCCGCACTCTTTGATCCTGACAGTTCCCATGATATTGCTGCTTTCCTTAGTCCTGCTCCAGTTCTCAAAAGCACAAACTCATGTAAAGTCAAATTGTTCATCTGTCATGTGTATTAAACCCTATCAAATGTACACTACAATTCAAAAAATTGGGGTCTTTACAGTATTTTTTTAATACTACTTTTCAGCATGGACATTAAATTGATCAAAAGTTTCCACAAAAATATTAAATTGAGCAGAAATGTTTCTTGAGCAGCAAATAAGCATATTAGAATGATTTCTGAGGGATCATGTGACACTGAAGACTGGCTTTGTCATCACAGGAATAAATTACATTTTAATATATATTCCAATAGAAAAGAGTTTGTTTACATTGTAATCATATTTCACAATATTACTGTATTTTAAGTAAATGAGACTTTTTTTTTTCAAAAACATAAATAAAAAAAAAACAGTACTGTATTTTTCACAATAACGTTAGTCATATTTCATTATATAATCTGTAAAAGTTATAGGTCATTCACAGGTCATGGTTTGTACCTGAATAGTGTTTATTATTATTAACCCCAATTTTTAAAAACACCACATTATTACACGTTTATTAGCATATATTATCGAAAATATTAACATTTAAAGAAAAGTTACAGACAGTGGAAACATGTTGTTTAAATATAATTTCAATGTAATTTTTTGTATTATTTAAAATGCTCACCAAATGAGGGCATGAGAATTTTCAGATTAAAAACTTCAGATTACAAACGAAACGGTCAAATGAATCAATTAATGTGACTAAACTCAATATGCAGTAAAATATATGACACATAGCACTTCCTGAGAATGACACTTATGTAAAGTATCTGTTTTTCTGCATGATTTCTGCATTTATCTTTTCCACGGTGCCATTGGCTCATTGACGTGAAAGCTGATGGATCAGTTGATGCAAGTGTTTTCACTGTGAATTGATGCATTTTGAATTGAAGTCTCTTAATGGCCATGTTTACTGTCTTCTCCCTGCAGAACGCCTTTGTGCAGCTGTCCCTGGCATTCCGCAATGACAATTACACGCTGGAGTCGCGGCTGAAACAGGCGGAAAGGGAGCGCTTGCTGACTGAGGAAAACACAGAGAAGGAACTGGAAGAGTTTAAAGGCAGTCTCAAGGTCAGACCTGAATGCAAACAGCCCACATACACTCACCTAAAGGATTATTAGGAACACCTGTTCAATTTCTCATTAATGCAATTATCTAATCAACCAATCACATGGCAGTTGCTTCAATGCATTTAGGGGTGTGGTCCTGGTCAAGAAAATCTCCTGAACTCCAAACTGAATGTCAGAATGGGAAAGAAAGATGATTTAAGCAATTTTGAGCGTGGCATGGTTGTTGGTGCCAGACGGGCCGGTCTGAGTATTTCACAATCCGCTCAGTTACTGGGATTTTCACGCACAACCATTTCTAGGGTTTACAAAGAATGGTGTGAAAAGGGAAAAACATCCAGTATGCGGCAGTCCTGTGGGCGAAAATGCCTTGTTGATGCTAGAGGTCAGAGGAGAATGGGCCGACTGATTCAAGCTGATAGAAGAGCAACTTTGACTGAAATAACCACTCGTTACAACCAAGGTATGCAGCAAAGCATTTGTGAAGCCACAACACGCACAACCTTGAGGCGGATGGGCTACAACAGCAGAAGACCCCACCGGGTACCACTCATCTCCTCTACAAATAGGAAAAAATGTTGCCTGGTCTGATGAGTCTCGATTTCTGTTGAGACATTCAGATGGTAGAGTCAGAATTTGGCGTAAACAGAATGAGAACATGGATCCATCATGCCTTGTTACCACTGTGCAGGCAGGTGGTAGTGGTGTAATGGTGTGGGGGATGTTTTCTTGGCACACTTTAGGCCCCTTAGTGCCAATTGGGCATCATTTAAATGCCACGGCCTACCTAAGCATTGTTTCTGACCATGTCCATCCCTTTAGGACCACCATGTACCCATCCTCTGATGGCTACTTCCAGCAGGATAATGCACCATGTCACAAAGCTTGAATCATTTCAAATTGGTTTCTTGAACATGACAATGAGTTCACTGTACTAAAATGGCCCCCACAGTCACCAGATCTCAACCCAATAGAGCATCTTTGGGATGTGTTGGAACGGGAGCTTCATGTCCTGGATGTGCATCCCACAAATCTCCATCAACTGCAAGATGCTATCATATCAATATGGGCCAACATTTCTAAAGAATGTTTTCAGCACCTTGTTGAATCAATGCCACGTAGATTTAAGGCAGTTCTGAAGGCGAAAGGGGGTCAAACACAGTATTAGTATGGTGTTCCTAATAATCCTTTAGGGTATTATTAATCCTTTAACACACATGTTGGGAATAAAGTGCATATAGCTTGATTATTTTTTTTTGCCTGCTGCCCATTCCAGAGCACCGTGTCACTGTGGCAGAATGTTGAGCAGCGTGATTTTTACCAGCAACTCTTAGAAACGATCGCCGTATTACATCGCCTGACAAACCGCCTCTCCAGCAGAGCTGAAATGGTGGGAGCCGTGCGGCAGGTGAGAAGCTCATCATTGCAGCGTCTTAACTTCCTGTGAACTTCTAAAGCTGTGGTCACATAGTGTAGCGATGTTTGAAGCACAACTCACACAAGAAGTCACTTTCAAGCCAAGCAGCTTTGTGTTGATCAAAGCGGCGAGTTCACTGAGGAATAGGGTCTTATCTAGTGAAAAGATCGGTCGTTTTCTAAAAAAAATTCTAATTTATAAATTTTAACCACAATTGATCGTCTTGTGCTGGTTTGCACCGAGCAAGGCATTACGTAATGTGCATTGAAAAGGTCACGTCGAACGTGGGCGGAAGTACCGCCCCATTGTTTAAAAGTGTGGAAAATAGGATTGTTCAGATTTTATTGTATGTTGAGTGACATATTTATTATTTAATTTATCATTTTTTTACCTGTTTTGTTAAAAAAGCGTTTGTATTAGTCTTCGAACGTTCGCTTTGTAAACAATAGGGCGGTACTACGTAATGCCTGGCTCGTTGCAGACCAGCACAAGATGTTCAATTGTGGTAAAAAGTATATATTTGAATTTTTTTTAGAAAATGACAGATCGTTTCGCTATTCCCGTAGACCCTATTCCTCAGCTGGGATCGCGCAGTACCATTTCAAAATCAAATCAAAATCACTTTATTGTCACACAGCCATGTACACAAGTGCAACAGCAGGTGAAATTCTTGGTGCAGTTCCGAGCAACATAGTAGTCACGACATGACATGTACAACATTTAAAGCAGCATCAGATTACACATCTGATGCGCCCACAATTACTCACAGCACAGTAAACTCTACAATAAACAATAAATAATTTACACAATGTGAGTGTAGTTCTCACAGCTTTAACCAATATACACATACTTACAATATACATATACTTTAAACAATATACACTAAACATACATTAAACAGTATACATTAATCTATAGTAATAATAATATACAATGTACAGTATACATTATTATTCACAGTAGAGATCCAATGTAAAATAGGTGCTATATGATAAATAATAAATGATAAATAAATGTGTATAATGTGTGTGTATCTACAGTGGGTTGTGCTGAGTGATATTCTGTCAGTGTGTGTTATGATCCTGATGGATCAGGAGTTGAGGAGTCTAATTGCTTGTGGTAAGAAGCTGTTCTGGAGTCGGCTGGTGCGTGTTCTAATGCTGCGGTACCGTCTGCCTGATGGCAGCAGTGAGAGCAGCCCATGGTTCGGGTGGCTAGAGTCTCTGATGATCCTCTGAGCTCTCTTCACACACCGCCTGGCGTAAATGTCCTGGAGGGAGGGAAGCTCACCTCCGATGATGCAGCTGGCCGTGCGCACTACCCTTTGCAGGGCTTTGCGGCTGCGGGCGGTACTGTTGCCGTACCAGGTGGTGATGCAGCCAGTCAGCAGGCTCTCTATAGTGCTGGTGTAGAAGCGTGTGAGGATGTGGCGGCTCATTCCAAACCTCCTCAGCCGTCGCAGGAAGAAAAGGCGCTGATGAGCCTTCTTCACAACGGCCTCGGAGTGGACGGACCATGAGAGTTCCTCTGTGATGTGGACACCGAGGAACTTGAAGCTGCTGACTCTCTCCACCGGTGCTCCATCGATGGTGATGGGGCGGTGTTCTCTCTCGTTCCTCCTGAAGTCGACCACCAGCTCCTTGGTCTTGCTGACGTTGAGGGAGAGGTTGTGCTCCTGACACCACCGTGTCAGAGTGTGCACCTCCTCTCTGTAGGCCGTTTCATCATTGTCAGTGATGAGACCTACCACCGTCATATCGTCAGCAAACTTGATGATGGTGTTGGAGCTGTGGGTTGCCACACAGTCATGTGTGTACAGGGAGTACAGGAGTGGGCTGAGAACACAGCCCTGAGGGGCTCCAGTGTTGAGAGTCAGTGGTGAGATGTTACTGCCCATTCTGACCACCTGGCGTCTGTTTGACAGGAAGTCCAGCATCCAGCTGCATAACAAGCTGTTTAAGCCTAGAGCCCGGAGTTTAATGTCAAGTATGGAGGGCACAATGGTGTTGAATGCTGAGCTGTAGTCTACAAACAGCATTCTCACATACGTGTTCCTCTTTTCCAGGTGGGAGAAAGCAGTGTGAATTGTTGATGAAATGGCATCATCAGTGGAGCGGTTTGTGCGGTATGCAAACTGCAGTGGGTCCAGTGAGGGGGGGAGAACAGAGCAGATATGGTTTCTGACTAGTCTCTCAAAGCATTTACTGATGATGGGGGTCAGAGCAACAGGACGCCAGTCGTTTAAGCAGAGTGTTTTTGATTGCTTAGGTACAGGAACAATGGTGGACGTTTTGAAGCATGTGGGGACCACAGACAGGGAGAGGGACAGGTTAAAGATGTCTGTAAAAACTCCAGCCAGTTGGTGCGCGCACACTCTGATGACGCGGCCCGGAATGCCGTCTGGACCCCCGGCTTTACGGACGTTCACCCGCCGGAAGGATCGGGTTACATCCGCTACAGATACGGAGAGTGCACTAACCTCTGTATCTTCAGCCGCGAGCTCTCTCTCCGCGAGGGCGGTGTTAGTTCCCTCAAAGCGAGCATAGAAGGTGTTTAGCTCGTCCGGGAGAGAGGCAGCGGTGTTCACGGTGGAGTTTGTGTTCCCTTTGTAGTCCGTGATGGTGTTAATTCCCCTCCACATGCTTCTGGAGTCGGTGGTGTTGAACTGTCCTTCAATCTTGTCCCTGTACTGGCGTTTTGCTGCTCTGATGGTTTTCCGGAGGGCATAACTTGCTTGTTTATGCTCCTCCGCATTACCGGAGTTAAAGCTGAAGGTCCGCGCATTGAGTGCCGCGCGAACATCCCCATTTAGCCACGGCTTCTGGTTTGGGTACAGCCGTATTGTTTTGGTCGGAACAACGTCTTCTACGCACTTCCTGATGAAACACGTTACACTATCAGCGTAGACCTCAATGTCGTCATCAGCGGCCGAACGGAACATCTCCCAGTCCGCGTGATCAAAACAGTCCTGTAGCATAGAGTCCGATTGGTCCGACCAGCACTGGATGGTTCTGAGGGCGGGTGCTTCCTGTTTCAGCCTCTGCCTGTATGCGGGCAAAAGGAGGATGGAAGCGTGATCCGATTTGCCGAATGGTGGGCGCGGGAGTGATTTGTAACCATCCTTGAAGGGAGAGTAACAATGATCCAGAACTCGGTTCCCTCGTGTGTTGAAGCTAACATGTTGGTGGTATTTGGGTGCGATGCGCTTGAAGTTGGCTTTGTTAAAGTCCCCGGTCACAATAAACGCAGCCTCAGGATGCGCGGTTTCCTGCTCACTCACTGTCCTATACAGTTCCTTTAGTGCCCGGTCTGTGTCGGCTTGTGGGGGAATATACACAGCTGTGATGATGACCGCGGTGAATTCCCTCGGTAGCCAGAATGGTCGGCACAGAACCGTGAGAAATTCCAGATCAGGAGAACAGAAAGACTTGATAGAATGTACGTTCCTCTGATCACACCAGGATCGGTTGATCATAAAACATACACCCCCGCCTTTGCTTTTCCCTGAGAGATCTTTTTCTCTGTCCATTCGTTGGCCGAATCTGGAATCTCAGCAGACATCCAAGTTTCTGTGAGGCAGATAATGCAGCAGTCCCTCGTCTCTCGTTGGAAAGAGATCCGTGCTCTCAGCTCGCAGAGTTTATTGTCCAGAGACTGAACATTAGCCAGTAAAATACTGGGAAGCGGGGGTCGGTTTGCGCGGCGTCTTACTCTGATGAGGACGCCGGCTCTCTTCCCCCTTCTCCGGCGGCGTTTCCGTGGTCGGGCCGCCCAAACAAAAGGATCCGCTGCTGTGTTTGTAAGCAGCGGTTCGTCACTGAAGAATTTAAAGTCCGGTTTTCGGTGTGCGATTGCCGAACCAATGTCCAAAAGTGTCTGTCTGTCGTACGTAGTAAGGCAGACAACATCCAAGACAAAAAAAACAAAAACTATAAACAGAACAAACGAAAAACTACAAGCTTGCGACGTTGCGGCCATCCTAGGCGCCATCTTGAAGCACTTCAAAGCCCTTTGAAACTGCATTGATGTGGACGTTCAACATTTTGGTTGCAATTGAAGTCATCAGTTTTCATTTTGAGGTGAACTAATCCTTTAAATCCAAGCAGCTGCACTGACCAACATGAACACGAGAAAAATCTCCTTGGGGAACCTTTTCAACCTTACACGAAACTATCGAATCTACAGATTCTTATTGAAATGACTGGATTTCGCCCACAAGCAACAGTAAATGTGACCTCACCTTAATGCAAAACTCCCTATCACATACTGTAGATTCCTATTAAAATAACAGGATTTTGCCAAACAATGGTAAAATCCAGTTATTTCAATATGCATCCATGTGATCAGGAGAATTCCCTGTTGGAAAAAACAGCATATGCTGGTTAGGTATGTTTTGAAGCATGGCAGCTGGTTTAAGCTGGTCCTGTGCTGGAGCTAGTTGCTCAGGACCAGTTTAGAAACAGCACTTGACAAGCTTAAACCAGCTCATGACCAACTAAGCACCAGCTCAATCCAGCTGCCATGCTTCAAAACATACCGAACCAGCATATGCTGTTTTTTCAACAGGGTTGTGTGAAGGTGTGGTCACATTTATCATTGCTCAATTTCGTGGATAAAATCCAGCCATTACAGTAGGGATCCACACGACTGGGGCTATGTCTTCACTACCGGATACATTTGAAAACGGTGTTTTCGTTTCAAAACGATCTCCGCCCATGCTATAGTTTTCAAGCGTTTTCCAAAAGTTTCTCATCAGGGACTGAAACTTCGGAAAACGCTAAATTCACCTTACTGTGTATGCATGAAACCTCATAAAAGCGCAGTGAGATGATACAGACGGAACAGACGTATGCTATTCTTCAGGCAGGATCTATTTAGCAAAATATCTCAGCATTCACTGATGCGTCCAGGTCGCACTCACTCACCTTTATATGTTTGGTCTAAAACGCAACTGCCCTCATGGTTTGCCACAGGACAGAAATTGCGAGTGCATTTTATGTCATCTTTGCAGGACTGTGATATGAAGAGTGTACAAAGTAACATATTTTAGCAACTTTGCGAAAGTGAATAGCACATAACAGGCAAAATAGCGGTATAAACATGCATATCTATAGTTTCAATATGCATCACATGACTAAATATGCATCATCATTTTCAAATACCTTACTTTTCACAGTCCAAACTGCAACGCAATTAACTACAATTTATCCACTTAAGCGCTTCAAAAAGCTCTGTTTTCGCAGGACAAAAACACTGTCACAGTGTGGACGGAAGGTTGTCTGACAATCACCAGACCAAGTTAAATTTAAGATTGAACATTGGTCTGGGGAGTCTACTCTGTATTTTCTACTGCAAGAGGCAAATGACTCTGTACGCAATTGGATAGTCCTTCAACCAATCAAACCACAAGAGGCGTGATCAACGGGCAATGACCCATCGCTTCTCTTTAACCCACTGGACCCATCGGAAGGAGATGGTGGTCCAGTGGGTTAAACCACTGAACTGATATGCAGAAGGTTGCTGGTTCGATCCCAGTGGTCACCACCAGCTTGCTCCTTGAGCAAGGCACTTTACTCCACGTTGCTCCAGGGGGATTGTCCCTGTAATAAGTGCACTGTAAGTCGCTTTGGATAAAAGCGTCTGCCAAATGCATAAATGTAAATGTTCTCTATCCGTCATCGTGTTAAACCTGCCAATAGCGCGCCAGGTGGATAAGCCAGTCTGTGATTGAGTCCCACAACAGTGTAACAGAAGCAGTAGAAATGAATGTACAGGTTTCCAGCCTGAGTTCCAGCGTGAAATCAAATTGGCAGCAAATTAGGCTGGGTTTACCCAGTCTAGACGGAAGGCCAAAACGGAGAGAAAAAGAGGCATTTTTCAAAATGAAAACGTTAGTCTGTACAAGGCCTGGGAGTTTCGCATGAGGGCCAAAAAGTTCTCCACACAGATTACACTCCTGTTCTAGTTGGTCGCACAATTTCACTGCATTGACTGCTTGGTTTGAAAGTGACTTCTGTGTGAGCCATGCTTCATACATCACTACACTATTGACAATGGACCTTTTTAGAACAAGAGATTTTGCAGAAATTTCCCTTCAGGGTCTCTCTCTGCCCCGCATTTCAAGTGCTTTTCATGAGAAAACTATCCTTTGTCTTGGTGGGGTGGATGGGAATGTTTATTTTCTGGCAGATAAGAGATGTTTGTGATAGATTTAGCTAAGTGTCATGCTTGCCCTTAGGTTAATGTGCAAGCTAAAGTAAACCAAGTTAACAGAGAAGGACTCAGTGGTATGTCTGTTGTTAGTGGTGACACTGTTAGGCGCTGCATGGGTTCACTGCAAGTATCATTACCTTAACTTACCAGGCCTTGCTCTACAGTACATCCCATAACTTAATAGTGACTGATGATACAAATATTTTTAAGGGTGTTGAGATGCCTTAGAATGATCTTATTAACACCCTCGATACTCATCTCATTAATAAATGCATTTAAGTCTACTTCTGCATAGTAGGAGCCAGTGAAGTAACCTGACAGTCATACTGGCCTAAAATGAGAGTGTGACACGGATTAAATATTTGACTAATAATTTACTTAACGTCATTTAAGACATGACCCTGAATTAACATCATTGCTGGTCCAGCAACAACCAGAGACCTAGCAACATTTGCAGTATATCCTTTTTTGGGAGATAACCATTTTATTTTAAGAATATTATCCTTTTTGGAAGCTTGTTTCTGCCATGGGATAAAAATTAACATGGTAATTGTAACTGTTTATCTCACAATTCTGATTTTTTTTATTTATTTTTTTTATTACAATTGCGATTTTATATCTCGCAATTCTGACTTTGGGCCAGATTTATTAACAGCTTGTGCCAGCGCAAACCCTCTTTTAGCACTAAAAAACTACTGTCAGGATTTACTAAATTTCTACTTGCGCTGAAAAGGCATGGACAGGGTTATTTTTGCGGCTGAGCTTATTGCATATGCATTTGTAGGAGTTTCCCTTTCAGACACACAATTTATGAGAGGAGAGTATTTAAATGAATCATGAGAGGTAATTTACCAAGGTTTGCGCTAGTCAATTTACTGGAATTTGCACCATTATTTACCGCCCACAAAAGCATGTCTTAAAGGTGGGGTAAGTGGTATTTCAAAAATGCTTTATAAAAGTGTCTCGGGCCGAGTACCAAAACAAACATATAGCCAATCAGCAGTAAGGGGTGTGTCTACTAATGATGGGGAGAAGAGAGCGCTCAGAAAGAGAGAGACGGCAGATAAAAAGCAAATGTGGAAAATGTCTGTGGAACAAAAGAAGGCTTACGATCAGGCAGGAACTATCAGCTTTCCAGCGCTGGAGAGAACTCAAGGAGCGAAGGCCGAGGTTGCTTTATTTCTTCTCGATAGGCGAGTAACATTGATTTTGTTTTGTTTCACAGAACTAATATATGCTGGCTTTTGCTTGAATATGCTCATGTGTCATGTTTGCTTGCTGGTCCATTTGCGATCGTATTGTCGTTCACTTCAGCGATGATAAAGACCCTTTCATTTCCACGCCGTATAAGCCTGGAACGTCTAAACCTCTTCACTGTCTGTTTCAAGCATCAGCTCCCAAAGTGTGTCCGAAAAGTGAGATAATAAACTCCTAATATATGTTTGTTTCCTTTCGTGATCGATATAACCCTCTAATCATGTCATAATTGTAATATGCTGGTTAGTTGGACTGTCGTGCTCGTGCTATCGAGTTGTTCATGAGAACTGTGTTTGTGTATTTGGGATGTAAGGGATGACTTTTTCACTGAACATTCGAACTGGTTTACCATAGTAACACACATTGCTTTCACTTATTGATGACATCATCCCCTCGGCCGGCTGGCACAGCAGATTCCACCATAGTCGTTGCCTGGGTTACGTATGTGTGGGGCGGAGCTATCAAAATAGGGGCGTGTTTGTTTTGGTGATTTGAAATCAACATCGGTTACCAGAAAGCACTTACCCCACCTTTAAAGCAGACGCTGATTTTGGTAGATTGTGGTAGATTGGTAGGTCATTATGGAAATGATCTGGCTGCGCCTGTATTCTTTAATTTGAGCGTTGTCAGTAGATCACGCACTGAACTTTCCACTCCCATCTGTGCTTTTTTGGAATTCCGCTCTCACATTAATTTGCCCTGTTTAGTAAATCTGGCCCATTATTTCTTGCTATTGCAAGTTTATATCTCGCAATTCTGAGGAAAAAAAGTCAGAATTCTGAAATAGTCACAGTTACCTTTTTAATTTTTTGACAAAAAAAAGCCCAGTGTTTTGCAGATGCACAGTACACAGTGGATTGTGCGTATGATAATGTGTCCTTGGTTTGGCTATGGCAGGAGAAGAGAATGAACAAGGCCACTGAGGTTATGATGCAGTACGTGGAGAATCTGAAGAGGACGTATGAGAAGGACCACGCTGAGCTGATGGAGTTCAAGAAGCTCGCCAACCAAAACTCCAACCGCTGCTATGGGGGTTCAATAGACAATGGAGGTAAAACAGCTTTGAAGCCATCATCCAGGACTTCAAAACCACAGTTGTTTCCCCAAAAAAACATGCCTGTTCATGTTTCATATTTCACTTATGCTTCTCATACAGATGATGGTGTTCCACGTACATCAAGATCCATGTCTCTGCAAATGGGAAAGGTAGGCAGATGTCTGTTCCTAAAGAATTCAGAAAAGTTTTCCAAGTTTCTTTCAACTAAATAGTGGAGCGGCTAAGTGATATAATTGTTCAGTTTATGATACAAGCGTGAAAATTGGCATGAGCAGTCTCCATGGGTCACTTGACAAGAAAATTGTCCGAGCCACTTGAAATTTCAAGATGGCGGCCATTTTTCAAGATGACCGACACCTTAGTGGAGAAGTTAAGTGATATAGTGGTTTATTTGGTGATACAAGCATGAAAATTGGCATGAGCATTGGTCAATAGACTATAAGCCACCCACAGCTACTTGAAATTTCAAGATGGCTGCCATTTTTCTGGATTACTGCCGCCCGCCATGTGGATCTTTAAATGATACATTTTCTCATAGAAATGTATTGGGTTCCTCAAAAGACTCTGTCAAGAGAGGTAGTTTGACTGTGTTTTGTCTGACTCCTCACCCATGACCTGTCCAGTTTGGTAAAGCCTGTCAGGAGTTGCCTCCCACCGGCTCTCAGGGTTCATTGAGGTACACAAGCTCCCCTACCACGATAAGGTAACAGTCACAAGTGAGGTTTTTTTTTTTTCCTAATTGCTCCACTAAGGTGGTGGCCATCTTGAAAAATGGCCGCCATCTTGAAAATTCAAGTAGCTGTGGGTGGCTTATAGTCTATTGACCAATGCTCATGCCAATTTTCATGCTTGTATCACCAAATAAACCACTATATCACTTAACTGCTCCACTAAGGTGTCGGCCATCTTGAAAAATGGCCGCCATCTTGAAATTTCAAGTGGCTCGGACAATTTTCTTGTCAAGTGACCCATGGAGACTGCTCATGCCAATTTTCACGCTTGTATCATAAACTGAACGATTCTGCCAAACATAAGCACTTAGCCGCTCCACTAAAAACAGGAATTGTTTTTTTAATGATCAATAGCTTTTAGTTTACAATTAGATCTGCTTGCTAGTCAGATCAAGGTAGTATTAGGAAGAACATTTTCAGTTGACACAAATCTGGATATGCCTCAAAGTACAAGATGACGCTTATTATAGCTGCACTATGTAAAAAAATTTCAGTAAAATATCCAAAAACCACTAGGACAGTGTTATAGGATATTTGGTTCAGTTGAGTACTTACAATATCCCAAATGTTTCCAACTATTTGTAAATCGTTAGAAAATTGCTATTTTAACCAAGGAACCGGGACGTGTGAGGGAGTCGCCTGTCGATTGCGTCATATCTGCATTACCCTCGGTTTCCGGCTTTACTGTCACTGCAGTGTGTGATAAGTGTCATAGCAGCCACTGAGCGAACACACAGAGTAAAGTCATAACATCATTTTTAAACACTCAGATGTATCTCATATGACAGTGGTTCTCAAACTTTTTATACCAAGTACCACCTTAGAAAATATTTAGCTCTCCAAGTACCACCATAATGACTAACATTAAAATACAGTAGCGTAGTAGGCCTAACTATTCAGCTACATCTCTGCACAGTTCAAAAACGAGGCAGTTTATTCCTAATAGGAATATTTTTAGTTGTCATCCAATTTAACATTGTAAATACACAGTTTGTACATTAACACTGCACTGTGCATACAGGTAAATAAAATAATGATTAAATTAAAATGTGTTGTATCTAAAAATTTTATTAACTTTAATGTACTTAAATGTAAAAAAAAAACTTTACTCAAATAAAGATGAAATTAAAATGTATTGTTTTAACATTCATTTATATTTAAAGTCAAAATTAAATACTTGTTCTGAGTTTGTCACACCACAGAAACATTTTATTAAATGTGTGCCAAATTTAAATTATAAAAAATATATATATATTTTTTTTAAAAGCCAAGCAAAATCTTGAAAAAATATGCAGCATTCTCTGCTCTCAACCACTGTCTGCCCTGAAACCACGCCCACTAGCGGGAACGCAGCAGTAAGCACACAAGACAACTGGGCAGTGGCACGTACTGCAACGATGGCACCAGATGTTGGCGGGACGGGTGGATGAAGTCCTGTGTTGGTCCGGCAGTGGGTTATCAGTGAATCCGTTGTCTCCGATGAACGTTTGTAAAACTATCCGGTGTAAATCGATCACTGCAGAGGCAGGTGTTGGTGGTGGTGGTGTTCAAGGTAGCTGTTCACAAAATTAATCAACCTCTTCTTGATATCAGCGATTTTGTTTTATAAGCTTTTTATACGTTTTACAATTAGGTAATATGCATTTACGTGATGAAGGCATAACTAGCTAGCTAACTGTAGGCTGTAGTAACTAACGGTAGTGACAGCAAAGCGCGATTGAACGAGCGAACTGATGGGAATGTGCTCTAACGTTAGTTGTTATAGTGTTAGGGGAGGGGCCAGGCTCAGTGGCTCCAGTGTGTCATCGAGCCACCGTTTTAGTACTACACAGTTCACAGTCTTTATAACGTGTTTCAGCAATACATTTCTAACATTTATAATGTGTTTAGAATAGAAACAAATTTTAGAATCGCCTTTACAGGGACTTTAATTTAGTGATTCCTCTGCGTACCGCTAGAGGGAGCCTGAGTACCACTAGTGGTACATGTACCACACTTTGAGAACCACTGTCATATGATAAACAGAGCTGGGTTATCTCATACTCATGAACGGAAAAGCGGAAATGGTGCCGGCGACTGTGGCATAATAAAAGTCCCGCCAGCGACTATACCATAATAAAAGTCCTGCTGCTCGCGAGGTGTGTGTTCCGATCTTCTCATTAACAATCGCTCCAGCGGCCTTACTCAGCTCCACAACACTCAGTCTTGCTCTGCTTCATACTACAATAACGTTAATAATCACATCCATAAACATGATTTCTGCCCGAGTCCTATCCCGATTCTTTTCCACCGGCTGTGAGGTGAAGACCACATGTCCCAAGATTCTGCGGTCAAACTTGCCGTCATCAAACTACACCTTTGTTTTGAATAGGCGACCTCTAGCAGACGGAAAAGTTACATAGTACACCTTTAATGGTGAGACTGTAAGTCATGTAGGAGGACTCACATTACATTTTAAATAAGTACACTGCCGTAAAAATGTAATGGCTTTTCAATGGTTGTTTGCAGCACCATTGGTTCAGCATTTATTTTTAATCATGTACCAATAACATCAGTAATGTAGATCAGAGAGGGAGAAAACATGACTAAAAGTGTTCATATAATGAAGTATTTTGTTTCAGAGAGTGTGTCTTTGTCTCTCTTAAGGCTTTGCCCAGACGGAGAGTCAGTGTAGCTGTGGTTCCCAAGTTTAATCTACTCAACATCCCCGGGCAGACGCCGGTCGCCGCTGGCCCTAACATTGCACCCGGTGCACTTCCTGTGGTGGTGAGTCCTATCTCAAGCGCACTGCCTTGTCAGCTGCTATGTTGTAGCCTGTCAGCAGACACGTGTAATTAATGATGCTTTATTTTTAAGTTTCCTACATGTGGCATATCATAAAGGTGACCATTTTAGGCCAAAGCCATTCATCAAAATGAGACCTTCAGGATTTCTTTCTTGATTACATTCTGCTTTTGTTTTAAGTGTGAAGCAAACACCATTAAGAATGGCAGTTCGTCAGACCCTACACAACAAGATGTGCCCGACAAACCGTAAGTCACTGCCGCCACATTCCCCATAAACTGTGTACATGATCTGTACTGTTCTCATAGGCAACTTGGGTCACCTCAGTAAAATAACTGATCAATTTGAGCTTTATCAAAAGTACACTTCAAGTTCATTTTATGAAGTTTACTTAAGTAATTTTCAAATATATTTTTAAGTGTACTTTATGTAGTAAGTATACTAATATCAATGTGTACTAGTAGGAAACTTGTAAGTGTACTATATCAATACTGCTTGGGACTAAATATGCCCACTTTTAGTAGCTATATAAAATTATGGCCCGGTTTCACAGACAGGGCTTAGACTAAGCCAGGATTAGGCCTTAGTTCAATTAAGACATTTAAGTAACTTTTATAAATGTCCCCATGAAAAAAACATTACTGGTGTGCATCTTGAGAAAAAACAATGCCACTGACATATTTTAAGATTTGTCAGTGCAAGATTCTTTCAGTTAAAATAGCTCAAACATGCATTTTAGTCTAGGATTAGCTTAAGCGTTGTCTGTGAAACCGGGGGTATATGTGTAAGTGTAACAGTTGTAAACTTTAAGCGCACAACTAGGTTTTTCATTTGTACTGCATCTGTACTACAAGTGAACTTATAAGTGTACTAGTAGTTTACTATTTTAATGCAAGTAGTAAATTTTTTAGTTTATGAAAGTACACTTTGAAGTGTACTCTCAGTAAACTACTAGTTTAGTAGTTTTATACTGCAAGTATACGTGTAAGTTTTCTTTAAGTGAACATAACATTATACTTATAGTTTATTATTTATATGTTATTTTTGCACTTTCAGTATACTACTGTTTAAATGTAGATATTATTTATCTTGAAATATACCTTTAAGTGTACTTTAACTAATTTGAAAAACATTGTATTATAGCTTCATGCATCCTTTTTTTTATCAACACTTGAATGTGGGTAAGTTTCATGAAGAAAGGCAACATTTTAAACAAAAAGCTAAAAAAAAAAACACACACATTTTTGTCAAGACTATGATCAAAACATAAGCCGCGTTTCCACCATAGGAACTTTCCCCAGGAAAGGTTTGGGGTGGTACTCGGTGTGTTTTGACCGCAGGAACCAGGGTCTAAATGATGTTCCGGGTAAATATTTCCCCCTCCAAACGGCCCTGCTCGCGAGGTAGTACTTTTTCAAAGTTCAGGAACTTTCGGGGGTGGGACTTGGGCGCTGAACATGCTGATTGGTTGAGCTCACGCAGCATTTTATTTCAACCGGCATTTTTAAAAGTCTTTTGCGAGGTTCGTTCTGCATTCAGTAAATATCAGTCTTGCTCTTTCTGTCTGATGGGGTTCATTCTTGTTATATGCAGCACGTTTGAGCTTCCTCAAGAACCAATGAGGTTCATTCTTGTTATATGCAGCACGTTTGAGCTTCAGCAAGAACCAATGAGGTTCATTCTTGTTATATGCAGCATGTTTGAGCTTCAGCAAGAACCAATGAGGTTCATTCTTCTTGTGTTACGCAGCATGTTTGAGCTTCAGCAAGAACCAATGAGGTTCATTCTTGTGTTACGCAGCACGTTTGAACTTCAGCAAAAACCAATGAGGTTCATTCTTGTGTTACGCAGCACGTTTGAACTTCAGCAAGAACCAATGAGGTTCATTCTTGTGTTACGCAGCACGTTTGAGCTTCAGCAAGAACCAATGAGGTCCATTCTTGTGTTACGCAGCACGTTTGAGCTTCAGCAAGAACCAATGAGGTTCATTCTTGTGTTACGCAGCACGTTTGAGCTTCAGCAAGAACCAATGAGGTTCATTCTTGTGTTACGCAGCACGTTTGAGCTTCAGCAAGAACCAATGAGGTTCATTCTTGTGTTACGCAGCACGTTTGAGCTTCTGCAAGAACCAATGAGGTTCATTCTTGTGTTACGCAGCACGTTTGAGCTTCCGCAAGAACCAATGAGGTTCATTCTTGTGTAACGCAGCACGTTTGAGCTTCTGCAAGAACCAATGAGGTTCATTCTTGTGTTACGCAGCACGTTTGAGCTTCTGCAAGAACCAATGAGGTTCATTCTTGTGTAACGCACATGTTTGAGCTTCAGCAAGAACCAATGAGGTTCATTCTTGTGTTACGCAGCACGTTTGAGCTTCAGCAAGAACCAATGAGGTTCATTCTTGTGTTACGCAGCACGTTTGAGCTTCAGCAAGAACCAATGAGGTTCATTCTTGTGTAACGCACATGTTTGAGCTTCAGCAAGAACCAATGAGGTTCATTCTTGTGTAACGCACATGTTTGAGCTTCAGCAAGAACCAATGAGGTTCATTCTTGTGTTACGCAGCACGTTTGAGCTTCAGCAAGAACCAATGAGGTTCATTCTTGTGTAACGCAGCACGTTTGAGCTTCTGCAAGAACCAATGAGGTTCATTCTTGTGTTACGCAGCACGTTTGAGCTTCTGCAAGAACCAATGAGGTTCATTCTTGTGTAACGCACATGTTTGAGCTTCAGCAAGAACCAATGAGGTTCATTCTTGTGTTACGCAGCACGTTTGAGCTTCAGCAAGAACCAATGAGGTTCATTCTCGTGTTACGCAGCACGTTTGAGCTTCAGCAAGAACCAATGAGGTTCATTCTTGTGTTACGCAGCACGTTTGAGCTTCAGCAAGAACCAATGAGGTTCATTCTTGTGTTACGCAGCACGTTTGAGCTTCTGCAAGAACCAATGAGGTTCATTCTTGTGTTACGCAGCACGTTTGAGCTTCCGCAAGAACCAATGAGGTTCATTCTTGTGTTACGCAGCACGTTTGAGCTTCTGCAAGAACCAATGAGGTTCATTCTTGTGTTACGCAGCACGTTTGAGCTTCAGCAAGATCCAATGAGGTTCATTCTTGTGTTACGCAGCACGTTTGAGCTTCAGCAAGAACCAATGAGGTTCATTCTTGTGTAACGCACATGTTTGAGCTTCAGCAAGAACCAATGAGGTTCATTCTTGTGTTACGCAGCACGTTTGAGCTTCAGCAAGAACCAATGAGGTTCATTCTTGTGTAACGCACATGTTTGAGCTTCAGCAAGAACCAATGAGGTTCATTCTTGTGTTACGCAGCACGTTTGAGCTTCCGCAAGAACCAATGTGGTTCATTCTTGTGTAACGCACATGTTTGAGCTTCAGCAAGAACCAATGAGGTTCATTCTTGTGTTACGCAGCACGTTTGAGCTTCAGCAAGAACCAATGAGGTTCATTCTTGTGTTACGCAGCACGTTTGAGCTTCTGTAAGAACCAATGAGGTTCATTCTTGTGTTACGCAGCACGTTTGAGCTTCAGCAAGAACCAATGAGGTTCATTCTTGTGTTACGCAGCACGTTTGAGCTTCAGCAAGAACCAATGAGGTTCATTCTTGTGTTACGCAGCACGTTTGAGCTTCAGCAAGAACCAATGAGGTTCATTCTTGTGTTACGCAGCACGTTTGAGCTTCTGTAAGAACCAATGAGGTTCATTCTTGTGTTACGCAGCACGTTTGAGCTTCAGCAAGAACCAATGAGGTTCATTCTTGTGTTACGCAGCACGTTTGAGCTTCAGCAAAAACCAATGAGGTTCATTCTTGTGTTACGCAGCACGTTTGAGCTTCAGCAAGAACCAATGAGGTTCATTCTTGTGTTACGCATCACGTTTGAGCTTCAGCAAGAACCAATGAGGTTCATTCTTGTGTTACGCAGCACGTTTGAGCTTCCGCAAGAACCAATGAGGTTTGTTCTTGTGTTACGCATCACGTTTGAGCTTCAGCAAGAACCAATGAGGTTCATTCTTGTGTTACGCATCACGTTTGAGCTTCAGCAAGAACCAATGAGGTTCATTCTTGTGTTACGCAGCACGTTTGAGCTTCAGCAAGAACCAATGAGGTTCATTCTTGTGTTACGCAGCACGTTTGAGCTTCCGCAAGAACCAATGAGGTTTGTTCTTATGTTGCACAGCACGTTTGAGCTTCCGCAAGAACCAATGAGGTTTGTTCTTGCCTATCAAGCAGGTTCGGTTGAGCTTCTTGAGCTTTCCATCACCCCATTCCAGGCTCCAAGCCCTCCCCCCAGACAACACGCCAAATACGCATTTAAATTTACTCTCTATAAATGATATGTAAGTGTAATCTCATAAAATAACCTTTTGTGCAATGGAAATAAAGGTTCTTTATTGGCACCAATGGTTCCATGAAGAACCTTTAATTTCCATAGAACCTTTCCACTGCACAAAAGTTACTTTATAAGTAAAAGAAAAAGGTTCTTCAGATTATACAAATGTTCTCCACACTAAGAAAAAATGGTTATTTTA
Organism: Romanogobio albipinnatus; assembly: GCA_023566225.1. Taxonomy (NCBI): domain Eukaryota; kingdom Metazoa; phylum Chordata; class Actinopteri; order Cypriniformes; family Gobionidae; genus Romanogobio; species Romanogobio albipinnatus. The sequence continues at coordinate 69,682,693 of CM042239.1, read as the reverse complement.
AGAAATGTTCACTGAAAGGTTCTTTTGGAGAACCACATTTGCTGGTTCAATGGCATTGCTGTGAAAACCCCCTTTTGGGACCTTTTATTTTTAAGAGTGGATCCATGGAACCACAAATGCCAATAAAGAATGCATGGCAAATAAAAGATTATAACTTACCAAACCTTCTAATTTTTCTCTGTGTGCTTAAAATAGCACACACGAATCCCACAAAAGTCCCCTCTGCAGTCAGTTGTACATCCTATTTTGTGATTAAATCTAAACATTTGGACAGGAATGTTTGACAAAAAGCAGTCAGTGTCCGACCATATTGTTTTAGTAAGAAAAGGCAAAGAGCTCGTCACCGTACTGTCATATCCAAATGCCGGGTTTTAACTCAAAGACAGACAGACAATAACAATCTGGTAACATGCGTGCTATATTTTAAACCGAGTGCTGTTTAAAGACCTCCCAAAGGACATGTTTAAACTTTTCATGTCACACCTTTGTCAGAGCTGCAGTGGTATGTGTGCCATGTACCTTTCAGTGGCATTGAAGAATCTCCTTTAGGGCAGAGGTTATTTTTGTTATTACCTGTGGTTATGTTCTGAGAGAGCTGTTGTTCGCACACATCTGCGTAATGGCAATTTTTTTTATTGCTCCGTCTCTCTCTCCTTTCCTATGTGAAACAAAGAAGTGGAAACCCTCTGATGGAGCAGGAAAGTGATGCAACGCCAACCAAAGTTGTCTGCAGTCCAGAGAAGATTACAGAAGAGATCAAAGCCAAGATTGAAGAAGAAGCGTATAATAAAGGGTAACACCCTTGGCACTGCTGAATGCTTAAATTGTGCATAATTGCAAAACATTCTCTGCAAACAGTGCCATTTTTGTGTGAAAAATATGTGGGTTGCACTTTATTTCGATGGTCAACTTTAGACAATCTGCTAACTATAAGAAACTTTGGAACTACATGTCAACTAACTCTTAGTAGAGTATTAACAAAGACTTTAGATATATAAAGACGGTTCACTCCTATTACTTATGAATCGGAGAAACTGCATCGAGCAATATGGCAGAATAAGTCCTGCCTTCTAAGTAAAAGAGCCAATCGCTGATCGGTAAGTCATTACGTCACAGCAGCTGCCATTAGAAGCTGCAGTTCCCATAGAAACCAGACTCTCGCGCTTAGGACTGCACATGCGCATTGGCTCATCTGGCCTGAAAAATAAGCTTTTTAACGCTATTTCAGCTCTGAAACTTCCAGGATATTCTTATTTTACCATGACCTTTTATATATCAAGGGAAAGTTGATTTTTCAATTCATGACCCCTTTAAAAAAAATCTCATGAAGAGAATGGGAAGTTTCCCAAATTTCAGACAAAAATAAGTCAAGAATTGTTTTACCTTAAAATGGTGATAAATATGTTGGGTTTCACTTTATTTTGATGGTCCCTTCAGCACATTCTGTTGACTATAAGTACATTGCACCTACATGTGCACCTACATCAGATCTCCTTACCTTAGCCCGATTCACAGCGGTAAGCTTGTAATAAAGCAGGAAATTTGAGCATGACGCCGTTCGTCTTTGCGCCATTACATCACATCTGTACACATGAAGAAGGAGCCCGGCTAGTAGTAGTATCGCATGTGAGGATGTTGTAGGTGGCGGATCATTTATAGCCTTTTCTCACAGCAGCTGGAGTAATTAAACGTATAATTTTGATGGTGGATTTTAATCCAGAAAGATCCAAAAGACAATCATCAGTGACAAATGGAGATTCACCTGCAGCCAAAAGCAAAAGATTAGACTGTACAGAAATTGAAATCTACAGGTAAATCTGTTTAGTAAATCTGGCCCTTGATGTGATGTGAGCTAAGCGATCATTAGATTGAATCACCGTTGGTAGAGCGATTTATTGTAATGCTTTTTTTCTCAGTTGGTCAGAATAAAAGTGGCAGACATGTTTGTTACTTGTTCAGATGACATTTTCCGGTGAAAATTCTTATTTTGGTCATACTCCAAGACGTAGAATCTGTGATTCTGAAGTACAGTATCCACAACGGTGCAGTGACTGACAGCCACACACACACTCCTCAAAACATTAGATTAATCCTCACTGAGGAGCCGCCGATGCACAACCCGCATACAGATCATAATTCCACAAATAACTGCAATTGCAGGGTTCAAACAGAAATGGCGACAAAGATGCAAAATTTACAGACTGCAGCTTTAATGTGTCCTCGGGGAATAAAATGATTCATTTCTTTAAAAAGAAAATCTGATATTAAAACTTAGAGAAATGTACTTCTGTTTTACTTTAGTCATTGGTCCCACTTTATATTAGATGTCTTTGACTACTATGTACTTACATCAAAAAATAAGTACAATGTAATAATTGTGTTCATATTGTATTGCAAAACACTTTTGCTGATATTAAGGTGGGATACAGGTAAAGTTAGAGACGGGTGTGGTGGTATGGGTAAGTTTAAGGGTAAAGTTAGGCACAGGTGTGGTGGTGTGGGTAAGTTTAAGGGTAAAGTTAGAGACGGGTGTGGTGGTATGGGTAAGTTTAAGGGTAAAGTTAGGCACAGGTGTGGTGGTATGGGTAAGTTTAAGGTTAAAGTTAGGCACAGGTGTGGTGGTGTGGGTAAGTTTAAGGTTAAAGTTAGGCACAGGTGTGGTGGTGTGGGTAAGTTTAAGGGTAAAGTTAGAGACGGGTGTGGTGGTATGGGTAAGTTTAAGGGTAAAGTTAGGCACAGGTGTGGTGGTATGGGTAAGTTTAAGGGTAAAGTTAGGCACAGGTGTGGTGGTATGGGTAAGTTTAAGGGTAAAGTTAGGGACAGGTGTGGTGGTATGGGTAAGTTTAAGGGTAAAGTTAGGGACAGGTGTGGTGGTATGGGTAAGTTTAAGGGTAAAGTTAGGCACAGGTGTGGTGGTATGGGTAAGTTTAAGGGTAAAGTTAGGGACAGGTGTGGTGGTATGGGTAAGTTTAAGGGTAAAGTTAGGGACAGGTGTGGTTGTATGGGTCAGTTTAAGGGTAAAGTTAGGGACAGGTGTGGTGGTATGGGTCAGTTTAAGGGTAAAGTTAGGCACAGGTGTGGTGGTATGGGTAAGTTTAAGGGTAGGGTTAGGGACAGGTGTGGTGGTATGGGTAAGTTTAAGGGTAAAGTTAGGCACAGGTGTGGTGGTGTGGGTAAGTTTAAGGGTAAAGTTAGAGACGGGTGTGGTGGTATGGGTAAGTTTAAGGGTAAAGTTAGGCACAGGTGTGGTGGTATGGGTAAGTTTAAGGGTAAAGTTAGGCACAGGTGTGGTGGTATGGGTAAGTTTAAGGTTAAAGTTAGGCACAGGTGTGGTGGTGTGGGTAAGTTTAAGGTTAAAGTTAGGGACAGGTGTGGTGGTATGGGTAAGTTTAAGGTTAAAGTTAGGCACAGGTGTGGTGGTGTGGGTAAGTTTAAGGTTAAAGTTAGGCACAGGTGTGGTGGTGTGGGTAAGTTTAAGGTTAAAGTTAGGGACAGGTGTGGTGGTATGGGTAAGTTTAAGGGTAAAGTTAGGCACAGGTGTGGTGGTATGGGTAAGTTTAAGGGTAAAGTTAGGCACAGGTGTGGTGGTATGGGTAAGTTTAAGGGTAAAGTTAGGGACAGGTGTGGTGGTATGGGTAAGTTTAAGGGTAAAGTTAGGGACAGGTGTGGTTGTATGGGTCAGTTTAAGGGTAAAGTTAGGGACAGGTGTGGTGGTATGGGTCAGTTTAAGGGTAAAGTTAGGCACAGGTGTGGTGGTATGGGTAAGTTTAAGGGTAGGGTTAGGGACAGGTTTGGTGGTATGGGTAAGTTTAAGGGTAAAGTTAGGCACAGGTGTGGTGGTATGGGTAAGTTTAAGGGTAAAGTTAGGGACAGGTGTGGTGGTATGGGTAAGTTTAAGGGTAAAGTTAGGCACAGGTGTGGTGGTATGGGTAAGTTTAAGGGTAAAGTTAGGCACAGGTGTGGTGGTATGGGTAAGTTTAAGGGTAAAGTTAGGGACAGGTGTGGTGGTATGGGTAAGTTTAAGGTTAAAGTTAGGCACAGGTGTGGTGGTATGGGTAAGTTTAAGGGTAAAGTTAGGGACAGGTGTGGTGGTATGGGTAAGTTTAAGGGTAAAGTTAGGCACAGGTGTGGTGGTATGGGTAAGTTTAAGGGTAAAGTTAGGCACAGGTGTGGTGGTATGGGTAAGTTTAAGGGTAAAGTTAGGGACAGGTGTGGTGGTATGGGTAAGTTTAAGGGTAAAGTTAGGGACAGGTGTGGTTGTATGGGTCAGTTTAAGGGTAAAGTTAGGGACAGGTGTGGTGGTATGGGTCAGTTTAAGGGTAAAGTTAGGCACAGGTGTGGTGGTATGGGTAAGTTTAAGGGTAGGGTTAGGGACAGGTGTGGTGGTATGGGTAAGTTTAAGGGTAAAGTTAGGCACAGGTGTGGTGGTGTGGGTAAGTTTAAGGGTAAAGTTAGAGACGGGTGTGGTGGTATGGGTAAGTTTAAGGGTAAAGTTAGGCACAGGTGTGGTGGTATGGGTAAGTTTAAGGGTAAAGTTAGGCACAGGTGTGGTGGTATGGGTAAGTTTAAGGTTAAAGTTAGGCACAGGTGTGGTGGTGTGGGTAAGTTTAAGGTTAAAGTTAGGGACAGGTGTGGTGGTATGGGTAAGTTTAAGGTTAAAGTTAGGCACAGGTGTGGTGGTGTGGGTAAGTTTAAGGTTAAAGTTAGGCACAGGTGTGGTGGTGTGGGTAAGTTTAAGGTTAAAGTTAGGGACAGGTGTGGTGGTATGGGTAAGTTTAAGGGTAAAGTTAGGCACAGGTGTGGTGGTATGGGTAAGTTTAAGGGTAAAGTTAGGCACAGGTGTGGTGGTATGGGTAAGTTTAAGGGTAAAGTTAGGGACAGGTGTGGTGGTATGGGTAAGTTTAAGGGTAAAGTTAGGGACAGGTGTGGTTGTATGGGTCAGTTTAAGGGTAAAGTTAGGGACAGGTGTGGTGGTATGGGTCAGTTTAAGGGTAAAGTTAGGCACAGGTGTGGTGGTATGGGTAAGTTTAAGGGTAGGGTTAGGGACAGGTGTGGTGGTATGGGTAAGTTTAAGGGTAAAGTTAGGCACAGGTGTGGTGGTGTGGGTAAGTTTAAGGGTAAAGTTAGGCACGGGTGTGGTGGTATGGGTAAGTTTAAGGGTAAAGTTAGGGACAGGTGTGGTGGTATGGGTAAGTTTAAGGGTAAAGTTAGGGACAGGTGTGGTTGTATGGGTCAGTTTAAGGGTAAAGTTAGGGACAGGTGTGGTGGTATGGGTCAGTTTAAGGGTAAAGTTAGGCACAGGTGTGGTGGTATGGGTCAGTTTGAGGGTAAAGTTAGGGACAGGTGTGGTGGTATGGGTAAGTTTGAGGGTAAAGTTAGGGACAGGTGTGGTGGTATGGGTAAGTTTAAGGGTAAAGTTAGGGACAGGTGTGGTTGTATGGGTCAGTTTAAGGGTAAAGTTAGGGACAGGTGTGGTGGTATGGGTCAGTTTAAGGGTAAAGTTAGGCACAGGTGTGGTGGTATGGGTAAGTTTGAGGGTAAAGTTAGGGACAGGTGTGGTGGTATGGGTAAGTTTGAGGGTAAAGTTAGGGACAGGTGTGGTGGTATGGGTCAGTTTGAGGGTAGGGTTAGGTGTAAGGGAAGGGTCAACAGTGTGATAATAAATTACAAAAATTAATTATAGATATAATTACATGCAGGTATTTTTAAAAAATGTAAGTACAATGTAAAACATGTATGTACACAATAAGTGCATTGCGTCAAATTATTAATTTAAATGCAAGTACATAGGCCACTTAATATAAAGTGGGTCCCTGTCATTCTTTTAAATGTTCTTTTAACTCACATAAACCACAAAAGATATATTTTTATTCCAATAAAAGCTAAATGGCACGGCATGCTGCATAAAGGTTTTCTGAAAATGATCTTACTGAAGCTTAACAAAACAAAATAAGTTTCTACAGTACATGAATGAACCTACTGTATTATAATGAACTTCACTGTAGATACCAAGAAGGACTGAAGAGAAGTAAAGAACTTCAGGAGCTGAAGGAGGAGGAAGAGAAAGCAGAAGAGAAGCAGGAGTCTGAAGAGGAAACTACAGGAAATGCTGATAAAGACAGGAAGTCTAATAGGTAACCTAACTGACTTCAAAGCGTTTGGCTGTCACATCATTTTCAAAAACTCTCTAGTCATGGTGCTTGTGTGCTGTATTTCAGCAGGTTTGAGGAGGCATTGGAGCTCGTTGACCGGATATGCCCAAAATTCTTCCGACGGAATCGGGTGCTTTGGATTGTCCTCACCCTGTTCTTTGCTTCATTCATAATGGTCAATGTCATAAACTTCTTCAGTAGCCGCTACAGTGACAGCGGAGACACGTCAGCGGAGAAGTCGGCCGTTCCAGGCAAGAAGAAGTTTTTTGGACTGAATGTGGGGTCGAAGACTCCTGCCCCGGAATGACACGGCTCACGTGGTTTCCACGAGTCTTTCACACTGCATTTAGTGAATAGCAGAACTACCTGTTATTGTTTAGGGACCAAGTGTGCTTAGATGACCAATCAGATGTGCATTGATAGGGAAAGTTATCGCGGAGATATGTCACATTTGATATACGATTATACCACTCAAACCTTATGATTAAACTTCTCAGGTTTTGTGAAATATATATTTGAAATATTACCTACGATATTTAATACAGAATTTGGTACAGTTGTCTATGTTGTTTATTTGAATCGACATTCCAAGGTAGATCCTGAAGTGCAATATTTTGCGACTGGTAGTGGACGGTTGTGTGTGGGCTTGTGCCTTCACTGATTTTAATAGTTCCGAATTTTTCACAACTTTGAAGAGCACTTTTAACTAGCATGAACGAATCCATATTTGCACATGTGTGCTTGTGTTTACTGTTGTGCCACTTCACCTTGTAATAAAGGTGCTTGAAAATCACACGTGGTTGTTTCGGGAGTATATGCGCTATTTATGCTTCACAATACAGTCAATGGGGGAATTTAATTTGAAAAAATGCATAAAGTAAGTCATAATTACAACATTGAACGTTTAAATTATGAGATAAAACGTCGTGGACAATTGAATTTTTTAGCTCATAATTTTGACTTTGTATGTCATAATTATGAATTCTACTCACTTTAAGTTGTTTGAAAGTCACACTTGGGGAATTTCACAAAAACAATGTACGGGTCGGGTCATATTTCACCACAAAAATCAAAATGAAAAGCAATTTAATTATGCATAAAGAAAGTCATAATTATGCCAATGATGTACATTCAAACTTTTTATCTCATAATTATGACTTTTTATGTCGCATTTATGACATAATTACAATTTACCAAAGCATGATTTTGTTTTCTTATCTGGGCTTCCATGATATGTCATAATTCTGATTTACTCACTTAAAGGTGTGAAAACCATACGTGGTTGTCTCTAGAGTATATGTGCTATTTATTGCTCCAATTTTCCACAATACAGTAAATAGGGATTTCACAAAAACAATGTACGGGTCATATTTCACCACAAAAATCAAAAGAAAAACTGATTAATTATGCATAAAGAAAGTCATAATTATGAGACATGTCGTAATTACAACACAAAAGTTGAAATGATGAGATATAAATAAATTATGAGATAATTATGCCAGTTATAATTTCAACTTAATATAATTATGGCATTTTATTTTATAATTATGATTAGCCAAACCATGGTTTTTTTTTTCTTATGTGGTAGAAAATGGCTTCCGTGATCATTTATCTCATAATTTCGACTTTGTATGCCATAATTATGACTTGTATTTAGTATCTAATAATTGTCATTATGACTTTTACTTGCTTTCTTGTTTCTAGAGGACATGTGGTATTTATTGCTCCAATTTTTCACAGTACAATAAATATTGGTGAATTTCACAACAAAAATGGTATGGGTCATATTTCACCCAAAAAAGAAAATTAAGAATAAGAGCATAATAATAATGCATAGCCTAAAGACGATGAAGCCACGTTTTTTAGGACCATTAAGAATTTTTTTTTTTTTTGTACCATGATTTTCATTTTCCCTGCAAATTGTATTTTTCATTTCTGTAATAATGACTTAAGTACAACAAATGGAACCATGATGTAGAATGGATATTTTAATAATATAATTAATTAAAATATCATAATTTATTATTTCCTTAATTATATGTTTTTGCATATGCTAATAGAAAAATTAAATTGAATCGACATAATTTAAATATGTCAATAATTAAATGTTACAGTGGAACAATATTAATGGTTACAAATGAGTTATTTTCATTGCCCAAAAATTATTTTCTGTTTATTGTGGCAACATATTCGTGTCAGGTTCATTCCAGAGAAATTATTTGCTAATTTTTTCCAAGTCACTTCCTGGCAGTGAGATGATGATGTTGTACGAGTGTGTGTGTGTGTATGTGTTGGAGAGCTGTTTTGCCGGAAGTGGGATAGAGCTGTGTCTGCGTTCTATCACAGGAAGTTAGATGGACATCAGCCCGTTAATAAGCAAGCACAAGGGAACGGGAGGAAATTGTCCATTTGAGAGACCGAAGCCGAACAAACAACTCAAGAGGTCACAGAGATCTGAGCACAGCGTCTTCATAAACATCAGCTCAAAGTTACTCCACTTTCCCACAAACACACTTCTTCAAACTGATACATGTCACATATAGAAAGAGTCACTGAACATATACAAGCGTTTTGTCACTCAACCTAAACATTTGACAAGAAATGTTGCAATATTACTCAACAAGTCTCTGTTGGGTAACACCAATAAAAATAAAAACAGTTTATACAGATCAAGCTTTTCATTTCTAAATGAACAGTCACAACAAGAAAAAGAGCCCAGTCATTTCACACACATCGCTAGTGTTTTACAACAAATGTCCCGCACTTCGCCATGATAAAAGTCAGACTTTTCCAAATGTGCCTATTTCTGCCACAAAAATAAATTGACATAAAATGTAAAAATTATGAGATACTTTCATATTTATGAGATAAAAATCTAAATTACGAATAAAAATGTTTGACTTAATTTAGACTGTCATAATTTGAATTTTTAATTTCATAATTTAAATTTTTTTATCTCATAAATATGACTTTTTAATTTCATAGTTTCGACTGTTTGTCATAATTATGGTTTACCAAAGCATGATTTTTTTTAGTGTGTGGTGAAAATGAATAATTTTGACTGTCATAATTATGACCTTTTATGACAATTATGATTTACTAAAGCATGATTTTTCTTTTTTTCATGCCACAATTATGGCTTTTACTTACCATCTCATAATTTTGACTTTTTGTCATAATTATGACTTTTACTTTGTATCTCTTCATTTCAGATTTTTTTTACATAATTATGACTTTTACATAATTTCTCTTAATTTCAGCTTTTTGTTATAATTATGACTTTTATTATCATAATTGTTTATATATATGAAATAATGACTTAGTGTGTCAATTTCAACTTGTGTCATTTTGACTTTTTGTCATAATTATGACTTTGTGTCTCATAATTTTTACATTTTATGTCATAAATTTGACTTTTACTTAATTTCTCTTAATTTCATCTTTTTGTAATAATTGACTTTTTAGCCCATAATTCTGACCTTTTTGTCATACTTATGACTTTGTATCTCATAATTTAGACAATTTATGTCATAATTTGGACTTTTACTTAATATCTCATAATTTGGATTTTTACATAATTTCTCTTAATTTCAGCTTTTTGTAATAATTATGACTTTTTATGTCATAATTGTTTACATGTATGTAATAATGACTTAGTATCACAATTTCGACTTATGTAATTTTGACTTTTTGTCATAATTATGACTTTGTGTCTGATCATTTTGACATTTTATGTCATAATTTTGACTTTTTGTCATACACTCACCTAAAGGATTATTAGGAACACCTGTTCAATTTCTCATTAATGCAATTATCTAATCAACCAATCACATGGCAGTTTCTTCAATGCATTTAGGGGTGTGGACCTGGTCAAGACAATCTCCTGAACTCCAAACTGAATGTCAGAATGGGAAAGAAAGGTGATTTAAGCAATTTTGAGCGTGGCATGGTTGTTGGTGCCAGACGGGCCGGTCTGAGTATTTCACAATCTGCTCAGTTACTGGGATTTTCACGCACAACCATTTCTAGGGTTTACAAAGAATGGTGTGAAAAGGGAAAAACATCCAGTATGCGGCAGTCCTGTGGGCGAAAATGCCTTGTTGATGCTAGAGGTCAGAGGAGAATGGGCCGACTGATTCAAGCTGATAGAAGAGCAACTTTGACTGAAATAACCACTCGTTACAACAATTGTATGCAGCAAAGCATTTGTGAAGCCACAACACGCACAACCTTGAGGCGGATGGGCTACAACAGCAGAAGACCCCACCGGGTACCACTCATCTCCACTACAAATAGGAAAAAGAGACTACAATTTGCACAAGCTCACCAAAATTGGACAGTTGAAGACTGGAAAAATGTTGCCTGGTCTGATGAGTCTCGATTTCTGTTGAGACATTCAGATGGTAGAGTCAGAATTTGGCGTAAACAGAATGAGAACATGGATCCATCATGCCTTGTTACCACTGTGCAGGCTGGTGGTGGTGGTGTAATGGTGTGGGGGATGTTTTCTTGGCACACTTTAGGCCCTTTAGTGCCAATTGGGCATCGTTTAAATGCCACAGCCTACCTGAGCATTGTTTCTGACCATGTCCATCCCTTTATGACCACCATGTACCCATCCTCTGATGGCTACTTCCAGCAGGATAATGCACCATGTCACAAAGCTCGAATCATTTCAGATTGGTTTCTTGAACATGACAATGAGTTCACTGTACTAAAATGGCCCCCACAGTCACCAGATCTCAACCCAATAGAGCATCTTTGGGATGTGGTGGAACGGGAGCTTCATGTCCTGGATGTGCATCCCACAAATCTCCATAAACTGCAAGATGCTATCCTATCAATATGGGCCAACATTTCTAAAGAATGCTTTCAGCACCTTGTTGAATCAATGCCACGTAGAATTAAGGCAGTTCTGAAGGCGAAAGGGGGTCAAACACAGTATTAGTATGGTGTTCCTAATAATTCTTTAGGTGAGTGTAATTATGACTTTTTATCCCATAATTTTGAAATGTTGTCATAATTTGGATTTTTACTTAATATCTCATCATTTGGACTTTTACATAATTTCTCTTAATTTCAGCTTTTTGTAATACTTATGGCTTTTTATGTCATAATTGTTTACATGTATGTAATAATGACTTAGTGTGTCAATTTCAACTTGTCATTTTGACTTTTTGTCATAATTATGACTTTTTATCCCATAATTTTGACATTTTGTCATAAATTTGACTTTTACTTAATTTCTCATCATTTTGACTTTTTGTCAGTTATGACTTTGTATCTCATAATTGAGACATTTATGTCATAATTTTGACTTTTACTTAATATCTCGTTTTGACTTTTTTGTCATAATTATGACTTTTTATGTCATAGTTTTGACTTTTTGTCATAGTTATGACTTTGCATCTCATAATTTAGACATTTTATGTCATAATTTTGACTTTTACTTAATATCTCGTCGTTTTGACTTTTTGACATAATTATGACTTTGTATCTCATAGTTTAGACATTTACTTAGTATCTTGTCATAATTGTGACTATTGCTTATGTCGTGATAATTGTCTTCCATATTGATCAGGGAGTTTAGAAAAATATCTGAGAGAAAGTTGTGTTACACTTTATTTAAGGTGTCCTTGTTACAGTGTAATTATACATTTAATTCTGAGTAATGAACCACATGCACTCTGGGATTATGAAAAAGGTTTGGTTGAGGGTAGGTTGCATGTAATCGTTTACTGTTATTACTAGAGTAAGTACATAAAACAAAGTGTACGATATTGAAATGCCAGGAATATTTTCCTCCAGCTCGGATGGATTTCCTGCCATAGGTTACGGAATCCTACCACACTTGCTACGACACAAAGGATGGAAAGCTTTGACTGTGCGCTGCAGTGCGTCAGCAGGTCTTCAGTCATCACTGAAAACATTCTCGCCTTGGCCTGAAGCAGACTCCTGAAGAGCACGCTCCCTCATCAGAGATGCCAGCGCACCTCCTGTTTCCTCTTCCCCGCTGCGGCGGCATGGTCATGACACTTTGTACGGGTCATTTATGCAATAACCGCCCCTCTACGCACAGGCCGCACCCCTGGGGAGATTAGCCTCACTATAACCTCTCGGCTTGGCACTCGGGACACACCACTGATCACAGTTTGCTCAGAAACTCAGAGTGAGCAGACTTCATCACCATGGCAAGAGTCCGGATGATGACGATGATAACACTTTTCAATAGTTTCTTCATGTCTACTCTAACTTTTGACATCCATTTGGTCAAAGGTAATGGCATTTATTAATCTTAATAATATTGGATGCATATACTATTTCTTTATATTGAATGCCTAGAATAGATTATATGGAATGAGTGCTTCTAAATAATACAAATGTTGAATATTTGGCATCTTTTGACTTGGTTGCTAACTGCATTCTCTTCTTTTTTCCTCCTGTAACGGACAGTGCACCCTAAACAAGCCGTCTCCGGTGTGACCGAAGTGTCAATTGGAAGTAATTACGCCTTGAATGCAGCGGCGGCCAGAGATCTCTGCGAGCATCTTGGTTTGACCATTGCAAGCAAAGCGCAGGTGGCAGAGGCCCAGAAACACGGTCTGGAGACATGCAGGTACAAACCGTCCACTATATATAATTAACACATTCATTTATCAGTTTAATCGACATCTGTCTTTTTACATCTCAGGTTCGGGTGGATAGACGAGCAAATAGCTGTTGTTCCCCGAGTTCAGGTTAAAGCGAACTGTGGCAGTGGCAAGACTGGGGTCGTCGTGTGGCGGGCCGATCCCACAAAAGAATTTGATGTGTTTTGCTTCAATTCAACAGGTAAAAGATTTGACATGACTGTGAATTATTGTTAGGGTTATGGATTCATAACTGGCAACTTGCACACATCATTTTGTTGGTAACTTCTTCAAGTTCCCCATGAAATCAAAAGTTGCTTTTCGTATGAATATATTAGTCTTACTCATGGGCGTCAGAAGCAAAAAAAATGTGGGTGGGTCCTCAGAATTTTTTTTACTGGAGTAGATGCCAATAAGTACAAATATACTACTTTGCTTGCTAAGCGTATAGTTCGGAAAGACAAAATTATGGGAATCTCCATATTATTGAGAGTGGCAGTAGTGTAGGTGTAAGACGCACGACATCTAGTTTTGACACAAATCGACCCGCGGTTCGAGTCCGCCTTTCGCCGAGCTCAATCTTCTCCCTTTTCCCATTACATATCAGATCGGAAAGGCATTTATTTTCAATAAAAATGACGAAAATATTAGAAAAGTGGAAATAAAGCGTCTAACATGTGTTTAATAATAAGTGTTTATCGATTAGGGTTAGGTAAAGACTGAATGTTAGAGACGATAAAAGTGAGTGGGTCCAATATCATTGATCGTAAAAAGTGGGTGGGTCTTGTCCCACCCACATACAATGGTTCCGACGGTCCAATGGTCTTATTGTTATCTATAATTTTACGCAGAAATATGTGCATACGTGTGATTAGTGACTGAGTCCCATTTATTGCACATCTGCATCTGAACTTTCTGATACACATTTTGGTAACACTTTATTTTAGGGTTCAATTCTCACTGTTAACTAGTCGCTTATTAGTATGCATATTACTAGGATATTGGCTGTTTATTAGTACGCATAAAGCACATATTAATGCCTTATTCTGTATGATCATATTCTACATCCATAATACCTCAACTTAACAACTACCCTAACTATTAATAAGCATCAAATTAGGAGTTTATTGAGGCAAAAGTCATTAATAGTGAGAGTTGGACTTTAATCTAAAGTGTGACCCACCTTTCCAAGTTTGTGAGTCATTTGGCATCGAATCAACACAAATTGTTAGTGTGCCAAGGAAATAGGAAATTCTGGATGTGACATCATCACAGATCGGTTTCCTATGAGGGCCGGGGATGTGGTAAAACGGAAGGCAGTGAATGGGATGAATTGGCGAAAGCCCGATCAAGGCGAATGATACCACTGAGATACGCTGGATTGTTATGTAACAAGCCTGAATTGGTTCTGTTTGCAGATTTTGAGGCACAAAACCAGGCTACCACAACCACACACCACACACCAACAAGAAAGCCAATCACAACACGTTCATCTGCTTTTCCCACTGCTCAAGCTGGAGTTCATCTGAGGAAAACCCCATCATCTAAACAACCTTCCCCATCGCCTCCGCTCAGTTCCCTTTCTAAATCGGTTTCTTCTACACTCTCTCACAGTCCCTCCGGTAACCACATGGATGATAAAGGGGGACATCTACCCATGAGCGGCACCACAACGGATGGTAAACTCCAGCTGTTTTCATTATATGAGCATATGACAGGTTATATTTCAGTTAAAGTCGGCATGAAATCAAAATTGACCCTATTTATTTTGTTAGCGCACATTACTAGTCTTGTGGTAAACAATCCATGCAAAAAAAAAAAATTCTGGTAACACTTTAGTGTAGGGTTCAAATCTCGCTATTAACTAGTTGTTTATTAGTATGCATATTACTAGGATATTGGCTGTTTATTAGTACTTATAAAGCACTTATTAATGCCTTATTCTGCATGACCATATTCTACATCCCTTAATCCTAAACTTAACAACTACCGCACTAATTATTAACAAGCAGTAATTAGGAGTTTATTGAGCCGAAAGTTGTAGTGAATATGTGTTCCCCATCAGGGGCGTAAATCGCGGGGGGACGGGGGGGACAGGACCCCCCCAATCTGAGGGTTGTCCCCCCCTAAAAACCATGCGGAGCATTGTAAATAATATAACAATATATACTTAAAATAAATGTGTAAGTAGTAAAACAATACAAACGCAAACGGGACAAAAATGCGCTTTAAGTTTAGAAACATTTTGAGTCCCCCCCCTGCCACACAGTGGTTTGATCCACCGTGCACCTCAACTAACGTTACCCATAGACCGTAGAAAAACCACCACACAAGTTTGGGGAGAGAACAAGGCTCTTCAGACTGCAGTTGTGAAACACCAGTAAGTAGCTGTCAAGGCTATTTTATTCACTTTAAACGTCAGATGAAGTGATTCTTTTCTCTTTAATACAGATTAGGCAAAACACTGTTAACATCCCTTGCCCACCGCCGCACCGCCCCGCTCCGCTGTATAGTAATAAAATAATTTAGTTCAGTTAGAGAACTGACAAAACAATTAAAAACTGAACGTGTCTGCTCAATACAGCACGAACCGAACGAGCAAACAGCTGACAGACAAGATTATTGAAGATTTGGTTTCAAAGCGTAAAAGCGCCTATTTAAGGGAGTGTGTACTGTTTTGTTGTTGTGTTTTTCATTACGAATAATAGGCTAATGAACCCAAAATTCATCAACCCGCCCCCGAATTCTAAAAATTGTCAAATTCTAAACCGAAAGTTCAGTCAGATCTGTGTAGGGTTTTGCTCAATATGATAATAAGTGGCAGATCAGAGGGCTTGCTGCAGTTGAAAATCTAAATATCTGAATATCATAGTATAAAATACTATGTGGAGGACGCAAGATAATTTAATAATTATAATATGACTGCGTGGTGAACCTTAATCATATTTAAACTACTATCGCTTTGTGTTGTTGGTCAGATAAAATGACAGAGAAAAGAAAAACGGACATTAGATAATTTTTCAGTACACCAAAACGCCAAATAAGTACGAAATGTTTTTTTTTTTTTTTTTTTGTGGTACACATATCCTTACAAGTACGATTTTGGCTGTATTATTTGTGTCCCCTTCAAAAATTGCTCTTGAGAAATTTCATGTTTATTGTCCCCCCCAACTTTTAGATGAAATTTACGCCCCTGTTCCCCATACTAAAGTGTTAACAAAAGTCTTTAGTCAAAGTCTGAAAATGTGCTTCCCCTCCACAATGGCCTTCCTTCTCTGATGATGTCAGTTTGATGGCTTGGGTAGAGCTTCCCTCCCAACTGTCGATCTGCTGCGAGCTTAGACAATCAGCATACTGGAATGCCTTCTTTTTTTAGATCCAATCCATTCCCAAAGGGAAAAAACAAGACATGCCCTCAATTTTTCTCATTCAATATTCCATTTCACTCAGAAAATACGTCACAATACTGAAAGCAGTCGCAACTTTTGGTTCACACAGACTCTAAAGTCGGCATGAAATGGAAGTTGCAATAATCTAAGGTGACCAAACGTCCTGTTTTTTCCCAGGACATGTCCTGTTTTCAAGTCCCGTCCCGGCCCTAATATAACAATTTTCTATCCATACAGAGGGGGCATACTTTAAATTGTCCTGGTTTTCGGTAATCAAAATATGGTCACCCTACAATAATCTATTGTTGCAATAGTCCCTATTGTCATGTATATTCGAGTGAAAAGTAGGGCGGGACTTGATTTTTTTCCCATCATTAGTTGATTATGAGGATTAAAGGTCCCATTCTTCGTGTTTTTTTGAAGCTTTGATTGTGTTTACAGTGTGCAATATAACGTGTTCATGTTTCGCGTGTAAAAAAAACCAGTATTTTTAACACAATTTACTTATCTGTACACCGCTGTTTTCACTGTTCTAAAAACGGCTGATGACTTCCTTTATTCTATGAAGTCCCTCCTTCAGAAATACGTAACGAGTTCTGATTGTGCCAGCGGTTCCCGTGTTGTGATTTGACCGCAGCTTAGCGCACGTGGCACGGTTCCTGTGTTGTGATTCGACAGCAGCTTAGCGCACGTGGAAAGGTCACGCCTCTTAACGTGAGATGTATGCGCTTAATGATCTCTACAGCGTCCCTGGGAAAGCCAAACAAAGGTGATTTGACTCCGGGATGAAAATAACAGCGTCTCGACGACATGGCGACAAACACACTCAAACGCAACACTTCCTTTTCTCCACGCGACACTTCCTCTTCTCCACGTGGGACAGCAACAAGACCACGCCCCCTTTTTTGCGTATTCATGTGGGCGGAGGTTAGTCTGTTCTACTGTTCTACTGACGTCATTTATGAAGGAAGTACCAGGATGTAGTCCAAGCCGGCCGTTCGCTGTAGGCTTTGAAAGGGAACTTCTGTTAAATAAAATATCTCGCTTGGCATTGAACTTTGAGCTTTATAATTTTACAGGTATTATTTATGCTCTAACAGCAACATTACACACTAACTAAAGTTTGAACAGTGGGATCACGAAGAACGGGACCTTTAAGATTATGAGGGCATAAAAAAATGCAGGGTTAAAAACAACCCAAGTTGGGTTGAAAATGGACTAACCCAGCAATTGGGTTGTTTTAAGCAAACATTTAACCCAACCGCCGGGTTAAAACAACCCATTCACTGGGTTAAAACAACCCAATTGCTGGGTTAGTCCATTTTCAACCCAACTTGGGTTGTTTTTATCCCAGCATTTTTTAGAGTGTATATATAGTTGCTGCGAACAGTGTTCAGACATAATGACTTCCTTTTTTATCAGCTATTGCTTTTGGACATATATTTAGACATGGTCAAACACACCATAAGGCTTATTTACATTCCCTTTCATATACTGTACATACAAAAATTGTATATTTTTATTATCTTTTCGCTGTCAATTCTGTCTGTGCTGCGGAAGCTTCTGTCACCAATACAAATTCCTTGTATGTGTAAACAGCTGTCTTGTATTCACTGTTTTCTCTTTTCTGATTTGCAGCTGTTCCAGCTGCCTTACTGATCACATTCACCTTTGCAGTCATGCTTGCTGTATTTATAGCACTGTACTATTTCAAAACGTAAGTTCTTCAATTTGAACTTTATCCAAATGTTTTCAAATATAAAGTTAAAGCTGCAATCTGTAACTTTTCTTTGGTTAAAAATGATCCATAATCAATTGTTGAGCAAGTACATAACCAGCCAGTGTTCAAAACGATCTCCTTACCTTAGCCCGATTCACAACGGTAAGCTTGTAATAATGTGTTATAATTGGAGTGGTACTGGTGGGTTTCCGCTGGAACACACACACACACACCAATCAGAGAAAAAAAAACATGTTGCAGGTCCGACTGACAGAGAGCCTGTTCGGAGGAAAACCGCTTCAGTGAGCTCAATTATAGTAACGCCGCGTTTTTTCCCTCAGTAACGCTAACGGCGTTGTAACGGGAGAAACAGTCATTCGTTTGATTACTCGTTACTGAAAAAAAGAATTCCGTTAGTAACGCCGTTTATCTGTAATGCCGTTATTCCCATCACTGACTATATCGTGTGTGGATGTGAGGATGCAGCAGGTGGCGGATCATTTATAGCCTTTTCTCACAGCAGCTGGAATAATTAAACGTATCATTTTTTATGGCGGATTGTAATCCAGAAAGGATCATCAGTGACAACTGGAGAGTCAAACAGTTTTCAAACAGTGTTGACAAAGAGGCAAAACTTACAGTTCGCACCTTTAAGTTCCGAACTTCAGAGCAAATCCCTGGAATTCCAGAGACAATTCTTAATTAAAGACTGTTTCACTTATTGAAAAGTTTAAATCGTGAGATTAAACGTGTTTTTTTAATCATGTCCACTTACAGATGATGTTCAGTCATATCAGTAGCCTATTAAAGGTCCCGTTCTTCGTGTTTTTTTGAAGCTTTGATTGTGTTTACAGTGTGCAATATAACATGTGTTCATGTTTCGCGTGTAAAAAAACACAGTATTTTTCACACAATTTACTTATCTGTACACCGCTGTTTTCACTGTCCTAAAAACGGGCTGATGAGTTCCTTGTTCTATGAAGTCCCTCCTTCAGAAATACGTAACAAGTTCTGATTGTGCCAGCGGTTCCCGTGTTGTGATTTGACAGCAGCTTAGCGCACATGGCACGGAAAGGTCACGCCTCTTAACGGGAGATATATGCGCTTAATGATCTCTACAGCGTCCCTGTGAAAGCCAAACAAAGGTGATTTGACTCCGGGATGAAAATAACAGCGTCTCGACGACATGGCGACAAACACAGTCAAACGCAACAATTCCTTTTCTCCACGCAACACTTCCTCTTCTCCACGTGGGACAGCAACAAGACCACGCCCTCTTTTTCGCGTATTTTTCGAGTCCAAGCCAGCCGTTCGCTGTAGGCTTTGAAAGGGAACTTCTGTTAAATAAAATATCTCGCTTGGCATTGAACTTTGAGCTTTATAATTTTACAGGTATTATTTATGCTCTAACAGCAACATTACACACTAACTAAAGTTTGAACAGTGGGATCGCGAAGAACGGGACCTTTAAAAATTGCACATTTCTACAATGAAATTGGTATCCAAAACGATCCCAGTCTTGGTTCTGACATGTTTCTGCTCTACAGGAACAGACCCTGCAGGACGCGGTGTGATGGTGAGCAGCAGAAGGAGAACATCGAGACGGAGGTTTGGGAGCACTGTAGTAAGAAAGACCTGGAGAAACCACAGGAGGAGCATGTGGAGGAGAACGAGGAAGAAAACAGCAGCCATTCTACAGACCGGGGGTCCGTTCTTCGTACCTCGCTTAATACATCTGAGATGATTTGACAGATCCCAGATCTTTTAATCATGATAACTGATGTCTGGCTAATTTGGTTCTTCAAACGAATTTGCGGATTGGATTTAAATATCTGGATTAAATGATCTAAGATCACTGCGCGTTCTTGTTTTCCCTGAAGAGGGCAGATGCATCGATACTCGAAACCATGATCAGCAATGCAGCGATTGGCTGGCGTTAAGACAGCAACATAATGACATCATATAATTAAAAAAGCCACCTGGCAAAAAACTTGGCAAATTACACAAAAAACCCCCATGAATATCTGGACCTTTATAAGGAAACAGCTAAACGACCAAACCAACATAAAAGTTATAATAGATCAATGATAAATGTTTTTTTCAAATATTTATATTCACGATTTTATACAGTATTTGTACACATTTTACATTTTTATTTCAATGTTGTAATTCAATTTTTAATTCAATTTGAAGCAGATTTGTAACGTGACAGTATTAAAGTGTTAAAGGGTCAAGATCAAATTCTCTGCATCTCCTGAGCTGCATCAAGCCATCCCATAATATCCGTCATCACTTAAATTAATGCACGCCTCAGATTAACTGTACAACATGTGTGCAAACCTCCAATAAAATTATAAAGTAATTATTCCATCACAAATAAATCGCTCAATCAAGTGGCTGTCTATAGTATTATACACAACATTATAATATTATATACATTCTCATATACATATACAATTTAAAATGTGTATATTATTATTATTATTTAAAATTATTATTATTATTGCCCCTGGTTCAGTAATGAACTCTTGTAATAAAAAAAGTAGCAGTGGCTGGGACAGATTTTAAGTATCACCTCAAGATGCAATCTAATCCTGTTTACATGAAATAAGCTGCTCGCGAGCAGGTTTAAGCTTACGGACCTGTTGCTATGACAGCAAGTCCAGGATGAGCGTCGAAGAACCAAACAATCCAAGATCATGCCAAATCGTCAACAATCAAATCCAGCTAACTGAGTTAGCGAGGTACGAAGAACGGGCCCCAGCACTGACCTTTCTGCCTGTGTATTTAGCAGGACATCATGTGACAGCTGAAACTAAAGCATTTGTGTGTGTCATGATTTTGTAGATTTGTAATGTACTTACAAGTACAAAATGGACAATGGACATTTAATTCAAATGAATTGTTCTAAAAGTTATGTATTTTATGTAAGATATGTATATACGCTACTTAAGTCTGAAATAATTGATTGTTTAATGTCTTTGAAAGATTCTCATCAAGGCTTTATTTGATAAAAAATACAGTAAAAACATCAATGTTGTCAAATATTATTACAATTTGAAATAACTGTTTTCTATTGTAATATATTTTAAAATGTAATTTATTCCTGTGATGGATGGATGAGAATATGCGTGTGTGAGTGCGTGTATATATAAATATATATATATTCTCATATTCATATAATGGAAAAAACATTACATGGAAAGTAGAACATAAATGGAAAGCACACACAAAATACAGGATAAATTATTTACTAAATAATTTTTCAGCCATTTATAAAATTGAAACATTAAAAGAAAAAAAAAATATATATATATGCATATTGATCTTAAGTTAATTCAAGGAATACATCTGCAGGCCTCAGAAAACAAACTACAGGCACTGCATCAAATGAAACGAAATGTTTCACACATTAAAAAATATTTTCAAACAATGCATTAGGTTTCCCCTTTTAACATTATTTGCTGCTTTAATTCAAATGGACAACCATGTGTAAAGTTTTTTTTAATAATTTAAAAGGTACACTATGTAACTTTTGGCCCTCTAGTGGTTAAAAACAAAACGGAACATTGCTTTGCTTGTGCTTCGTCTCTGTGACTGTGCGGATGAATGACCCTTCACAATAGATAATGCTTGACAATGAACTCCGAAACCTCTTTACCGTGCTCACCTGTTGAGTAATAAAAACACCATCTCTGCGTCGCTTTTACACTTCAAATCCCTCAGTTCTCGCCATCTCTGAAAAGCCAAACTAATGTTGATTCTTGTTTTATTACGAGCTTTGTCGCATTCTCTTTTTGCCAGCAGACTCTCCTCTTTCTCTATTTATGGATAAAACTAAACACACAGGCGAGTGACGTGATCTTTCATGTGAAAAACATCCTGCCTGGTCTAACATATAAACAGAGGCTTACATAGTGAATCAGTCAGGGCTTGACATTAACACCCGACTAACCCGCCAAATGCGGTGGATTTCAGCAGTGGTGTGTAACGCAGTCACTCCTACTAGCCACTTTGGTGGGTTGAATTTTAGATACAATGTATACATTTTTAAATTGTAGTCTTTCAAAAAGGCATCTGAAATAATAAACTAAGTGCAATGTAATGTTTTCATAATATTGATTTTCCAATATATACGTTTCTGAAACCCTTCCAATACTCATTTTCATAGAATAGACACGCAATACCAGCTGTACCTTCTCTCGAGTTACACACAAACCCTCCTCTCCTCACTCACTCGTTTTACAGTGTTACAGGGCTTGAATTTCGGTGCACGATTGCGTGCATTGCGCATAATTTTATTCATTCCCACAGATTTTGTGCTCACACTCAAAGTGCGCACACATAAAGCCCCCTCTCATTACTAAATTTAGTTCCTTTTCTCTGCTTATTGCGCTTAAACAGTCAAATAGACACAACATATGTCAAAATTCTGGTCTTGGAGAGTATTCAGGTAAACACAGTCAGTTCTGTTTTAAAAGGGTCATTAATTGAGAAATCAACTTTTCATTCAGCCTTTGATATATAAAAGACTTTTATATATCAAAGGCTGAATGAAAAGTTGATTACTTTTATTAAAAGTTAATTGTGATTTAAGAATATCCTGTACGTTTCGGAGCTGAAAACTTACTTGTTAGTAAAAGAAAAGCTTTTATAGACACCAGACCCAGTAAACGATCGATCTCAGAATATGGTTCTGTAGCCCCGCCCGACTTGTGGAGCTAAACTGATCGCGCTACCGAGTAATAACATGCCAAAGATAGCAAGATATTGCGCTGTGCCTGGTTGTGTGTGTTCTGGTTTGCGGCTATATCCACCGATCGGGTGGGCCAAGTAATAAAATATAACATTCATAATAATTGCGGGTTGATGAGAGATAAATCATTGTGTTATTGTGTTTGTTTGATAAAGGCATATTGCGAGCCCTGTGGGCGGATTCCGGCCGTTTCTCCACATTGGAAGTTTTCTAAACATTTCCCCACATGTACTGACTGGGGAGCAGAAACATCTTTATTATGCAAAACTGTTCCAATCATAGCAGTGGGCGTTTACTTCCAAGTCTTCAGTGCGGCACGCCCATAAAAACGAGCGTTCCAGGAGAGAGGCTCAAAACCAAGGCAGAAAGTAGCCTATTACTTATTCATTATGATGTTTTTGAATGTAAAAA
This sequence comes from Romanogobio albipinnatus, assembly GCA_023566225.1. Taxonomy (NCBI): domain Eukaryota; kingdom Metazoa; phylum Chordata; class Actinopteri; order Cypriniformes; family Gobionidae; genus Romanogobio; species Romanogobio albipinnatus. The sequence goes on along the minus strand of CM042239.1, from coordinate 69,659,636 downwards.
CCACGCAAATGTAATAAGTTGACCTCAGACAACAGTATAATAAAATTAAAAAAAGCCAGTTCATGACCCCTTTAAGTGAACGTAAACAGTTGAGGAAGAAAACACATGTGTAACAGTATAATAGATCCGTGTGTCAGGTCTTAAAGTGAAAGCAGCCTAATAAACCTGCTGCCAAATTATGAGATAATACTAAAACTATCTATATGGCAGTTTTTTTCCAAAGGTATCGCCAGTGAAAATGCTGAGTGGCTGGTAACGTTGAAATAGCACAAGCCACAGTGGCTGGTGAGCAAAAAAGTCCTGGATAAGGGTAAGACGAAGTCGTTTTGGAAGAACGACTGATGATGTATTGACTCGTGATTTAAATTTGCATCATCCTTACCAACAACAAAAAAAAGTATACATAGTGTACCTTTAATGAAAACTTTCTTAATATAAGGACAGTGGAGAAATAATGGTAAATGAACTGGTTTAGGGTGTGAAATGGGCAAGAGTTGCTGTATGATTATGTTTGGTTCTGCGGAGCAGCGGTGGAATGTTCCAGACAATTTTTATTGCCACAGAAGCATCTCATAGCCTAGTTGTCAGGCAGACACTATCCAATTGCACATGTACATGTATTGAGGATATAGTTCACAAATATCCACAGGGGGGAGACACTGCCCATGTAATGTAATGTCAAGAATGCCAACCCCTTTTTGAAACGCCCATTTCAAGGCATTGCATAGGCAGACAGCGGCGTTTACGAGAAGGCTGGGTATTAGAAATATGAGAAGCGGTGCAAGACTAGATAATAAACATTACATTTGGATCCCTGTGCATCCATTCCTACTGTTTATAAAAATAGCAAACATGCATGTACAGTATATGTGCACAGAGGGCTTAGCAGAGACATATTGGACAGCTACTGTGACACAACAACCTCTGACTTTACGGCATCTACGAGGAAGCTGAGTTCATTACACATTGTCTCGTGCCTGTAGGCCATGCGGATCTGGGCTACATTTGTCCGCCGAATGTCATTCCCCTCTGGTCCATCTTTCAGGTAATTGACCCCAAGGAAGTACTTTTTCTCCTGGGGAAAATGGCAAAGTGGCTTCAGTGTTTGTGCTGAACAAATATTTTCTTAAATGTTATGTATTGAGGATGTGCACTACCTCGTGGGAAAGGCCACTCTGCAGGACGCTGTTCCTAGCGATCTCACACACGTCACATGTGCTCAACTTCCACAGTTGGGCTGCAATAGCATACTCCTCCATTAAAGCCTCCTGCAGTACACACATAATAAAACATAATATGTGATTCCAGCACAGTTTCTCACAGAGACTTGTGTAGGCTGGAACTTTGAAATGGCAATAAAATGAAATAAAAATGCATTAAGTAAATTGAATTTACCTAAAAATGTATTTATGAAGGTTAATGGGACTTAACAGTGCTTTAAGCATTCATAAATACATCTTTAGGTAAATTAATGCATTTTTATTTAATTTTATTTACATTAATTGCCATTTTGAAGTTCAATCCTGGGGTACATAAATCTGCCTCCGAGAATAACATGCTTTTTAAATATGCAGTAATGAAATCAAAATGAATAATTCTTGTTTTTTTTAAGGAATAAATGATGGGTAACATTTTAGTTTAGTCTCACTATTAACTAGTTGCTTATTAGCATGCATATTACTAGGATATTGGCTGTTTATTAGTACTTATAAAGCACATATTAATGCCTTATTCTGTATGACCATATTCGGCATCCATAATCCTACCCAATACCTAAACTTAACAACTACTGCACTAACTATTAATATCAGTAATTAGGAGTTTATTGAGGCAAAAGTCAGAGTTAAAGCTACACTGTGTGATATTTTCCCCCATCTAGCGGTGAAAAGGTATATGACCATCCAGCAAATATTAGTTTCTATTCCTCCCAATTCCGATTTCGTTTTAACTCCTACGGTGGCCGATTTAGTCCAAGATTAACATGGCTTCCGGTTCGACCTCGTCCATTAGTGTTCCTTCAAGTGATGAGGTTACTTTAGAAAACTATTATAATTTGCAGTTATTTAATTTGTCAGTTAACATGTAGGTTATGACATCTATGTAAAACGAATGTAAAATGAATAATAGTTTTACGTTTTCGTAATTTATTTACCATTTCATTGCTAACATCAGCTATCAGGTTCCCAGACGAATGCAAGCTAATCTTAGTAAAGTAACTTTTATCAGTGCTATCGTTATTCTGTATATTGTACGACATCACTAGCGTAAGGCAACGTTTACACTGTAGCAGTCTCAAGCAATCCCCCTCTTCACATTCGACACGGTGCCATCGAGTGTTAAAACGCGAAAGGTGAAGCTTGAATTTACGGGTATGTCCCTCTTTGGCTAATGTACTTTCAAGATGGAGGGGCAACATGGCGACCCCCATTCGAACCCCTTACCCGTATGTATTTTCAATGGCATATTATAAACTTACGAGAATACTTTACTTTATTACTTGAAAGAAGTAAATATACATTAATGAGCACATATATTTTTGAAAGAACTAAGTGTTTTAGCTAAGAATAAACTAAAAAAGTTACACAGTGTAGCTTTAAGTTAGTTAATAGTGAGAATTGGACCCTAATCTAAAGTTTGACCAAATGATCCATCTGTGCACATAATTATTTTTTAATTCATGTGCCCTCATAAGTTTAAACCAAAACATCTTCCCCTCCCTCTTGCAGCGACATCTCTTCTCTGATAATGTGTGTACTGGCAGAACAACCTGTCACTCACATGAAATCCACCAATAGCAAACCACAATCCAATCAATTCTCAAATGGACAAAATCAAGTCCCACCCTACATTTTTCCTTGTTCGAGAAGCGTTTCACTTGGATATATACATCACAATATGGAAGAAAAGTATAATGCAACTTCCGTTTCATGCCGACGTTAATTGTGGGGATTTTTTCAGTCATCTCTCTGCAAGTTACATCACTACGCCAGTAGGTGGCGACAAGTGTGTTGTGAGTGAGTCTTTGATTCAGTCGGGAACAAAAGCCGAAATTACCCGGAACAATTTGTCCCAGGAACTTTTCTCCCCCAGACCTGTTTCTGTCTGAGTTTCCATCGCGGTCTAAAGTACTGTGAAGATTAGTCCGGTGACGTAGGACTGCACGTGACTTTCCAGAGCCCACTGGATTTAGTCTTGTCATGTTTGGTTGGATTAAAACGAACCCTGGTGCGACTGCTCTGTTAGTGCAGTTCATTTGAACATATGTGAACGCTGCCATCCGAACCCTGGTGTGCACCAAACAAGCGGACCGAGGCCGCTAAAAAGATGGGTCTCGGTCAGGAGTTTTTGGTCCGTTTACATGTCTTTGGTCCGTGTTGCATTCATATATCAATCGAACCGCACCAGAGTTAGTTTGAAAGCGGACCGAGACCCATCTTTTTCGTCTCGGTGTTGTCACAAAATGCGACGCTACAAGTCAGCCGATTTGACGACGTGGAAAGATCGTGTATCCAAAATGAGTAGAGGGCAAACGTGGAGCAACGAGGAGGTAAAGTGCAGATCTGTAAAGATGTGCAGATCTTTGTTTCTGCATACAACGGAGGAAATCCTGGTGCTGTTTTGAACATTTTATGAGCTCTTTGTGAGTTCTCAGCTGGTAAAAATAAAACCATATGTACACGCATAAAATGATTGTGTTTAATCCAGCACACAACATTGTTTTGAATGTTCGGTAAGCAAGCTCCATCGCGAAATATACGTCATAAAAGCCGACCAATCAGGTTGTGACCGTATCCCTATGCCTTTGGTTAGGTAACTTTAGGTTCACTGTTAAAAAAGCCAGTGTGAAAGCGAAGCAGACCAGGACTATATGTTTTGTTTTTGTTATTTTGGTCCGGACCAAACGAACCGAACTACAAGTGCTTCAGTGCTTAATGAAGCCTGAACCTTGTCGTCTGTCCATTGGTCGTATTTTTTAAACTTAATCGTTGATTCGAATAGCAAACAACTCTTACCGCACGCATCACAACTGACTTTTAAAATGCTGGGTGAGCTCAACCAATCGGCATGTTCAGCGCCCAAGTCCCACCCCCGAAAGTTCCTGAACTTTGAAACAGTACTACCTCGTGAGCAGGGCTGTTTTGAGGGGGAAATATTTACCCAGAACTTCATTTAGACCCCGGTTCCTGCGGTCGAAACACACCGAGTACCACCCCAAATTCCCTAGTTCCTGGGGAAAGTTCCCGCGGTGGAAACACCGCTAAAACAAAACAACTACTGTGTGTTGTTGCACGCAGACGTGCTACGTTTAGTTCTGTTGTGGATTCATTTGGAACGGTTTTCACTGGAGGAGCAAAAATAGACAGCAATGTTGTCTAAAATGTAGGTTACTCAATACTAATTTCTTGTTTATTGAGCCATCTTGGTCGCTCTTGGTCTCATCATCAGCACAGTGTTTATTTCGTAGGCTATTTCAGCCTCATGCCTACAGCCATATTCAGTGCGATATTGATTCATTCTGTCATAATTTGGACAGTAATGGTCAACGAATCACCCCAGTGATTCTTCTACTTTCCTTCCTTGCGTATCAGAATTTTTAGAGTTGTATCTTTGATTAGAGTCTTTCATATTTAATTCCTGTGAATGGAATTTTTGAACAAGTACTGATGTTTTAATAAATTGTGCAATATCAAAAATATAGATGCAATAAATAATAATTGATTTAGAAAATGTTAAGTCATTAACCCTATAAAGCCTATTGTATCATACTTGATATGTAAATTATCAACATGATCAAAACTTTGCTGAAAAAACCTGTTGCACACAATCTACATTCTGCCCTCTAATTCATAACTCGTACTTTTTTTACTAAGTAAAAAGCCTTTTAGCATTTCATCTTACTAATTACTAGGACATATTATTAGCAAATAGGGAGTGATGTTTATATGCATTTTATGCAAGTAGTCTGCTATACTGTTATTAAGCTATCAGAATTTCATCTTGCTTTTTGGACATATAAATAGAAACTGTGTCAGAAACTGCACCAAATTGGAACACTCAGTTTGGATCTCTGATTTAAATAAAATGTTTTAAGAGCCGTTAAAATGTTTTATGAACATACACGTGTATGAACATACTATTGCCAAAAGTATTGGAACACCCCTCCAAATCAATGAATTCAGGTGTTCAATCATGCAGACGCTTCTACAAACATTTGTGAAAGAATGGGACTTCAGATGTGCACTGTTCGCCATGATGGTTTAGGTTTTAATATTCTCAGGAGCTCAGTGAATTCAAGCGTGGTACCGGTATAGGTTGCTAGAGCTACCTGTACAATAAGTCCATTCGTGAACTTTCCTCACTACTAAATATTCCACAGTCAACTGTTAGTGGTATTATAACAAAGTTGAATCAATTGGGAACAACAGCAACTGAAGTGGTAGGCCACGTAAAAAAATAAAAAATGCTGAGGCACAGTGCGCAGAAGTCAACAACTTTCTGCAGAGTCAATAGCTAAAGACCTCCAAATTTTGTGTGGCCTTCAGATTAGCTCAAGAACAGTGTGTAGAGAGCTTCGTGGACTGGGTTTCCATGGCTGAGCAGCTCATCCAAGCCTTATATCACCAAGTGCAATGCAAAGCATGGGATGCAGTGGTGTAAAGCACGCCATCACTGGACTCCAGAGCAGAGGAGACGTGTTCTCTGGAGTGACCAATCACGCTTCTCTGTCTGGCAATCCCATGGACGAGTCTGGGTTTGGTGGTTGCCAGGAGAACGGTACTTTCCTGACTGCATTGTGCCAAGTGTAAAGTTTGGTGGAGGGGGGAAAAGGAACTCTTAATGCTTCAGCATACCAAAACATTTTGGACAATTTCATGCTCCAAACTTTGTGGGAACAGTTTGGGGATGGCCCCTTCCTGTTCCAACATGACTGCTCACAAGTGCACAAATCAAGGCCCATGAAGACATGGATGAGCAAGTTTGGTTTGACCTCAACCCGATTGAACACTTTTGGGGTGAATTAGAGTGGAGACTGCGAGCCAGGCCTTCTCGTCCAACATCAGTGCCTGACCTCACAAATGCGCTTCTAGAAAAATGCCCATAAACACACTCCTAAACCTTGTGGAAAGCCTTCCCAGAAGAGTTGAAGCTGTTATGGCTGCAAAGGGTGGGCCAACGCCATATTAAACCCTACGGATTAATAATGGGATGTCATTAAAGTTCATGTGCATAACAGAGGATGTCCCAAAACTTTTGGCAATATGATGTATATCGGCCGATACCGATATGGCAGCCGATATATTGTGTATCCCTAGTTAGAGCATTATTTTACATTTTTAGGGGATTCTTCAGGAAAATGTTCCTAAATGGGATTGTCACAGTTTGTTTGTTTTCATTTCTGGTTCCCCTAAGAACTTTTCAGTGAACAGTTCTTAAAAGAACCATTTCCCCTTATTGTGAATTTAAATATCTAAAGAACCCTTTCCACTATAAAGAACCAGCTGTGCTATGGAAAGGTTCCATGGATGTTTAAGGTTCTTCATTTAACCTGCAATGGCAATAAAGAACCTTTATATGAAAGAGTGAATAAGATGGTTGTTGTTTGACCTTGGTGTAGTGGAACTGCAAGGGGTCGTCAGTGGAGAGGGACACACACAGGCCTTTGTGTAGGAACTCTCGCAGTGGGTTCTTGGAGTATTCCAGGAACAGACTGTTGTTACTCAGAGGGGACATGGCAATGGGCACTTGGGCAAGATAATACAGGTACTGCAGCACAGGACTCTGGAAAAAAACACACACATATGTGTTACATGTGATAGCTTCCATCCATCATTTCACATGTTCAGTTCGGTCATCAGATCAAATGCTCCGATCCGGCTCTTAGATCCACCTGCTTCTATACAGCATCAGAGGCTCCATTGATTCTGGGCTCATCACTAACACAAGTACATAGTCAAATCATGTGGTAACACACGTCACATATGCATTTGCTTCATTAATATACTCCGGACAAGGATCTGAACTCTTTCTGAACTCTTTTCCTCTTCTTTGCTGCCACCATCAATTAAAGTACAAGATATTTGCTAGTTCGAATAATAAGCTCTCACAATTAACAGTTATCTTTCATCTTGTCAGAATGATGACTTTGGGAAAATTATGCAGTTCCCTTTTGAATTTAGTTCAATTTTAAAGTGCCGTTGAGCACTGTAGTTTGGACTAATCTTCTACTTCTAACCTTTTTCAGGTTTAATCCATGAGAGATGTTGTCTGCGGTGAGGAAAGCTGAAACCAGGTGGGTGATTGAACCAGCTTCTCCACAGTGTGGACGGAACTGGAAGGTACTAAGACCACGTTCCCTGTAAAAACAGACATGTACAAGTTGAAGACACAATGTAATAGGCCCCTTCTTGTTGCAAAGATAATGTCAAAATAACTAATTATAGAGAAATTTGAGAAATAAATATAATACACACTCATGGCCACTTCATTAGGTACACCTGTTCAACACATATCTATTCAGCCAATCACATGACAGCAACTGAATGCATTTAGGCATGTAGACATAGGTCTGTAGACATGGGTCGGTCACGTGACCTACCAGTTTCAGTTGCGTTGTTTCACTGCCCTTTATAAATCCTCTCTTTTTTTCTGATTTTTAGGGTCTAAAATGACTTTGACTTGATTTCTAAAAGCAAATTGTTCCGATTTGATTACAGTGAAAACCCACCAATTATCATGGTCCACTTACGTAATTAGTGTTACGGACAGTAAGATTACAGTTAATATTTGTGTGGTTCTCATCCCTCTTGCACAATGCACTGGTGAAACTAGCATGAGTACTCTTAATTCTGCTTTGCCAAAAATACAGAATTGTGTAGACAGACACAATAGCTTGCACACTGTCATTGAATTAATACAGTATGTAATCAGTCAGTGACACTGATTATATACTGTATATCTTTACAATATAGCAATTATATCATTGTCAATTGTCCCTCTCCATCACTCAAATAGGTCTGCCCCATATATCGGAACTTTTCATTGCTTTTAAACACTTATTATTATTATAGTTTGTTCTCAAATTGTCAATGTTAGCAACCTCAGCATTGCGTGACTACATGCATTTAGTGTGTATTAGAGTTACCTGTAGATTTCCATTTCTGTACAGTCTAATCTTTTGCTTTTGACTACAGGTGATGCATTTTTTATACGATGATTGCTTTATACATTTTATGTAGTATTTCTAGTGCTAGAAGTTTTTCAGATCTATTTCATTTGTGTCTTTGTTCTATTGTAGTTTGTTTTCTTTGCCAAACTACAATACAATTTACAGTACAATACAATTACAATTTTTGTTTATTTGTCTTCAGTAAGCTTGAGAGGTTTTTTTCGGCTAGTAGTTTATTTTAAATGATATTGAAAATAGTAATAAGAACTTTCAGTGGTATAAAAAATGTTGATATCATATCATTATTTCACTATTGTGAAATAATATTAATCATATTGTGATATAGGATTTAGGTCATATCGACCACCCTTCCACCACAGTATATATTTAAGTAATTAATTGAATATCATACAATAGCGACTAGTCAACAAATGGCTTAAATTAATGGCTACCAGTCGACTAGAAGAATCTTTGGTCTGGGGCAGCCCTAGAAATAAGACAAGAATGCAAGCTGGATTACTTTCCATTCAATTCAGTGATCCTGAAGGGACTGACTTCTAGTGCTTCGGATGGGAGGAACAGATATTTGTTAGTCCAGTTTCACATTGTGCTAAAAAAAAGTCACTGGCACACGTTCAAGTGCTACTTGTCTGTCTATATGATGAATCTACAGTGTGCCATAGTGGTCATCTCAACCTGGGCAGAGGGGCACAATAAAAATCTTAGGGTGGCACACTAACACGTACATAGAAAAAAAGCAGTAACCTGCAGTTATTTCAAGATCTATATACTTCCTTTGATTTAATTTATCAGGTTGATATAGTCAGATGATTTAACCAGTTAATTCAGATTTTGACCACATGAAGCACATTATTTAGGATATCTGAAAACTTGCTCTGCAGCATTTGCTGTTTCTCTCAATTGTATTTCCTGTGTACATACATTTATACCTCTTCCTGACCCCATTGATCCGGTCCATAATCCATCCTTTATAAAGTGGAAAGATGTCAGTTTGTTCTACTGACAGTATTCCACGGGCTTTAACAGTTGTAACCCAATATGTGTGTATTCCTGATACAGTGGTATTTATAGATGTCCTGGTGCAGGATAAAACACTCACACATGCAATTGGAAACCTTTTGTTCTTGAATGTCTTCCAGTACTCATTCAAAGTTTATTAAAGCCTGAGGGTATAATAGAAGATCTTTCAAATATTAAAAGTAATCTCCGTTTACTTTCCCCTTTAGTGCAGACATTTCTCCTATTGTTATGGGATATGTAGCCTCTCCCTGCAGCTAATGGAATTTTCCAGTTGGTGTGTGGAACAGATGTAATGGGAGCACATACTTCCTGAGGTTGTTGAGGACCATGATGTTGGCATACATGTGGAAGAGGTAGTAGCTGTAGGGTGGGTTGTCATCTGTTGTCCATTGCTCAGGCTTGGGGCTCTTATAAGAGAACATGTGATCGCTATGCTTGGATTCATCATCCACACTGTCAAAGCCAGTCACCTGAGAAAGAAGGGACATCCAATGAGGGATGTGTGATAAAGTCTTTTAAGTGCACCCAAAGTTCTAACATTGCAGTACCTATGATCATGATATAAATCAAAACTACACTAAATGCACAGAAGTATGTGGACACCAGCTTCCACTCCTCTGAGAAGGTTTCCACTAGATGTTGGAACATGGATGCAGGGATTTGCTCCCATTCAGACACAAGAGCATTAGTGAGGTCAGGCATTGGTCAGAGGTCAGATGTTGGCTGATGGGGCCTGACTTGTGGTTGTCATTTTAATTAATCCTTGAAAATATGTTGAGTGGGGTTCGGATCTGGGCTTTGTGCAGACCAGTCACATTTCTCATGCTGGAGCAGAAAATATCCTCCCTAAACTTTTTGAAATGCTGAAAGCACACAATTCTCTAAAACGTTATTGTATGCTGTAAAAAAAATATGATTTGCATTCGCTGGAATTAAGGTATTATTCAAACCAGTTTATTAGAACACATGCGTTTAGCCATGTGATATTTCAAAGAGTTACATGAATTTTACATGAAGTCCATTGATTAAAAATCATCTATTATGAACCTTGAACTTACATATTTTAGAAATACATGGAGCTCTTTGTGTTTCTGAGGATTCACTGTAGCCTCAAACAGAGGAAGGAAAATGTTCTCAAGCATCTTGGCAAAATTAGGAATCAACTTGCGTGACTTGAAAATGTCACTGAAAGAAATAAGAATAATGACATAATTATAAAACAAGACTTTCTGGAAAACACTGAACATATTTAGAATTAATGCAGCTACTTACTATATTCTGGGCACCTGAATGATCCAGCGCATATTTGGAGAGTACACTTTGTGCTGAATAAACCAATGGGAGAGACTTTCCCACTCCTCAGGGGAACGACCATAGATGGACAGTCGTGGTTCGGCATGCTGATACTTGCTCTCCTCCAAATCATGTGCTACTTCCTAAAAGATACAAAAAGACACAGAAGACTTATAAATAAGAAACATATGGGTACAACAAAATTGGTAGCCCATGAAATCAAAATTAAAGTGTTTTGGCTTTTACTATGAATATGCTAGCCATACGGTTATCTATAAGCTAGTGTGCTCCAAAACAACGACAAAATTCACATTTAGAAGATATAAGCATTCAAAACTTAGTCTCTCACTTCTGCCAATATGGACCAGTTATTTTGATGACATCACTCTGTACTTCAGCTTCTCATAAAATTTCCTGTCCAATCAAATGCTCTCTAGAATCTAAAGCATCCCGCCTCCTACATTATGAATAGACATTGAAGCTGTGGCTAAAATCGGCCACTTGTTCACTTTTTTCCACATGGTGATAGGCAAGCTTTCTACATGCTTTCCATTGGGGCAAATGAAGTCTGGTTTGATGTTAGTGTCACACGAACCGCCACAGCGCACGGTCCAGAGACTTGATATCACGGATCCTATGTGCGAGTTGGCGCAGAATCCAAAATGTATCAGACCCATTCTGCACAGAATGCTGTATTTTAAAGCAATGTGGAGGAGATTAGGAGGGGAAATGGTTAGAGATTAGGAGGAAACTGCGGCTTTCCCAAGTTCAACGGCTCTGGCCGAACTATGATGCAAACTAAACACTGGCTATTTAAAAAAAGGACAGGAGCTGTTCGATCTGTTACACATTGTCTTCCTGTTTTAGTAGAAATCACATTAACCCATAGAATAACGCTGCGCGTTTCAAGGCACTTCAGTGGGCCTTTAAGTTTACATTTTTGAGCCTCACAATGTTGACATTTATACTGATAAAACATTTTACGAAATTAATTTTAAACATGAATATGCATTAATATTTGTAATAATATATTGGTGTTTGTGTATACTTTGACAGATTTTAAAATCTCACACGGGACGATTTTCGCATGCGTTTAACGCCTCGTGACTAAACAAAGGGTATCAATGCGAGTGTGCACACCGACGCGCAAAACGCCATGCGTAAAAGTGCAATTTAAAAAAAAAAACACCTTGGGTTTGTTTTTTTTTGTTTTGACGCGGCGCGTTAAAACCTGGCCGACCAATGAGATCGGCGCTTTTGTTCACGTACCTGGAGCTGCTGAAGTTACAGTAAAACACAACTTGGTGGCACTCAAGCACACATTGATACGACGATCAGGAAGTCAGTAGACAAAGAAGAAGATGAGCTGCTAATGCTACTTGCCAGTTAGCAAAAAGTATGAGAATGGTTTTGGCAAGCACGTAAATACTGTCTCTCTTCTTCTTCTGTGTGACAAGCGAGTGTCAGAAGCGTAAAGTGGCGCAGCACCACCTTGTGTACCGGGAGCGGCATCTACTGAATTTGCACGTTCACTCAGCACATCGCCAGTGAAAATCGCTTGGGTGTGAACACAAAGACGCGCCAAAAAATGTCTAGAAAAAACGCTGGCGATAAGTGCACACAATAATCGTCCCGGTGTGCACAGGCCTTTAGTCTTGTTATGACAAAATGACTATACCTTGACCAAGCGGGCAAAATACTCTCCTTTGATGTAATTGTCAGTCTTCAAGTAGATTTCCCTTAGCTCACTTGCTCCTACTGGATTGTACTTGGAGTTGAATTTGTCAAAGCGATGAAAGGTTTGCCTGCCCTGTGAATACACTAAAGATGATGCATACTGTACAAGCCACTAGCATATCCTTAGGCTGTAAACACATAGATATGACATTACTTACGGCATGAACATCTAAGGAGTCTACAGTAAGATCATAAGGGTCCATGTTCAGGTTGTTAAACACCTGTTTGAGAGTTAGTTTAAGCCCTGCCTTCTCCAGGACGACTCTCTCTGCGTCAATTTTATTGGTGGTTTGGATGAAATCAAGCAGGTGTTTCTGGCTCATACATGCTGCTGCATGAATATGCGTGTCTACCTGCAAGTGAGCATTTGTGTACAGTTAGACCGCATGGGATATCACATTTACTTAAACAAATGAGTGTTTCAAAGTATACCTTTCTGACATTGTAGAAATCTCTATGAGGAACACCCTTGAGTTCTTTCAGTTCCGCCATTTCGTTGAGCATTTCATGAAGGTAAAACTTTGACCCAAGGAAGCTTAGTCGTCTATGGCAGTAGGTCTTACTGTTTAAAGAAGAAATATGTTCAGCTTTACATCTTGGATATGCAAATACAGAAAACTGATGACCACTGTGGAAAATATTGGTTGCAGACATACGTAGGCCCATCAATGATCATGGCGAGCACATGACTCATGTCAATGGCAAATGTTTCCAGGTCTGGATAAGGCAGACAGCGTGGTTTGTTCATGCTCAGAGCTTCATCGTTTTCATATACATAAATAATGCCATCCTTCATCTGCATCTGATAATTGAGGTTCTCTGGAATATTCTCCATGCTGTAAGGGTCCTCACCCTCACCAGGGCAGGGACAGATATCTGTGGAGAGCAGAAAGGTTCACCCAAAAAAAAAAGGCTAGGCAAGAGTTAGCTGGTGAAGCTGGTTGACCAAGAAAGTCTTGCTGGTTACATTAGAAAGAAGACATCAGTAGACCAATACAGTATCCCTTAATTTTCCCCTTCCAAATCGTTCCCATTCTGGCACATATTTTTCTTAGTTGAGCTACATATAACTCATGTCAACTTTTATGTCTTCTAAACTTAGTTAAAAGTTGATGTCTTGGGAAGGGACTTTGGGAAGGGACTTTACGCTGGGACTAAAAGGGAACATCAAGCTAACATCTGTGAACAGAAATTCCACTGAAATGTTTACAGAGCCATAAATAAACCTAGAATGAGAAAATGGTCTCCATGTCATATCTGGTTACGAACCCTGAGCAAATGCAGATGTACCTGGAAGGGTTTCATCTTCTTCTGTCCACCTTTCATTTGCTGCAATACGTAGGAACTGTGTAGTGGTCCGTGGGAACCGGTGATATGCCAGTTTTGAGTATTTTTCTCGAATAAAGAGAGCTTTTAGCAGACTTTTAGCTGCTTGCTCATAATCCTCAACTGTAATCTGCAAGTGCACAGTGATTGTAAAACAAAACATGATTGTTAAAAGGGCCTTTAGTTGAACTTTCAACAGATTATGACTGAAAGTACAGAAAGGTGGTTGATTGTCCATTCTAATAATACACACCCCAGCACAGTAGTCTCCGCTAATGATGACTCTTTGATACTCCGGGAAATGTTGTGAGATGGAGGAGCAGGTAGAGGAAGGGGAAATGGCGGGGGTCACCCCACCCCGGACACCATCCGTACTTAATGGGATTTGCAGTGACATAGATTGAGATCGAATAATCTTAAAACTCTTCTTCCTACAGAGGATTAAAGCGAATGGGGGCTAAAAATTATGAATTTACTAAGCACATGTATCATTATTTACCCTGCTGGAAAATCCAATGAAATCCAGCTTCTGATGGTAGCTGGTTAGACACGTTTTCAAGACGGTCCAAGGTGGTCATTACAAGTGGTTTCCAATCATGGAGGGCCACTGTCCTGCAGAGTTTATCTCCAACCCTAATTAAACAGCTAAAAGGGTATTCAGGATCACTAGAAATGTCCACGCAGGTATTCTGTGGCAGGTTGGAGCAACATTATGCAGGACATTAGCCCTTCAGGAGTAGGATTGGACACCCTAGGTCTATATGATTGACCAGTTGGTGGACCTGGTTTCAACCATGTAGGCCAGCAGCAAACCAGCTACCATGTTCCAAAGACCAGCTTGTCCTCCATTGAATGGTTTGCTCTGGTGTTTCAGACAGGATAAAGCAACTGGTAGCAGTCTACAGTGAAAAATAAAATGATGCTGACCGTTTGGCACTTTCTTCTGACTGTTGCTCAGCCAGTTCTCTGAGTAGCTCCCTCTGTTTGGCTTCCTGCAGGCCAATGGGACAGTCCTCAGGGACAGTGTACATGGACAGGACATCTTTTGTGTCCTCTTCCTTTATTGCCGAGGCATACACCTTCTCTGCCAGCAGACGAACTTCCTCATCCACATCACTCAGAGCAATCTTAGGGAATTGCCGTGGCATATCTGTAAAGAAGCACATTTACACACACCTCAGTAACATTGAAGGAAACCTATTATGCACCTTTTTACAAGATGTAATATAAATATCAGGCATCCCCAGAATGTGTCTGAAGTTTCAGCTCGAAATACCCCAAACAGATTGTTTATTATACCATGTTGTAAATACCCATTTTTGAGTGTAAGGAAAAACATGCTGTTTTGTGCATGTATCTTTAAATGCAAATGAGCTGCTGCTCCCTGCCCCACTTACCAGAAGAAAGTGCCTGTACAGCTCGTGCCTCGGACACTTTGCCAAAAACTAAAACATCTGTTTGGTTTTGATCATCATCTCTATCGTGGTCACGCTCACGTGACATTGCAGTTCTTCATCATCGTGAACGTTTATTATCTGTATGCGTTTTAAAGCCATATCAATTTAAACTTCTGATATATGGTTTTCTGAGTACATACACAGAAAGCTGCATGTCAGGCGGCACGTCCCGTGAGTGTTAAACTAAGTTCTCTTTCACGTCTTATTGCGCTTAAACTGTCAAATACACACAAATGTCTGTGAACATAAACAGCAAGTAAAGAAATCACATGTGTATGTGGATCTCTGTATTAAAGTGACAGAATCGTAATAATAAACTTTCAGATTTATGGGGAAAATAAACCAAGTGGAGGGATTTTTACCACAGTGGGGTGGTTGTGTACAATGCGGACACATAAAAATGTTTACAAACAATATTAAAGTGAATTTTGCATAATAGGCCCCTTTTAAGCTGCTGAATTTATGAAGTCGTTTCTCAAGGCCTATGTCCACCAATCCCATAAGCGTGTCCATGTTGAAGTCAACCAAGTATTTAGTCTCCAAAAGTGCTGTACTAGCCCTCAGTTGTTGTTACTGCTAAAACAACAGTCTTACTTTGATGTATGTTTCAAGGCTCCTGTCAACACGCTTGCTGTAAATAGTCCCTGAGATGCCATGTGCATTCCCGGGCCGTTGAATCAGGCCAATAAAGTCAGTCACTAGGCCAGTGCACAGCTGCAGACACACTGCCCTATAAAACAGTTATGCTTGTGTAAGGACAGATCAAGTGTCTGAGTCCTGGGTATGACTTTTTCCTGAACAGTTAGGAACATGGTCCACGGTGGCCACATCAAATGCTATTCTGGGCAAAACCTAAATCCCTTTGTCAAGTCCCTTTGTTTCCATTCTTCTTGGTCGGTTTTCTAAGAAACTCCGAAAGAATTTGTGCCTGTCCTACTGGCTGTTGTACCAGCTGTGTAACCATAGGTACCACAGAAATCAGAGAACAAGCCAGAGGATATCTGGCATGAAACTGGAGCATATTCTATCTAGCTCTATTGACTGAGAAATAAAACCATCAATTTTTAATCACAATCCCCACAAGATCACAAGCTTCAATATCTCCTCCAAAACACAAGCTTAGTTTCCATTACAGATTTGCAGTAAAAAACTAATGCAAAATGACAGCGTTTCCATTAACCGATGTTATGGGACTAAAACGTCAAATCACGGATGTTGGTAGGTTTACATATATTGCAGCCACCGCACTAGCCATTGTTTTTAATCGAAGGAGACGTATGCATGCTATCCAAGCATTAATGGCCAGGAAACCAGGAAAGAGAACTTTTTTTGCGATATATGGGAGTTTTCGCAAAATTCACACGTTTCCATTGGGAGTATTTTCAATTTTCAATTTCAATTTGCGCAACTTGAAGGGTAATGGAAACGCAGCTAGTGAAATCAAAGTCTGTCCAAAAAAATCAATTTGGTTTCGATAGACTATTGCATCGGTTTCCACCAAACTTTGCCTAGGATCACTGGTTTTAAATGTTGCAAGGACAACAAGGAAGTTCTTCTACCCTGCCACTGTACCTATAAGACTTGTCAGAAAACAGTCACTGGTTCTGGTACACTACTTCTGTCTGTGGAGACCTGACATGCACAGCTGTGCGACTGCTGCCATTCTTACCTTCAACCCCCGTCAGCGCCATCTCGGCTTCGGCTGTTCTTAGGATGCACTTCAAGTGGTTTACTTGGTATATGTTTGTGTGTGCATGTGTGTGGTGTGGGACATGTCCAGTCGCACTCTGGGAAACTGCTGTCGTCTGACTGCCGTTTTGTTTTCTTGAGTATCTCTCTCACTCTCTCTATTTTAAGAGGTAGAAAGCCTCACGTCCACAGAGCAACTAATCCTTTGAATATGTCACCACCGCCTGTCAACAAAAAGCGACCCTGGATCCTACATAGAACCGCTTACAAACAGGATCTTACTCAATCCTCCCAACCCATCTCATGCGTACATTCAAACCTGGCTTTCGCAACTCATTTTAGGGGGTAGTGAGGGATTTACTCGCTCACCACCCCTAAAATCCAGCCCTACAAATCCCCGAGCTGATCTCCGAAACCCAACTGTCCACGTGAATGGAATCTGTGGCCAAAAGAGCATCTGCTTTGATAGCTTCAGCCATCCCTCACCCCCCGAGAACAGCATTTAATCCTGACCTTGCTTTAGGGACGTATCATTTCAGACCCAGATAAACAGTCCTGCTGGCCATTAGCACGAGGCGTCATGTCAGTAAAAGTCCAGAGGTAATCACCCCCGAAACCGATACCTCTTCGTTACTTCAGAGCTTAAAATGGGTGTTGACAGAAAGGGTGTTCATGTTGTCCCAGAGCATGCCCACCCAGCCTCTATTTGTATCACATCCACTTGAAACCATAGAATAATCAAACCATTCTCAGGCACAGTGATCGTTTGAAGTGCACAGCAAGATCCACTTGCGCATATTTGTATACCCTGGTATGAAAAGCAGACTATAAGGGACAAAGGGGAATTAGGTTTACCTGATCCAACAGTTGTCCTTTATGTTCCTGTAACCGCTGCTTTTATCTCATACCTTATCCAGCTGGAGCTCGAACAGCAAAACCTACCCAGCTCTCTCTGTCAGACCAAGTGCGCCTGTCAGCCTGACCTGAAACTTGGAGACAGGTCACGTGGACGCAACAACAATCCTGGTGATGTGTTGGGTATTATTACAGGCTGCATAGACATGGCTGGGAGAGGAACTGGAAGTGGATTTGTCAGGATGGAATTAAGGTACAGCTTGAATATCTCCCCATCTCATTCTCTCGTCCACATATCGATCAGAGGGAGTTCTGGATCATGTGACTAAGGGATTTGAGGGTCTGTGTGTGTGTGTGTGTGTGTGTGTGTGGTGCAAAGCTTTATCAGAGATTAATGTAGTACAGGCAGGTTCTAATGGCTTCAGCTCAGAGTTGATGAGTATATGAGCTAAACCGAAGCCACGCTCTGTAATATAAGCTGTGCAAGTCTCTGTGAATGCCTTGCTACACCGAGGCTGTAAATGCTTGTGTAAATAATAAATGACAACCACTCTGTTTTCTTGCACCTGAGGGTCTATTTGATGGCTCAGAGGTGCTTTGCCATCACGATGCCCTGTGTACAATGTAACTACACACAATGAATTAGGGCTGCACGATTAATCGCAATTAATATGAAATTGCGTTTAAACCGATTTGGCTTAGTGCAATTATAAAATCGCAAAGGTTCTTATGCGCAGCTTGTCAGTGAAGGACTGCTCCATCTGAAATCACTGTTTGAGTCGGTTATAACGTGCGTTTGAAAAAGCAAAACACGTCAAACATCTTTCAAAACATGAGAAGCATTTATGAACCACTTGTCCAACATAAGGCAACATTTAATAACATGTTTTTACTCACTTCATAGTTTCAGCTGAGTGTTTGAAAAAAATCCTTCTGTCAGATGATGTGGCTCCTTATAAGACACATAACATATTTCATAGTATTCTATACAGTGATAAAGGTGATGTCAATTAGCATTAAAATATAATATACTTTATTATCATGAAAATACCCAAGAAGGCTTGTAGAACTCAGATAAACCATATATTGTTGTAGTCGTGTGTTTATTTTTTAATTAATCAAAGCGTTTCAATCTTCTGTTTATTCAGCTACAGCAATAGTACGATGCCCATAGGGATTTCCTGGAACGATATGCATTACTGTAGCCAGGTCTTACCAGACTCTCGTACATTTCATTTGTACAGAGAGTCTGGCCACTCTCCATTGACAAGCATTTTCTTCCTTGAAGGCGGGTACTCTGTTGAAGTTTAAAACTATTGGATCTGCCATAACCAATCGCTAACGTTTGATCGTGACGCATGTCATGCGCCGTTCGCCTCTGTTTCTAACATGGAAATCCGTAAAAATAACTGCAGATTGTGCAGCCACCTCAGTGATAAAACCTAAAACTTGTGCATTCGGATTGTGATTTATTCACAGTTTTGTGATCGGGAACGCGCTGCTCAGGTGGCCTGTAACATGATAGTATGCTGTAAATAAAATATCATATGTTTGGTTGGTATGATAAGAATAAATGCTGCCATAAATAACAGCCCAATTCAAATGTTTACGTGCTTTTCTTCTTCTTCTTTTTTTGAGCGGTGATGAAATATCTTGCTCTTGTAAATACTTGCCAGCATTTAAAGTAATACAAGTCTAGAAATGCATCCAAATTACAGCGCAACCGCACGGTGCTCTGCAAAAAGGATATAAACAGTGAATTTTGAAGTGATATATTCTTGAAAACTCAGAGTTCTGGATTCGGACAGCAATTACATTACCACACGACCTTGGTGTTTGTCTAAAACAGTAGGTCATTTTATGCGGGTGGTGGGAGACGGACGGCAATAAAATCACCACTGTAAATGATGACAATACCTTCCGACCACATGGGAAACAATTCCCGGGGCTTCAGCCAACTCCTTCACCACTAACGGAGCGACCTGGAAAGGCTTTAACTTCTGGATATTCGGCAGCGGTGCCACAACGGAATGAATGGCTTCGCTCGCATCTTTCTCCGCCGCCATTACTGAACTACACCTCAAACTAGCGCACGACATCAACATCATCGTTCTCAGCCACTCCCTCTGTTTGCTGATTGGACCGGTAAAAATTTGTTCGGAGAAAACCTAAGAATGTACCGCAGTTCCAGACAGAGTACTGAAGGAAAATTATAATTGAGCGGAAGTACGTAGGAGGGCGGAGCCAGGCTAGCGTTATTGTACTTCTGTGGTGCATAATGGGAGTTTCTGCGTGGAACACCCTCTGGCTTTCAGATGGAGCAGCATTTACAGATCATTTAAAGGGATAGTTTACCCAAAAATGAAAATTAGCCCACGATTTACTCACCCTCGAGCCACCCTAGGTGTATATAAAATTCGTCTTTCAGACGAATACAATCAGAGTTATATTAAAAAATGTCTTGGCTCTTCAAAACATTATAATGGCAGTGAATTGCAGCCCAAAATTTGAAGCCCAAAAAAAGTGTAGCCATCCTATAAAAGTAATCCACACGGCTCCGGGGGGTTAATAAAGGCCTTATGAAGCGAATCGATGGGTTTTTGTAAGAAAAATATTAATATTTAACACATTACACTTTATAAAGTGAAATATCTAGCTTCCGGTGGACAGCCTTCCATATTCAAGGAAAAAGCGTAACTGGCGCAACGATGACGTCGGACGTAGGGTAAGCGTTTTGAACTGCGTGAGGTTTAACACTTTATGCGTAAATTGAATACGGAAGGCGGTCCGCTGGAAGCTAGATATTTTACTTCATAACGGTTTAAATATGGATATGTTTCTTACACAAATGTATCGATTTGCTTAAGAAGGCCTTTATTAACCCCCTGGAGCCGTGTGGATTACTTTTATAATGGATGGATGCACTTTTTTGGGGTGCCATTCACTGCCGTTATAAAGCTTGGATTAGCCAGGACATTTTTTTTAATATAACTCCGATTGTATTTGTCTGAAAGAAGAAATTCATATACACCTAGGATGAATCAATTATGGGATAATTTTCATTTTCCGATGAACTATCCCCTTAAATAATCGCAGCCTTTGCCAAATCTCGTGCGGTTTAATTTCGATTAATCCTGCAGCCCTACAATGTATCAGATTGTATAGTTGTCTTTGCATATAAAGCTGAGAAAGAAAACATCGGAAAAACTTAAACAGAATAAAAATGACAATTGACTTTTATCAATAACCATAAATAATAGAATTTCCAATTAGCAAGAAATCTTTATTTTCTCTACTTTTCCAAAGGAACATTTCTTCCCCATCTTTTGTGCTACTCCTCTCTACATCTTGTAAGTCATAGATAACAGCATCTGCAAATGTAGATACATACATCTACGCGTATGTAGGCTATATGTAATTGTATATAAAATGCTGATGTGTTATTGCTCGATAAAGCTTGTGGTATGCATGCTAATAAGCAACTAGTTAATAGTGAGCTTGTAAGACTACTGTGAGAACATTGTGTGATTCATGCTTCAGTGCAAATCACTAATTTCCTAAGGAAATGAGCATGAGATAAAAATGTTTGTTCATCATATACAGTAGTTGGAGGACAGACTGTGGCAGGGATGCAGACAGGAATACCAGTGTTTGTACCCTTCTTTATATTAAAAATTTCCTTTTTTTCTTAAACTAGCAAAACAAACCATTTTCGGTATCATACCGACATGTTTCTTCTAGCTTGTACATTTACTAGAATTTGTACTGCAGCACTTCTCATGTTACTGGCTCCTTAGGATGAATTATGCTGTAGCATTACTTTGGGAGGCATTTGCTAAATTAACAAAATAATATAAATATTTCTGCAATGACTCCCTTTATTAGGGCCCAGGATAACATTCCTGGTTGCCCTCGTCTGGTATGAATCAGAAACAATTCCTAAAGAGAGCAGTTCAATGATGATATAAAAAATGAAATTACAATAAAGTATGCTAATATTAGACAGTTTCTTGCTGCAGAATAGGAAGAGAAAGAGAGAAAGAGAGAGAGAAAGAGAGAAAAATCATAAGGGCTCACCCTTTCCTATACATGGGCTGGAGAGCTGCTTCACAATGGGCGTCTGGAGTCTCCGCATCATTTCCTGTGTGCTCAGGCCTGGAGAGTGAGAGCACAAAACAGCATGAGCAGGATGAATCGTGGGTATTTCTTAGCGCTATTGCAACAGATTTGATGCCATGCTGAACAAGTGCATCTGTTTGTAATCATTGATTAGAATTTGTGGTAAAGGGTAAAAATTAACACTTTCGAAGAATAAATGTATGATACAATTTTACACATTAATGTGTTTTGCATCATGAGAAAGAGAAATAGGCATGTATTCATAATGTGATGAATGTTGCCAATCTTATTGAAGCACTTACCTAGTCTCAGATCTTGCAGAACTCTGTGTCCTTTCTGCAGCTGCACCGCAAATACAAACCCATGATGTTCTCACAGGAAAGAAATGAAAGGAAAAGAAGAGAAAAAAAAGAAAGAAAGAAAACTCACTCAGTTCTGCCCCCCAGTGATATATGAGAAAGGGCACATGAAATTCACTGAGCAAAGAGAGCAAACAGTCATTTAGCCACCTCACATCTACAGTCAAAACACATGGCTATAAAATTATTTTTTCTTTCGCACGTTTAGCAATATGTAACTAGACAGTGTAAATATATTTAAAAGTAATGTACTGTCATATTTTCTTTCTGTCGTAATTCAATAATGCCCCCTTGTGGAGATGTGTACGTATGTCCTTCAACAAGAAGTATTTGGACAATTACTACACTCTTAAAAATACATGGATGTAATCGAATACCAAACCAAGGTGATATGTTTATGTATATGTAGAGTGAATTCACGGTGATTGGGACACTTTTTGCCATTGAGATGACTTGGAAAAAGTGTCCCAATCCCCCTGAATTCACCGTATATATATGGTTTACTATTGCCTAGTCATAGGACCCCACAAAAAAAGGAAAAATGTGTTTTTAGGTTGTTGGTTTATTAGTAACATTTGTTTAGTTAAAAAATAAATACGTACCAAAAATATGTATAATTAAAAGTATTTATTTCTATTATTTCTAAGTCTGTTGCTTTGGAATTATATTGTGAAAAGTGCTTTACCAATTTAATGTTTCATGTTATGCTAGTGGGTAAAAAAAATTTTTTTTACAAATTAAATATTCCAATATAATGTTTTATTTGCTTTGGCTTTTTAGTACAGTGGCCATATAAGACAATTATTTAATAAAAATATATACATATACACACACATTTATGCTTACCATATTGATGCCCAATTTTCTCACTTTTTTTTTTTTTTTATAATTTAGGAAGGGAATTATATCTCCTGCAAGGGAAGGGGATTATTATATTTGGACTATATATAGGAGAGTGGGGTAAGATGACCCTCTATCAGTGGGTCTAGCCAGTGGGTAAGTCACACTCTTTATCTTGGCAACTGTACTTTTATTGTCATGTGACCATATATTTTGTAACCACCCATAATTTCTGCCAGACTGTGAAACGGAGAAACACGTGAGGAGTGGAAGGCACACATTTCCTTTAAAAACTGTTTTTGGCTTGCCAAAGTAAAATTTTAGCATAATAGATGTAACGACTGTTACAGCAATGCACATTGGTCCAGGTCTAAACGATTTATGATCCATATTGGTGATTTAGTAATGCATAAAACCATGCAAATCATTTAGCTAAATATTAGCCTGAATTAGTAAAATAGCTAAAAAATAGTAAAATAGCTAAAATAGCTTTCCAAAAAAGCATGTGGTGGGGTAAATTGAGCCAGCGTTTTAACTTATCCCACCATAAGGCACTGTAGTTAAGTTAAATCTCTGAAGTATAAACTTGTATAATTTCAATGCAATGTTATACACAACTGGTTTAGTTTATCATTCCCTTTTTAAAAAATGTTTAGCTTGAGTTTTTGATAGGAACAATGTACAAGCACAAATCCTTCTCTGATAAGAACCAGAAGATGTTTAATCATATATATCTTTCCACCTGTAGTCCCTAATGGCCTAACATGTTCAACACTGCAGAAAAACTACCATGCCAAGAACCCTTTAACTAAAATGTGTATTAGTTTCAATGACATTCATTCATTCTAATTCAGTTTTTATTTAATTGTAGCCTACTCAACAAACTCAGTTCAGGCTGTTTTGGGGGAAAAGTTACAACTTTGGTGTTCAACATATCGTTTCAGAAATGCAAACAATTAAAGATATTGACATTTCAACTTCATTTGCTTGGTTTTATGTTGTTTAAGTTAGCTTTAAGAAAAGAAATATGACTATTTGTAAAAGGAGATTTGATTATTGAAGGTGTTTTTAAAAGAGGTAAATGATCTTTACAATTTCACATAGGTTTGATTCAGATTCAATTAGATGGTCCATTTACACCCAGATGGTGCAATTTACCCCTAATCTGGATCCACTGATCAACTGGAACATTTTTATTATAAGAAGCCATATTTTAGAACCCTTTGTCATCTATTCTGATCATTTATAACGATAGCAAACATATTACTGAAAATACTTTAGATACTTGCATTGCACTTCTGCCTTATTTTATCTTATCTTGAGGACAACATTGTAAAAATGGCTCATCTTACAACACTCTCCTATATCTAACTTATAGACATCGCATGCATTCTCTCTCTCTCTCTCTCTCTCTCTCTCTCTCTCTCTCTCTCTCTCTCTCTCTCTCTCTCTCTCTCTCTCTCTCTCTCTCTCTCTCTCTCTCTCTCTCTCTCACACACACACACACACACACACACACACACACACACACACCATTCAAGCGTAAGCCACTTTAACGATAAAATAGTTTCAGGAAAGCCGGACATACGCGAGTAATTGACATTCACACGCTCTGTTTACAGCAACAGCTCAATCCTGCGTTATTATAATGACGCTTTGTAATTATCAACGGAGGCTTGTGCTGTTAGAAAGATGCGAACGTAGTTTTTTCGCGTCGTGGCCGCCGCCGCACTACCACAGTGGGTCTTATTATTTCTTTCTCTTATTCATTTTACCTGGCGTTGCTTCTGCGTGACAGATTCTCCACCGGCGCGTATCCGCTGCGAACTCATTCGATGCTGGGCGGGGAAAGATAGAATGATAGAAGTGATCACGCACCAATTACAACAGAGGATCTCCAGTCTCACAAAACAACATTGGACACAGTTAAAGGGGAAGCTAACATAACAGTAGCAACAAAACAGGTGTGCATACGCAAATATTAATCCTTAGAAGTCGTTATACGCAAACAGCCCAGGGCAAAAGGTAAGCATACGGCATATAGTTACACACACACACACACACACACACACACACACACACACACACACACACACACACACACACACACACACACACACACACACACACACACACATACATATATATATATATATATATATATATATATATATATATATATATATATATATATATATATATATGTATGTATGTGTATGTATATATACCGATCAGGCATAACATTATGACCACTGACAGGTGAAGTGAATAACACTAATCACGGTCAAGTGTAAGGATTTGAGTGAGTTTGACAAGGGCCAAACTGTTATGGCTAGAAGACTGGATCAGCATCTCCAAAACTGCAGCTCTTGTGGGGTGTTCCCGGTCTGCAGTGGTCAGTATCTATCAAAAGTGCTCCAAGGAAGGAACAGTGGTGAACCGGCAACAGGGTCATGGGCGGCTAAGGATCATTAATGCACTTGGGGTCCGATCAAAATATACCAGCTATCTCAAAAATCTGATAGAAAGGTGTCAGAATACACAGTGCATCGCAATTTGTTGTGTATGGGGCTGCATAGCCACAGACCAGTCAGGGTGCGCATGCTGACCCCTGTCCACCGCCGAAAGCGTCAACAGTGGGCATCAGTACTGGATCACGGAGCAATGGAAGAAAGTGGCCTGGTCTGATGAATCATGTTTCCTTTGACATCACATGGATGGCCGGGTGTATGTGCTTGCCTGGGGAACACATGGCACCAGGATGCACTATAGGAAAAAGGCAAGCAGGCGGAGGCAGTGTGATGCTTTGTTCTGCTGGGAAACCTTGGGTCCTGCCATCCATGTGGATGTTACTTTGGCACGTACCACCTACCTAAGCATTGTTGCAGATCATGTACACCCTTTCATGGAAATGGGATTCCCTGGTGTCTGTGGCTCTTTCAGCAGATAATGTGTTTTGCCACAAATCAAAAATGGTTCAGGAATGGTTTGAGGAGCACAACAATGAGTCTGAGGTGTTGACTTGGCCTCCAAATTTCCCAGATCTCAATCTAATCGAGCATCTGTGGGAGTGATAAAAATGCATTCCAGTGCTATAAATTTAAAAATCAATTAATCTAGAACAGGGGTCTCAAACTCATTTTACCTGGGGGCCGCTGGAGGTAGACTCTGGGTCAGGCTGGGCCGCATCAAGTATTCCACATAAAAAGTGTTTCAAGTATTCAAAAAAAAAGTAGCACAACTGATCCAATCTTCTTAATCTTTATTATTAATAGAGTTCTTCAACATGAATGTTTCTTCTGAACATGAACTGTTCCTCTGAATTTGAACTTTCCTTCTGAACATGAATGGTTCTTCAAAACATAGGCTTCTCTTGCCTTCTCTATTTTTTTTTTATATAGCTGTAACAATGTTCGTAGAATGGGGAAGGAAGAAGACAAGGGGTCAGCTGACTGGAAACTCGGAACAGGTTTTATTCTCTTTAACTCCGGTCACAGAACAAGGTGCACATTTACATTTATGGATTTGGCAGACGCTTTTATCCAAAGTGACTTACAGTGCCCTTATTACAGGGACAATCCCCCTGGAGCAACATGGAGTAAAGTGTCTTGCTCAAGGACACACTGGTGGTCATCAGTTCCATGGTTTAACCCACTGGACCACCATCTCACACTGGTGCACATTGCACAACTCAAAACAAACTTGGATTTCTCATGTATCAACGGTTTCACTTTGGCACCTCTCTGACCGTCCTCCCTGTCCGAGCTCCCAGCATGTGTGTGTACATGCGCGTCTCCAGCCTCCCTCTCCAGTCCTCATTTCCTGCGTGGCTTTTAACCTGTCTCCCCTCGCCAATTACTGCAACAAGAGACAGGTGTCAATCATTTGCACTTGATTCACTCTCCCGTCACAGACCTCGCTAAACCATGCCCCCCTCGCCACAATAGCCTATAGAAATTAAATCATGTAATATGAAAGAATTATTTAAATTTTATTTTAAATAATAGACTAATTCACAGCAAGGCCGTAACCAGGTCAAACAGAACAGTGAACGAAATTCTAGGTCTAATTCTAGTTGGGAAATAATCTTTTTGGGACTATTTGTAAACAATATTTGCATTAATTTGCGTCAAATATATTATTAGGGCCGAGATTCTTCGCATGAGTGAATAAATGCATAGATCCGCAATTAACTTTTGAATTCCCTAGTGGTCTGGTGGTAGAATTTTTGTCAACCGTGTCAAAGGTTCCGGGTTTTAATCCGCCATCATATAGTTTTTCTTCATTAAAATCAAAGATGTTCATCAATGATTGTATATTAAGAGCATGGACACGTTTGTGTGCATTTTGTTTTGTGATTTCACCGGAAAGAATAGAGTCTCTCTCCACAACGGCATTAAGCGATAGATTGACACGCTCGTCTGTGTGTGAACACTGTGCAGTGTGCACGGGCCAAAAGAGAATGTAAACCCCGCCTACTTTGATTTGATTGGCCATCTCTATCATTTTGACATTGACGAGCGCTGTTAGACCACATTAGTTTCGACTGTCTGATCAGCTTTGTTCATCTGTTCCTGTCAATCACGCGGTGTCAGCCAATTATACTGCATGAGGGAGGGGCGAGCCAACTCTCTCTCTCACACACACACACACACACACACACACACACACACACACACACACACACACACACACACACACACACACACACACACACACCGAACACACAAAGGAGGCAGCAAGTGTGGCAAGCGCTGCATACGCAACGACTCAGCGAAAAGGTGCTTTTCAGAGCAACGTGCGGGCCACACTAACACTAAACTTTGATGTCAAGTGGGGGGCCACAAAATATCATCCCGCGGTCCTCAAGTGGCCCACAGGCCGCGAGTTTGAGACCCCTGATCTAGAAATTAGAAAAGGGCGCAAATATAACAGTTCAGTGCAAAATATGTTTGCCAACTATTAAAGGCTAACTCAACCCCTAGTCAGAGCCTAACTCCACCAACCACCTTCAGAGTTCAGGAGAAAGCCCTAGGGTCACGTGTGCATGGCCTGTTTATGATGGCGTTCGAGCCCCCCATGCCCGATCAGGAAGTTGGACGGTCCCCTGTATTAGAGGTCTACGCCATTCTTGTGCCTCGGGGCTCTATACAGGTAGACCACCTTGTGACAGAGAGCGCATAGCTCCACACGTGCCTTCTGTTTCTGCAGACGCCAGAGGCTTTCTGCAGTTAGGAAATGCATTAGTGCCCACAGTAACAGCAGGTGCCAAAAACAGAGTGGCTAATGCCCTAGTGGAGCACTGGGCCTTGTGGCAACGCCTGCCCCAGGTTTCGCAATGGGTGTTACGTACTAGTCGACACGGCTAAACTATCCAATTCCGCAAAGGCCCACCTTTTTCCAGTGGTGCTCTTCCCACAACAAGCGTCCTTGGGAGGCCCCAGCTTTGAGACTGGAAATTGTGTGTCTCTTAGAGAAAGGGGCTATAGAAGAGATACCCCCCACTCAGGTAGAGGCAGGCTTCTACAGTCATTATTTTGTTTTTGCCCAAAAAGGCTGGTGGATTACGTCCGATTTTGGACTTATGTCGCTTAAATCTTGCACTCAGAGTGAGCAAATTCTAAATGCTGACATTGAAGTCCATTCTGTCTCAGGTTCGAACCGGAGATTGGTTTGTGACCATCGATCTAAAGGATGTGTGCTTCCACATCCAGTTTTGCTTTCAAGGGCAAAGCTTACCAATACCATGTCCTCCCATTCGGACTAGCCTTAGCTCCTCTGACATTTAAGAAATGTATGGACGCTGCTCTGGCCCCATTGCGGCTCCAGAGCATCCGGATCTTGAACTCCCTGGACGATTGGCTGATATTAGCTCAATCACAGGAATTGGCAATAGTTCATCGCGACTTAGTTCTCTGCCATTTGAGGAGCCTAGGTTTACGCATTAACCCTCAGAAGAGTGTTTTGCTGCAAGTCAGCAGACAACTTTCCTGGGTGTGGATCTAGATTCTGGCGTGATGCGAGCACAATTGTCTCCTGCACGCGTTCAGTCACTGCAAGACTGTCTGAGTCATTCAAGACAGGTCGTCTAGTCCACGTTGGTCTATGCCAATGTAGTTCAGTTGGGCCTGCTCTACATGAGACCATTCCAATGGTGGGTCAAGAGTCAGGGGTTCTCACCTCATTGCCTACCTTTCCGCAAAGTTCTGGTTACACGCAGAGGCTTCGTGCTCTGCGTCCATGGACGAGGCTCCCGCTGCTCCACAGAGGAGTTCAGTTAGGGACGTGCTGTCACGATGGACGCATCCCTTACAGGCAGTTTATCAGGGACTTCCAACCTGGAGCAAATCGCATCGTGGTTGGCACATACATCGTTTGGAGTTGCTAGCAGTGTTTCTGGCACTCAAGCGGTTCTTACCCCATCTAAAGAAGGGGTGTCATGTATTGGTCACCTGGTCAACATGACTAGTATCGTACCTGAATTGTCAGGGAGGGCTACACTCTCGCCCCCTGCACAGGCTGGCAGAGCGTGTGCTTCTGTAGGCGCAGACTAGTTTTCTGTCAGTCAGACCTACTCTCGAGGCAGGGCTTGGATCCCGGAGCTTGGAGGTTGCATCCTCAGTGGGTCGCATATGGCAGATGTTCGCTTCGAGCACGATTACGCACTCCCCACTCTGGTTTTTCCCTGTCACCACCGTTGCCTCTGGGGATAGATGCTCTGGCCCACACATAGCCCAGGGCCAGTCTTTTGCCTTTCCACCGATTCGCTTGCTCTCAGCAGTGCTGCTCAGAATGCGAATGGACAAAGTAAGACACCTTTTGTTGGTGGCCCCTCACTGGCCCACTCAGATTTGGTTTTCAGAACTGGTCGGCCTGTTAGTCGGCCCTCCGTGGTGGGTTCCCCCCAGACCAGACCTTCTGGCTCAAGCTCAGGGTATGATCCGGCACCCCTGTCCGGCTTATGGAAGTTGTGGGTGTGGCCCCTGAGCGGGGCGCATTAAGGTGTTCTGGTCTCTTGGCTGAGATTACAGATACTATTCTTAACTCGAGAACCTCCTCCACGAGGCGTCTTTATGTCTTAAAGTTCAAGTAAGCTGTTCTTTCTGCCCTGCTCAAGTTCCCTCATGAAATCTTTCTATCGTCCTAGAGAGACTAACAGGTGACCCTTTGAGCCATTGGAGTTGGTGGCAGAAAGGTTTCTTAGCCTCAAAACTGTCCTCCTATGGCTCTGTCCTCTCTTAAGAGGATAGGGGATCTGCAAGCTCTTTCTATCAGTCCTTCTTTTATGGACTTTGTCCTGGGGTTGGTTAAAGTCTTATTGTGACCAAGGCCAGGTTGTTCCCAAAGTCGCTTCGACTCCCTTTCATTCCCAGCAAGTGGTCTTGGAGGGTTTTTTTCCCCTCCTGGCGCAGAGATTGGGAGTGATGTGCTTGGTCTTTTCCCGGTGCAGGCGTTAAAGATCTATGTCGACCACACATCCCAGTGGTGTAGATCGGAACAATTATTTGGGTGTTTTGGCGGTAAAAACAGAAGAGCTGCCATCACCAAGTTTAGAATGTCTCATGGGGTGATTGAGGCTATTTCTGCGGCCTATGAGGCGCGTGGCCTTTATTTATTTAATGGAATTTCACTTTGTCCTGTGGGATCTTATTGGATTCTTAGAATCTTATTGGACATTGTGTTTTTATTTGATGGAATTTCACTTCGTCCTGTGGGATCTTATTGGATTCTTAGAATCTTATTGGACCAGTAAATCAGAATGTCCAATAGGATTCTAAGAATCCAATAAGATCCTACAGGATAAACTGAAATTCCAATAGGATTTTTGACAGGGGTGGACATTTTTCCTGTTTGTAAAAAAAATAAAACTCATGAATAAAGGAAGAAGACTGCATAAATGCAGGTGCATGCGTACACACACACACACACACACACACACACACACACACACACACACACACACACACACACACACACACACACACACACACACACACACACACACACACACACACACACACACACACACACACACACACACACACACACACACACACACAAACACACACAGTGAGGAAAATAAGTATTTGAACACCCTACTATTTTGCAAGTTCTCCCACTTGGAAATCATGGAGGGGTCTGAAATTGTCATTGTAGGTGCATGTCCACTGTGAGAGACATAATCTAAAAAAAATAATCCAGAAGTCACAATATATGATTTTTTATATATTGCATTTGAACACCTGTCTATCAGCTAGAATTCTGACCCTCAAAGACCTGTTAGTCTGCCTTTAAAATGTCCACCTCCACTCCATTTATTATCCTAAATTAGATGCACCCGTTTGAGGTCGTTAGCTGCATAAAGACACCTGTCCACCCCATACAATCAGTAAGAATCCAACTACTAACATGGCCAAGACCAAAGAGCTGTCCAAAGACACTAGAGACAAAATTGTACACCTCCACAAGGCTGGAAAGGGCTACGGGGAAATTGCCAAGCAGCTTGGTGAAAAAAGGTCCACTGTTGGAGCAATCATTAGAAAATGGAAGAAGCTAAACATGACTGTCAATCTCCCTCGTGGGGTCTCAATGATCCTAAGAAAGGTGATAAATCAGCCCAGAACTACACGGGAGGAGCTGGTCAATGACCTGAAAAGAGCTGGGACCACCATTTCCAAGGTTACTGTTGGTAATACACTAAGACGTCATGGTTTGAAATCATGCATGGCATGGAAGGTTCCCCTGCTTAAACCAGCACATGTCAAGGCCCGTCTTAATTTTGCCAATGACCATTTGGATGATCCAGAGGAGTCATGGGAGAAAGTCATGAGGTCAGATGAGACCAAAATATAACTTTTTGGTCATAATTCCACTAAACGTGTTTGGAGGAAGAAGAATGATGAGTACCATCCCAAGAACACCATCCCTAATGTGAAGCATGGGGGTGGTAGCATCATGCTTTGGGGGTGTTTTTCTGCACATGGGACAGGGCGACTACACTGTATTAAGGAGAGGATGACCGGGGGCCATGTATTGCAAGATTTTGGGGAACAACCTCCTTCCCTCAGTTAGAGCATTGAAGATGGGTCGAGGCTGGGTCTTCCAACATGACAATGACCCGAAGCACACAGCCAGGATAACCAAGGAGTGGCTCTGTAAGAAGCATATAAAGGTTCTGGCGTGGCCTAGCCAGTCTCCAGACCTAAACCCAATAGAGAATCTTTGGAGGGAGCTCAAACTCTGTGTTTCTCAGCGACAGGCCAGAAACCTGACTGATCTAGAGAAGATCTGTGTGGAGGAGTGGGCCAAAATCCCTCCTGCAGTGTGTGCAAACCTGCTGAAAAACTACAGGAAATGTTTGACCTCTGTAATTGCAAACAAAGGCTACTGTACCAAATATTAACATTGATTTTGTCAGGTGTTCAAATGCTTATTTGCAGCTGTATCATACAAATAAATTGTTTAAAAATCATACATTGTGATTTCTGGAATTTCTTTTTTAGATTATGTCTCTCACAGTGGACATGCACCTATGATGACAATTTCAGACCCCTCCATGATTTATAAGTGGGAGAACTTGCAAAATAGCAGGGTGTTCAAATACTTATTTTCCTCACTGTATATATATATATATATATATATATATATATATTAGTGGTGGGCATAGATCATTTTTTTTAATCTAGATTAATTCCAAGATTAATCTAGATTAAAATGGCTCATTTGAATTCTGCCGAAGGCATTCAGAATATGTGTGCTCGTAAGTAGTAGTAGTTTAAATAATAAATAATGTCTGTCCCTTTAAGACCTGACACACGCATGGATCCCAAACACTGTTCCTGTGAGCTGGTTACGACTGTGTTTATGTTAAAACTTACCAAAATGGGCATTGAGACATTTGTTGAGTGTATTTGATCATTAATAAGATGGAAAAAAGAGCTAATTTTTCCACTTGTATGTCAGAGGCGGCTTTATTACGGTATGTGTGTGTGCGCTTCAGATGCGAGCGCGAAATCTGCGGCGAATTAGCAGAATCAATTAACGTTATGTGCAACCCCATGCGAAATTCAGACCGGTCACACCAATACTAACCAAAGTCCAGCAGAACACGCGTTCGCAATGTTCAGAGGATTAAACGGACTAAATAAGAGGAGGCGGTGCGTGTCACTCGCTGTCGGTCGGAGAGGAGGACGCAGCTGATATCGATACTGTAGAAAATGAGTATTGTATCATTTCAGATATTTCAGTATCGATACATAGCAAAATATCTATATTTTTGACAACACTAGTAGGCATACACACAGGTTCGAAGACTTGTTCTCTCGCCCCCTACAGTGCAATTCAGCTAGGTGTACATCCGCGCTAAAATATCAAGGTGAAAGTCCTCATAGCTTGCGTAGTATAGACCCAGCTCTCAACCCAACTTTGAGAATAGATTAACGGCTATATTTTTTTTTATCGCCCGATAAGAGTCTCACGTTAAGGCAGCACGTTAACGCTGATAACGGCCCACCACTAATATATATATATATATATATAAATAGTAGGCTGGCCTTCACCCTGCTTGTTAGCCATAACTTGGACAGAGGATCTGGCACTGTCATGCTTTGCATGAAAATGCCTCAACTTGGATGATGTATTATTATTCTAGGCCGTATGCTGGGAGCAAATCAAACACAAAATTAAGGATAGGCCTACTTGTCTATAATGTATGAAGTCATAGGCTAGTGAGTGGACCATGCTTGTAAATAAATAAATAAATAATATATATATATATATATATATATATATATATATATATATATATATATATATATATATATATATATATTAGGGCTGTCAATAGATTTACATTTTTAATCGCACACTTATCGTGAAATTAATCATACACCATTTATCTTATTAAACATTTTGTCGTGCTATATCCAAAGTAAACAATCAGATTGAGGGGTGATTCTCACAAAACTGTATTTTCTGCAAGCTTCAAGGATCATTGGAGACTCCAAAATGACACCAAATATAAGGAGTCCATATACTTCTATTATATAATACATTTATACACACCTAAGCACCCATAAAAAAAAAACATTACATAAAACAACTTTACAGAAATCACAGAGTATAGTTACAGAGCAACAACAATGAGATTGTTTTAATTTTAGATGTCAAGACCGAACAGGACCACACGGAGACGCCAAAAACCCCCCTAAATCAACCGTTTTGACTGCATAAACCGTACGGGGCTTATGCTCATTTACAATGATTTATATCGCCGAAGGTGCTTATTCTTTGCTTATTTGAGGGAAACGGAGGAGAAAAAAAACTGCGCATAAGGCAAGCTGTTATACCTTTTATTTTACGTTATTCGTGTACGACTTACATTAACACCGCATCCGTAGGGGCTGCCATTGTTGTTTTGTGGGCTATGTGACATCAGAACGCGTAACTGGGAGTACATCAATCTAGTACGGGTGTTCACGGGTGGGAAGTCACGGGTTTGACTGCCATTCCAGTGCACTTTCACAGATAGAAGGTTGGAAAAACACGGGTTACGGGTTGCCTGGAACAAATCTTACAGTGCTTATATGCTTACAGTTATCTGTATCTGATTTTGAATGAGCAGAAATCTGTAATGTAGTGACCCGTAGTTAAAATAACTACAATAACGTACTATTTTCATAAACAATAAACTACGTTGAAACTATCTCCTATTGGGGACTGGGAAATGGTGAACCTGGAGCGAAGTCAGACCCTTTTCACATTTCTGGGTTTCTCAGAGCGGAAGTCATCATAGTTGGGTTAACTTTTACAGCGGTGAATGAGAGTATACATTAAATATATATTTTTTGTCCCCATTTGTTCAAATAGCAAAAGAAAAACTCCACAATAGTTCACAACTTTCAAAAAGAGGGAACAAATAGAAGGAGATTGATAACGGCAGTGAAAAGAGAGAAAGATGTACATTTTTACCATCACTCCCATAGACGCTGTATTAGAAACACCCTCACAGCAGCGGAAACTTGTTTTTGTAATTTGATGCAAAAGTAATATAATACGATATTGATGACCGTTCAAATGCGTCTTCTTTGCCTGCGTCTCAGTCATCTCCCTAGTTCAGTAGTCAGAGCACTGATCAGGGAGTCAGCCCATTGACTTATGTCCTAATCAGTGCCCTGACTAGGCCTACTGAACTAGGGAGCTGATTGAGATCTCAACTAGGGAGCTGATTTTGCATCTCAATCAGCTCCCTAGTTCAGTGATTAGGACATAAGTCAATGGGCTGACTCCCTGATCAGTGCCCTGACTTCTGAACTAGGGAGGTGATTGAGACGCACGCAATGTGAGCGGGCTGGAGCGGCAGCAATTTCCCCTCTAATTTAACCCATTCTCTGGTTGGTTGCAAAACATTTTGCGACACAGCGCTTTCCATCCCTTTCACCAGCAGAGGTCCTCATCGAGCTGTGATTTAAAAAACGTTGGGATCGAAAGCTTCACTGGTTCAGAAAGCTTCACTTCGCCATCACTAGAAATTATCTCCTGCAAGGGGATTATTATATACCACAGTGGGTCTTGTTATTTCTTTATTCATTTCGAGTGTCACAAAACAACATTGGACACAGTTAAAGGGGAAGCTAACATAACAGTAGCAACAAAACAGGTGTGCATACGCAAATATGAATCTTTATACCGATCGGGCATAACATTATGACAGGTGAAGTGAATAACTCATGATTATCTCTTCATCACGGCACCTGTTAGTGGATGGAATATATTAGGCAGCAAGTGAACATTTTGTCCTCAAAGTTGATGTGTTAGAAGCAGGAAAAATGGGCAAACGTAAGGATTTGAGCGAGTTTGACAAGGGCCAAATTGTGATGGCTAGACGACTGGGTCAGAGCATCTCCAAAACTGCAGCTCTTGTGGGGTGTTCCCGGTCTGCAGTGGTCAGTCTCTATCAAAAGTGCTCCAAGAAAGGAACAGTGGTGAACTGGCGACAGGGTCAGGGCAGCTCATTGATGCACGTGGGGAACGAAGGCTAGCCCGTGTGGTCCGATCAAAACCTACGAGCTAGCTCAAAAATCTGATAGAAAGGTGTCAGAATACACAGTGCATCGCAGTTTGTTGTGTATGGGGCTGCATAGCCACAGACCAGTCAGGGTGCCCATGCTGACCCCTGTCCACTGCCGAAAGCGCCAACAGTGGGCACGTGAGCATCAGAACTGGACCACAGAGCAATGGAAGAAGGTGGCCTGGTCTGATGAATCACGTTTTCTTTCACATCATGTGGATGGCCAGGTGTGTGTGTGTTGCTTACCTGGGGAACACATGGCACCAGGATGCACTATGGGAAGAAGGCAAGCCGGTGGAGGCAGTGTGATGCTTTGGGCAATGTTCTGCTGGGAAACCTTGGGTCCTACCATCCATGTGAATATTTACCTAAGCAGACCACAAAAAAAATGGTTCAGGAATGGTTTGAGGAGCACAACAATGAGTTTGAGGTGTTTACTTGGCCTTTCAATTCGGCCCCACTTCGCAACTTACAGGACTTAAAGGATCTGCTGTTAACATCTTGGTGCCAGATACCACAGCACACCTTCAGGGGTCTAGTGGAGTCCATGCCTCGACGGGTCAAGGCTGTTTTGGCTGCAAAAGAGGAACCAACACAATATTAGGATCAACACAATATTTGTTCATAATGTTATGTCTGATCGGCATGCATATAGATAGATAGATAGATAGATAGATAGATAGATAGATAGATAGATAGATAGATAGATAGATAGATAGATAGATAGATAGATAGATAGATAGATAGATAGATAGATAGATAGATAGATAGATAGATAGATAGATTTATTTAAAAAAGGGGAAACAATCTATCATTATAGGACTGTGAAATGCTGACCTCTTTTCATTTGAGGGAGGAAGGTAGCCTTTTCAATGACGTTGATTTCATTTAATACAAGGCACACCAAAACTGACTTTAAAAACATTGGGAGTTATAATAGTTTTGCCCAAACTATTATAAAAACCCCCAAAATATTTGACCTCTAATCTGAATATATGCAGACTCCAAAGTCCAAAGAGTTATTGTGTTGATTGCTGGTCCATATTCACTGACAGGAGTGAAGATTAATGAGGTGTGGATGAGTGAGAGATGGCATCAGTCCCAGAATGCATTTAGGAAATTCTTAGCAAAAGAACGGCAACTCCAATAATGATATCACCACAAGGTGGAGCTATAGCATTACATTAGCATTAAAGAAAGAATCAATGCATTATTTTTAGCTGCAAGGTGAGTTATGGTTGGGAGTTTCCGACCCACTTCAAAAAGGCTTAACCCTTTATTCAAATGGACATTTTCATAAATAAGTACATATGTATAAGGTTGGGATTTTCAAATGTTTTAATAACCACAAAATTAGTCAGAGGAACATTGAGAAAACAAACTCTTTAATGTTAAGTTTTTGACTCTAGCAGTTGCTGATGTGAATATTGGCTAGGTTGCATCAGAATGTGTCAAATCATTTGGGCTTATTGAGTACTTTTATTAATGGAAGGCTACAGTTGAAACATCTGCCTTTTCATCCAGAATTCATTGTATAGTTCTTAAAGAAAAACAATTTTTTCCCCCTGACTGAATGTGTCCTTTTGTGATTGGCATCATATGGTGCTTTTATATTAAGTCTACATGGGTGCAACAGTAAAAAGGTGCATTTCGGAAGTTCCATCTCATTAAGACAGGAATGGAAATTATGTGTTTAAGTGGAATGTCCTATGGAGCGCCCCTCACCTCTGCTCTACATCCCACAAAATCGCCCCCTGCAGAGCTCCCATTAAACACAGTCCTGGCCCATAGCGCCTTCAAATACAGATAACTTGAAGTGAGACTGGAAAACGGAAAGAAGGAATGCACTTGGCAGCCCGTTTGCCCTCCAGGGCCTTTAACATGTATTAACCCAGACCAGGTGCTGATCATCTGTCTGTCCACCCGGCAATCCGGACAGGGAACAATAGAGAGACACTTTCCTTTTACTACCTATACACTTCCTGTGGAACAAACAGACGAGGTCCAGAAGAAATCAGCTTTGATTGTATGCAAAAGTTTATTGAATGACAACATTAATCTATTTCACAGACACACACACGCACACAAATAAAATAGATTTCATTTACAAATATATAATTGCATAAAAAGTTATCCTATTACAACAGCTTGAGACATCCTTGACATAAATGAATATATATAATAACAATGCTACCTTCAATGCCCTTATTTCTTCCCTGTACAAAAATAGCTCCATCTCTGTAAGTAGTATAAAGTAATATAAAACTATTAAATAGTGATATCTTTGACCAATTTTTTCCCCCAAATATACATATACTTGCAATAAAAAAAGAAATAGATTGCACATATCTCTATACAAATAATAGCAATAACAGTGTTCAAGTAAGTTAGAATACAATCCTTGTGGACTGGCACAGACAATCCATATAATCAAAGGCATTCATCTTGCTTACAGTGTCCAAAAGTGATTCCAAATTAGAAACACCTTCATTGGCATTTAAAAAGTCTCTCTCTCTCTCTGTGTGTGTGCCTTTCTAGAATCGTGAATCTTTCCCTGTTGAATCGGCTTGAAGTCCAAAGACTTTTCTGGCCAGACGCAGCTAAACTCAGGGCAGTAATCCCACCGACTGGTTCACCAGGAGGGCAGTCCATTTGTCCCAGAAGAGGAGGTTCTGCTTTTCCCTGAGGCCAGTCCACTTCAGTGCAATGATATCCAAGGCACACTTATTCAGTTGCTCCATCGGCATCTCCCCTCTTTTTACACGGTGCTTGATGAACAGCTGCTGTTGTTTCTACGCTTCTCTTTGTGGTTTTCTCCTCCGAGGGCAGCCTTCAGGAGACAAGATTGCTCTTCCAGCCCCTGTGCTTGGAGAAGAATGCGCTGGAGCACTCTTGGCAGGAGTCTGAGGCATTTGTAGAATTTCATAGTTGGCCGGCGAGCCTCTGTCGCCGCGTCCCTGAGCGCTCCCATTCTGCGCGCTCACGTCCGTCTGAGTAGCGCTTCTAGCTTGTGCAGCCGTGACTGAGAGTTTGAGCTGCTCCACGCCGTCCGCAGCCTGCTGCCCTCCTGTCGCAGTGTCATTACTTTCTCTGGAACGGACCTTCGCCGCCGGCCGTACCCGAAGGGATTGATCTTGTCGACGGGTGCATTCCCGATCTTCAGCTTGTTGTTGAGGTCATGGACACGGTGAGCCAGAACATGCACCGTGCAGGTGCCGAGCGAGCAGCCCGCTCTCCTGGACTGGTTGATGGAGTTCTTGGAGCGTTTCGTCCTCATGCTGATGCCAGTGCTGGAAAGACAGACAAGGGAAGAGGACGTTAATGCATGGCTTACAGCCTTGGTTGACAGCTCCATCATGTGAAATTACTTTTTGGCATTTTTTCTTACCTGGAATGTGGCCTTAAGTTGTCTTTGACATCATCTGGTCTGACAAACTGGCTGTTGTCTAAAGTCCTCAGTGCAGCAAGGCTCAAATCCCTTTTTGATCTCTGCAGCCGGACACTAAGCACCAAGAAGAGGAACACCGTTCATTAGAAACATTTCAACCAATGCCGAACACGACTAAAAACCCCAAATCAAATCAGCACATCAGCTTACCTTCTTTTCAGGTCGTGTTTTGCACTGTCCACACTGGGTGCAACGGTGGCCAGCAGGCACCAGCAGAAGATTGACTGCAGAATCAGTTGCATCGTGACTGAAATCTTCAAGGAAAAGCATCTGTTAGATATCCACTTTGAAAGAAAGCAACTGAAACCTCCAATCACCTGCATGCAACTCCCCTACTCTGTGCCAACCATGCTTTGCTCACGCTTGCACAAGAGTCCAAAATCCAAGCTATTTACACTCATCATGCATTTATTTACAATGTCAAGCTGAGGTCGCACTTTCTACGAATAAGTAAACTTGTAAATTTGCACAAGGTCCCTGATGAGCTGCAAAGTGGACAATGATGTATAAAACAGTGGATTGTTCTACAACTCCATCAGCACCCAATTAAAAAATTCACTCAAAGCAGACAAAGTTTTGCCTAACAGACATGCTTCCCTGGCTTATAGATGCAAAACTGCGTCTCAGTTTCTTACATAACAGTACAGATAACCTGTGCATACTGAGCCTTGACACTGAGCAACTAACAGAAACACATATGCATACCTGTGTTGAAGTACTCTTGGGCTGGCTTCAGAAGTCTGTGTAGAAAGTAATCCAGAGGCTGGTGTAGCGCTGATACTCTGCTAATAGTCTGACTCTCCTCAGCAGGCGTTAGTGCTTTTATACAGGAGGGAGATGGGAGGGGCCCGCGTCTGACACACTCTCTCATCCCAGCACTTCCTCTGTGTAGTTCAGGGTAATCACCTCAATTACAGCATGAAAGAGATGAAAACGAAACTGGGGATATCGACGGGTTATTGCCGATTTTTTTTAAATCAGTGTTTCTGGGAATAATGGCAACCGCCAATCTGGGGAATCCGTTGGAAAATGCCAGTAACATTGCTCATGATTTTTATATCTTTATATCTGGGTGTTGGTTGGTGGGGGGGGGGGTTCAACTATGATTTGTGTGTTCCTAAAAAAAAGGAACTATTTCCTAGAAATCAGCTTCTTGTTTCATGCACAAAACTGAATTAATATCATGCATAAAAATAATGGAATGCAATTCATCTGGGCTTGATTTGACTCTTTTATTATTATTTAATGAAGCGATTTAGTTAATGGATGAGTTTATAAAAAATATAATGCTCACGACAGAAATTAACATTAAGCTGATATTTATAGTCATTTAGAAAATAAACAGTTGATCTGTGGCTACTGAAGTACCTTTGAGATTTTCTATGCAAGAGGTAAAACTCTTGTCTATTCCTGGATATGTAAACACAGATAACGGTACATTTTGTGGAGAATGCCTGCTGACCTTCACCTAGTTATTTATATACTTTAGACTAGATCAAATTACAGCAAAATCATAACTAAATTTATCTCATAATAAATCAATACATTTTTTTTCATTGAATCACCATCATTTATTTCACATAAATGTCATCGGCTCATGTTAATTGCTGTGCAATCCTGATTTATCCTTATATGGGAAGTCAGAGATTGCACAATATCCGCACACTGACACCATCCAGTTGTTTGCCTCTCAGCCCATATATGGTGAATATTGTTTGTTAAACCAACATGTCATAGCCATCACAAGAATTGCTGATATTTGATCATGTATGATGAAGGGCAGGTGAGAAGTTTAGATATACCTGTGTGTCACAGGTTCAGGTATGCTACAGTTACAATGAGTCCCCTGGAGGTCATTGAGCAATTTCATACTGTTGTTGTTTTGGGGTGATCATAGGATGAGTTTTTTTTTTTAACTGCAACATTCCTTGAGTAATGTGTCATGTAGCTCCTAACAAAAATGTACCATGACATTCTTGGAAGCACATTTTGGTAAATACTAGGGATGCACAATATATCAGCCACCATATCGGTATCGGCCGACATATATGTCCATTTTTAATGTTAACGTTATTGGCCCAATAAGAAAATGCGGCTGATCAATAATGGTTTATTCCCTTCCACTGAAACACTTCAGATGCGCACTGTTCGCAATGATAGTTTTGAAAAGCTTGAAATATGATTGGACTCATATAAAAAAATGGCAAATACAGTTAAGTGTAACATATCTGTCATATAGGCTACATAAAATTATAATGAGAACATTATAATTGTGTGCTTGGGACATGGCTTTTAATGGTGAGACTTTTGGTTTTGTAATCAGGCTCTCAAAATTATATAAAAATATTTTTTTTATTATATAAAAACAAAAAATATATACAAAAACGTATCTGCCAATACATCGGTTATCAGCTTTCAAAGAATTATCGGCATCGGCCAAAATGTTCATATCGGTGCATCCCTAGTAAATACCATAGTATATGGTAATCATTCAGTACCTTTGAAAACTGCTTTATTCTCAATGGGAATAAAGAATATAAATTAATTACACATTTATTTTAATAATATAAATAAACTAATATATAAAATATATAGCCTATAGTAGAAAAACTGCATTAAGTCATTTGCAAGGATCTTATGAGTACTATAATCACTACTAAACACTTTTCTGATGGGTTATGAACATAAAAGAGTAATAAAAATGCGTTACAGTGCTGGAAATTTAACAATCATTTCGTCTAGAAATTAGAAAAGGGTGCAAATATAACAGTTCAGAGCAAAATATGTTTGCCAACTATTAAGATGCTATCGACCTGCGGAAGCATCTCCTATGATGAATGTTAACCTTCAGTGCTAACTAGTGGACAAATCTCTCTATTAGTTTGTCCTGTTTTGTCTGGCAAAATAGAGCTATTTAACTACGATTTATCATTGAGTCTAAACAATAGTTTAGGTGGAATATATATATTTATATATATAAAAAACACCATGCATGTTATGACAGC
Source organism: Romanogobio albipinnatus (assembly GCA_023566225.1). Classification (NCBI taxonomy): domain Eukaryota; kingdom Metazoa; phylum Chordata; class Actinopteri; order Cypriniformes; family Gobionidae; genus Romanogobio; species Romanogobio albipinnatus. The sequence goes on along the minus strand of CM042239.1, from coordinate 69,617,231 downwards.
TTAATATTAGGCCTTATATGGTGTAGTGTTTTCCCTTTACACACACACACATTGGTCAAATTAACAGTATGCCGATTTTTACAATTTTATATATCAGTGAGAAGAAAAACATGTTTTACTAGAGCATAATGATATAGAATTGTGTTTTCTCTTTAAAAAAATAACTAAATATAACTATCTCTAATTTCTTTAGAGGTTCAAGGTTTGAAAATGAATACATTCGTTAGAAATTTAGAAAAGTAATCAAATGTAATCACAAGTAATTGAAATAGTTAGACTGCTTATTACATTTTAAACTTGTAATCTGTAACCTATTGCATTTCCAAAGTAACCTTCCAACACTTTTTATACTATTATAACCTAATATGAGCCATGTTATAGTTGGTCTGGATATTATCATATGGTTACGATGTGCGTAATGTGTTGTCATTAGCTGGTCCAGAAGGATCTAGATTATGAATAATGTTTTGCCTTCAGTATGAAGAGACGATTAATCACTTATTTTGGGACTGTACTTATTGTAAAGTCTTCTGGATTGATTTTTCAAATTTTGTTAAAAAATAATTATATCCAAACTTTTGTATAACCCCAAAAATTGTGTTTTTTGGTTATTCTTTGAATTTAGACCCTTCTCATTGTAAATTTTTTTATTAATTTACTGCTTTTTTGTGCTAAGTTTTACATTCATAAATGTAAATTTTCAAAGAAAACTCCTCCTTTTTTATTTTCAGGAAAGATTTTGATATGTATGTAAACTCTTTAAGAAACTCAAATAATTCTATTGCATGTAAAATTTTTAAAAAATTATGAATAATGTGGACTGGTGGGTCTAAGATTGACGTGGTAGCATGGTTAGAGCTGGTAAGCCACAACCTGCTACCAAAACCAGCTTAACCAGATGTGACATTCCAGTATAGGGTTGTAAAATAATAATACTTACGCACTTTTTCAAACTTACAATCACTGTCACACTTTTGCTGATCATCTGTCCCCATTTTACCTGAGAAAAAAAACAAAAAACAAACAGTGAATGTGGTGAATTGTGTTCAAAGGTTAATCATTATCACATATTAGGCTACGTGAAATGCTATTTTTAATATTATTTTGAAACATTTATAGGGTTGTGGCATCAAAAACAATATAGGCTACATTAAATGTTATTTTTAATATTATTTTGAAACATTCATAGGGTTGTGACTTCATAAAAACCTTATTAGGCTACATGAAATGCTATTTTTAATATTATATTGAAACATTCATAGGGTTGTGACATCATAAAAACAAAATCTAATTCATTTTGAAACATTCATAGGGTTGTGACTTCATAAAAACCTTATTAGGCTACATGAAATGCTATTTTTAATATTATTTTGAAACATGTATAGGGTTGTGGCATCAAAAACAATATAGGCTACATTAAATGTTATTTTTAAGATTATTTTGAAACATTCATAGGGTTGTGACTTCATGAAAACCTTATTAGGCTACATGAAATGCTATTTTTAATATTATATTGAAACATTCATAGGGTTGTGACATCATAAAAACAAAATCTAATTCTGAGGCATGCTTATGCTCCATCGCGAATGACCGACTTTTGCATTGTAAGAGAAGTTAAATAAACAAACATGACTGAAATTAGCAGCAGTATAACATTACTCGTCATTATTACCGTCGTAAGAAATTCCTTTCAGTGTGTGAGTATATTAATATCGCTAGAGTAAGTGAATGCACGCGCAGGACCCACGCCCATGCACGGTCCGACAACTGCCCGTCCGCGCAGGCGCACTGGCCCTCTCTGTGTCAAACATGGCTGTGCTTTTGAAGAAAGAAAAATGCTGAATTGTGTTGCAGAGTTTCGCCAAAAGAGGAAACCATGGCTAGACTTGCTGACTATTTTACAGTGGTGGGATACGACCAGGAGAAATCTGGTAAGTTGCGGGGTGTGTTTGGAGGAGTGTTGTGATTTATTTAGGCCGTTAGCAACAAATAGTGTTGCTGCTGTGGTTCAAGAGATTAATGGATGGATTTCACTTTCTTTGACGTGTTATAATCGGGATCAATAGCAATTACGCGTCGGTTTTTATCCGGGACCAACACTTATTATTGATGTTTGTGTTTATGAATTACGCAGGACGTGCTTGTCTAAATGGGAGGTTTAAAGCTGGCTTTGATGGGGTGGTCATTTTGCTTTTGTTTTGATATGTATGTACAACACCGCTCAGGCAAATGTTTTATGATAACATTCTGTATAATGTGTTTTAATTTGATATATGAGTGTTTCAGTCAGTAAATCTCAGCACACACCTACTGTATGTGTCGCGTGTGCATGTAAACAGTGAAAATAAAGCGCGCGCGCGATGACTCATGCGGTTACTTGTTACTAATGTGTATTCAAGCCGCACGCATTGATCTCTAAATGGCGTATTAAGCGCACTATGCCGCATTGATTTCCACATTTGGCCTGAGGTTTGGCTTGTTTGAGAGCGGTCTCTCTGTGTGTGGATCCGCCGGAGAGCTCTTCCTGTGTTGTGGAAAGCGGATGCAGAGGAAACTGGACTTTCCGTGTCTCGAGCTGTGCGTAATCGCGTGGAGTGAGTCTACAGGTGCTGTCATCTACAGCACATCATCATGTTTGCATGATGGAAACCGCACGTGCGCACACAAACGATGCTCTAAAGTCATGTTCTTCACTATCCTTTATTATTAGCCCTTTCACGAGTTCACACTTACATCAAATTAAATAGAGTAAATATTATGCGTAGTAATAGGTTTAATTAACTGGGTCTGCTCCACTTAACAGTTTTAATTTCCTGAATGTGCTTCTCCCGAAATTTGTTTATAAAACATCAATTAACTGTCACAAGAAATACGTGCAGTGTATATTTCAGTCCTTCCAGAAAAATGCAGCTTTTTTTGTGATTGTTGTGGGCAAAAATCCTTGATTATGCGGCACGTTTTCTTAAAAAATGCAATGGAAAATGCGGGATATTTATGCAATTTTATGCGATAAAACTTGCAAAAACTGTGGTTTGATGAAAAAGAGAAAAAAAGCTAATATTTTTAATTGAATATTTAAGTTCTGATCTTGTTTTATTGAAGACCTTAATAAACACATGGCTCAATTTGGACCGATTTCAAAACAATGCATCATGAAGCTTCGAAGCGCTATGAATCAGTGAGTCGATTCATGATTCGGAACGCGTGTCAAACTGCTGAAATACGTGACTTTGGCGATCCGAACCGCTGAATCGACTCACTGATTCATAACGCTTCATGATGCTGTGTTTTGAAATTTTCAAAAATTTATGTTATTTTTGTTGGCAAATGGGAATTTGCGTGCTTCATCATGGTTTCACCGATATCTATGGTTTCTCCACGGGGTTTGCAGCTTTTCGATGACGTTCATGTCGGGTAATTACGTCACTTCAAAACGTTCCCATGGCAATAGGGGGAAATGGCGGCTCTTGTGTGAAGTAAACGAACATTTTTCAACTTTCTGCTAATATATATATTACTTTTTTTGCAACGAAAATGCGGGGATTATGAAATCATGCTAGCCCCGCATATTTTGCACTCGGAAATAGGTAATTTACGCAGCAAAAGTGCGGTGTATTTGAAAAAATGCGGCCCCCGCATAAATATGCGGACTTTGGCTGATTATGCATTAAATCATGCGATCGCATAATCGCGTTTTTCTGGAGGGACTGATATTTCTTTCACTTCTGTTCATTCTGAACATTGATTAAAGGGTTAGTTAACCCCAAAATGAAAGTTCTCCTCAAGCCATCCGAGGTGAATATGACTTTCTTCCTTCAGCCCAACACAATTAGAGTTATATTAAAAAAATATCCTGGCTCTTCCAAGCTTTTTAATGGGAGTGAATGGTACCATAGATTTTGAAGCCCAAAAAAGTGAATCCACACGGCTCCATGGTGTTAATAAAGGCCTTCTGAAGTGAAGTGATGTGTATTTCTAAGAAAAATACCATATTTATAACTTTATAAACTATAATCACTGGCTTCCATCAATGGCTCTACACGAGACGAGTTCCAGCTGAGGAGTGACAGTGGGAGTCGAGTGACCGCCGTACGGCCGTTGCCGGAAGCCAGTGATTATAGTTTATAAGTTAAGTTATAAATATGGATTTTTTATTTTTATTTTTTAAATGCATCACTTTACTTCAGAAGGCCTTTATTAACCCTCTGGAGTCGTACTTTAATGGTAGATGAATGTGCTTTTTTGGGCTTCAAAATCTAAGGTACCATTCACTCCTGTTCTAAAGCTTGGATTAGCCATAGCCAGGATATTTTTTAATATAACTCTGATTGTATTCGTCTGGAAGAAGAAAGTCATACACCTAGGATGGCTTGAGGGTGAGTAAATTTCATCAGTAAAAAATTCCTTCATTAATTACGTCAGTAGAACAGTAGAACAGACTAACCTCCGCCCACAAGAATACGCGGAAAAAGGGGGCGTTGTCTTGTTGCTGTCCCACGTGGAGAAGAGGAAGTGTCGCGTGGAGAAGAGGAAGTGTTGTGTTTGAGTGTGTTTGTCGCCATGTCGTCGAGACGCTGTTATTTTCATCCCGGAGTCAAATCACCTTTGTTTGGCTTTCCCAGGGACGCTGTAGAGATCATTAAGCGCATATATCTCCCGTTAAGAGGCGTGACCTTTCCACGTGCGCTAAGCTGCTGTCGAATCACAACACAGGAACCGTGCCACGTTCGCTAAGCTGCGGTCAAATCACAACACGGGAACCGCTGGCACAATCAGAACTCGTTACGTATTTCTGAAGGAGGGACTTCATAGAATAAAGGAAGTGATCAGCCGTTTTTAGGACAGTGAAAACAGCGGTGTACAGATAAGTCAATTGTGTGAAAAATACTGTTTTTTTTTTACACGCGAAACATGAACACGTTATATTGCACACTGTAAACACAATCAAAGCTTCAAAAAAACACGAAGAACGGGACCTTTAAGATGATATTTAATTATTTCGTTTTATGATCAAAGATCTGTAGTTTTTACTGTGGGAGCAAAACATATAATGCAATTCAATACAATGATGGCTGATAAATATACAAATAAATGTTCCTCAGAAGCCTGATTTATCATATTTGTTAGATTAGGAAAAATCTAGAAAAAGTTGCTTCAAGTGTTCATCTTGAAATATTACTAACAATATAAAAGTTATTCTTACATTTACTTCACTTCAAAATCATTAACGTTTTCACAGCAAAAAGACCTGAAAGGGTATGATACTAGAATGATACTAAAAGTTGTTTTACTTGCTATAAATTATAAACTTCATGTTCAAATGAAGGCTTGAGGGTCCTGACTGGACCATAGATGTTTTATAGATCACAAACATCTCTTCTGCGTGTTTTATTCTAGCCTGGATGTACCAGACATTTCATTTGTACAGAGAGTCTGGCCACTCTCCATTGACAAGCGTTAACTTCCTTGAAGGCGGGTACTCTGTTTAAGTTTAAAACTATCGGATTTGCCCAGAGCCACTCTGGATCTGCCATAACCAATCGCTAACGTTTGGTCGTGACGTATGTCATCTCAAACTAGCGCACGACATCAACGTCATCGTTCTCAGCCACTCCCTCTGTTCGCTGATTGGACCGGTTCAAATTTGACCAGAGAATATACCGCAATCCCAGACGGAGTACTGAAGGAAAATGAAAATTGAGTAGAAGTACATAGGAGGGCAGAGCCAGGCTAGTCTTATTCCACTGGTAAGGCGTTAAATATGCTTCATAAACTTGTTAACTTCGACAGCTGTGATCTTACATTCATTATAAAAATCAGCTTGTCTGGCTATCACCAGACCAAGCTCAATTTAAGATTGAACATTGGTCTGGGGAGTCTGCTCTGTATTTTCTACTGCACATGCGAGCATAAACGCGCATAACTGAAATGACTCTGTACGCAATTGACCTATCGGTAAGCCACTCCCATCGAACGCCGATGAGCCAATGGCAGTTGAGTATCAGTGGCGCTGGGACCGGAACTCGGACATCTTTAGGTTTCAGCGCCATAGAGAAACATTGGAAAATCCGAAGCTGTCATCGGTTTGATGGTGTTTATGCTACAAAAATGGTAAACGTCGTGCCTGAGGTACTGCAACACTGATTCCAGGAATCCTGAGAGGATTTTCTGGTTGTCATACTCTAATTAAGTTACTATTAAAGCTAGTAATTCCCTGCTAACGTACAAACCAACTAACTATAACTAACTGTTCTCATGCAACGGTATAGGTCAGAAACACGAAGGTCTACATTTCAGTGCCTCTCTCCATATTAAACTGATTAAATGTGAATTTATGTAATCTTACCCTGCGGTACATGAACAGTGTTGATCCTGGATGTTATCATCTGCGATCGTAACAAGAGGCTTCTCCCGTTTGCATTGAGATCTGTAAACCATCGCTTCCAAATTAATCTCTCACCATATTTATTTTATTCCCATTTTATTTCTGTGAGTTTAGATATGCATTATCTGTCTTATAAGGAGGACTCCTATTTTGATGGGTATTATAGTCTAGTGAAAGGGAGAGCTCGCACGCAGTTTATCAGAGTTGTTTTGCAGATACACAGTTCACCAGTTATCAGTTAACTGCACCCCCGAAAAGCATAAGGTCTGGTTATATGTTTGTTTACTGTGAGTGTTTTTGTGTAATTTGCTGTGTATGTTAATGGTAATGCCATGGAGAGAGGGCTAGAGAGAGAGAGTTTGTGAATGAGACGTTAATGCGCACTTATGCTTTGTTTGTTTGTTCAGCTCTTACAATGATTTTTTTGAGTGAAAAACGATGTAATAAACTTCATAAACTATCAGTAAAGTTTGGCCATCATTCGGACGGGGTATGCGCTACATTCTGTGTCCAAAACCATCTTGGGATAAGGTTTTCACACTGACAGCTGTACATTGTAAGATATAGCAACTCTGTTTGTTTGTCCGAGTTAGCAACAGTAACTAAGGGGGGGCGGGGCTTACCGATAGGTCAATTGGATAGGCCTTCAACCAATCAGACCACAAGAGGCGTGATCAACGGGCAATGACCCATCGCTTCTCTATCCGTCATCATGTTAAACCCGCCAATAGCGCGCCACGTGGATAAGCCAGTCTGTGATTGGTTCCTGCAAAAGTGTAACAGAAGCAGTAGAAATGAATGTACGGGTTTCCAGACTGAGTTGCCGGGCGAAATCAAATCGCTGGCAGATCAGGTTGGGTTTACCCAGTCTAAAAATCAGCATCAATTATACAGTAATATTTCAGTGGGCAGAGATACACTAGGGTGACCAAACGTCCTGTTTTCCCAGAACATGTCCTGTTTTCAAGTCCTGTCCCAGCCCTAATATAACTTTTTTTTCTATCCATATAGAGGGGGCATGCTTTAAATGTATTGAAATGAGTAAGAAATCTTTGAGTAAACTCTGAGTATCATTTGAGTATCTCATTGCTAGGCCGAGTGTCCTGGTTTTCGGTAATCAAAATATGGTCACCCTAAGATACACAAAATGGAATAGAAAAAGGAATGAGGATCTGAGCCCATTGCCAATGCAGAGACAGTTTTGGAGGGCTGAAATCATTGACTGAAACTGTGACGTTTCATTAGCGCCGCTTCCACGATGGCAGCGTCTGTTTCATACACACAAAGTAGATGAGCTGTAACAGGTAAACATGTCAGCTGTGTGCATGCTAGGGCTGGCAATATCAGTTTCTTAATAAAATAACTTTAATTTCCATTTCAGTAATTGTGAGCCGGACTCCAGGCATTTCCACAGTCATTCTTATAATGGGGCTTGCGTCTTATCTCAATGAACAACTGTTTATGTTTTGTAGGAGTCTTGGTAATGCTGCTGTGTTTTTCTCAGCAATTCTAAGCATCCATAGAGTTCAAATGAGTGAAGCCTTTCTTTCAGTTTGTCAAAGACCCTGACTCGCCTTTATGAGGGCATCAGATAAGCTGGCTTTCCTCCAGGCTTCAGACTTTAAGGGCTGCTCTTTCTGAGTCGTCTCTGTCACTTGTGGCAAATGAATAGGTAAGCAGTGTCCTCCGTTTTAGGCTCATACAGATTTCCAGTGCATAAATGGCTGTGTTGTGCTGGGGAACTCGGTGTTCCTGGCGTCTGTGGGGGGTTGTGTGAATTCAGGAATCATCACAAAAAAAAGTGTAGCTGGAATTTGTATCCCCCTTTAGATAAAGATAATAAAATAAATGAGAAGGCATTGCACATCCCTAATTTAGAAGATGTTTCTCATAGCACTTTTCTAAAAGAACTGCTCAGAGAGACCTTTATAATGATGATATGAACCTTTGCAAAGCATTAGTTGAGAATGTTTCTTGGAACATGCAGAGTATCGTTTTAGAGATGAAACCAACCTGTATATTTTTCTTTCTTCTCATTCCTTTTAACTGGTTTAATATTTTACATATATAAAAAAGAAGGCTGTCACCACTACTTGGTATGGGCGATACCGACCACTTATTTTGTTTTCGGTACGATACCGATACTTTCTAGACCAGTATCGCCGATACGATACCGCTAAACCAAACTTTTAAATTATTACATTTATTAAATTATTAAAATGACTAAGAGTAAAATGGGTAATGAGACCCACTTAACATTATATTTTTGTTTACACATGGTTCAAATGTTTATTTATAGTGGTAATCATGGAAATCTACAAATACTAAAGGTTAACTATGGTCATTGTAGTAAAACCATGATTCATTTTCATAAGGGACAACCTTTCAAAATGCAACCTTTTTATTCTGACATGATTTATATTAACATAGAACATGATAAATATGAACTCTTTACATTAAATTTAAATAAGTGTTTGAACCAACTATGTAGGCTACAGTTACTTTTTTGTTTATTGTGAAATTACTCTCTTTTGTCTACTGATGAGCATTGTTGTGGGCTGCGTTTTCTAAAGCATGGTTTCTTTTGATACTTTTGGGAAACGCAGCTCTGTTTGAAATGAATACCGTGTCTGCAGTGAGCAAACGCTCTCTCTGTGATTGATTGGTTCGGTCTTGCAGCATTTGCGTGCGTTCAGATCATGGTTCAGATGAGCAGGGAAATAGTCCTATACTACAAAATTAGTAATAGGGTCTTATCTAGTGAAACCATGGTCATTTAAAAAAAAAAAAAAAAATTGTATATACTTTTTAACCTAAATTGCTCATCTTGCGATGCTCTGCGTCGTGCCACAGATTGCGCTATCACGTCGGAAAGGTCACGCTAGACGTACGCGGAAGTAACCCTTAAACGCATACTTCGGGTCTTTAGCGACCCGGGACGTCTTTCACTACCCTCCCCCTCATTCATTTTTTTAAGTGAAAAAAATGTAATCAAATTCAAATACATTTTTTGTAAAAGTGTATAGGGTCTCTAGTGACCCGAGGGATGTAAAAGTGTATTTTTTTTTTTTTGGTAACACTTTACAATAAGGTCTCATTTGTTAACATTAGTTAATGTATTAATTAACGTACTAACAATGAGCAATGCATCTCTTACTGTATTTATTAATCTTTGTTAACATTACTTAAAGGTGCAGTGTGATTTTTTTTTTTTCGCATCTAGTGGTGAGATTGTGAATTGCAACCGCTCACCCCTCCCTTTCGAAGCACATAGAGAAGCTACGAGGGCCGACACAGGACAAAGATGTCGTCGTCGGAGAGAGCAGAGAGTGACTAGCGCTCTGTAGAGAAGTTTGTCCGTTTAGAGCTACTGTAGAAACATGACGGCCGCAAAATGGTGACTTCACTGTAAGGGGACCCGCGGTGTATGTAGATAGAAATGGCTCGTTCTAAGATAATAAAAACTGTATGTTATGTAAGGACTTTATACTTTATTCTGCATTTCTATCAATAGATCCTCATAAATACTACACACTGAACCTTTAATAAAATACAGCTGATCATTGTTTGTTCATGTTAGTTCACAGTGCATTAACTATTAACAAATACAATTTCTGTTTTTAATTATGTAGTAAATGTTGAAATTAACATTGAGATTAACTGAGAATTAGATTAATAAATGCTGTAGATCAACTAATGTTAACCAATGAAACCTTATGGTAAAGTGTTACCATTGTTTTTCTGCGCAACAGTAATTGAATCTCTGATGACTCAGTAAGGCACCTTTATTCCTCAATGTGCCAATGTCTGGCACACTATAATGATGTTACGCTTCACTCATAATTACTGCAGGCATAAAACAAACTTGAAATGGCTCAGCAATTTGAACAGTTTGATTGACTTTACGCAATCAAATATTAGTGTCACTGTCACTTGATGGTGGATTTGTGGTGAAGAAGCTATCAGCAAGCAAAATGTAGATTTTTGATTGTGAGCCGGATGCTAAATGACGATGACCGTGATGATTGTAAAATTCTCAAATTCCAAAAAGGTAATGAAATATGCTTTATTTTATTCTTTTGTAATTGCTATTAAAATATCAAAAGAGTTTTAAACTATTGCGGCAGAAAGCGAGCCATATAGATCTGGGTCACTAAAGACCCAAATATGTAATAATAATTGGTGAAACATGCATGCATTTAAGGGTTGAATTAAAATATATCATTTTTGTTCTGGGGCCAGTAAAAATCTAGCTCACTGACCTGACTAGGCCAGAAGAAGAATGATTTTTTTTATACTCATTATGGTTTTATTGGGATAATTCTGTTATCTTTTACTCACCCTCATGTCATTCCAAGCCTGTATGACTTTCTTCCTTCTGTGGAACACAAAAGATAATCTGTAAAATGTGTCAGCAGACTCCACTGTTGTTTTGGACCCCATTGACTTTCATTGTATGGACAAAAACATTTGTCAAAATATCTTGTTTTGTGTTTCACAGAAGAAGACCAAGTTCAAAGTTGTTTAGAGAGAGTAAGCTGCTGTATGATGTATTGTGATATGTCAAAGTCCCTTTCAGGCAAGTCATTTCACTCGACGGCCATCTTTGAAATGCCTCTCGGGCAGCTATTTCAGTCATGCAAGTGCCGATCCTATTTCTTTGAATAGGGGAAACGTCAATTCTCCAAAGCTGTTCACCAAGCTTACGATTAAATTTCATTTTTTAAATCACCAAAAAATCTGACAACAACTGTCAACAAATTTTGACCCATATTGCCCATTCATGGTCGTCTCTGTATATCTAAAGTCTTTATGTTCTGAGGTATTTGTCTTTTTGGTAAGTGTGACTTACTGCATTTGTCAGGAACAAATATTATAAAGCTTTAGCAACAAAAAAAAAGTGACTGGCTATAAATGATGCTGCTGTATAATGATGGTCATTAGCAAAGGGAGACCAAGAAACATGATTTCATTTATTGTATCATCATAAAATGAGTGGGCTCACAAGCCTTGCAGTTTATTTTCTATACAAGATCCTGTATTGATTTAACTTGGCTGTTGAAAAATGAATTGCATAATGTAAAACCTGGTGTGGAACACTAAATATATCATGAACAAAACAGGGTGTTTTCAAGCATTTCCATTTGCAGATGTTTGTGTGATCTCTCTTTTTTTACTTGACAGCTGTGAACCCTTGGGAATAGTGGCATGCAGTGATCAAATCTGGACCTTAATGTTGGAAACTTCTTCAGTTTCTGATGAGTCCGTCCTTGTATTGGAATCCTGCAACAAATTTGCTGGTGTTAGTGGATGAGCAATGAGTTTATTTTAATGGATGGCTGTAGTGTTTAATAATTCGTTTTTTTTTAAAGAAGTAGGCTGCTTTACAAAATAGTCCACACGAATGAGATTTATATATTAAGCAAGATTCTGGCATGTTCAGTTTCAATTATGAACTTTTCAAAATGTCCCGCTCTTTATTAAAGCTGCAATCCGTAACTTTTTGCGCTCTAGCGGTTAATAAACAGAACTGCATGCGTCTTACGGAAGAACATTGCAGCCGGAGCTACTTCTCTCTGTTTATGTCTATGGCGAGTCACGCAGGGACTGTGCTCCTCCACAGCAGTTCCTACCAGACCGGTCTGAAATAGTCCCAATATAAACACTTATTATAAGTGTACCATAATGATTCAGGGTAAGACAAAAACACGGTTTGGAGAATGGATTCATGTTGTACATTCTCATTATATAATTTTTGTAAATCTTGAAAACAAAAAAGGTTATGTACAGCAGCTTTAGTGTCAATAGTACTGCGCATACTGCGTACATGATATAGCAAATTCCCTAGTGAGACATCAGCGACCAGCCCTATAACATATATTAACATATGTTTGCCTAAATATTGGAGTGTTAATTTAGTTTCAGAACATCAGAAATGCTTTACTCTTACGGCAGTGTGTGACAAGTGTCATAGCAGCCGCAGAGCGAACGTCATAACTTTCTTTTCAACACACTCAGATGTATCTAATATGATAAACAGAGCTGCATTACCTCATACTCATGAACGAAAAAGCGGAAATGGCGCCGTATTATGGCGACTATGCCATAATAAAAGTCCCGCTGCTCGCAAGGTGTGTGTTCCGCTCTTCTTATTAACAATCGCTCCAGCGGCCTTGCTCAGCTCCCACAACACTCGGCCCTGCTCTGCTTCATATCCCCCTGAGATGAGAGATTTATGTATTTTATGTCTGGAAAAAAGCCTATGATGACGCATATATCGTCATCGGAGTCTTTTTTGGCCAGAGGCTAGAGATACAGCCAGTAGCAGGAGTTCTGCATGTTTTCAACTAGAGGTGGGCGATAAAACGATAATTATCGTGAAATAATTTTCCTTTATAAAACGATAACAATAGTTCGATAACGATAAGTGCTCGATATAATGCTTACGCGCTATGCGTAACGCTGCACATGCGGTGTGCAGACCGGGCTTCTGGTTAATAATATTCTACTTTATTTATTTTATTAGTAATAAATAAATCTACCTCAGTTTTGATCAATTGTTCACCTGTTTGAGAAGTGTTTGTCATGTTTTGACAATAAAGGATAGTTTAAAACCACAGTTAACTGTTTTCTAGGGTAAATCTTTCACTCAGGAGCAAAAATATGCCTTTAAACTTTAAAGAAATAAAGATTTGACATTTATCGTGATAATTATCTATATCGACTGATATGGAAAATTATATATTGATCGTTTTTTTGGGCCATATCGCCCAGCCCTATTTTCAACCCACCCATAGGAGGTGGGATCTCACTCGCAGAAAGTGAAAGACACAGACGGCCACACGGACATTCATAATGGAGCGGTGCGGAGCAAAGCGAGTGTTCTCAATGAATTCCTATGCAAGTTAAGCTTCCATAGGCACAAACTCAAAACGTGCCAGACTGGACACGCACCGTGAATGACTGTGAGGCTGTGAATGAATGACAATACGGCCGTGAATGAATTCCGGTCGGCCGTGCTCATTTTAGTTTCAGTTTAAAATTAGCGCCGATTCGGGGGTGGGTTGTAGAGCCCTGCGTGTTTTCTTAAACCCACACCCGCCCGCTCCCGCTGAATTTATGACCAGGACCACCCGCTCCCGCAACCTATGTGTTCCACTCCCGTCCGCGCCTGCAATTTTTGTGTCCACTCCCGCCCGCCCTCTCTCGCGGACTTTATCTCACAGCTTGTGAAAAATGTGCACACTAAATATTCGTTCAAGTTAACATCCAGAATAACAGACTTTAAACATGATTTTGTTTAAATAAGATGAAGTAACCAATGCTAAACCAAAGCACCACACACATCACAAAAACATTGGGTAGCCAATTTTTTTTTATTAGTGTTATAACATTAACCATTAAAACAAAACCGCGACTAGCGGCACCTTTGTTTTTAGGCTGCATACATACTCACCAAACGAGTAAGTTGGAAATAACTGATTAACCCTAACCTAACACAGAGAACTTTGAAAAAAGGGCTTTAGAATTCTTCAACAAAAAAACAAAAAATAATAATAATAGCCTACTAAAAATAAAAATAACAGACTACTTAACAAACAAATTAATTTGATCTCTGGGTTGATCACCTTGCTTTGATTGGCCTACTCCATATTACTATGAAGGAAAAGTATATTGCTGACTGACTGCGGTCTCAGACTTGTGCGTCTTTCTTCCAAGATCCGCCCACACACACTGAATGCCCTCTCTGACGGCGCACTAGATGCGGGAATGCTCAAAATAAAACGCTCACATTTTGATAGGACAGGAAAGCGCTCTTTGCTGAACTTCCACCACTGAAGCACATTGTCTGGATCTGGTTTGTCTGCAAGTCGGCTGCCAAGATATTCTGCTATTTCAGCGTCGATGGGCTTTGGTGCTGAAATGCAGGATACGTCTTCCCAGTCTGTGAATCGGTCAGCGTAGCTTTTTTTTTTTTCTACTACAGGCCAAATACCATGGGTCTCCCGCTAAATTTTCTGACCGCCCACTCCCGCCCGCAGCAGAGGTAAAACCGCTGCTCCCGCAAGATTTGCGTTGGGTCCCGCGGGAGCCCAAACCCAATGCAGCCCTCTAGTGGGTTGCTTGAATTGTGGGTTCATGAAAACACCACAACAAAACGGTACAATGACAAACTCACTTAAATAGGCGCATTTCGCTTTGAAACCAAATCTTCTGCGATCATCTGGTCTGTCAGCTCCTCACTCTCTGATGAATGAAATCTGACTCCTGCTGCGTTTGTGCTGCGACTCTCGTTTGGCTTGTGCTGTATTGAACAGACACGTTCAGTTTTTAATTGCAGTGTCTGTTCTCTAACTGAACGAAATTATTTTATTACTGTAAAAATCAAAACGACGGTGGGGTGTTGCCGCGGTGGGCAAGTGATGTAACCGGTAGGCATGGTTTGGGAGTGGCCTCGTAGGGCAGTGGAGCAAGTGCATTCTGGGAGTTGTTGTCTTTCATCCATATGAACCAAAAATACATTTTCTGTCTTTGTCTAGAAGGCACCAATTTCTAAAATAATTTCACATTTCTACTACATAAATGAATGTTTAACACATTCATCTTTCCAGCACTGAAGTACCCCTTTAAGTATTTATGACTATCATTAAAAGAAGCTTTTTATCCAAAGCATTGTCCTATGGGGACAGTCTTTCTTTTTAATGTCCATTTTGTTATTGATATCTGCTTCCTGCTTTGATTTTCTTTCAAACCATTTTCCTTTCTAAGTCAATTTCTGGAAAAATCACAAATATGTTCAAAGTCTATGCTAACATAGCGTAAATGAGTGCCTTGTGGTTAGAAATGACACTTTTAATGTACAGAGGAAATGTTTTTCTGCCACTGGACAGTTGGCAGACCACATAAATGTTTGAAGTTTATCACAAATAGTCTCATTTGAACATTTTATGGATTGTAGGATGTTGATATCAGGTCTGATTGCTTCATGGAAAGATAAGGTGGTGGAATTGGAATAAATTGGAATTGTGTCCTGGAAGCGACACACACTTTGTTTTGGTCTCTTCAACTAGGCTGTTTTGCAATAGAAGATTGCAGTTTTGGCCTAGATCATTCAGATTAGCCATTAAGATGTTTATCATTTCAGACAAACTTGAAATGTACTTGAAGTGTACTTGATCAGGAAAAAATAATGCAAGTGTCTTCAGTGTTCTTTTAAAATTGAAAAACAAAGATGATTGAATTTGTCAAGTGATTTTGCCTGCTTTAAAACGTCTGTCTTTGTCCTTCACTAAAGCCGGTGAAAGGTTATTCTGATGAACTGTTGATGAACTTGGGCTGATCACTTCTAGTTTCCTGATAAGTGGTAATATGAAAATATCTGGAGCGGTTTGCATTGGATGACCTCTACCCCAACTCTGACATTGTTGACCATATTTCATTCCATGCATTTTTGTTTGATCAGTTGTAATAAGAAGTCATAATATGATCGTCAAGAAGAGCTTGAGATCTTTGATGCTGAACTGCTCTGCACCTTTGTTCAGAGCACCCAGTGGTGTGGTTGACTTCAGACAGCCAAAATAAATTACACTTATGTCATTTTGCTATTTGTTGTATTCGTTTCTGGCGCATCAACCCTTTGGAAAACCCTATGAGTTACATTTATTTTTCAGTTCCACAGCTGCTCGGTTCTACTGGCGCTCTTCCTGGAATCTAGATGTTTTGACATCACAGATTTGCTAATCTTTCATACCCTTTACCATGCAAATGATAGTATATTCCTTTGCATATCTTGTTTTTTGGACAGCAGTGTTATGATGGCCGATTGTGGAATGGCTCTGGGATTTCTGGAAAACCATTCACTTGTTTTGTGAAGCAAAATATTTGCTTTACATAATTGATGTAGTGCAGAACTCGGGCATCAGAATTTTCCAAAGCCCAGTACAGATGGGATGTGTTTTGTTTCTCTTGCACACCTGTGTGATGAGCCAGGCCAGGTTAGATGTTAACGTGGTGGTGACGCAAAGAGACGCTGACTCCCTACTGTTCAGCTGTCTCTGCTGTCTGATTTATATAAAACTGCTTGGGTAGAAAGATGGATTAAAGTTTCCAGTGAACAAGAAAAACAATGATACATCTGGAGTATTGTTTGGATAACACAAATGAATGTGAGAGCATTT
This sequence comes from Romanogobio albipinnatus, assembly GCA_023566225.1. NCBI lineage: Eukaryota > Metazoa > Chordata > Actinopteri > Cypriniformes > Gobionidae > Romanogobio > Romanogobio albipinnatus. Next base: position 69,600,668 of record CM042239.1, on the reverse strand, counting down.
TGAGCATTTGAAATGCAAAATTTTGAGTCCATCCATCCATCCATATATCATCCATCCATCCATCCATCCATCCATCCATCTTCCATCCATATATCATCCATCCATCCATCTTCCATCCATCCATCCATCCATATATCATCCATCCATCCATCTTCCATCCATCCATCCATCCATATATCATCCATCCATCCATCTTCCATCCATCCATCCATATATCATCCATCCATCCATATATCTTCCATCCATCCATCCATCCATCCATCCAAATATCTTCCATCCATCCATCCGTCCTACCATCCATCTCTCATGTGTAGGTCACCCAAACATTGTGTATTATTCTATCTGTATGATCTGAATCTCATCCTGTAAAGTCCACTATCGGGCAGCACAGTAGCTTTAATGTGAGTAGTTATAGATCTCTGAGCTGGCAGATCTCAGCCAATCAGCACTTAGGAAAACCTCACATTCCAGAACATTCTACATTAATTGGATGACATTAACATTAAACGTTCCATCCATCCATCCATCCATCCATCCATCCATCCATCCATCCATCCATCCATCCATCCATCCATCCATCCATCCATCCATCCATCCATCCATCCATCCATCCATCCATCCATCCATCCATCCATCCATCCATCCATCCATCCATCCATCCATCCATCCATCCATCCATCCATCCATCCATCCATCCATCCATCCATCCATCCATCCATCCATCCATCCATCCATCCATCCATCCATCCATCCATCCATCCATCCATCCATCCATCCATCCATCCATCCATCCATCCATCCATCCATCCATCCATCCATCCATCCATCCATCCATCCATCCATCCATCCATCCATCCATCCATCCATCCATCCATCCATCCATCCATCCATCCATCCATCCATCCATCCATCCATCCATCCATCCATCCATCCATCCATCCATCCATCCATCCATCCATCCATCCATCCATCCATCCATCCATCCATCCATCCATCCATCCATCCATCCATCCATCCATCCATCCATCCATCCATCCATCCATCCATCCATCCATCCATCCATCCATCCATCCATCCATCCATCCATCCATCCATCCATCCATCCATCCATCCATCCATCCATCCATCCATCCATCCATCCATCCATCCATCCATCCATCCATCCATCCATCCATCCATCCATCCATCCATCCATCCATCCATCCATCCATCCATCCATCCATCCATCCATCCATCCATCCATCCATCCATCCATCCATCCATCCATCCATCCATCCATCCATCCATCCATCCATCCATCCATCCATCCATCCATCCATCCATCCATCCATCCATCCATCCATCCATCCATCCATCCATCCATCCATCCATCCATCCATCCATCCATCCATCCATCCATCCATCCATCCATCCATCCATCCATCCATCCATCCATCCATCCATCCATCCATCCATCCATCCATCCATCCATCCATCCATCCATCCATCCATCCATCCATCCATCCATCCATCCATCCATCCATCCATCCATCCATCCATCCATCCATCCATCCATCCATCCATCCTCACCCAAACATTGTGTATTATTCTATCTGTATGATCTGAATCTCATCCTGTAAAGTCCACTATCGGGCAGCACAGTAGCTTTAATGTTGAGTAGTTATAGATCTCTGAGCTGGCAGATCTCAGCCAATCAGCACTTGGGAAATCCTCACATTCCAGAACATTCTACGTTAATTGGATGACATTTACATTAAACGTTCCATCCATCCATCCATCCATCCATCCATCCATCCATCATGTGTAACATTTTGTATTATTCTATCAGTATGATCAGAATCTCACCCTGTAAAGTCCACTATCGGGAAATCCTCACATTCCAGAACAATCTACGTTAATTGGATGACATTAACATTAAACGTAACGTAAATCCATCCATCCGCTTGTAACAAAACTGCTTACCAGATAAATTATAAACGGACTTGATATATTTTCTTTATTTCAAGCATTGATATAAATGAGCATTGTGGTGGCATGTGTTGCATGGGCAAGCATGTTTTGTTCAGACAAATGGGAAATATGATTGCGTTTATTTTAGTTGTTTGTGTAAATGTGTCCAATTTTGGATACTGTCTGAATCATTGTTTTGTCTTTCCTCCAACGCAATGTAGAACCACACCTCACAACAAGGTTTGGATGTGCTTTCTGCTGTAGGATGTGTTTTCATGTCAGGACCAGATTTTACTTCATCAGCCGAGTTTGATGTTTGTGTCATGACTGTTGCTTAAGACTTTGGTTGTTTGAAATGTTCTTTAAACCAGTTTACACCATGATGAGATACGGAGTGGAAAGTACCATTTGACAGTGTTTCTCACAGGATGTTGTTGAGAGTGGATACTTACTATCATGTGTTTCTGTTCTGCCGTGGGGTTCAGAATTAGGACACTGCAGTTACATTTAATGTTAATGTCATGCAGTGATGAATGACAAAGGAAATAAGAACCAATTAACGTGGAATGTTCTGGAATGTGAGGTTTTCCAAGTGCTGATTGGCTGAGATCTGCCAGCGCAGAGATCTATACTCAACATTAAAGCTACTGTGCTGCCCGATAGTGGACTTTACAGGGTGAGATTCAGATCATACAGATAGAATAATACACAATGTTTGGGTGACCTAAACATGAAAAGGAGTCAGAAACCAACATTTTATTCAGATTCGATCATCTGAAGTGACTGCTAGACGATGTGACTGTTACAAGCCATTCTACAGTTAGGGTGTGTTCACCCTTGGCACGCTTGGTTTGATTAAAATGTACCCCGGAGCGATTGCTCTGTTAGTGCGGTTCATTTGAATAAGTGTGAACGCTGCCATCTGAACCCTGGTGTGCACCAAACAAGAGGACCGAGAAAAGATGGGTCTCTGTCCGCTTCCAAACCAACTCTGGTGCAGTCTGAATAAAATTTGAACGCAACACTAACTAAAGATATGTAAGCAAACCAAAAACAAGGCATGATGTCACAAGATGCAAGCCTAAAAAGTACAGAATTCTCAAGAATACCAATTCGTTTGTGTGTGACGGAGGGATTCCTGCTGCTGTTTTGACTCCTTTACACATTTTACAAGCTCTTCACGAGTTCTCAGCTGGTCAAAATACCGTCATATGTAGGCTACGCATTGTTTAGGCTACGCCCAGCACATCATTGTTTTGGATGCTCGGTAAGTTTTGTCATGTGTGTATATAAAAGCAAACCAATCAGGTTGTCAAGTCAACATATTCCTATGCAATTAGGTTTGGTATCTTTAGGTTTGGTGTTAAAGTCCCAATGTGAACACTAAGCAGACCAAGATTTACATTTTTTTGGGGTCCGGGGACTATGCTGTCACTTTTGTGAAAAAAATCCTGTTCGATTTTTGAGATCTAAATGTTAATTGAATCAATTGTAAAAGCGATTTTCTATGTCTAAAGACGTTTCCTTTTTCAACTCCAAAATATAGGCCAATCCATGGACCACTAACAGGCATTAAGACGAACGTAAAGAGGGCGCTTGAAGTCAGTAACATATCTGGTGATTTAGTGGCGTGAAGTTTCGTGCACAATGACAAACAGGAGTGCAAAATTCTCGAAAAACAATAAGCAGAGTGGACTGCCATAACATCAATGAACAACATTACTGCGGGCTTCAACATGGCTGTGTTTACGATTAGAAATGTCAAACAAATTTCGCTTGCATACAGTGAGGAAAATAAGTATTTGAACACCCTGCTATTTTGCAAGTTCTCCCACTTGGAAATCATGGAGGGGTCTGAAATTGTCATCGTAGGTGCATGTCCACTGTGCATGTTTCACTGTAGGGAAAAAAGACATTTTTAAATATTTTTCAGCATCATCTTCTATGTTCCGGAGAAAGGGTGAGCGTGAGTAAATGACAATTACATTTTTTTTTTTTGATGAGAAGATGTTTAGTTTCTTTTCATTTTAAACAATGCTAATTATTTATCTCAAACTTCTGGTGATTTGAGGTGTTGACATTATGCAATTGAAATTATTTATAAAATATAAAAATACTTGGTATATTACATTCATTTATAAATGTATATGAAAGTATATCCCTAATCTGTTTATCCTTGAAGCATAATCTGGATTGCCAACTCAAGTGTTTGATGACATTGCAGGGTGTTACACTGTGAATCCGTAAGCAGCTTGTATCTTTCTGCGCTTTCCACATAAAGCCATGAGATGTGCTTGGTCTGTTTAGTGTAGCTCAAGCCTGTTTTTGACTTTTAAAGCTATGATTTTATCTAGATTCAGGTTGACTGTCAGCAGCACTACTGTTTTCCAAGAAAAAAGCACTGACTTTTGCTGTATGCATAACACACACACACACAAGACATTTTTAACGTATATTTTGTGTTCAACAGAACACAATGAAATTGATATAGAGGTTTGGAGGGTGAGTAAATAATAATAGAATTTTCATTTTTGGGTGAACTATCCCTGTAATGTCATTTCATATTAGGATTCAGTTTTTCCTATACACACAATCACACATCTTGGCAAACATTCTCCCAAAGAGTCAAAATCAATTTTTTTCATCAAAATCAACCATTTCCAAGAGCAATATCTTTATAAAGATGTCTTTCATTTGATCAGTCATTTAGTCCAAAAATGTGACACACCAGCAATACCTTTGTCCAATACATATCTGGCCTGTTATGACATATTGTTAATGGTCTTTCCAAACTCACATTGTGATAACTGTAAAGATCTACATCATACCCTGACCCACTCCTGGTTCCAATTCCCTGTCCCAGATATTATCAAAAACACAGTCAGTGATGCATTCTCCAGATAAGCATATGAAGAATGATATCTTGCCCCATTTTTCTAGTGTGAGTATTTGATAATGTCTTAACTTCAAGTATGTGTTAAGATATGAACCCTTCAGTTTGCTTTTAAATCAGAAAAGCCTGGGTCACTTTGACCTCTTAGTCACCATTCCATTAAAATGTGGTATATACAGTGAGGAAAATAAGTATTTGAACACCCTGCTATTTTGCAAGTTCTCCCACTTGGAAATCATGGAGGGGTCTGAAATTGTCATCGTAGGTGCATGTCCACTGTGAGAGACATAATCTAAAAAAAAAATCCAGAAATCACAATATATTTTTGGTTCTCCACCATGGGTATTTGTGTTCATAAGGACCAGTATTGTCACATTACAATGTTTACACTAGTAAACGCTAATTGACGAAACCCTCTTGGCCCTGTGTGCACAATGCTTTCTTTGTCAACAACAAAAATAATGGGGCAGGAAAGATGCCAAAAAAGACCAAAAGGAATGCATGAGGAGTGATTTTGCCAGTTAGAAAACCTGGAATTACGATCACATTAAATAACATTATTTTTATGGTCAGGATTGTCCCGATATGCCCCATACTACAGTTCCTGCTGTTTTGAAAATTATCCTTTTTTCTTTCTTTCTTTTTTTTAAAGGTGCTGAAATCACACTTCTTAGTAATGCATTTTTTTCTAATACTAATGCTCCCTGTCTTAAATTTTAGGATCTGGTGAAGGATGTGGCAAGATAATTCAACGCTTCCCCAAAAAGGACTGGGATGGCACGGCATTTCCCCAGGGTGTGGAAATGGTAAGGAGTCGTTTCTGTTCTGTTTTCTGAAAATAGAAAACCAAAAGTAGACCCAGGCCAGGTCATTTATCTGTGAACAGCTGCCTTCTGAAAGTAGCTGAATGGAAAACAAGCAGTGTATATATTCTACCACATTGTTTTTCCCAGTTTTCTATGATGGATAGTTTTCGCCATTGGTCAGTTTGCCCACTTGATTTATTGTATCATTCTAAATAGAATAAATATGACATTGCTGGAAAATATGAATTTGTTTTTTAACTTTTCCCCCTCAAAGTTCCTGAAATCTGTGAATGACTCTGCCCTCGTCCTCGGAAACTCATGTGGTTCTGATATCAGCCTTTCCTTTTGTCAACAAATGCATAATCATTGTTTACTTAAAAGTTTATCCCAGTCGCCTCCATTTGCTCTAATTGGAGAATTCCTAGCCCATGTCCTGTCCATTTCTTAAATAGCGTGCAGAAGGGCTTCACTGTGCTTCAGTCCGATTTAACGCTCTAAACACTGCGGTCAAATTAACAGACACAAATCAACTTAACTCAGGACCAAATATTTGCTTATCTGAGCTTGAGGAGTACATGCTGTACATCTCCTGAGTGGCAGTGGCTTTAGAGTTGACCTGGTTCTTGAGGTGAGAAGCTTCCAAAGTCCTGCTCAAGCTGTAGGGCTGTGGTCTGGTTGATTGTTGTTTACTTGTTTATCAAGACGTAATGCGTAATTCCTGACGTTTGCAAGACATCATTGGACTTGTGTTCTGCACATGCTACTTTTTCATCCTATGAATGATCACAACAGTGTCTTTCTGACTGAGAATGTATGAATTTATAACAAAAAAAGAAGAAAGATGCAACTCTAATATTAAATACACCTCTTCTCTAATGACATTGTCTTCTGAATTAACAAAAACTTTTTTAAGGGGCATCAAGTAAAAAATGTCAAGGTGATGCAACTTCCTATAATAAAGAAAAGGAATACAATTGTGAAAAACAAGTAGTTTAGTAGTTTGGCATAATCTTAGAAAAAAAGTATTTAAACAAAACGGCTAATTAAAAAGTAAATAACTAAGGAATAATTGACAGCAGGCCGTTGATTTATTAGAACATAATGCACACCCGAGGTGGTAATATGGCCACGACATGACGCGGAGTGCGTTTCCCTGAAAATAAATGCATTTTATTTGTAATGCAAATTTTAATTATATTTAAATAATTTTTTTGAATGCATAATCCATATGAATTGAGCAGTTTAGTCCAAATGATTACATGCTTTATATAGATTGAATGTAGTCTTTTGTACATTGATCAGCGAACATAAACAGAAGCTCAACCAAACCAGCTTGACACACAAGAACAAACCTCATTGGTTCTTGCTTAAGCTCAAATGTGCTGTGTAACACGATAATTAACCTCATTGGTTCTTGCTGAAGCTCAAACGTGCTGCGTAAAATGAGAATGAACCTCATTGGTTTATCGCATATCAAGAAAACTTGCGTGAGCTTCCATCTACGACATCTAATGTGTGAGTTGATGAATGTCTATTTGTGAATGAAAAACTAAATTCAATCTTTTCACCATACAAAGCGATCTTGAGAATTTTTTTAATACATTTTTAGGTGAACTATCCCTTTAAGATGTGGATACTTGCAATACATATGTTCAAGCCAGATGTAAGGAACCTGATGGATGCACCTTGTTACATTTTTAGAGCCATTACATTTAAAATTTTCTTGAAAATGCTGTGAAAGTTTGGTATAAAAAAACATAAACAAACATGAATACAAAGAGGACATTACTAAGAACTTGGCACATGTTTTGGCACATCATGGATATCTTATTTGTCCTTATTTGCCAAACACAGACTGTTCTCTTCTGCTTTTTTGTTTTATTAGTCTTTTAAGTGTAAGTGGACCAAAGAAATAAGCTTGGATACACAATCTCCATCATTTGATGTGGAAAAAGTTGGCATCCTATCTCTGGAGGACATTGGCTATTGATAGTGAAAGGAGGCTCATTGGTCACTGCGAAGATTGATTTTGAATCTGTTAGGTCATTAACTCATGTTGGCTGTTAACACTCGTGAACACCGTCTCCCACTGATTCTGAAGTCACTATAATTGAACATTATTTACAGTCGGCTAAAATATCGGCTAAACACAAATTCAATATCTTCAGCAGGTGGTTGAGTCTCTGGTCAGCCAACAGGTTACACAATCTGGGCCAATCCGGGACTTAGATGCTGTTTTTATCATCATTACTGACTTAAGTCTGCGATTCTAAGAGATCTTGATCTTTTTCCCACTCTAGGAATGATGTCTGTTTCGTCTAACAGAGATGGTTGAATTGAATTTTACTCCATTTCCGATGTTTGAAATGCACTGAGCAGTCATATTATTTGGTATAATACAATGAAGGTCCTTTTCCTCAAGAACTGCCTCTATATCTGAACACTTGTATTCAGAAGCACTGGAAACATTCCATAGCGATTTTTTTCTGTACAGACTCAATGGCTTCATAAAGTTCCTGCAAGTTTAGGGAATGTCCTTTAGCAGTTGTAAAGTGTTTATTTGGAGTATAAGTGTTCTTTGTGTCAGCTTGGAAGGCTTGCCATTCACTGGATTTTTCTGTTTATTTGATGCACCATTTCTTTGTAGAGATTGTTGTAGATGTTGGAACCACCAAGTCTGGCACCAATGATCATTGTCAAAGGGCCAGAGTAACCTTACAATTGAAATCAGAAACCAACATATGCTAGTTAAAGTAACGTGAGAAAACTCTCCCTTATTAGTCACAATTAAGGGGCTCTTTATGTTCAGGTTTATCAACTTATCTCATTTTTGGTTGGTTCAAGTTCAAGTTGTTTGGTTCATTGATTCACTATAGGTTAGATTATAGGGCTGGGTTGACTATATTGATTAATCAATTTGAATCGATCTTCATTTTGATGAACCGATATCAATTCTTTAATCTTAAATCTTTTATTCTGTGCTGTTTTCAGTTGATGCTTGCCTTGAACTAAACTTCATTTAAACATTATTTATAGAGTTTTTGCCATCCAATAATCCCAATGAGTTTTGTGCTTTGTTAATTATGATATAAAGCTTTCAAATTCAGACAATAAATACCGTTTTGAAGCGCTTCAATGTGCTGTGACAGATCCCTGTATAGCGCCTCAGTTCAAGCGGCATCTGAAACACTAGAGACACTCTCGGACGACTGCCGCATATAAACATAACACAACAACAACATAATGTCCCAGGCCTGGTCCTCTCTCGTCTTGCACTGTCATCACTCTTCCTTTTATCCTTCTGGATCCCCTTCCGTGAGACTCTCGGCTAGTGTGGTGCACAGGTGACGCTCACTAGCAATCAGGGCACCGGCCTCAATCCGTTCCCACGGCTCTCGGCCTCGCCCTTCTTGCCACATACCCCCATCGACCCCTCGCAGGCCCTTGAGGACTGTGCTCTACTCCAGTTATGGCGGCCGCAGCACCTGTGGGTAAGGACAGATGAGGTGAGAGAAAAGAATACGGAAGGATGAGGAGAGACCAAGACGAGAGAGGACGAAATAAAAATCTTGGTCTACTAGTCCCCAAAATGCACTGCCGCTCGGTCCTCAACCAGCTGGGAGAGCTTCTTTGTGATGCCTGGCGGTGGCACTGGATGCCCCAGGTGGACGGCCCTCTTCTCTCCCATCCCCTAATGGCTGACAATGGCTCCTAGTCAGGCCTGGACGTTGGCAAACGGCCACCTCCTCTGACCCGACGCAGCCACCCCACCATGCTTTGGTGGATGGAGGCGAGTATCTGTCCCCTTGACTAGCCCTCCAGCTCAACCGCATGAAGTTTCCTTTGTGGCAGATTCTGTTCTGATCTAACTCGAGCCCTCAATTGATCTCAACTGTATTGAACATGTAACATACCTGAAATATATCCAAATGAGCTGATATCAAATGCAATCAAGAGCTTGTGAATCAGAGTCAAATTGGGAAATCTGTGTACATTTCCAGCCCTATTAGATGGTCTTCTCACCAAAAGCATTCCAGAATCTGCTTGGAACAAACTAGGTGTGAAAACGCCATGTTTGAGTACCGAATTCTTTCATTTAAAAGAAATAACTAAATCTTTTATTTCTATTGACGCCTATAGCACTTATGTACTTATGTATAGTTTGTATTGTAGTCAGTTATTCACATTCAAATGATATTAGTTTTATGTTTGATTAATTGAGATCCTGTTTTGTTCCTTTTTCTCATCTCACGTGTTGTTTTGAGTAAGCACTCTAGAACAACATTCATCAAACACATTCACATCTCTTTGAACACTGCAGGGACAGCGCAGTGCATAGGGTGAGCGATTTATCGTATAAAAATAGACCAGAGATGTATGCGTGTCATTGCTTGTTAGTCATTGGGTGTGCCAGTACTCCCAGCGGGCTGCAGAATCAAACCAAAAGTGTTTTGCTGGTTCACAGAAAACGTGGCTTGAGTTCATCTACACTGCATCATCTCTGAAGCATTCAGCAACATGTGTAGGACCCACTCAGCATAGTTTCTGCTCCATCAGTTTACTCAAACATATCAGTTTGTGCACATGTTTTACTGATCTCCCTGCCCAATGTGTTTCTGATGCTAGGACCTGACCTTGCGTAATATTTGTCTGATTTAAGTGGTTTAAGATTCTTTTACGGTGGTCATGTACACTTATAAATGGTCTTTTGATGCTTATGTGGAGTTGGCGTCAAGCATCTGTGCGTATAAATAGCAGAGCACTCCGATATGCTGACTGTAATCCTTAATAGGGTTACAAATTTTATTTATATTTGTGAAATAAATCGCATTTTCATCAAATTGCACAGAGGATCCTTTAGTCTAGTTGTGTGGGTTTTATGTTAAACCATTTTGGATGGATTGTTAAATAAGGAAAATAACAAACTCATAAAAGTGCATTGCTGGGGTTCAATGTCCCCAACATCCCCAGCACACTGAAATAAAAAATGGCCTCAGTCCCATCTTTGTAGTTTTAATGAAATTGTTTTTTTGTTTTTTTAACATACCAGCCAGGCAATTTGGATTTTCGTCTTGGTATGCAAATTGTTATTATTTGCAGATTTCTACAGATTTGTGTTGCACTCGGGTTTCTGCTTCGGAACAGAAGAAATACTTTCTTTACCACAACAACCCCCAGCAAACTAAATAGCTACAGATGAGGAATGTTCCAAGTATAAAAGGATAGAAAAACACCCCATCGTGTTTACAGCTCTTGTTCCAAAGGTGTTTTCAATCTGGGAGGAAGTTCGCCAGCTTTTCTCCTTGCGTGCCGTTTTTAACCCTGTCTCGCATGAAAGTTCAGCTCTTTTCATGTAAATTCAGTCATCACTTACAGCTTAGATCACACTGGAAAGACAGGGCACAGGGAGAGCAGATTGAGGAGACTTAAACGTCCCATCTATAGATGGTCCACAACTAGGTCAATGCTATTAAGAAATAAGAGCCAGGCAAACCATAAACAACGACTGTCTGGATTAGTTATAGATCTCACATAGTTCAGACAGATGTTCTCTGATTGCCTTTTAACCCTCAAAGGACCTTCGGGACAAATGTGGGCAAAATCTTTTTTTAATTTAAATTAAAAAATACTTCCCTTAATCTGAACGATATAAGACTTGGCTACTTTTTCTAAGTTTGCCCCCTGAACACTATAAAATCAAGTCAATTTTTTATTTATTTATGTTAAGTGGTTGAAAAAAAAAAACTCCTTAATTGGGCCTTCGTGGACAAAGATGGGCACCCATAGGAATTAATGGGAATTTAATAGATTTCAGAGCTTTTTTTTTTTTTTATTTGTCCCAAAAAATTAAATAAATCCAACACAATGCAGATCATACATACACATAAATTAAGAGGCAAGTCTGTACAACATTCTGAATGTGACACACACACACACACACACACACACACACACACACACACACACACACACACACACACACACTATAGCCTATAACAAAGCTTTTTTTTATCCACTGTGTCACTCACACAAAAAAACAAAGAATTGAATGAGCGAATGACAGAGAGCATTTTTTTTTAAATGTGCCAATCAGCCACTGCACATTCAATGATTTAAATTTAATGATTTTGTTAAAAAAAATTAATGATACATTATCTCCTACTTTGTCTTTTTCTTATTGCACGGTCAGATTTGTCTAAGCATGTTTTGGCATGTTTGTATAGTCTAAAACAACGAAGATGTTTTTTTTTTTTAAATTTACAATTTTAACTTGTGATAAAATGTAAAACTTAAGAGGTTAAATTCGTTAAAACATTGGTTTATAAAGTTCAGCCTTTGTGCAGCTATGCTTAGGCTCAATCCCATTTCTACCCCTTAGCCCTTCTCTTTCCCCTTCCCCTTCGTTTTGCGCGTTCACGTGAAGGGGTAGGGGTGTCTCGATTCTTTTTTAGCTGGAGTGGTAGGGGTAAGGGGAAGGGCCAGATAGCCCTTCAAACAAAGATTTTTCAGGACCACACTTCGAACGAAGGGGTATGATGAGTTTCCCTCCACCGACTACCGTGCTGCTAGAATGTGTGTGTGTTGCCACTCGGGATCGATCACTTGCGTGTCACCTGGCTGCCGTTTCTCCGTAGCTTGCTAAACGCACTATTTGGGTGATTTGAACACATATTAATAATAGTTTAAAAATATATATCTGGTCATCCTTCACAACGCAGTCGATATTTACATCACATATCGTCTGTAAACTCTCGCGTTACCAAGGCAACGACTGACTTTACATATAACACGTATTTAAATATGAACATTATCGCAGCACCACAGTAGATAACGAAACCATATCCGTACCGGCCAGCTCGGATCAGCACGGAATGGAACGGTTAATAAACAAAGAGAACAGTTTGGTCCAATGGAAAAGCGGCTTCACCAGTATTTTCTGTATAATTCTGTATCATCTTAGAAAACTCTGGCTCATATGTTTTGAACTGAAAACGAGCGCCATTTTATTAAGTCCAAATACAGCGCAAAACTCTGTTGGGAGTGAGTAATTTGTTAAACGTGCTCGCGCCTGATTTCTGTTAGATATAGCCTACTCACTTCATTGCTGTTCATACTGGTTAAATGTCACAGGACATTATAATAAATAAAACGGGGTATGATGACGTGTAATGGTAGTAGTGGTGTCCCATTTCTTAGGGGAATATTTTCACCCCTGCGCCTTGGCACTCTGTTTCAAGGGGCAAGGGGAACAGGTAGGGGTAGGGGTAGGGGAAGGCGAAGGGGTATAAAACAGAATTGGGATTGGGCCTTAATGTTGCCATTGGGTACTATTATTGCCATCTAGTGGCTACCTTTTTAGTCGAAAATTTCAGGACTTCAGTCGACCAAGATTTTCTTTGGTTGATTTCAGCCCTACTCACAGCGGATCTATGCATTTATTCACTAACATAAAAAATTTCTGGACTACAAAATATTGTTATATAGCAGATGTAAGGATGAAACTATCATCCCAAACTATCATCCCACCAGCAGCCATATCACCCTGTAGCCCAAGACTGGTTTCCCACTGAAGCTAAGCAGGGCTGAGCCTGGTTAGTGCCTGGATGGGAGGCCAACTGGGAAACCAGGTAGCTGCTGGTAGAGGTGTTAGTGAGGCCAGCAGTGGGTGCTCACCCTGTGGTCTGTGTGGGTCCTAACACCCCAGTATAGTGATGGGGACACTATACTGTAACAAGCATAAGAACCACAAGTAACAAGCACCGTACTTTGGATGAGACGTTAAACGTGATGTCCTGACTCTCTGTGGTCATGTCCTTCGATAAAGAGTAGGGGTGTTACCCCGGCATCCTGGCCAAATTTGCCCATTGGCCCCTGTCCATCATGGCCTCCTAATCATCCCCATATACTGATTGGCTTCATCACTCTGTCTCCTCTCCACCAATCAGCTGGTGTGTGGTGGGCGTTCTGGCGCAATATGGCTGCCGTCGCATCATCCAGGTGGTGCTGCACATTGGTGGTGGTTGAGGAGATTCCCCCTTTTATATGTAAAGCGCTTTGAGTGCCTAGGAAAAAGCGCTATATAAATGTAACAAATTAATTATTATTTCTGGATACACACACACACACACACACACACACACACACACACACACACACACACACACACACACACACACACACACACACACACACACACACACACACACACACACACACACACACACTCACACTCCTATCGCAGATTTTTAAATGTATTTATTGACCTGAGGGAGGGGCAGACCAATCACAGTGTTTTCAGTCTACGTGGAATTGATGCGTTGTTACATTTTTGGATAGGTGCAACACACAGGCTACAACGTAGCTACGGCATACACGCGACACAAAAGTATAAATTGGGCTTTAAACAGTAATATACGGTCACCCATTTTTTTTTTTTTTTTTCAATCAACCCTTAGCTTGTTGTTTCAGATTTCATTATATACAATGGTATCAAGAAGTATTGGGACATTCGCATTAATGGCATTACATAATATCAAACCAAGTGACATTTATTGTAGAGAAAGATTGTTTTTAAGTAAAAATTTCACAACAAAAGTTTGTTAGGTTTCATATACTAAAATGCTCTACATATTGTTCGAATTGACACTTTCTTCTTCATACATCCACTTAAAATGACCTTGACTTCAGTTGGTTAATAGTCACAAAGTTGCAAAAAATGAAGTTAGTTTGGAGTAAAAGGTCTAGCATCAACAGTAGCCCTGGTTCTGATTTTTACTTTGTTTTATTATTTATTTTTGTATTATTATTTACAGATTTTTATGTTATGTAATGCTTCTTAATTTGATATTCTATTACAGTGTAAAACCATTACAGTCCTCTAATCTGACCTAATATGAGGAGTGAGGAAGTAGAGGGCAGTTCTGTCATTTCGCCTGGAGTGAGGAGCGAGGTTTTGAATGTCAAAGTGCCAGTGTTTTCTCGCTCAGAGCAGGGTTTCTCTCGCCAGTGGGAAGGAAATGGAAACCCAGACCTGGAGTAATTACAGAATGCTCTGAGCTGGAAAATATTGTTATGTTAAACATGAGACCATTTTTCAAGGACACAATATGGTTTGCTTTTACTATACTTGACATTCAGCGTTGTAGCGTCGCAGGAATGCAAAAACCTGCAGGCAAGAGGATATTCAGTACAACAGCACTCTTGCTCATGTGATATTGCTATCATACATTTTAAGTGGCCAAATGGTTTCAGAATAAACATGGATCCAAATGTGATAATGAGTAAAATAAATAAAAGTGCCTGTTTTAATCCTCCAGGGCTCAGCCTGATCTGTAGATTAAATAGGTGTTACTCAATAATTATTGTGTTTTGACTGTGATCATGGTAATGGTTGTTTATAAGTTCTTTGGAATCTGATGGTTGAGTGTCACAAAGCGTTGTTGCAACATGAATTTACTCTCAGAACCCCAAACAGAGGAAAGGTTGACATGCTTCACAGATGGGATGCCTGGCATTATTTCATGTTCTTTGATCTCGTTGGGCTGCAGATTATGTAGTTGCTCAATGCTTTTGGAGTTAATGTAAATTATTTACCGTCATTCTTATCAAAATGTTGCATTTAATATACCAGCCAAAATCAAAACTCACAAATGTTCATCTCGCAGACAAGCAGTACTACTCAGTCTGCAGCTATATTGGTCACATTATAAGGGCTGAAGAGTCCCGTACATTCCTGTGTGCCTCAAGTTCAATGCTGAATGTCAGGGTCACTTGATTGCAAGCCAGCCACAGTGTGCCCTCGCGTAAAATGGAAAATGTTTAACACGTTTTTGTAGATCAGAAATGCATTTATATAGAACATGATGTTTCTTTTGTTTTGTTTTTGCTTTTTTCCCTTTTGTAGGACATAAATATGTAGACTGGGCAGGTCGGACTCAAACCTGGGTCCTCGTAAACCAACGTTTTTTAGAATGTGCAGTGCACAGTCCACTGCCACAGCTGCATTTTCTTATGGGCTCAAGAAAATGTGTTTTATCTGTAATAGGTCAATTTGATTGGATTCCTGATGGGCTCACGGGTTTGTGTGATTTTTAAAATGTCAAAGCAGATCGGATTTTCGCGTGGGATGCTTTAGACCTTTCAGCTGACAAACAGACTGAATTTATGACAGGGCCTGATGGCCTATGTTCAGATGCATCCTTGTGGTTTTATGTCGGAGATTACCTTTGATAGTGACTAAACTGGATGTTATAAATAAATACATTGTAGATGACGTACAGTAGTCATGTGGAGCCTTTTGTTCATTAATAATTTTTTGCTCTGTTATTGTTCTTGAAGCAACGAGGGCTTAAAACGAACCAAACCTCTATGACTATGAGATTTAACGATGAGTACTGAACTAACGTTGGGGGATTATGTTGGATATTTTCAATCTATTCAATATTATATTTAATATTTTAATACACTTTTTATTTGGCCATTAAGTTTTTTAAAGACTGTGCCTGAGGACAGTTCCCTGGTTTTTCCTCATGTCACGAATTGCACGTATGAGAGCACTAAGACCATTATTTTTAACAGCGCCCTCTGTTTTAAACTTTTGTTGCAAAAATAACGTTTGAGAGAAGGTGGTTGATGAATTGGTTCAAAACCGTTGTTTCCATGAAGAAAAAAAAAGCTTAATGGCTAAATATTTTAGTAAATGCTAATCTGTTATATTGGTGTATAATGTCTAAGTACAAGTAATATTATTCTTGTGTTATCGTAATTACAATACTTGAATTACAAACATGCATTAATTTACTGAATTATTTCTAGAATTGTACCGTATTTTACTACTTGCGTTAAAAATATTGAATCTACTTGGCCAGGGGTTTTCCTGGGTCAGAAATGTTTTTTGGTGGTGGCGAATGGGCACAGTCATCCACAAAATGTACAAAGTACTCTACCCATGTGAGCTGCAAACCCAGTGCTGCATTTGGGGATTGTATTCAGGGGAGGTTTTTAAAATGTGACCCTTGCAAACTTTTAGCATGGCTCCTGAACTGGCTGAGGTTGAGGATCACTTTTTCAAGTGGCCGATAAACATTGACGTTAGCTGGATTACTTGAACATCTCAAGGCTGTGCATGGGTTTCTTCTTCTGATAATGTTACTCTTTTACCTCTTTGTCACTGTCACCAAGATCGCATGCCATTAACCTCTGTCTCAGGAGATATTTGCTCTTGCAGATATCTTCATTCCCTGGCACGCATGGAGGCTTTTGCGTTATGGCCAGAATGATGGACTAAAATGTTCTTGTTAAACTAACAACAAGACCCATTCATCTAACCTCCTACGAGAGTGCAAGACACTTGGCAACACTCGCTGCATGAGCATTGCCTTCTCCAGCATGCTGGGACTGAGGCGGACATAGACCCTTGGCACCTCCTGAAGCCAGTTGGCCTTATTGCTCCGAGCTGCAATACTTGTTTTATGTCTCCAGCAAATAAACCCAGAATCCTCTGCTTTATTTCTACTGACTGCATCAAATGGATTATGTCCCTCATCTTGTAAGCTTGAAGAAACACATACTTCCTCTACTCTATGTAGTCTTGTGGGAGGAAAAAAACAACGTTTTTGTTATTTTGAAAATCTGGCGATATACGTACATCATAAGTGTTGTAATAGCATGATTTATTTTACATTGGAGAAAATAATAGCTTTAGTAGTTTAACCAGAAATATGATTTATTTCTTATTTCTATTATTTATTGACTTTATAAGTCTCTTATGCTCACCAAGGCTATATTTATTTGATCAAAAATACAATAAAATCAGCAAATATTAGGATAAATTTATTACAATTTAGAATAAGTGTTTTCTAGATTTAATATATTAAAATGTAATTTATTTCTGTGATGCAAAGCTGTATTTCCAGCATCATTAGTCCAGTCTGCAGTCACATGATCCTTCAGAAATCATTCTAATATGAGGATTTGCTGCTCAAGAAGCATTTCTATTTATTGTCAGTGTTGAAAACGGTTGTGCTGCTTAATCTTTTCGTGGAAATCGTGTTCTGTTTTTTCAGGATTCTTTAATGAATATAAAGAAACAGCATTTATTTGAAATATCATCATGAAACATGCCTTCTGTCAATGTTCTGTGGTCACTAATGTTTGCATGTTTGCTGTTTGAGACGGCTATGTACTGATGAAATAAAAAATTCCTCGTTTGAGCCCGACATCCTATAATGAAGGAATGTGACCTCCCACAAAGGGAGTAAATCGTAACCGTTTGTGTCATCTATCTCATCTGTTGCTCTGACTTTTTGAACTTCTCTTCCCTTTCCTCCAAATCCCTGTTGTAATCTGGAATGTGCTTCGTACTTCCGGGAAGGACGCATAAAGTATTTAGAAAATGTGTAAATAGTTGTAGTCTGTTGTCTGTTGACTATATAACAGATGCTCTTTTGGAGATTGGATATTGTGTGCATAACTGCACATCTTTCACTGTTTAATAAATGGAAGGCTGCTTGTGGCTTTAGGCAGGCATTGCACGTAAGATTTAAGGATTTGAAGTGCATGATTAATGATTTCACAGACTCAATTTGGGTTGCTGGTATCCGGTTGTGTCATCAGGGGCAAATGTGCGAATGGCTGAAGCTCACGTCTCACAGTATTTTTTTTAGTCAGTATTTGTAAAACAAAGGGGGGAAAAAGAAATCAAAACAATCCGAATCCCAGCATGCGTCAAAATAAAAAATAAAAAAACTGAATGGTGTTTGTCAGGAAGATCTTTTCATGAGTAATCACCTTGTGGACTGCTTGGAAATCACAGGAAAGGCATCACCAAGAGCTTGTCATAGGTGAGATTTGCCCCATAGAGGGTCCGGCAGTAACCAGATCTTTCCTTTGGGTCTGTGTGCAGAAGGAAGCTTAACCTCTTAAACTCCATGGACCCTGATTAGGAATGACATCATCAAGTATATACTTTAAATTTTAAATGTCTGTGGAGGAGCTCTGACCTCATGTGGTACCATTTTAAAGGTGTTAATGGTGGTACCATTACTTTGTGGAGATACACACAGAGCAACTTATTTACACTAAATTACTTTGGGACCATTTCCGCTTGGATTTGGCCTACCCAAATTGAAAAGCTTCCCATACCCCCCACAAAATTTTCGAAATACAAAATTTTGGTGTAATTTTACAGGAAACCCTTTGAAGTTACATGAAACACTGCTAAAAGTGATAAACATATGTAAAAAAAGAGGTTCTTTTTTTTATTTTTTGGGGTTATAAATTCATTTTTGAAAGTGTATAACTCTTAAAATTCATTTTTGAAAGTGTGCTCTAGCACCCTGCAGACAGTTTTGGCTGTTTCCACTAGATTGCAGAAAATACCCCCCCCCCCCCCCTCCATACGCATATACAGTGGTATAAATGCAATATCCCCGTGTCATTTTACAGAAAACCCTGAAATTACATATAAAACACTGCTGAAATGGATAAATATAGTATATGTTGTGTGTTATATAATAAACAAACATACAAAATATAAAAAAAACCCAGAAACAAAATAGGCGCTTTTGGATTTTTTTGTATATCTCAGGCGGAAATGACATAAAAAGGTAATATTCCTCCATTCAGATCCATTTGAATAAATCTTGCAAACATGATACAGACAAAATAATTTTTTCCAGTATTTTCTGGAATCTAGTGGAAACAGCCAAAACTGTCTGCAGGGTGCTAGAGCACACAGGGCCTGGGTTATATTAAAAATTAATTTATAACCAGAAAATCAAAAAGAGCCTTTTGGGGGGGGGGGAGCTCAGACAACATATACTTACATGTTTATCACTTTTAGCAGTGTTTTATGTAACTTCAAAGGGTTTCCTGTTAAATGAGACCCAAATTGTGTATTTAGACCACTGTTATGTGGGTATAGGAAGCTTTTCAAATTGGGTAGGCCAAATCCAGGTGGAAATATCCAAAAATGATCCCAGAGCATAAGAGGTTAAAGTCAGAATAAAATAGTCGATTTTTTGAAAGAAAATTCATGAGATTGCCAGAATCTTTGGGTGCTGATTTAATGGAAACATTTAGACTTGTTTTGACTAATAAATATGAAAAGGAAACATATGACAGTGTACAGTGCACACAGGACCTCGGAGAGCTACGTGGCCCCTTGAATTGATTAGTATCTGCAGTTCCTGGCAGAGGGCAGGCGAAGCATAATGAAACAAAGGACCAGGGAGCTGAGCCATACTCCGAGAGCTTTGTTATTTCCTGCTGTCTCTGTTCATCTCGGCTACCAGAGGAAAACCTGCTAACAAAGGACCCATAGCAGTCCCACAAGTTCAAAAGCAGCCAATGAGGTCCCAGCGTTTAACAAGATAAAGATGCACACAAATTAAAGCACTTTGGCTCGGCGGCTTGAGTGCTCCAGATTGTCTGCTGTGCCCGTAATGTCTCATTCTCACTGGGGGACCAACTTGGTTAACATCTTTCAGAGAGAACAGGAAAAAATTGCTGACTTTTACCAAGACAATTCCTGGTTATTCAAGTTTCTGGCTAAGGGGAAGGTAATTAAGGGTCTGAGCTGGTCTTAAAGGTTACAGATCCCAGGTATGGACCACATGCGGACTGATGGGAAATCACAAGGGGTTGAGGGGGTCTTACCCCACTAATTAAGTCCTCCGAAATGTAGTCAAAGCAAGAAGTTGGGGGTTTAAAAAAATAGAACCAGTTTAATTATATGTATGCAAGGAACATTTCAACAACATTGTCAAGTGCTTTAGTAACCATAAATGTTTAGATCAACTACTTAGTCAGTCAATTTTGCCTGACAGCGAATAGATGCTTGTCAACTTAGGAGGTTACCATAGCAATAATAGGTTGCTTGGGTGGAACAATTTTTACCATCTTTTATTACAATGATATACTGTAAGTATGTCACATAAACACATTTAACCATCTATCCATCCATCCATCCATCCATCCATCCATCCATCCTCCAAACTCCTGTAGGGTTGCAGGGATGATGGAGCCTATCCCAGCATCTGGGGCCGTAGGCAAGGAAACTCTCTGGACGGATGGCTAGTCCATTTGTGTTTTAGTGGACGTTTGGATAAGGATACTTTGGGTTGTGTGACAAACTTTAGAGAAACTACTAAAACAAAAGCCATTGCACAAGAAGTCTTGCAATTCAGTGTGTGAACTGAATAGCTACCATGATCCTTTTTTTCATGAGCAAATGCTAAACCTCAAACTCCCCTAATGGGGTTGTCTTTTAATTAAATTTGGTAACCTTGAGTCGCTTTGGATAAATAGCATCCGCTAAAACAAAGTAATCAAGTAACCATGACATAATGTTTTACTGTATATGTACATTTCTGTTCAAGAGTGTTTGCTCCCTTAACTCTGTGAATTTATCCCCTCTGAGAGTTGGTTTCTCCACTCAGCACAGAAGTACCTCTGTGAACATTATTGACTCTGACATGTGGTTAAGTGGCCACCAATTATGTTGGCCCACTCACTGCTGGGTGTGCTATATCCTTCCCTCCATTTCTGTGAGCAGACCTGGGAAACAGTGTTGATGCAGTTGGAATGGGTGGTTACTGTATGATGATTGAAATCGCGAAATGGCCTTAAACAATTACTAAAACTGCAAAATTTTACATTTTCTAATACATTCATTTAATGCACGGGTTTCTTCTGACAGCACTGCGCAAACTCATGGCGCCATCTGCGGGACACTATAATGCTAAAGGTTCGAACCGGCGTTGAAATGGTGTTACTCACCAGTTGTCACAGAATGTGATATGGCTTAATGCGATCATCTGATCGCAACGGTTGTGATGTATCACACACTATCAGCACAGCTTTTATTCGGCCATAGGCAGAGTGCCATAGGGTAATCACAGTGTACTGATATACAGCCATATCGCACGGCTACGAGTGTGATATTGCGTTTATTCAACAGCTTGACGGCACAAGTGTGTAAATAAAAAAGAAACCACTTTAAAAACACTCTTTTTTTGTTCAGAACTACTTCCTTCCACCACAGATTCAAATCTAAAGTTGACAGTTTTAACAGTTGAGCCCAAGCCTCTGTTACTAATTCTAAAATTTCCCTTTAGAACTAGTAACAAAGGAACATTGAGTCACTTCATTGAAGCTTATTGTATAATGTAGAGTAGAGTATTATGAGAAAGAGATGTACTGAACGAGTATATTACCTGTATCTGATCTAGCATTCATTCTTCAGGTCGATGTCCACACTATTATATCCATTATAAAAAAATCTGTTTGAATGTCCGCTGAGGAAAGCGATATCTTTGTCTTTGTCCTTTTAAAAACAAACGCTAAAACGTCCTTATTTACAACCAGTCGCTCATAAAGACATCTAATGCCGTACACTCTAAAAAAAAAAAGTTCTATATGGCACCAAAAATGGTTCTTCGTTGTAATCATAGAGGAACCACTTTTGGTGCTATATAGCACCATATCTTAACATGTTCTGTATATGGTAGCGGTGTATATAGCACCATAGTTAGCGGCGCTATATAGCACCTTAGTCAAAGAACCGGTGAAGAACCACTGAAGCATCAAAATTGGTGCTATATAGCACTTAAAAAGATGATTACTAGCCAAGAACCATTTTTGGTGCCATATAGAACCTTTTTTTTTAGAGTGTAATAATGTAACTTTCACTGAACTCGTAATACCAAATACGGCATATTGTTTGTATAAAATAATATTTATTGAACAATAATATTTAAATGAACAGCAATAAAAGACGATAGAAAATAACCACAAGCAAACAGTTTAGTAAAATGTACAAAAGCATCGCTCTAGTACCGGATTCAAGTTAAATATAGCCTAAATATAAAGTTATCAAACCTAATTTTCCCCTTAACCAAAATCGGTTTGAGTTAACTTTAATCTTATAATATCAGTATTTGCTTCAAATTTTAGTTTGTCATCAAGAACTGTCCCTAAATATTTATAATGTTTTCCCTTTATGACAGCAGGTAGCACAGGTACAGAGTTCTTCCTACGGAAATCAATGGACATCTCTTGTTTTAGAAGCATTAATGTTTAAAAAAAGTATCCTCACACCATTGAATAAAATCATCAGTGTATAAGGAAAACCAAAGAGGGGATAAAACACAACCCTGAGGTGTACCAGTGCACGATAACAATGCATTAGACAAAGCACCATTAACACGCACTCTTTGGACTCTGTTAGTTAAGAGTCTGGGCTCTGGAACAAGTAATAGATTAATAAGGCCAAAGATTGCCCGTTTGATATGCCCCAAATGAGTTCTACCTCATGTTTAACCACTATCTACATTATAGTAAGAGCCAGTGGCAAATTCCAGAAGGACTGGCCGAGATGAAGCTGTTCTCAGCGGGTACATGGGCGATGAACTGCCGCTGACGGCCTGGAGCTTGCATCTGTGAAAGCGTCTGAAATAGGTGCTATGTCTAAATAACTACATTCTCGCCTAAAAAACTCTTAAAACTACATTCCGTGACACAATAGCACTAGTATTTGTAAAACAATATGGTGGATCTGCTCGACCGCCGTGACGTTCGCCGCATGCGGAGTGATACAAACGGTGAAACGGTTCGAGTGCTTATACTGGGAGAATATTGCACGGCTGGCTCTCAGCCAATTAAATTTGAGAACCAGAAAGAACCGTTGCATGTTTCAGAGGACTGGAACAGCACTGTGTTTTCAGTTTCGATTCCCAGTAAATGCTGCTCTGCAAGTGCTGTGTGTTTTGAGTCGCTTATAATTTGCATTTGGGAACGCAACATTCGTCATGAGAATTTAAATCCGTTGTTGTCAACAAAGAGAAGCGATAAGGTCTCCCTGGTCAGGTTCTTTCTTTTTTGTCTTTGGCTGATCACATGGCTGACACGATTGCCATTTCAGCAGTCTTGCTCGTCAAGGTATTCTTGTGCAACCAGTTGCTGCTT
Organism: Romanogobio albipinnatus; assembly: GCA_023566225.1. Lineage (NCBI taxonomy): Eukaryota > Metazoa > Chordata > Actinopteri > Cypriniformes > Gobionidae > Romanogobio > Romanogobio albipinnatus. Next base: position 69,577,052 of record CM042239.1, on the reverse strand, counting down.
GTAAAATCCTTGTCGTCGTCATCAGTATGACATCTATAGTCAATGTGCAAGTCCATAAGTCCTGTGTAATGAACAGCCATTGTGTTGTGAATAAAGGAAACCCTCCCTTCATTCAAAAGCAGGGCCATTTTCTCCTTCCTGCTGAGAGTGAAGAGTGGCCGACTCACGTGACTGTCCAACCTGCAGCGTGAGGCTGTTGTTTAGTCAGCTGAAAAACATAAACAGAGGGAAGATAGCTGATTGGAAGGAGGGAAATGTGGGTGGTGACGGCCTCTCTGAAAACCACAGGAAACACCTGTGCCCACTTCACTATCGCTGCAGTCACAGGCAGGGGTCTGCAGTGTGACGTAGACCCATATTGTGCCTCAATCCAGTCCTGGGACAAAGGTGTTTACAGTTGCCTAGTCAAAGCACACTGTACTGGAACTGCTGTTTGTTGTTTAGCTTGTGAAGTTCAACAATCCTGACGTTGTTGCGGTTGATGTTTGGTTGTTTGCATGTTATATGGTAATTCAAAAACAGGTTTATTTATTCACAATGATGCATGGACTGCCGTGTCCATGGAAGAATCATTCCAATTCCAGGGCGAAAAAGTTCCCCATGGAGATTTCGCTCATGTTGTAGAGTTGACCAACACAAAGATGCTTGGTTTAAAAGTGACTTGTGTGTGTGTGTGTGTGTGTGTGTGTGCGCTGTTTGATACATCACTACGTTAATTTGACAATGGAAAGTAGATTTTCTTTTGCGCTGCAACATTTCACTGAAATTTCTCTAATGTGACTGCACTATGTAACTTTTCCATCCACTAGAGGTCGCCTATTCAAAACAAAGGCGTAGTTTGATGACGCCAAGTTTGAGCTCGGATTCATGGGTGATGTCGTCTTCACCTCACAGCCGGTGGAAAAGAATCGGGATAGGACTTGGGCAGAAATCATGTTTATGGATGTGATTATAAACGCTACTGTAGTATGAAGCAGAGCAGGGCCGAGTGTTGTGGGAGCTGAGCAAGGCCGCTGGAGCGATTGTTAATAAGATGAACGCAACACATGCCACGCAAGCAGCGGGACTTTTATTATGGCGCCATTTCCGCTTTTCCGGTCATGAGTATGAGGTAACGCAGCTCTGTTTATCATATTAGATACATCTGAGTGTGTTGAAAATTGTTATGACGTTACTGTGCGTTCGCTCGGCGGCTGCTATGACACTTGTTGCACACTGCAGTGAGAGGAAAGCGTTTCTGCAAAAATAAACTGGAAACCGAGAATAACACAGATATGACGCAATTGACAGGCGACTCCCTCGCACGTCCCGGTTCCTCTGTTAAAATAGCAATTTTCTCACGATTTACAAATAGTTGGAAACATTTGGGGTTTTGTAAGTACTCAACTGAACAAAATACATAACACTAGCCTAGTGGTTTTTGGATATTTTACTGAAAAAAAATTACATAGTTCATCTTTAAGGCCCCGAAATACTCATGGCAAAGTTTGTTCTTCGCTTAGGGGTAAAAGGATTTTTAAAAAAACGTGAGCGGCGACATACTGTTAGGGAACATCCCACGCCGCCCACATTGATGAGAGCGACGTTTAAATGAATATGTAAATATGTGCTGCGTGTTTTCCTCTAAATAACACGCAACAAAATTGAGAAAACAGCAAGCATTATTTTAATAAAGCATAAGAAAAGCATCTGATCTTAGCAACATGGAAATGTTTGCACGAGCTCTGTAATTTGGCACTCTAGTAAAGTCATCTAACTTTTATCTATATAGCACTTTATACAATAGATTGCTTAAAATCAAGCAGTTTTACCGTATTAAACAACAGTGTCAGTGTCTCGTTTCATCAGAAGTACTATACATCTTCATTTTCTACTGTAAAGCAGCTTTCAAGTGTTTTCACTCGCTGACGTCTGACCTCGATGGACTGAACAAGAGAAATGAACCAGATTTCAACATGAAAGAAGGTGGAGCCTCAGCACACTACCTGTTACGTAATCGCCACCGGACCAATGGTAGTACTAAGGTGTTTACCAGCCGTTTTACTGAACTTTTCCGGAAAGTTCACTTTGGCAAGCTGTTTCAAACTCCAAAACGAAGTTAGTTTTGGGCTGTTTTTATTCCAAATGACATCACATCAGTTCGTTCTTCGATTTCGCTTGAAGTAAATCGGGGCCTTTAGGCAAATTTTTGCTGTTTGTACACAGTTTTTTTTGTTTAAAGGTGTCATGAACTGGCTTTTTATATTTTTTATACTGTTGTCTGAGGTCAACCTATTACGTTCGCGTGGTTTTTACATTCAAAAACATCATAATGAATAAGTAATAGGCTAATTTATACCCTGGTTTTGAATCTCTCTCCTGGAACGCTCTGTTTTTATGGGTGTGCCGCACTGAACTGGGTGTGCCAGACTTGGAAGTAAATACCCATTGCTATGATTCGATAACAGTTTTGCATAATAATGAGTTTTGGGTCCCCGTCAGTGCATGTGGGGAATTGTTTTGAAAACTTACAATGTGGAGAAGTGGCAACCAGAATGAATCGCTCACAAGGGCTCGCAAAATGTCTTAATCAAACAAACACAATGATTTCTCTCTCATGCACCCGCAATTAATATGTATGCTATTTTTTATTGCTTAGCCCGTCCGATCAGTGGATAAATCCGCAAACTGTGCATAACTAACACACACACACACACACAATCTGTCTGCAAATCCAGTCTCGACCTGTGTTTTGTTTACAAACGATTCCGCGGTGAAATGAAGCGAACAAACGTGCAATATTTTGCGCACGTGAGCTGGAACTTCATTAAAAATAAAGTTCAACCACACATTCCTAATATTAGAATCCGAAGTAAGCTTATGCAGCGACTGTGTTCTTCCACAACCAGGCACAGCGCAATATATTACTTTCTTCAGCATGTTTATTGCTCGGTAGCGTGATCCGTTTAGCTCCACGAGTTGGTGGGCGGGGCTACAGAATCAGGCGGACTTATTCTTCTGTTGAGGGGGCGTTTCACCACACTATGACGTCAAGGGTTGGCATATTCTGAGATCGATCTTTGCTGGGTCTGGTGTCAATAAAAGCTTTTCTTTGACTAACAAGGAAGTTTTCAGCTCCGAAACTTACAGGATATTCTTATATCACGATTAAATTTTATATATACGTTTTTATAAAAGTTGATTTCTCAATTCATGGCCCCTTTAAATTCTCTCTTCCAGAATGTTACAGGCTATTATTTTAGGATGCAGACACAGTTATTAGTACTACTTGCTTTTGTTTATGCTTAGGGATGTGTACAAACCTCTAACTCTATTAAACTACAGTGCGTAACACTGTTGTCAAGCCCGGTTTTTCCATGGAATTGGGCCACTTTTACACTGTTGCTGCTGTTTTTGTTCTTTTTTTTTCACCCACTTGAACACGATTTTTACTGGGGAACCCGCTGGAATGTGATTGGGATAGTTTTGTTACGCAAACCTGGTAATGTGGTAACCTTGGTGCATCGTCAAATCACTGTGGGCTATGAACATGAATGAGACCTCAAATCAAGTAGCCTGTTGCGTAGTGATATGTTGTTACTTTTTGTAAGTGATCAGACTTTTTTTCACCCTTGCAGTTAAACTGTTAAAAAGACCATCGACTTGCTTTGAGCAAGGGAACCAAGACATGTTTTGAGACCAGAATTTCAGAGAGACTTTGGAATGAGCTTTTCTCACTATAGCAACATGCTAAAATACTGAGCACCCCAGCAACCATAAAGCAACCACAAAGTAACGTGTACATTGTGATATTACAGTAAATATGCATTTAGTTAAATTGCTTCTCAGCTATCAAACAGTGTAGTTGAGGTTGAACTCCGCCTACAGGACAAAACTGGTGTGTGTGTGTGTGTGTGTGTGTGAGAGATAAAAAAGTAATAGTAAACATCCCAATAGTCCTTAGCTGACCTTTTTGTATTTGTAAAGAACGTGCTACCACCTGTCCAAAATTTTTATTTTATTTTTTAACACAAGTAAAGTTCATTGCCTTATTCCGGGCAACGATGGGAAGTTCCAAACATGTCTAAAGTGTTTCCCTCACTGCTGTTGTGGGAATACAAACTGAAAGCAAAATGTTTAGAGTGAAACATCACTCAACTCTCCAAGGACTGCTGCATGTTTGTGTTGTTAGGATCGAAAAGTTTTCAGGCTAAAATATACCCGTTAAAATGTCAGTGTGTTTTCAATTTATACTGTTTTAAAAAAGGAAATTCATCTCAAGTGAGGAAATCTCCCCAGAGGAGCGGACTAGCGAAGAGCACGGCAGATCCAGCTGTATGAGCTACTCGCGAGAAATGTGTGGCTGAAGAAAATGACACGTTATACTCTCACCAGATCGAGGACATGCCGTTTGCCTTTTCCTCTGCATTTCTGACATGCATGAATTGTCATCAACTCAATAAATTATAGGTCATGGAATTACGATGCTGTCAATATGTTGCTCTTTTGGCATTTTTAGTGTCTCCACATTACTCACCCTCCACCCAATCTGGTAAATTATAAGCATCCCCATTGACCAACTAAAAATATCTGTCCCTAAAGTGAACCATATGTGCGGTATTGCATAACTGACCAGATGAAATATCCTGACCATAGCTGAATTTAGAACATGTCTTATTGGTTATGTGAACATTGCATGTTACCTCAGTTTTAGATATTTTAGATCTGTTAGCACAGGGGTTCTCAACCTTTTGCAAGCTGGGCCCGCCCAAAGCTCCCCCGCCCAAATAAAAAATTCTTATTTTTTTTAATCAGTCCAAACACATTTTAATTTTTATTCAGGAGTAATGTATATACAAAACTATAGTAGACAGTAGTTTAGTGATTAATTTTTTGTCAATTTTTTTTTTTTTCTCCTATCCTGTAGCCTACTCGCAACTCCCCCCCCCCCCCCAACTCCATACTGGTTGTGAACCACTGTGTTAGCACATGCTGTGTTGGGGTACTGCCATAAAAACAAGTTTTTTTTATTTCCTTTGACCCTGAAGATGTTCTCAGGAAGTGTTTTCATCACAGGTTATTCCAGGTTTCCTTCAGCTCAACACATTCAGACAGAAGAATGGGGTCTCCATCTTGGCCCAGCTGAGCATTTCCTACCCTTGGTCTGTGGCTGACAAAAATAGACTGTCTCGTATTTGGATTCAGCATTAACTGATGCCCGTTCTGATAAAACTGTACAGTGTTGACAGAGGACGACCAGTGCTGACACCTCTTTCCCCTGTGTTATTGTTTTTCTTCCTGTGAGATTTTCAGCTGTTGTCCACCTAGACGTGAAGGTTGTGATGGACCAATAAATGTCTATTCCATTTATAATCTATATTCTCACACCTTATGAAACACACCCTCTCTTTTCCTCACACTGCCTTCTCGGACAGCTTTTTTAGGCATCATATGCTCACTCCTGACACAAAGGCTCAATTATATCTTAAAAGATACTTTGTTTTGGCTAAATTCTAAGGCAGTGTCGCTCGCATAAGTCCTGTGCCTCAGCTTCCTATGCTGAAGAATAAATTACTTATTTATACTGTTTTTCAGGGCTTGACATAGCACCTGCCAACCCGCCAAATGCGGTGGATTTCAGTAGTGGTGTGTCGCAGTCACTCCTACTAGCCACTTTGGATGGTTGAATTTTATGTATAATATATAAATGTTTCACTTGTAGTCTTTTAAAAATGCATCTGAAAAAATAAACTAAGTGCAATTTAGTGTTCAGTGTTGATACATATCGATACTGAAATATCTGAAACACTTCCAATACTAATTTTCTGCAGATAAGAGACATGATACCAGCTGTTCTTTCTCTCTCTCTCTCATCTCTTCGACAGCAAATGGCACACAGCCTCCTCTCCTCACTCACTCGTTTCATTTGCTTCAGATAAATATTGTTGGTGTTACAGGGCTTGAATTTCGGTGTGGGATTGCGTGTTTTGCGCATAATTTTACTCATTCCTGCAGATGCTCACACCCAAAGTGCGCACACATAAAGCCGCCTCTCAGTACTAAATTGAGTTATTTTTCGCTGCTTATTGCGCTTAATACTGACAAAATAATGTCAAAATGCCATTCTTGGCGAGTATTCAATTAAACACAATCAGTTCTGTCTTAAGTGAAGGTAAACAGTTGAGAAAGAAAACGCATGTGTTACAGTATAATAGATCCGTGAGTCAGGTCTTGAAGTGACAGCAGCCTAATAAACCTGATGCCAAATTATGAGGGAATATTAAAAATATCTATATGGCAGTTTTTCCCCTTGGTATCAATGCCAAAATTGTGGCCAGTGAAAATACTGAGTGGCTAGTAACTTTGGAAAACCACTAGCCACAGTGGCTGCTGGGCAAAAAAGTTAAAGTCAAGGTTTTTGTGCTGTCTTTGCCTTATTGATTATAATGAAAGTGTACAAATGAGCCTAAATTACAGTGTAATTTACACTTTTAATGATTAGTTAAAGAGATGAAAACATTTTATATCTTCTGCATAACATAAAAGGAAATCATTTTAATGAATATTATCTGGTTGGGTAGCTATGTCCATGCAGCTTATTTGGTCATTTTCTGAATGCTTCAATTGGATTTGGTCAAAATCAAACAGCATCTAAGCAGTTGCACAGTACATTTATGGTGGCTGCCATAGAGTGCTGCAGGTATGACATATGTGACCCTGTACCACAAAACCATTCATAACCAGTCAAAAGTTATAAATTGAGATTTATACATCACCTGAAAAGCTGAAAAGCTTTGTTAGGATAGGCAATATTTGGCCTAGATTTGATAATCTGGAATTTGAGGGTGCAAAAAAATGAAAATCACCTTTAAAGTTGTACAAATGAAGTCCTTAGCAATGCATATTACATTTGTGACGTATTTACAGTAGGACATTTACAAAATATCTCCATGGAACATGATCTTTCCTTAATATCCTAATGATTTTTGGCATAAAAGAAAAATCTATAATTTTGACCCATACTAATATAGCCAATACATTTTGTTGGCTATTGCCACAAATATACCCGTGCGACTGATGACTGGTTTTGTGGTCCAGGGTCACATATTTTTGTAGGTCAAAACCTGGAAACGAATAAGCATTTTAGCATTTCTAGTTCCATCCTCTTGAAGTCAATGGATTTTTTTGTCAATGGGTTTTCAGTTAAAAGGTTTAAGTAGGTCTGTGGTTAACACATGTTCAAAATCATTATTTTATACGACATCAGTAATACCCCCTACTGATTTTTAAAGCTTTTACTTGTCTTGAAAAAGGCAGTTGCTAACAAGTGGCTTAATTGGGACTACAGAGGTTGTCAGAGACATTAAACTTCATCAGCCGAACAAGTATCATAAACTTTTGTTGGTCGCAGAGCTTATTTTTAGCAATAATCCAAAAGCCAATGGAAAAACCCCTGCTGGGGTTTTTGTCGAGGAAACCAGGGTGATGCTATCTGTTGCTCTCCTGTGTGCCATCCAGTGCTTTACACTCCAGTTCTGAATGGTGGTTGGCCCATTAAAATGCCAGAAGAGGATGAAGAATCTGCTAATTACTGGAATGGGGATGGCACAAAGTAGAGCAGCGGGGGCGACCATGATTTAACTTTTGAAATTGCTTGCCAAAATTTTTTGAGTAATCTTCAATATTTGATTAATTGTATTTACTTAACTTAGTAGCCCATTGGAATCAATTCAGTTTAAAGAATACGTTTCTGCTGTTACAGCTTATGTACTATACATTATGAACCAGCCTGGCACTGTTACACAACCCAGAGCAATCAGAGCGGCGGCTCTTGCTTTGTCCTCTAGCTAGGGCAGCAGTCCTCTGCCTTTTATGGTTGTCATTAAACAGAAATGCAAGTAATGGAAGACAGCACAAGGCAGATGAGGCTCTAATATGGTTGTTCTGTCCTCCATGCTTTTAGCCACCGAACTGATTCTTAGCAGGTCAAGCTGCAGATCTTGTGTCTTGTTTGTGGAGTGGACGTGCCACTCATTTCTCACATGATGAGGAACTTTCGCTGACAAGGCCAGCTGTGTAATTGAAAGCCCTCTGACATCATGACTGGTAGAACACCACAGAGTGCCATTGTCACTTGACTGAGAGCTAATTTAAGGAAAGGGTCTGTGTTCTCTGTGATATGACTCAGCTGTTTCACGTATGCAAGAGTGCAAGCTCAACTATTGAGACACTTTCATGTGACTCGTGTCCACTTTCTCCACTGAAGCGAAGCGGTAAGCGAACAGCTTGTTAGCAGGTGAAGAATTGTAATGTGACGCTCAAAGTTCAGATAGGTTCAGCTTTGGCCTTCTTTCACTCACGTTTTAAAGTACAACCATGATTATTGTTGTATGATGTATTATTAATGCTGCAACTCCAAACTTGAAAATAACCACTGGATCAACCTTCAATACACTGACAAGTATCATTTGACATAATTTCCAAGATGGCGGGGACTCAAGTGACATTTAATTAGTTATCTACAAATAGAGGTTGGAGCTTTCTAAGTTGACTGGAATATTTTGAAGTTAGAAGTGGGAAATTTCAACTTGTTGGTGTCAGCGTAAATGTCAAAAGATGGAGCTGTAGACAAATTAATGAATAGTACAGTTGTATAGTCACCATTCTGCCATTGAAATGCTTTGTTTTTGCATTTGGGGGGAGTGGCACTTCTGTTTGCGAAATCTTTTTTCTCAAAAATCTTCTTTATTAAAAACATTCAATGCAACCAGAGTAGTGCAAATGATTCCCCAACAAATTACTAAGCTGGTTCTTTTTAGTGAATCAGAAATATATAGTGCAACCAGCCTGATTCCCGAACTTATTTTGATTCTTGATTATTTTGAGTCCATTCCAAATCAAGAACTGGGGCCGGATTCACAAAACATTCTTAAGAATAAAAATCTTCTTAATTGCCAATTTATTTCTTAATTCAACCTTTCTTAAGAATGTTCTTATCTTTTTTCTTAAGATTGCTCTTAAGATAATATTTAAGAAGAATTCATATGCCCGAAAATAATGTTCTTAAAAATCATCGTAAATAACTTCTTAAAGTTAGGATAACCTCCAACAAGGGATGCACCGATACCAGTTTTTTTCAGACCAAGTACAAGTACTTACATTTGGGTACTTGCTGATGCCGAGTACTGATACGAGTACTTAATAATACCATTACAGCTCTTCTAACAATGTTTTATTTTCATCAGATGTTTTTCACTTTCTGACTGTAACAGTAAATATACAAATTGATGCTTTTGATTCACTTTTTTACGGTTTTGCTATAAATATATATTTCTTACAAAGGTTATGTTTAAATTACTGTCATGTTAATGTTATATCTTGAAATGTATATATTATTTTGAAATGATAATCTGCAGCAAAACAAAACAATTTAATTTTACCTCAGGTTTTGCATGTGTTGGTTTTCTCTGGCGCTCGCGGAGGCTTCAGATAAAGCTCCACTCGGGTGAAAGGAGGATTTTGAAATCTTACACAAAACTTTTTGGTTTATACTCTTCGCGTCCGCACTAGCCATCGCAGGCGTGCCCGTTGAGAGCGCGAGACCCCATTTCACTTGCCGGTGTGTACGGCGAATTATGTAACTTTCCACACGGCTCTGCATCCGAAGATGCATTGCCATAAAGTGGTATCGGGGTAATTTTACGAGTACAAGTACTTGACAACGGAATCGGACCGACACCCGAGTACTGGTATCGGTGCATCCCTACCTCCAACCTATCTTAAATACCCAAATGTAAGAATTTATTGGGTTGTTTCAAATATTAACCATTATAACATAACAGTAGCTAGCTAAATATAATATATATTACTAATAGTACCATGAATGTGGACGAGTACTATAAAGTGACACCAATCGATCATTTACACGTATATGATGCGTTCACTCAAGCTAGAACTAGCGAGACAGGACCACACACACACACACACACACACACACACACACACACACACACACACACACACACACACACACACACACACACACACACACACACACACACACACACACACACACACACACACAGATACCGGACACATTCAGTCTACAAAAGATGGGCTTTGAGGTGTATTTCATTCAGCGAGTCTTCAGCAATACCCACCTTTCAATAACACCAAATAACACCTTTAATTTTTCTTCTTAAAGGTCCCGTTCTTCGTGTTTTTTTGAAGCTTTGATTGTGTTTACAGTGTGCAATATAACATGTGTTCATGTTTCGCGTGTAAAAAAAACAGTATTTTTAACACAATTTACGACAGCAGCTTAGCACACGTGGAAAGGTCACGCCTCTTAACGGGAGATGTATGCGCTTAATGATCTCTACAGCGTCCCTGGGAAAGCCAAACAAAGGTGATTTGACTCCGGGATGAAAATAACAGCGTCTCGACGACATGGCGACAAACACACTCAAACGCACCACTTCCTTTTCTCCACGCGACACGTCCTCTTCTCCACGTGGGACAGCAACAAGACCACGCCCCCTTTTTTCGAGTATTCTTGTGGGCGGAGGTTAGCCTGTTCTACTGACGTCATTTATGAAGGAAGTACCAGGATGTAGTCCAAGCCAGCCGTTCGCTGTAGGCTTTGAAAGGGAACTTCTGTTAAATAAAATATCTCGCTTGGCATTGAACTTTGAGCTTTATAATTTTACAGGTATTATTTATGCTCTAACAGCAACATTACACACTAACTAAAGTTTGAACAATGGGATCACGAAGAACGGGACCTTTAAGTAAAAAATGTAAATGTTCTTAAGAAAATATTGAAGAGCTTAAGATTTTTTCAAGAATTTTCTTAACTTCTGTTTTAAGAAGATTTTTGTGAATCCGGCCCCTGGAATGACTAATATGAATCGAAACATGAATTATTAATTGTCCCAATTTTGACCTTGTGTACTTTGCTTCTGTTTGCTCTAAACAGACATTAAGTACAAAGACCTCTTCTCACAGTCATGGTTAAAGAATCAATCCCTTGATTCCCTCAATCCCTTGTTTGGACTCCATAGTGTTTCATTTTTGATGTTTGTCATCAGATAACAGAATCCAATAACCGACCATTGTAACACATTGTAGCATGAGTTTATTTGAGTTTATATAATGTGTGAAACATCTTGTCCTAGAGCTCCATCCACCAATCCTAGCCTTCTTCTTGAACTACTTCAGTGATCGTAAATGTTAAACTTAAGCTAATATTTACAGTAAAAATAAGATCACAGTCCAGTTGACCAGACAGAAACAGTTGTTGTCTGCCTGGAGGTTCTTGTCTTGTGAACTAAATCAAGCACGTGCAAAACACTTCAGACTGAGGCTTGGGTTTTGTAGTATTTGAACCAATGCCAGACTCCTGCCTCTTTAGCTAAGAGCCTCTGGCCACTTGAATAATAACAACCTCAGGAACAAGGGGTATTGATGTAGCTTAAGCGTAATAATACACAGCATCTTCTCCACAATTATAGTCCTAGTCATATTAAATTTAAGGCGAATAAAAATGAAGCTGTAAGGAATAGACGCACAATAAGTTCACTGGGTTGTACATTGTCATTTGCGTCAAATTCCGGCATCTTTCCTGTCTAGAGTCCATTTTGGGTCTGTGTGGCACTGATGTCCCACATCTTTAACCCACGTACGCACTTTCATTATTTGTTTATCTGGATTTGGCTGGGAATTTATCGCATACTTTGAATATTTTCATATTTTCCTGTAATTTTCTTGGATCCTTTCCCAATCTGACAAGGGAAAGGAGCATCCCACTCTTCCGTCTTCGCCTGCCAGCGTTCCAGATTTCCTGCCTTCTATTGTGGCTGCAACGGGATGCTAACATCCTGGTTCAAGCCCTGAGGTCAATCCAACACACTATATATCGCTCTGTCTTTCATTTTCGCTGTCCCTCTTGCTCTTGTTCCTCCTCCCATCACTCTTTATCATGTGTCCACCCACTCACCTTATCACTTTTGCCTATCCATGAGTCAAAAGTTGTCTTTGTTCAGTATGCAGTAGTTGGCCAACTCTTTCATCTCTATCCCTGACTTTCTTTGATTTGTCCTTCTGTTCTTCTTCATCTCTTTCCTGCCAGGCCGCCATTTGTGATCCAGCCTCACTGTGCCTGCCAAGCCACTTTGAACTTGAGCACCAACACAGCAGATTTACTCGCAGTCTGATGTCTCGTTCTCTCCTATCTCATTACTGCTTGCCAGGAGAGTCTTTCATAAGCATCTATTCATTGCCTGCACTTTCATTTACATTAAAGCATTTGGCAGATGTTTTTTTTATCTAAAGTGACTGTCATTGCATTTGATCAGTTCTTGTTTTCCCTGAGAATTGAACCCACAACCTTTGAATTGCCAGTGCCATGCCCTATTGCAGTGGTTTCCAATCCTGGTCCTGGAGAACCTCCCACACTGCACATTCTAAATGTCACCCTAATCAAACACACCTGATTCAACTCATCAGCTGGTTAGTAAAAACTCTAGGGCTGAATCCGAAATCGCCCCCTATACCCTCAAATAGGGCATTATTTGAGGGGACAGCCATTTGTAGTGGTGTCCAAAACCATAGTGGAAGTTATTGAGTGCACTCTTTTAATCCCACATGGCACCTCAATAACGAGTGTACAGCCGAAGTACACACAGCGGCTGTCCGAATTCACTCGTTTTCATTCAATTCTTTAAGTGAACTATAGTAGTGGATAACGTAGGGAATAGTGATTGAGGGTTTAGGGGACTATTTCGAATTCAGCCTAGGGCTTCGTTCAAATCCGATTATTTGTGTATCCGATTAGAATCTAATCTAAAATGATTGATGGTCCACATTGTGTATCGCAACTGTTCCGATCAGATTTGGGTGTCCGTGCCGATTTTTCGTTTTCCGGAATATCTGCATTGGTTTCTATGGCAATGATATTGCGTTGGTAGGTATACGGCAAAAACAACAACCACAGCGTGGAGGGGGTTGCAATACAGATGTTGTCTTATTTACAATATGGCAGTGTGTAGCTTCCGCGTTGAACTACTGCATCTTCTGAGGCAGCGGCAGAAATGTAGGAGGCTGGTAAGAGCGGATTTATTCCGCGCTGTCATCTCCGCCGGTCTCAAAACATGTCACCGTTGTGTTGTCGTTTTCTGCTTGTCTGGCACTTGTTTCTTGTTTCTACAGTTTCCTATAACAACATCTGACTTTCACGTTTTACGTGACATGAGAAAGTCACATAAACCATACCAAATCCGATCAGAGCAGTCAGACCTAAACGGATTTCCAGAAAATGCGGAAAATTAAGGATTCCAAACCACATGAATGTAGCTCTTGTAAAAATTCATTTCAAAAACGCATTTCATTTGATTTTTGGCTATTCACACTTGCTAAATCTGATCTTATTTCAATCGAATATGCACAAAAATCGGGTTTGGACAGTTTGAACGTAGCCTAAGACAGGGGTGTCCAAACTCAGTTCTGGAGGGCACTTGTCCTGCAGGGTTTAGCTCTGACTTGTCTCACCCCACATGTGTGGAAGTTTCTAGTATGCATAGTAAAAGCTTGTTTAGCTGGTTCAAGTGTGTTTAATTGGGGTTGGAGCGAAACTCTGCAGGACAGTGGCCCTCCAGGAGCAGGATTGAACACCCCTGCTCGAAGACATCAAATATGTGTGTTATATAAGAGAGACATCCAAAATGTGCAGTGTTGGAGGTTCTTCAGCACCATGATTGGGAACCACTGCTCTATTGTTTGAGCTACGGGAAAGCCACTGTTCTTTCACTGTGCTTCTTAAATCTTGCATGTGCAGAAATGCATATTTTCAAATTGACTTTATTCAAACACTTGATTCAATCCAATCCAACATTTCAGTATGCTGCCTTTCATTCAATACAGACTACAAACTTACAATTCCTGTAAAATGATTTATTTTGTTGGGGCACAGCATTTGCGGCAGCATGGATTCAGCAGCAGGATCTGTAAATCTGTATGGGCAATATACAGTTAGTCTGCTAGGATATTATCCAGATATCCTAGCATATCCTACCATATTTATTGGGATTTTCCGTGTAACAGAATGGATATGGAGGGGCTTTTGGAAGGGCACTGAGGCACTCTGGCGTTTCCTGCCTTCTGATGAGAGGATGTACTATCTGAAGTGGCACATCCTGCATATGATCACACACTAGACCATTTACACACTGACATACCTTAACAGCCTCATACTGCATTCCAGTAAGCCCTGTCAAAACATTGAAAGGTGTATGAAATGAGTTTCAACAACCTGAATTTTAATTCCTGTGAGCTTCTCTGTTCAAATCATGTAATCTCTTATGGTAACTGAAATTTACTGGTTGCTTTTGTGCCGACTGGATGTTCTGGTAATGTCAGACTGTTGTTTAGAGTCAAGTCTAACAGTGTTTGCTTGTTTTTGTGCTTTTACAGTTCTGCCAGCCTGGTGGATGGAGGCTGTCTCGTGAGAGGAAACCCCCAACATTCTTCACAGTGGTGCTGACAGACATAGATTCAGAACGTCACTACTGCTCCTGTCTGACCTTCTTTGAGGCAGAGGTCAACCTACAGGTTAGATTAGCCATATTTTTTATTATAAGGGGTCCTGGCATCCTGGCATCAATTTTTACTGATTTTTTCCCCCTATCTTATTTATCTTTTACCTAAAAAACCCTCAGGTGTCAATAGACCATAAAACAAATATTACAGATACTCTGAGCTTGTATAAAAAAAGCTTTTCTTAACTCTTCCTTTGTCCAAATCACACCATATGTGGAAAGCATCATCTTTTGGAATATACAGGTCAATCAAATTTTAGGTTATTCAACCAACCAACCAACCAACCAATCATTTATTTGTATAGCTCTTTTCACAATACATATAGTTCAAAGCAGCTTTACAGAAAATGCATGTTTCTACATTATAATTTAGAGTAATCTGTCGACAGGTGACTGGTGAAGATAATACGAATCATGCCGTTAGCTAACATCATGTATTCATTAAGGCAGAAACAATGAGCTCATTAAAGCAATTACAAGTTCTGCTCATAACGATTACAATATATAAGAATTTGCTCAGTTGTGTATGTTGATTCAGATTTGGAATCATCTGAAGTCCTTGCAGGGGTTGCCATAATCTCTTCACAGATGTTGAGTCGTCTGAAATCTTCGTAAGAGTCAGGATCCAAACTCGAGCTGGCGTTATCTCTAGTTACCTCAGAATGGGCATCCCGAGGTAGAAACATTTCAAACAATAAATAGTCATGTGCTTTTGATTTGATATAACTGGAGTGCAAGGTTATGAGATGCATTATGTGAATGCTTGGCTAAAGAGATGTGTTTGTAGTCTAGATGTAAACTGGGAGAGTGAGTCTGAGCCCTGAACATTATCAGAAAGGTTATTCCAGTTTTTAAGAGCTAAATCCGAAAACACTCTCCCTCCTTTAATGGACTTTAGTATCCTAGGTACTACCAAAGGAGTCCTGTTTTGTACTACTAAAAGAGTTTTGAAACCTTAAAGAGCATGATGGATGGCGTTAGAAGATTGGTTAAATAGATAGGGCCACTAAACCATTTAGGGCCAGTCAGTAGCAATACTTTGCAATTGATACAGAACTTAACAGGTAGCCAGTGTAGAGTTGATCAAATTGGGGTTATATGATCATATTTTATAGACTCTAGTTGCTGCTTTTTGGACCAAAATAAAGAAACTATTTATATATCTAATGAAAATTCATCTGATATACTCTTTGATCATTGCCCTAAAGAAAGACAAGAATACTTTCAAAATATTTTAAAGTTGATTGAGGCATTCAGTATTTGTAAGGATAAAGACAACCAGTCTGAGAAACTTTCAGTGATCGCAGCTGTGACCAGGATGGACAATACTTTACTGTTGCATCTAAAAGTTCACTGTCCAGAGAGGAGAAGGAAAGAAGCAGTTCTGAGAACCTCAAGGGGTTGGGGTTGGAAGACAGTTATGTAAAGAATGCAGCTGTAATTCCTGACTTTTTCCCAGTGCCCATCAGGGTTCCAACCTCAGCCCCTTCCAGTGATCATGAAACTAGACTAAACTAGCTCCTGTAGAATATTTTCAGTTGTCCCACGTTGTGAGAGAAAAACATTGAGCATTCATGTTTTGTTTTCCTGTGCTGAGAAGTTTCAGCCTAAAGTGGAAGTCCTGGAGTGCAAGGAACAGCACATCCCCCATAAATTTGTGTACTTGACTGAGGTAGTCTACTGTACTGGGGCAGGATTGGTAACCAGGTTCAAGCATTGGCCAAGAAGGTACTAGCACAACTTTAGGCTGGAATACACTACATGACTTTTCAAATCTGAACAGATTTTAAAACACTAGGCATACACTTGCCAACTTTCCCAGGAGAAACATGCAAACAATATAAGTTCTAAAATCGACCCAAAATATCAAAAGCTGTAGTCTTTGCCCATTATAAGGCCAATTACTGCACCGACATATGCCGACCAAAGGCAATGAACACTTTGTCTGGTTTTGTTGGATCAGTGTGTCACCCCTGTCGGCGTTTGGTGTTGGACGGCGCTTGTTCTCACCATTTGAACATGTTCGGTCAGCATTTGTGACGTCCTGGATTGTCTGAGAAGTGACGTACTGTAATCTGGTGATTGTGTGCATTGGTCAGGATCTGCAGACTAGCTCTGACTTTTGATAAGTAACGTTGACTTGTCCAGACTGTAAATCAGGGCAAAAATCTGGGCAGAGGTTGTGTAGTGTATTCCAGCATTTAATCACCAGGGCTTTCCTCTCTAATGTGGCAAACCGATGCAGTGTGGAAGTAATCTTCAGGCTATTGAAGATTAGGTGCTCTTGGAAAGAAGAGTGCTGAAGCCCAACTCTGATGTTTCCATCTCTGGGATAAATAACAGAGCAAAGTCTCAAACATGCCGTTTTATGTAAATTAGGTTATCCAAGTTCATCAGTTGTTTATCAGAAATAAGCTAATTAATTTTTGCTGGTGGTCCCATGTTGAGTAATGGACCTACTTTTTCTGAATGTCCAAATAAATTGTTTGGTTGCTTGAAGGACACATGCCAAGTTTCACCCTTAGAGGGAGGCTGTAACAAGGAGAATCTCGTAAAAAAACGTTTGAGTAAGGAAGTTAAAATTTGACATGCTTTTTCTTTTCTACAAGAGCTAACATAATACATTATCAGTTAGACAGATGAACGCAAATGATTAGAGACAGCCAATGAAATAGACATATTATCAGATATATGTATGCATTTCATACATGCTTCAACACATCGCAGCATGTTTTGTGGTAAACTGTTGGTTAACAATCCACGGCATCTGCCAAATTTGCCATTTGGGGTCATTTTCCACCAGCGTGGACCCTTTTGATTGTCACGTTTGGCTGTATTAGAAGTGTTTCACTTCAGGAATCACAGAGCATGAAGGATAACCTTCATTGGTTACACTGCATCCTGCTTACCAAGTATTCATCATATCATCTTTCTGGTAGCACACATAGATTTCAATGAGGACAGCTGTTCAACCCTACTGATAGCCAAAAGTGCTTTAGGGTTTATTAGAAGCCAGATGCTGAAGGTGCGTATTGTTTACATTGGCATTCTTCTTCTTCTTTTTCTTCTTCCTCTGGCTGGGAGTCTATGGCAGCAGCTAGATCCATTTAGAGGAAAATTGTAAAATTATGCATATACTGATCCATTTTTGTTGCCTCTCTTGTTACATTGCTTGTCCAATTTTTGATTGGTCAAGATTTTTGACTTGTGTAGATGTTTGGGCTATTCTTGACAAAAAGGTTATCGATAGGGTTCGACCGATACAGATTTTTTTTTAGTGCCAATACAGATTTTTTTTCATCAGCCTTAGCCGATGACCGATACGGGCTGCCGATTTTCTTGAGCCAATATTTGGAGCCGATACTGCTTTTGCTCCCTCAATCTGCATCATAAAAATGACACAATGATCATGATGATAACAATGTTACAAGTCTCAATTTAAAAAAGGAACATTTATTGTACACAAAAAAAACAATATTTAACAAATAGTAAAAACAGGTGAGGTAGAACAAGTAAAAAAAGAGTTGAAGAGTGCTGAAAAATAAATTCTGAAAATAAATATTTAAGCATAAATAAAATAATTACACTATTGCACACAATAGCAACAAGCAAGCAAGCAGCGTAATAAAGTGCACACTGACTGTGCTATACTTAATTTTAAAAGTAACCAACTATTTAGAACCTAGCCATTTAATGCTTAGGTACACTTAATTTAATCTCTTGTAGAGCAACACCAGCGGTAATTCAGGAAAAAATCTCCCTATGCTTCACATGAAACTTCAGTCTTCCGACCTTTTACCATCGTTTCAATTCTCAATTGATTTTGATTAATATGCGCGAGAGAGGGGGAGCAAGACAGTTTGAAGACGGTGATTGCACATGCGCGGCCGGAGGAGGGGCAGCGTGCGCTCTCTGCACGTTCTCTCAGCAACATGCGAGTGTGACCTGTCACAAGCGCAGCACAGTCAGTTTCTACGGTAAAAATTCGCTTTGGCGAAAATCTGTCGTGGCTGGTGTTGATTCTGTGGCGCATCGCCGCGAATTAGTCTATGTGTGGTGTGGGAAACACTAGAGAGACACACACACACACGTCCAAACCGCAGCCAGGTGATCACTGAATAAAACTCCCACAAATACCATGGAACACATCGGTATTACTTAATCCTATGACCAGTGTACGAATATCCTACAACTTGGCTATTTGCAGCTCCCTAAATACAATGGCAAGCAGTTTTATAGATGAGGCATTCAGCATTTGCGTTTTCCATTTGCACGTACAAACTTGCCCAGCTATAGTTGCAAGCACATATAGAGCAACGTGTTTCCACTTCCAAAGTGTATGGCAATATTTCAACTAAGTCAAACATTTGCTTTGAAAGTTTAAAACTTATCGTTTTCTTGAAGAGAAGATTTTAGCTCTGCTAGTGGGGGAGGGGCAGTGCACGAACTGCAGCGCAGCACAGAGCCGCCTGTGGACGCCTGTCTGTTAATAATACCGGGAAAAAAATATTGACGAACGCAGCAGCCTTGTATCGGCCGATACATGTAAAAAACGCAAATATCAGCCCAATATATCGGCCGGCCGATATATCGGTCGGACACTAGTTATCAAAAGGATCTTTGGGCTTTTCTCAACATGTTTCCAACAGGTAGAAGGAGGTGATAGAGGAAAATGTTTAATTAATATCCCAAAGGTTGTAGGTTCAAATCCCAAATAAGGTTATTCCAAATGTGTACCTCTGTTGTCCTTGCATCATACTTGATACCGTAATTGCTTCCTTCCAGCCATATTTCTGCTTAATGCTTTGCAGTTTTTTTTGTGCCATGTCAGTAAACTTTACCACATTCATGATTACTGTGCCTAAGTGCCTTAAAGGGTTTTCAAAACATGGTGAGATTCCGAGCAAAGTAATGATGTGCATTAGTCAAGCCTGTAGGCAAACGCAACACTGCTGTTGTTTTCTAGGAGAAAAATCCAGTGATGACTTCAAAAGAGCAGTGGATGCTCAAGGTAATAGTCTCAACAGCTTTAAATAATTTAGAATGTCGCAACAGGCTCTTGCTAATCAGAAAGCAGGTCAGATAACCATCACCCTTGCAGTAGGGGTGCACGATATTCACAAAAATGTGATATTGCGATATCAATAATGAATATTGCGATATCGATATTCATTTCGATATTTTCAAACCTATGTAAAATTACAAAAGTTACGGAAAACACATCAAAATAGATTCATAACAAATAAAACAAGTTCTTACAATACAAGGTTTATTTCAACTGACAGTCATATTGGACTGGTACAACATGAATAAATAAATAATAATCATGTCTGGTTGTACAGTAGGGATGCAACAATACAGTTAGTCCACGGTTCAATACATACCTCGGTTTTTAACCACGGTTTTTGGTTTGGTTCGGTTCGGTTCTGAAGTTTTTTGCTATTCTATTCTTAGGCGACAGGAACAGAAAGAGTTACTATTATTTTTTATTATAAATTATTTTTTTATTGCAATACTTTTTATTTTACTTAAAAGACTTGTAAAAACCAATTATAATATTGATGTCAATGGCTACCATCAACTGGTATTCTGGTATTCAACGGTCTGTGTTCAACAGGAGAAATGAATACAGGTTTGGAAACAACATTAGAGCGAGTAAATAATGACATTATTTTAGAGGTGAACTGTCCCTTTAAAGTCCCTGTAAAGGCAATTCTGAGATTTGTTTCTAAACACATTACAAATGTTAGAAATGTATTGCTGATACACTTTACAAAGACTGTGAACTATGAAGTACTGAATTCAGAAGTTAGACCGCTAAACAGTTTTTCACCGTTGCTGTGTTCAGGATTTTCTGGGCGGGGCTAAAACGGTGGCTCGATGACACACTGGAGCCACCGAGACTGGCTCCTCCCCTAACACGATCGTAACTAGAGCACATTCGCATCAGTTTGCCTGCTCGATCGCAAGTTACTGTCAGTACTGTTAGTTATTACAGCCTACAACTTACAAAACAGCTTTCAAAACAAAAACGATGATCAAGAAGAGGTGGATTCATTTTGTGAACAGCTGCCTTGATGAAAAACTGAGGATCACCACCGACACCTGCCTCTGCAGTGACTTTACACCGGATAGTTTTACAAACTTTCACCGGAGACAACTGGGATTCACTGATAATCCACTGCAGAACCGACTACCCCCGCCCAGGCCTTCATCCTCCCGTCCCGCCGACATCTGGTGCGTCGTGATCATAGACTGTCATGATCAGTACTTGAGTGTTGTCTTGTGTGCTACGGCAGCTTTCCCGCGAGTGGGCGTGGTTTCGGCACCGACAGCGGACACACCCCCAGCGTTTGAGAGCAGAGAATGCTGCTCATTTTTTCAAGCATTTGATAAGCTATTTTATGTACTTGCCGGATTTTTTTATGATTCAAATTTGGCTGGGTGGTTAACACATTTATCTGTGGTGTGAGGAACTCAGAACACATTTTTAGTTTTGACTTTACAGGGACTTTAAGGACAAGCGACAGCGAGTTCACTAGGCTGCGCTTCTGTCAATTTAAGACCTCTACACATCTAATATACAGACACGCGATTTTACTTTCACTTTAGACATAACTGACTGTGTTTATGTTAACCTTGTGTGTATTTGACAGTATAAGCGCGATAAGACTACTTAGTCCAGTAATCACGTGTTTGACAGGCTTTTAGTGCGCGCACTCAGCGCATGTTAAAACAGTGCATGAGCATGCGAATGAAACGTTTAACCGGTAAGGCATTAAAACGCATTCAAATAATGAACTTTCGTGATTGTGAATAACTATAGTGTTCCGTGAGTATGACTCCCTGACACCAGCATTGCAAGCGTGGCTAAACACACCCTAACTTGTGCATATGATTGGATATTTGCTCTGACTGACAGGCACACTCAAACAGAGCCGAAATAAACTGAGAGAAATATTTAAAACGAAGAGAAATAAAAATAATTAATTAAATGCAAAACCACCCATCGTAAAGTGGCTTGTGGTGGTTCTTAAGTATTTCGTCTTCTCCCTGAGCAACACTCATTTTCTTACTTTTGTGTTCTTTCTTTTGCTCCACTCGCTCCCTCTTGAGGTCCTTTCTTTTCTTTCACTTCGTTTTGTTTTTGTGATGGTGTGTGCGTCGAGCCGGCCCGTCAAGTGTGTGTGTGTGTGTAGAGCGAGAGAGAGTGACGTTTAGCTTTGGAGCGAGTAGGAGGGACCTGGTTTTTAAAAAAAATCCGATCTCATTTTGTCATGACCAAAATATTGCATAATTATCGCGAAACTTACGATATAATATCGGGCAATGTGATATCGCGATAACGATATTGAATCGATCTATCGTGCACCCCTACCTTGTAGACGTTTGTAGACATACACCACTGAACGACATTTGCGTTTTTTGAGAGTTGAATTATCTGGCACTTCAAAGTGTCACCAAAGAATTCTAGGGAATGTGTTCATTTATTTTACCTGTGCAATGAGGGCGTAACTGTGAGGAAAACTGGTCGATCACATTCCAACATTCCAATTGGTAAACATCTATTGTGATCAGCATCCTAGTACCGGCAATGTGGCATTTTGTGTAATTAACCTAATTCAGGACACAGGATGGGGTGGCCATCATGACCAAAACTTAACATTTCAATCCTGTGAATCACATTAATTTGTTAAGCAGACGGCGCACTGTTTAAATGCTTAGAAGTTTAATTAGTTTTCCTTCGCATTTTCACTATGAATCAGCCCGTTTACCACAAGCATCTACACGGATGCCAACATGCTGACTTACTGTCAACTTCCTGTTGCTTTACTTGAGTGCAAAGAAACAAAGTCATGACAGGATAAAGAATGTGTAATTAAATGGTCAATAAAAGCAGGAATTCTTTGCTTTTGGAGGCTTGTGGTTCCAGAAGGTTACAAAACTGTTTGGCAGGAACTTCAGCATGTCATGTCTTTGAGCTTTGATGACCCCCAGCTGTCGGCTGGGACTGTCCTCCTCTCTGTCCCCTGTCTCTCTATCGCGTTCTGTCTTTCTCTTTCACAGTGAGACTGTAAATCTTCTTTATTTATATTACGTCCTTTACTACTGAGATTAAGAGAGAAGACCACCCATGAAGAGTACTTCACAGTGTCATCAAGCAAATTAAGATTGAAGCATCATTCTTAATCGCAACCTCGCTGCCTTAATGTCTTTGGAAAGGTCTGCTTTTGTCTTTGATACACTTATCCAGAAGTGCGTAATGCAGGGTGGCTTCTTTCACGTAGTGACCATGATAGCCCATTATCTCATTTTGCTGTAGGTCTCCTGGGACTGTTTTCCTTACTTCGAGTGAATAGATGCTAGATGGCCTCTTAACCCATGGAGTGTATATCTGCGTCCCAATTCACATACTATCCACCCATGCCTCTAAATGCAAACAAATCAGCTTTCTGTTGGTCAACGCAGTGGATTTGCATGAAAAACTTGAACCTGGTGTGAAATGTGTGTGGATTCCTATTAAAATGACTGGATTTTGCCAAATAATAATAAATGTGTCTGCACCAGTCAACTGCGAGAGGCCTTTTGCTTTATTCTGATTTGCAGTCTCAGCATTGTATCACATTTAGTAGCTACTTTTTACTGAAGATGCTTTGTTGAGCGTCTGAAACTTACTTTCAGTTTTATTTGCGGCAGTTTGCACATCATATTACTGAAGAGATACTCCGCTACTCATCTGCAGCGTGTGTTGCAGTAGTGCCGACATATCTTGCTATAACATCATATAGCCTATAACGCTCTCGCATGCTTTTTTTTTTTTTACATTTTGGGAGGAGTAAAATTTGCAGTAAAATGTTGAGATCTTGTTTTAATAAAAATTTTAAAGTGTTTCGGCCTGGTCTTTTCAGGACTGGATAGCTATCCGATCAGAGAAAACACATGAAGTGACCAGGTGTAAACAGTCACATCCAGCCAACACAAGATTAATATTCAATACATTTTTACCGGTTTACTGAATTTGTTCCTATGGGATGCTTTTCAAGTCAAATTTTATTTATGTATCACATTTAAAGGTGCACTATGTAACTTTTCCGTCCACTAGAGGTCGCCTAATCAAAACAAAGGCGTAGTTTGATGAGGCCAAGTTTGAGTGCAGAATCTTGGGACATGTGGTCTTCACCTCACAGCCGGTGGAAAAGAATCGGGATAGGACTCGGGCAGAAATCATGTTTATGGATGCGATTATTAACGCTACTGTAGTATGAAGCAGAGCAGGATGAGTGTTGTGGGAGCTGAGCAAGGCCGCTGGAGCGATTGTTAATACGATGAACACAACACATTTTATTATGGCACAGTTGCCTGTGCCACTTCCGCTTTTCCAGTCATGAGTATGAGATAACGCAGCTCTGTTTATCATATTAGATACATCTGAGTGTGTTGAAAATGATGTTTTGACGTTACTCTGTGCGTTCGCTCGGCAGCTGCTATGACACTTGTCACACACTGCAGTAAGAATAAAGAGTTTCTGCAGAGTAAAACCGGAAACTGAGGGTAACGCAGATATGACGCAATTTACAGTACTCAACTGAACAAAATGTATAACACTGGCCTAGTGGTTTTTGGATATTTTACTGAAAAAATGTTACATAGTGCACCTTAAAAAGCAACAGAGTTACGCCAAAGTGCTAGCCTAGAAATCTAGACGCGCCCTAGCGGCAGCAAATGTAGTTTGCAGCCAGGGTATTCTAGCAACTCTCCGTTGGCTTGCGAGCTGGAAAAACTAAACTCTGCTCAGGCCAATCACATCATGTGTAGAGTCGGTGAGTGGGCTTAACATAATGAGTTGCTGCGGTTCCGCGTGCTACTTGTAAACAAAGAAGCTGGCGAACAGCGGCCTTTTGAATCAGCTTTGGCTGCGACTCTGGAAGACTTTCAGTTAAGCTTTTCTTTGAGAAAAGAACAAAGAACGGCACTGAAGTCATTCTTAAGAAAGGAAGATGTGTTCAGAGTTTTGCCGACCGGATACGGCGAAGGTTTAATCTATCAACTAGCTCCACGTCTCCTTCTTCGTTGCTCTGGTTGGTTGTAGCGCTATCCTATTGCGTGCAGAGGGAATTTGAAAGACAACCATTTATCCCGCCCCTCGGATTGAGCCCTGCCAATGGTGAGTTCCCAGACCCAACATCTTGATGTGGGTCTGGCTTGTCAGGCTACCAAAGTGCTGTACAATAAGACAAAGTGCCAATATAAACACATTTGAATCTACCAATATCGATCTAATCAAAAGCTTACAAAGCTTGCTGAGTTAGTTAAGTAGAGGAGTGTAGCTTAGCAAAGGATCAATTAGTCTCCATGTTGAGGGCACTTATATGCTACAGTTTATGCCATGCCAGGTCTACACAAGGAAGAAATGAACAAGCATTTATGAAAATGATTTCTGTGATTTCAGAAATCCTTTTTGTCAACCACACCATCCAGCATATTTTATGCATCCTTCGATTATAATCACCCTGAACTGTATGTGGTACTCTTGGAGTAAAGTCATTGAAAATACCAAATTCTCTCCTTTCCATTTCTCACTATTTATAGGCTTTTTAAAATGCGTTCATTGTTTTTAACACATCTGTAGGACCAAGTGCTTCAGGCGTTGTGTACTTTCCTAAAGCTACACCATTAAGCCCACTTAATGTAAAAATCATGACGCACTGAAAGATATTTTTCTTTTATCAGATTGGAAGAGGCAGCACTGGAATGTATTTTTCTTCATAATTGAACCAAATCCTCCCAATAAGCTTGAAATGTGTTTCCCATCTGTGAGGGTATTTTAATCCTGTGCTCCCACTGATAAGATGTGGTGGATCTTGTGGCATGTTTTCACTGTCTGAGCAAATCAAATGGACTCCAGCGCAGGGGGTTAGACAGCAGGGTTTGAGAGGTAGGCACCGTTATGAGCTCGCAGGCCTGACGCTGACTCAAACCGGACAATTAGAAGCAGATTGTGAGCAGTGGGGAGTGAGCATCCGTGCTTATCGTTCAACTGATAACACAGTCTGCTTTTTGTCATTATTAAAGCTATAATATATAAGCTATATATACTGTAGATTCTATGTTTGCGATCAGATCATTTTAAGCCGCTAAACTCCGGGAAAGTTTTCAGTCCAATGATCCAGTAAGCAAATTCATTCAAACATTAAGTCCAAAACAGCGCTAATGTAAAGAAAACCAAGGCTGCGTTTCCCAAAAACATCATGAGCCCAAGTAGATCGTGGAGACCATTGCCACCAGAGTTCTCTACCATCAACTTAGCTCAAGATGCTTTTTTGAAACAAATCCCAGGCTGATTACATCATATAATGACAGAGAGAACACGGTTGAAAAAAAAAAACAGCATATGCTGGTTAGGTATGTTTTGAAGCATGGTAGCTGGTTTGAGCTGGTTTATGCTAGTCCTTAGTTGGTCATGAGCTGGTTATAAGCTGGTCCTGAGTTGGAGCTAGTTTCTTAGGACCAGCACTTGACCAGCTTAAACCCGCTCATGACCAACTAAGGACCAGCTCAAACCAGCTGCCATGCTTTAAAACATTGCTGTTTTTTCAACAGGGAATACAGTCTCGCGTTGCGTTTTCAGTTCCAGTGTGTGTTTCACTTTAAAACACGAGCTCTTACATATTCTGTGATTGTTTCTGAATTACATGAGCCTTCACACTGTGTAAAATACAGACTGAATAGAACACCGCTGTATGGCCAGATGATGTGCAAACTACGTTTCTCAAAAGCAAAGCAAACCGGCATCTCGCTAGTAAAGTTTTGATGGATGAGGATTGGAATGAAGGTTATGATGATTGCGGTGACGTACATGAGTCGTACAATAAGCACACGTGATTCTGTTATATTGATGAGCAAACAAACCGTGTATGTGCGCTCTCGATGTCTTGACCGCACATTATATTTATGCACTGACGCATTTCAGTACATTCATGTTGTTTCAGGATGTTTTAAATTTTGTCTTGTGTATTTTGCTGTGTTTAGTAATTCTGAAGATCCGTGTACTGTAATTGGTATATGCATCATTTGGTTATTTGGTGTCCTTTTGGAGTCTCTAAGTGTCCCTTTTTGGAAAGACACCTATATTTACCTTAAAAAGCTGGCACAAAATGCAGTTTTGTGAGAATCACCTTTACTTTGCTGGATATATAGCAAATAATGACAAAATAAATGTGTTAAACAAGAAAAATGGTGTATGCTTAATTTCACGATAAGTGTGTGATTTAATTGCTACTAAGCGCACAGAAAAGGTGTGGTTTAATCATGATTTAAAAATGTAATGTATTGATAGTCCTAATCTATGCACTATATTGCCAAAAGTTTTGGGACGCCTGCCTTTAAATGCACATGAACTTTTAATCCCGTTCTTAATCCGTAGGGTTTAATATGGAGTTGGGCCTCCCTTTACAGCTATAACAGCTTCAACTCTTCTGGAAAGGCTTTCCACAAGGTTCCACAAGGTTAGGAGTGTGTTTATGGGCATTTTTATAGAAGCGCATTTGTGAGGTCAGGCACTGATGTTGGACGAGAAGGCCCATTCCTTTCACTGAAACTAAGGGGCCAAGCCCAACCCCTGAAAAACAACCCCACAACATAACCCCCCTCAACCAAACTTTACACTTGGAACAATGCAGTTCTCCTGGCAACCGCCAAATCCAGACTCGTCCATCGGATTGCCAGACAGAGAAGCGTGATTGGTCACTCCAGAATTCAATGATTTAGAGGGGTGTCCCAATACTTTTGGCAAAATAATGTGTGTGTGTGTGTGTGTGTGTGTGTGTGTGTGTGTGTGTGTGTGTGTGTGTGTGTGTGTGTGTGTGTGTGTGTGTGTGTATATGTATTCTGAAGGCGAAAGGGGGTCAAACACAGTATTAGTATGGTGTTCCTAAATATATATATATATATATATATTTTTATATTTATATATATATATATATATATATATATATATATATATATATATATATATATATATTGTATCACATTATAGATATAGATATAGATATTATATATATTTAGGAACACCATACTAATACTGTGTTTGACCCACTTTCGCCTTCAGAACTGCCTTAATTCTACGTGGCATTGATTCAACAAGGTGCTGAAAGCATTCTTTAGAAATGTTGGCCCATATTGATAGGATAGCATCTTGCAGTTGGTGGAGATTTGTGGGATGCACATCCAGGGCACGAAGCTCCCCTTCCATCACATCCCAAAGATGCTCTATTGGGTTGAGATCTGGTGACTGTGGGGGCCATTTTAGTACAGTGAACTCAAATTTGAAATGATTCGAGCTTTGTGACATGGTGCATTATCCTGCTGGAAGTAGCCATCAGAGGATGGGTACATGGTGGTCATAAAGGGATGGACATGGTCAGAAACAATGCTCAGGTAGGCTGTGGCATTTAAACGATGCTCAAATGGCACTAAGGGGCCTAAAGTGTGCCAAGAAAACATCCCCCACACCATTACACCACCACCACCAGCCTGCACAGTGGTAACAAGGCATGATGGGTCCATGTTCTTATTCTGTTTACGCCAAATTCTGACTCGACCATCTGAATGTCTCAACAGAAATCGAGACTCATCAGACCAGGCAACATTTTTCCAGACTTCAACTGTCCAATTTTGGTGAGCTTGTGCAAATTGTAGCCTCTTTTTCCTATTTGTAGTGGAGATGAGTGGTACCGGTGGGGTCTTCTGCTGTTGTAGCCCATCCGCCTCAAGGTTGTGCGTGTTGTGGCTTCACAAATGCTTTGCTGCATACCTCGGTTGTAACGAGTGGTTATTTCAGTCAAAGTTGCTCTTCTATCAGCTTGAATCAGTCGGCCCATTCTCCTCTGACCTCTAGCATCAACAAGGCATTTTCGCCCACAGGACTGCCGCATACTGGATGTTTTTCCCTTTTCACACCATTCTTTGTAAACCCTAGAAATGGTTGTGCGTGAAAATCCCAGTAACTGAGCAGATTGTGAAATACTCAGACCGGCCCGTCTGGCACCAACAACCATGCCACGCTCAAAATTGCTTAAATCACCTTTCTTTCCCATTCTGACATTCAGTTTGGAGTTCAGGAGATTGTCTTGACCAGGACCACACCCCTAAATGCATTGAAGCAACTGCCATGTGATTGGTTGATTAGATAATTGC
Source organism: Romanogobio albipinnatus (assembly GCA_023566225.1). Classification (NCBI taxonomy): domain Eukaryota; kingdom Metazoa; phylum Chordata; class Actinopteri; order Cypriniformes; family Gobionidae; genus Romanogobio; species Romanogobio albipinnatus. Next base: position 69,548,283 of record CM042239.1, on the reverse strand, counting down.
ATTAATGAGAAATTTAACAAGTGTTCCTAATAATAATAATAATAATAATAATAATAATAATAATAATAATAATAATGTTTGCAGACCATCATAACTATGTGTCAAGGTCAGTAACTTTCCTCAAATATCAGGTAATTTGACCTTTTTATGACAAGGCAAGGTTAGTTCAGGTTGTAAAATGTCATGTGGTGTGACTCCCCAAAAACTAAAAACTATTTTACTACTTTTCGCTTCATGGTTGCACCACGATATTGTCATTATATTTAAAGTTGTGTTGAAAATTATATAAATCTTTGACTTTAATGATTTAAGGGGTGGTGATGGTTTTAATGATCCTGAATCCAACTACAGCTCCAACATTCCTAGTTATGAACCAAATGAAACCAACATAAATACAAAAAGCACATTTCTAAGAACTCAAACTTATTTTTATTTCGGTATGTATTTTGTGACCTACTACATTTTTGCCTAAATTTATAGTTTATCATTGATTTAATCCTCCCGTTGTCCCATAAACTCTAAAGTTTGGGTTGTACACGGTGTAATTACTGTGATTTGTTTTTTCCCCGATTGCATCTTTGGACGTGATTATTTAGGAAATTGAATTTTTCCAAATACTCACATGGAGCCAATTGAACTCGCACACTAAAGCAGGACTTGTAATGTGAGCCTAGATTCATTTAAATAGCATTTCAGCCCTTGGGACAAGACCCTTGCACAAAACAAACCCAAAACAGAGCCAATTTCCAAAAGTAAAATCTATAAATAGATCAGCACCTCTGCTTCACTCCAGGTTTCCTTTGTGGCTTCATAACACCCAGCATGGGTCACTCCATGCAAGCCTGGCTTAACTTTTCTCCATCCTTTGCGACACTAACTCTGTCAACACGCTGTCACGCTTTTGGTTTTCTCCTCTTATCGTTTTCTCTTGCTTGTTGAAAAAAGGCAGGCTGACCTTGTGATCATTATCGCATTTGATGTATCGAAGTGCAGTGCTGTTTTTAGTTTCTTTTAGGAAAGCGGTCTGAACCTGTATGCTGAGCGACAGTCACTTTATACAGACTAAGCTTGTCTACATAAGCTCAGCTTTATCAGTGAATCTGAGAACATGCAATCATGTGATCTTTATGCATTATTTTCCATTGCTCTCTCAACTCCTCAACCTAGATATTCATCAGTGGTGAATAACAAAGAATTAAGATACAGAGCCCTGCAATCCCCCATCAGACACTCAGTCCATCTCCTCTGAGGACATTTACTGTTCTTTTTCCACTCTGTCATTAAATAACTCACCCGCTCGGACAACACTACTTTTGGTCACAAAAGTACTAATTTGAAATGATGCTCTGCGAGTGAAGCATTTTTAGCAACTGCTCATGTTACTTGGTTTTAATAAATTATATATTAATCAGTCAATATATTGTATATTGCTTTTTGATAATGTAAAGTAAATCCATATGCCTTTAAACCCGAAAGTGTGTAAATATCAACATCATTGAGAAAAAAACCCCCAAACTCCTGATTTCAGAAGTGCACCACACATCACTGTTGTTAGGGGTTTGTTGTAAAGTCTTATAATATAAACATGCTGATTAGAGTCTGTTAAAATCCATTATGAGTGATCCAAAAGACATTATGAGTGAATCTGACCCAGATGTGGATTCTTCCGGAATGGTGTCCAGGTCTTATCTCATATGATTGCTCTACACTTGTCCACCGAATCGAGGAATACCTCAGCGACATGGAATTCTATTTAGCCCAGACTTTTTAAATTATTTTTTTGATTGTTTTCCGTTGCAGGGCTCAAAGACGCTGGAGGCTGATGGTGATGGAGATGAGGAAGAGGAAGAGGAAGAAGAGGAGGATGGCTTGATCCAGCCAGCTCAAATTTTTTCACCCAAAAGTTTGATTCTTGTCACCAGGCTGGATTACCCAGAAATATTTAGGGTAATCTAAAGACTATTATCTATCCATCTATCACTCTTTCTCTCTATCCAACTCTTTGTCTATATATCCGTCCGTCCATCCATCTATCCATCTATCCATCTATCTATCCATCTATCTATCCATCTATCTATCTATCTATCCATCTATCTATCCATCCATCCATCCATCCATCCATCCATCCATCCATCCATCCATCCATCCATCCATCCATCCATCCATCCATCCATCCATCCATCCATCCATCCATCCATCCATCCATCCATCCATCCATCCATCCATCCATCCATCCATCCATCCATCCATCCATCCATCCATCATTGCTATTTTCCTCTCTTTCTGTCCATTCAACTCTTTGTCTATATATCCATCCGTCCTTCCGTCCATTTCTGTCTATCTCTCTGTCCTTCTCTCGGTCTATCTATCCGTCCATCTGTCTGTCTATCTCTGTCTATCCGTCCGTCCATCCATCTCTCTGTCCATCCATCCATCCATCCAGCTCTTGCTCGCTCTGTCTGTCTGTCCATCCAACTCTTTGTCTATCTATCCGTCCACCCATTAATTTCTCTATCTATCATCCGTCCATATATACATCCATATGTCACTACGTCCATACATTTGTATTTTTGAAAGATTTTACCATTTCATAAAAAGTGGTCCTGTATTTGTTTTCCATGTGATAAAGGAATTATTTCAATGTAATCCCCTTATCTATTTGTGGAAAACAGTGCTGATTATTGCAAATATCCTGTATTATAGTCTCTCCGTGAAACACCACCTCTCAAAAAACTATTTTGTTGTGACTTCATGCCAGGAATGTTGTGACTTCTTTTTCTTCTTATATAAACGTAGATTTATTAAATTCTGAAGATGTACAACAGAACAGCCAACTAGTGAGTGAGACCATGCAATATCATACAATTCCTAAGTGACCAGTAACTTTAGTTGTTAGGCAAAATCCATTTTACTCATGTTTTCGATGAGAATCGCTTCTTCATAATTAGGAATTTTTATGTTGAAGCTTTAGTTGGATTTAGGATAATTAAAACCATCACTGGGTTGAGAACGGTATTGATCGTCAGCCCTGAAATCATTAAAGTCAAAGATTTATGTCTGCTCGTGGAATTAAAACAGAGATTACAGAAATATTACAGACGCTTAAATGCAGGAAATCCACTCCATCCAAAGGTTTATGAACGCTGCCTGCCTCAAGTTTTTGTACTTTTGGCCTCCATTCATGTATTTGGCATGAGCTATGCCTGGGAATAAGTTAGTTGAGCTGTATTATTTGGTAAAGGACCAATGTTTATAGTCACACACCATATCACTTTGTTTCTCAATGTGCCCATTATATAGGGCACTGTTATGCCCTGCTGGCTTTTCCTATTATTTATGCAGATAATTCTCCAGATTTATTTTCCAAAGCACAATTTAAAAGTAAATATCACTGTTAGTTATGTTTGCTAAGGACAGAATCGTACTATCGCTCATACTTGAGGTTGTGGATTTGAATCATTTGTGACAAGTACATGATTGATACCTCAAATCGTGTCTTGTTGATAAATGATCAGACTTGTGATGTTCAATTAGGTTTAAATAAAAAAGCCTCTAGACTCTCATTGTCGGATGGACCAGAATATCGAACACCCTTGCAATGTCCCATAACACTAGCAACACCCCACCCTAGAGATCACTCAAAAACCTTAAAACATCACCTTGAACACTATAGCAACACCCTAGCATCCATCCGTCCATCTATTCTTTGTATCTATCTTCCATCCATCCATTTATCCCATCCATCCATCCCATCCATCTGTTCTTCGTATCTATCTATCCATCCATCCATCCATTCATCCATCCCAATCCATCCAATTCCATCCGTTCTTTGTATCCATCCATCCACCCATCCCAATCCATCCCATTCACTCCCTCCCTCACATCCATCCCATCCATCTGTTCTTTGTATCTGTCATCCATCCATCCATTCATCCATCCCATCCATCTGTTCTTTGTATCCGTCCATCCCATTACATCCATACATCCATCATCCTTCCCTTCCTCACATCCATCCATCCATCCATCCATCCATTCATCCATCCCATCCATCTGTTCTTTGTATCTATCCATCCATCCATCCATCCATCCATCCATCCATCCATCCATCCATCCCAATCCATCCAATTCCATCCCTTTCCATCCATCCGTTCTTTGTATCATCCATCCATCCCATCCATCTGTTCTTCGTATCTATATATCCATCCATCCCAATCCATCCATCCATCCATCCCATCCATCTGTTCTTCGTATCTATCTATCTATCCATCCATCCATCCATCCATTCATCCATCCCAATCCATCCGATTGCATCCATCCACCCATCCCAATCCATCCCATTCCCTCCCATTCCCTCCCTCACATCCATCCCATCCATCTGTTCTTTGTATCTGTCATCCATCTATTCATCCATCCCATCCCATCCATCTGTTCTTTGTATCCATCCATCCCATTACATCCATACATCCATCATCCTTCCCTTCCTCACATCCATCCATTCATCCATCCCATCCATCTGTTCTTTGTATCTATCCATCCATCCATCCATCCATCCATCCCAATCCATCCGATTCCATCCCTTTCCATCCATCCGTTCTTTGTATCATCCATCCATCCATCCATCCATCCATCCATCCATCCATCCATCCATCCATCCATCCATCCATCCATCCATCCATCCATCCATCCATCCATCCATCCATCCATCCATCCATCCATCCATCCATCCATCCATCCATCCATCCATCCATCCATCCATCCATCCATCCATCCATCCATCCATCCATCCATCCATCCATCCATCCATCCATCCATCCATCCATCCATCCATCCATCCATCCATCCATCCATCCATCCATCCATCCATCCATCCATCCATCCATCCATCCATCCATCCATCCATCCATCCATCCATCCATCCATCCATCCATCCATCCATCCATCCATCCATCCATCCATCCCCCCTCCCTCACAATCATTCCCTCCCTCCCTCCCTCCCTCCCTCCCTCCCTCCCTCCCTCCCTCCCTCCCTCCCTCCCTCACATCCATCCATCCATCGTCCTTCCCCCCTCCCTCACATCCATCCCATCCATCATCATCATTCCCTCCCTCACATCCATCCATCCATCCATCCATCGTCCTCCCCCCTCCTCCCCCCACCCTCACATCCATCCCATCCCATCCCATCCATCCATCCATCTGTTATTTGTATCTGTCATCCATCCAATCCATCCATCCCTATAGCGATTAAAAAGTTTTTATTAGGTCAACACCAACAGCGTGACAGCGACTTTTGCTCCACTCGTATTCACTCTGATTTTGTGTCCACAAGTATTTGTTTCTGTTTGTGTGTCAAGACAAGCTGAATGTGTTGCTTTTTTTCCTCTTAGGGCTGCTTGGGACTGATCTACACCGTGTACATAGACAGTCTGAGCTTCCCTCTGGAAGGACTGGTGGCAAACCTCTTCACATGCTTGGTTCCAGTGGCTGGAGGTTCCCAGGTCAGACATTACTTTAACCAAAGAATTCCTCATCAGTTTCGACCCTGACCCTTCTGGATATTTGAACACACAGAGGGTTAGCCAGGGTTCATTTGTGTACCTGTATACCTTGAGGACGGCATCTTATGGGTGTCTCACATTCCATATTGTTTTCACTGGAGACTCCTGAGAGGTAGAAAGGGCTTTAGGGGTCAGTGAGAGAACCCTTGTTGTTTTGTTTAGAGCTAAAATATTTTAAAGAATGTAGCTCTCATGTTCCTGTTTGAGCATCGCAGTTCCCCTCACTTTTATACATATCACTTTTCTTATTGGTGTCTGATTCTCCTAATGCAGCAGCTGTGAACAAATCTGTTCTCAAACCATGTTTTCTCTTTAAACAAAGTTTCTAAATCCACTACTCTTTATTGTACACTGTGCTCATATAAATCAGGCTAAATTAATAAATCAACCAAATAGATATTGTTAAACAATCTTTATAGTGGTTTCAGGGGAAATATATATATGCAGACCACAGAATTTGCAGGCTCTCGTGTTGAAATACCCAGCTTATTATGTTGTTTTTTATGTAATTCACCAATATATTTGAAAATGCTTCCAGAAACCATTATTTTCCCAGCTGGATTGGGACATCATGGTGATCAAACAGGTTTTAAGTTATAAACAGACCTCAGGAGAGGTATATATTCTTCAGTGCGAGTCTAACTTGGAATGTGTCATGAGACTCCAGCACGCATCTGTTCATGAAACAGTCCATGTGCATCTTATTGGCTCTGTTAAATGCACATCCGCTGTTTCTTTCAATACAAGAGCCAAGATCTGGGAATAAAAAACGTTCTATACCTTAAACTCTTAAAAATAAAGTAGTCGAAACAGATGACCTTAACAACATTCTAAGTGGATATCAGTGAAAATAGTATAAAACAAATTATACAATTATTGATAAAAATGTGTTTTAATGTTTTTGTTTATTATGATTCCAGCCTGTATAATCAAGATGGCGCCGCGGATGGCAGCCTCGGTATGGAGCTCTTCAGCTATTGTGTTGTTTTTGTTCGTTTGTTCTGCGTTTAGTCATTCTTTTCCGATCAGTTTCACCAAAGACGAACTACTGGACATTAGGAAACACACACCAGACAACATTTCTGCAGTTTTTGATTATTCGGATGTTTTGTTTGATATCCTCGTCAGAGCCGCAGCTGTGTCTTTAAAACGCGCGGCCAGACGCAGACGTGGAAAGCGGGCCGGTGTGCTGGTTAAACTCCGCGCGTGCGGCTTCCGCACTGCACTCCCTGGTATTCATCTTGTGAATCTCCGATCCCTTCCTAACAAAACGGACAAACTTCTTCTCCTCACCCGCATTAACAAAGATTTTTCAAACTCTGCTGCACTGTGCTTCACTGAAACCTGGCTGAGTGAAGCCATCCCGGACAACGCACTATATCTGCCGGGCTTCCAGCTGTTCCGAGCGGATCGCATCGTGGAACTAACAGGGAAAATGAGAGGTGGTGGATTGTGTTTCTACATTAACGAAAGTTGGTGTTCAGATGTAACAACGCTGAAGAAGATGTGCTCTCCTATTCTAGAAGCGCACTTCATAAACTGTAAACCCTTCTACTTGCTGCGGGAGTTTTCCTCGTTCATTCTCGTGAATGTGTACATCCCTCCAGACGCGTGTGTGAGCGCGGCGCTACAACAGCTGGCTGAACAAATAGCTGAGACTGAACAAAGGTACCCAGACTTTCTTTTAATCATTCTTGGGGATTTTAATAAGGCAAATCTCTCCCGTGAACTGCCAAAATACAGACAGCACATTACATGTCCCACCAGAGACAGTAATATACTGGACCACTGTTACACCACAATAAGGAATGCATATCACTCCGTCCCACGGGCAGCTTTGGGGCTTTCTGATCACTGTGTGGTTCATCATATACCAACCTACAGGCAGAAACTGAAATCAGCTAAACCTGTAATAAAGACTGTAAAAAGATGGACTAATGAAGCAGAGCTGGACTTACAAGCCTGCTTCGATTGCACTGATTGGACTGTTTTTGAAACGATACATGCATTCCTACCAGGACATTCTTATCATTCACTAATGATAAACCATGGTTTACTGGGAAACTCAAACAGCTTCGTCATGCCAAAGAGTATGCTTACAGAAGTGGGGATAAAATCTTGTATAACCAGGCCAGAAACAGACTGACAAAGGAGATCAGAGTTGCTAAAAGAAGCTACTCTGAAAAGTTGAGAAACCAGTTTTCTTCCAACGACCCAGCTAAAGTTTGGACAGGCTTGAAGAATATCACCAATTACAAGTCACCATCCCCCCGATCTGCTGAGAATCAAAAACTGGCCGATGAGCTGAATGCTTTTTACTGCAGATTTGAAAAGCCCAGTCTCGCACCACACACCCGCTCTGATCTGCAATTCACACGTTCACCATCACCTCCTGCACCCCCTCTCCTACCCCCTCCTGTCATCCAACCCGAGCTTAAGGTCTGTGTGGAGGATGTGAGCCGAGTCTTTAAAAAACAGAAGACTAGGAAAGCTTCAGGCCCAGATGGCATCTCATCTGCCTGTTTGAAAGCCTGCGCTGACCAACTGTCCCCAGTCTTCACACAGATCTTCAACAGATCATTGGAGCAGTGCGAAGTTCCCTGCTGCTTCAAACGCTTCACTATCATTCCCGTCCCCAAAAAACCCAAAATCACTGGACTTAATGACTACAGACCTGTCGCTCTCACGTCTGTGGTCATGAAGTCGTTTGAAAGACTGGTTCTGGCCCACCTGAAGGACATCACTGGATCTTTGCTGGATCCTCTTCAATTTGCCTACAGAGCAAGCAGGTCTGTGGATGATGCAGTCAACATTGGACTGCATTATATCCTGCAACATCTCGACAGACCTGGGACTTATGCAAGGATCTTATTCGTGGACTTCAGTTCAGCCTTCAATACCATCATGCCTGATCTTCTCTCAGCTAAACTGACCCAGCTCTCCATGCCATCCTCAATCTGTCAGTGGATCTCCAGCTTCCTGACAGACCGGCAGCAGCTCGTGAGACTGGGGAAACTCACATCCAGGACTCTCACTACCAGCACTGGCGCCCCCCAGGGGTGTGTTCTCTCCCCACTGCTCTTCTCCCTGTACACCAATGACTGCACTTCTAAAGACCCCTCTGTGAAGCTCCTGAAATTTGCAGACGACACCACTGTCATCGGCCTCATCCAAAACGGTGACGAGTCTGCCTACAGACTGGAGGTTGAACAGCTGGCTGTCTGGTGCAGTTATAACAACCTTGAGCTCAACACGCTCAAAACGGTGGAGATGATAGTGGACTTCAGGAGGAACAGCCCAGCTCTCCCCCACTCACCATCATGAACAGCACTGTGGAAGCAGTGGAGTCATTCAGGTTCCTGGGCACTACCATCTCTCAGGACCTTAAGTGGGACAATCACATTGACTCCATTGTGAAAAAGGCCCAGCAGAGACTGTACTTCCTTCGTCAGCTGAGGAAGTTCAACCTCCCACAGGAGCTGCTGATTCAGTTCTACTCGGCTGTCATTGAGTCTGTTTTATGCACTTCCATCACTGTCTGGTTTGGTTCAGCTACCTAATCTGACATCAAGAGACTACAACACACAATTCGGACTGCGGAGAGGATTATTGGTGCTCCCCTGCCAACCCTCCAGGACCTGTACTCTTCCAGAGTGAGGAAGAGAGCAGGGAAAATCATCCCAGACTCCACTCACCCTGGACACCTCCTGTTTGAACTGTTACCATCGGGACTGCGACTCCAATCACTGGCCACTAGAACATCTAGGCACAGGAACAGTTTCTTCCCACAGGCCTTTTCCCTCTTGAACAGTTAAATAAAGGGGACCCCCCAAAGTGCAATACTCTGACTGTTTAGTGCAGTCTTTGAAACTCAGGAGATTATTTATGTTTATATATTCATACTACTCAAATACTGTAAATATGTTCATAATCTGTAAATGTTTATTCTGACTAAACGTAACTGTGACCTTATATTTTTATACTACTTTTCATATTTTTATTCTTAGAATTTGTATTACTATGTTCTTGTTGTGTTTGTATTGTATATGTGCACTGGAAGCTTCAGCACCAATAAAAATTCCTTGTGTGTGCAAGCACACTTGGCAATAAAGCTCTTTCTGATTCTTATCTGATTCTGATTCTGTATTCTAATTTTTGTGTATCCTAGGGGTGTTATTTGGTGTTCATTGGTATTTATGTCATGCATTTGTTCAGCCCAGAATGTTTGTGTTGATGTTTTCAGAAGCTCTTTTCATTGGGAGCGGGGGACCGGCAGCTCATCCAGACCCCACTGAATGACAGCCTACCAGTCAGCTGTAAAAGCGTAGCGCTCCTCTTCCAACAGTTAGGTGGGTACCTTTTACTTTTATAGGGGTAGGCCAGTAGAAAACGGTATACTGTGTATATTGCATAGTATACTTCTTCCATGTCAGCTCTTAACCTGGTATTAAGATGTGTTTTGGTTGATCGGATCTCAAGTAGAGTAGGGGGACCGCGTTTACTCCAGTATTTAGCGTCGTCCACTTGTGATCCGATCGACCAAAACGCATCTTAAAGGGATAGTTCTGTCAATAATTACTCACCCTCATGTCATTCCAAACTCGTAAGACCTTCGTTCATCTTCGTAACACATTAAGATTGATGGTGTTGCTGTTATGGGGGGGTCAGAAAGCTCCCAGAAAGCACTCGGAATCCATTAAAAATATCTTAATTTGTGTTTTGAAGATGAACAAAGGGTTTGTAACGACATGAGTGATTATTGACAGAATTTTAATTTTTTTGGAGAACTAACCCATTAATACCAAGTGTAAACAGGGTCTCTGACACATTTTTTTTTATCTTTTCCATATTTATGCAGACATCTCCTGTCCTTTATAGTTCCGCTTAATGTCTCTTCCTGTAAACATGTTTTTGTAGAGTGGAGTCATATGAGCATAAGGAGAACAAGGGAAAACATTTTTTTTTAACATTTCTGCTTAAATACAACTACACATTCTACCTGACACTGTATGCTGAATACTGTATATGCTTTATATGATCACCAAAGGTCAAGGTGTGTTAAATATACTTTTTTCAGTGGGTGTAACAGTGGACGTGCCTGATTTTATATTTTATATTTTACTTTGAAGTATATGACTGAACAGAATCTTTCACATATAAACTTACACTAATTAAAACCCGGAGATAAAGTTTTCTACTGAACTAGGGTGACTGTGTGTGGGACAATATATATATATGTATGTATATATATGTATGTATATATGGTTCGAATAAGTATGGTTGGTTAAAAAAATCCAAGTCTTCATCTTCATCTACATTGAAATCAGCGGACATATTGACGAACGCACTTTTGCATACAGCGCGCGTCTTCCTCTGCTTGTAAACAGACCTTGTTGCGCTGCCGGCAATGTCGGGACATCATCTCGTACAGTAGATGGCGGTACTACTCCGAAAGAGTGAGCAGCCAGTAACAAGTAGTAGTAGAAGAAGAACGCCGTAATCTCAGTTCTCGCGCATGCGTCGTGGCACTCCCGCGAACTCTCGTCAGAGGCTCAAATTGAACAACAATAATAGTGTGATAAAGTCGTTATTTTTGTTGTTTTTCCGCTCAAAAAGTATTTTCGTCGCATGATAGACTTAATACAGAGCAACTGTAGTCATTTGGACTCCTTAAATGACGTTTTTACTTACTATTCTGGGCCATCTATGGAATAGCATTTACTTACTATTCTGGGACTACAGCCTATGGAGGAGTGAGACAGCTCTCAGATTTCATCAAAAATATACTAAATTATGTTCCGAAGATGAACGAAGGTCTTACATGGTTGGAACAACATGAGGGTGAGTAATTACTGACAGAATTTTCATTTTTGGGTGAACTAACCCTTTAAGTGCTTTAAAGCAAAAGGGAGACACACACACACAAAATTCTGACATTTATGTTCCTTTTTCAATTCAACTTTTCACTCAGTTACGTGATTAATATGCTGATAATGTCATTTGGTAATGGAAACATTTGTATTCAATTTGAAGAATGCAAAATGTGAAAACCTGCTGATAGATTTGTTTTCATTCCTGTTTGAAAAATGTCAATTTTCCTGTGTGCATATTACTTGATGTAGCTCTGCCGTGATTAAGTCACATTGGCTGCACATTTCGTTCTTTATGCAGAACACCACAAAAACAACTGTTTGCGCTCAATGATCTTTCACAAACTATGAATGGACACATGGTTTTGAAAGGGTGTTGTGATTAGTCAAATGTGTCCGATTTTGTTACACAAAAACAGAAAATAAGTTTCAAGTTCTCATTCTCATACAGTTCTCATTTAGCAAGGTAACATTTTTTTAATATTTTATATTAAAGGGGTCATGAACTGCATTTTTTTTATTGTTTCATGATGTTTCCTGGGGTGCACTTATAATGTTAGAATGCTTTTTACATCAAAAATTGCCATAATTTATAAATAAAAGGCATTTTTCCTACCCTAATTTTAGCCCTCTGCTCTGAACGTTCCGTTTTAAGGGGTGTGTCCGCTTGGAGACTTCAATGTAAACACCCACTGCTGTGATTGGCTAACGTCTTTCCATTTGAAATAGTAAAAACGCGCTAAAAGAGAGAGTAATACTATTACAGCTCTCATGGTTAACTAATCGTGAAAAGTGTTGCATTACATTTAGATCTATAAATATTATAGTATTATACTTTTATAGTGTCTATAAAAGCTTTTCTTTGACTAACAAGGACGTTTTCAGCTCTGAAACTTACAGGATATTCTTTTATTACCATGAACTTTTATATATCAAAAGCTCAAGGGAAAGTTGATTTCTCAATTCATGACCCCTTTAATTTATAATAATTTATTTTGTATTATTATTATATAAGAATTGTGTTGCATGGCAGCCATAGGTTGTAACCTGTGGAGGAATGTACTAATAGTGTGTGTGTGCTGTCCCACGTTCAGCTGGAGCACAACACGTAGCATTTGGAAAGATGTGCACCCACAACTTTATGGCCGATGCATTACGCAGTACAACCGTCCAGCTGCAAATCAGTCTTGGACTAATTAACAGCATGTTAATATCCTTAAGGCCTTTTGTCAGCATGCAAGATTCAATTTTTCAAACTGAACAAACAGAGCATGTTCTAAATCTGTCAAATAACATCAGAACTCAATGTTGACTTCACCTTGTGTTTTGGAACTGGAGAAATTAGTTTCACCCTTTTTTCCCCTTTTCCTTGTTTCGTGTCACATAATATCATCGTTTTGTAATTATACTGTGCACTATTTTTTAAGATTGGTCATGATTTATTTTGGCCAGCATTTGACTTGAACTATTCAACTTAGAAGTGGGCTAATGTGGAATTTTTCATTACAGTTCGCTGAGGTTTCTCATTTTTTGTGGATTTATGTAGATCTGTGATTAATGATGCTCTTACTAAACAATCCCTTCAGAGTCTATTTATAAACCTGATGACCCTCAAAGAAGCGTGGTCTTTTGACTTTATTACATGACCGTCTCTCTAAGTGCTTTGATATGTGCGACAGTTGCCTTGTCATCTTAAAGGTTGATCCTCACAAAGCTAGTCAAGACCTGGATCATGTTTCACCCCAAAATCACATTGCATCAAACTGAAAGAAGGAATTGTATGAACGAGGGGGAGGGAGAGGGGGTATATTTAGATATTTAAAATGAAATGAAAAATAGGCAAGTGTAATGATTTGAGCGAGTTTGAGAAGGGCCGAACTGTGATGGCTAGAAGACAGGGTCAGAGCATCTCCAAAACTGCAGCTCTTGTGGGGTGTTCCCGGTCTGCAGTGGTCGGTATCTATCAAAAGTGCTCCAAGGGAGGAACAGTGGTGAACCGGCGACAGGGTCATGGGCGGCCAAGGCTCATTGATGCACTTGGGGAGCAAAGGCTGACCTGTGTGGTCTGATCAAACAGACGAGCTACTGGAGCTCAAATTGCTCAAGAAGTTAATGCTGGTTCTGATAGAAAGGTGTCAAAATACACAGTGCATCGCAGTTTGTTCTGCTGGGAAACCTTGGGTCCCGTACCTACCTAAGCATTGTTGCAGACCATGTACACCCTTTCATGGAAACGGTATTCCCTGGTGTCTGTGGCTCTTTCAGCAGATAACGTGTCCTGCCACAAAACAAAAATGGTTCAGGAATGGTTTGAGGAGCACAACAATGAGTCTGAGGTATTGACTTGGCCTCCAAATTCCCCAGATCTCAATCCAATCGAGCATCTGTGGGATGTGCTGAACAAACAAGTCCGATCCATGCAGGCCCCACCTAGCAAATTACAGGAATTAAAGGATCTGCTGCTAAAATATTGGCGCTAGATACTACAGCACACCTTCAGGGGTCTAGTGGAGTCCGTGCCTTGACGGGTCAGGGCTGTTTTGGCTGCAAAAGGGGCACCAAAACAATATTAGGAAGGTGGTCATAATGTTATGCCTAATTGGTGTATATATATACAGTAAGATTTAATCAAAAGAATGTTTTTGAAAGAAGTCTCTTATGCTCATGAAGGCTGCATTTTATCTAAAACACAGTAGTAGCTTGAAATAGTTACAATTTTGTAATATTATTACATAGTAATAATATTATTATTATTACACACACGTTTTCAGAATTAATTACTCTTTAATGAAGAGTTAATTACTCTTCAGTGTGACAGGCAGATTTTTTGCTCAATAAATTTTTCTTATTGCTCAAAACAATTGAACAGCATTTGTGTGATATATAAATATTTTGTAAGATTGTGGATTTAAGTTCCTTGCTGAATAAAACTATGAATTACTTAAAAAGTCTTACTAACCTCAAATGTTTGAATGGTAGTGTGTATAATAATATAATATAATATAATATACAATACAATACAATACAATACAATACAATACAATACAATACAATACAATACAATACAATACAATACAATACAATACAATACAATACAATACAATACAATACAATACAATACAATACAATACAATACAATACAATATAATAAATATAATAATATATAGTGCTCTCAATCAATTTACAAAATTAACTAATCACACAATGTTCTGAAATCACGATTAATCTCACCTGACATCCAAGTTTTTAATCAATTTTTATATTGTAATAATTTCACAGTTAATCTCCAAATTAATGGAGAAACAACATAAAGACAGTTTATTTTAAATATTTTTTGATCTAACATGTAGGAAATAGAATAAAGTTATCAGTCTTCACTGCATAAAATATAAATGTAATAACTTTTGTAGCTTTAATAAGGATTAATCTATATTCAGTAATGACAGCAGTAAGTTTATTAGGCTGCTGTCACTTTAAGACCTGACGCACATTCCAGTCTTTACAGTCATTTAAGACTTATGAGGATACTTGACAAAGTGGGCATTTTGGCATAATTCTTTGTGTTTTTGTCCGTTCAAGCGTGAAAGAGAGCACAATGCCACTGGCGTGTACGCTGTCTGTTAACGCATTTATTTTGACAGCCCTAAATATAATGTAATACACTACATCACACCGTGTCCTAACTACACGTGACGTGATGCCGCGACACACGATAAAAGGTATTTTTTCCATGTTAATTAGAGTTTTTGTCCTAACAACAGCACATTTATAATATTTGTTTTTGATTTGGTTTACAGTGTTTCAAACCTGACATTTCAGCGTTTCTTTAGACATATGTCTCATGTTTGTGAGACAAGTATTCAATAAGCTAGAGGTCATTTTCTATCTGAATGAACGTCTTTGAGAGAGAGGCTGAAGAGAGAGGCTGCAGATCATGTGTGTGAGGCTGCAGATCATGTGTGTTTTCTTTATTTTGCAAAAAGAACAACAATTTGGTTTTTTTGTGACTGTACACAAAAAAGAAAGAAACTTAACAGATTATAATGATGTATAACACTTGCCTGAATGATAAAAAACAACAGAGTTATTTGAGTCTCTTTGGCACTGATAAGAAAAAAAAGTGTGCCAGTCGCGCCGGCGCAACCGTCGAATCGAGAGGGTTAAACGATTTAGAAAGAAAGTCTGTGTAAACTTGAATGATTAGCTACACATCAGAAATCACTGATCACAGACCAGGCATTAACGAACACTGTTACTCACTGTTTGTGGCGGTGCTGTCGAATCCATATTGTAAACGTCTGTTTGTAAAGCCTGTGCTGACATTGCGACTAAAATAAACTGAATCCATTTTCTCCAAATTCTCTGGACGGGCAAAGCAGAGGAAGGGGAGGTAACCTTTCCCTGTATGATGACATAACAGGCAAGATTCCAGATTGGCTCGTCTAAGCTTTCATTTTCTCAAAGGCAGAGCAGGACACCCAGAACTCGGTTTACACTTTTCGAAATTTCTAGCAACTTGGGGACCATATACAGGCTAGGGGAGCTCATATTAATGTTAAAAAACCTCATAAAGTGAAATTTTCATGTCATGAGACTTTTAAGATGTTCTGAGAGAAACAAACCAACTTCCCTGGATGCCTGCCAAGATCATTAGTACCTGCTCTTTGTCCTCCAATAGAAAGTTCACAAGTGGGGTTGCATAACGGCCATGGTCTGTGACCTAACAGAGGAGAAAACACCATCCCAAATACCATTCTTCGTGCATGGTCTCTGATAAGAGCATCATGTCAATGTATCATCCTCCCAGATGTCTGGTACTTCTAGGACTGATCTTAAGGTTACCTAAGCCTGTAATATCCCAACAACGTGCCGACCTACATGAGCTAATAAAAATGTCATCTTGATCTCCTTTGTATAATTTATGCTGTACCTCATCTCCATTGTTCTCCTGTGTGAATCAACAACAGATTTATCAGAGGCCCCCTGGCTCGGAGCTCGTCCTTGGCTAGACTGCGTATTTTCAGATGGGTTACATCAACATTAGCGACCTATAGTAAGCTGCGTTCTCAAATGCAAATCATCATCTTGCCGTGGATCCATGGGATTAACATCTACGACATCACGCTCAGCTTCAGGTGCTCTTACAAAGCGTTAATCAAATAAGGAACACAGGAACACTTGTCTGTCAAATTAGATGGCCGTTTCCTCTCGCAGCCTGCAATAGGACATCGGCGCGAATAACTTTATCCACATTTCCTTCACCTCAGAGAGGTCACATCGGAGTGAGGCCTGAAGAATGGCCATGAGAAATAGAGGAAAAGGAACATGTTGGCCATCATAAGGCTCACTGTTTATTGTTTGCAGCTTTTTCTGTCCCTGTCTATGCATAGGTCAGAAATGTGTAGCCATTCCAAAAGATAAGTAAAAGTCACAAGGTCAGGACGGATTTTACTGGATGCCTCACAAACAAGATTATGAAATGTGTTGTTGTATTTTTTGGGGCAAGAGACGACACTGAGATTCCAAGGTACAATCAGGAGCAGCTAGTCATTCTTGTAGGCACCCAGGACAGCTTAAGATGTTTAAAAACCACTCGGAGCATGACGATTCAGCATGTCACACATTCACAATGACTTATTACGTTTCTAAAACGGGTCGAACGGAATGATAAGTATGCAATTGACTTCATGTTCCCAAACATTTAATCTGCTCATTGTTGGATTCAGGTATTTGGTTAGCAGGACAGACAATGTGAATTTTCATATCTTGTTCCTGTTTATTGGTGCGTATCGGAGTTTGACACAGACATAATGGGAACGCTGACCCCGGCAGCGCTGCGGATACGTCTGTTAATGGCTGCCTGTCTGTTTTTGCAGAGCATGTGATTAATAGTCACAGTGGTATGTTGATGACAAACAAAAACAGGAACTGTAAACTTTTTTCTCTCGCTCTTTCCGACGTCTCCCGTTGAGGAGTTTGGTGTATAATTTATGTTGGCATTTCATATTTGCCATTCTTGAGGCATTTTTGCATCATCATGATAGAGATAAATATGCAAATAAATTTCACCCGCAGATAGTACTGTTTATTTGCATGTTGTTTTAACGCCAGATTCACCGATTTATGTACAACGACGGAAACAAGACCAGAAAATTTCAACACAGTTTGATAATGACCAGCCGCTTGTGCGTTATCTTGAATAAGTCAATACAATCGACAAGATGTATTGGTTTTATTATTTTACTTGTTGTTAAATTTACAGTAAAAAACATATTTCATTAACTGATATAATGTTAATTACCAACCTATTGAAATATCTGTTTTGTACCTTTGTAATACTCTGACAACCACCAAACAGGGGGTGATGAGAAAGTCACATGACGATTTAAAGCTCATCACAAGCAGCTTTTCCACAAGCTGAGAAGGTCAATGCTAATATATAGAAGCTGCACACAGTGACATTTACACAAACACTAAACACTTTTATGGTAACATGACATTAAAATGCAATAAACATTAATTTAACAACATCAGATGTAACATAAAACCCTAATGTACATAACTGATTCGAAAAAACTAAAAAAACTATTTCAATGAAAATACATAAAATGTGACGTGTCACGCAGGCAATTCTGGGAAAGTCAGTTTTTCTCTGTAGATTATACAATGACTCGTTCTTTTTCACGTCCAAAAACTAAATTTAACAGTATTTTACTGTAAAATTGCAGTATTTTAAAATAAAATATTGGAAAATAAATGTACGGTTATTCACACTCACCTAAAGAATTATTAGGAACACCTGTTCATTGTCTCATTAATGCAATTATCTAATCAACCAATCACATGGCAGTTGCTTCAATGCATTTAGGGGTGTGGTCCTGGTCAAGAAAATCTCCTGAACTCCAAACTGAATGTCAGAATGGGAAAGAAAGATGATTTAAGCAATTTTGAGCGTGGCATGGTTGTTGGTGCCAGATCTGAGTATTTCACAATCTGCTCAGTTACTGGGATTTTCACGCACAACCATTTCTAGGGTTTACAAAGAATGGTGTGAAAAGGGAAAAACATCCAGTATGCGGCAGTCCTGTGGGCGAAAATGCCTTGTTGTAAACAGAATGAGAACATGGATCCATCATGCCTTGTTACCACTGTGCAGGCTGGTGGTGGTGGTGTAATGGTGTGGGGGATTTTTTCTTGGCACACTTTAGGCCCCTTAGTGCCAATTGGGCATCGTTTAAATGCCACTGCCTACCTGAGCATTGTTTCTAACCATATCCATCCCTTTATGACCACCATGTACCCATCCTCTGATGGCTACTTCCAGCAGGATAATGCACCATGTCACAAAGCTTGAATCATTTCAAATTGGTTTCTTGAACATGACAATGAGTTCACTGTACTAAAATGGCCCCCACAGTCACCAGATCTCAACCCAATAGAGCATCTTTGGGATGTGGTGGAACGGGAGCTTTGTGCCCTGGATGTGCATCCCACAAATCTCCATCAACTGCAAGATGCTATCCTATCAATATGGGCCAACATTTCTAAAGAATGCTTTCAGCACCTTGTTGAATCAATGCCACGTAGAATTAAGGCAGTTCTGAAGGCGAAAGGGGGTCAAACACAGTATTAGTATGGTGTTCCTAATAATCCTTTAGGTGAGTGTGTATATATGTATATATATATATGTGTGTGTATATATATATATATATATATATATATATATATATATATATATATATATATATATATATATATATATATATATATATATATATATATATATATATATATATATATATATATATATATCTCGTTTGGAAACTTCTTGTTAACCAATTAACAGTTTTTTACTGAAGCATTTTTACAGTAACTGTTAAGATCACGATTATTTTTACAGTGTAGATTCATTAAAAAATTTGCCCAAGAAACGCAATCCATTATACTGAAGCAATCAGCCTAGAAACTAAATGAAGATTGCAGCAATATAATAATAATGTATGTATTATTGGTATTAAAGTGGAACCTTTTTAATGGACTAGTTCGCTAACATATGTTATTAGTTATAGTGGAACAATTGCACTTTTATTAAAGGGGTGATGAATTGAGAAATCAACTTTCCCTTGAGCTTTTGATATATAAAAGGTCATGGTAATAAAAGAATATCCTGTAAGTTTCAGAGCTGAAAACTTCCTTGTTAGTCAAAAAAAAGCTTTTATAGACACCAGGCCCAGCAAACGATCGATCTCAGAGTGTGCCCGGCTATTACGTTAGAGTCTAGTGAAACACCGCCTCAACAGCAGAAGAACAACGCCTGATTCTGTAGCCCCGCCCACCGACTCGTGCCACTAACATGACATAGGCCTACATGGAAATATATGTGATAGTATTGCATTGTTACAGATTGTTTGATATAGATCTTTTGATTGTGTACCAACATAACATACCTTAGCACGCTGTCAAAGACTAAGAATCCTTTAATTGTGGTTCTTGATGTGCTTTGTTCACTCTCTTGACTTTGAAAAATACAATCGCAGAAGTTTTGATCATGCGGTCTGCAACATACTTGGCGCCCGCTGTGTGTGTGTGTGTGTGCGCGTGTGTACGGTTCACGGTTATATCCACCGATCAAGCGGGCCAAGTAATAAAAAAATAACATTCCAATCAATCGGTGATAAATCAATGATAATCACAATGATAAATCATTGTGTTTGTTTGATAAAGACATTTTGTGAGCCCTGTGGGATGAATCATTCCGGTTGCCGTTTTCCCACATGCTTCAAAACAATCCCTCACGGTGGCGAGCAGAAGCTCATTAAATATGCAAATCTTATCCAATCCTAGCAGTGGGCGTTTACTTACAATTCATCAGTGCGGCATGCCCATAAAATCAGAGCGTGCAGTAGAGAGCCTCAAAACTATGGTAGAAAATATTACTTATTCATTATGATGTTTTTGAATGTAAAAACCATGCAAACGTCATAAGTTCACCTCAGACAGTATATATATAAAAAAGCCAGTTCATGACACCTTCAAATTAAGTCAGTAAACAAAAAAAAAGGTTAAGTAGGTTAATTTCAGGTCAAAGTTTAAGATTTCAGTTCATTCCGACAAAGCACTTGAATGCAACAAGATTGAAATCACAACTTCTGAAGTGGGAATTATCAAATTTCCGATAGCACATGAAGGCAGCATAAGTCCTGAGTTCTGTCTGTTTGGTGTCGTTGACGTGTATGTTTGTTTCGCGTTTTGTCCTATGTTGATTCCTGTGTTCTGAGTATTTTGGGATTGTAAATCTCTGGATTGTATCTTTGTCATGCTTGCTTGCTTACCGGCAAACGTGACAATCGCAGTATATAGTATTGTGATGTATGTGTCATGATAAATCTCATATAATGAGGTAGTGTGTATTCATGTTTTCAGAAACGGTTCTTGAATACATTTGTTGCTCAGCAAATGTTTAGTTAGTAATTGTGCATCTGTGTTGTTTTTATATGTTCCAGGAATCCAGAATGTTCTTAGTCTCTTTTGTGCGGTTCTGACGGAGCACAAGGTTTTGTTCCATTCTTCCAGCTATCAGAGACTAGGAGAGGCCTGCCGTGCCTTGGAGACCCTCATGTTTCCTCTTAAGTACAGGTGGGCCAACATCGAATGTTACTGATATACCCAGAATAATTGACCTTCAGCTGCCTTGATAACAGCATCTCATTTCATTAGCTACATTATGAGCCGATCTAGTTCAATCTCAGTGCATTGCGTAAAAACTAGGACACTGCTGTGTCAAAAAAAGCTTGAATTAATATGTGCTCTTCAGAAACGATAAGCATGTAATTTTGCAGACAGTTCTATTTTTAGGGTCTTTCGCAATAATGTGTACTATTTTTACGCTTGGTATGTAATGAGAACAGTCTGATGTTAACATCTGCTGATTGCTTGACCTGGTGATTGTGGTTGCCTAACTCTCATTTGGACCACAGCTACCCCTACATTCCTGTCCTCCCATCTCGACTGCTGGAGGTGTTGAGTTCGCCCACGCCCTTCATCATCGGAGTGCACTCCATGTTCCAGAGCGAGATCCAAGAGCTGGTGAGCTCAAGGCCTTACAGAAAGACATTTTTCAAACTGCCTTAAAACAGGTGGTCAGATTCTGGTAACGCTGCTCCGTGACTCATTGGCGAATTTCTGATTGGGTTTTGGTTTCTGTTTTCAGCTCGATGTGATCATTGCTGACCTTGATGGAGGAACAATAAAAATCCCGGAGTGTATACACCTCTCCCAGCTTCCCGAACCCCTGTTGCACAATACTCAAAATGCACTGTCCATGGTAAAAAAAACAAAAACTTTTATACACACACACATTGTGATGTTATATAATTTCTTTACTGTGGGTTGCATTTAACTCTTTCCACACAATGGACTAAAATGTCCGTTATTTATGAGACCACGTTTCCCTGCCATTGACAGACTTTTCCGGCTTTCCATGTTCTCCGTTATACAGTAATGGGTCTTTGAAGACGCAAAAACAAGCAATATCATATGTAATCATATGCATATGTAAAATAACATGATCAACAACATTAAACAGCATATAAATCAAAACTGCCTAATGTTACTGAATGAAATGTCGACCCAGGACTATATAGCTATAGGACTGTGAAGCTTTGGGGTGTTGATGGACTCAATCTACTCCATCTGTGTTTTGATCTGAATCCGATCTGGATATAGTCTTTGATTAAAAATGTGATTTTCTCAGCTTTTTGCTCAAAACATTATTATTATTATTTTTTTATGAAACTTACCCACATTCAAGTATTGATAAAAAAAGCTAAAATAAAACGAGTTATTTTGTTTAAAAGATGAAGCTCTTCTTTCTTTTCATATGTTGCATGTTCAGATATGCATACAACAAAATATTCTGGGGGCCATGAAAATTTTGTGAAAATGATAAAAAATGCTGGCGGTGGCTGGCAACTTTTGAAAATAATGCTGGCGGGGAGATATATCAAGTATAAGTTTTAGTATATATAGTATAACATCAATTATATAAAATATCATAATTTTAGTCAATCGGATCACAAGTAGACGAGGCAGACACATTCCCATTTACACCTGGTGTTATAATACCATCTCTTTTGTCCACTTTCAACCACTTCTGTCCTGATTTCTATGAGGGGAGGGTCTATGGGCAGGTAAATGTTGATCTTTCAATCTAATGGACAAAATAGGCTAGCGCAATTTACATATGAAAATGACTGGAAAAATCAGAAAAACATACGGAGAGCAAAAAACATCTGCTCTGACAGCCTGAGTGTGTCTTAGAAATCAGGAATGTTGAGAGAACATTGTGCTTAGTACATTTTTCATCTTCAAGCCAAACTTAGCTCTTCAGCCGACAAAGTAAAAATCCTGTCCAATCCACTTCGTTAGCGCACTTCCCATAATGTTTATGCATTAGGTCAGCAGGCGGAGAGTAGTCTTTTGTGACTGTTCGAACACATTCCACCACATGAGCGTCTACACTACGACAATCAATCCAGTCGGATGCGTTTTCCACTACCTCTACCACTCCTTGTGATCCGCTCGACCAAAACGCATCTTAGTACAGCTGACTTGGGCCAATATACTTCCACCTAGAAACCATCCTGAACATTAGTAACCACATAGCAACAACATAGTATCCCCCGTTAACACCCTAATGTTATAGTGGCTAGGTTTCACAGGAATCACCATTCAAATTTTATATAAAAAGTACTAAACTAAGTGCAATGTAGTGTTGTCAAAAATATAGATATTTCGATACATATTGATACTGAAATAACTGAAACGCTTCCAATACTCATTTTCCGCAGAATAGATACATGATACCAGCTGTGCTTTCTCACTGCTTATTGCGCTTAAACAGTCAAATACACACAAAATGATGTCAAAATGCAGAGTATTAACAGGGCTCCAGACTGCGACTAAATGGCCGCATTTTGCGACCTTTTTTCCTTCTGGTGCGACTGAATTTGGTTGGAGGTCGCACTGGTGAGACCTAGTGGGAAGCGTTTGGTGCAGAATTCTCTGTTATCAGAGCAAACAGAGCTGACGTGGAGACCAGAAGAAACATTTTGAAACATTCAGGGGTTTCAGTCCACAAATCATAAACATTCACCATGGATTTAATGTAGTAACACCCCATGGTATTGTGGAAGAAATAGTCAAATGTTTTTTTCTTTTTCTTAATACATTATTCATCTCAGGGTTCATACAACCTTTTGAGAGTGAAATTCGTGCACTTTTCAAGTGTTTCACACTTTTTCCAGCACTTCAAAGCTCTAAATATTATCCAATTTTAATATTATTTTTAGTGTGATGATTTGTAAAATTAAAAGTTTAAAGGTGCTGGCCACTTTATGGCAAAAAACTAAACAAAAAACACTATAACCAGTAAATGGTGGCATAGGAGCACTTATTTGACTTATTAGACATTTCCACTCCTTAATATATGGGGAAAAAATAGGAAGTCAAAGTCTCATGAAAAACTAAAACTTTTCTTCAAATTGTGACTGGATTACACAGAAAACAAGTAAACAGTGTTCCTTTTAGTTCAGTATGATACTATAGAAGAACAATAGTACATTTAATAAGAGTGGAATGTTACAATTTTCCTTATGAAAATTAGGTTTTTGCACAATACATTTTTTTCTGCATAACAATTCAAGCTCAGCGCTTCACTGTTAAATTTCCAATAAACAAACATGTATTATTATTAGTAACTGCACTTATTAACAAAACAATGCAAAACAATAGTAATTTTATGATTAAATTAACCTTATGATAAATTTTCCTCCAGCGCCACCAAATCAGGTGCTGGCGTCACCATCTGTAGAACTTAGTGGTGCTGGTGCCACTGCTCTCAAATATAAGTATAAGAGCCCTGTATTATCAATGTATTTATTTGTAATACAGTGGAAATGAGTAGATTTGGTTGGCATGTTGATTTACGGTGTGCGCCCAGTGTTGCCAACTTAGCGACTTTGTCGCTATATTTAGCGACTTTTCAGACCCCTTTAGCGACTTTTTTTCAAAAAAGCGACTAGCGACAAATCTAGCGACTTTTTGGACAAATGTCAGCTACTTTATTTTACAAATGTCGCCAGTACTGTTCTGCGAGCGCGAGGGCTTTCTTCCTGCCGACACACCTCTCTCTGCGTTTACCCTGTTCAGTGAATGGCTGTGGCTGAGAGGAGCAGCACGTGCCGTTGAAAACACACAGTAGCTGACAGACGTGAATGAGCGAGCTACACATGAGCACACAGTGTTGCCACGGACCAATCACTTACCTGCTTCCTTTGTTTTATATTTAAAGAATTTAGTTTGACCCGTTATGATTTCCATTCTTCTCATGCTTATCATATATATATATATATATATTACTCATTATCACAAAGCTTTATTTCATCCAGTTTCAGACATCTCTCAATTCAGATTGTTAAAAAAAAAATTGTCATTATATCATACTTGTTCTACTGTATGAAAAAAAGATATAGGAAATGAGAACATATTTATTGGACAGTCGGCTGTATTGTATTATTTTAAAATGCAGTATATGAGCACGGATTAAGAGAGAAAGCACATTAGGCAGGCAGAACGCAAGGACAACGAGGTGACGTCACGGATATGCTGATTGACGCATGACGTCATCTAGCGACATTTAGCGACTTTTTGGGCAGGCTTTAGCTACTTTCCTTGGAAAATAGTTGGCAACACTGTGTGCGCCCCTACATTTTCTGGTTGTGCCCCTAAAATTTTCAGTTGGGGGCCACTGTGCTCCTAGTAAACACAGTCAGTTCTGTTTTAAATGAACATAAACAGTTGAGAAAGAAAACGCATGTGCAGCAATAACAGTATAATGGATCCGTGCGTCAGGTCTTAGTGACTGCAGCCTAATAAACCTGATGCCAAATTAATATTATAAATATCTATACGGCAGTTTTGTTTCCATGGTACCGATGCTAAAATTGTGGCCAGTGAAAATGCCGAGTGCCTTGCCACAGTATCTGGTGAGCAAAAAAGTTAATGTCAAGCCCTGTATCTTGCTATTACTACAACATATTTTACTGTAACTCTTTGCTTTTGCTAGTGGTGCATAAATTCTTCACACTTGACTTTTAATTTGCATATTTCGAAATCTTTCTTCAGTAGCTAATCTGCATTTTCAACATGTTGTCAAAATTTTTTTTTATTTTACACAGAATTGAAAGACTATTCTGACGGGAGACATTCCATAAGCTATATTTGCACCATTTGTCTTGTTCCCACAGATATAGCAGGATATTTCCTCACTTGTAAATACCTTCTTTGTCTTCAGGTTTTACATCCAGATCTGGAAGGAGCAGATAATGCCTTCCCACCCCCTCGTTCTGCTCCATCCAACCTCAAACTGCTGGTAAGAGCCTTGTATGTCTATTTTTTGCTTTTACAATCTCGCAAAGTAAGACGTGAAAGTTGCGGACACACATGTGGAGTCTCTTATTGGGTCTTCAGGGGGCTGAAATATCTGTTTGTTAAAGGAGTTTGAACTCCCATCACGTACGCAGTTTATTTTGAGGCGAGAAAATTTTCACACTGACTCACTCCATCCTCATACGTTCTCCCGGAATGATTCTCAGTCCCTTCTATTCTGGCTTTCTTGTTTTTGACAGGATAAGGAGGTGAGGGCGGTCTTCCTGCGCTTGTTTGCACAACTCTTCCAGGGCTACAGGTCCTGTCTGCAGCTCATTCGCATCCATTCCGAACCCGTGATTCACTTTCACAAGGTGAGAGGAGGGCGCTGCTCTGCAACTTTATGATGTTAAAACTCATTTGCAGAGTAAATGGGCCCCATCAGCCCTGGAGCGATTAGGAGCAATTACTGTCAACATGCCAGATCAGTCCAGCAAACCGGCAAAAGATTTCTCAAGTGCTTGCATAATGACTGTACGAGAAGGATCCTCTTACTAATTATGTCCAGGGTTTTCAGCAAGGGGTCAGTGGACAGATATACAGTATAAAACGCATAGGATATTATTTAAGAAGTTTACCAATGTTTTATGTATTTGAACATTCATTTCTAAATGTGGTATTTTAATGACCTGTAAAAGGACTAGTAATTTAGTCATTATTTACTCACTCTCACCCGTATGACTTTCTGTGGAACACAAAAGGAGATAAGCATTATAATAGTCACTCAACGAATGGGAACTGGTGATTTCAAGGTTATAGGGATGAACAAACACTACAAAAATATACTGAAAGTAGGCCATACAATGCTTCCTCTATATGTCTTTTAAAGTCTATATGCTATGGCCACAATTAATAAAGCAAGATAAAGCAGTGGTCAGATTTTGGACAATTTTGCTTCCATAACATCGTCTTTCAGACTAGTGGCACGAAAACCTTCAAAATACATATTCTATTCAAGTTGAATTCATTAGACCATCTATTTGCATAGATTCAATTACCTAATTACCCAATTACCTATTTTGAAAGGCATTTTTCTCAAAATTAGTTTAGATTTTTAATGTTTTTAGAAGAAATCTCTTATGCTCACCAAGGCTGCATTTCTTTTATAAAAAAAATACACAAAACAGTAATATTGTGATATATTACTAAAATGTAAAACAGCTGTTTTCTATTTGAATATATTTTAAATGTCATTTATTCCTGTTATCAAAGCTGAATTTCCAGCATCATTACTCCAGTCTTCAGTGTCACATGATCCTTCAGAAATCATTCTAATATGATGGTTTGCTGCTCAAGAAACATTTATGATTATTATCAATGTTGAAAGCAGTTGTGTAAAACAATTTTTTCAGGATTCTTTGATGAATAGAAAGTTCAAAAGAACAGCATTTATTTTAAATAGAATCTTTTGTAACATTATAAATGTAACTTTTGATCAATTTAATGCATACTTGCTGAATAAATGTATTATTTATGAGTATTGATAATAATCATAAATGTTTCTTGAGCAGCAAACCAGTATATTAGAATGATATATCTGAAGGATCATGTGACACTGAAGACTGGAGTAATGATGCTCAAAATTCAGCTTTGAGAACAGGAATAAATTACATTTTAAAATATATTCAGATAGAAAACAGTTATTTTACTAATAATAGTTTAATAATATTTCACAATATTTCTGTTTTTTGTATTTTTAATCAAATAAAGGCAGCCTTGGTGAGCAGAAGAGACTTCTTCTAAAAACATTAAAAATCTTACAGATCAAAAACTTTTGAACGGCAGTGTATTTGTCTGATTTATATAACGTTTATTACAAAAAATTCTGCCTGCTGACAGTATTTTCTGATTTATGAACAGATAAAAAGAGACATCCAAAATCCCTTAAAACTCTAATGTCAACTAAATTAAACTTTATCCATTGGTCAGATTTATTTTCTAGAAATGTATGCAAATTAGTAAGGCCTAATTAGCATTTTTAAATATTACATTTCATTAAACTTGTAATGCATAACACTTGTCTTAATGTACTGTGATTAATCAATCAGTGGAAGTATGATGATATTGAGGGTATATCAAGATTAACAGTGAATAACGACATGAATTTCTGTTTGTCCCTCACACAAAGCTATCATAAATATTCAGGAGACTTGGCACAAGTCGTATTAACTACTTATGATACTTTAATGGTGTCGTAAATTAACACAATTTTAATTTTGGAGGCAAATACTCGCAAAACGAAACATGAAGGTAAAATGATGCATTTAAGTAGTGTCAAAAAGACTGTATTTACACATTTAAGACACATGGATGGCACAACACTGTCCTAATTATGAGTTGAAAATTTGGGATTTTCTTTTAGCCTCGAGTTTCCGAGTTAGGGGCGTATCAGTGAGAAAGCATGGCAGATGCCATGAATGCAGTGTCTGTAGTTGACGGTAAATCTGTTCATAATTAAAATAGAAATGTGAAATTATGATTTGTTAATTTACAATAAAGCTGGCTAGATTCATGTAAAAAAATACAATAATTCTGTACAATTACAATGGAATATATAACTATTCGGTGTACAGCAGCATCATAAATTGAACAAAAACATGAATAGCAAAAACACACCTGAAATGCATTCTTTATTCATGAATTAGAATTAAGAAACAATACCTTGCTGTATATTTGGTAGAAAAGGTACATCACCATCTTGCTCTGATCAAAGTAATTTGAATGCATCCGACATTTAAATTACGACTTCCCAACTCGTAAAAACGAACTTCGCGTAAGAGCATTTTAATGTGGTGACCTGTCGTGTTATGTGGACCGCCGAACATGTCGCGTTGATGTACTTTTTCAAACAATTGTGACTGGTTTGAAATACAGTATTGTTTATCTTGCCTTAACTCGAGGCAGCTTGCACTTGTACAAACACCTGCCTTTACATAAACACGGTGGGTTTGGGTCAGAGCCAGAGAATGAAAGAATAATCTCAATGAACTCACTAGATAAGCACAGAGCTTTGCCTCGTCCACGTTTTGCTTTGAAGTGCTTCGGTGCAAACGCAAGCGCTCATGCCGATGGTATCGCGGTTAGTTTGTTTCAAACACTTTGCTCCGTCAGATTGTCCCTGCAGTGAGCCATATGAAAAGCATCAAACTTGCATCCGCAAGTGTTATTTCACCCCCCAACCTGTTTTTGTTTGTGTCGGCCGGTGTCTCTGTGGCAACGTCTCAATACGACCCTCATAAAGCACCCCACATGGCTCACATTATAGTACAAGAATGCTTCACATCTCGAAGCTGAACATCTTGCCCTGCCAAATGCTCCTAAATTTACTGGCTAACGCTGCAGGGGATCTGTTTAAAATATACATATGCCCATCTTATTTGATGTATTTGGTGATGCAGATAACAGACTTTGTTTCTTCTGGAAGGTGTTTTGTTCAGAAAAATCTCTCTGCATCATTTGAATCAAACTTGGCTACTGAGTTTGAAGTGGAAGTTTAGCAGATGCTACAATTTTCGTTTGATCACTGACCTTCTTTTCACTGATATATAGGCTGCCTTCCTGGGCCAGCGGGGCCTGATAGAAAATGACTTCCTGACCAAGGTGTTGGATGGCATGGCCTTTGCGGGATTCGTGTCTGAACGGGGACCTCCATACAGAGCCTGCGATCTCTTCGATGAGGTGCCGTACTTTAACAGCTTACTAAGTAATAGAGGTGTATAAATGCATCATTCATGGGCGCTTTCCAAATGCAAAGGCTGTTCCGGAAGATAGGGAGCATAATAAGGATGCCTTGTAAGTTACTTTCAGCCACATCACATGTCATTTGTAGTGGAGAAGGTGGTCACACTTTATGTTAGGTGGCCTTAATTACTATGTACTTAAAGGGTTAGTTCACCCAAAAATGAAAATTCTGTCATTAATTACTCACCCTCATGTCGTTTGACACCTGTAAGACATTCGTTCATCTTCGGAACACAAATGAAGATATTTTTGTTGAAAGCTGATGGCTGAGAAAGGCCTCCATTGACAGTCAGTACATTTACACTCACAAGACCCATAAAAGGCACTAAAAACGTCGTTACAAAGTCCATCTCACTACAGTGGCTCTACAATAATTTTATGAAGCGATGACAATAGTTTTTGAGCAAAAAAAAACATCTAAATAATGACTTTATTCCACAAGTTCTTGTCTTCCTTGTCTGTCTCTGCCGTGAACTCACGAAGCACCACGACGCATGCGCGAGAATATGACGTAGCGCCGGCGTTCGGGAATCCATGAAATCCACACTTTAGTCCCATTCTGAGCCCTGCGCCGAGACCTAAAGCACGATCAATGTAGAATTCAACAGCTTAGATACGGCGCGTCTTCCTCTGCTCGTTGTAAACAAATCTCCTCCTCGCTTCTGGGTCACGTGTCCGAACGCTGGTTCTGCGTCATATTCTCGCGCATGCGTCGTGGTGCTTCGTGAGTTCACGGCCGAGGCCTACACAGAAGACAAGAACTTGTGGAATAAAGTCGTTATTTTGATTTTTTTTTTCGCACAAAAACTGTTGTCATCGCTTCATAAAATTATTGTAGAGCCACTGTAGTGAGATGGACTTTGTAACGACGTTTTTAGTGCCTTTTATGGGTCTTATGAGTGTAAATGTACTGACTGTCAATGGAGGCCTTTCTCAGCCATCAGCTTTCAACAAAAATATCTTCATTTGTGTTCCGAAGATGAACGGAGGTCTTACAGGTGTCGAACGACATGAGGGTGAGTAATTAATGACATAATTTATATTTTTGGGTGAACTAACCCTTTAACCAGTTGATACAATATATACTTATTATGTACATACATCTAGGCATTTTCTCATTGCATTTGTGTTTAAGAATTAAGAATGAATAAGATGGAATCAGAATGAAATTTGTGTCCATTTCATCATGTACTGTACGGCACCATTCAGTAAACATCCGTAATCGGATCGAATCATTGTTAAAGCAAATATTTACTCTCCTACTAAGTAACATCATTCCACAAGAGGAAGATAATACATGCGAGACTCAGCTGAGTGAAATTCCTGCTATTGTTCTGGGTCATGTTAAATCAATCACAGGTGGAAAAACTGATTTCTTGTGCACATTGTAACCACAAATTCATTGGTTTCTGCATTAAACTGCTCTGTTTCTGTTCTATAGCTGGTGGCCTTAGATGTAGACCGCTTTAAGGAGGAAGAGGAGAGCCTGGTCAAATTCCAGAAGCGTTTGAGAGAGCTGTCAGAGCAGCTTTACAAAAACGTAAGCAAATGACGGCATCTCTTGTGACGGATCCTTCAGGTGTTTAAACTTCAGTGGTTGATGCCACTTGATGCATGCATTCTCTGTCCTTCTGGTTGACCTTTCATGCGCTCTTTGGTTTTTGCATAAGAGCCAATGCTTATTTAAAGGGGCACTATGTAATTATTCCTCATTAAAAAGTTTTTAACGCATAAAGACCGAATAGTACTTTTGATGAATATGTTGTAAATGATGTACACTCATATGGGTTACTCTGTTGAGATCACATGACCTGTCAAATACTCATCAGTTTATCTTGATTATACTCCTGTTATTGGAAACTTTCACTCTCAGAATAAAATAAACATAAATGACTGCAAATAGCACGTTTACACAATGGAGACTGTAGGACGCACAGTGTTATGCTCTGGATGAGTGATGGTGAAATTTTTCCACATTTTACAAGAAAATTCTATAAGCCACTGATCCGGAAAACATCTCTAAATCCTGAATTTCAACAGTTGTGTTGTCATGCATTCTGTAGGAGAACCCGAACCCCCACATGGCCTTTCAGAAAGTGCCTCGTCCCAGCGAGGGCTCGCATCTGCGGGTGCACGTGGTGCCCTTTCCCTTGTTAGATGAGGAGAAGGTGGATGAGTTGATACAGGAGGGCCTGGCCAAGCAGCACACCGCCCCCATCAGTACCCGTCCAGAGAGGAAGTGTGTGGTGCCCGCCGGACCCCCTGTGGGTGAGTGACGGGTTCATTTTGCATATATATACTGTATTTATCATCACCTTGAAATTTAGGTTTTATCTGAGTTATTCAGTGACAACTTATTTCCATTATGTGATATTTTTTTTAAAGTTGTGTACATTTTGGGACTTTTTATTTAGAAAACAAAAGGGTTCTATCTACGAAGTCAAATGGAATGCAAAAACTTTGAGGCTCAATATCGCTCAGAATGCAGATAGAACCTTATAATTCCAAGGTGGCTATAATTATCATCATGTGTTATTGGTGCTCAGTTATTAGTGATTCTTATTATCAATGTTGGAAACCGTGATACAAATGTGTTCTCTGATAAATAGAAAGGTCAGAAGAAAAGCATTTATTTGAAATGTACTGAATAAAAGTGTTCATTTCTTGTTTTTATCTTACATCAAACTTTTGAACGTTTTCCACAACAATATTGAAAAATATCAACAAGCCTATCAGAATGATTTCTGAAGGATCATGTGACACTGAAAAAAGGAGAATGCGAAAATTCAGCTTTGCCATCACAGGAATTAATTACATTTTAAAATGTCTTTAAATGGAAAATAGTTTTTTCACTGTAATATTTCATAAGAGCATAATAGACGACTACACACACACACACACACACACACACACACTGGGTTGGGCCCTCCGGGGCTGGATATGAGGAACCCTGATTTAGTGATTGGCAGACAGAAAATGTTGTAAACCTCTAATTTACTTATTTGTTGAGTAATAAGCATAATGTACAGTCACTGCTCATTAATGCAGAATAAACCTTGACAGGGTGATCACGATCCTGGTGCAAAGCAGAGGGTCTTGTATCATCCTGAAGGAGGTTATTTTGCCTAGATAAACGGTTTATTTCAATACTTGTTGACTTTGAAAACAACGCATGGCCGCTTAATTTGTTATCGGTTCTTATCTTTTATGCAGTATCTATCATGGGCAAGGCCAGCTCGGTTTTTAACAGTGCTCGTAGACTGGAGGTGGTCCGGACGTGCATCGGCTTCATCTTCGACAACAAGACTCTGGAGACAGAGAAGGTGATGCAATCATTTCTGTGATGACAGAAGGATTAAACCCACATATTCACTTGTACATCTGGAAAAAGACAGCACGCAGATTAGCATGTATTAGTGATGCCATCCGTAGCACGATAAGCAAAGCTCTCCAGCTGCAAGTCGTACAAGCGTAGGAGGGAAAGGGGTGAACAAACAGTCACACATATTCTTCTAATTTCCCTGCCCTTATCACTAATGCTAATATTATTCTAACATTAAGCATGACTGGTGTTTGTCTAAGGCATCTTAACATATTTTCAGTCTAAATTACTTTGTGCAAATTACCTGTGGCAAAGGAAATGTGCTCACTGGGGATCTTTGGAGCCTGCCATCATTTGTGATCTATCCCCAGTGTGTTTGCATTGGACTG
Source organism: Romanogobio albipinnatus (assembly GCA_023566225.1). Lineage (NCBI taxonomy): Eukaryota > Metazoa > Chordata > Actinopteri > Cypriniformes > Gobionidae > Romanogobio > Romanogobio albipinnatus. The sequence continues at coordinate 69,514,916 of CM042239.1, read as the reverse complement.
GTAGCCAGCTACCTGCACACATTGAGTTTAAATTGTAGGTTATACAATGCAAGCTTGCATCCCTTTACAGTTGTAAAATTGTTGTGCTTGCTGCTTAACGGCTTCTCTGAGCCAGTAAAGACATCACCTCCACACAACCTCAGCCTGAGTAAACCTGAGCGGAGGGTGCTGCCTCTGTCTAGACGCAAAATCGCATCAATAACAACCATTCTGGAATTTTAACTATGGGTCAGAGGTCAACTAGCTGGATTTAGCTGGAATGATAGCGGCCTTTGCATGTATGCATTCAAGCGAACCACTTCTGCATCCAGACGAGGGCGGCCCTGTCTGGTTTAGGTGAATGGTCCGCACTTACAAAGCATTTGTTGTAGTAATGCCTTGACGCTGTTGTTTCTTCAGGCACTCCCTGCAGCTCTTCGGGCCCTGAAAGGGAAAGCAGCACGCCAGTGCTTGACCGAAGAGCTCAGCCACCACGTCCAGCAGAACCGTGCCATTCTGGACCACCAGCAGTTTGATTATATCATCCGCATGATGAACTGCGCTCTACAGGTGGGCATCAATTTTACCAGAATTTAATACCACAGTGACCTAAAAGAAAAACTGCACCAGAGCAGTTAATCAAGTAACACGATTTGTCCTGCCAGAGATCCAGGAATGCTGCAACATTAAAACTATTATTTTTGTTATTCAGTGCAGCGCTTCCTGCATTGCTTTTCAGTGGCTGTCAGTGCAAACATTTTTTATAATTTTTTATATTTTATAATATTTTTCAATATATAATAAAGGCGAATTAAGATACATAAAAATACACATTTTAATTTGAAATACATATCCACAAAAGAGCTTTATTGTAATAAAAGTAAATAACTAAACATTTTTAGTAGCTAGACACACAGACATTCAGATGGGTGGATGAATGTATAGATGGATGGATGGATGGATGGATGGATGGCTGTATAGATGGATAGATAGATGATATATGGATGGATTGATAGATAGATGGATGGATTGATAGATAGATAGATAGATAGATAGATAGATAGATAGATAGATAGATAGATAGATAGATAGATAGATAGATAGATAGATAGATAGATAGATAGATAGATAGATAGATAGATAGATAGATAGATAGATAGATAGATAGATAGATAGATGATATATGGATAGATGGATAGATAGATGATATATGGATTGATGGATGGATGGATGGATGGATTGATGGATAGATGAATAGATAGATAATATATGGATGGATGGATGGAAGGAATGGATGGATGGATGGGTGGGTGGGTGAGCTGGATGGATGGATGGATGGATGGATGGATGTATAGATAGATGATGGATGGATGTATAGGTGAATGTATAGATGGATAGATAGAAGATATATGGATGGATGGATAGATAGATGATATATGGATGGATGGATGGATGGATGGATAGATGGATGGATGGATGGATGGATGGATGGATGGATGGATGGATGGATGGATGGATGGATGGATGGATGGATGGATGGATGGATGGATGGATGGATGGATGGATGGATGGATGGATGGATTGATGATGGATGGATGTATAGGTGGATGTATAGATGGATAGATAGAAGATATATGGATGGATGGATAGATAGATGATATATGGATGGATGGATGGATGGATGGATGGATGGATGGATGGATGGATGGATGGATGGATGGATGGATGGATGGATGGATAGATGGATAGATGGATAGATAGATGGATAGATAGATAGATAGATAGATAGATAGATAGATAGATAGATAGATAGATAGATAGATAGATAGATAGATAGATAGATAGATAGATAGATAGATAGATAGATAGATAGATAGATAGATAGATAGATAGATAGATAGATAGATAGATAGATAGATAGATAGATAGATAGACGTACGTTAGTGGGGGATGAAGAATGTTAGTTATGCGTCTCGTGGAAAGAGTCTGTTAAAATGTATATTAAGGGTAAACCACAAACTGCCATGTAGGGAACATCAGCAGCTCTTTGTTCTCCCTTTAAAATACTGCAGACGGGACCTCCTGATAGGATCTATGACTTAAAGTAGGTTATGAATTAAATGCAATGCCTGGAGTCTTTTTAGATAGGGAACAGCAGATTTAGTGTTAAACAAACATCTCTGACAAGGCAAATCGAAATGGACCTTTTAGTTTGAAAGTTCCAGATTTTTCCAGAATTGTTCAGCCAGCACTGTGCCGGCACACAGCCAGCATGACTTATTGCTCGGTTATAGGAAATAATGTTGCTTTAATTCAGAAAGGTATTATTGTTTGTCACACTTTAGAACAGCGCTCTGATCTATAGGTCTGCAGCTTCCTGTAAGAGGTCCGTGTGATTTATGCGAAGTTGTTTGAGTTTTGCGTAACTATGTCTCTTTCTTGTCATAGCGCTTCATGACTTATTGTGTGTTAGTCCATCACATTCCTTTATAAACTGTCACATTGCCATTAATCTCGGAGCAGAGTAGGGTCCCGCTGGTAGTTCCTTGTGTTTTACAGCCTCACGTCGGTGTGGTTGGGGGGGATTTTAATGATGCTGTGCTGTTTAAACAGCTAGCGACTTTTATAGAGTCACTGGACATTCCGCACATACTTTCGTCAAAATAATACAGACCAGCTTGGGCCATGGATGTCAACATCTGCACCTGAGAAGAGTGGGCTTGTAAGTTTTGCAAACACAATTTTTTTTATATATATATTTTATAAGTTCAAAACCAAAGGAGAGAAATATTTGTGCATAGCTGTCATCTGATAGCTAAGCTGTACGTAGGTCTGTAATGTATTGTTTTCCATTGTGAGATGAGATACAGATGTGGAGGAGCTTTCAAACGGTGAAATGCTTGTGCTATTCGCTATCAGAGTCTGTTAATCAAGATGAGAGACAGAAACAAGCATGCTGGGCCCAAGCAAGAGTGATTTGATGTAGACCTCCAGAGACCGTGTGAAGGGCAAAGGTTGTTTGGCACCACAGGCAACAGCATGACATGAAACAGGGATGAAAATGACAAGCTATATGATGTATAAGTCTGAATAACATCAGAGAAGGTAAGCAGCAGACGGACAGTCCATGTGTCTGATTGTCTTTGATCTGCTCTTCCAAACCTGCCAAAATAAATCGCCTGCAGGATCACAGTGTGCGGTTTCTGTTCTTTTCATTCAACACCGTTAATGTTAATGAAAGTTAATGTAAAGTTAATGATGCGCCATGACACCGACAAGGAAATGAGCCAGTTATTACATTAGAATAAAGGTTACACTTTATTTTACGGTGTTATTGTTACAGTGTAATTTTATATTTAATATTAAATATATTTATATATTTATGTATGTATATATATATATATATATATATATATATATATATATATATATATATATATATATATATATATATATATATATATATATATATATATATATATATATATATATATATATATGTAATTATGAATAATTAATGTTGTTAATTTAAAAAAAATATATATATATATTATTAATATTTTATTTATATATTAAGGACACTGTAAAATGAAGTGTTACCTGTTACACGTTACATGTACTTACATGTACTTATATATATATTAGGTAACACTTCATTTACATGCAACCCTCAACCAAACCCTAACACTATAATATATATATATATATATATATATATACAGGTCCTTCTCAATAAATTAGCATATTGTGATAAAGTTCATTATTTTCCATAATGTAATGATAAAAATTAAACTTTCATATATTTTAGATTCATTGCACACCAACTGAAATATTTCAGGTCTTTTATTGTTTTAATACTGATGATTTTGGCATACAGCTCATGACAACCCAAAATTCCTGTCTCAATAAATTAGCATATCATGAAAAGGTTCTGTAAACGAGCTATTAACCTAATCATCTGAATCAAAATTACACCTGCAAAAGATTCCTGAGGCTTTTAAAAACTCCCAGCCTGGTTCATTACTCAAAACCGCAATCATGGGTAAGACTGCCGACCTGACTGCTGTCCAGAAGGCCATCATTGACACCCTCAAGCAAGAGGGTAAGACACAGAAAGAAATTTCTGAACGAATAGGCTGTTCCCAGAGTGCTGTATCAAGGCACCTCAGTGGGAAGTCTGTGGGAAGGAAAAAGTGTGGCAAAAAACGCTGCACAACGAGAAGAGGTGACCGGACCCTGAGGAAGATTGTGGAGAAGGACCGATTCCAGACCTTGGGGGACCTGCGGAAGCAGTGGACTGAGTCTGGAGTAGAAACATCCAGAGCCACCGTGCAAGGAAATGGGCTACAGGTTTCGCATTCCCCAGGTCAAGCCACTTTTGACCCAGAAACAGCGGCAGAAGCGCCTGACCTGGACAACAGAGAAGCAGCACTGGACTGTTGCTCAGTGGTCCAAAGTACTTTTTTCGGATGAAAGCAAATTTTGCATGTCAATCAAGGTGTCACAGTCTGGAGGAAGACTGGGGAGAAGGAAATGCCAAAATGCCTGAAGTCCAGTGTCAAGTACCCACAGTCAGTGATGGTCTGGGGTGCCATGTCAGCTGCTGGTGTTGGTCCACTGTGTTTTATCAAGGGTAGGGTCAATGCAGCTAGCTATCAGGAGATTTTGGAGCACTTCATGCTTCCATCTGCTGAAAAGATTTATGGAGATGATTTCATTTTTCAGCACGACCTGGCACCTGCTCACAGTGTCAAAACCACTGGTAAATGGTTTACTGACCATGGTATTACTGTGCTCAATTGGCCTGGCAACTCTCCTGACCTAAACCCCATATAGAATCTGTGGGATATTGTGAAGAGAAAGTTGAGAGACGCAAGACCCAACACTCTGGATGAGCTTAAGGCCGCTATCGAAGCATCCTGGGCCTCCATAACACCTCAGCAGTGCCACAGGCTGATTGCCTCCATGCCACGCCGCATTGAAGCAGTCATTTCTGCAAAAGGATTCCCGACCACGTATTGAGTGCATAACTGAACATAATTATTTGAAGGTTGACTTTTTTTGTATTAAGAACACTTTTCTTTTATTGGTCGGATAAAATATGCTAATTTATTGAGATAGGAATTTTGGGTTTTCATGAGCTGTATGCCAAAATCATCAGTATTAAAACAATAAAAGACCTGAAATATTTCAGTTGGTGTGCAATGAATCTAAAATATATGAAAGTTTAATTTTTATCATTACATTATGGAAAATAATGAACTTTATCACAATATGCTAATTTATTGAGAAGGACCTGTATATATATATATATATATATATATATATTAGGTGACGCTTCATTTTACAGTGTCCTTGTAAATTAATTATTCATAATTACAGTGCAGCATGTCCACTGTGAGAGACAAATCTCAGAAAACAAATCCAGAAATCACAATGTATGATTTTTTAACTATTTATTTGTATGATACAGCTGCAAATAAGTATTTGAACACCTGAGAAAATCAATGTTAATATTTGGTACAGCAGCCTTTGTTTGCAGTTACAGAGGTCAAACGTTTCCTGTAGTTTTTCAGCAGGTTTGCACACACTGCAGGAGGGATTTTGGCCCACTCCTCCACACAGATCTTCTCTAGATCAATCAGGTTTCTGGCCTGTCGTTGAGAAACACGGAGTTTGAGCTCCCTCCAAAGATTCTCTATTGGGTTTAGGTCTAGAGACTGGCTAGGCCACACCAGAACCTTGATATGCTTCTTACAGAGCCACTCCTTGGTTATCCTGGCTGTGTGCTTCAGGTCATTGTCATGTTGGAAGACCCAGCCTCGACCCATCTTCAATGCTCTAACTGAGGGAAGGAGGTTGTTCCCCAAAATCTCGCAATACATGGCCCCGGTCATCCTCTCCTTAATACAGTGCAGTCACCCTGTCCCATGTGCAGAAAAACAGAAAAACGGTCTGTGTTCTAATTTAGGCAAACTGACGACATTGCATGTTGATGCACTGTGTACCATAATAATATTTCACGAGTTTGCCCTGTTTTTTTCCCAACTGTTCAACTTTGGGTAATAGGCAGCACTCATCATTATCACTTTTTACCCAGCCATCCAATCACAGTGGAGGGGTGGGATAAATACTACACGACCAATCATCCCACTTGTACAACATCTGAACAACAATGGATTAATATTGCGTTAATAATGAGTTAATATTGCTGGCTACTGCATTTTTATATTCAGTAATATTCTTCAAAATGAGATACTAGTAACACATTACTGCCATGGGTATTCTGTATCATAGCAACCAAAATATCTTAGCTGGAAAAGCGCAACCTGCTGGCCGTTTTCAGCTGGCTAAAAATGCTTTGGTGGACACACGATAATTAAATATTTATTGCTAGGCAAAGTCTCTTTAGCTTATGTAAAATACTGGAGCCAAACCAGAAGGAACTCCAGAAGATTCCACATCGTTCCTGGACACGTCATTTGCCTAGTAGGGCAGGGATTATGCTAATTATGATTGAGCATGCACGCGCGCCCTATTTACGAATGTTTGGAACTCATTAATATACACACATTTAACTACCGAATCCGTGGTATACGAAGTCTTTGTGAATCCGGAGGAGAATTTTCGTAAAGGTCAATTTTTTACGCGGAAATGACTCCAAATTTGCTCGTATATTTACAAGTGTTTCATGAATGGGGCCCAATGGGTGCCATCAACTGTCCGGTCACCGAAGACTTTCGGCATGTTTCTTATAAAAACATCTGACATGTTTAAGTTTTACATGCCGTCAGAAAGTGACATAAACCATGAAAAATCATGAGCAGTCAGACTCAAACGGATTTCCTTTTCAAACCACATATGAATGTAGCTCAAAACAGATTTGTAAAAATTATTTTTTTTGTTTTGTGCCATTCACTCTTGCTAAAAAGGTGCACAAAAGACAGACTTGGACTGACAGTCTGCACAAGGCTTATGTCACCGTAAAATAAAGTGTCACCCTGTCTTTAGAGACTTTATGAGGAACATTCTCCTCCTCATTGGAAATAGAGCTCATATCAGACTGACGTTGTTACTACCGTACTGTTGGAAACGTTTCTTCTTTTTGTTTTATGTAGGACATAAATCTTCCACCTCAGATGTGGCTGCAGTTCTTCTTGATTTTCACTGATGTTTAGGTGGAAAGATCTCCTCGGAGCGTTTGGTATTTTGTTGGGGAGCGTACATACATTTTAGGTTCCTGGCAGGTATGCGTGTTTTCGAAGAACAAACCTTGCAAATAATGTGAGTTTATAGCCAAACTATTTGATAATCTTGCTCACAAGATCAGGGGAAGCGTCACAAGAATGTTTTAATAATTGTCCTGTTGCATTTCATGGTCATGTAACACTGATCTTTGCACTGCAATATTGTGCAAAGACAACAAGCGTTATAAAAGATCTCCACATTTTCGTGATAGTTTGTCATGTCTCATGTGTGGCGCCGAGGTCAATGGATTTGTCTCAGATGAGCTGTAAGGCAAACAAAAATAGATTGCCTGGACACCCTAATTGCTTTCATATTAAACTGCGGGTGCTCTCATCGCCTTCGTCGAAGAGCTACAACAGACAGCAGTGACGCCAGCGATTATTCAAGTTATGTTTTTGGTTACTATCTTCACTAAGAATAGCTCTATACATAATTGCACAGACACACGCACACAGGCGTTTTGAATGTTTCAGTGAAATTGTGTCACATACTTGTTCTGATTATTTGTTCTGACTGCGAGTGACGCAACAAACTAGAATATTCCTAATTTTGTATTGCATTTTTTTTTACAATACAGACTGTTTCAAAGCAGCTTCACATTAATACAACAGGAAAATGACAGTGTTGTAAATGTAAAATAAATCTCTTATGAAACGAAAGCTCTAAAGCAGCTCTATAGAAGATACTAGTTTCATTATGCAGCTTAATTTAGTTAAATGTTGTTTAAATTCAGCTCAATAAGAGTATCAATGTTGCATTGATTACTAACAAGTTCAATTGTCCGCTATAAGCAGCTCTACAGAACACAATAATGTCATTATTCAGCTCAATGTTGATTCAGTTCAGTTCAATAACAATTTCGATGTAGAACATTTTGTCATTATCCAACCCAATTTAGTTTATATTTTGTTCTCATCAAATAGTGTCAGTGCGATAAATCAATAATATTACTGAAAATTTAACTGTAGGATAAACCATATAGCTTTCTTACAGTGTACATGGGGTGTAACATTTATATTTAGATTTAAGTTACATTCCCCAGCCTTGTGTTAAGGGGTTTCACTAAGGTCCTGTATGGTACAGTATAGCCTGCTTTTTGCGTCTAAGGTCCCAGTGAATCTAAGCGATGATCCTGCATTTATTTAGTAAATTAAGGGTACTTTATTTTACTAAAAACGTAATGATGTACTAAAAATGTAAGAGTATTTCCTTTGCGTTTTTCGCATACATTGTCAAATGATCCCCTTTCACACGGATCCACGAAAACTACTAAAACCGCTGTATTATTCATGCAAGGCCAGTAGATGGCGATGGCACTTCTTAAAGAAAAGCTACGCACCTATAGACTGGGCACATGATACGTATGCGCATGATGTCACCGTTTTCACAAATTCACGTTTTTGTAGTTTACATGGAGACGATAACGGTATTGTTTTCCAAAGTTCGCGTTTTCAGGTCCCCAAAAATGCCGTTGTCGTGTAAGGACCAGACAGAACTCGTTTTTGCAGTGAGATGCTGCTCTTTTTAAATAGTTTTCTGTTGGCAATGAGCGTTTTTCGCGCTGTTAATGTGCCATGCACATTAATGTTTTCCAGGAGTGCGATTTCTGTTGAGACATTCAGATGGTAGAGTCAGAATTTGGCGTAAACAGAATGAGAACATGGATCCATCATGCCTTGTTACCACTGTGCAGGCTGGTGGTGGTGGTGTAATGGTGTGGGGGATGTTTTCTTGGCACACTTTAGGCCCCTTAGTACCAATTGGGCATCGTTTAAATGCCACGGCCTACCTGAGCATTGTTTCTGACCATGTCCGTCCCTTTATGACCACCATGTACCCATCCTCTGATGGCTACTTCCAGCAGGATAATGCACCATGTCACAAAGATCGAATCATTTCAAATTGGTTTCTTGAACATGACAATGAGTTCACTGTACTAAAATGGCCCCCACAGTCACCAGATCTCAACCCAATAGAGCATCTTTGGGATATGGTGGAACGGGAGCTTTGTGCCCTGGATGTGCATCCCACAAATCTCCATCAACTGCAAGATGCTATCCTATCAATATGGGCCAACATTTATAAAGAATGTTTTCAGCACCTTGTTGAATCAATGCCACGTAGAATTAAGGCAGTTCTGAAGGCGAAAGGGGGTCAAACACAGTATTAGTATGGTGTTCCTAATAATCCTTTAGGTGAGTGTAGATCGTGGCTTTATATTTAGATCTATTGCATTATATTTAGATTGTGGCTTTATATTTAGATCTATTGCATTATATTTAGATCGTGGCTTTATATTTAGATCTATTGCATTATATTTAGATCGTGGCTTTGTATTTAGATCTATGGCATTATATTTAGATCATGGCTTTATATTTAGATCTATGGCATTATATTGAGATCTATGACATTATTTAGATCTATGGCATTATATATAGATCTATGACATTTATATTTAGATCTATGGCATTATATTGAGATCTATGGCATTATATTTAGATCTATGGCATTATATTTAGATCTATGGCATTATATTGAGATCTATGGCATTATATTGAGATCTATGGCATTATATTATCTATGGCATTATATTGAGATCTATGGCATTATATTGAGATCTATGGCATTATATTGAGATCTATGGCATTATATTTAGATCTATGGCATTATATTATCTATGGCATTATATTGAGATCTATGGCATTATATTGAGATCTATGGCATTATATTGAGATCTATGGCATTATATTTAGATCTATGGCATTATATTTAGATCTATGGCATTATATTTAAATCGTGGGTTTATATTTAGATCTACACTAGGCCTATGTTACATGCGCAAATCAGTGGGCGGGGCTAAACAAGCAGTGATGAAGTAGGCGTTGATCTTCTTCTGCAGAGGTGGTGTTTCACCACACGATGACGTCATGGGTTGGCACATTTTGAGATCGAGCGTTTTCTGGGCCTGGTGTCTATAAAAGCTGTTCTTTGACTAACAAGGAAGTTTTCAGCTCCGAAACGTACAGGATATTCTTTTATTACCATGACCTTTTATATATCAAACGCTCAAGGGAAAGTATATTTCTCAATTCATGACCCCTTTAAAGGTTTAGAAAACAAGTTATATTTCTTTTTTTAATAACATGAAGAAAATCATCAGGATAAAGACATGTTTATTAACAAACTAATCAGATTAATTAACAAAAGGTTTAAATTATTATTTTTTTAACATCTGTGAAGGAAAACATCAAGATATGGAAATACATAAAACTGTGCATTCCATCTGGATTTGTGATAGTAGCAAACAAGAAAACACGCTTGTGACATCCATTCATACTTCCCTTAATCATCACATTGCTTTTGTTTATGACATGTATTGTTGTTATAATATGCATGTTTTGATGACAATTAAAATGTCTGCATATGATCTCAGGCGTCTGGACTCTGGGTCCATCTGTTTGAGATCGACCGATTTGTGTAACGTGCAACGGATGAAGGCCTCCGTCGCAAAGCTCACGATCCCAGCGGAGCTAGCCTGATTTTATGCAACTTCTCGGAAAATCGGAGAGCTGTTAACAAATATTTGTTGTGCATTCTTCGAGTGTTTGCTGTTTGATGACGCCTCCCGGTTTTACTTTAGACGTAAGAATGGTGCCGGAGTCAGTGCTCTTGAACTGTACTTATCTCTCCAGGCAATAAATGATAGCCCATGTTTAAAACAAGCTCATAACAAGCCTGTTAATTTGCAGAATCTTGTTTTCTTCTGCTGTGTGTCTCGTCCAGCTGTGGCGGGTTCTAGAGCTGAATGTTGTGCAAGCCCAGCAGAGGTCTGGCGTGCTATGAAGTGGAGATGCACTATGGCATCCCAGTCATTTCCTGTGCCACAGGGTTATGGGCCAGCTCCGACTGCTTTATCAGCGGGGAGCCCTTGCGAACACTTACTCAGCCTGTCAGTCACACATTTGTTTTATGCTGTGCTGGGGGTGAAGGGATGTAGATCAGAGCAGTGTTAATTTTGACAGCAAATTTTGATTTAGTTTTAGTCATAGTCTTTTGACTAAAATGCCATTTAGTTTTAGTCATATTTTAGTCACCTGAATTGTTTTTAGTTTTAGTCTAGTTTTAGTCGACTAAATATCATAAGATTTTAGTCAACTAAATCTACTGTAGATTTAGTCTCTTAAAATCTAATGAGTTTAGTTCAATTTTAATACATTAAGCATTTGAGCTCCATTTAATTTTGACACCATTTTGTTTTTGACATAAAAAATACACGAAAGAGCTCAATTCCCATTTTTGTTTGTTTTTTAAAAACATCTATATAGTTTTTATAACTTTGTATTGCTGTTTTAGTTAGTAGGCCATATCAGGTAAAGCTAAAGCTTCAAATAAGTTTTTTTTAACTTTTAAATTATAAACAAGCTCGAAATACACATGACTCTTATTTTGAAACGTCTGTGCCTTACTATTGCAGTTGCAGGAGCTCATTCAAGTTCACGAGATAAAATATGCATTGTTACAACCGTCTAAAACATATTACTATATAAACATCGTAGAGTAAACATTGTCCTTATTCATCAGCATTAGTTCATAAACAATTGCCTGGCATAAATGTGCGCTATTCATTGATTGTGAGCCGCTCTGGAGCTGGAAAGGGCTACGGGGAAATTGCCAAGCAGCTTGGTGAAAAAAGGTCCACTGTTGGAGCAATCATTAGAAAATGGAAGAAGCTAAACATGACTGTCAATCTCCCTCGCACTGGGGCTCCATGCAAGATCTCACCTCGTGGGGTCTCAATGATCCTAAGAAAGGTGAGAAATCAGCCCAGAACTACACGGGAGGAGCTGGTCAATGACCTGAAAAGAGCTGGGACCACCGTTTCCAAGGTTACTGTTGGTAATACACGGAAGGTTCCCCTGCTTAAACCAGCACATGTCAAGGCCCGTCTTAAGTTTGCCAATGACCATTTGGATGATCCAGAGGAGTCATGGGAGAAAGTCATGTTGTCAGATGAGACCAAAATATAACTTTTTGGTCATAATTCCACTAAACGTGTTTGGAGGAAGAAGAATGATGAGTACCATCCCAAGAACACCATCCCTACTGTGAAGCATGGGGGTGGTAGCATCATGCTTTGGGGGTGTTTTTCTGCACATGGGACAAGGTGACTGCACTGTATTAAGGAGAGGATGACCGGGGCCATGTATTGCAAGATTTTGGGGAACAACCTCCTTCCCTCAGTTAGAGCATTGAAGATGGGTCGAGGCTGGGTCTTCCAACATGACAATGACCCGAAGCACACAGCCAGGATAACCAAGGAGTGGCTCTGTAAGAAGCATATCAAGGTTCTGGCGTGGCCTAGCCAGTCTCCAGACCTAAACCCAATAGAGAATCTTTGGAGGGAGCTCAAACTCTGTGTTTCTCAGTGACAGGCCAGAAACCTGACTGATCTAGAGAAGATCTGTGTGGAGGAGTGGGCCAAAATCCCTCCTGCAGTGTGTGCAAACACTACAGGAAACGTTTGACCTCTGTAATTGCAAACAAAGGCTACTGTACCAAATATTAACATTGATTTTCTCAGGTGTTCAAATACTTATTTGCAGCTGTATCATACAAATAAATAGTTAAAAAATCATACATTGTGATTTCTGGATTTAGTTTTTTAGATTATGTCTCTCACAGTGGACATGCACCTATGATGACAATTTCAGACCCCTCCATGATTTCCAAGTGGGAGAACTTGCAAAATAGCAGGGTGTTCAAATACTTATTTTCGTATAAGTATTTGAATATTTAAAATATTATTATGACAAAGCCAATTCTTTTTATGTACTTTATTATATAAAAAATTATGTATTCAGGGTGATCGGGTCACTTTTTGCCATTGAGATGACTTGGAAAAAGTGTCCCAATCACCCTGAATTCACCATATATATTTTATTATATTATGACAAATTATTCTAAATATTTAAATATTTGGAGCTTTTTTCTGGACATTATATAGGCCTATTTTACTATGATTTCAAGCTAAATATGAATAAGTGAGGTTTATGTGTATTAGGCTTACATTACGTGGCATTAACTAAACAGACAATTCATTTAAGATAACCGCTATAACCATTATTAAGCTCGCATATTTTTCTGAATGTTTTCAACGCTGCTGATGTTTTTTTTACGTCAGCAACGTGATGAAGCGTGATGAGCGCTCAGCATTTTTGTCCCAGAACTTTGGGTAAAACACAGCGCTTTCGAAAAAGTTCTGCGTGTGATCTTCTGACGATTAGCAAATTAGACAGACAGCCGGATCATTTCCATAATGACCAACACAATCTACTAAGAGCAGCTCAAATTAGCGTCTGGTTTAAGACATGCTTTTTTTGGGCCAATAAATAATGTAGCATATATCAATAAATTGTCTAGCGCAAACCTTAGTAAAATCACCTTGCATGATTCATTTAAATACTCTCCACCCATAAAAAAAACTGACAGTAGTTTTTAAACGGCAAAAGAGGGTTTATGCTGGCGCAAGCTGTTAGTAAATCTGGCCCATAGTGTCTTGCATCTAGCGTTGCTTTCAGAAGAGCGCTGACATTTTCAGCTGGCTAAAAATGCTTTGGTGGACACGCCACCTTTATGTGCACATTCATAATTGTTGCATCAAGATGTGTTACAACAGATTTGACAGCAATGACTTTATTCCTACGTGATTATAAGAACTAAAACATACAATTATAGGGGAAGTAACACAAGGGTGATGATACAATAGATTCTGGATGAACGATTCCTTTAACCGTTCCTTTAATATATTTTACTCAAAAAAAATACTCTAAAATTACTATCAAATCAAAGCCAATGTCTAACCAAGTTGTAGTTGGAAGTTGATATCACAAAAATTAAAGTTCCCATGAGATTTTGTTGAGGCGCTATACCAAAAATAGCCACCGGTTGTCATCCACATTACATTGTTTTGTTTTTTTATGCATTCTCCTGTAACAAATGACTAAATTTCTGTCCAAATATCACTTCTATCCAAAAAACAGCCACCAAATATGGAACCTTGAGACTCAGACCTTTCCGATGATATGTGTTTTGTCAAGATTAGAAAAGGTCTTGATTATAAAGTAGTTAAAATAAATGTTGTAATATGAAACCTGACACCGCCCACTAGGGGAGGAGCCCGCTCGATGAATTTAGAGTACCGTTTCGATGGTAATGCAACATCCGATTTCAAAGCGGTTTTCACAGGATGAATTTTCAGTTTGTAAGCTTTCTGATACCTAATTTTTGATGATTACTAAAATATAGTATATGAAAAAAGGCGGTCAAAAAAGGAGCCTCAAGCGTCCCACCGGTGGGATGGTGACAGATAAGAGTAAACTTCAAATGAGTCCTGTGATTGACAGATAATAGTTTGCAATGCACTCTGGGGTTTCACACCATCTATTTTTCAAGTCTGGGTGAACCACCTGCTGATTTCATTTCTTTTCCTCATTTGTCTGCAGTTGTTTTTCCACCGCTCCTTGTGAACTCTAGAGCAGGAGACCCACTGTGCTAAATTCTTTTTCTTGGAAAAAGAGCATTCAGTGGGTGATATCTGACTTTGCAGTCAGGTGAGCTTATGCAATGCTCTGTGAAAGCTGCTGAATTAAATGTGCTGGGAAGTTGTGAAGTGCATCATTCCCATGTTGAACAAGTGCAGCTTCCCTATGAAGCCTTCCCATGAGGCCAGGTAAACAGGAGGAGGCCACAGGTTTGGCTCAGCTTCATTGGCTTAAAGAGATAGCTCAAGTTGTAACAAACCTGTATGAGATTCTTTCTTCTGTTGAACACAAAAGAAGATATTTTAAAGAATGTTGGTCATCAAACAGTTGATGAAGAAAAAAAAGTCAATGGCTACCGCCAACTGTGTGGTTTCAGTTTCATAAAATATATATTTTTTGTGTTCAACAGAAGAAAGAAACTCATGCAGGTTTGGAACAACTTGAGGGTGAGTAAATGATGACAAATGCAAATTTTTGGGTGAACTATCCCTTTAACATATTATTGAGATAGGATGCATTATTGCAATTAAAAGTAACTAGAAAAGTAACTAAAAGTAATGCTTGTCTTTATAAAAGTAACCACACTTCTAGGATGCTGTGGATAGTTGCTGTACAGTTGCTGTGCTGGGTGGTTGCTTAGAGGTTGTTCTGGCTCATTCCTTACCATTTCAATTAAAAAGAGCCCAAACCCAAGTCTCTACGGCCCTGTTTACACCTGGTTTGAATTTATATACAGGTGTTAACAGGGTGTAAAACACTTTGAGCTTGTCTACTTTCGACCACTTCCAGAGGTAGTCGAAAACGCATTCAAACCGGATTCCTTTCGCAGTGTAGACGCTCATGCGTCGAATGCGTTCAAACAGCCCCAAAGGAATGCCTACTTTCCGCCTACTGACCTAATGCGTGGACATTATGGGAAGCACTCTAGCCAGACGGGATTTAAACATTGTCAGATGAAAACCCAAGTTTGGTTGAAGACGAAAAACGTACCATGCACAGTCTCTCACCATTTCTAACACACACTCACACGGTTCGCCGTGGTCTTGCTGCTGTCAGAACAGAAACGAAAGCTCATTCTCTCTGTATGTTTTTACGTCGTCTTCTTGGCGTTCATATGTAATTTGAGCAAGCTTATTTTGTAGGGATGCACCAAATCCAGGATTCGGGTTAGGATTCGGCCAAATATTGGGCTTTTTGACGGGGTTCGTTTTTTTTTTTTTTTCACTGAACCGAACCCTAGGCTTGCACTATGCGCACTACGCTGGTCGAATGTAATGATTCCGCCGTTGAAAGTGAAAATAGAACTCATGAACAGAAAACGTGGCAGTACTTTAAGTCAAAAGAAGGCGATTCAAGTCGAACTACATGTTCAATTTGCAATGCCGATTTGTCTCGTGGTGGCAAGGACCCTGAACAACAGCCGCTGTTAAAACATTTGCGTATGAAACATCCGAAAGAATACGAGTTGTGCATGAGGGAATCTACAGACAGCAGCCAAAATTTATTTTATTTTACTGTGCTAACAGCCGCATACAGATCAAATAAAATATAAATAAAAGTAATAAAATAAATAGGCCTACACTAAAGATTTTTCACTTAAATAATTGCCAATTTTAGATGACAAAACGAAAATAGGCCTACAATGAATCCGTTTGAAGCTTTGAAGAACCGGAATCGTTGCACGTCGACGTGCTCCGTGAGTGAACAAATAGCGCTATAGAGCATATTTCTTAACCATGTATAAAAAAAAACAAAAAAGCGTTAAAAAACATTTAAACCATTTAACTGATAGTATTAATCGGTCTTTCGGTTAACAGTTAAATGGTCAATAGCATCCCTACACTGCTGTGGACGTTGTTTACTTCATTAATATGTTTACTGTGATAATGGACTGAGCATGGCAGTAGGATTCGGTATTCGGTTTCGGATTCGGCCGAACCCCAAAAATCTGGATTCAGTGCATCCCTATTATTTTGTCCATTAGATCGTAAGATCTGACAAGATCTATACATTTACCCGCCCATAGACCCTCCCCTAGAGGAAATCAGGACAGAAGTGGTTGAAAGTGGACAGAAGAGACGGATTAAAACACCAGGTGTAAACGGGAATGTGTCTCCCTCGTCTACTTGTGATCTGATCGACCAAAATCTTAATACCAGGTGTAAACAGGGCCTATAATATCTTGCTCTCTAGATATGGCTCTGGTCAGATTGTGGGATTTTTTTCAGCATTTTTTCCATCTGCCAAGCATAAATTGTAAGTTTGTTTCCTTGGGAAAAGTACACCTCTCCTCATTTGAGGTCCATTTGAGGTCTCTGCTGGTCAAATTGTCAGATTGTAATAATTTTTATTTGTTTAATGTTTTTTTAAATAAGTCAATTTTGCTCACCATCAAGTAAAAACAGTAATATTGTGAAATATAATTAAAATTAAAACGAACGTTTTCTATTGTAATATATTTTAAAATGTAATATATTCCTGTGATGCAAAGCTGTATTTTTAGCGTCATTACTCCAGTCTTCAGTGTCACATGATCCTTCAGAAATCATTCTAATATGATGATTTAGATTTTGAATAATGCAGCCTTGTTGAGCTTAAGAGACGTAATTATTAAAAACGTAATTATTCCAAACTTGTCATGTACTTGGCTCAAATGTAATACTTAAAGTCGGCATTAAACGGAAGTTGGCATTATAGTCTTTTCTTCCCTATTGTGATGTATATCTGATTGAAACAGCTTTTTAAACAAGAAAAAACGTATGTATTTGATTAAACAAGACAACTTGATTTATTTAATTCATTTTAAATATGATGTGCACATGAAAAGTAATTAATAATAAATACTGAAATATTCCATGAAAAATAGAAATGGTCCATTTTGATTTAATGGCGACTTTAAGGTTCAAAGCCCTAATGCTAAGCATGAGCAATATTAATAGCATGCTTTTTATACTGTGCAATTAGGTTGACCACAACTTCTGTTCTACAGAAAATCTATTTTGTCATGTGCACAAATTCTGCGTTTGGAATTCTAAAACTGCTGTGCTGAAGCCATACCTAGAAAGCAATCAAAATAAAGCTTTTGGTTTACAGGAAGTTGACACATTGCCTATTCCTGAATCACAGCAAACAGTGTGTTAGTGCAAATATGGGAGTAAAACAGGATACAAGTGAGTCACAACATATGACTGCAGATCCCATAGCAGACTATAGGGAACGACGTGTCACATTCCACGTGCTCTTCCTTAGACTTCCATTCAAACTGCTCACACTTGTGTAGCAGCACGTATAGTTTGCGGTGATTCACGGTCACGCAACATCCTCAGGGGAATGAGTAAAGATAAATATGTGCTGTGTAGCAGCAGACAATCAACACTTCTCTGACCTCTCCTGACAATCATTCACACCATGAGTGATATGTTCAATTAATGGCATGCCATGCACAACGTGTATGTGTGTGCTGTCTGTACATACTGAGCTGAATATGTCTTAACTAGAAGATCAGTGTAATGGTCAGTGACATACACAGTAAGAGTGTCCACAATAAAAATGTACGTTTTCAAGTTTAAATTTAATGACTCAAAAATTTCATGTGGTGTGACCATGAAGTACAAAGGATGTGAATGTGCACTTATTTAAAAAAATATAGATCATTGATATTGATAAGCCACATTTCAATTATCATACAGTGACAATGTGGGCATTAGATCAGTAATTTAGTTTATATGGTTAATTTAGTTTACTAATCAGATTTATTTGGATATTTAGTTGAAAATTTAGTGTCCCCAACTGAGCAAGCCAAGCCAAAGGCGACAGTGGCAAGGAAATCAAAACTCCATCAGGTGGCCTAATGGAGAAAAATAAACCTGGAGAAACCAGGCTCAGTCAGTTCTCCTCTGGCCAATTAACAAACAGCGTATGATTATTATTCTGGCAACTTTAAAGGTCAGGGGTCATATTAGATCGGAATATTTGAATGATCGGAAAGTCCGCACCAAGGTCCGAACCAAAGTTCATGTTTTGATACATTTTATACATTTGGTTAGTTTTGGTTTGTTTTCACATTGCAATTATGCAAGTGGACTAAAGAACTTTACATGACGTACTTGCATCCTGCCGTCATCATCTATGTGGGCTGCATCTTGACATTGATTGGTTTGTAAACGGATATGCGTCTGATGTCAGCGTCTTTGACAAGATGAATGAACAGATGCATATCGTTGCCACTAGTGAACATTGCACATTGCTTGACTATTTCTTTTCGTTTCTAATTGTTTCATTTAAAAGTGGACATTTCAAGCTTTCTATACACATATTTCTCATGTTTGTGAGGCAAGTAGCCTGCTGAGTTTCGGTTTATTTATGAGACATGTTCAAGAGCAATGCAAGTGATCGCTCCGTTGCCTCCACAATTGTTGTCTGCTATAGCCTATTTGCTTCTTGCATGGCAATGGGCTGATGAAACATTGATTAAAACTAAGATACAATTTATACAAAACAAAATTCACTTTAAAGAAAGGTTTTCTACTAAACAAAACTTAATGAAGTGGTCAAAATCATTTCTGACCTTCTATCTTCTGACATATTGCGCATCTTTTTTAGATGAAAGCCTAGGTGAAATGTAAAAATAACATAATATTTAAACATAAACAGGGACTTCCTGTAAATGGTCTGAAAGTCCGAACCATACAGAAAATGCTTTCACACTAGAAACGAATGAACCAAACCTTTGTACAGTTTGATCCGGACCAAGACTGCCTCTTTTCGTCGGACTAAATTTTGTTTGTTTAATGCGGACCATGAACATGTAGACGTGGCAACTCATGTATATACTGATACATGTATTTTATTTCTCAGCGGTTTACGTTCACTTATGACATAACTTACTAAGTTTACGAGGATACTCTCCAATATGGGTATTCTGACATAATTTTGTGTGAATTAGTCAATTTCAATCGCAAGAAGACGTAAAAAGAGAACTCAATTCAGTATTCACATGCTGTCTGAGACGCGGCTTTCAGCACTGGCTCGATCGGGACAAGGGCATTTCCGTCAATGTGTTCCGTATTGTGTGGGCGGAGCTAAAGAATCACGGGCACGCGCAGTGATTGTGTTGAGAGTGTCTGAAAGCTGTGACATGACATCCTTAAATGTGGAAAAAAAAACATCCTAAATAAACCATGGCTATCGATCACATTCAGCCATACATATATGATCCAGAATCTGAAATTGAACAGGAGCAGCAGCAATGACGACTACAGCAGGACGTCTCTATATGGTGTGCACTGTAACTGTATATATTTGCTTAGCGGCTTGTCATGCGTGAGTTTTACAACATTTGTGTGTGTTTACTCATGGTTTATGAGGACACAATTTGGTTTATGTACTATTGTACGCAATTTAACGTTAGCAGGAGCAAGCGTAACGGTTTTGCACGTCAGACTAGTGCGTGTTTACATAGAAAAACAATGGAATAGTAGCGGATTTGAATGAACATGTCGATAGCTAACAACGCAAAGACATTTGAAGCAGTTTTACTCCCTGCCTGCTTCCAAAGCACAATCGTTAACTTTAAGCGCTGGGACTGCTCCATCTTTCAGCATTAGACGACCTACAAATCCGTTGTCGAACTGGGCTTTGTTTATAAACCATCGTCTGGAACAAACAAAGACACTTGCACAATTCCGTTGCTCCGTTGCTGCTCCGGAAAAACAAACTCCATCCACTGTCCCATTAACGCTGGGTTCTTTGGGAAGCTGTACAGGGTTGTCTTGCCCTGACAACCAAAAACACACTTCTTTGGTGACATTGTTGATTTCGTGAAGTCCTGTGACTGCAGCGCAGACGGCTTCCCTAAAGCCGAGCACAACGCGTTAATGGGCGTGCATTTGCTCTCTCGCTCTGGTCGCGCGCGCCCTTACCGGGAGAAGAGCCCGTACGGCCCGTACAAGGACATTCCGTCCTTGTTGACGTCACGCAGACCCATTCTCGAAAAATACTTTCCGAAACTTGTGACAAACCGGAAGTATTGATGGAATATTTTTGGCACAGAAATACTCCGTCAAACGTCCAACTTAATTTTTGAAACTTTGTCCATGTTTAGCATGGGAATCCAACTCTTTAACAGTGTAAAAAGCTCAGTATGCATGAAACACCATTTCACCCCCCCTTTAAAAATAAGATTACACTAAAGTACTTAAGGTTTTATTTTCAAGAATTTAATTCCTGCGGTTAGACATTATAACAGGCAAAACAATCGCTTAGACCTGGGGGACCCTGGGCCGAAATAGACTCTTCTGATAGGCTTCTTCTGACTTAGGCCACTAAACAACCAGTAAGCACCACTAACATTTTCTTCAGGAAAATCTAGTCTGAGTAGGATAAGGTCTCCCCGCGGAATAATTGGGATCATTTGATGGTAAGGATTACAGACTTTGCTCCGAGTTCATTTCCAGTGATTTAATTGTCTACAGAAGCTTATAATAATGGAATGTTTCAACTTCCCTGGCAAACGGCGCAGTTCATTCAAAACTTGATGTGCTGAGAGAGAAATAGATCTGCGCAGGAACCGGTGTTTTAGATTTGCTGCTGTCTTTACATTCAGATGTGTACGCCAGGACAGAGAGCAGAGATGGGGACTGGTTTTTGTATTGAAATATAATCCTGACACTGCTTACAGCATCTTCGTGCCTATATTAGACAGTATAGAACATATAGAAGTGACAACTCTTGATAAATAAATGTGGATGTTGTTTTCCTTCTCATCGAAGTGCCACATCATACACAACAAATCATGAATCAGGGACTTTTCATGACGCTATAAAAACAATCGCTATTTTTTCCATTAAAAAGCAGAGTCATCTGGCTTCGACTATTTCCAGGATCCACATAAAATATAATACATCACTCCCACATCAGTGGATTTTTCTTTTCTTTTTTTATGCAACAGTCCAAGTTTTGATTTAATAGCTTTGTTCAGTTCAAATACGACAGTGTCATGTCAGTTAAGAATTTAAAAAATGAAATTACTTATAAATTGAAAATCTGAACAGCCTGAAAACTGTGTCAGAGGCATGATTTATGTAAAATATTAAAAGCATATGCATGAAAACAGCTTAAAAGCATATAAAACTGACAGAATGGAAGCCAACTCTCTTTTAAATAAGCACGACTTCTTTGTTGCCCCATGTATAATGTTTATTTATTAAAGCAAAAATGTGATTTATAGACATGCAACCAAAACTTTGACATACCTTGGTAATAACACTTATATAACATGGGAAAATAGCAGGTGATGTCATGTTTTGTGCACAATTGGCCAAAGCTCTTTTTATCATCAGCTGATATCGTCTAACATCTCCCTGTCTCTGTTTACTCGCAGGACTGCTCCAGCTCAGAGGAATACACTGTAGCCGCGGCATTGCTGCCCCTGACGACGGCCTTTTACCGGGTAAGTAACAGTTGAGGTCAGCCTGGCAGCAGGCATACTGACATCTCTAGTTACTGGATCTTAATCACAGCACATCAACACTGGCACCCAAAATCACTAATGCTGGAAGAAGGGGGCACTTTCCACCTGTCTCCATCTGCTCAGTTTAACTCGTAAGGGCCTGATATATTAGCCTGGCTCCGCCCTCCTACGTACTTCCGCTTCATTTTCCTTCAGTACTCCGTCTGGATTTGCGGTATGTTCTCTGGTTTTCTCCGGTCAAATTTGAACCGGTCCAATCAGCGAACCGAGGGAGTGGCTGAGAACGATGACGTTGATGTCGTGCACTAGTTTGAGATGACATACGTCACGATCAAACGTTAGCGATTGGTTATGGCAGATGCAGAGTGGCTCTGGGCAAATCCAATAGTTTTAAACTTCAACAGAGTTCCCGCCTTCAAGGAAGTTAACGCTTGTCAATGGAGAGTGGCCAGACTCTCTGTACAAATGAAATGTACGAGAGTATGGTAGAACCAGGCTACTGATATATTTCAAGCAAAATCAAAAAACAAATTGGTGTGATGCCATTTTTGAGCAAAATCAGGCCAAAACAAAGTTAGTTTGAAGTTATTTTTGAGAGTTCGAAACAGCTTGCCAAAGCAAACTTGCAAAGGTGATGATGTAATAAGTAGATGTGGCGTGTGGCTTTGAGGCTCCGCCTCCTTTGATGTGGAAATCTTCTCTGGTTCATTTCTCGTGTTCAGTCCGTCGAGGTCAGGCGCAAGTTAAAACATGAACACACTGGAGAGCCGCTTTATAGTAGAACATGAAGTTGTAATTGAAAGTGACACTTTCATGTTTATTTTTGTAAAGCTGCTTGCTTTAAAGGGTTCCAAAAATGAAAATTATCCCATGATTTACTCGCCCTCAAGTTATCCTAGGTGTATATGACATTCTTATTTCAGATGAATAAAATCAAAGTTATATTAAAAAAAGTCCTGGTTAATCCAAGCTTTATAATGGCAGTGAATTGTTGTTTCCATAAAAGTGCGTCTATCCTTCATATAACTGCTCCACACGGCTCCGGGGGGTTAATAAAGGCCTTCTTAAGTGAAGCGATGCATTTGTGTAAAAAAAATATCCATATTTAAAACTTTATAAAGTAAATTATCAAGCTTCCGCCAGATCGCCTTCTGTATTCAACTTACGGAAAAAGTGTAGCGCCTCTCGCAGTTCAAAATGCTTACGCTATGTCTGACGACATTGCACACCAGTTACGTTTTTTTCCGATCTGGAAGCTAGATATTTTACTTTATAAAGTTAATAAAGTCTAACACAAACGCATCGCTTCGCTTCAGAAGGTCCCATGGCATGGCATTTTTCTATTATTTTATAATGTTTCCTGAGGTGTACTTATATTGTTAGTATGATTTTTACATCATAAAATGTCATAATTTAGAAATAAAAGGCATTTTTTCTATACTGCTGTTTGCCCTGTGGCTGAATGCCCTGCTTCAAGAGGCGTGTCTGCTGTGAGACTTCAGTAAAAACGCCCACTGTTGTGATTGGCTGACATCTTTGCATTTTAAATGAGCGGAGGGGGCGTGGTTTAACGAGGCACGAGCACGAGCAGGCACGAGTCTGCCAGAGACGGATGGACCTGTGTTCACTTCTCATCAGTTCTCAGTCTCAGTTCAGGGTGAACTGTTGTAGTTACTAGCATATACTTCAGGTTATTAGTTTATTTCTAGTCGGAGGGACTGTCACTCATGTCAGAAAGTTAGTAACTTTAGTAAATTATGGATCAGCGCTGACTCGAGACGCGAACCGTTTAGAACGATTCAGTCCGATTTGGTGAACTGGTTCGGTTCACTAAAAAGAACCGATTCAAAAGAATGATTCTTTCGCGAACCGGACATCATGGAGACGAAGCGATTGCTAACAAAGTTATTTATAGTAACTTCTGAGTTATGAGAGCGCTGTCTGTCAGCGCGAGTTTATTGTGTTTGTATCTGAGAGTTCTGAATAAACACGAGTCCCAGTCACACCGAGCCCGTCTTCATCATTATTCTACCAACTTTGTAACACATGCAATGTACCATTACAGCGAGATGAACGAGTTAGTAAGTGTTGAGTATAGCATTATTTCTAGATATGTTCCAATCATATGAATAGCGTCAGTGACGCGCATTGAGTAACGTTACACAGCTCAAACAAAGACACAACAGCAGTAATCGAATGTAATCCAGTTTATTGTGGGGAAAGATGGCTAGCCTAGCCCAGATATGCTCATGCTTACCCCCCGTCTGCTTAATCTCACGCCGCGTTTGGTGCCTCCGCTGTGGGCCAGATGCAGTACTGGGGGTCGGGGATGTTGAAGGCCAACGGCCAGTGCAGCCCGAGCTTCGGCGTGTGTGAGGCCGATGTTGAGCAGAAACTAAAGACTGTATGCACATTTTAGAACCGGTAGACGCGACGAGGACGTACAAAAACACTGACTCACAAGATAGAAAACACGAAAACACCGTTCTGTCGGGAGAGAGAGAAGCCGCTGCGTGTGCACGAATAATAAATAATTAGCTACACATAAGAGATCACTGATCACAGATCAGAAGGAACTGAAGAAAGACTTCTGTTTTCATTTGTACATCCAAACACTGAGAAACTGCCAGCGTTCACTCGTTCACAAGTAACGTTAATGATCTTGAGTGTTTGCATGGGCGTGCCAGATTCTATGGGCGGAGGAAAGGGAGGTAACCGTTCCTGCTTGGACGTCAAAACAGGAGGCTTCAGGATTGGCTCATCTGGCCTGTCATTTTCTCAAAGGCAGAGAGAGACAGCCAGAACTCGGGTTTACACCGATCAACATTTCTATCCACTTGGGGACAATATTCAGGCTAGGGGAACTCATATTAATGTTGAAAAACCTCATAAAATGAACATTTCATGCCATGGGACCTTTAACCCCACGGAGTTGTGTGGAGCAGTTATATGATGGATAGATGCAGTTTTATGGACTTAAAAAAAGAGACAACAATTCACTGCCATTATAAAGCTTGGAAGAGCCAGGACATTTTTTAATATAACTCTGATTGTTTGGCTGAAAGAAGAATGTCATATACACCTAGGATGGCTTGAGGGTGAGTAAATCATGCACTGTGTACTAACCCTTTAAAGCGACCTATTGTATAAATGACTAAATAAATAAATGTAATGTGACAGGAGCGCCGAATTACAGAGCTCCTGTGAACATATCCACATCGCTGCCACAGATGCTTTCTTTACTGCTGTTTTCTCACCGCTGTCATTTGTGTTGTGTTTATTTAGTTATTGAGAGGAAAGCACGCGCCACATATTTACATATTCATCTAAATCAGGATGTTCGCTGACGGTATACCGTTGATCATGTATTTCGATTTCTTTTTACCCCTAAGCGAAGAATGAAGAAGATCTTCACTGCGAGTATATCAGGGCCTTTAGGACTAAGTAAACACAATTTTCGCATGTGAAATTGTTCAATCATTAAGATTTCTAAAAGAGCCATTTCTGCAGCTTAATTTGCATAGACGATCTTTGTAGGTTTCATGCTGTAAGTTAACAGTATTTTACCCCTAAGCGAAGGACAAAAAATAACTGCAGTAGAACTTTCTCTTTAGGCTTTGTGATCCACTCCATTCAGCTCATCACTGAAGGAAATCTTTAACTAGTGTGACAGTCACTCTAGCCTAGTTTTGCCTTGGTTCAGTGGGAAAAGGGGGAGGTAAAGCAGGGATTTGGAGAGTCTGGCTTTCAACACTGATCCATCACGTACCCACATTATTGTTGTCATAGAGACAGACACAACTGACTCTGTTGCTTTTTAATTGTGTGCTGCTCTGAGATCCGTCCGCAGTGACTCACGGTGCACAGTGAGACGTGATGAAATCAGATATCAGGTTGGTGACCCTCATGTTCATTTGTAGGACAGTAGCACTTGCAACAATAGCAAACGTAGCGCTATATCGTACATTTGCATGGTCAATGTAACCCAAATACTTAGAGATAAGATTGTTTCTTCCATCCAGGAATGGGTTTAAAATCCTTTGGGATTGTAATGCCCTGCAGGAATGGTTAGCAAATTAGGTTTTTGCAATATATATATACAATAGCAATATTTTTATAAGAATTATTATTTATTGTAAATAATATTTTTTAAATAATAATTATGTATTATTATTATTTGTTACATCTAACAAATTGTAAAAATTATAATATATATATTTTAATTATATATATATATATATATATATATATATATATATATATATATATATATATATATATATATATATATATATATATATATATATATATATAGCATTTATATATATATTATAATTTTTACAATTTATAACAAATAATAATATAACAAATAATAATAATAATTATTTAATTATTTAAAAATTAATTCTTATAAAAATATTGCTATTGTAATATTTCACTTTAAAAAAAAAACTAACTTTAATGAAAAAAAAATTAAAATAATAATAATTAAAAAAGACATTTAATATTTATATATATATATATATGTATACTATATATTATATTGTTATAAAAATATTGCTATTATAATATGTCACTTTAGAAAAAGCTAACTTTAATGAAAAAAAATAATAATTAAAAAAAATATATATATATATATTATTATTATATTATTTTTTTTCCATTAAAGTTACAAATAATAATAATAAATAATAATTATTATTAAAATATTGCTATTGTAATATTTCACTTTAGAAAAAACTAGGAAGATAATGTAATAATTTTTTTTTTTTTTTACATTTTTGTATAATTTACTTTGAAACAATTTTCACTTAGAAATTGAAAGTACATTTCACAAATAATAACAAAGAAATAGCAAGTAACACATTGAATTAAAGTAGAAAGACTGAAGAAACAGTCAGAGAAAGACTGAAAAAAAAATTCCTTAAAATCACATTTTTTACAATGTATTAATTTCTTACTTATGTAGTCTTAATTTCTTCATTTTCAATCATTTCTTCATTGACAACAGCCAGTTTATACTGTAAGTGCTTTTAAGTTTGGGAAGATTGACAGATGTTGATGCACATTATAAGCTAAACTTGCAGAACATACAGAAAAATGAGTTCATGCGGAGCAACATTTACTGCGAACCAGATCATGAGCTGCACGTGTGTAAAAGTACACAGTCTCACGCTACACGTCACACTCGCAGAGGTTTATATAATATGTTTCAGATTCAACTCAAATTTAGTTTTCACTGCTTGAATTTGACTTGAGTTCACCCGTTGATCATCCACCAGGTGAAACGGCACACCTTTTTCTCTACAAGCCACGATTTGATGCATCATTCATATATTTTTAACATAAACAGTGCTGGTTGAGTGTCGTGTTCAGTTTAATACGCAGGGTTTGTTCAAGTGCAACCAAGCACCACTAATTAGTTATAGGGATATGTAATCGGACATGTTTCCACAGTCATTGTTCATTTTCATCGATGAGATGCACCTGCCAATGAAACTGTTCCAGACAGCCCAAGATTCCTTGCGGTGAGGCGAACAATTCAAGACATCTGAAAGCTATTTTTTAAATCCTGAAGTCCCTGTTTTTCAGTTTTCCTGTTTCCCATTTCCCATTTTTATGTAAGAGCAAATCCTGATTAAAGCATTACGCAAAAAAGAGCAGACAGATTTGTGAAGCTCTTGTGATGGAGGTAAACAAGCACATTTGTTGGGAGGGATAAGTAAAACCTTGCTTGTTTTGCAGTGCTAAAGAAAAGTATAGGCTTGTTAGAGTTATGCCATTTATATCACACAAACAACAGGCTAAATTATTAAGGTCAACTGATATATTTCACGCATCACCCAAAATCAATTCTAACCCCAGCAAGATGCACTTTAAATGAAGTGCAGAGACCTCACACTGTGCGATTCATAATAGTCCTTTATGATTGTTCCTTGTCATCCCCGCTGTAAGCCTGTCACACTGTAAGATCTAAGTTGTTCAGTAATGTCAGACTGAATGATAGTCAAGGCGTGTTGAAACGGACACAGGGAAGAAAACTCATCCAGAGTTTTATATCATCAGTCAATGACGTGTTGGGTGACAGTGAGCGGCATCACATGCGGGACTGAAATGGTGGCTACAAAGAAATCTCTAGCGCTCATTTTGGTCATGGTTTGTCTTGTAAAAGGAAGACTATTTGATGGTCGTCCTAGGAGAAGACTGTGCGCCAAATCTTCTGACACTGCCAGAATTTCGTCTGAGGTAATATTATGTATAATATTTGATCGCAACGGTCATTAATCAGCTGTTGGTGAACATGTCAAACTAATGATCAAAGACTTCAGATTTTAGCCTTGGATCAGTAGACTGACCTCGTCATACTCAGATTCTAGAATATGAGTCTGATACTGCTCCATTGGGCTGTGATTATGGGGTGTGTTTCAACCGAACCAGGAAAGAAAATGCCTCTGCACTCAATTGGATAGATCTACAACCAATCAGAGCAACGGAGTAAGTGGCGTGTTGAGCGACGCATAGTTGTCAACAGAACTCAACTGCACGTACGCTGGAAGAAGTAGAAGAAGATGATGAGTGTAAACGATCTTTGCCTGTGTTGTAAAAAGAAGTACTTACCAACACCATCATCTTTTTTGAGAGAAATAGTAAAGGTGAATGCATATACCAACAAGTTCTCCGTTTAGTAAACAAATTCAACCCAAGCGCTCTTTGGTGACGTGGATGATTACGTTACTGTTGGTCATCTGTCCATCATCGTATAAAGCCCGCCCTGACAGTTTGATTGGTCCTAACAGCTCTGGTTCGAGCATAGTTGCTCCACAACGGATCAAGTCCAGACCATAGACTGTACAAAATATGGACGTAGTGTCCGTGACGTCACCCATAGGATTCTGATGAGCAGTTTTGAAGCGCAAAGTAGGGACGAGATGGCCTTTGCCATCTTGGCAGCGCGTCAGCGTCAACACAGGACGTGGGCGGAGCTGAGGTGACGTGATGACTAACAGACAGCAGATAAATGGCTATCCACCTGTCACTCAAAGTGGCCACGCCCTTAATTATGCAGAACTTTAATGCTTTATATAATGTAAATGAATGAGTTATTAAAAAATTCACCCCCTCACAGTTGTCATGAAGGGCAAAATTAGCCGTATAGACCAAAACCACAATTTGTACCAGGCTGTAAACATGTTTTATTCTGCTGTAAAGTTGGGCATTTTAACATGGGGCTCAATGAGATTCTGCTCCCTTCTGGAGCCTGTCCCTAGTGGCCAGTCGATGAATACAGTATATGTCACTTCCGTATTGGCTTCAAGAGAAACTGCGGGAGGTTGCCGTTCGGTCCAGACCGAACTTCCTGACCTCAAGTGTTGTGGGCGGGGCTAAGTTCGGCTGGCATCCAGGCTCAGAGGAATCTTTTAGGATTTGCAAAATTTGTCTCAGACGGCCAAATCGTGGCCAAAATCGCACAGTGTGCACTAGGGGTGGCACGGTACATGAAAAAAAACGAACCGTTCGGTTCGCTCGTCTCGGTTCGGAGCGTGTGCGTCGCACGGATTCGACGCATGCGCAATGTATCCTCGTGCCCGTTTGTTACTAGTGGTGTCAACAATAATCGATTCAGCGATGCATCGCAATGCGGGGCATGCACGATTCAGCATCGATGCGGCAAAGTGCCATAATCGATTATGTCACCGTTTATTTTCTGGCCTTGAGTTGAACAATAAAGTTGTGAAGTTTCAATTACTTCCAGGGTCATAACAACAACAACAATCAAGATGGCTGAGGCGGAGGGAGATGACCGCGATAGACGGGTAATTAAAAACGCACCCAAAGCTTGGAAAGCGGACATCTGCACATTTCGGATTCTGACGCCGGCTTCACACCGCACGCGTTAGCAGGGCAGGAGCGGTGGGTGTGGAGAGCGGGAGCCCGCGCCCCCATTGTGGATTCACACTGGCAGCGTTTGTCTCGCGCAGATATTGCAAATACAGACAAATATTGAACATTATGTCACATTTTCCTGTCTCATGCTTTGATTTATGATGGGCAGCATATGCTGTGATTGTGAAACACACGGGGCACTTCACTACATGATTTCATGGTGAAATTTGTTATTTTCCATGTTAATCTGGTCAGTTTTGATCAATAACAATCCACTGTGGCTTTAAATCAGCGTGAGCAGCGCGGCAAAAATAGACTCGGCGCCGAAACGATCGCGGCACTGCTGCTTCTGCTCCTGCTCCTGCGATGCGATGAGCTGCCGCGCCGCCTCTGCGTGCGATGTGAATGCTCTAATCTGTTAACATGGGCGCCGAAAAAAATATGCGCTGCTTACGCCCTGCTAACGCGCCTGCCACACTAAAATCAAGCACGAGAATTGACGAGTCCCTAGTGTCAACGTTACTGTTACCCCTTTTCCACCAAGGCAGTGCTAGAGCTAGATCGGAGCCAGAGCTAGTCCCAGTTCATAGTTGGTTCAACTGAGGAGCCTGCTAAGAACCGTTTGCGTTTCCACAGGCTAGAGAGCCACAACAGAGCCAGGTCTTACGTCACTGTATACGTCTCATCTTTCTCAGCAACGCTAGCGGGAAACACACACACACCAGGCTTGTTTGAGATGCATCGGCGCTGCGCAGACCGATCCACGTATAATATTTAAAAAAACGCATGAGTGAATCAAAAGCATACGGAGTCATATGCTCTCGCTGGACTCGTTATCATACGCCGATCGGTCTCTGCACAGCACCGCTGCCAACAAGCCTTCCATCAACACTGCAAATGTTGCGTTACTATTGATTCACATGGCTTTACGATCCTACATCTGCATCAAAACACAACGAAAACACAGCGAATCCAACGCATTCATGCAGTACGCTGTAATTTGTATAGACGGAGATTACAAACGAGCAGCAGCTGTTAGCTCCATTAGCTGCTATTTCAACAATGGCGGATCTCAAGTCTGTGTTGGTCTTGTTGACCCCGCCCCCAGCGCCTGACGTAATCGGTTCTTACTTCTAGCCCTGTTCTAGCCCAGCAATGTTTTGGTGCTACTTAAGAACCACTTTTCCTGGCTCGGAGCTGGAGCTTTGGGTGTGGAAACACAAAGAACCGATTTGGAACTAGGCTCTGGCTCCAATCTAGCTCTGGCTCTGCTTTGGTGGAAAAGGGGTATGTGTGTGTTGCACTGAATATTTTTATTGCTGGGTGCCTGGGTGGTGGTTGTTGTTACAATAGTGTGACTGTAATTACGGATTAATATTTGCACAGGAGTTCATGAAGTGCCCTGTCTTAAGTGTTTTTTTTACACACAGTAAAAAGCTCGTGTTCACTGCTGGAAAAAGTTGGCTTAGTTGGTTATTATTGCTCTATATAATTTCAAATGGTTCTAAAGCAGAGCGAAGAGAAACATTTCTCATTCAAAGCACTGAAAGCAGTGATTTATGTTTTCTTTTTCAGGTTTGAAAATGCCATATCCAATACCCTATACCATTCAATATTATTTTATTTAATGACATTTATGTCAAAGATACAGGAGAGTGATAATACACACATAGCAGCCAATAAAATCTGTTGTTCAATATCTGACTCCTTGTATTGCCTCATGACTGATTAAAAATTTGCCTTGTTGTGTGCAGTAGAATTTTGATGCATCGCAATACATCGTAGAATCGAATTGAATCGAATCGTTACCTGGTGAATCGTAATCGAATCGAATTGTGAGGGCAGTGCCAATGCACACCCCTATTTGTTACATTGTTGCAAGTGGGAGAGATAAGGAAGGCTGCCCAGAGTTGGAGTATGCGCCAGCAGGGCAGATGCAGTGCGTATGGAGAGCGGGAGTCACGCGCGCGCGTGCATTCACACACTGGCAGTGTTTGTCTCGCGCAGCTGAACCGCGGCTCGTGTATTGCAAATACAGACAAATATTGTCCATTCTGTCACATTTTCCGGTCTTCTCCTCCGACCCCTGTCTGTCTCATGCTGTGATTTATGATGGGCAGCATATATCTGCTGCACATGCGACCGTGTTCCCCTCTGTCTCATACACACATGCATATAACATGCTGTATATAAGTAGTTCACATGATAAATGTAACATTTAAAAGTTAATATGCTTCTAGTTTTAATAATTTAAACATGCCTTTGAAGTTTGGGCAAAAACTTCTGGCATTGTTGTTTTTTCGTGTATTTTTTTTTTCTTTTCACAGCGCTGGATGTCATATGGTGATTGTGAAACACACGGAACACTTCATGGTGAAATTTGTTAATCAGGTCAGCTGAATTAAAGCCACAGTGCATTGTTCTGATCAAAATTGACATGATTAACATGAAAAATGTTACGCCAATGTGTCGGACTCTGTAGACAGCCAGTTAAGAAACAACTTCTACATGATATAACAATTTTTGAATACTGTATCCTAATTGTGGATGATTAAGCTATATATCATATGCTGAAGTAAATTTCTTGAGTGTTAACGATAAAAAAACAACAACAACAACAACAAGAACCGTACAGAACCAAAAACCGTGACCCAAAAACCGTGACCCTAAAACCGTGATACGAACCGAACCGTGGGTTTTGTGAACCGTGCCACCCCTAGTGTGCACCCGGCTTAATTTGCTTGCAGGGCTATCCTCAGATGATCCCTGTGTCGCACCACAATTGAACTTCATGCATTTTTCCTTGAGCCTGTGATCCACATGCCCTTTCCTTCACTCTCAGTAGCCTTGTACTAAACCACACTGCACATTATTGAGCTTCTCAGTGTTGGCTTGGCAGGAGATGAAGGCTTGAACGTCATTTCTCCTCTGCCACTCTACTTAAGGATGACCCAACTGAAGTATGGACATTACCGCAGGCACACTAGAGCTCACTAGAGTCTCTTAATAATAGAAGCTGCATGATTCGAGGTATCATTCATAGCACAAACGACTGAATATGAATGACCAACGAGTTATGTTCCTGGGATAAGGGTTTGTTTTTGAATCTGTAACTTTAAGTATGAGTTACTGTAATGCTTGTCTTAGTAAACACCTTTTTTTTTTTTTTACCTCTGAGCCAAAGGAAATCAAAGACTCGACCGCAAAGTCAACAAAACAATTCCCACAAAGATCCGCTCCATTTACAACTACCTCTTTGCCATGATTTACAGCCTAAACCTTTTTCAGCATTGTAAATGAGTGCTTTTACGTAACCTAAATGAATCTTAGCTCATTGTTCCTCTGCTTGAGAATGTTTTTATGCCATGGATACCTCAAAGTCACCTCAAATGGAGTTTTGTAGGACGAAAAACAACTTGTCTGGTTCTCGGACACCTGATACGTTATTACGTCCCTTGTGAGAAATCACGCGCTCTCACACACGGCATGAATATGTAGGCAGGTCAGTTGCCATAGCAGGTCAAAAGGTTTCTCGTAAGTGATCAGCATGCATCTCATTTAGCCTTTGAGCTCTGATTCATTCTCTTTCTTCTGGGAAAAGCTCAGTCTCCAGGCAGTTAATTGATCTCTAGTAAGCAAAGTCACTGAGATGCGGAGCTGTCACTCATAGATCATCATTCAAATAGAGCCTTCCTGCTCATGAAACCGTTAAAGAGAACCACTCTAAAAAATGCTGGGTTGAAAATGGACAAACCTAGTGAATGGGTTGTTTTAACCGAGCAGTTGGGTTAAATGTTTGCTTAAAAAAAAACAATTGCTGGGTTAAAACAACCAAATCGCAGGGTTAAAACAACCCAATTGCTTCAACCCAACTTGGGTTGTTTTTAACCAAGCATTTTTTAGAGTAAGACTTTAGAGTAAGTTTACATGTATTATATAGATATGGAAAAAATTAGGTGAGATTTAGGTGAAAAAATTAGGTGAGCCTGGCTTTTGTTATTGTATTTTGAGCTCATTTTCTCTTATATAAACAAGTGAGCATGATATAATTTGTTTGTCTGTGACATGACACAATCACAGCCAATAAAAACATATTAGATGTTTAATAAAAATCGATTTGGAGCGGGGGTCAGTTGGATTTCGGTGTGGGCAAGGCGACCCTTCACATTGCCACAGCCGTCCAGTCCATACAACTATCAAAACTTCCTCACTGTAAAAAAAAAGAAAAGTTGACATAGCTTAAAATTGTAAGGCAACTTGCTGCACAGCTTATTTGAGTTTACTCAACTTTTAAACAAAGTAGTTCACTTAATTAACTGAGTAAGGTCACGTCTCCCAATTTAAGATTTTTTGTTCAGCTGATTTGAGTTTTTATAGTTTGTTGATTTTGTGTTGAAAATTGTCTATGTTTTTATGTCACCATCGTTTTTAGTTGGGCAGTTTTTTGATGTTATTGTTTCTCTGGCTTCTGTAACTGAGTTTGCTATGGCCAGAAAGGCAAGAGAAAACACAATCAGATGCTGTCAGCTGCTCGATGATAATATAATCATTGTGTAGGGGCTTAATTCACTGATTTTATGACTGAGTTTGATACGAGCAAGATACTTTTAACTTTGTTTTATTGTGATTTTTAGAAAAGATCCAGCACGGTTTTAATCAGAAAAGCCAAATAAGGTTTAAAACAGATTGTACACTAAGCACTTTGACCTCCTGTGAGACTTACTCCCACAGACATCAAGAATCAGCCTATAATCTCAACAATGGTGACATGCTTCATGCCGCAATGCATTCTGGGAGCAACGGATGAGTTTTGCATAATGCACCCAGAATGCATTGTTAACTTGTTGCAACTTGAATGCTTGTTAACTTGCATTTAAATCGAATTTACATTTAATACTAGGTTGGTCCAACGATTGTCGAACCATATACTTTTCACTGGTTAAGCCAGATTTTTTGCATTTAATTGTCCAGTTAACTAAAACATAATCAATACATTTTTGTGAGTTGGATTTTTTACAGTGCTCTTGTCACTTGTCGCATTTGCACATAATAAATCAAATTAACGTAGAAGAGCTTTTATTGCTTTATCACATTAGGGCCGTATGATTTCCGCGATGCATCACTTCTTAAACATTTGACCATTTCATTTGAGAAAAAAAATATATTGTCATATCATATACACGCAGAAACCAAACGGCAACCTCCCCTAGTTTCTCTTGAAGCCAATATGGAAGTGACTTAAACTGCAATTCATCGACTGTCCACTAGGGCTTCAGAAGGGAGCAGAATCTCATTGAGCCTCATGTTAAAATGCCCAACTTTACAGCAGAATAAAACATGTTTACAGTCTGGTACAAATTGTGGTTTTGGTCTATACGGCTAATTTTGCCCTTCATGACAACTGTGATGGGGTGAATTTTTTTATAACTTATTCCTTTACATTATATAAAGCATTAAAGTTCTGCATAATTACGGGCGTGGCCACTTTGAGTGGCAGGTGGATTGCCGTTTGTCTGCTGTCTGTTAGTCATCGCGTCACCTCAGCTCCACCCATGTCCCGCCTCTTTGCCCATTTTCAGTTATCCGGGAGTGACGAGCTGCCAACTTTGAGGCTCCAAAAACTCTCTTCAGAAACCTATGGGGGACGTCACGGACAATACGTCCATATTTTTTTAACACTCTGTGGCAGAAACTCAAAGTCTTCACGACTGCTTCTCAAAATAAAAGTTTGCTTTAACTTGAAAAAATTGTGACAGGAATATATTACTGTTGCGCAGTAGAATGCACTTATCAAAGTAGCAGTACTAATAATACGGCCCCACTTTATATTAGGTGGCCTTAACTACCATGTACTTACATCTAAAAATAAGTACAATGTACTTACTGTGTTCAAATTGTATTGCAAAACACCTTTGCTGATATTGAGGTGGGATACGGGTAGGGTTAGGGACAGGTGTGGTGGTGTGGGTAAGTTTAAGGGTAGGGTTAGGTGTAAGGGAAGTGTCAACTGTGTAATTACAAATGTAACTACAGAAATTAATTACAGATGTAATTACATGCAGGTATTTTTAAAAATGTAAGTACAATGTAAAAACATGTATGTACACAATAAGTGCATTGTATCAAATGATTAATTAAAATGTTAGTACATAGTAGTTAAGGCCACCTAATATAAAGTGGGTGCAATAATACTAATAAAACTTAATTTACCACACTTTTCCTTCCATGTTTTAATTTAATTCAATTCAATGTATATTAAATCTATTGTTGATTTGATTAGCACCATTTTTGATACTACATTTGCATTAAATCATGAATCCAAAATGTTAAATTTTTATGAATTCAATGGATTTAATTAAATCATTAAAATGGAATCCAGAAAAATGAACAAAAAACAAAAACAAAAAACAAACACGGAATTTGGGAAAGATAAGACGCGATTTGTGAAAAAATTAACTTAATTTCATAGTGCCCAAAAAAGGTCAGTTTTGTTCAACTTTAAAAAACATGGGTACATTGCATAGGTTTCATGATTTAATTTAATCAGACATGCTTTTTAACCATAAAAATTGGGAAAAACAAAATGTATTTCATAGGGCCCTACGTTTCACCTAGTACACGCTGTTACCTTGGTGCTTCCTAAGACTTACACTGGTAGCATAGGGGCAACAAATACATTTTGATGTATTTGCACATATTCAAGCATGCATTTTATTCATTCATGCCATCTTCTTAGAAAGTAATGATTATTGATGTCATACACTTGCACATTGATAGACTTGAGTGGTTATGATATGATGAACCCTTTGAACATCTGCTCTGTGTGTGTGTTCTTGTGCTTGTGAGAATGTGAGAGGGCATCCTCAAGTTGTGTTTTGCACTTTCACTTGGTTAGCTGGGTCACCGTGGCACTCCTCCAGCACATTGTCGTCTTTCCCAGAGGGCTATGCTGTTCTGTAGTCAAGGTCTGCATGCCATTGGACATGGGAACATACTCAACATGCTCTCTGTCGGTGAGCGTGTCGGCCTACGAACTGTTTGTATTTGAGTGAATATTCAATATCAAAACATTACTCCATTGACCGATATGATATCGTCAGGTGCCATTGTTGCTGCGCTGTGAAGTTATGTCTGCTGTGACGTCTGAGAGGGTGGTTTTGTTATGTTTGTGCACCTGTAATATGTTTATGAGAGTGTTATGTCCTGTACCTGTGTGTAGTCTGTCCTGAGATGTTGATATGAATGTTTAAAACAGAATTACTTTAATGCAGTTCTCCTCATAAAAATAGCAAATTACTTTACATAGTTACTGTTATTGGAAAATGACCAGAGAGAGACTAGTTACTGGTTCTTGAATATTATTGG
Source organism: Romanogobio albipinnatus (assembly GCA_023566225.1). Classification (NCBI taxonomy): domain Eukaryota; kingdom Metazoa; phylum Chordata; class Actinopteri; order Cypriniformes; family Gobionidae; genus Romanogobio; species Romanogobio albipinnatus. Next base: position 69,477,428 of record CM042239.1, on the reverse strand, counting down.
GTTTAGCGATAAATTCTGTTCTGCATATCGGTTATCGGACACTTAATCATAATCAGTATCAGTCTCTAAGACCACATCCACACGAAGCCAGAGCTTTCCCTATCCAATCTTTTTTTTTTCCTTGTCTCAAGAAAATTCTGCGTACACACTAAACCACCAAAACCGACTCAAAATGATGTAGTATCCATGCCAGACCAGTATGTGGCGCTGCAATTCTGCCACATAAATACACTAAAAACGGAGAAGAAGAGTTGTGGCTAGAAGGGGTACAGCAATGGTAGGATGTGAGGCAAAATTTCACGATAAAATAACAATAAATACATGTGCTACTTACCAGATTGTGTTTTATTAACGCCTACACCTACCCCAACCCTAAACCTACCCTTACAATAATGCAAATACAGTAATTAAATGATGCAATATTGATGTGCGCATGCCCAGTGCCTGTAATTGTATTCCTTCTAGTCTTTACCGTGCGGGACGTGGTGTGATGACATCACCGTTTTACAAAATATACGTATTGGCTGTACACACGAAAACGCAAGGGTGTCCGTTTCAGATTTATCCACTCTGGGACCCGGTTCCCAAAAATATGTTTCATGCTCCCAAAACACTGTAAATCCGTCTGGACGAAACGCAGGGCCATTTTTAGGCATAGGCAAACTAGGCGGTCGCCTAGGGCGCCATCAGTAGGGGGGCGCCAATAAGCGCATAGCTGGCACTAGATGTTTGTGTGTAAAGGGTGTCTCGGCCACCCTAAACTGTTACCACCACTAGTTCCCCCACGCTATTGGATCAGAGAACTGTCAATCTGACGATTCCTATATGCCATCAGATCAGAGTTCGCGTTTGGAGCGCTAAACAACACCATTAGATCAATGAACTCGATCAATGCTTTGGCAAGGTAACACTTTTTTTTAACCATAAAATAAGGCTAAATTCAAACTAAGGCCAATTAAAATAACAGGTACAAATCTGTATTTTGTTAGGGCAGTATTTGTGGCAGTCTAGAAATCCCGCTGTGAATGGGCAGATAGCATTGCTCGGTGTGTATGTTAGAGGCAAAATATAACTGCACCATGGGCGTCGGAAGCAAAAAAAATGTGGGTGGGTCCTCAGAATTATTTTACTGGAGTAGATACCAATAAGTACAAATATACTGCTTTGCTTGCTAAACGTATAGTTCGGAAAGACAAAATTACGGAAATCGGCATAACATTGAGAGCGGCAGTAGTGTAGGGGTAAGACGCACGGCATCTAGTTTTGACACAAATCGACCCGCGGTTCGAGTCCGCCTTTCGCCGAGCTCAATCTTCTCCCTTTTCCCATCATAAATCAGATCGGAAAGGCATTTATTTTCAATAAAAATGACGAAAATATTAGAAAAGTGGAAATAAAGCGTCTAACATTAGTTTAATAATAAGTGTTTATCGATTAGGGGTAGGTAAACAGACATGTGCTGAATGTTAGAGACGATTAAAGTGAGTGGGTCCAATAAAATCATTGATTGTAAAATGTGGGTGGGTCTTGTCCCATCCACATACAATGGTTCCGACGCCCGTGAACTGCACACTTACTTCAGCATTTCATGATTATCAGTTACATTTTGACTCTATAAAGCTTTCTTCTCTTAATTGCACCTCCAAAAGGTTTTTGCGCCAATACATTGTTAAAAGAATCAGTGTGTTTTGTAATTGTCCCATATAAAACTTTAGCGGCCAATTTAAAAATGGTATAATAAAATGTGCAAATTCACAACATGAATACATCCTTTATTAAATCACGTTGACGAATTTAACATATCTTTACGGATGGTGTTGAATGCTGAATCGATTCATTCAGTTCTAATAGTGCTTAATGCAAGCAGTGTCGTACACACAGAGGGCAAAGGGGAAGTTCACGCATCAATGAGTAACAAAAAACACACTGAATCAGTATTTATTCTTATTACTTTCATGTGAAATGTACTAATAACACATAATAATTGTGTAGTTATGTCTGAGAACAATTTCTTAGCAACTAGGGACTGCACAAATATAGGTTATATATTATAGGCCTAGGGCTATACAGGCATCTAGCTATTAATTTGAATCCTTATTTACAAATATAATTTGGTATGTATGTATTTGTTAATTAATACCAGTAATACCAATGTTGCAATGGGGCACCAATAAGGATTTTGCCTAGGGCGTCAGAATGGCTAGAAACGGCCCTGTTTTTACGTATACAGCTAAACGCGTCGCCGTGTGGACGGGGCCTAAAAATGAACTTTTCATAATCTCTGCATCTCTCTTTAGAACATTGGTGTTGTACATGGTGTAGTATTTGTCAAACATGCTATTATTTATAGTTTAAGGGGCTATATGTAGAGTTCAGAAACCATTTAGAGTTATTAGCGCTCACTGTATACAAACATCCTGACGCCGTCCATGCTTCTGAGAGCATTTAGATGAATATGTAAATATGTGCTGCGCGCTTTCCTCTCAATAACAAAAAAAAAACACAACAAAAATGACAGCCATGACTCCGGTGGGAGCGATGTGGATATGTTTGCACCAGCTCTGCGATTCACCGGCATCATATCGACAGATGAGGTCATTAAAATGCTTTCATAGACAACCTAGGAAGTCTGGGAAGGTCTCATGTGTTAAGTTTCATTGCAAGCTGTTAAAAAATTGGCAATAAAAAAGTGATTACTACATGAAAATGAAGTCTTCAATAAGTAAAAAAAAATATTTATTTATGTCATTCTAATATCCTGATTTGGTACTCAAGGAACATTTATTATTATTACATTGATGAAAACAGTTGTGCTGTTTAATATGTTTGTGGAAACCGTGATACACTATACACCATATAAACCAATCAGGCATAACATTATGACCTAATATTGTGTTGGTCCCCCTTTTGCAGCCATAACAGCCCTGACCTGTCGAGGCATGGACTCCACTAGACCCCTGAAGGTGTGCTGTGGTATCTGGCACCAAGATGTTAACAGCAGATCCTTTAAGTCCTGTAAGTTGCGAGGTGGGGCCTCCATGGATCAGACTTGCTTGTTCAGCACATCCCACAGATGCTCGATTGGATTGAGATCTGGGGAATTTGGAGGCCAAGTCAACACCTCAAACTCGTGCTCCTCAAACCATTCCTTAACCATTTTTGATTTGTGGAGGGCGCATTATCCGGCTGAAAGAGCCACAGCCATCAGGGAATACCGTTTCCATGAAAGGGTGTACATGGTCTGCAACAATGCTTAGGTAGGTGGTACGTGTCAAAGTAACATCCACATGGATGACCCAAGGTTTCCCAGCAGAACATTGCCCAAAGCATCACACTGCCTCCACCGGCTTGCCTTCTTCCCATAGTGCATCCTGGTGCCATGTGTTCCCCAGGTAAGCGACGCACATGCACCCACCCATCCACATGATGTGAAAGAAAATGTGTTTCATCAGATCAGGCCAACTTCCATTTCTCCGTGATCCAGTTCAGCAGATCCCACTGTTGGTGCTTTCGGAGGTGGACAGGGGTCAGCATGGGCACCCTGACCGGTCTGTGGCTATGTAGCCCCATAAGCAACCAACTGCGATGCACTGTGTATTCTGACACCTTTCTATCAGAACCAGCATTAACTTCTTGAGCAATTTGAGCTCCAGTAGCTTGTCTGTTTGTTCGGACCACACAGGCCAGCCTTCGCTCTCCACGTGCATCAGTGAGCCTTGTTTTTATTTATATATGACTGACAAATATGCATTAAGTTTATTAGTTAATGTTAAAACTTTGTAATCTTAATGAATGGAAATTTGATATGCTTCCTAAATATAGGCCTAAAAATGTTTAAGTAGGCTCGGTGATAGCTCCCCACTCGCACTGTAGACTCTGTGTCACACTGTGTAGGTCCATGTGACTGTATTATGGGAAAGGGAGAGATTTTCCATTGTGTTTTTCGGTGAATAATGTTATGTCTGTAAATCTCTTATGTAAAGTATCTGTCTTGAAATAATAAATGAATGTCATTCGCCCATACAATTGTGGTTTGAAAGTACCACAGATGTCTCTGGCACTGTCTGCAGCAGGCAAGTGTTTCAGCCACAGTTCAGCAGAAATGGATTCGGGGTGTTTGCTGTTGTCGAGCCGTTACATTCATTTCTTGTCAATCCACGAATTAGCATAAAACCGTCATGAGTCTTGCCGACCATAGCTTGACCTTCCCCTGTTTACTTTGCATTGTGGGACATGATTACAGCATGTCCTGCATACCGATGGGCCAGACTGTTCTGTTTGTTCAACCATTTAACATTTTGCCCTGATGTTCTTTGTTGCTTTTTTTTTTTTTTTTTTTTACATAAATCATAATTGGAAATGCACTGTTTAATCCTAGATGTCCTTTAGCTCACGTAGACACAAATATGTTATGACACAATGCAGTTCAATTTGACTATTTCGATTCCTTCCTGGCTTTGCAAACGGAAAGTCTCTTAGAATTAAGTAAGCAGGGATTTGTTCCATAATATTGGTAAATCATTACACTGTGCTGGTCACGGATCAAAGCAAGATCTGTTTTTCTATTTTCTGACACAAATGAAGCATTTGCTTCTGATCCCTGTTGGAAAAGCTTCTGATGGTGACTGGATTTACATGTTTTCTAGTTGATCTAGTTGATCATCTGGTAACATGAGTGACAGAGATTATGCAAGATGTTGGTGATGCCACAAAGTTAAGCGCGGTTTTATGCAAATGTGCGGTGACTGCCAATAAGAGTGTAGGCACAAGTTCACATGATCCACTACCTAAGTGGTTGTCTCAGAAAAAAGCTGTCACTGGGCCGGTAGCTATTTTCCATCCAAAGTTGGAAATTTTACATGTGCACAAAATTGGAATATCGCTGAAAAAAATTGCGAATAAAGCAGGGTTTCTATCCCATGTTCGGATACCTGGTGCTTGTTGTTAATTGTTGCAGTGTATATAAAAATATTAATTTGAATTAATTATTTTATCGGTTTTAATGAATGATTCAATGACTCACTCATAAAGACTTCACTTGTTTCATTACTGGATAAATCAGCATTTTTAAATGAATCTCTTGAATGGATGATTCAATGACAAATACATTTTTTAACAGTCACTTTGCGCCACTGGTTTAACAATGTAATTGATACAATCTTGAAGCTAATTTTGAAGCATGAGTTATTTTCAAAAGGTGATTTACTCTATTTTGATCGCTACTGTAGACATCCGTGTTTATATCTGAACTATAAACTTTTATCCCAGTACTTCTGTCATAGTTTGAATTATTGTAAGAAAGAAATAATGGTCCTGTGTCAGTGTGGTTGAAAAAACTGTTTGCGAAGCCGTTTGCTCTCTAAGGGTGTGAGTGGCAGCGCCAACACAGATTTTAATGTTCTCTGTGATAATCGCTGTCATTTAGGAATACGATTGCATGGGTGTTGGAATGGAGATTGCAACCTTTTAAACATTAATCATGCAGCTCTACTTTAAACCATTCAAGGGCGCCAGTTTTTATTCCACATCTTCTACACTCAAAAAAATGAATTCATTACACACAAAGTGTTTACACACAATTTAATTTAGTTCATTCAAAGTAAATTCGTTTAGTTGTGTCAACACAATTTAGTTTGTTTATTTCAAATTCTATATCATTCAGTATCTATCAAAAGTGCTCCAAGGAAGGGACAGTGGTGAACCAGTGACAGGGTCATGGGCGGCCAAGGCTCATTGATGCACGTGGGGAGCAAAGGCTGGCTCGCGTGGTCCGATCAAACAGACGAGCTACTGTAGCTAAATTTCTCAAGAAGTTAATCCTGGTTCTGATAGAAAGATGTCAGAATACACAGTGCATCGCAGTTTAGTTGCGTATGGGGCTTCATAGCCACAGACCAGTCAGGGTTCCCATGATGAGCCCTGTCCACCGCTGAAAGCACTAACAGTGGGCACCTGAGCATCAGAACTGGACCACGGCGCAAAGGAAGAAGGTGTCCTGGCCTGACGAATCAAATTTTCTGGATGGGCGGGTGCGTGTGCATTGATACCTGGGGAACACATGGCACCAGGATGCACTATGGGAAGAAGGCAAGCCGGTGGAGGCAGTGCGATGCTTTGGGCAATGTTCTGCTGGGAAACTTTGGGTCCTGCCATCCATGTGGATGTTACTTTGACATGTACCACCTACCTAAGCATTGTTGCAGACCATGTACACCCTTTCATGGAAATGGTATTCCCTGATGGCTATAGTCTCTTTCAGCCGGATAATACGCCCTCCACAAAGCAAAAATGGTTCAGGAATGGTTTGAGGAGCACAACAACGAGTTTGAGGTGTTAACATGGCCTCCAAATTCTCCAGATCTCAATCCAATCGAGCATCTGTGGGATGTGCTAAACAAGCAGTCCGATCCATGAAGGCCTAGACTCGCAGCTTACAGAAATGAAAGGATCTGCTGCTAACATCTTGGTGCCAGATACCACAGCCCACCTTCAGGGGTCTAGTGGAGTCCATGCCTCGACGCATCAGGGCTGTTTTGGCTGCAAAAGGGGGACCAACACAATATTAGGTCATAATGTTATGCCTGATAGGTGTGTATATAATGAACAATTAAGAAAAGAATGGAGTCAATACCAACATTAGTATAGTTATTATTCACGACGGTGTGCCCGCAGCTTAAGCACAAGCACAATGGTATCCATAAAATTTAAAAACATTGCAGAAGCTGCTCTAAATGTCCGACATAACTGAAGATTAAACAGTAACATGTCTTTATAAAATAACACTTATTCCCTAAATTTACTCTCCTAATGCAGTCCCTTGCAAAGCATGCTGGGAACTACAGCTCCACTGCCTAGTTAGGTCAACAAAAATGATTTATGTAGAATTAACGCGAATTAATTAAGTATACGTTAGTTTTAAATAAGTGGATTGAACACAATGAAATTAAGTTGTGACAAAAATAATGTTCAAAACTCTGTAGCTCATTTTGAAGGAATTAAACTGAACAAGACGCAATCTTTCTTCTTTTTTTTCTTTTTTTGTGCACCTGCCACAAAGTCTGATCAAATAAATTCCCCCCTGGAATGTATAGTCTTGACATGTGCTCGCTCTGTCTCTGTCTCTCTCTCCTATCGTCAAGGCTGTACAGTTGGAAGAGGTCAAACTGACCCCCTCACATCTGCTGTTAGAGAGCACGCATATCTGCACACATTCACCTCCATCTGTTGCCAGTCAGATGCACAACCATGTTGAAGACAAATAATACAACTCTGTCAGTGTGTTCCTGGTCCGCATCCTACAATAACAACTGCGCTGTTCCTCCTGCTGCAATTCTTGCCGGTTTTTTTCTTAGCTCCATCTGTATGTCAGTCTTTAGCAAATGGGGTCTAGACAGGCCCAGAATATATGCAAGCCCTCAAAGCTTTAACCTGGCCAGCTTTAGCTATCTCTGCAAGAGTTATAGATGAACTGGATTTATCAGCACATCTTGACATGGACATGTCGGTATTATAGGGTTTCCTAGTGTTGAAATGCATATTAGACATTCCAGGCTACATAGGGAAAGATAAACTGTCCAAACAAACCTTCACATTAATGTCAGTGCTGGTAATTTCACAGTGATCGAAGGCCATACTTAAAGAAAAATGCATTTCTGTCGGCCTTGAGAAACAGCCTTTAGATATACTGGATTGGGGGTTGGATTTATGGAAAAAGCAAAAGGGTCCCAAGTTGAGGTGATCATGTAACAGTTTCAGAGGTTGTGTCCTAGTCTCATAAATAGTATGCAAGATTGCATTTAGTGCACTCCATGTCATGTCATGTAAAAACAGCATCATAAAATGCCCAGATGGTGTACTATTTCCACTGGATCCATGCATGCTTTATTGTATTACCCACAAGTTGTTGCGATATGAAAGAGGAGTTTGATGGTTCTCTTAAAGGGGTCATGAATTGAGAAATCAACTTTCCCTTGAGCTTTTGATACATAAAAGGTAATGGAAATATAAGAATATCATGTAAGTTTCAGAGCTGAAAACATCCTTGTTAGTCAAAAGAAAAGCTTTTATAGAGACCAGGCCCAGAAAACGATCGATTTCAGAATATGCCACACCTTGACGTCATCGTGTGGTGAAAGAACGCCTGATTCTGTAGCTCCGCCCACCGACCCGTGCCTGAGATGATATAGGCCTACATAGAGCTATAAGGCCTACATAGAGCTAAACTGAATGAAGCAACACACTAATGTGAGTAAAACATGTTTTTTATATGTGATAGTATTGCATTGTTACAGATCGTATTGATTATGTGTACATGTCTAACTGAACATACCTTAGCACGCTGTCACAGCCTGGAGAATACTTTATTTGTGGTGTTGTTGGTTCATTGCGATTCGGGATCAGACTCTGACATGTATGGGCCAGTGCTCGCAAAGCCCAACGTCCCGGGGCTTTGTGTTTTTCAGACGTGTTAACAAAACGTACCCTGGCCTGCCTGCCGATCTTAAATAGTGAAATAACATTCCTTTCTTGATGTGCGTTGTTCACTCTCTTGACTTGAAGTGTGTGCGCGCTGTGTGTGTGCGGTTCGCGGTTATATTCACCGATCGGGCGGGCCAAGTAATACAAAAATAACATTCCCATCAATCGCGGGTGGATGAGAGATAAATCATTGAGTTTGTTTGATAAAGACATTTTGCGAGACCTGTCGGTGATTCATTCCGGTTGCCGTTTTCCCACACTCTTTCAAAACAATTACCACATGTACTGACCGGGGAGCAGAAGCTCATTAAAGGGATAGTTCACCCAAAAATGAAACTTCTGTCATCATTTACTCACCCTCAAGTTGTTCCAAACCTGTATGAGTTTCTTTGTTCTGCTGAACACAAAAGAAGATATTTAGAAGAATGTTTGTAACCAAGTAGAGAGAGCAACCATTGACTACCATAGTATTTTTTTCCCTACTATGGTAGTCAATGGTTGCTCTATCTGCTTGGTTTCAAACATTCTTCAAAAAATCTTATTTTGTGTTCAGCAGAACAAAGAAATGTAAACAGGTTTGGAACAACTTGAGGGTGAGTAAATGATGACATAATTGTCATTTTTGGGTGAACTATGCCTTTAAATATGCAAATCTTATCCAGTCCTAGCCGTGGGCGTTTATTTCAGTGCAGCACGCCCATAAAAACTGAGCTTTCCTTGAGAGAGCCTCAAAACCAGGGCATAAAATAGCCTATTACTTATTCCTTATGATGTTTTTGAATGTAAAAACCATGCGAACGTCATAAGTTGACCTCAGACAACAGTATAAAAAAAGCCATTCCATGACCCCTTTAAAATCCCCCCCCCCCCCCCCCCCCGTATATGCAAATTAGCCCCACCTCCACTCAATCACTGCAGCTTTGACTGCCTGATCCACTCGGTCAACTGTAGTAAACACTACACAATGGCAAGTGGAAATATTGTTTTAATTCAGCCATATGTTTGAGCCAGAAACTGATTCAGAAGAGGAAGAGCGAACTGTACAGGGTCGTCTACAAGTCGATTAATCTGAATGGTTTTGCATTTTCAAATGTTTGTATGCAGATTTCACACACAAATACTTGTGTACGAATGCTTGGTCAATGAGACCCATAGTTTAAAAAACAGCTAAATGACTTTTGAAAGGGGGAACTAAAATGAATTTAGAAACATGCTAGCACTTAAAATATGCACAACAGTTTCTGTGGTATTAAAATGTAATTTAATGACATGGTAATATCTCCATATACTAGCAAGCTGTTTTCTACATACTCAAATATATGCACTTTTTTTTACAAGTGTAGCACAGGCTTTCGGTGCTTAGTAAAGTATGCTAATTGAGACATAGCCAGGATCTGTTCTTGGTTATTATGATGTTTGTCTCCATCTTTCCATTGCTCCTGATTTGTCTCTCATTCCCTCTTTCCATCCGTCATTTCACTTGTGATTGTGGTTTGGTTAGTTGTAGGGAAACTAAGTAGCAAAGACAGTTTGTCATAATATTGTAGGGCTTTTGAGAAGAAGACATTGGATAGTAATCTGATCTGAGGTGTGAGCTGTACAGACCAATGGAAGGTGAGAAAGATGTCATGCGTGTGATCCTTCCGCATGTGCAAATACAATAAGTTCAGCCTTCATAGCTTTAGCAGATGTCCTTTAGGGTCAGTAAGCAGCCCACAGGTGATATGGTTTGCATCGGAGAACACAGAATAACACTATAATCATGTTTTTAAAGTCTTGCCTTGCAATCTCTCTGTATGAGGCCTACTGTATGTGTTGAGAACATTATGACCACTAAAAATGACTGATTGCTCTTAAAACCTTTGGCAACAGTGTGTTACTTTCCTGTTTTCACCATGCTTTTTAATGGACTCCTTTACAAGCGCTCTACAGCCCAGTTGGTTTCATGAGCTGCGAGGACCTCAGCTCGGCTGATTTGACCTGTTATATAGACAGTAGCAGGCACTATGTTTATCTTAGCAGTCTGCCAGAGTTTCACATTGTGTCGCCCGCTGATTCATCTTCTTGCTTACAGAAACTGGCAGCTGGGGTTGATCAGTTTGCCTACACCTGCATACAAGACCATCCCATCTGGACCAATCAGCAGTTCTGGGAGGCCACCTTCTACTCTGAGGTGCAAAACCAGATCAGAACGCTTTACCTCACTGCCCCTGAGGACAAGCATCTCATCACTGCCAAGATCAAGGTAAAGTCGTGAAGTTGACTTTTTTATTCATCCGTCTGTCTGTCTGTCTCTGTCTGTCTGTCTGTCTGTCTGTCTGTCTGTCTGTCCGTCCGTCCGCCCATCCACTCATCCATCCATCTAGTGTTAAAACTGTCCTGATATCATAATGATTCTCATTAATAGGATAAAATTCTTGAAACGATTACCTTTTCTTAGAAAAAAAATACAATGCATTAAAATGTTACGTTATATAAAAACTTGTCCGCCAAATCCAAGTGCAACCAACATGCTGGAAAAAACACAAAACTGTAGAGCCTCATGATTGTCAAGGCCAATAAATCTCTTAGAATATCCATTAATTTGACGCTTTTATGATGTAACAAGCTTAGTTCAGGTTAACTGTTAAACCTGACAGTTGGTGTCATTTTAAAGGAAACCCTTTGAAGTTACATAAACCACTGCTAAAAGTGATAAACATGTAAGTATACACTCACCTAAAGAATTATTAGGAACACCATAATAATACTGTGTTTGACCCCCTTTCGCCTTCAGAACTGCCTTAATTCTACGTGGCATTGATTCAACAAGGTGCTGAAAACATTCTTTAGAAATGTTGGCCCATATTGATAGGATAGCATCTTGCAGTTGATGGAGATTTATGGGATGCACATCCAGGACACGAAGCTCCCGTTCCACCACATCCCAAAGATGCTCTATTGGGTTGAGATCTGGTGACTGTGGGGGCCATTTTAGTACAGTGAACTCATTGTCATGTTCAAGAAACCAATTTGAAATGATTCGAGCAAGGGCGGGATGGTTCTGGCGTCGGGGTGACCCTGGGCGCCGATCGCCCCCTTCCGCCCATCACCATAACACTCACATGCACAGACATGCCTATTTCATGCACACACACACACACACACACACACACGCGCACCACCTCCGTCCCCATTGTAATCTGTCCCTTGTAGGGGTGGCGCGGTTCACAAAACCCACGGTTCGGTTCGTATCACGGTTTTAGGGTCACGGTTTTCGGTTCTTTGCGGTTCTTGTTGTTGTTGTTGTTGTTTTTGTTTTATCGTTAACACTCAAGAAATTTACTTCAGCATATGATATATAGCTTAATCATCCACAATTAGGATACAGTATTCAAAAATTGTTATATCATGTAGAAGTTGTTTCTTAACTGGCTGTCTACAGAGTCCGACACATTGGCGTAACATTTTTCATGTTAATCATGTCAATTTTGATCAGAACAATGCACTGTGGCTTTAATTCAGCTGACCTGATTAACACATTTCACCATGAAGTGTTCCGTGTGTTTCACAATCACCATATGACATCCAGCGCTGTGAAAAGAAAAAAAAAATACACGAAAACACAACACTGCCAGACGTTTTTGCCCAAACTTCAAAGGCATGTTTAAATTATTAAAACTAGAAGCATATTAACTTTTAAATGTTACATTTATCATGTGAACTACTTATATACAGCATGTTATATGCATGTGTGTATGAGACAGAGGGGAACACGGTCGCATGTGCAGCAGATATATGCTGCCCATCATAAATCAAAGCACGAGACAGACAGGGGTCGGAGGAGAACACCAGAAAATGTGACAGAATGGACAATATTTGTCTGTATTTGCAATACACGAGCCGCAGTTCAGCTGCGCGAGACAAACACTGCCAGTGTGTGAATGCACGCACGCGCGCATACGCACTGCATCTGCCCTGCCAGCTATACGTCGCTGGCGCATCCTCCAACTCCGGGCAGCCTTCCTTATCTCTCCCACTTGCATTTCTACACGTGACGTGACCTGCAGCACTCCACTTTTACTTTATTTTACTGTATGTCCACACACATGTACACACACACCTCTTATTTCACGCGAAAAGGACACCCACTGTCTGAGGTAACATACGGGCACGAGGATACATTGCGCATGCATCAAAACCGTGCTCACACGCTCCGAACCGAGACAAGCGAACCGAACGGTTCGGGTTTTTTTCATGTACCGTGCCACCCCTAGTCCCCTGTATCATAAGGTTTAACAAATACTGTCTCTATACGTTTCATGATGTTTGCAAACTCGAGCTCTGTTTATAATTCTCGAATAGTCTTTGTATACTGTACGTTTCATGTCTCTTTCTTTTGTAATGTTTTTGTTGATATTTGAGAAAAAAAAGAAAGAAAAAAAACCACCTCATACATGGCCGGTCCCAAGCTTTCCTGCCATTAATGCTTGGATAACACACCTACGTCTCCTTCGATTAAAGATAATGGCTAGTTGGCTGCGATATATGTAAACCTACCAACATCCGTTGCCATGATTTTTGGAATGACTTATCGCAAGAGGAAAAAAATATGTTTTAGTTGTATAACGTCGGCTAATGGAAACACTTTTTTTAGAAAACATTTAGATAATATCTCAAAAGTTTAGCGCAAATCTGTAATGGAAACGCGGCTATTGTAAGTTAGGTTGTCATTCAAGGTGGTTTGGTTTTAATAGAGGTCCATACAAACCCTAGCGAGCATCGACTTCAGTAGACAAGGGATATCATTTAACCCTGGATCCCATCTCTTCATCAGGAACCGAGTACTTTGTCCACAGCAGCCAGTGAGTCAGAACGGACCGCTATGGACCTCGCAGCAGAGCAGTTGCGTGCTTGGCCCAGTCTGAGCAAAGAGAAGCAACAGGAGCTGGTGAAGAACGAGGAGAGTACAGTGTTCAGCCAGGCCATCCACTACGCCAGCCTAATGGTTTACCTGCTCGTACCACTGGACACCAGTAAAAACAAGCTGCTGCGCTCCACACCTGCAGCTGACTGGGAGAGCGGCAGCAACAGCATCCTCACAAACAGGCAAGAGACTTACTTCTACAGTGCCTTGCAGAATATATCATCTTCTGCTACTTTAAGGGTGTGTTCACACTTGTAGTTTGGTTCTCTTGGCTCTTTTGGTCTGGATCAAAAAAGAAATTGAGACATTTAGTCCTTGTTCGCTTAGCATTCACATCACATCCTTTTAAGACCAAACCTATACCAAACAAAAACTAGGTGAGTAAAGTTTGATGACAAACTTTGATGTTGGCTTGATAAAGCCAGGTCTGAAAGTTTAAAATAACCTGCTTGAAGTTTGAAGTTTAAGGTTGTAAAAATGTTTTTAGCATGTTGCTAGCATGATTTAACACATTGGCTGTGTCCGAAATCGCCCCCTATACCCTTAAATAGGGCATTATTTGAGGGGACAGCCATTTTTAATGGTGTCTGAAACCATAGTGGACGTTATTGAGTGCACTCATTCTATCCCACAATGCACCAAAATAACAAATGTACAACTGAATTATGCTCAACGGCTAGAGAATACCCATAATGCACTGTGAGAGTCGCGCGCTGATTGAATTCACGCGTCTCGCCAGAAGATGGCGCCCGGAGCTGATCCATCCATCATCCATCCATCCATTTTCCAAACCGCTGGTCCAGCGTAATATCATACAGTTGTACATTCCTTTTTAATTGATTATTAAATTGCTAGTCTTCCAGAGTTCAAGATAAATCTTTTCATTACTACTGGAGCTGCCAGTTTGCTACGTTTCAAATGATTATTAAACAGCAGAAACTATGCAAAAGCGGCAGCCCTTCTGGTGCACTCAGTGTCCAAATTCACTCTCTCAAGTGAACTATATTAGTGGAGTAATGTAGGGAATAGTGAATGACAATTCACAGCAATTGTTAATGATTAGCAGGCTGCTAGCATGTTGTAGGAATTATTTATCCAGTTGTTGGCATTTTTTAATGTTGCTAACATGATTTAGCATGATGTTGTTAGAATGATTACACTTTGATAACACATTGCTAGCATGAATTAGCATTTTGTCAGCATGTTTTAGCATTTTTGCTAGTATGAATTAACATTTTGTTAACATGAATTGGCATGTTTCTAGCATTAAATAGCATGTTGCTGGCATGAATTAGTGCATTGCTAGTATGTTTTAACACATGCTAGCATGAATTAGCATGCTTTAACACATTTGTGAACATAATTTAAGACATTGCTTGCATGAATTAGTATAGCTGTGTCCCAAATGACGCACTTATACACTATGTACTTATGCACTATGTACTCAACCGTGTAGTGTATGAACTTTACAGGGTTATTTTGTCATTCAACATCTGAATTTTTTAGTTCCTCCCCCTCCACTACGTAATTAAAGCTGGGATGGTTGAGTGCATGAAGTGTTCAACATTCCACACTTCGTTTTTTTCCGTTAATTTAGCGCATCATCCGGTTATTTAAATTGCACTTTTTCTTTTTGCAATTTTCAGTGTGAACACACTACTTCCACTATTTATACTTAAAAACGTTATAGAATAGTGCAAAAGTATGCGAATTGGGACGCACCTTATGTTAACACATGATTTTGCACATTGCTAGCATGAATTCACATGTTGCTAATGTGTTTTAGCACTTTGCTAGCATGAATTAGCTATAAAATGTGTAAAGGAGTCAAAACCGAGGCAAATCCCTTCCGTCACACACAAGCAAAGATCTGCTGCATAAAGACATCCTTTCCAATGCCTGTACCGAACCGTGATGGGCAAAAAAAACAGGTATGCTTGGGCATTCTGTCCTTTTTAGGGTCGCATCTTGTGACGTCCATTCCTGTTTTTGGTTCGTTTACATGTCTATGGTCCGTTTTGCGGTCATATTTCAGTCGGACCGCACCAGAGTTCATTTGGAAGCAGATTGAGACCCATCTTTTCAGCGGTATCTGTCCTCTTGTTTGGTGCGCACCATGGGTTCAGATGGCAGCGTTCACACTTATTCAAATTAACCTCACTAACAGAGTAATCGCACCAGGGTTCATTTTAATCAAACCAAACATGCCAAGTTTTTATATTTTTGCAGTTTTTATATTTCCAAGTACTTAAAATCAAAATAAGTCATTTAATGTGTAATTGTATTATAGAGCAGGCTGTTAAAATAAAAACAAAGTAAAATAAAACTAAAGTTGCGTATGCTCACTGCACACTCATTTGCCTTACAATTGACCTCAACCTGCAAATGATTAAAATATCTTCCACATTTTCTCCACATAAAATTCCCTCAGTTAGTGGATCATTGTGCAAGTTGTGTCTGATGTTAGAGCTTAAGAAAAACAACGCATAAATTAGGTTTTTTGGTGTCCAAATCAGGAAGCCAGAATCACTACATCAAACCATCCAGATACTGATTAATAAAGGTCATCGCTCAAAATTCTCTGTGCAATCAAGGAGAACCTACATACAGGTCAGCGATCATGTATGAAGGAGATACAGAGTCCAGGACATATCAGGTGTTTATGAGGATGGAACAAAATAAGCCAAAAGACGTAGTAGCGATGTTGGATAATATTTTGTGCTCAAATGAGATTTGAAATGTGAGCAAATTAATGCTTCCCCCCCCAAATATGAAAATGTAGCATTATGCTATAGAAATTTGCATTGTTTAAAATTATAATGCATAATATTAAAGGGTTAGTTCACCCAAAAATGTCATTATTTACTCACCCTCGTGTTGTTCCAAACCCGTAAGACTTTCGTTCATCTTCAGAACACGAATTAAGATCTTTTTGAGCTTTCAGTCTCTCTATTGATGCAACTACCAATCTGACTCTTCAAAAAGTTCATAAAGAGATCATAAAACTAATCCATATGAATTGATCGGTCTAGTCCAATTTTCTTTTCTTTTTTTTTGAAGAGACTTGCTCGCTTTTTATGATGAACATTTTGAATTTAGGCTTTTATTCACATATAAACATTAATCAGCGAACATACAGTAAACAGAAGCTCAACTAAACCTGCTTGACGTGCAAGAACAAACCTCATTGGTTCATGAGGAAGCTCAAACGTGTTGTGTAACACAAGAATGAACCTCATTGGTTTTTGCTGAAGCTCAAACGTGCTGTGCAACACGAGAATGAACCTCATTGGTTCTTGCTGAAGTTCAAACGTGCTGCGTAACACAAGAATGAACCTCATTGGTTCTTGCTGAAGCTCAAACGTGCTGCGTAACACGAGAATGAACCTCATTGGTTCTTGCTGAAGTTCAAACGTGCTGCGTAACACAAGAATGAACCTCATTGGTTCTTGCTGAAGCTCAAATGTGCTGCGTAACACAAGAATGGACCTCATTGGTTCTTGCTGAAGTTCAAACGTGCTGCGTAACACAAGAATGAACCTCATTGGTTCTTGCTGAAGCTCAAACGTGCTGCATAACACAAGAATGAACCTCACTGGTTCTTGCTGAAGCTCAAACGTGATAAGTAACAGAAGAATGAACCTCATTGGTTCTTGCTGAAGCTCAAACGTGCTGCGTAACACAAGAATTAACCTCATTGGTTCTTGCAGAAGCTCAAACATGCTGTGCAACACGAGAATGAACCTCATTGGTTCTTGCTGAAGCTCAAATGTGCTGCGTAACACAAGAATTAACCTCATTGGTTCTTGCAGAAGCTCAAACGTGCTGTGCAACACGAGAATGAACCTCATTGGTTCTTGCTGAAGCTCAAACGTTCTGTGCAACACGAGAACGAACCCCATTGGTTCTTGCTGAAGCTCAAACGTGCTGCGTAACACAAGAATTAACCTCATTGGTTCTTGCTGAAGCTCAAACGTGCTGCATAACACAAGAATGAACCTCACTGGTTCTTGCTGAAGCTCAAACGTGATAAGTAACAGAAGAATGAACCTCATTGGTTCTTGCTGAAGCTCAAACGTGCTGCGTAACACAAGAATGAACCTCATTGGTTCTTGCAGAAGCTCAAACATGCTGTGCAACACGAGAATGAACCTCATTGGTTCTTGCTGAAGCTCAAATGTGCTGCGTAACACAAGAATTAACCTCATTGGTTCTTGCAGAAGCTCAAACGTGCTGTGCAACACGAGAATGAACCTCATTGGTTCTTGCTGAAGCTCAAACGTTCTGTGCAACACGAGAACGAACCCCATTGGTTCTTGCTGAAGCTCAAACGTGCTGCGTAACACAAGAATTAACCTCATTGGTTCTTGCTGAAGCTCAAATGTGCTGCGTAACACAAGAATGAACCTCATTGGTTCTTGCTGAAGCTCAAACGTGCTGCGTAACACAAGAATGAACCTCATTGGTTCTTGCTGAAGCTCAAATGTGCTGCGTAACACAAGAATGGACCTCATTGGTTCTTGCTGAAGTTCAAACGTGCTGCGTAACACAAGAATGAACCTCATTGGTTCTTGCTGAAGCTCAAACGTGCTGCGTAACACAAGAATGGACCTCATTGGTTCTTGCTGAAGCTCAAACGTGATAAGTAACAGAAGAATGAACCTCATTGGTTCTTGCTGAAGCTCAAACGTGCTGCGTAACACAAGAATGAACCTCATTGGTTCTTGCAGAAGCTCAAATGTGCTGCGTAACACAAGAATTAACCTCATTGGTTCTTGCAGAAGCTCAAACGTGCTGTGCAACACGAGAATGAACCTCATTGGTTCTTGCTGAAGCTCAAACGTGCTGCGTAACACGAGAATGAACCTCATTGGTTCTTGCTGAAGCTCAAATGTGCTGCGTAACACAAGAATTAACCTCATTGGTTCTTGCAGAAGCTCAAACGTGCTGTGCAACACGAGAATGAACCTCATTGGTTCTTGCTGAAGCTCAAACGTTCTGTGCAACACGAGAACGAACCCCATTGGTTCTTGCTGAAGCTCAAACGTGCTGCGTAACACAAGAATTAACCTTATTGGTTCTTGCTGAAGCTCAAACGTGCTGTGCAACACGAGAATGAACCTCATTGGTTCTTGCTGAGGCTCAAACGTGTTGCGTAACACAAGAATGAACCTCATTGGTTCTTGAGGAAGCTCAAACGTGCTGCGTAACACGAGAATGAACCTCATTGGTTCTTGAGGAAGCTCAAACATGCTGCGTAACACAAGAATGAACCTCATTGGTTCTTGCTGAAGCTCAAATGTGCTGCGTAACACGAGAATGAACCTCATTGGTTCTTGCAGAAGCTCAAACGTGCTGCGTAACACGAGAATGAACCTCATTGGTTCTTGAAGAAGCTCAAACATGCGGCGTAACACAAGAATGAACCTCATTGGTTCTTGCTGAAGCTCAAATGTGCTGCGTAACACGAGAATGAACCTCATTGGTTCTTGCTGAAGCTCAAACGTGCTGCGTAACACGAGAATGAACCTCATTGGTTCTTGCTTAAGCTCAAACATGCGGCGTAACACAAGAATGAACCTCATTGGTTCTTGCAGAAGCTCAAACGTGCTGCGTAACACGAGAATGAACCTCATTGGTTCTTGCAGAAGCTCAAACGTGCTGCGTAACACAAGAATGAACCTCATTGGTTCTTGCTGAAGCTCAAATGTGCTGCGTAACACGAGAATGAACCTCATTGGTTCTTGCTGAAGCTCAAACATGCGGCGTAACACAAGAATGAACCTCATTGGTTCTTGCAGAAGCTCAAACGTGCTGCGTAACACGAGAATGAACCTCATTGGTTCTTGAAGAAGCTCAAACATGCGGCGTAACACAAGAATGAACCTCATTGGTTCTTGCTGAAGCTCAAATGTGCTGCGTAACACGAGAATGAACCTCATTGGTTCTTGCAGAAGCTCAAACGTGCTGCGTAACACGAGAATGAACCTCATTGGTTCTTGAAGAAGCTCAAACATGCGGCGTAACACAAGAATGAACCTCATTGGTTCTTGCTGAAGCTCAAATGTGCTGCGTAACACGAGAATGAACCTCATTGGTTCTTGCAGAAGCTCAAGCGTGCTGCGTAACACGAGAATGAACCTCATTGGTTCTTGAAGAAGCTCAAACATGCGGCGTAACACAAGAATGAACCTCATTGGTTCTTGCAGAAGCTCAAACGTGCTGCGTAACACAAGAATGAACCTCATTGGTTCTTGCTGAAGCTCAAATGTGCTGCGTAACACAAGAATGAACCTCATTGGTTCTTGCTGAAGCTCAAACATGCTGTGCAACACGAGAATGAACCTCATTGTTTCTTGCTGAAGCTCAAATGTGCTGCGTAACACAAGAATGAACCTCATTGGTTCTTGCTGAAGCTCAAATGTGCTGCGTAACACGAGAATGAACCTCATTGGTTCTTGCAGAAGCTCAAACGTGCTGCGTAACACGAGATTGAACCTCATTGGTTCTTGAAGAAGCTCAAACATGCGGCGTAACACAAGAATGAACCTCATTGGTTCTTGCTGAAGCTCAAATGTGCTGCGTAACACGAGAATGAACCTCATTGGTTCTTGCAGAAGCTCAAGCGTGCTGCGTAACACGAGAATGAACCTCATTGGTTCTTGAAGAAGCTCAAACATGCGGCGTAACACAAGAATGAACCTCATTGGTTCTTGCAGAAGCTCAAACGTGCTGCGTAACACAAGAATGAACCTCATTGGTTCTTGCTGAAGCTCAAATGTGCTGCGTAACACAAGAATGAACCTCATTGGTTCTTGCTGAAGCTCAAACATGCTGTGCAACACGAGAATGAACCTCATTGTTTCTTGCTGAAGCTCAAATGTGCTGCGTAACACAAGAATGAACCTCATTGGTTCTTGCTGAAGCTCAAACGTGCTGTGCAACACGAGAATGAACCTCATTGGTTCTTGCTGAAGCTCAAACGTGCTGTGCAACACGAGAACGAACCCCATTGGTTCTTGCTGAAGCTCAAACGTGTTGCGTAACACAAGAATGAACCTCATTGGTTCTTGAGGAAGCTCAAACGTGCTGCGTAACACGAGAATGAACCTCATTGGTTCTTGAAGAAGCTCAAACATGCGGCGTAACACAAGAATGAACCTCATTGGTTCTTGCTGAAGCTCAAATGTGCTGCGTAACACGAGCATGAACCTCATTGGTTCTTGCAGAAGCTCAAACGTGCTGCGTAACACGAGAATGAACCTCATTGGTTCTTGAAGAAGCTCAAACATGCGGCGTAACACAAGAATGAACCTCATTGGTTCTTGCTGAAGCTCAAACGTGCTGCGTAACACAAGAATGAACCTCATTGGTTCTTGCAGAAGCTCAAACATGCTGTGCAACACGAGAATGAACCTCATTGGTTCTTGCTGAAGCTCAAATGTGCTGCGTAACACAAGAATTAACCTCATTGGTTCTTGCAGAAGCTCAAACGTGCTGTGCAACACGAGAATGAACCTCATTGGTTCTTGCTGAAGCTCAAACGTTCTGTGCAACACGAGAACGAACCCCATTGGTTCTTGCTGAAGCTCAAACGTGCTGCGTAACACAAGAATTAACCTTATTGGTTCTTGCTGAAGCTCAAACGTGCTGTGCAACACGAGAATGAACCTCATTGGTTCTTGCTGAGGCTCAAACGTGTTGCGTAACACAAGAATGAACCTCATTGGTTCTTGAGGAAGCTCAAACGTGCTGCGTAACACGAGAATGAACCTCATTGGTTCTTGAGGAAGCTCAAACATGCTGCGTAACACAAGAATGAACCTCATTGGTTCTTGCTGAAGCTCAAATGTGCTGCGTAACACGAGAATGAACCTCATTGGTTCTTGAAGAAGCTCAAACATGCGGCGTAACACAAGAATGAACCTCATTGGTTCTTGCTGAAGCTCAAATGTGCTGCGTAACACGAGAATGAACCTCATTGGTTCTTGCTGAAGCTCAAACGTGCTGCGTAACACGAGAATGAACCTCATTGGTTCTTGCTGAAGCTCAAACATGCGGCGTAACACAAGAATGAACCTCATTGGTTCTTGCAGAAGCTCAAACGTGCTGCGTAACACGAGAATGAACCTCATTGGTTCTTGCAGAAGCTCAAACGTGCTGCGTAACACAAGAATGAACCTCATTGGTTCTTGCTGAAGCTCAAATGTGCTGCGTAACACGAGAATGAACCTCATTGGTTCTTGCTGAAGCTCAAACATGCGGCGTAACACAAGAATGAACCTCATTGGTTCTTGCAGAAGCTCAAACGTGCTGCGTAACACGAGAATGAACCTCATTGGTTCTTGAAGAAGCTCAAACATGCGGCGTAACACAAGAATGAACCTCATTGGTTCTTGCTGAAGCTCAAATGTGCTGCGTAACACGAGAATGAACCTCATTGGTTCTTGCAGAAGCTCAAACGTGCTGCGTAACACGAGAATGAACCTCATTGGTTCTTGAAGAAGCTCAAACATGCGGCGTAACACAAGAATGAACCTCATTGGTTCTTGCTGAAGCTCAAATGTGCTGCGTAACATGAGAATGAACCTCATTGGTTCTTGCAGAAGCTCAAGCGTGCTGCGTAACACGAGAATGAACCTCATTGGTTCTTGAAGAAGCTCAAACATGCGGCGTAACACAAGAATGAACCTCATTGGTTCTTGCAGAAGCTCAAACGTGCTGCGTAACACAAGAATGAACCTCATTGGTTCTTGCTGAAGCTCAAATGTGCTGCGTAACACAAGAATGAACCTCATTGGTTCTTGCTGAAGCTCAAACATGCTGTGCAACACGAGAATGAACCTCATTGTTTCTTGCTGAAGCTCAAATGTGCTGCGTAACACAAGAATGAACCTCATTGGTTCTTGCTGAAGCTCAAACGTGCTGTGCAACACGAGAATGAACCTCATTGGTTCTTGCTGAAGCTCAAACGTGCTGTGCAACACGAGAACGAACCCCATTGGTTCTTGCTGAAGCTCAAACGTGTTGCGTAACACAAGAATGAACCTCATTGGTTCTTGAGGAAGCTCAAACGTGCTGCGTAACACGAGAATGAACCTCATTGGTTCTTGAAGAAGCTCAAACATGCGGCGTAACACAAGAATGAACCTCATTGGTTCTTGCAGAAGCTCAAATGTGCTGCGTAACACAAGAATGAACCTCATTGGTTCTTGCTGAAGCTCAAATGTGCTGCGTAACACGAGCATGAACCTCATTGGTTCTTGCAGAAGCTCAAACGTGCTGCGTAACACGAGAATGAACCTCATTGGTTCTTGAAGAAGCTCAAACATGCGGCGTAACACAAGAATGAACCTCATTGGTTCTTGCAGAAGCTCAAATGTGCTGCGTAACACAAGAATGAACCTCATTGGTTCTTGCTGAAGCTCAAACATGCTGTGCAACACGAGAATGAACCTCATTGGTTCTTGCTGAAGCTCAAACATGCTGTGCAACACGAGAACGAACCCCATTGGTTCTTGCTGAAGCTCAAACGTGTTGCGCAACACAAGAATGAACCTCATTGGTTCTTGAGGAAGCTCAAACGTGCTGCGTAACACGAGAATGAACCTCATTGGTTCTTGAGGAAGCTCAAACATGCTGCGTAACACGAGAATGAACCTCATTGGTTCTTGCTGAAGCTCAAATGTGCTGCGTAACACGAGAATGAACCTCATTGGTTCTTGCAGAAGCTCAAACGTGCTGCGTAACACGAGAATGAACCTCATTGGTTCTTGAAGAAGCTCAAACATGCGGCGTAACACAAGAATGAACCTCATTGGTTCTTGCAGAAGTTCAAACGTGCTGCGTAACACAAGAATGAACCTCATTGGTTCTTTCTGAAGCTCAAATGTGCTGCGTAACACAAGAATGAACCTCATTGGTTCTTGCTGAAGCTCAAACATGCTGTGCAACACGAGAATGAACCTCATTGGTTCTTGCTGAAGCTCAAATGTGCTGCGTAACACAAGAATGAACCTCATTGGTTCTTGCTGAAGCTCAAACGTGCTGCGTAACACAAGACTGAACCTCATTGGTTCTTGCTGAAGCTCAAACGTGCTGCGTAACACAAGACTGAACCTCATTGGTTCTTGCTGAAGCTCAAATGTGCTGCGTAACAAGAATGAACCTCATTGGTTCTTGCTGAAGCTCAAACGTGCTGCGTAACACGAGAATGAACCTCATTGGTTCTTGCTGAAGCTCAAACGTGCTGCGTAACACAAGACTGAACCTCATTGGTTCTTGCTGAAGCTCAAATGTGCTGCGTAACACGAGAATGAACCTCATTGGTTCTTGCTGAAGCTCAAATGTGCTGCGTAACACAAGACTGAACCTCATTGGTTCTTGCTGAAGCTCAAATGTGCTGCGTAACACAAGAATGAACCTCATTGGTTCTTGCTGAAGCTCAAACGTGCTGCGTAACACAAGACTGAACCTCATTGGTTCTTGCTGAAGCTCAAACGTGCTGCGTAACACAAGAATGAACCTCATTGGTTCTTGCTGAAGCTCAAACGTGCTGCGTAACACGAGAATGAACCTCATTGGTTCTTGCAGAAGCTCAAACGTGCTGCGTAACACAAGAATGAACCTCATTGGTTCTTGCTGAAGCTCAAACGTGCTGCGTAACACAAGAATGAACCTCATTGGTTCTTGCAGAAGCTCAAACGTGCTGCGTAAACAACAAGAATGAACCTCATTGGTTCTTGCAGAAGCTCAAACGTGCTGCGTAAACAACAAGAATGAACCTCATTGGTTCTTGCTGAAGCTCAAACGTGATGCGTAACACAGGAATGAACCTCATTGGTTCTTGCAGAAGCTCAAACGTGCTGTGCAACACGAGAATGAACCTCATTGGTTCTTGCTGAAGCTCAAATGTGCTGCGTAACACAAGAATGAACCTCATTGGTTTTTGCTGAAGCTCAAACGTGCTGCGTAACACGAGAATGAACCTCATTGGTTCTTGCTGAAGCTCAAACGTGCTGCGTAACAAGAATGAACCTCATTGGTTCTTGCTGAAGCTCAAATGTGCTGCGTAACACAAGAATGAACCTCATTGGTTTTTGCTGAAGCTCAAACATGCTGTGCAACACGAGAATGAACCTCATTGGTTCTTGCTGAAGCTCAAATGTGCTGCGTAACAAGAATGAACCTCATTGGTTCTTGCTGAAGCTCAAACGTGCTGCGTAACACGAGAATGAACCTCATTGGTTCTTGCTGAAGCTCAAACGTGCTGCGTAACACAAGAATGAACCTCATTGGTTCTTGCTGAAGCTCAAACGTGCTGCGTAACACAAGAATGAACCTCATTGGTTCTTGCTGAAGCTCAAACGTGCTGCGTAACACAAGAATGAACCTCATTGGTTCTTGCTGAAGCTCAAACGTGCTGCGTAACACAAGAATGAACCTCATTGGTTCTTGCTGAAGCTCAAACGTGCTGCGTAACACAAGAATGAACCTCATTGGTTCTTGCTGAAGCTCAAACGTGCTGCGTAAACAACAAGAATGAACCTCATTGGTTCTTGCTGAAGCTCAAACGTGCTGTGCAACACGAGAATGAACCTCATTGCTTCTCGCACCTCAAGCGAACAGGCTTAAGCTTCTTTTTACCACTACTGATGTGTGAGTTGATGAATGTTTACATGTGAATAAAACCCTAAATTCAATCTGTTCATCATATAAAGTGATCAAGTCTCTTAAGAAAATCTGGGAGTTGTGCAGCTGTCAATGGAGGGACAGAAAGCTCTCAGATTTAATCAAAAAGATCTTCATTTGTGTTCCAAAGACTCACGAAAGGCTTATTGGTTTGGAACGACATGAGGGTGAGTAATTAATGACCTTAAAATCCCTCGTAAAAATCCCTAGTGTTTGTAAACAGAAATAAAGTGTCCCCCACTTGTGTCCAGCCAATCAGAAATGCTTTCTGCCTATAGTATAAATCATGTTGTGTGTTCGGATGTGGCTGTCTAATTCATTGCCTGGAGGAAGTTAGCTAAACCACTGAAGTTAGTTGGAGCACCTTTAACAGTGGAGTTGAAAACTTGCGGCACTATTTGAAATTGCTGCACGAGTGTCATTTGACTAACTTGAAGCTAATCTGAGTGGAAAAAGTTCAGAGATGGTTCTGCTTAAGTTGTCTTATAACATTACATAATCATTTGAAAATAATTCAAATCAGTTTCTGTGCCCTGAAATAAAAATGTCACAGAGAAGCAAAATTTCAATGTGTCATTTGTAGCCCTGTAATGTGAGAGAATTGGTCACGGGTCTGAACACTTTTGCAGGTCACTGGTGCTCAAGTCCATCTGGCAATGATCACTTAAAATGGAAAAGACGCACTGCAGGGGCTGACGGTTGTCCTTTCACCTTGGTTACGAAACACACATTCTAGTAGAAATAATTGTTTCTCGGCGTCTGTAGGAGAAAATTATACAGCTAAATCAGTCAGTGAGCAAAAATGTAAGGAGAAGTAGCCGGGTGTAGGTCCTCAGGAGTCCTATCCAGTTATACACCACATCCTTCTCAGCCCTTCCAGTAGCCCGAGCGCTGCTCTGCTCCGGCAGGAGGATGAAATGAGTTGGCGGTTTGTGGAGGGAGCACTCAGACATTGCCAAGAAAAGATGCAGGGAGAGCAGGAGGGATAGAGCTTTGTAGTAATAATAATAATAATATGTGTGAGTTTTGGGAGGCTTCTTAGTCAAAATGGGTGCTTTTCGGCCAAATCCACATCTCCAGAGTGGATCTTTCCCTCCTCCTATGCTTTTCTCTTCCTCTCAGAAATGTTTCAAGGCCAGTAACTGCACACTGAGAGTTTTAAGTGCTCGTCTCAGATGTCAACATTTTTCTTTTTCTTTTCTTTTTTTCTGTTTAATTAGTGGTCTTCGAAAAGGCGAGCAATTCATCTTACTTTTGCTTACTTGTAGGATTAGGGAATTGTCTAAATGACTCCCCAAATCATGTCTTTTGTTAAGGTGAGGTACGCTAATATTTTTCTAAGCAGTCAGACTTATCATTTTTACCTGACAGACAATAAATCCTTTAAGGCAGGGGTTCCCACACTTTTTTGTCAGCTAAACCCCTGAGACATAAAATATTTACTTGAAATACCCCCTGAGATTTTAAGTTAAAGGTTTAGTTCACCTAAAAATGAAAATTATCCCATAATTTACTCACCCTCAAGCCATCCTAGCCACTCCCTTACCGGAAGCAAGTGATTATAGTTTATAAAGTTATAAATATGGATATTTTTCTTACACAAATGCATTGCTCCGCTTCAGAAGGCCTTTATTAACCCCCTGGAGCCTGGATTACTTTTATGACGGATGGATGAGGCTTTTTTTGGGCTTAAAACATGGTAAAAAAAAAGAACAAAAGGCCATTAAAAAGCTTGGAAGAATCAGGATATTATTTAATGTAACTCAGATTGTGTTTGGCTGAAAGAAGAAAGTCATATCGACCTAGGGTGGCTTGAGGTGAGAAAATGATGGGATACTTTACATTTTGGGTGAACTAACGCAGTTCATTAAAACCCATTAGCATTTTCACGGTTCTCTGATGTCAGTGATGATTAAATAAATAATTTTTAACTCTTTAACAGAATTTTCCGTAATTTATGGCAGGGGTTTTCAAACGTTATGATGCCAAGGACCCCCAAATATGATGCACCTTTATGAGGGATCATCTATCTTTATGTACAAAAAAAAACATTTAAACTGTTAGACAAAATAGTGTGACATTATAAATACAACATATTGTTTCCCAATTTAAATTGGCTGTTAATGTTGGATGTATAAACCCAAAGAAGAACATTTTCATTTCAAAATTATTTGTATAAGTACCTTTCACAATAAATGTAAGCAGCTTATGTACTGTGTTAAGAAAACTTCCCTTCAACCCCAGTGGGCGAGATAAAGGGGACTATAGTGAGAAAAACTCACTAGAAAGAACATACAATTCTGGAATGTATACGGCAAGAAAGGCTGTATACATAGGATATTCGGTAGACTTTATCCATTTTTGCTTTGTCTTTTTATTCTCTGAAATTTTCTGGGGACCCCTTAGAACCTTCTGGAGGACCCCTGGGGGTCCACGGACTCCTCCAGTTTGAAAACCCCTGATTTATGAGACTGCTTCCCCGCCATTGACAGAATCTTTCCATGTGTTCACTGTCATATGGTAGGGGGGCGCTATTACGCATCTTCTGAAAGATGAAAGAATTAGATCAAACAGGCAAAAAAGTGATAAAAGCATTGCTTATGCACGTTGTAGTCTTTGAAAAAAAACATGATTCTCTAAGCTTTTTGTTCAAAATGTTGCTTTTTTGATGAAAAAACAATAATGCATGAAACTAGAATATTGCATGTGCAGATATTCATACAAAACATAACAAAATATTCTGGGGCCATGAAAGTTTTGTGAAAATGATCAAAAATGATTTTTTTTTTTTTTAAAGCTGCGGGGGAAATAATTCATATTTATATTAATAATAGTTATTGTCATATAATTTTAGAAAGAAGTATGTTTAAACACTAATTATAAAAATGAAGACAGAAATACATGACTTGAAAATGGCATTGTACTGTAAAATAAAAATGCTATGTTTAATTAATATTCAATAACATGCTTTGATTTTATAATTGCACTCAACTTTATTGCAATTATTGTGCAGCACCATTTATTTATTTTAATTTAGCATTCAAAATAATTCATTATTAGCTTTCAATCAAGGAGAAAAACTTCAATGGCAATCAAAATGTTGAAGGTCCAAATCAATGCAGTTTCAAAGGAAGGGCTTCAGAGGCTCTGCATGATCCCAGACGAGGGATAGGGTCTTATCTAGCGAAACCATTGGTCATTTAAAAGAAAAGAAAAATGAGTATACTTTTTAACCTAAATTGCTCATCTTGCGCTGCTCTACGACGTCGGAAAGGGTCATGCTAGACGTAGGCAGAAGTAAACCACCCCCCCCCCCCCGTATAAAAAGGTATAACAACGATGTCGGACGATTTGGAAGTTGAAGATGGAGTGTTTTTTTGGTAAACGGCGTCCGTTTGTGGGGATATTTCTGCCTACGTCTAGCGTGACCTTTCTGACGTGATTCCGTGGCACGTCGCAGAGCAGCGCAAGATGAGCAATTTAGGTTAAGTATATACATTTTTATTTTTGAAAATGACCGATGGTTTCACTAGATAAGACCCTATTCCTCAGCTGTGACCGCGCAGAGCCTCTGAAGCCCTACGAAGCCCTTTGAAACTGCATTGATTTGGACCTTCAGCATTTTGGTTGCCATTGAAGTCTATGATGTGGAGAAAAAGTCTATTCGACGGAAGAAAGACCGACATGAACATCTTGGATGAGATGGGGGTGAGTAACATCAGGACATTTTAATTTTGAAGTGAACTAATCCTTTAATGAACAGTTGTTATTCTGCATTTATTTTCCGCCTGAAAAGTCAGGAACTCGTCTTTTTCACCAGTGCAGTTTGCACTAAGCCCAGGAGATATCAGAATCAGACACTTCCTAACAGTGGTATTTCAGACCAATTGTGTGTAACAGACTAAACAGACATTGAATTGTGATGGGTCGGTAAACGAAAGCAGCAGGATTACATCAAAGCCTCTTTAAATAGCCGTGTGTTATTTTAAGAGTATTGGGAGTCCCATTGCTGTTGTTGGATGTGTTGTGTTAAAGTCTGCAATCTAATTAGTGTCATGTAATAAACAGTATTGCAGGGAGTGTGGCCGAGAGCTTTGACACAGAGAGTGGATTCGAAGACTCCGAGACCAGTGACGTCGCCAACTCAGTGGGGAGATTCATCTCTCGTTTCATTGACAAAGTGTGCACAGAGAGTGGAGTGACCCAGGATCATATCAAGAGCCTGCATAGTATGATTCCAGGTAAAACACTGTGTGCAGACATCTGTGGGCTCGAAACATTGTGACAACTGTACATGGACATGAACATGTGTAACATTAAGATTTTTGTTTAAAATGCATATAGACTAAGTGTATTTTTAAATGCTGTTAGTGCTCACCATTTTCACTAGTTTATTTCAGTAGTTCTTTCTTGTGATTATTATTTCACCAATATTCCTTGTAGTCAAAACTGCTTGTAGACTGGGTAAACCCAACCCGATCTGCCAGCTCAGGCTGCAAACCTGTACATATTTCTATCCTGCTTCTGTTACAAATTTGCGGGGACCAATCACAAACCGGTTTATCCACCTGGCGCACTATTGGTGGGTTTAACACAATGACGGATAGAGAAGCGATTGATCGTTGGTCTGATTGATTGAAGGACTATCCAATTTCATACTGTGTCATTTGAACTCATTGATCACGCTTCTAGCAGTAGAAAATACAGAGCAGACTCCCCAGACAAATGTTCAATCTTAAAAGATTGAGCTTGGTCTGGTGATAGCCAAACAAAACTGCATGGACAATTATTATACAATTAAAAAATGCAATTTATAGTAGTTTTAGATGGACTTTAGTGTCGCACAATGCAGGAACATTCAAGATATTAAGCAGTATTAAACTGAAATAGTACTGTGACCCCGTGTCCTAACCAGTCCACCAAAGTTTCCTGCATTTATCTGTTTGTTCAGGTATTGTGGCAATGCAGATGGAGACTCTAGAGGCGGTTCATAGAGAAAGCAGAAGACTTCCTCCCATTCATAAGGTAAGAACTTGTTCCCCACTGGTGAAAACTATGCAAAGCTTGCATGCCATTTGATTTGCTTTCATAGGGAAGTTGTTCTTCAAATGTTTTACAGTTTCTTTGATAGCAGTAACTGCTTTGTGCATTATATGCAGGCTTGCACATTGAAAACTCCTTTGCCACCAATCAGCATTGATCTGGAGATTTATCATCAGTGATGTGCAGTGGTGGACGAACTACACAAGTACTACTAACTATCAAGTACTTGAGTAGAAGTACAGATACCCTAATAAAATATTTCTCCAGTAAACGTATAGTTACCGGTACTCATTTTCAATTTTACCTGATTAAAAGTACAAAAATACTTTTTTTTTTTTTTTATGTACTTTAAAGGGATAGTTCACCCAAAAATTTGAATTGTGTCATTAATTACTCACCCTGATGTCGCAGCTACCACTTTCAAGGCCCAGAAAGTTAGTAAAGACATCATAAAAGTAATCCATGTGACTCCAGTGGTTTAACTTCAATTTAATGAAGCGACATCAGTATTTTGTTTGCACAAAAAAACAACTAATTTATCACTTTATTTTCAAATAAAAGTCTTATGGGTTTGGATTGTTTGTTGGTCAATGGCGCAGTTGTTTTCAGTTTCTCAAAATAGCAACGCGCCAACAATGCGCCTGAACACACCTGGTTTTCAGACCAGATGCCCATGGGTGAACAGAGGGGTGAATGCATTTGCTATTTAAACAACGTGGCGCTGGACGTTAAAATGATAACTGAAACTAGCAAAAAACACATTGCGCTGGGTGTATGATAGGGCCCTTAATATGTATCCATAGTTTTCAGTCACGTGACTGTCGCAGAGCCTTTGAGGGCAAAACCGCCATAGAACTCCATAGAACAGCAGCACAAGCCTGTCAAATTTCCATCTTAAAACAAAAATATGTGAACAAGATGCACGTTTTGGGCACTTATGATCCATATACAGCACCTGCTGCAGTATTTCAATCACTGAAAACAGCGGGACGTTTTTAAAACGCTTAACGTGAAAAACACTATAGGGTGAGCTGCACCAATAAGGATTAAATTAAGCAAAGTTTAAAGGATTTGTTGATCTGGGTTTTATTTTAAATCGAGTTGTTGCAACACTTCATTTTAAACAGATTAATTACGCAGTAAAACCGTTATAGAGCTGATCAAGCAGCAGACGGAGGTGAACTGAAGACAGGCTAAAGAATCCTTAGTGCAACCCACCGTTAAAGTGCCATAATTAACTAAAACAGTGATATTAAAAGATCAAATTCAGTTTACACCTTTTTGATGATGCATATTATACACAGGCGAGTAGATGAGCCAAGAATATGAGCGCAACGCGTTTTCTTTATAATGGGTTACGATGGGGAAAACACCTAACGAGAAACATGCACACGCGGCGGCCATTGTAAGTCCACAAGACCGAAAGTGCATATGAAGTGTGCCATTTGGGACAGGGCCATAGACTCAAGAACAGCTGCAGTCGGATCAGTCAGATTCACAAATCAATCTTTCAGTGTGATTGGTGCACCAATTCATCAGGTTCATTGGACAGAATCACGAATTTGACAACGCTATTGCTATATATCTCCGGATGGGTGTCGATTTCTTCAGAAAATAACGAGTAATGATATATTTTTATCAAATGTAGTGTAAAGAGTAAAAAGTATGTTATTTTGCTTTGGAATGTAGTGAAGTAAAAGTTTTGTGAATGCTTGGAAAAAGTACAGGTACTTGAAAAATGTACTTGAGTACAGTAATAAAGTAAAAATACTTTGTTGATGTGGGAGCTATCCTTGTTGTTTCATCCTACCATCTTCGCACACACTTATGAGTTGGCTTTTCTAATGTATTAGTCAAAAAGACAGTCCAGTTATTGGATTGAATCATTCTAACAAATCCACAACTCCCTGAATTCACCAGAGCAGTTACTGAATTAACATCTGACTCACAGGTCAGACTCACTAGCTTTCTCTCCAGAAAACACTGCCTGGCTTCAATAACAAACTGAAAGTGATGCGTCATGGAGTCAAAAGCTGGTAAATGGTCACTGGAGAAACAGTTGAGACGCATGATAATATCAGGTGTACGCTGCAATCTGTCTTGTGTGCTGGGCTTCTGGGATGCTTTGGTTGAAGAGGGAATTCTTGGCTGGAAAAAGTCCTGCTATCTGGACAAAGTTTGTTTTTCGAGAGAAAAAGAAACCACAGTAGATTGTTTACTAGTGTGCAAATCCAGGGAAGAAGCTGATGGAGAACCCAACTGGCATCCCCAGTGTGAGGTGGACTGTTCTTCTAATACAGCAGTTTTCCACATAACAAATACTTGCAGTAATTCCCAATTTTTTTTAAAGTCGGCTCCGTTTCAGTTCTTGTTACCCTTCTGAATCCAACCAATGAGCTAGATAATGACATTGGGACAGGGCCTGGACAGCACACGCTGTCTGGACAGTATAAAGACTGATGGCTTGTGTCTCTGGTGGTAAACACACAAGGCTTAAGTGTGATTACTGTGCCTGGAACTAAACCTAATAATTCTCATCATCAAGAGAATCATTTGGTGTCTGTCAAAAAGCAGACCATGTACTTGCCTTTTTTTGCTGGTGCAAATTGAATAACAGTAGTCTTATATTTCTATTTAGGTTGTGAATATAATTGTCTCTTTGCCCGTGGTCTTACATTTAATGACAGTAATTTTCTCCAGCCCAAGATCCTGCGGCCTGCCCTGCTGCCTGGAGAGGAGCTGGTGTCCGAGGGGCTTCGGGTGGTCTTAGATCCTGATGGTCGAGAGGAGGCCACTGGGGGCCTTCTGGGAGGACCGCACATCCTGCCAGCAGAGGGAGCCCTCTTCCTCACCACTTACCGTATCGTTTTCAAAGGCACTCCTCATGACCCACTAGGTAACAACACTTATTATGTGGCTAAATTAAATCTGTTCATCATATAAATCGAACGTATCTCTTCACAAGACTTGAATTCAATTGCTCTATACATATAGATTCATTTTACACCAGGTTTTTTTTTTTTACCTTTTTGGATAGTTTTTGGTTACCTGGATTTTCAATGGAAGGAGAGAAACCGCTCCGGTTTCATTAAAAGTATTAATAATATCTAATAATTTTCTTTTGAAGATTAACCAAAGTCTTATGGGTTTAGAAGGAAATTATATATTCATTTTTGGGTGAACTATCCCTTTAACAGAATGCCCAGGCCACTCTTCCAAGTCATTTTCAATAGCTTTGTGTGAGGCAAAAACAAATATTTCTGTTAAAAATCAAACCCTTCACTGTAGCTCTTAAAGGGGTCATGAACTGCATTGTTTTATTGTTTTATGATGTTTCCTGTGGTGCACTTATAATGTTAGTATGATTTTTACATCAAAAATGGTCATAATTTAGAAATAAAAGGCATTTTTACTGTCCTGATATTAGCCCTCTGATTTGAACGCTCTGTTTTAAGGGGCGTGTCTGCTGTGAGAGTTCAGTGTAAACGCCCACTGCTGTGATTGGCTAACATCTTTGCATATGAAATAGCTAAGTATTACACGTGTAACTCTCTCTAAAACGTTTAGCACGTTTTTACTTATACAGCTCTCAAGGTTAACTAATCATGAAAACTGTATATTTAGATCTATGGCATTATATTTAGATCGTGGCATGAGGGTGCAGTGATGAGCGTTGTAGCTGATCACAGACATGTTGTGCGTCTCATCATTGCAACTTGATTTCAACACTCTCACAAATGCTTTTATCATAACTAACAGTACAAACACAATGTAAATAAGAGATTTTTCCGTAACTGATAAACTTGCGCTGTTTGATTGACAGCTCCAGCGATTGTAAAGGGTGTGTTTATTTGATTGCTTTCTTTATATAATTTAATCACAGTTTAAATAACAGATCATTTTCATCCTACCAAGAGAAACAATGTGAAGTAGTTTGATTTACTGACACATAGACAAAAGAACATCTGACTGTACATGAATCATTACATATCAGAAATCACTGGCCACAGATCAGGCATTAGAATGAACACGTTTACTTACATGTTGTTGCATTACTGTCGAGTCCATATCGTAAAAGTTTGTTTGCAAAGCTTGCGCCGAAATTGCGACTGATTTACCAAAGAATCCACAGTGAAATGTACCGCATATAAATAAATAATGCTCAACTGAGACATTCACATTGTTGAAAATAAATAAGCACATTCCTAGCATTAGGATCCTTTGGAAGGTAATTTTATTTGTAGTCCATCCTTCTCTCGTCATCTCACTAACACGCCAGTGGGCGGGGCCAAAGATTTTTGATCGTGAAGTAGGCGTTGATCTTTTGCAGAGGCGGTCTTTCACCTATATATTACAGATACAGATTCCACAATGAGTCGTTCTCTGGGCTTGGTAACAATAAAAGCTGTTTTTAGACTCACAAAGTAGTTTTCAGTTTTGAAACTTGATATAAATAGTAAACTGGATATTCTTATAGTATGATGACCTCTTATATGTCAAAAGCTCAAAGAAAATTTGATTTCTCAGTTCATGACCCCTTTAAATATCATATGCGTTTATGCACATTCAAATTTGCCGCCACCAGTTACATCACACCAGGTTTGACAT
Source organism: Romanogobio albipinnatus (assembly GCA_023566225.1). NCBI lineage: Eukaryota > Metazoa > Chordata > Actinopteri > Cypriniformes > Gobionidae > Romanogobio > Romanogobio albipinnatus. The sequence goes on along the minus strand of CM042239.1, from coordinate 69,442,702 downwards.
CAAACCAAGTTGGTTCTATATGCACTTGAATCCTTTAATTGAACTCATATGGGTTTGGAACAACAAAGCCTGAAAGAACTTTGTTTGAAAGAGGTTAAAGAGTTTACAGTTCTATATTTAGAGAGTTTTGCCCCTGAGAGCTCTTTCTTTATTCATGTGTTTATGTCTCTGTCTGTGTGTGCGCAGTTGGCGAACAGGCTGTGATCAGAAGTTTTCCGGTATCCACTCTAACTAAGGAGAAAAAGATCAGCGTTCAGAACCAGCTACAGCAAAACATGCAGGAGGGGCTTCAGCTGAGATCCTCCTCCTTCCAGGTACTGACACACTGACTGGGCAGTTAGTGAAAGGCTGATTACGCAGGGGATATATTATATTACATAGGGGAGAGTGGGGTAAGATGTGTCAGTGGGTAAGCTGTGTCTACCATTCATCGAAACGTGACAGGTTCTATGGCACCCTGTCATTAAAAATGTGGCAAGCATTTTTTCTTGTCTAAGTAAATCTAAATGGCAGCTGAGTTTATATGACATTTATTCAGGTTTAACAATATATCATACATGTTGGTGTACGTGTACATCTTATTGTGACGTATATCTAAGTGAAACAGCGTCTTGAACAAGAAAGTAAGATGTGCCATTGGCTCAACAAATAGTAAAAGTAATCTTTGTCTCCAAATGCACTAAATACTATTGCAAAATGTTGAACATGGTTTCACCAGATCATTTATTATACCATGTTGTAAATGGCCGTGTTTTACATTTTTTGTGGAAGGAAAAACATGCCGTTTTCATGCATGTATCTTTAAATGCAAATGAGCTGCTACTCCCCGCCACACTTTCCAGAAGAGGCCTTTACAGCTCATGCTTCAGATACTCTGCCAAAAACTAACAAAACATCTGCTTTGATCATCATCTCTATCACGGTCACGTTTACGTGACATTGCAGTTCTTCATCATCATGAACGTTTATTATCTGCATGCGTTTTAAAGCCATATCAGTCTAAACTTCTGATATATGGTTTTCTGAGCGCACACATCTGAAGCACGCACACAGAAAGCTGCATGTCAGACGGCACGTCCCGTGAGTGTTAAACTAAGGCCCTGTCCACACGAACACAGGTATTTTCAAAACCGCAGCTTTTTCTATGCGCTTTGGCTGTTCGTCCACACTCAAACGCAGTATCCGGTTACTGAAACTGGACTTTTTTGAAAACTCCGGCCAGGGTGAAGATTTTTAGAAACTCCGGTTACAGCGTTGTCGTGTAGATGGTGAAACCGGAGATTTCGGCTTGTTAAATCGAAATGTGCGCCGTTCTCTCCTTTGTTTGACGTCAGTTTGTGCGCCGTTAACGCTTTTGTTTACATGAGTGGAGTCTATGCAATGGCAGACATAGCTTTTAACAACTCTGCTAACAGCGCTTATCACATGTATACAGATACATACGCAGTTATCTCATTGTATTGCAAGTACAGAGGCGCCAGAATGCAATAATACAACATAGTAAGGCAAGTGTGTGAAGCTTCAATCCACTTGGCCCTGCCCCTGTGTACAGTTACCTGTCACTGAGTCCAAAGTAAAGCCCCTTGTAGAAGGGTTTCACTGAGCCCATGGCATCCCTCAGTGTATCGGTGCCATGGCTGAGACCCATGTGGAAATCAGGCAGCCAATCATAGTGTGGTTTTGCGTTTTCATGTACACAGAGATTTTTTTTAAACCGTGCTTGTGTGGACGCAATTGTTTTTTAAAGCGGAGGAGGAAAAACTCTGTTTATAAAAATACCTGCGTACGTGTGGACTAGGCCTAAGTTCTCTTTCACATGTTATTGCGCGTAAACTGTCAAATACACGCACGTTATGTCAAAAAGACACAAAGTTCACACTGCTAAACTCTGAAAACGTTGTTCTGAGACACAAAAAAAAAGAAGAAAGGAGTGGATGGATGGATGGATTTTCACTATTGTACACACACTGTCGACACACATTTATGTTCAAACTTTTTGCACAATAGGTCCCCTTTAAGACCTTGAAATGGGATTGTGTATTAGTAGTTCATATTTTTATTTGAAATACAAATTGTTACATATTTCCCAATAATTCCACTTAACCGTTGACTTGACACATCTTACCCCTAACATGGGGAAAGTTGTGTCACTGGACTATAGCGGGCATAATGAAATATTAAGGGCCAGATTTACCTACACCAGCGCAAACCCTCTTTTGGTGTTAAAAAACTACTGTCAGGATTTACTAAAGACGCAGTGAAAATTAGCGCTCAAAAGGAGCGGTCAGGGTTATTTTTGCGGCTGACCTTATTGCATATGCATATGTAGAAGTTTCCCTTTCAGATGCAAAATTTATGGAGAGTTTTTAAAATGAATCAGGCGAGGTGATTTACTAAGGATTGTGCTCGTCGATTTACTGATATACGGTCTATTATTTACAGCCAAAAAAAAAGCATGTCTTGAACCAGACGGTAACTGGTAGATTGTGTTGGTCATTATGGTCATTATTATCCGGCTGCGTCTGTGTGCTTTAATTTGCGTGTCATCAGTAGATCACACCCAGAACTTTCCATTCCCATCTGCGCTTTTTTGGAATTTCGCTCTCACGCTAATATGCCCTATTTAGTAAATCTGGCTCTAAGTGTATTCATTTTAAGTGGTCAGCTTTCCCTACTTGTCTATATATTGGTTTGGACCTACAATCTCTCTGCAGTGCCTCAAAAAGTCATTCGGATTTCAATGAGCCAGATGCTATCTGTTCTAAAGCACGTTCCTCTTTCAGCAGGGATGTTTGCTGAAGAGGAATGTGCACATTTCAGACTCTCTGCTTGACTCATTATCACGAAGTTTCTTCATGGATGAGGACAGAGCAAGAGAAGCACATGTTGTGTTCTTCACTATGCATGGACTATAGGGCCATAAAGATTTTATGGCTCATTCCTATCGTTTTACTAACTTGAGCTATAAAATCAGGCCTTGTATGGAAGGGAGGGTCATTTGTGCTGGTCTGTCCACGTGTGACTGCCAGCAGTCGGTGTCTGGGGTACATTATCAAGCCCTCATTAAGACCTGCAGACCACGCCATCAGGTCAGACCCCTGAGGAACAGAGATAGCAGAGTGCTGAGGGATATGGGGTCACGCAGACAAGCGTTCACGCGGCCAAACCTCCTTTTGGAATGTTCTCCCCAGAAAAGTGGGAAAAGATCTTGTTCCATACTGCTATCCAGCTCAGAGCAGTTCCGCAAGTCATTTCTCTCGCCCCCCAAAAATGTTGAATGATTATTTGCAGATTGTCTTGCTTTGTGAAGGTGTGGCGTCTCTATCCTAAACTATGAAGGTTTCCCAGAAGCGGAAGTCATCATAGTTGAGTAAACTTCTATATTGGTGAAGGGAAACTACAACAAATATCATTTTTGCCTTTCCATTTGCCCCACTGGCAAAATACAAAATCCACAATAGCGTTTCTATGACTTTTCAAAAGAGAACAAAATAGATTCTCTAGAACAAGAAAGATGTCAAATTTGCCATCACTCCCTCCTCAGCTGTCGTATTAGAAACTAGATATACAATGTTAATAACTATGGAAACGCATCATCAGTCCATTGTATATACTCCGTAAATCTGGCCAGTATGGTAGTTGGATAGTTTCTGATCATATACCCTGCTTTGTTTTAGTTAATTAAGGTGGCGTTTGACGAGGAGGTGAGCTCCGAGATGGTGGAGATCTTCAGGAAACACCTGCAACGGATCCGCTACCCACCATCCATCTTTAGCACCTTTGCCTTTGCAGCAGGACAGACGGCACCGCAGCTCATATTACCCAAACAGAAAGAGAGGAACACAGGTTTCCGGTCAGTGTAATATACGGTTTATAGAGAGGAGATAATGTAAATTTAACATTCAGTTCTTTTTACTGTTATTGTTTAGGCTGCACCTAAACCCTTGATATCCTAATAATAAGAACAACATTAAAGTAATACTTTGCCTAGAAATTCTGATTCATTGTTATTCATTCTGTCATTATTTACTCACCCTCGTGTCATTCCAAGCTCATGTTTTCTTTCTCCTGTAGAAATGAAATTGAAATTCTCAAGCATTAAAAAGTGTTCACCAAAGGTAGTCCATACAGCTCTGCATTATATTCCAAGCCTTCAGAAGGCACACAATGACTGTGTTTACATGCACATTCTTAGCCCGATTATGCTTAATAATCCGACAACGCGTGTGGTCATGTAAGCCCGTTTATAACCGTTTTCCTTTATCGTGTACAGTCATAAACTGCTTAATAATAAACCAATCGTCAGAGCTAGATTTTTGCCCCATACTCCGATTTCGCCCAGCATGTCAACACATTAACCTGTGTTCTGTTGGCTTATTGAAGTGCGCATGTGTGATATGTGACAGGAAAGCTTCCTTATACGGCAGATTTAAGCACATCCATCCACAGTTTCAATTTATTTTGATGGTCCCGTTAACACATTCTGTTGACCATAAGTAATGTTGCACCTACATGTCTACTAACTCTCGTTTCATTTTGTTCTCGCAGCCCTGGTTTGGGAGTTCTCGCAGATTGTTCTCGACAAACTTTTTTCTTGTGGGTGTCCGAGAACTGTTGTGTGTTTGGTCATAAATTTAAAGTGGGCGGGGTTAAAGCAGAGAAATGGAAATGTTCGGCACCTGCTTTTCTCGTGAAGTATGGAATGTCCTGGTCAGAACGAACTTTGTTCTTGTTCTTGCCACCTTGAGAAAACGAACAAATTTCTTTGTTCTTGCGGAGTATGTACCATTAAGCTTAATGAGAGTTAGTTGACATGTAGTTGCAAAGTTACTTACGGTCAAAAGGGACCCTCAAAATAAAGTGTTACCAACATGTGGTACAGTCGAGAGGGTTTGGAACAACTTTAGGGTGAGTAATTGATGACAACATTTTGGGTGTACTGTTCCTTTAAATAAAATTCTGTTTCTTGTAGCACGCTATCCAAGACCATTGTGAAAGGGGCTAAAAGGGCCGGCAAAATCACAATGGGCCGCCAATCCACTCTGAAGAAAAACGAGAAGGGCAGTCGCATGACATGGCATGAGGATGATGACATCTCCAGTGAGTATAATTCACAAAGAACAATTTTGTTAACACTTTACAATAAGGTCCCATTAGTTTATTATTGGTTAACTAACATTAATAGTAATACATTTGTTTTACAGTATTAATTAACCTTTGTTAATGTTAGTTAATCAAATACAACTGACCATTACTTCATGCCAGCTTGGGTTCATTAAATAATATTAACAGATACAGAATTTTTGATTTTAAATAGTTTAAATACATGTTAAATAGTTAGTTCTTGTTAAAGTCCCCATAAAATAAAACATTTGCATGAATGTATTTTAGTATGAATGTTAGCCTTACTGTTATCTATAAGCTAGTGTGCTCCAAAACAATGACAAAATTCACATTTAGAAGATATAAGCGTTCTCACTTCCGCCAATATGAATCAATGATTTTGATGACATCATTCTGATCTTCAGATTCTCATCAGATTCTCTGTCCAATCAAATGCTCTCTAGAATCTAAAGCCCCGCCCCCTACCTTATAATAGGCGCTGAAGCTGTGGCTATAATCTGTCACTTGTTCACACATTTACTATTCTCTACATGGTGTCTGGTGTAACGGAGGCCAGCTAGTAGTCGCTGTGCGAGTAAACCTCACTCCTCTGATCTCAAGAGACGCTCTAGCGACTGACACTAGAGGTTGCAGCCTTTAGCCTCCTTGTTAGAGCGTCCGACTCTCATGCCGGCGGACCCAGGTTCGAGTCCCGCTTGGAGCGGGCGGTTCGAAAAGGAGGGGTTACACTGGCACATAGTGCACTATATAGGGGAAGAATTCAGACAGTGTAAATATGCTTTCTATTGGGGCAAATGAAGTCTGGCTTTTCGTTAGTGTCACGCTAAACGTTGCAATGCACAGTCCAGAGACACGATAGCACAGAGCGGATCATATGCTTGAGAAAAAAATTGTATCAGACCCATTTGTATTCTGCACAGAATGCTATATTTTGAAAGTGCTATGGAGGAGATTAGGAGCAACGGTTAAAGATTAGGAGGAAACTGTGACTTTACAGAGCTCAGCGCAGGGTTCCCACGCTTCTTGAAAGTACTTGAAAGTTCTTGAATTTCAGACACATGGATTCAAGGCCTGGAAAGTACTTGAAAACAAACATAGGTCCTTGAAAGTGCTTGAATTAAGCATGAACTGCATTTTGTTAGAGTAGCATGGTGCTATTACAAAAATTGGCCTTTGTGCGCTGCCAAAGCCAGAACAAAACAGCATTAAGGGAGGAAGCTATTTCAATATATTTCTGCTGTTCCATAAGCACCATCTACTGTCAAAAGCCCTATTCGGATGGTAATTGTTTCTCGTGGGGTCGTGAGGTATTTTTATCATTGTCAGGGGCTAGTCTGGGATTTTATTGCCGTCCGAATCCAGAATGTCAGTGTTTTTCTCCCATCACCCGCGTAAAAATCCCCGGCCAAATTACCCACTGTTTTAGACAAACACCAAGGTCGGGTGGTCATTTAATTGCCGTCCGAATCCACATCTCTGAGTTTTCAAGATGAGATCACTTCAAAATTCACTGTTTATATCCTTTTTGACCCCTGCAGAGCACCGTACGGTTGCACTTTGCTGTAATTTTGATGAATTTTAAAGATCTAGACTTTCATTACTGAAATGCTGGCAAGTATTTACAAGAGCAATATTTCATCACCGCTCAAAAAATAAAAAGAAGAAAAGCACGTTAACATTTGAAATGGGCTGTTATTATATATGTTTAATATAAAATATGTGCAGGTCTTAAAAGTACAGGTGATTTAATAAATAATTTTGCACGTTTTTTATGCCTAACAATTAACTTGTCCATATCTTTTCATTTACTTGGAAAATTCATGTATACATTATTATCTCTATATTTTGATGTTTTAATTAAGTAATGATTTATAAAAAAAGAAAACAAAAACTAGAGTGAAAAAAATGTTAAAAGCAGGAATAAGAGACCTGCAAACTGCATCTCTCGTTAAAACTCGCTCGCTCTTGTACACCAGCCTCTTTCCTCACTGGATTTTGTAAAATTGGACAGTTTTCCTCATTAGAAATTGTATTTTAGTTGTCAGTATATGCCTTAGCGTTACTGCATTAATGATAGACACAGGTACAGTATGTATTTGAAAAATTGGCAGTAACACACCCACCTTTATCGTATTTATTGTGCTTGATTTAAAATAAAAGGTGCTTTAAAAAGTCCTTGAAAGTCCTTGAATCTGGTGTTCATGAAAGAGTGGGAACCCTGTCAGCGGCTCTGATCGAGCTGTGATATAAATGAAATGCTATTGGCTATTTTAAAAAGGGGAGGAGCTGTTTGATATGTCCCGCCCTGTCTTCCTGTTTCAGTGGAAATTACGTCACCTCGTTTAATAATGCTGCGTGTTTCAAGGCACTTCAGTGGGCCTTTAACTAGTGTAGTTAACTAATGCTAACAAATGGAACCTAATTGTAAAGTGTTACCAAAATTTGCTGTGTCATCGGTCATGTCCCGTCACTTGTTTTATGTTGATGTTTCAGTCTCAGATGACGGGGAGCCCCCCTCCAGCAGCACACTGAAGGCCTCAGAAAAGTCCACTATGGAGCAGTTAGTGGAGCGAGCCTGTTTCCGTGACTACCAGAGGCTGGGCCTGGGTACCATTAGTGCTAATCCCACACGGTCTAAAAGCGGAGAGCAGTTCCGTGTTACGGCAGTCAACAGGCTCTACTCATTATGTCGCAGGCAAGAAGCAACACAACACCTAGACTTTGTTTGAAAACCTGGTGAGCAGCCAAGCTGTCCACTGCCAACATAGACAGCAACTCTGCAGAGACGGCGCTCTTCACAAGACTCAACTGACAGTCACACATTTCAATAGTCTGATATTAGCACTTGATACTTTAATTAAGGGTGAAATGGTTTAGATTTGTACCAGTACTATTTATAATCAACACAGGGTTCCTACACATTTTCAATTTTAAAATTCCATACCATTCCATTCCATATCCTTTTATAGACTCAAATTTCCAAATCTCTCTCTGTAGACATTTCAGACCATTTAACCAGTGTTGGGAGTAACGTGTTACTGTAATTCCACTTCTTTTAGCGGTAACGCGCATGTAACTAAATATTTTTTTTAATCAAGTAACGCAATTACAATTACTGAAATGAGTTAGTTACTCGTGTTACTGTCTTTTGTGAAAAATGAACGCTTGCAGAAAAGAAGCTCAAATCTAGGCCCTAGCCCAAGCCTGTGTTTTTTTTTCTGTTTTGTTTCTTTATTAAGTTAATTTAGAAAAATGTTTGGAGCATTTTTTTGTTTGTTAAATTAAAGTTTTTATTTTTTTAAAGTGAGGACTAAGCGGCCAGCGGACGACAGTGAGTTAACCCAACGCTAGCCCTCTCAAATCAACACTTGACTTGTCTTAAAATCCATAGATATAAAACACTTTGAGCATCACAATGTTAGGTTAAAAGTTTAGCCTACTATCACCACCACAGTAAAAAGGCATTTTTGATAAGTTGAGGTAGGCTGATCGTAGGCGCTCTCAAACGAAACGGGCTACACAATCTAAACAAATAATAAATTAAAAAAACATGCAGTTTGTCTTACCTTACACCTCTCCCGAAAATGAATATAAATCAGATCTTCAATACCCACGCTATATGCACATTTAACTGAGTTCACGTCAATGAAAGCAATAGATATGAGCTGCATTATATTCATCAGCTCATTTCAAGATCAAAGGCCGCAATATGAGAGAGAGCGACCTAAGCACTGGTGAGATCATTTAGTCTCATTAGTTTTAATGAAGATTATTGTGTTTTTGAGCATCTGAGACTTACTTCGCTTGCGGGAGTTTGCGTGTTGGCTTGCTACTCATTTGCGGCGACACGTGTTGCAGTAGCGCCATCAAATCTGACAACAGCATGCAATATAGCCAACGCTATTTTTTATCGATTTGCCAGGAGTTAAATTTACAGTGAGGAAAATAAGTATTTGAACACCCTGCTATTTTGCAAGTTCTCCCACTTAGAAATCATGGAGGGGTCTGAAATTGTCATCGTAGGTGCATGTCCACTGTGAGAGACATAATCTAAAAAAGAAAATCCAGAAATCACAATGTATGATTTTTTAACTATTTATTTGTATGCTACAGCTTCAAATAAGTATTTGAACACCTGAGAAAATCAATGTTAATATTTGGTACAGTAGCCTTTGTTTGCAATTACAGAGGTCAAACGTTTCCTGTAGTTTTTCACCAGGCTTGCACACACTGCAGGAGGGATTTTGGCCCACTCCTCCACACAGATCTTCTCTAGATCAGTCAGGTTTCTGGCCTGTCGCTGAGAAACACGGAGTTTGAGCTCCCTCCAAAGATTCTCTATTGGGTTTAGGTCTGGAGACTGGCTAGGCCACGCCAGAACCATGATTATGCTTCTTACAGAGCCACTCCTTGGTTATCCTGGCTGTGTGCTTCGGGTCATTGTCATGTTGGAAGACCCAGCCTCGACCCATCTTCAATGCTCTAACTGAGGGAAGGAGGTTGTTCCCCAAAATCTCGCAATACATGGCCCCGGTCATCCTCTCCTTAATACAGTGCAGTCGCCCTGTCCCATGTGCAGAAAAACACCCCCAAAGCATGATGCTACCACCCCCATGCTTCACAGTAGGGATGGTGTTCTTGGGATGGTACTCATCATTCTTCTTCCTCCAAACACGTTTAGTGGAATTATGACCAAAAAGTTATATTTTGGTCTCATCTGACCACATGACTTTCTCCCATGACTCCTCTGGATCATCCAAATGGTCATTGGCAAACTTAAAGACGGGCCTTGACATGTGCTGGTTTAAGCAGGGGAACCTTCCGTGCCATGAATGATTTCAAACCATGACGTCTTAGTGTATTACCAACAGTAACCTTGGAAACGGTGGTCCCAGCTCTTTTCAGGTCATTAACCAGCTCCTCCCGTGTAGTTCTGGGCTGATTTCTCAGCTTTCTTAGGATCCTTGAGACCCCACGAGGTGAGATCTTGCATGGAGCCCCAGTCCGAGGGAGATTGATAGTCATGTTTAGCTTCTTCCATTTTCTAATGATTGCTCCAACAGTGGACCTTTTTTCACAAAGCTGCTTGGAAATTTCCCCGTAGCCCTTTCCAGCCTTGTGGAGGTGTACAATTTTGTCTCTAGTGTCTTTGGACAGCTCTTTGGTCTTGGCCATGTTAATAGTTGGATTCTTACTGATGAGTGGAGGTGGACATTTTAAAGGCAGACTAACAGGTCTTTGAGGGTCAGAATTCTAGCTTATAGACAGGTGTTCAAATACTTATTTGCAGCTGTATCATAAATAAATAGTTACAAAATCATATATTGTGATTTTTGGATTTTGTTTTTTAGATTATGTCTCTCACAGTGGACATGCACCTACGATGACAATTTCAGACCCCTCCATGATTTCCAAGTGGGAGAACTTGCAAAATAGCAGGGTGTTCAAATACTTATTTTCCTCACTGTACATGTGTGGTTTAAACAACCAGAAGCATTTACACTTTTCCAGTTTCGCCTGAAATGTTGAATGAAAAATTATGTTTGTGTTTGACTGGTCAGTACTGTTCATATTTACATTTAAAAATCAGACATAAAAGTAACTTAAAAGTAACTTTCCCTAGTAACTAATTACTTTTGATATACAGTAATTGGTAAAGTAATTACATTACTTTTAAAAGAAGTAACTAGTAACTGTAACTAATTACTAATTTCCAGTAACTTGCCCAACACTGTATTTAACACAATTGGTTCTTACAGCATTATAAAAGTTTTTTTTTCTCGAAGTGACAACATGCGCTTAGATGTCGAAAAGAAACCTTTAACGCTTTAAAACCTGCATATATTCACCTGACACATTAGTTTGATACTGCAGTCGTGGTTTGAGGTTGCATGTTCACCAAAAAGTAAAGTACAGTCTGATTGAGATGATGGTTTTGTCCTTTATCTGTTGCCGGTTTGTGTGGCACACGTACATTCATTCAAAAGAGACTCGCTTATAGTAAAGACAAACAGTTTTGCGTATTGAAATTGTGTGCCTTGAATTCATTCAGTTGTGTTCAACAATCACTAAACTTGTGTCACTCTGCTTGTACAATACATTTATTTTTATAAATTCTTACATTTGTATTTTAGAAAACTGAATAGGGGCAAAAGTCTGTAAATACAAATATGTTTCAGTACTTATCCAGACCTCAAATTCCATACTTTTCCAAACTATGTAGGAACCCTGTTAACATTGTTCAGCCCATTCTGGGATTGTCATACATTATCTTCAAAGGAAATGTGATGCTACATAGAAATTGGCCAAATCAAGTGCCCATAATTTTGCTGCCTATTATTTGAAATAGCCTTTATATCAGGACAGTCTGTGACGCATTAAAATCTGCATGACATGAAAATTCAACCTATTTCCCACATTTCAAAATCAACAACCGATGCAAAGATCTAAGTCCTGCTTTTACCTTTTCGATAATTCTTTAAAGACTTTAAAGGGGTCATGAACTGGCTTTTTTTTTTTATGTTATACTGTTGTCTGAGGACAACTTATTACGTTTGCGTGGTTTTTACATTCAAAAACATCATAATGAATAGGTAATAGGCTATTTTATACCCTGGTTTTGAATCTCTCTCATGGAATGCTCAGTTTTTATGGGTGTGCCGCACTGAAGACTTGGAAGTAAACGCCAACGGCTATGATTGGATAACCATTTTGGATAATTATGAGTTTTGGCTCCCCCATCAGTACATGTGGGGAATTGAAATCTTCCAATGTGGAGAAACGGCAACCGGAATCCGCCCACAGAGCTCGCAAAATGTCTTTATCAAACAAACACAATGATTTATCTCTTATCCACCCGCAATTAATATGAATGTTATTTTTTATTACTTGGCCGATCGGTGGATATATCCGCGAAACTGCGCATCACTAACACACACACACACACAAGCCGGACCCACTTTATATTAGGTGGCCTTAACTACTATGTACTAACATTTTAATTAATAATTTGATACAATGCACTTATTGTGTACATACATGTTTTTACATTGTACTTACATTTTTAAAAATACCTGCATGTAATTACATCTGTAATTAATTTCTGTAGTTACATTTGAAATTACACAGTTGACACTTCCCTTACACCTAACCCTACCCTTAAACTTACCCATACCACCACACCTGTCCCTAACTTTACCCATATCCCACCTGAATATCAGCAAAGGTTTTTTGCAATACAATTTGAACACAGTAAGTACATTGTACTTATTTTTTGATGTAAGTACATAGTAGTTAATGCCACCTAATATAAAGTGGGGCCCACAAGCCAAGCACGTGTATCAGCAAAACTTCACTGCAGACAAATCTGCATGTTCAAAACGTCCGCAACATAATCAATAGATATCAAACGATCTGTAACAATGCAATACTATCACATATAGAAAACATGTTTTACTCACATAAGTGTGTTGCTTCATTCCTGTCGGATGCAATATAGAAGGCACAGCATTGTGTTTTAATCTCAATCTGTCTGCAAATCCAGTCTTGACCTGTGTCTTGTTTACAAACGAATCCGTGGTGAAATGAAGCGAACAAACATGCAATGTCTTCCCACGTGAGCTGGATCTTCATTAAAAAATAAAGTTCAACCACACATTCCTAATATTAGAATATGAAGTAAGCTTATGCAGCAACTGTGTTCTTCCACAACCAGGCACAGCACAATATCTTGCTATCTTCGGCGTGTTTATTGCTCGGTAGCGCGATCCGTTTAGCTCCACGAGTCGGTGGGCGGGGCTACAGAACCAGGCGTACTCTATTCTTCTGTTGAGGCGACGTTTCACCACACGCTGATGTCAAGGGTTGGCGTATTCTGAGATCGATCGTTTGCTGGGCCTGGTGTCAATAAAAGCTTTTCTTTGACTAACAAGGAAATTTTCAGCTCCGAAACTTACAGGATATTCTTATATCACAATTAACTTTTACTTATCAAAGGCTGAATGAAAAGTTGATTTCTCAATTCATGACCCCTTTAATCTGCAGTTTAAGTCTTGGTGGGTAGCTCACTAGTCTTTGGAACAGAGTGCACTATGAAAAACAATGACATTTTTTTTTTTATTTTTTAGAAGAAGCAGTTTATTAACTATGACTGCTGAATCATGAGTTCTTTTCTAAATGGTGTGGTTTGCAGTTACCCTGGTCTCCTGGTGGTGCCTCACACCGTGCAGGACAGCAGTCTCCACAAGGTGTCCCGCTGCTACCGGCACAACCGCCTGCCAGTTGTGTGTTGGAAACACCCTCGCACCAAAGCAGTTTTACTTCGTTCGGGCGGTTTTCATAGCAAGAGTGTGGTTGGGCTCTTCAAGTCTCAGAACCCTTCCCCAGCAGGTATGTTTGTGATCAAAATCAAGCACTCTTCAGGAAGTTTACAGTTAAACATAACTAGAGGTGTAAATATTTGCTCTGAGACTAGATTATAATTTTGATGAAGGTTATTCCTAGCCCTAGACGGCATGCTGACAGCCTGCTCACCGACTGTCTAATGCATGTTACACACAACACTGGGAAGTGATTCCTTGTTCTGGCAAGCACTAATCTTGATTTGGGGCGGCAGTGGCTCAGTGGTTCATGTAGGTTGTCTACAAACCGGAAGGTTGGTGGTTCGATCCCCGGTTCCACCTGACCAAGTGTCGAGGTGTCCATGAGCAAGACACCTAACCCCAGCTGCTCCCGACGAGCTGGATGGCTCCTTGCATGGCTGACACTGCCGTCGGTGTGTGAATGGGCGAATGTGAGGCAATGTGGAAAGCGCTTTGGATGGTGTTAAAAGCGCTATATAAAAATGCAGTCCATTTGATGACTATGCAGCTTTTGTGACTATGAGAACACAGGGTTTTTGTTTACAAGACACCAAATTGATACAAGAATCACTGGATTTAACAAAGGTAGCCATGTTTTTCACAGAAACCTCCACAGCATTAGTGAAATATTTTTCATGTCCGTCTGTTACTTTCAGAAAACCCACCCCCAAACAGAACATAAAGAAAACAAACTGTGGTGGGTCATTTTTTTAATGTGTGATTCAGAGTCTTCCTGTCGTAGGTGGTTCTTGGCCAGAATAAGCTGCAATGTGGACCAGACCTTTGGCTATTTAGTCCAGTGACTCTTTTTGACCAAAGGCTCCCATTGTCCAATGCAATATTCAAATGCCTCCCATATTGGTCTCAAAGGATATTTCTGCTGTAATTATGAGAATGCTGCTTGTTTTCAAGCTGTTTATTAACAGAAACTGGGATTGTTGATTAGGTTAAATGAAATACGATTTGTTTTGTGATTCTGTATGTTCTTAATAAAAGGGGAAAAAGAAAATATGATTTCTGTTTACATTTAGATTTTTGGTTTGTTTTCATTTTTAAATATAACCTTATATCCCCCCCTGGTTGAGAACCACTGGTTTATTCATAGTTCTGGCTATTTGAGACTAATAAGAAGCTTTCAAGACACAAACGTCTGTTCTAATGATGCCCTCTTGCTGTTACCAGCTCCGACTTCCTCAGAGACCTCCAGCAGTCTGGAACAGGAGAAATACCTGCAGGCCATCCTCAGCTCCATCCCCATGTACTTCAAAACCAACGGCAGTAACACCCTCACCAACCGTTCCCTCATCGGCTTGTCCCCAGGTACTGCAAAGATATCAGGTGCATCCTCCACTTAACGCCTGATTCTTCCATTTCTTGCGCAGGCTTGTTTTTTGCCCCTTTTTGTGTTCTTCAAGGCTCTTATCTCCTCCTGGTTTCCTCTTGGTTGCATAAAATGTTATTTATGTTTTGGGCTGATCTCCAAAGGAACTGGAGCACAATTGTATGGTTATGTAAGGAGAGCAGGACATGACGAGGTCACCTCCCATCCATCTTTCTCCTTGCACTCACTGCTCTCCACAGCCGTATTGCAGATGGCTCAGACCACACAGATCCTGCCCCGTCAGCTATGCTGTGTCGCCACCATAATGTTTCATTTATCCCCACCTGCTGGGTAAAAGGCAGCCTGCTCTCACCAGTAAATGGCTCATCTTAGTTCTGATGATAGTGTTGCATGACAGCTTTAAGTCCTCTCAATTCAAAACAGACCTTCAGTCTTGATACAAAGAATGAGATTCAGAAGTGTCCGGACCCGAATCTGACTGAGCAGTGTTGTCTCCTCAAAACACTTAGTGTGTAATAGGACCCTGGAACTGTACTTGTACACTCACTTCATGAAAGCATGCTAGCCACCTCAGCATCCATAAGCTAGACGGATCTGTACTTATCCACGTCTGTTATGGTCTGCAGAAGAGGGTTCAAAGTTGTTTACTAACTAAAAGCATTAATGCGTAATCACACAGATGTTATAAGACGTTGCTACTTAGTTGAATATAGGTTCTATGTGGCCAAGACAGTGGCTACATTTACATGCACCCAATCAATCCATTAGTAATCGCATTGACGGCTCAATCGGACTGAAAAGCCCTCATGTAAACACCTTAATCAATCTTGATTGAGCCCGATCCGAATGAAATTTCGATAGGATTGAAAGGGGTGGTTTATTCCTTTTCTAATCCGATCGAGAGAACATGTAAACACTTGATCGGATTGAAAACCGAAACTGAAAGGACTGCGCATGTGCAGGGACGTAGAAATAGCGCATTGACGTACGACACGCGGAACGAGCTGTTCTTCCTGTTGAATAAAGTGTCATAAATGAGTGTCATGCCATTCTAAAATGATCCTTTCACTTAAAGGTGCAGTGTGTAGTATTTATGAGGATCTATTGACAGAAATGCAATATAATATACATAACTATGTTTTCAGTGGTGTATAAAGAACTTACATAATGAACCGAATGTTTTTATTACCTTAGAATGAGCCGTTTCTATCTTCATACAGCAGGGGTGTCCAAACTTTTTTAAAAGGGGGCCAGATTCGATGTTGTGGACACACCTGGAGACTGGTACCTTTTCTATTATATATTATTGCTGTCAATCGATTAAAAAAAAAAACCGATTGAAAAGAAAACAACATGTTTTCTGAACATTAAAGTTTTTAAATATTAATTTATATTGCAATAACTTTACATTCAATCTCCAAATTAATGTATAAACAACATAAAGTATATTTTTAATATTTATGGCTTTTTATGACTGAAGGCCAGTATCTCTGATACCATTACTACTACTGATGTCTCTGTCTCTATGAAACTTTTTTTCTCACGCAAATGTAACCATTAATTCTAGCCATTCAACATTACAATATAATTGAGAGCTATCAATTTTAATATTTATTAGACTTTAAAAAAAAAAAAAAAACGAAGTAAAAAATAAACTTTAATTTAAGTAAGCTTAAAGCTACACTGTGTAACTTTTTTAGTTTATTCTTAGCTAAAACACTTAGTTCTTTCAAAAATATATGTGCTCATTAATGTATATTTACTTCTTTCAAGTAATAAAGTATTCTTGTAAGTTTATAATATGCCATTGAAAATACACACGGGTAAGGGGTTCGAATGGGGGTCGCCATGTTGCCCCTCCATCTTGAAAGTACATTAGCCAAAGAGGGACATACCCGTAAATTCAAGCTTCGCCTTTCGCGTTTTAACACTCGATGGCACCGTGTCGAATGTGAAGAGGGGGATTGCTTGAGACTGCTATATGAAAACCTGAAAGCCTTTTTGAAAGTCTGTTGCTGATGGAGGATCCCTCTTATTCTCGAGGATATGTAACAGAGTCGCCAAGGAAGCGAAAAAGTGAATTAAGACGGCAACACAACAGGCAAATCAACACTAATGGACGAGGTCGAACTGGAAGCCATGTTAATCTTGGACTAAATCGGCCACCATAGGAGTTCAAACGAAATCAGAATTGGGAGGAACAGAAACTAATATTTACTGGATGGTCATATACCCTTTCACCGCTAGATGGGGGAAAATATCACACAGTGTAGCTTTAAAGCAATCTTCACAAAAACCAATTATAATAAATGTCATAAACCTGTGACCTTGGAAATATACAGAAATTGAATAAAGCTGTCAAACTTGTTTTGTGACGGTGAGCTGCATTTTATGGTGTGTTCGTAGCACGTGCTCTTCAATTAAAATATTGTTTCTATATCTAGAATGGCTTTATGGTATTTAGTCTATAAATACATTTAATATAAATACAAATGCACAAAACTGCAAATTTGTCTGTAATTACTAATTTTACATTAAAAATGAAATAAAATTAGATATTACCCTACATTTCTGACAAAATACCACGATTACAGTTTGTGTTACCACAGTAAATCCATGATGGTGAATTGTTGGTTGAAAAGTATTCTAACTGAATCGCCTCAGTGTTTCTCCTGGTTTGCACGTTAGTGTTGTTGATTATGTCAGCGGTGTTTTAACTGACTTTAAACTAAATTAAATCACAGAGAGATTTGCAACTTGTACCAGAGACCTCGCCGCTGAACTCGAACACTTCTCACTCGCTGTTTCGTGGTCGTGTGATCAGCAAGTAAACACATTTGTGAGCTTGTGAGTTGCGCAGTGCGCTCAAGTAGCGCTGTTTCGTTCAGCTTTTGGCATGTTAATGTTTCCCGGGCCTAAAAACTATTACATTGACATTGTGAAACTGCACGATTTGTAAATTATGCGTGGCGGGCCACATATAATATATTTTAATAGACAAGCTGCGGGCCATTTTCACCCCCGAGCCGCATTTGGCCCGCAGGCCAGACTTTGGACACCTTACAGTGAAATGTCATGTTTCTACAGTAGCCCTAAACGGACAAACTTCTCTACAGAGCGCTAGTCACTCTCTGCTCTCTCCGACGACAACATTTTTGTCCTGTGTCGGCCCCCATTGCTTCTCTATGTGCTATTCACAACCTCACCACTAGATGCCGCTAAAAATCACACACTGCACCTTTAACGTTTGTGAAGTGGAGCAGGACAATGTCCCACCAGTCCTTGTTTCAGATTCTCATCTACAGACGACTGGTTTTAGGTGCGGGATGTGGCATTTTTACTCGTGATAAATATAAGCAGCATGGAAAGACGGTTCATATGCTCATTGTCTCCAAATGATGACCAGAAATGGATAAATATTAAGGCTGCTGTTTAAAACAAATAAAGAACCAATGTAGGAGAATGGTTATTATGGGCAAACATCCAGAAACACAGCATATTTGTGCAGTGTGCGCATGTCAAAAAATCAATTCTGATTTGAAGCTTGTGACATATAAAAGCGCACATCAATCCGATCACTTTAAGCGTTCATGTAAACACTACATTCAGATTCATCTATCGGAATTAATTCAGTGCGATTTAAACAAAAGTTGTGCACATAGCCAATGTCTAATGCAGGGATGGCGAACTCCAGTCCTGGAGAGCCACAGACCTGCAGAGGTTTGCTTCAACCCTAATCAAACACACCTGAACAAGTTAATCAAGGTCTGAAGGGTTACTAGGAAGCTACAGGCAGGTGAGTTTTTTCAGGGTAGGAGCTGAACTCAGCAGGACTGAGGCTCCCCAGGACCGGCGTTCGCCACCCCTGGTCTAATGCCAACATCCATTTGTCATAGAATACTGATATCAGCTGACATTCATATTTTATTGTCTTAAGTACTTGTTTTTAATGTAATGTCTTCTAAACGTCTCATGCCAACATCATATTGACGTGAAACACCAACATTTAGTCATGAGGTTTGGCAACCAAAACACAACATAATGTTAACATACACACAACACATCATTCGATGTTATTTTGTTGCCGTTGGTTGTGAGTCATTGGGCCCTATTTTAACGATCTGAAACGCAAGTGTCAAAGCGCAAAGCGCAAGTAACTTTGTGGGCGGGTCTCGGCGCTGTTGCTATTTTCCCGGCGGGATAAATGGCTCTTGCGCCCGGCGCAAATCTAAAATGGGTTGGTCTGAAGTAGCTTCATTATTCATAGGTGTGGTTTGGGCGTAACGTGAATAAACCAATCAGAGCGTCATCCAACATTCCCTTTAAAAGCAGGTGCGCAAGTTCCATTATGGATTGCTATTATTATGGCGTATTTACCACCAGGCGCACGCCAGGAGCGGTTCACAGCCGAGGAGACTGATGTTCTTGTAAGAGCAGTGAAAGACAGAGAAGTTGTGTTGTATGGGGATGGGAGAAACCCACCCAAAATAGCGTCGGTTAAATAAATAATTAGCCTGAATAATTTGTAAGCTAGATTTATGCCTATTTTTTCACATCTTCGTGGCACACCACAATGATTTCCGTCATCTCATGTGTTAATATTTTTTTAGTGTAACAATTTATGATTTGCAAAAATAACTGTTGCATCTGTGTAGATTACATGAGCAAAGTGTATGCGCGTTGTGCACGCTATGGTCAAGCATGCGCCCTTAAAATAGCATAATGAACAACGCGCAACGCGCCACTGACTTTAGACTAGGTTTTTTCTGGTCAGTGGCGCAATTGTTTAATGGAACAGCAAAATAGCACCAGGGATTGTTTGCGCCGGAACACGCCTCCTTTTTTGCGCTGAACCGCCCAGGGAGCGCAAGTTCATTCACTAGTTTAGCGACGTGCTTCTGTGGAGGGAAAAGCGCGCTTTGCGCGGGTGCAAAATAGGAATGACACATGCGTCGGTGTACAAAGTCAATTGCGCTGGGTGCAAGATAGGGCCCATAGAGTTAAGCAACCAAAATCCAGCCGCTTATAAACATCTGAGCCAACATCATATCGATGTCAAAAACAACATTTGGTCATAGTCAATTATAATCATTGCACTTTGATATTCTGTTGGTTTTAAGTGGTGGTAAGTGACCAAATTAAGTAACCAAAATTCAACATCTCTCCGATGTTGGAGGCTGACATCAAACCAACAGTAGATTTTGATTGTCAATCCGATTTTCATTTTCAACCAAAAGTTTATATCCATTCAACATTGGAGTCTAACGTCTTTTTGACGGTACACTGACATCCGTTGCCCGCTGGGATGTGTTCTTTCCCAAAACCCAGTGAGCTGCCTACCTAAAAAGCTTTTAGGCATCATAGCATTCGTATGTTTTGTGTATTGATATGCTTGTTAAATAAAATTGTGAATGAAGGCAGTGATAATTGAGTGACTTAACAGACCTATCAAGAGCATTTCAGCTCAATGTTTGGATCTATTACTGAATGTTAGGATGCTGTCTATGTTGTTAGCTGACCGTTAGCAGCTCACTAGGCTTTGGAAAGGGCTGTGATGGCTTGTTTGCGCATGATGCATGGTGTGTGATTGTCTATCTTTATTTGTTTAGCAAGCGAAAGAAGGGCACCAAGAATGTCAAAGATGGCTCCTGTCCACTTGGACATTTCCTTCACCAATAGCTTCACCAGAGGAGGTGAGTTGGCCTCCATTCTTCATTTCCGTTGACTCCGAGGAGATATTTAGCATGAAACAAATTCCACATCCTTCATCTGATATCTTTAGTTGACTGTCTTGATATCTCATTATCTGTGTTCTGTCACAGACCGCAACTCTTCCCACACACATACACACTGCTATTCATGCTGCTTTGGCCCGCTCTTTAATTTTTCGCGGTGATGGATCTGCTGAACTTGCAGATATTTGTTGCCACAATCCTCCAAAGTACACAGTGTTTCATAAAATCCAAAAAGCAATCATGCAGACACTTATCCACATTCAGAACGCCCATTGTGAATGATTGTTTAGATCTTGAAGTGGCGCAGAAGTATTCACCCCCTCAGTGAGGTCAATATCTGCAAAGTATCTCTGAATAGGATATTACAAGTATGAAGGCGGAAGGTCTTTGCTGTGATAATGTCGTGTGTTTTGTTGTACATCATGGAAACGGTATTACATAGATTCAATTTAGAGTGGTGGATAGAGACACCGGTACATATATTCACATCTTCTCCCCATTACCGATCAGGCATAACATTATGACAGGTGACGTGAATAACTCTGATTATGTGGCTGGGATATATTAGGCAGCAAGTGAACATTTTATCCTCAAAGTTGATGTGTTAGAAGCAGGAAAACTGGGCACGTGTAAGGATTTGAGTGAGTGTCATGGGCGGCCAAGGCTACAGACAAGCTACTGTAGCTTAAATTGCTCAAGAAGGTAATGCTGGTTCTGATAGAAAGGTGTCAGAATACACAGTGTGTCACAGTTTGTTGCGTATAGGGCTTCATAGCCTCAGACAGTCAGGGTGCCCATGCTGACCCCGCTCCACTGCCAAAAGCTCCAACAGTGGGCATGTGAGCATCAGAACTGGACCATGGGGCAATGGAAGAAGGTGGCCTGGTCTGATGAATCCAAATTCCCCAGATCTCAATCCATTCGAGTATCTGTGGGTTGTACTGAACAAACAAGTCCGATCCATGGAGGCCCCTCCTCGCAACTTACAGAACGTAAAGGATCTGCTGCTAACATCTTGGTGCCAGGAACCACAGCACACCTTCAGGGGTCTAGTGGAGTCCATGCATCGACGGGTCAGGGCTGTTTTGGCAGAAAAAGGGGGACCAACAAAATATTAGGAAGTTGGTCATCATTTTTATATATATATATATGTGGAGTGTGAAAGTCTAAAGAAATAAAATCACAAGATTTTGAAACAACATGAGTGTGGGTAAATGAGGACAGAATATTCAATCTTGTTTTGAACTTCAAGTCTTAGCATAAATCATTTTATGTCAGGTCATGATGTGTCAAGTTCTTGGAAACGGGCTCATGATTTTAACAGAGACTGTGTATAAGATACAAGTCTCAGCTGATGGCTCAATGTTGACGCCATGATGCTTCTCGTCATATTTCTCTAAATCTGGGTTATAGATAGCAGCTGCTGCTGAAAACTAATTTCTTTGCTGTTATGCACTGAAATCAGATGTGGCTCTGTCTCACCACAGCCAAATATATTCTAGCAGGTGCAGGCTAAGACATTTCCCATCATGTGCTCTTCATGGAAATGTGGAACTGATTTTTCACTTCCTCATTTTTTGAGAACTTTATAAATGTATTTATTTTTAGTGCTAGTGCTACATGATTGATATCCCAAATCTTGTGGCTTCATGCAGAGACATGCACTTTAGAAACTGGAGATTGGGTTCTTTTGACTTGGGCCAGTAAATAACCACCAAGAATACCCTATGAACCACATAGCAATGCCCTGGCCACCACCCACAAGGCCTTAACATTGTTAAAGCTAGTTTTGTATGGCCAAGCACCACTTGCATTTTTTTCAGAAAATGTAAAAATCTAGTTTTCCATATATAATTGTCTATTTTCCATTTTTCATTTCTTCTTCATCTTATTGATATAATGTTCCTGTCATTCATGTAAACCTTCAGCCATCTTACTGTCTTTATTGATGCCCCATCTTTGCAGACGTCACATCAGTCTTCAGGTGACCTTAAATAGAGGTTGATCAATATTGTATTTTGCCAATAAGATAACTTGTATAGGCCAAAAAAGCATATTTCCAATTTAATTGGCACATAGCTTTTATGAAATCCTGTGTGCAGTCTATTGCGCAACCAGAAATCCCATTCCCAATAATATCCGCACAAAAAAGATGATATTGTGTATAATTAGTGTATAATTACTGTAACCCATAAGAGCTTGAATCAGTGATTGCTCGCCATAAATGTCTAGTGTCAGTCAGAGTTATGCCGGGTACACACTTGCATGATTTTAGCCTCAATTTTCAGTTGCCAACAGTTTTGTGGAAATCGCCAACAAATGGCAGAAATTGGAGGTAAATCGGTGCTTGTTCACGTGAGTGTAGTGTGCTATCAAAGATGCGATTTGAGAGAAGCACCAATGCCGGTGGACCTGTCTGCTAGGGGTGGGCGGATCGATCCTGAAATATCGATCCTCACATAAGAATATCGATCCTAAGGTGTTTTTTAACTGGTAATTTTATTTATTTTGCATGAAATTCAGTAGGTAAAATAAGCTACTAAGTGGAAAAATAAACTATTTTAGCGAATAATTGTGTATGATAGAGCTATTTCTCCTGCTCATCTGAACATACAAGGCAGAACCCATCAATCACAGAGAGTTCGCTGCTGACGGTTCGCTCACAGTGTTTTATAAAAGCATCATAAGCATACGATCATAACATAAGACTCACGATGTGTTTGGGAAACAAAGCCCTGAACAATGCTCATCAGATGACAGAGAAACAATCAGGAGTTATTTCACAATAAAGGAATTGAAAGTGCGCACAACCGATCAAAATGTTGACTTCAGTAAGATTTTGTAAGGTAATTCATACTTTTTTTATGCATTAAATTGATCAAAAGACTGGAGGAATGATGCTGAAAATTCAGCTTTGATCACAGGAATAAATTACAGTTTAACATACTGTAAATTAAACAGATCGCCTGTTTTAAATTTTAATTATATTTCACAATATTACTGTTTTTACTGTATTTTTGATCAAAGCCTTGGTGAGCAGAAGAGACTTCTTTCAAAAACATTACAAACATTACCCCAAACTTTTGAACTGTAGTGTACATGTAACCTGTATTATAATTAGGATAGTTTGTGCAACTAAATGTATTTGAATTGATTGTTAAAAGTTAAAAAGGATAGTGTTATGTTTTGTAATTAATAGTTAATAAATCTGTCAGGAAAAAAAACCTTATGGTCAGGGGTACCATAAACCAGGGGTTAATGGTACCCCTGACAGTTGTGTAGTGTGAGAAGAACAGCTATCCGTCAACTTTGAAAATCATGCAGTGTGTACCCGGCGTTAACAGAACAGTTCCATAAATTGGTCAACCTCTATTCTTAAAGGTATAGTTCACCCAAAAATGAAAATTAGCCCATGATTTACTCACCCTCAGTCATCCTAGGTGTATATGACATTCTTCTTTCAGACGAATAAAATCGGAGTTATATTAAAAAAGTCCTGCGTCTTCCAAGCATTATAACGGCAGTGAATTGTTGTCTCGTTTTTGAAGTCCATAAAAGTGCATCTATCCATCATACAACTGCTCAACACGGCTCCAGGGGTTAATAAAGGCCTTCTGAAGTGAAGTGTTGCGTTTGTGTGAGAAAAATATCCATATTTAAAACTTTATAAACTAAAAGAACTAGCTTCTGGTGGTCAGCGGTATACGCATCGATTTACAATGAAAGAGTAACCCTTGAACCCTTGATGCATGCGTATTGAGGAACGCAGAGGATGGCGCAAAACAAAATGTAGCGTCAGGGGTTACTCTTTTAGTGCAAGTTGACTCGCGCACCGCTGACCACCGGAAGCTAGTGATTTTAGTCTATAAATGATTAAATATGGATATTTTTCTTACCCAAACGCACCACTTCGCTTCAGAACGCCTTTATTAACCCTTGGAGCTGTGTTGAGCAGTTATACGATGGATAGATGCACTTTTATGGACTTCAAAAACGACACAACCATTCACTACATTATAAAGCTTGGATTAGCCAGGACTTTTTAAATATAACTCCGATTGTATTTGTCTGAAAAAAGAACGTCATGTACACTAGGATGACTGAGGGTGAGTAAACCATGGGCTAGTTTTCATTTTAGGGTGAACTGTCCCTTTAAATTCCATATGTTACAGCATTTCTCTCTCCTGTCTGTCTCATAAGCTGAGGTGCTAATGACTGTCCTGTCTTCAGAGAGGGTGATAGTTGCATGTGTGTGAATTTTGTTTTCTGTTTTTATTTCCTGTTCCTCTGTGCCGCCACCAACACCTGCACCCTTAATCTACCAGTACTCGGGTACAGGGATAAACTATTCACTCACTCAAACCAAAAAGCTTCAGCTAAGGGAAGAATTCACAATCAAGGTATAGTTTCTCTGTTTTACTCATTCTTACTAACCTAATCCATACTTAACTTACTGTGCATGTTTTCAACCTCTCTTTGACCTCTTAGCCATACATCCATCATCCATAGTGTCTGAAATGTACACCACATTGAGGTTAGGTTACCAATGACTTTTCTGGTTTACTGAACTACAGTTGTAGTAGTTTGCACTGGTAGGTCAGTAGTGCGGTTCACTGGTATCTTAGTGCATTGGCTGATGACAGGTCACTTGAGTCATCACTGAAACGCCACATTGACCCGGTTTACTTAGCCAGTTAACATTCATGACTCAGTCGTTCTCAGCTGAACTTTCCAGGAAAAATTTAGAAGAGAGAGGTCAGTAAAACTATATTATGCTGTGCTTCCAAAAGGAACATGTTAGCGTATCTCTCTCACACACACACACACACACACACACACACACTACAGGCCAACATTTTTGAATAATTAATTTTTTAAAATCTTTTGGAAAGAAATGACTTGTGGTCGCCAAGGCTGCATTTATTTGATCAAAAATGTAGCAAAAACAGTAATATTGTGAAATATTACTAACATTTACTTGATTAGTTAATTTAATTATATATTTTTGATTTGATTTGAATACATTAAAATGTAATTTATTCCTGTGATCAAAGCTGAATTTTCAGCATCTTCAGTGTCACATGATCCTTCAGAAATCATTCTGATATGAGGATTTGTTGCTCAAGAAACATTTCTTATCATTAAAGTCGAAAACTGTTTTTGCTGCTTAAAAGAACGCTCCACTTTTTTTGAAAATAGGCTCATTTTCCAACTCCCCTAGAGTTAAAAAGTTGAGTTTTACTGTTTTCGAATCCATTCAGCCGATCTCCAGGTCTGGCAGTAGCACTTTTAGCATAGCTTAGCATAGATCATTGAATCTGATTAGACCGTTAGCATCTCGCTCAAAAAATGACCAAAGAGTTTTGATATTTTTCCTATTTTAAACTTGACTCTTCTGTAGTTACATCATTTACTAAGACCGATGGAAAATGAAAAGTTGTGAGGCTAGGAACTATAGTCAAGGAACTTTGCTGTTGTACCGTTGCCGTTATGCGCTGCATAATATCATTGCGCCTGCTGCACCAATGGTACGGCAGCAAAGTTCCTTGATTATTATCAAGCGGCAATATCCTTCAGTTTCTCTTGAAGCAATACGGAAGTGACTTAAACTGCAATTCATCGACTGTCCACTAGGGACAGGCTCCAGAAGGGAGCAGAATCTCATTGAGCCTCATGTTAAAATGTCCAACTTTACAGCAGAATAAAACATGTTTACAGCCTGGTACAAATTGTGGTTTTGGTCTATACGGCTAATTTTGCCCTTCGTGACAACTGTGAGGGGGGTGAATTTTTTAATAACTCATTCGTTTACATTATATAAAGCATTAAAGTTCTGCATAATTAAGGGCGTGGCCACTTTGAGTGACAGGTGGATAACCGTTTGTCTGCTGTCTGTTAATCAGCACGTCACGTCATTTCAGCTCCACCCACGTCCCGCCTTTTTGCCCATTTTCAGTTATATGGGAATGATGCGCTGCCAAGATGGCAACGACCAGCTCGTCCCTACTTTACGTTTCAAAACTGCTCTTCAGAATCCTATGGGTGACGTCACGGACACTACGTCCATATGATCAGTCTATGATCATTACTCAGGAATGAGAGTATAGTTCCTAGCCATATCGGCCTAGAAAATCGCAACTTTTCATTTTCCGTCGGTCTTAGTACACGATGTGATTATAGAAGTGTCAAGTTTTAAATAGGAAAAATATCAAAACTCTTTGATCACTTTTTTGAGCGAGATGCTAACGGTCTAATCAGATTCAATGATCTATGCTAAGCTATGCTAAAAGTGCTACCGCTAGACCCGGAGATCGGCTAAATGGATTCAAAACGGTAAAACTCAACTGTTTAACTCTCGGGGAGTTGGAACATTTTCAAAAAAAAAATGGAGTGTTCCTTTAATATTTATGTGGCAACTGACACACTAGCATTTAAATTGTTGAAGTAACATTTAAAAGAAAAAATACTTTTATTCAGCAAGTACGCATTCAATTGGTTAAAAGAGACAGTAAATAAATGTGTAATGTTACAAAGGATTTATATTTCAAATAAATTCTGTTCGTTTGAACTTTCTATTCATCAAAGAATCCTGAAAATACTTTTCACAAAAAACATTAAGCTGCAAAACTTGTTTTCAACATTGATAATATCAAGAATGATTATTAATAACTCATTACATTCATCTCCTGCAATAACTGATGATAGTTGAGCAACACCCCAGCATATTAGACTATAATTATTCCAGACTTTTGACCAGTGTATGTATTGGGGTGCCAATACACACATACATTTGACTTCAACATTCTTACATGTTTATTTAAGATTTTTCCTAATCTGATTATGGTTTTAAGCTACCAATAAAAATATAGTGCTCTCAGCTCCGTTTAGCACATCAGTAGATTCCGTCTTATTCATGTTAGCAACGTTGGTTTGTTTTTAATACGTGCTTAACCTGTGTTCACATCTGTTGTATCCCTTCTCTCTGAAAGGTGTGTGGGCTAGTCTGCGGTCTAGCAGCAGATTCACCCCCGCTGCTGCTGACGTGGGCGCGCGGTTGGCTAGCAAGGATCTGGCGCCCCCTACAGGCATTGAGAGCCTCCAGGCCCACCTCCTCAAGCATCAAGCCGCTCTCTACATCTTTGGTGAAAAGTCTCACTTCAGGGTAAAGGTGATACACTTACTATCGGTGCTTAGTGAGAAGAAGCCAAGGATTGGATGCTGACCTTGTGTGATCAAACTTAGCAATGTTACAAGAAAGGAGGCCAAACGAAGTGTTCGTTTTTAAAATGATTTTTTATTTCTGTGTTGAAGTGTACCAGGTCATATCACCCTGCAATACTTGGACAGTGTTCTCCCCAGTGCATAATAAATTTAAGACTAGATAAGGACCTCTTAATAGGCGTTTGATTTATCAACACAATTTGTCTGTTTTGGCTAAAATGATATATCCTTTGGATGCCTGAAGGAACTTTGTGCTGGTTTTTGCCTTATTGATAATGTGTTTTTTTAACATTCAATGTGAAAATGAAGATTTATAGCTGGAATAAATCAGCAGAGTGGTTAACAGTTAAGAAAACTCCTAAGTTATTTGGCTGGTCCTGTTTAGTGCATAAACTGTCTGTTTTGAATTTTAGCTGATGCCTATGAAGTGGAAATTTAATTTAATCCATATTAGTAAAAAAAGTTGGTCTGCTCAAATGTATGGTCTTGGATAGAATACAATAGCTTTTTTGATATACAAATTTGTGACTTTGTTCTGGAAATAAGCAAAACTTCTACACAACATTCGACCCAGAGGCATAATCCAAATGTTTGTTTTCTATGCTCTGATTTTTTTCCAGAAAGTAAACAAAACTAAATTAAAAGTTTGTGCCAAATGCTTTTCCGTGGCAGGGCTTAAAACTGGACTCAGCACTGAACTGTGAACTGGTGCCGGTTGAGTTTGCAGACACCAGACAGGTGAAGGGCTCCTTCAAGAAGCTTCTGAGAGCATGTGCACCCAGTTCCATGTCCTCAGACACAGAGGAATCGTTCCTTAAGGCTTTGGAGGAGAGCGAATGGATGCTGCAGGTTAGCATGACTTCTTAACACACATTAGAACACTGTACTGTATTAAAACAACCCCTGCACCTTCACCTCATTGTGACTCAGAGTGTGGCCTATATCTTGCAAATCCACCGGCAGCAATGTGAGAAAACCAGAGACACGTTGGCCTGTGTGACTTTGACCCTGTTGGTTATTCCTTCCTCTAAAATAGACACCCCTGGGAAACCATACAACACAAAGATGGGAAAATTGCATGACACAATTAAAGCAAAACAAAGTTGCTTACCACACTGAAAGCCATGCACTCACAAACCCCTTTGGCCTTACGTTCCACTGTGTCTCAGACACTAAAACAATATTATCTGTAAAGATCCTTGCCAAGACACTCAGAGAGCTCAGTCAGCAGTGCCCATTACAATAAATGTACAGGAATTGCTAAACTTAGAATGTGTTGTTTTGTACTCTCTCTGTGTGTGCGTGTTCAACAGCTACACAAGCTGCTGCAGCTGGCTCTGGTTGTTGTGGAGTTGCTGGACAGTGGATCATCTGTACTAGTTAGTCTTGAGGATGGCTGGGACATCACTACTCAGGTGAGTATCATCTCACACGTGTTCTTAAGCAGTGGTTCCCAAAGTGGTGGGTCCGGAGTTTTAAAAAGGGGTGTGTGGCAAGGCTAATCCTGTTCCGTGGCGGTCTGTGCACTGTCAATGTGACGTAATTTCCGTCATCAGCAGGGTCCGCGGACCGTGTGTACAACAGCGCATGTGCGATTGACTTGAGCACTAAAAAACAAAGTCCACTAGATCTATCTATCTAGTCCACTATCTTTCCATAATAACAGCCAAAGAAGTATACTTTGAGCACTCAACTGTGCGTGAGACTGAGCGAAACACAGAAAATGAAGTATACCCGGGCTTTAAGGTATAGTGTGTAGTCAGCAGAATGTTATGAAAGCTCTTCAGGGTGATACAAGACCTCACTGCGACATGATCCTGCTTATTATGAGGGTACTTTCCACGCAAGCGAATCACTGAACACAAAATATTAATTTAACATTTTATTACCTGCTTGAGCGGTCTGATATCAGTTAGCTAGGCGTGTAACGATTCACTCGTTTTCTCAATGCATTGATTTTTGAATTGTTGATTTCAGCCAATAATCGATTTAAAATGATAAGAATCAAGTTATTTTTGATAGCGATTCGGTGCTTTACAGCTACACTGTGTGATATTTTCCCCCATCTAGCGGTGAAAGGGTATATGACCATCCAGTAAATATTAGTTTATTTTCCTCCCAATTCCAATTTCGTTTTAACTCCTATGGTGGCCGATTTAGTCCAAGATTAACATGGCTTCCAGTTCGATCCAGCAATCCCCCTCTTCACATTCGCCATCGAGTTCTAACGCGTGTGTCCGGGTGAAAAATACGGATAGCTCACTCAACGCAACTGGAGTCGATGCAAACACGGAGGCGATTGACGTCAAACAGCCCGCACTTTATTCCCCGCGGAACCCCCCACAAGAGTCCGGCACAAACTCCACTTCCGTCCACAGCATTACCCAACAAAACAAAAATAAATTAATGTTAGCAACAGAAGACAGAAAATAATCCGCACACATGGGAGCTCGAGGCGCAGTGCACACACACACACACAGAATGCAGGCGCTCCAACCGGGGTGAACGCTCTTATAGGGGCCACACTATTTTCCTACTCGTTACAGAGTGTTAAAACGCGAAAGGCGAAGCTTGAATTTACGGGTATGTCCCTCTTTGGCTAATGTACTTTCAAGATGGAGGGGCAACATGGCGACCCCCATTCGAACCCCTTACCCGTATGTATTTTCAATGGCATATTATAAACTTACGAGAATACTTTATTACTTGAAAGAAGTAAATAATCATTAATGAGCACATATATTTTTGAAAGAACTAAGTGTTTTTAGCTAAGAATAAACTAAAAAAGTTACACAGTGTAGCTTTAAAATATATAAACATTAAAGGTGCAGTGCGACATCTAGTGGTGAGGTTGTGAATTCCAATTACCCAACGCTCACCCCTCCCTTTCGAAGCACATAGAAAAGCTACGGGGGCTGACACAAGACAAAAATGTTGTCGTTGGAGAGAGCAGAGAGTAGCTAGCGCTCTGTAGAGCAGTTAGTCCGTTTAGGGCTACTATAGAAACATGACGGCGCAAAATGGTGACTTTAAGGGGACCCGCAGTGTACGAAGATAGAAAGGGCTCATTCTAAGGTAATAAAAACATAACGGTTCATTATGTAAGGTCTTTATACACCACTGAAAACATAGTTATGCATATTATATTGCATTTCTGTTAATAGATCCTCATAAACATTACACACTGGACCTTTTAATTACTACATGTGCAAATTCATATAGGCCTACATTGTGCACCGTCATTCGCGCCCTCACAGCTTTCTTTCACAAATACGCGCTGCACTCTTTACCGCCTTTCACTGGATTTCGCTCGCGCTCCATCCCGTGCTCTCATTGACACATTTTTGAGCAGCCCATGTTTGAGCTCTCCTCAGGACCACCACTGCTACAAGAGCAGATGACAGCTCTCTATCGAGACTGCAAACCTGCTGAGTCAAACCACTCAAGTCAATGATAAAGCTGCCAATAAAATGCTTTCAGTGCTTGGAAACGAAACCGTTTTACAGAAATGGGTCATACCAAGGATGAACATTTATGGCATGGAAGGAGCAAACACATAATGTAAGTGTCTAAAATGCGTATGCACAGTTCCGATGAATGATAAATGAAATTTAACTTATTGTCGTTAAACTAAACTGCATCATTAAGAACGAACATGAACCAACAATAACAATAGACAAAAGTTGTTGTTTTTTTGTCCTCACTCTCTGACCCCCTGAAGGTCACTGTGCAATTCACACCCTGACTAAAACACATTAGGGGAAGC
Source organism: Romanogobio albipinnatus (assembly GCA_023566225.1). NCBI lineage: Eukaryota > Metazoa > Chordata > Actinopteri > Cypriniformes > Gobionidae > Romanogobio > Romanogobio albipinnatus. Next base: position 69,411,154 of record CM042239.1, on the reverse strand, counting down.
ATTTCAAAAGCCTATGAATGCATATAAAAAAATGCAGAATCGTATGAATCGCTCTGAATTTTCATTCTTGAATTGAATCGGAATCCTGTGAATCGAATCAATTCGCTGTCTATCCACAGATTCACAGCCCTAGTTGTAGCGGTTGTGTTGTGCAAAGATAGACCACTAGATGGTGCAATTGAAGAATCATAAATGAGAATTAACCATGTGAATGATGCACTAAGCATGGACAAGTTTGTGAAAGGACTGCCAGTATCAGGTAATGGTCCGTTAGACAATGAAACTACTTCAAACATCACAACTACTACCAAAACAACGTGTCTATAGAGAATAAGAAGTTACGTCATGATGTTTTCACTCCGCCGCCAAATTAGCAGGATATGCTATCCATTGCCATGGCTACTTCGTGACCGAGAAAGCCGCTTGAGATTTGCTTGCATTTTTGCGATACTGTGCAGTTTCTTGGGAAGAAATTGAAGATTGAAACTGCTCGACATCAACAACATCGACCCGTACGACCTGCAACTACACAATGTTACTCTTTTAGTGCAAGTCGACTTGCATACCACTGACCGCCGGAAGCTAGTTATTGTAGTCTAAAAAGTTTTAAATATGGATATTTTTCTTACACAAACACGCCTCTTCGCTTCAGAAGGCTCCGGGGAGTTAAAAGTTAAAAGTGCATAGATAGATGCACTTTTATGGACTTCAAAAATGACTCATAAAGTCAATGCCATTATAAAGCTTGGATTAGCCTCGACTTTTTTAATATAACTCAGATTGTATTCGTCTAAAAAGAAGAATGTCATATACACTAGGATGACATGAGGGTGATTAAATCATTGGCTAATTTTCATTTTTGGGTGAACTATCCCTTTAAAGCTTTTAAACTCTTGCATTGTGTAGACACTGATACCTTAAACCAGGTAATTGATGATCAGGTTGTGTGAGAGGTGGTAGCGTTTCTGTGTTTTTCATCCATTCTGTAGCTGGCAGGTCATACGGGTCGATGTTGTTGATGTCAGGCATTTTCTCTAAATAACGCTGTTTGGCTGTGTTATTTAGTCTCTCCCGATAGAGCCCCTTTCCTTTCGCTTCCTCCTTCTCCATTTCTTCCCAAGAAACTGTGGCGTATTTCAACAATTCTTACAAATCTCAAGCTGCTCACTCTGTCTCACTGTCGAAGTAACTATGGCAACGGATAGCGTATCCTGCTAATATGGCGGCGGCTTCCCGAAATGCAACGCAGAGTGAACACTGTGACATCATCTTCTCATTCTCTGTACCAGATGCGAGCAGCGCAACGTGACAAAAGCAAATAGAACCGATTATAATCAGTGATGCTGTCTGCACTGGATGCGGCACGACGTGACAAATCCCTGACAGTAAACTGATGCCCTGTTTGCGACTCGTGCAAATTCTGACACAACTGGTTTTGCAACATTCACTTTGTCACGTCCAGTAGACCGCCTCAAGCTGTTGTGGTGTGTCTGGTGTAGACAGCGAAAGACAAGAAAATATGACAAGGCATATCTCGCCCTCGGATTCACCAGTACAATGGTGGGTAATGAAGAGAGACAAGGGGGTTGTGTGCCTCAAAATATTAGCCTCTGACAGTATGAAGCCAGACAAGTTAAAGGAGCACGCCAAAATTTTGGGACTTTAGCTTATTCACCGTATCCCCCAGAGTTAGATAAGTCCAAACAAGCAAAGCTCCTTGATTATTGCGCAGGAATGAGAGTATAGTTCCTAGCCATATCGGTCTTGAAAATCACGACTTTTCATTTTCCGTCGGTCTCAGTACACAATGTAACTATACACAATCGCAACATGTAGATAGGAAAATGTTGGCGTCATTTTGTCACTTATTTGAGCAGTAGGCTAGCTGGAGCCATTTACCTCCAGTCTTTGTGCTAAGCTAGGCTAGTCCTTTAAGCCTTCACATTGTGAACACAAAGAGGACTGTAGGACTGCATTAATTACAGTCTTGCCTTGTCTTTGACTGTTATCTGATTCAAATTCCATTATCTTTCCTTGTTCAAAAATAAATAAATTATTATTTACCGTGAAACAGATAATGTAAAGGTAGTACCACCCCAAACGTCGGTCAAAAAGAGCAATGCGAATGTCAACCTACAAATGCCTTATAGTTGTCTTTAAACTGGGATAGGAGAACATATTTTAAAATAAAAAAACATGATGTTTAAAGATCTGTTGCAGTAGAGGCACTTTTCTAGTCACAGCTCATATTTTCCATGCCCACTTGATCAGTTAACTGTCATCAGATGCAGAACTGTGTTCTCTGGCTGTCAACCGGGCTTGTAAAATGTAGCTGTGGTCAGTGCCAGAATCAGGCACGTGTCTGAACAAAACCATCCCTGTTCACTTTCCCTGCCACTTGACCATTCTGCCATTCTCTCTGTAGGCCTGATCTGCTGTAAATAGGTTCGTCTAAATAGGCTCCATGTGTCTGGCTCTGTACGAGAGAACAGAATCACGCTTTTGTCATGTCGCCATGCTTTTAGTCTTGGTTGTGTTTTGATATTCTTTAATGCTTTGCGATATTGCTCTGATAATGCTTAACATAATCATCTTTATATCATTCATAGAAACGGGTTCTGCAGCAATTTCTCCTTTTGGTTAGAGCAAAGCTTTATATTTATGCATATATTTGAACTGGTATTCACAATGTGTTTTTTATTTATATATTTAACTTTTTCTGCGTGTACCAGGTGTTGATTTTACTACAGTATTGTGACGTATTTCTGGAATATTGAATAGGTGGCGGGGCTTGATTTTACACACCTCGACGCAATCTGTAGCTCACAATCTAGCTGACAGTGGTTTAGGATGTTCTGCCCAAGTCATTAAACTGACGAGGGAACGCCATTCCAGAGGGGAAGCAAATGTTCAGATTTTAGCTAAAGATTATGAAGACAAGGTTTTCCAGTGGATTAACTTGCATGGATTAATTGTTAACCAAAAGAACAAGTAAAAAGGGTCAATTTAGATTTCACGCAGACTTTAAATTCTTGTGACAAACAGTGCAGGCCATTGTCTCTTAAGATAAGACAGTCTCTGGGAAACAGCACCTGTCACAAAAATGTGAAGACAGAAAACACGATGGAGGCGTTTTGGAGGCTTTGGGGCCAGATTTACTAAACGCTTGAGTGAGCGCAAACCCTCTTTTGGCGTTAAAAACTACTGTCAGGATTCACTAAAAACAAGCGGTGAAAGATTTGAACATATACAGGTCCTTCTCAAAAAATTAGCATATTGTGATAAAGTTCATTATTTTCCATAATGTAATGATAAAAATTAAACTTTCATATATTTTAGATTCATTGCACACCAACTGAAATATTTCAGGTCTTTTATTGTTTTAATACTGATGATTTTGGCATACAGCTCATGAAAACCCAAAATTCCTATCTCAATAAATTAGCATATTTCATCCGACCAATAAAAGAAAAGTGTTTTTAATACAAAAAAAGTCAACCTTCAAATAATTATGTTCAGTTATGCACTCAATACTTGGTCGGGAATCCTTTTGCAGAAATGACTGCTTCAATGCGGCGTGGCATGGAGGCAATCAGCCTGTGGCACTGCTGAGGTGTTATGGAGGCCCAGGATGCTTCGATAGCGGCCTTAAGCTCATCCAGAGTGTTGGGTCTTGCGTCTCTCAACTTTCTCTTCACAATATCCCACAGATTCTATATGGGTTTCAGGTCAGGAGAGTTGGCAGGCCAATTGAGCACAGTAATACCATGGTCAGTAAACCATTTACCAGTGGTTTTGGCACTGTGAGCAGGTGCCAGGTCCTGCTGAAAAATGAAATCTTCATCTCCATAAAGCTTTTCAGCAGATGGAAGCATGAAGTGCTCCAAAATCTCCTGATAGCTATCTGCATTGACCCTGCCCGTGATAAAACACAGTGGACCAACACCAGCAGCTGACATGGCACCCCAGACCATCACTGACTGTGGGTACTTGACACTGGACTTCAGGCATTTTGGCATTTCCTTCTCCCCAGTCTTCCTCCAGACTCTGACACCTTGATTTCCGAATGACATGCAAAATTTGCTTTCATCCGAGAAAAGTACTTTGGACCACTGAGCAACAGTCCAGTGCTGCTTCTCTGTAGCCCAGGTCAGGCGCTTCTGCCGCTGTTTCTGGGTCAAAAGTGGCTTGACCTGGGGAATGCGGCACCTGTAGCCCATTTCCTTCACACGCCTGTGCACGGTGGCTCTGGATGTTTCTACTCCAGACTCAGTCCACTGCTTCCGCAGGTCCCCCAAGGTCTGGAATCGGTCCTTCTCCACAATCTTCCTCAGGGTCCGGTCACCTCTTCTCGTTGTGCAGCGTTTTTTGCCACACTTTTTCCTTCCCACAGACTTCCCACTGAGGTGCCTTGATACAGCACTCTGGGAACAGCCTATTCGTTCAGAAATTTCTTTCTGTGTCTTACCCTCTTGCTTGAGGGTGTCAATGATGGCCTTCTGGACAGCAGTCAGGTCGGCAGTCTTATCCATGATTGCGGTTTTGAGTAATGAACCAGGCTGGGAGTTTTTAAAAGCCTCAGGAATCTTTTGCAGGTGTAATTTTGATTCAGATGATTAGGTTAATAGCTCGTTTAGAGAACCTTTTCATGATATGCAAATTTATTGAGATAGGAATTTTGGGTTTTCATGAGCTGTATGCCAAAATCATCAGTATTAAAACAATAAAAGACCTGAAATATTTCAGTTGGTGTGCAATGAATCTAAAATATATGAAAGTTTAATTTTTATCATTACATTATGGAAAATAATGAACTTTATCACAATATGCTAATTTATTGAGAAGGACCTGTACATTTGTAGGAGTTTCCCTTTCAGACGCAAAATGTATAGGTGGAGAGTATTTAAATGAATCATGCAAGGTGATTTACTAAGGTTTACGCTAGTCAATTTACTGGTGTTTGTGCCATTTATTTACCGCCCCAAAAAAGCATGTCTCAAACCAGATGCTAATTTGCACTGCTCTTGGTAGATTGTGTTGGTCATTATGGAAATGATCCGGCTGCGTCAGTGTTCATTAATTTGTCGTCAGTAGATCACGCACAGAACTTGCCCCTCCCATTGGCGCTTTTTTGGAATTGCGCTCTCACCTTAATTTGCCCTGTTTATTTAATCTGGCCCTTAGTGCACCAGATTTTCACATTGCACACATAAAGAGGCTGTCACATGGAGTTCTGGTACTGATGGTCAATTTTGTTCTCAGGTAAAAACTGTCAGGATGTGCGAGTTGCAACAGTCTGCTCACATTGGGTCAGCTCCAATAGGGTCAATATTTACTTACATTAGGCACATAACATTGTCTGGCTATCACCAGACCAAGCTCAATCTTTTAAGATTGGTCTGGGGAGTCTGCTCTGTATTTTCTACTGCACAAGAGGCGTGATCAACGGGCAGAGTTCAAATGACTCAATGTACGCAATTGGATAGTCCTTCAACCAATCAATCAACCAATCCATCGCTTCTCTATCCGTCATTATGTTAAACCCGCCAATAGCGCGTCATGTGGATAAGCCGGTTTGTGATTGGTCCCCGCAAATTTGTAACAGAAGCAGGATAGAAATATGTACAGGTTTGCAGGGCGAAATCAAATCGCCAGCAGATCGGGCTGGGTTTACCCAGTCTACACATAGCAAGCATTGGACCCTGTTTTCAACTTATAATTATATTCCTCTCGTCCTCTCTCAATGTTTCTGTAGGTGGTTTCCCTCGCGCAGGTGCTCAGTGATCCATTCTACAGGACCATAGAGGGCTTTCAGGTGCTTTTGGAGAAAGAGTGGCTGTCTTTTGGCCACAAATTCAGCCAACGTGGCACCCTGACCCCCAGCAGCCAGGGCAGCGGCTTCACTCCCATCTTCCTCCAGTTTCTTGACTGTGTCCATCAGGCAAGTTGGCCATATAAGCATTCATGTAGCAGACATCTTTATTCCAAAGCTGCCCAGGGTTACGTGTCTGGCTCAAGGAAATAATGGCTGATGAGATCCTTGAACCAGCAATCTTCTGATGTTTTCCATTATCTGGGGGTAGTGGAATTATAGTGGTTAAAGATCTGGGCTGGACACAACAGCTGTAGTGACTCATGAACCCCATGACCATTGTGTACTTGAGCTAGACACCTTAACCCCAGGTTGCACCAAATGGGACTGTCTATGTTAAATTTTGAATAAGTTTCAGCGAAATAACAAATAACCAATTGCTCCATCTCTCTTTTTCACACACTGCCCAGAATCCCTTCATAACTCCCGATCACTCTCTCTCACACACACCCCTCTCTTGTTCTCACAATGCTTCGTCCATGAGCTCACAGCATTCCTGCAGCGTCCAGGCAGGAGGAGGAGGATGAGGAGCACTCAGCTGTCAGAATGCATGCTCTAGCTTTCCTTTTGCAATCCCCATGGTGGGCAAGTCATTTAGACAGAGCTGCTCGTTCGGCCCATCTTCCTACCCCCCCTTTGAAATGATCGTACACAGATGGCGTTTCAACCTGCAGCCAGCATTGTACTTGCTTGAGTGTTTCGCCATCACCTCCCAACATCCGCACGTTTAGCACAAGCAGCGGAAAACTGCAATTTGGGGGATTCTGTTAAGTCTGTGCTACATTAGAATGAGGTAAAGGGCAGGAGAAGTTGTTCTCCCTCCGGAGACATGCGCACCACTCCCATGGTTGTACAGACATGCATTGTTTTTAGCCATGTGTGATGAAATCAAGGCGTAGAGCGCTTGACTGACCCAGCGGAGGTCCTCCAATGTCACAAACCACAGAAATATAGCGAAAGCATCTGAAAATAGAAGTGTCTCATCTTTGAGGCAGCTGTTGTTTTTGCCAGGAAGTCCAGGTGGCCCGGAGTGTGAGAAATTTGCAAGCTCTTCTGTCTAGATCCTGCTGGCAGCACATTATCACATTGTGTCCCTCCTGTTGCTGTTAGTTATTTTGGTACTCTTCAACTAATCATTTCCTGGGCGTTTACTAATCATTTTCTTGTCTCAGTGGTGTCCTACTCATATTTGTTGAATCACCGTGGCCGTGAAATGAGGCCAAAAGGCTCCTCCAATATGACACATTAACTTTCTTATTCCAGGTTCATAACCAGTACCCCCTTGAGTTTGAGTTTAATCAGTACTATCTGAAGTTTCTGGCGTACCACTACATCTCCAATCGCTTCAAAAACTTCCTTCTGGACTCGGACTACGAGCGCCTGGAGCACGGTGTGTATGCGCAACTCCTCGTGCTGTCCTTTAAGGAGAAACACACATTCCTCCACAATACAGTATTTGTCTTTTTATATTGACATAATTACATTATTGTGCAAATGTTTTTCAGATGTGTTCTTGAAATAAACATGGATTTGAATGCCTGTATAGTATTACAACAGACATGTGCAGTCTTGCTCAGAAAAGTTGTACCTACCTGTAACAGCCTTGATGACCTTTGGAAGAAGCACTTCTTTTAAGTGCTGCTAATCTTATCAGACTTGATTTCTGATATTTTGTTTCACAGCTGATCACGTTACTCTGGGTAATGTGCGCTTAACAAGTGCTCCTTTGTGTCCCCTCACTAAAGGCACATTGTTTGAGGACAAAGGAGAAAAGCAGTCCAAGAGAGGAATCTGTATCTGGGAGTGTATCAACCGAATGCACCGCAAGAGCCCTCTCTTCTTCAACTACCTGTACAGCCCATCAGAGGCGGAGGTAAAGAGACTATCGTGTAGAAGTAGCAGACAGCTCTTATGGCTGTTACCCTCGAGCACTCTGCTTAGAGGTTATGTTGACGACCAGTCCCGAATATGTTGCCGTCTATTGCCAGATCACATTCACAGTGAAGAATAGTTCCCCACAATTGCAAAACGGCATCTTTGACCTTATAAATCATCCTTGTTACATCTGAATCAGGTGGTCACAGTCTGTAAAAAAAACAGGGATCTATCTTCAAATCCAGGCTGTGAATAAAAATTGTTTTTCACATAGGAATCTTCTCACAGACAGTCATCCCCTGACATCGTTTCAAAATGGGTGAATCAGTTCATCCATAGTCACCCATAGCCCACAACAAAAACATATTTGAGGAAGTTTAGTGAGAGCAAAGGACCCTGTGGGCTGTTCCTTCTTACACTGGAAATGGGGCTGCACTTCAACAAATGTTGGGAAAGAACAAGTATTATGCTTCTTCTAAGTTAAAGGTTCTGTAACAGGGTTTCTGCAGGTTTCACCAAGTTAAATGTAAGACTTTTGAAGACCTTTTTCAGACCATTATGAATGAAATTTAAGACCTAGCCTATATCACGCAATAAAGTACAAAAGGAAATGAAGAATCACAAAATTACTTGCACAGCAAATTCATTTATTCAAATTGAACAAAGTATCAATAAACGTACTATCGCATATCTCAATCCCATCAGGATTTCGCAATATATATATATATATATATATATATTTTTTTTTTGTTGTTGATTTTTGAGATCAAAATGACTTTGTGGTGGTAATTTCCAGAAATTTTTGAAAAATGTGTGTCATTAGGATGCCACATTTACCATATTATTGTGTTATATGCACAATAGTCACAGTAAAACAAACAAGGACCCACTTTATATTAGGTGGCCTTAACTACTATGTACTAACATTTTAATTAATCATTTGATACAATGCACTTATTGTGTACATACATGTTTTTACATTGTACTTACATTTAAAAAAATACCTGCATGTAATTACACAGTTGACACTTCCCTTACACCTAACCCTACCCTTAAACTTACCCATACCCCCACACCTGTCCCTAACCCTACCCGTATCCCACCTCAATATCAGCAGAGGTGTTTTGCAATACAATTTGAACACAGTAAGTACATTGTACTTTTTTTTTTTTGTAAGTACATGGTAGTTAAGGCCACCTAATATAAAGTGGGGCCACAAACAAAATGCACAAATCTTGTTTGGTACCTTACTAGTCCAGTGGTGTGCTATTTAGCTTTAATAACACGAGCGCTTGGAGTGGGAAATATGACCAAAATCTTACAAGTATACCACAGCAATAAGCAATTGGAGAACATTGTCATGCAATTAAGTAATCAAGTAAACGGTCAGTAATAAAATAAGAAACAAATTACATTAAGACAAATAAATACAACTTAAAGATACAGATGCAAACAGTTCTTCAAGTTTAAGTACCGTTTTTTCCCCTGTTGTTGTTGTTTGGTTAACATTAACGACACAGAAAGGATATAGCATGTATAGGCTATATTAGGTTGCTTTCATTTTGAAGCCTACAGTAATGCGCAGATCCAACACTGACACACGTCCCAAACTTATTTACTCAAGACATAACCGCCACATTGGACATAGGCTTAATTATGTGTGTATTTGATCGTTCAAGGGCAATAAGCCTAGCAATAGCATACATTCGGTATACTTGCATGAGCATTGACAGGCAGCAAACGCGTGCACAGAATCCACAGCCAGTGCCAAATTGAGTTCATGGTTCATCGCTTTTATTAACTATTTTTAGTGCTATCAGGCATATCATCATTTTTATTTAGTCATTCATCCACCTTGCGTAATGGCTTCGCCCGGTCCTTGGTGCTTATGCTAGAGGGCTGGTGAGAAAGACTCGCCTTCGCTTTCACGATGGCGGAACTGGAGAACTATTAGCTGAAGAATAAAATCCATTATTAAAGCACTGCGGGACCATTTCAATGAGCATTAGAGGTAGCGTTTAGGGATGGGCATTTTTGTCAATTCCGATATGAAAATGAGATATTGTTGACAAATACAAACGTGACATGAAAACATGTCTGTGAAAATATGAACAAATGACTGGAAAAAACAACTGCTAGATGATGATGCATCAATGTTTTTGAAAGAGAAACATCTAAAAACAAAATGACCGTCTCAAAAAACCCGGTCAATAATATCAGGCATTGCATTTGAGCTGAAACGGTGAATAAACACCACCCTGCAGAGCTTTGCTAGCGGGTTAATAAACTCAACCAAACAAATCCTATATTAGATTAATCAGATATAGACAACATAAAATTAATCTTACAACTTCTACAAATCTGCACAAAAGGACACGAGTGTGCACTTGAACTTGACTGCGCCAGTCTGATGTAACTCTTGTTATGAATTTCCATTAATAGCGCGCTGATACACGGTGAACTAAAGCACAGAGAATTTACAACATGCTATTACAATCGTGTTCTTATTATAATGCTATGTATTCATCAGATTGGCACTGCACATCTTGCACTTAACTGTATTTCGTGATTCCAGGCATCACTGCAGAGCATGCTTTCAAGACCTCAGGTACCGCCCAAAATGCCGTTATAACCAATCAAAAAAATAGATGAATATATTTTTTTAAGTCAGGGTGATCATCGTTTTCATGATCGATTGTCACTGTCAAGTTCGAGTGCTCGAGTACTCTTGCCCATCCCTAGTAGCGTTACATGGACATCGAAAAATTAAGACCTGTTTAAAATTATTTAAGACCTAGAACTCAATAATTCAGCGAATGTAAGACTTTTCAAGGCCTAAATTTTTTTACTTTAAGACCCTGCGGAAACCCTATGTAAGTGATTTTTTTTGCTTAGAAATGACACTCAAAATAATGCCCCATTACCTGATATATATATAATTGAATTGGCAGTCCTGAATTGTCCTGAATATCAATATCAAATGAGCTGTTTATAATCAGATTGATGGCTAATTCTGGCACACAGTGACTAACATCACTTACAGGATCTTTATATAATTTCAAAACTGAAAAATGCAATAAACAATGGTTTCTGTGCTTTTCTTTCTAGCTGGTGTTGAAACCATTGATTTCGATTCCCAATCTGACAACATGGGAGTTCTACACAGGGGAGACGCTGTCCACAGGCCCCTCTTATGACTGGTGTATGCTCGCTGTGCGCTCACAGAGCTCGGTAGACTCAGACACCATCGCCACCACCAAGAGGAGGATCGTCTGGCCATGTTACAGCAGTGTCAGCCGCGCACAGCCTGACGCCATCACCAAACTATTGGCTGTGAGTACACAAGTCTTTGTCCTTTTTTTAAGTTTCTCTTAATCAGGAGCAACAGATTTTGGTAACAAGAAAACTTTCTTCCAATAATGAAAGTGAAAACGTTGTATGATGCAATAAAATCACAGCCAATCAGAAGAGTGAAGGGAAGTTTTCTCTGTTTGTATGGTAACGCACTGCATAGCTGAAAAATTGACACATTCTTTGTATTTTTATGCCATGCTTTTTATGGCTGTCCATGAGGATTTAGTGAAGTGAAGTGAAGGCCAAGTATGGTGACCCATACTCTGAATTTGTCCTCTGCATTTAACCAATCCAAGTTAGTGCACACAAAGTTAAGAGCAGTGAGTAGTGAACACACACACACACACACACACACTGAAAACCGTGGACGCACACCCAGGGAATGTGCAGCCATTCACTTCGGCGCCCAGGGAACAATTGGTGGTGAGTTGCCTTGCTAATGGGCACCTCATTCGTTTCCTGCTGGTACTGACAATTAAACCCGCAACCTTCAGGTTACAAGTCCACCTCTCTAACCATTAGGCCACTACTGCCCCCTTGTATCTGCGTTTCTAAACTTTTCAAACCACCGTCTCTCATCCATGTTTGATATCTATGAAGATCAGGATTTAGTCCAGTTTTCGATGTAGACAAGCTTCCTGCCACAATTCCAAAGAAATAGAAAGAATGCAAAATGTAGCGTCTGCTGTTGCTTGCGAGGACAAGTGTCAGAAATAAGCAGAAACCATTTTGATTTGAATGTTTGCAGGACATTGAGAGGCTGGAGGGAGAACTGGGACATCATTCGGAGCCCTGGCACACCACGCTGGAGAAGGTGCTAGACAGCATCCAGGAAGACCTCAAACAGGAGGGCAATGTGAGTTCCTCTTCCCTTCAAAAATGTAGCCTCAATTGCCTGTCAGTAGGCTCAAATACCTGTTATGGTTTCCATATAGTATATTGTAAATGTGTGAAACAGGCTTTAAAGGGGTCGTGAACTGGCTGTTTTAATTTTTTTATACTGTTGTCTAATGTCAACTTATGACGTTTGCGTGGTTTTTACATTAGAACACATCATAATGAATAAGTAATAGGCTATTTTTTACCCTGGTTTTGAGCCTAGCTCCTGAAACGCTCATTTTGATGGGCGTGCCGCACTGAAGACTTGGAAGTAAACGCCCACTGCTATGATTGGATAACAGTTTTGCATATTATAATGAGCTTCGGCTCCCTTACACATGAGGAATTGTTTTGAAAACTTCCAATGTGGAGAAACGGCAACCAGCTCACAGGGCTCGCAAAATGTCTTCATCAAACAAACACAATGATTTATCTCTCATCCACCCCTATTAATGTTATTTTTTATTACTTGGCCGGCCTGATCGGTGGATCTAACCGCGAACCGTGCATGACTAACACATACGTACACACACACATACACACGCGTTTATTTCACTATTTAAGATTTGCGAGCCCTGGTCCACACATGTACGAGTCTGATCACGAATCGCAGGACAATGAACCGACAACCCCTCAAATACAAAGGATACTCCAGCCTTTGACAGCGTGGAAGTTTTGTTCAGTTAGACCCGTACATAATCAGTAGATGTCAAACACAACAATGCAATACTATCACATATAAAAAACATTTTTTTTATTGTGTTGCATCATTCCTGTCAGACCCAGAAGCCACAGCATTGTTTTTTAATCTCATCCTGTCTGCAAATCCAGCCTCTTGTTTACAAATGAATCCGTGGTGAAATGAAAGAACAAATGCAATGTCTTCCCCATGTGAACTGGATCTTCATTAAAAATAAAGTTCAACCATGCATTTTGGAATCCGAAGGAAGCTTAATTCATGTTTGAAACATGCCATAAGCTTTATTGCCTGGAAGTTCGATCCGGTTTAGCTCCACGTAGGCCTGTTATTTATCTAACATGCCAGGCATGAATCAGTAGGCGGGGCTAAAGAATCAGGCGTTTATCTTCTTCTGTTGAGGCGGCGTTTCACTGCACTCTGACGTCACGGGGACACACATTCACAGATCAATCGTTTGCTGGGCCTGGTGTCTATAAAAGCTTTTCTTTGACTAACAAGGAAGTTTTCAGCTCTGAAACTTACAGGATATTCTTATATCACGATGACCTTTTATATATCAAAAGCTCAAGGGAAAGTTGATTTCTCAATTCATGACCCCTTTAGAAAGCACCAGAGCAGACTTTTATGTGAACAAGTAGCAAACTGTCTTTCTTCAGATATCCTGATCTCTCACCTGTTGTTCATTGAATCTCATAGCTGCGGAAAGAGTCAGTGTCTATCTCTGGCTTGGTCCCCACTTCCAACCTGCAGGCCTATCAGCGACGCTCCATGTTGCACCTCCCTGACAGCGGCCTTGGAGAGGACAGCAGCCCCACTGCAGTCAATGGCGTTAATCGCAGAGCCGCCACACTCTACAATCAGTTTACCACAAAGAATGAAGACAATAGGTAAAAATGACAGACAACCCCGTCCGTACCGCTTAATCTAACTTCACGGACGAAGCAAACAAGCTGTCAATTCTTTGTTTATACAGATCGTTTGAGGGAATTCTGTACAAGCGAGGGGCATTACTTAAAGCGTGGAAAGCTAGGTGGTTTGTTCTGGACATAACTAAACATCAGGTGAGTGGTGTATTACACTTTTGGTATTTTGCACTTTACCTTAACTAAATTGAATTGTGTATTTGAAACGACTCTTTCTATAGCTGAGGTATTATGAGACGGATGAGGACACAAGCTGTCGTGGCTATATTGACCTGGCTGAAGTGGAGTCTGTCCTGATTGCCACACCAACCATAGGAGCCCCCAAACACATCAGTGAAAAGGCTTTCTTTGATGTGAGTATTCCTCCTGTTGATACTCCGCTGTCGTACCTTCAAATAGGTAAACATTTGGATGGAAAATATTTTTAAGTGAATTTTGTAGGTGCCATCCTTATGCTAGAAGAGCTAGTTCTCGCTATGTGAAATAAGGTTAATAGTTGACCTTTATAGGTGTTGAGCAGTGACATGGTGACCATGTTTCACATCACAGCTGTTACTACAACCAATCAGCATCCAGGACCAGAACTGTCCATCACTATTAATTATTTACTGTATACACTACTGAAAAAAGAAGTTTGCGGTTGGTAAGATTTTTTATGTTTTTGAAAGAGGCCTCTGGCACATTTATTTTAACTTACATTAATACAGAACATACATGAAAAACAGTAATAGTGTGAAATATTATTACAATTTGTCACATGATTCTTCAGAAATCACTCTACTATGCTGATTTGGTGCTCAAGAAACATTTCTAAATATTCTTAATATCAAACCGTGATACTTTTCAAAAGAACAGCATTTATTTGAAATAGAAATCTTTTGTAACATTATAAAAGTCTTTAACTCTTTCCCCACCATTTTCAATCTACTGTATGTTTTCACGCATCTTCTAAAATAATACTGAATCTGCATCCAAAAACAAGCAAAGAAGCAGAAACAAGTGATAAAAGCAATGCTTATGCACATGTAAGCTAACGCAAACATCAAACAGCATATACATCAAAACTGCCCGAATGAAATGTCCAACTCATGAAGAGGTATAGGACTGTAATTGATCAACTCGATCCATGTTTTGATCAATGTTCCGAATCCCATCCGGATGTAATCTTTGACAAAAAATCCCTTCCTTTTTTATGAAACTTCCTCTGATGTTTGATGTGTTGTATGTTGACATGAACTTTTTTGCGCAGCAGCCACTGTGGCTAGTGGTTTTCCAAAGTTACTAGCCACTCAGCATTTTCACTGGCCACAATGTTGTTGTTGTTGTTGTTGGCTATATGGAAATGACCACACCCGAATCAAGTCTACTTGAAATGTACATGCATGTTTATGCAATGCCTATTTAGCTCTGATAAGGTTGTAAGACAGAGAAACGCTATCCGTTAAAAAATAAGATTTTTTTGGAGTAAATATAATTTATTCTCAAGCAATGTTATCAGCTATGACATATTTAAATCTAGCATATTTTGTGTACGAGCCCATACAGTAAGAATTAAGGCCCGTTCACAATATAATATATTTGACAATATGTTTCATATATTTGCATCCACACCAACAAACAATAACGGTCTGTTTATTCTAAGCTTGCGCGCTGTGGTTTAATAGTGTGTTCAGCATGTCATTGAACATGTTTTTGCTGTTCAACCAGCAGATGTCCTCAGCATGCTTTGAGTTTCCAATGAATCTAGACTAGCTAGTGTAATCGATCTAATCTAACAGTGAATTTAGCTGACGTAGTCAATATAGTGGAATAAAAACAACACCACCGCAATTTCAAAGGAAGCAAGACAATGTTGTCCAAACTAGCGCTGGGTACCTGAGGTAATTGTCACACTGTTCGCTAGCCTGGCACAATGATCTCATCTCCGTTAAAGCTGGCACTGGCACAAAGCTTTTTTTTTTGTGTTCAAGATTTACAAAAATGATATAATGTGAATGTACAACATGACTCCATTCTCCAAACCGTGTTTGTGTCTTACCCTGAATCATTATGGTACACTTATAATAAGTGTTTATATTGGGACTATTTCAGACCGGTCTGGTAGGAACTGCTGTGGAGGAGCACAGTCCCTGCGTGACTCGCCATAGACATAAACAGAGAGAAGTAGCTCCGGCTGCAATGTTCTTCTGCAAGACGCATGCAGTTCTGTTTATTAACCGCTAGAGCGCAAAAAGTTACGGACTGCAGCTTTAACTCTTCTCAACATTCAGGGCTCGACATTAAGCCTTTTCATGTGCTTGTCCGGGAATTTGTTGTTGTTGTAAATATAATTTATTCTGAAGCATCAGTCTTCAGTCAGCTTTGACATATTTAAATCTGCATATTTTACCCTAATCTTTCATTTGAAATTCTTACATTTGATCAATAAATTAAATTATAATAATAAGACACTATAGAGCTGTTACCAATCAAATTACATTATTATCACTGAAAATTACAACTGCATTAAAAAATGTTATGAGATTGCTTTATTTTTGGAATATACAAAGAAGAAATGTTAGAAAAAGAATGATAATTTTATGAAACATGAAACTAAACCGTCTTAATGAGTGAGTCGTTCATTCGAGCGATGAAATGAAATCAGATTCACGTTTTCAATCGTGATGGCATTCAGCACTCTTGGTCGTGTGATGTTGCTTAACTGTATCATATGTTAAAAATATAAAAACTCCACATTTAGAATTTTTACCGCAGTAAGTTAAAGGTAGGTTAGGTAAGAATTGGTTAAAAAACTTTTTTTCCAAATTTGTTTAATCTTTCTTTATATATCAACACATAATTAAAATGTAAGTACTCTGAAAAAGAAAGTATAAAAATTGAGTGTCTGTAGACCTCTCACGACTGTTTTAAAGACAGCTCATTATTTCCATTCACTCCACCTTCTCCCTTCTGGGCTCTTTCCAAAGCCACGCCCCCAAAACACATGAACGCCCTACACCGACCGCTCAGCTGCAAGACACATTATTTACCTGAGACGAGCGGAGAAGAAGGAGCGGAGTACATGTAGTGACATCATGTCAGAATCACATGTAATAAAAAATCGAACTTTATCATTATGAATATAAACAAATAAGATGTCTTTTAGTACTCACTATCAAGCTAGAATACCGATACTGGTAAAGTTTAAAATATATTTTTGTTTGATTCGGTAACAAGCTAGTTAGCTAGTAAGGCAAAGCTAAAACGTGCAGGTAAAGTTCTCGGTGAACATGGGAAAAGAGTTTAGACAGAGGGTAGTAGCTAAAGCTAACTTAGTTCTAAAAAAAGTTCCTGGATGTGGTGAACTAGCTTTACACATGCATTTTGTTATCTAAAGTAAAATTTTGTGAATTTCAACACGACAGCGATCAACTTGAGCTAAGCATATTGAGTATTTATCATCTCTACTAATGGCTCGCTAACATTGTAACTTTATGCTAAGTAATGTTATGTTAGCTATATTAGGCAGCTACGTGTGCTAGTGATACATGCTTCATGAAAACATAAACCAAAAAAATGTATAATCAAAATGAAAGATTACCTGTCCAGCAGAAATACAGCCATCAAGGAGTCGCTTTACAGCCCCTTGAGGTCCCTCAGTTCTCGCCATCGTTGGAAAGCCACGCCGATATTTACTCGTTTGATTTCTTTGTTTATCCAAAGACTTGTACTGTCTTCTTGTACTGCCATTATTTTGCTCTTCCTAGGTTTCGTGCCTCTTGAACTCCTCAAATCAAACGGGTGCGTGCATGTGGGCAGATCCTGTAGCAAAAGGGGTGGTAGCCATGGTAGCGAGAGAGACTGACAGTCGCTCAAGCCAATTACTTGTTTCGTCCCGGACGAAAATAATGAGCAGTGTTTATTGCAGATTAAAAAGTCACTCGATTTTTATACTCTCTTTTTCAGAGTACTTACATTTTAATGATGTATTGACATATAAAGAAAGTTTAAACAAATTTGGACAAAAGTCTTTTAGATAATTCTTACCTACCCTACCTTTAACTGAGTTTCTCTGTGTTAGCGCATGTACCATCAGTACATTATATATTATATTATTACTCTCTATCAATCGGCACTTACACTAATGAATGCAGAATGAATGAATCACTCTCTCGTTTTGGTGACTCCCTAGTTATTTTTTGTTATTGCCGTTTTAATCAGGCTACTTTTTCACTTGCCCCTTCAAAAAAATCCACTTGTCCCGGACAAGCTGCCATCTATTCCGAGGGTATGCCCGATTATTTTCCATATATCCATTTCCGTTAAAGTATCCTGTGACTTGTCAAACAGTGCTGGATTTTGCTGGAGCTCAGTGATTAACTTCCCTGTAATGTCATCTGCCATTTTAAGTGTGTGAGCCCTTAAATTAGAAAGGCTGTCAGTGTTTTATTGTTCAGCAGCTGGAGAAAAAAAACGTCCTGAAAGTGATCCCAACAATATTGTTCCTCTATATCGTTATTATAGCTGTGGTGTGAAACTCTTCTTTAATATTGAGAAAGAATTGTTATCTCTATAGCTGTTGTCCTTGATGTGAACTTGATGTGTCACTTTTGATTAAAAGTACATCAAATCCCTTCTCTTTGTCTTTGTCCCTGCAGCTGAAGACCACTAAACGGGTTTACAACTTCTGCGCAGCGGATGCTCAGAATGCCCAGCTGTGGATTGACAAGATCCAGAGCTGCATCTCAGATGCATGAAGCCTTTTCTGTCACATGACTTGTCAGCACTGCAGGGAGACTCACTGTGCAATTAGTAGGACCGTAGTAAAGCCTTCAGTGCCTGTTGAAAATCCAAAAGACTCCTGAGAAACACTGCACCTGAGCAGTGGAGTACAAAAACTCTGCCCTGTTCACTCTTCCGTGGAGCTGCATTTACTGCCCCACTACCCACGCCCAAAAACTTGATCCTGAGCTTATGTTCAGGTGATACTGATGTCACTACTCTTGACATTCACTGAACAAATTGCTACATGTAACTCAGACAAAGCAATAGCACTAATCTTAAACTCGGGGTCGATATAATCGTGACAAGAGGTGTGTTCTGCAGAAGAGAGATCTGTTGCTGCTGATGAAATGCAAAACAACCACCAAAATCTGACAACTCTATTTAGAAATATGCACAACGTGTAAAAGGCAAATGATTTGCACTTAATGATATGCACTCCGTAGTACAAAACAGATTTTTAATAGCTAGAACAACTAGGCAAAAGGCATTATCAAAGCTTGGAGCGAACAACTTTATGCTCAAGTGTGCAAAGTATTTTTTATATATATTAGCAAAAAAGTTTTTTTTTGTATGAATGTTCTACTCATGCGTAACAGAGTTGTTGTTCTGTAAATTATTTTTTAAGCATTAAAAGTGTCACCTGTGTGTTTTTGTTGAATGGAGAGTTTGGTGTGTGTGTGTGTGTGTGTGTATATACATTACAATTCAAGCTTTTTATACTCTGCTGAATATGCTATTAAATATGTTTTTCTAACCTTTTAGTCTAACTTGAAATAAACACTCATATTTATACTTAATTATGGATAGTTTACGGACCAAGCAAAGCACTTCCTGCCTGAGATGGTTATCAATAAGCAGGTTTGTTTGAAATGAAGGGAAGAACACTATATTGCTCCATTTTCCGCGAGACTATATGTGATGTTGATGGCTTTTAAGGCACCAAGGTTTTATCTGTTTGGTGGTGTATCTGTAAAGTTAAGAAGCAAAACGAAAAAATATCAGACGAGATGTCTGTCACTGAACCTAAAATGATGTTACTGTATGTACAATACTTTGTGGTGCCACTAATGTTTTTGGTTTGTTTACTGTTTTGCTTATGTTTTATTTGGGGTTTTGCTGTTATTTGAAATAAATCTAGAGAACTTGAATTACTTTTTGTGATTACATCTCTTTCTCTCTCTCTCTCTCTCTCTCTCTCTCTCTCTCTCTCTCTCTCTCTCTATATATATATATATATATATATATATATATATATATATATATATATATATATATATATAGCCAAAAGTTTTGGGACGTCCTCCTTTACATGCACATGAATTTTAATGACATCCCGTTCTTAATCTGTAGGGTTTAATATGGAGTTGGTCCACCCTTTACAGTTCTAACAGCTTCAACTCTTCTGGGAAGGCTTTCCACAAGGTTTAGGAGTGTGTTTATGGGAATTTTTGACCATTCTTCTAGAAGCGCATTTGTGAGGTCAGGCACTGATGTTGGATGAGAAGGCCTGGCTCGCAGTCTCCGCTCTAATTCATCCCAAAGGTGTTCTATCGGGTTGAGGTCAGGACTCAAGTTCCTCCACACCAAACTCGCTCATCCATGTCTTTATGGACCCTGCTTTGTGCACTGGTGCGCAGTCATGTTGGAACAGTAAGGGGCCATCCCCAAACTGTTCCCACAAAGTTGGGAGCATAAATTTGTCCAAAACGTCTTGGTATGCTGAAGCATTAAGAGTTCCTTTCACTGGAACTAAGGGGCCAAGCCCAACCCCTGAAAAACAACCCCCCACACCATAACCCCCCCTCCACCAAACTTTACACTTAGCACAATGCAGTCAGGCAAGTCCCGTTCTCCTGGCAACCGCCAAACCCAGACTCATCCATTGGATTGCCAGACAGAGAAGCGTGATTGGTCACTCCAGAGAACACGTCTCCATTGCTCTAGAGTCCAGTGGCGGCGTGCTTTACCCCACTGCATCCCACGCTTTGCATTGCACTTGGTGATGTAAGGCTTGGATGAGCTGCTCAGCCATTGAAACCCATTCTATGAAGCTCTCTATGCGCTGTTCTTCAGCTAATCTGAAGGCCACATGAAGTTTGGAGGTCTGTAGCTATTGACTCTGCAGAAAGTTGGCGATTTCTGCGCACTGTGCGCCTCAGCATGCGCTGACCCCGCTCTGTAATTGTACATCTCCACTTCATGGCTGAGTAGCTGTTGTTCTCAATTGCTTCCATTTTGTTATAATACCACTAACAGTTGACCGTGAGGAAATTTCATGCATGGACTTATTATTACACAGGTGGCAACCTATCACGGTACCACGCTTGAGTTCCTGAGAGCGACCCATTCTGTCACAAATGTTTGTAGAAGTGTCTGTATGATTAATTTTATACACCTGTGGCCATGGAAGCGATTGAAACACCTGAATTCAATGATTTGGATCCCAAGCAGATTTATATTCGTTTTCAAGTTGGTCACTTGAATTCACCACACTGACCACACTGACCAACGCAAGGTCTAGAGAAGTGTTTTTGTAAAAGTAGTACTTCTTTTAACTTGACCTGTTTCATGCGTGAGGTGCTGTGTATGTGTTTACGTTTGAAAAACAATGGAAAAGTAGAGCAGTAAATGGAAAAACGTGTTCTTTGAACCGAGTTGTGCTTTATCGCTTTATCACTCATTTTGCCGAGACAATGAAAAAGTTTTCCCCCACAAAATGTCACTTTTGTGACCGCACTTTAAGACCAAGAAAGTATACTACAAAAGTGCATAAGCCCAACAAAATCACTATTTCACATACTGCTGCATCCTGAAATGTCTCCAGATGCAACTTAAAAAGTGGTTTTACAGTGTCAGATTCATTTGACATTAAGATTTTGACATCAAGAACAATTACGAAAATATCTGTAAATAATACAACTTGACAGGCATAGAAACTTGGCTTTGCTGCTGAAAGTACAAGCTAGTCGCCAACTTTGGCTTTTGAATTGATTTTCAGTATCTTGTATGACACAAAGTTTGGTGATGTTAAAATGAGACTTTTAAAGTCTCGAAATCCCTGCATAATGTTCAACATATGCCTCCTCGTACAGATTAACTGCATTTATGCATCCCTAGCCCAATGTCTGTCCCATTAACCGAGCCTGCGGCTGTATTATTAGCACTGCTATAAGTGGCCATTAGTGTAAACTGATTTTCTTTCAGGTCAACAGCTGTCATGCGGAGCAGCAGTCAAGTAAAACCAGCACACACTCCTCAGCTGTCAACATGCTTTTAGCTAACTACCTTAATAATGACACCTTGGGTTAAACAGCTCCGACACGTAGAAGTAACTCTATCAGCCCCTTGAGCACAGCAGATTAGGCCTATCACAGCCACAGTAATGCAGGAGCACATAAGTGCTGTGGGACAGGACAGAACGCCTGCAATGCACTGACCAAACTGCAGGTTTGATCTGGTTGCCTTGCCTTGCCAATGTTAAGTTTTGGTTCACTTCGTCAAAATCATGTTTTGTAAAGTACAATACAGTCTGGACCATACATTGACTTGAAACTATAGAGGCCATAACACTTAGTTCACTCACCTGCAGATATCTCAGCACTGTTTCTCTCATTAGAAAATTGTCTTTGAGCAAAGTTCAGGACAATGAAATGCTGTGTAATGTATAATATAATATAGTCCAACCTTAACCTTCTGATGAATAATGTCTTTAAAGGGTTACTTCAGCGATTAGCATTAAGCTTTGTATCAGTAGAAACCCAATAGTATATTCGAATTATGGTACTTTCCCCCCTCATATCCCCCTGAGACGAGAGAATTATGCATTTCATTTCTGGAAAAAATCCTCCGATGACGCAAATATTGTCATTTAGCGCCATCTGAGGATTTTTTGGCCAGAGGCTAGACTACAGCCACTAGATGGAGCTGTTCCGCATGTTTTCAACCCGCCCACAGCGGAGAGAGCTCACTAACAGAATGTAAATGAGCACATCGGGCATTCATAACAGAGCAGTGCGGAGCAAAGGGAGTGTTTCAACTTTTCAATGAATTCCTATGAAAGTTAAGCTTCCATAGGCATGATTTGAAAACGCGCCACACTGGACATGCGGCGTGAATGATTGCTGCACTTACTTCAGCTCTGCTCGGCTCTTCTCTCGTGATGAATGAAATCTGACTCCTGCTGCGTTTGTGTCGTGACTTTGGTTTGGCTCACACTTTATAGAAAAGACACGTTCAGTTTTTAATTGTAGTGTCTGTTCTCTAACTGAACAAAATTATTTTATTACTATGAAAATCAAAACACAGTGGGGCAGTGTCATGGTGGACAAGTGTAGGGTGAATTCAGGGTGATTGGGACACTTTTTGCCATTGAGATGACTTTGAAAAAGTGTCCCAATCACCCTGAATTCACCCTAAACAGTAGCCGTGGCTTTGGGAGTGGCTTTGTAGGGCAGCGAAGCAAGTGCATTCTGGGAGTTGTTGTCTTTCAACCACATCTTTTCTCAGTCTAGAAGGCACCAAATTCAAAAATAATTTCACATTTCTACTACATACAGTGGGGAGAACAAGTATTTGATACACTGCCGATTTTGCAGGTTTGCCCACTTACAAAGCATGTAGAAGTCTGTCATTTTTATCATAGGTACACTTCAACTGTGAGAGACGGAATCTAAAACAAAAATCCGGAAAATCACTTTGTATGATTTTTAATAATTAATGTGCATTTTATTGCATGACATAAGTATTTGATACATCAGAAAAGCAGAACTTAATATTTGGTACAGAAACCTTTGTTTGCAATTACAGAGATTGTATTTTTCCTGTAGTTCTTGACCAGGTTTGCACACACTGCAGCAGGGATTCTGGCCCACTCCTCCATACAGACCTTCTCCAGATCCTTCAGGTTTCGGGACTGTCGCTGGGCAATACGGACTTCAGCTCCCTCCAAAGATTTTCTATTGGGTTCAGGTCTGGAGACTGGCTGGGCCACTCCAGGATCTTGAGATGCTTCTTACGGAGCCACTCCGTAGTTGCCCTGGCTGTGTGCTTCGGGTTGTTGTCATGCAGGAAGACCCAGCCACGACCCATCTTCAATGCTCTTACTGAGGGAAGGATGTTGTTGGCCAAGATCTCGTGATACATGGCCCCATCCATCCTCCCCTCAATACGGTGCAGTCGTCCTGCCCCATTGCAGAAAAGCATCCCCAAAAGAATGATGTTTCCATCTCCATGCTTCACGGTTGGGATGGTGTTCTTGGGGTTGTACTCATCCTTCTTCTTCCTCCAAACACGGCGAGTGGAGTTTAGACCAAAAAGCTCTATTTTTGTCTCATCAGACCACATGACCTTCTCCCATTCCTCCTCTGGATCATCCAGATGGTCATTGGCAAACTTCAGACGGGCCTGGACATGCGCTGGCTTGAGCAGGGGGACCTTGTGTGCACTGCAGGATTTTAACCCATGACGGCGTAGTGTGTTACTAATGGTTTTCTTTGAGACTGTGGTCCCAGCTCTCTTCAGGTCATTGACCAGGTCCTGCCGTGTAGTTCTGAGCTGATCCCTCACCTTCCTCATGATCATTGATGCCCCACGAGGTGAGATCTTGCATGGTGCCCCAGACCGAGGGAGATTGACTGTCATCTTGAACTTCTTCCATTTTCTAATAATTGCGCCAACAGTCGTTGCCTTCTCACCAAGCTGCTTGCCTATTGTCCTGTAGCCATCCCAGCCTTGTGCAGGTCTACAATTTTATCCCTGATGTCCTTATCCCTGACAGCTCTCTGGTATTGGCCATTGTGGAGAGGTTGGAGTCTGTTTGATGGGGGAGGGGGGGGGGGGGGGGCATGGTTATGGGGCATTGTTTAGTCAATAATTCAAGAAGGTCCATATTTTAAAGCTCTTTCTAACTTGTACTCAGCCTTAACTCTAACATATAGTTCTTGTAATTGTTTAGCTATAGCATTTGTTACAATAAGGGTTCATTTACAAAGCAAGACCATTGACGGCTCCTCATTACCAATGTTAACTTTTTTCTTTCTTTTTTTAATCTATAGCTTTTGTTATGAAAAATAGCAACACAGTTAAAAACTATAGCTACAACATGCCACAGGTGTAATATACATCTTTAGTGAAAAATCTATTCCCTGAACTGATGATCTATTATAAATTCTACAACTAGTCAAACTTAACCACAATAAATACAATAGAACGTGATCAATTCTAGTAAACAATTCTAGTAAACCACTCATCATGAGTTTAAAAAGCTTGCAGGATGTTTTCCCCTCTTTTCATCAGTCATTTTAGTGGCTGTTTTAGATCATGTTTTAGATCATGCTTTCTCCGTAGTGTTTTACATTCTCAATAGAATTCAAATGGCTCGCACATTTTATCATCAGCGTCGCATAGGATTGGCTCGTGGAGCCATTTTTGGAGCGTGCTGGTGAACGCACCTAAAGTGATTCGCGCCACTTAATTCCACAATTGGGCTTCAGTCACAGTCATATTGCACAGACAATTGATCCATTATAAAAGCGAGAAGTAGCGGTACGCAAGAAAAAGTGCAGGTACACTTAAGAGTAAAATGTAAAAGTGCTGGACCGGTACTGTGTACCGGTAAGTACCGCTCCACTTCGAGCATTGCAGACATATAAACAACATTAAAAACTTGATTTTCACCAAAGGTGGGTATTGTACATTTTTGTATGAAAGTTATTGGTGAGGAGTAATCTGTTTGTGAACATTCATACACAAATTTCACACATGTATGCAATGAATGAGACCCATTGTTTGGACACGTCAACAACATAAGATATGAGAAGCACCGTGTCCTCGGTATTGAAAAGCCTATTTTGCTATCCTACGTGTGTACAAAACAAACTGAAACTCCTTCACGTGCTTGTTCTCCAGGCGCATCAGAAAACATTGCAGCAATAGCTCTTTTAAAGGGTTTGCTTGTTTGCATGATTGGCTGTCATTCAAATGATATACCTCTAGGCCTTGTCTTACTCAATAACAGATGAATGAATGCGATAGCTGCATTCTGGTAGTGCTCAACTTTTCCGTAAACTATCATTCTGTTTTTCTCCTCAGAAACGTGATGACTAATAGAAGCCATCACTGTAATTGAAAGCACACAGATAAACCAACAGACACGTGTGAAATGACTTCACATGTTGGGTTTTGAAAGCACAGTTTGACTTACTTTTGTATGATGCTAAGTGAAGGCATCTTTGAACAAAAGGCCGGAAGGTTTTGGGGATGTTTTCTGGATGACTGCATTGTTTACTGCTCATCATAGTCTGGGTGGTGGTGAATGTTACAGACCACAGTCATGCTGGCTAAATGATATCAACAGATTGGCCCTCACAGATGAATGACACCAAGTGAAAGCCAACAGTGCGTCTTCTCTAACCGCCTCTCGCAGAGGGAATAGCTCCTCCGTGGTATTGTAAATTAACTTGCTCAGGGGTCCATCATTTTTGGGATATTTTTGGGACTCTATTAAGGCTCTTCCATATGGGTTTAGTGTTCTCCAATGCTGGCGAGCCCAGCCTTTCCTAGTTTTACTAGTGTGACCTAGTGTGAACTTCCCTGGTGATAATTGTAATGTTTTTTGATAACATGCTTTGCTTATGTGGTATGCACAGATTATAAAACTAATATTACTTAATTCCCATAACAATTTAGTTTTCAGTGACTGGCACAGAGACCTGGAGGGCAAAACATCCATGGAATTGCAGCACAGGCCTGGCATTCTGAAACACATGAATCACTCACTCGTTCCTAACCCGTTCATCTTCAGAACACAAATGAAGATCTTTTTAATGAAATCTGAGAGCTTTCTGTCCCTCCATTGACGGCTACGAAACTACCACTTTGACTCTTCAAAAAGTTCATGAAGAGATCGTAAAACTAATCCATATGAAGTGAGCGGTTTAGTCCAAATATTCTGAAGAGACTCGATCGCTTTATATGATGAACAGATTTATTCACATATAATCATTCATCAACACACACATCAGTTGTGCTAAACAGAAGCTTAAGCATGTTTGCTGGACATGTGACCAATGAGGTTCATTCTTGTGCTTCAGCAAGAACCAATGAGGTTCATTCTTGTGTTATGCAGCACGTTTGAGCTTCAGCAAGAACCAATGAGGTTCATTCTTGTGTTACGCAGCACGTTTGAGCTTCAGCAAGAACCAATGAGGTTCATTCTTGTGTTACGCAGCACGTTTGAGCTTCAGCAAGAACCAATGAGGTTCATTCTTGTGTTACGCAGCACATTTGAGCTTCTGCAAGAACCAATGAGGTTCATTCTTGTGTTATGCATCACGTTTGAGCTTCAGCAAGAACCAATGAGGTTCATTCTTATGTTACGCAGCACATTTGAGCTTCTGCAAGAACCAATGAGGTTCATTCTTGTGTTACTTATCACGTTTGAGCTTCTGCAAGAACCAATGAGGTTCATTCTTGTGTTACGCAGCACGTTTGAGCTTCAGCAAGAACCAATGAGGTTCATTCTTGTGTTACGCAGCACGTTTGAGCTTCAGCAAGAACCAATGAGGTTCATTCTTGTGTTACGCAGCACGTTTGAGCTTCTGCAAGAACCAATGAGGTTTGTTCTCGTACAGCAAGCATGTTTGGTTGAGCTTCTGTTCTTGAGCTTTAAGTTCGCTGATCAATGTCTATATGTGAATAAAAGCTGTTAATATTAAATCTGTTCATCATATAAAGCGATCAAACAAAAGAATTCTGTGGGAAAACGCTTAACATGCAAGTTGCATTCTGGCCACATCTGTCTGCCTGTATATAGTATGCATAATCCATAAGGTGTATACCAAATGTGGTCTTTTAATATCACTATTTAGTACATTAGTACTTAGTACAAACTAGAGATGTTCCGATACCCTTTTTCCCTTCCCGATACCGATTCCGATACCTGGGCTCAGGGTATCGGTCGATACCGAGTACTGATCCGATACCTGTGCGTGTATCTGTATATACAGCTGTATATACTACTAGCGCTGTATGAATTGCTAGAATTATTTTATGGTGTGCTTCAGACTTATCCTTTAATAAAACATGAACAAATACGTACAGTGAACTACTGTATTTATTGCAGTATTTTTATTATAATATTAATATTATTTATTTTTCTTAAGCAAAAAAGAAAACTGCAAACTGAAAAAGGTATTTTAGTTTTACAATATAACTGTATAAAAAACAGTGCAACAAATAAATGTAGGAGTATAAAAAAATATATATTAATCAGAAAATAATCTTTTTACAACAAAACAAGTGAAAAATAAGCAACCATCTATGCATTATTATTATTTGTAGAGACGTATTATTATTACTTAGAGACGTAGCTAAATCTAATGCACAACAGTAGCCTAATATATTCTGTCAATTCAAAAAAAAATTAAACCAAACTTTTATTTTGAAGGGTGCCGTGAAGATATTTGAGTGTCTATGTTCCTTATATGACAGTTTTCACAAATTAAACGGTAAATTCTCATGAAGTGACAGTTTATGCGTTCGTGTTCTCATATAGTGGCCATAGACTGTAAAAAAAAAAATGGACGTAGAGAAACTGGGAGAGGTTGCCGCTTGATAGTGACATCGGCAGAGATTACAAAGACAGCGAGCGAGTGTCACACGCGTGTGTGTACGCACGGGCGCCCGCCATCCACACAGAGACGAAATACTGCTAAACAGCGGACATAGCCTACTGCTAAGCTGCTAACGCGTTTTCATTTCTTCTTTGCTGCTCTAAACTCTAAACAGTGGTTGCTTGTGGAACCACACAGCACAACATCCTGTGTTTGCAATGGATTCTGAGCAGCGAAGATGAACCGCGCAGTGGTTAGGTAAAGCTTGCGGTCATAATAACTAGGTCTTGTTCAAGAAAATGTTATCGGATCGGTACATGGGTTAAAGTACTTGCCGATACCGATGCCAGAATTTGTTGTGGTATCGGTGATATTTCCGATACTAGTATCGGAATCAGAACAACTCTAGTACAAACCTGGTAAAAGTAACTGGCGGTCAACAGGAAAGCCTTGTTTTGCCATCCAGGTGGGCGTTCCTATAGGGTGTGACGTGAAAACTATAGCTGTCTCATTTCGAAAGGCTGCATCCTCCGGAAGTTGCATTTGAAGGCTGCATGTGTCTGAAGGCTGTCTCATTTCAAAAAAGTAAGTAGGATACTCCTAATGCGACCTTCAAATGCGCCCTTCTTTTCAGGAATTCGGAGTGTGCATGAGATGTATCCTTCGTTGCAGCAGATAACCCACAATTCTTTACGTCGCCATTAACTACCGTCATATGTTTCTTTTTTTGTATTTGAAAAAATGGCGGCACCGGCTGATAACAACGTTACACATGCAAGCGAAGATGTTCATTCTTAATATTTACTATTGTGTTTAATCATGTTAATAAACAACTTTATTGTATAGTATCTCTTTTTTGCTTTAGTTTTTCTTAAAATTATCTAAAAATCATGAACACTGGGTTAAATTATGTAATTTGTAGCAGTTTCACAGACAGTGCTCATCTATAATAATATTGTATTTGACCTAAATAGTAATATTATGTATAGATAAATGTATTTGTCCTAATTATCGCCTCATACCCTACAACTTACTTGAAACGTCCTCTGGTAAAAACGGATAAACTTTGTTCTTCTTAATATCTTCCTCCTTTGTCTCTGTAACAGATATCTGTTGTACGTATGGCGCAGCTCCTCAAGTATTGAACAAAAAACAACAAATGAACACATCTTTTAAAAATTACTTTCCAAAGTTATCATTTTCATTAATTTAACTGGGGTGAGTGAGAGAGCTGTGAACGTGTTGGCATAGCAACGTGATTCTTCCGGTTTCCTTTTCTGCCCATGCGTCCTACGAAGGACGTCTCGTTTAAATTCTGATTAAGGACACTCCGTGTACTGCATCCTTCACAGGATGCATCCTCTGGAGGACGCAGCCTGCGAAATTAATTAAATGAGACAGCATATGAATAGCAGTTACAATAAGCCAACATTACCAAACCACATCTAGTTACCAGCTAGCTAGAGAGGGTGCAGGATGGTATCCAGCATCTAGTGTGCTGTTGATTCTTTTTTGGTAACAGGAAGTGGCATGAACTTGACATATATTTGGGACAGGTGTGTTCTGCACGCCAGTGCCACCTGCATTCGGCCTACATTTAATCCCCGTTCCGCATGCTTTTGTCACACTTGCATTGTTCGCATTGCTGATTTGTGAATAGTCAAGCACTTTAGTGTTTGGACAAGAACATCTGCCATGTGTGCCGGCTGCCAACAAGAATGTGAAGTGTCTCGGACCGCCAGATTTGCTCTGAAATCCCAGTTTAACTCTAACCAGCCAATATTAGTGCCCAGAATAAACAATGATACATCTACATAACTCAGTAAGAGTAAACAGTTTAATGTGTAATCCTTTAAATAAAACGTGGATCTATTTGATTTGTATAAGCTCACAGTCTGCATGAAAAGAAGACACATTTAAACCCTTCATGAAAACGAACTGTTATGACCCTTTAAGTCATTGAAAAATCCAACAGATTCATAAGTCTCCTGCGACAGCCATTTAACTGCAATTCCTCCAGAGCATCCCATTTGTCCCATTCCAAGCATTCTGGAGGGATTCCCTCTTCCGCTGCTTCCGCTGTCTATTCCTCCACTCCAGGAGGGATCTATATTTGGAGAGAATTGTGAGAGCGCAAATTCTCCAGATGTTTTGCCAGGCCGACACCTGCTCTTAATACAAGTCCGCAGGGAGCAATAGCCCACATGCAAGCTTAGTCCCATCAGTTTTTTTTTCTCGGAGCTGAGAGGCGCTGAGGTGTCTCGCCTCAAAGGCGCCTGTGGCCTCATTTACTGCATGTGAGACCACTTGGCTGTGATTGTTAGATGCACCCAACAAAGATCTGTAGACGTTTCATCTTACTGTTCATTAAATGAGATGTCTTGTTCAGAACACCGGAAGAAAGGCGAGACGTGCTGTTTGGCTGTTTTTCCTCAATGGAGGTACATATTACAAATGATTTGGCACAATCACACTGCGTATCAAATGACACAAGCTGACACGCTGAAGGCATAGCCAACCAATGACGAACTTGAACTGTCCTGGCCTCTTCAGTGACATATTTGTCTACTGAGGTCTGAAGAGAGAAGCAATTAGTATTCCATCACTGCAACATCTGTTCATGGCATGAAAACCTTGAATATATTTTCAAGGTTTTCAATCATTTCAACCAAACATTTTCAGGATGTGCTAAACTTGTTTGCACAGATCTTCCATTGAGTATTGATGGTTTATTAATGATTACAAGTGATGTTTCCTGCAGAGCGCTGGTCTCTTCTGGGATGTCTTTGTGAATTGAATGTCCTATTGGCCTCTTTCACGAAACATGAGCAGAACAAATTTCTGTGCAAATTGTTCTTATGTCATTTGACAAATCACTATTTTTCATTGTTTGACTCGATGACCTAATCATGGTTATTCATTTTCATTAATAGAATTTACTGTACATTAAATACTTTCTTTAAAATACTGTATATTTAGTGTTTAGTGTATTCTTTATGTAGTCTACACATCCAAAATTACTTTATTGCTGTCTATACATCATTACGTCAAATTCATATTGGCACAGCAGCATGGAAACACAACTTTATTTAAAAGAGGCTGTACCATCTATGCCATTATTAAAGTGATAATTCACTGCTGGCAAGATGGGCTTTTAATAAAACTTGGCCTTATTTGCGGTAGAAAAACATGGAACATTTTTTAAAATCGGCGCTGCATGACACTCCCTTTTGCAAAAAACTTCAGCAGCAATAATGCACGTCTGATTTTGCCACTGCCCCTTTGTTGATCTGACTCTCCATGGGCAGGGATACTTAATGCTGAAGTTGTCAAAAATCCTTGGGATTACGCAAAAATATTTTTCTATTATGCATCAAAACTTGGTCAATGGTTCATTTGTTGATTGGATTTTGAGGTGTGGGAGCTGCACTAATAAGGGCTACACACTTGAACTATAGTTAACCCTGGGTCATTCTAAACCCTGGGTTAAAGGAATTATCTTTCTTCACGTTTCACACACTGCTCATAATTTACCTGGGGTTAACAATTAATCCTGGGTATTCATAAACTGGAGTTTGCATGTTCACTGCATGTGTGTGTGTGTGTGTGTGACTCTCGAGCCATGTAATGGGGAGAGTTGGGGGAAAGTTCTGGCAATCTACCTCGGTAAACTCCTTGCCATGAAAAGTCATGGTCAGTCTCTTGCGCAGAACTCAACTGCACGCACGCTGGAAGAAGTAGAAGAAGGAGGAGTGTAAACGATCTTTTCCGGTGTTGTAAAAAGAATTTAAGGATACACGAGTACTTACCAATACATTCATCATTTTTGAGAGAAATAGTAAAGGTGAATGCATATTCGAACAAGTTCTCCGTTTAGGATTAGAACGGATTCAACCCAAGCGCTCTTTGGTGACGTGGATGATTACGTTACTGTTGATCATCTGTCCATCATCGTATAAAGCCCGCCCTGACAATTTGATTGGTCCGAACAGCTCTGGTTCGAGCATAGTTGCTCCACAACGGATCAAGTACTGACCGAACTTCCCAACTTCAAATGTTGTGGGCGGGGCTAAATTCGGCTGGCAAGGTCTGCCAAGACCTTAAAAATATGGTCTTAAGACCGGTCTCGAGTAATACAACACTATCCCCAACAACTGGCCTGGCAGCATAATGCAGCGTTTTTGCATGGATGAATTGTTCAGAATAATATCTATAACATGCATTTAGAATATTTGCATGCTTTAATATTGCACCCTGATTAGTTAAAATGGCTCTTAAAGGGGTACTTCAGCGCTGGGAAGATGAATGTGTATTTAAACTGGGTCATTTACAGTGGAGAGAACAAGTATTTGATACACTGCCGATTTTGCAGGTTTTTCTACTTACAAAGCATGTAGAAGTCTGTCATTTTTATCATAGGTACCAGTGTTGGGAACGTTACTTTAAAAAAGTAATTAGTTATAGTTACTCACTACTTGTTCCAAAAAGTAACTGAGTTAGTAACTGAATTACTCTATAATAAAAGTAACTCGTTACCAGGGAAAGTAACTATTTGCGTTACTGTAAAAAAAAAAAGTTGCTATAAGTCATAGAATTTAGATTTTTTTTTAACCAGTTTTCACAAGTCAGTTGAAATGAGTAGAACAGACAAGTGTTTGTACATAACTTTCAATATTTATTGCACGTCGTCAGACAGCAAGATGTTTATCCTGCACTTAAAGTATTATCTTTGTAAGAAAAGTAAACAGTTACACCATAAAAAGTGCATTTAACTCTGGCAAATTAAATCAAACTCTCTCAACCTGAGACAACTGGTCAAGTAAACAACATGTACTTACAAGTGTTTTGTTCACAACAATAGTAAACTTTTAAACAACAAAAAAGTGTGATTAGCTATGTAGTCTTATTCTTAATTAAATAAATCAAACTCCCAATCTCAGACAACTGGGTCTGGTATTTTCTTCAAAAGGACATTTAAAAGTAGTTAAAATGATTTAAAAGTAGTTAAATAATATAAAGTGTGTTTGCAGTAACTGAAGCAAATTAAATAAATCAAATAACAACTTGAGATAAATAGTCTGGAAGACATAGGCTGCTGTATTTATTTATCTTCATTAAAAAAGTAAACAGTTTAACAAGATGGAGTGCTTTTAAAGATTGAACTTTAGCTCCTAGATATTCATCTACCCATCCAAAAACTCCTTCTAAAACAGTCATCTATTCATGTGTCCGTCGTGTCTCCGACTAACCCATGTAGCCTAATCATCCTACCCTTCAAACCACTGATTGTATCTAAGAAGCAGCAGCATTTCAAACCTCTTGTCTGTCAGCCTGTTTCTCTTTGGGGTGAAGACTAGCTTCCCCAGGCTAAATAGTCTCTCCACTGGGGCACTGGATGGAGTGGCTGCATTGTATTTGAGTGAAAAAAATTTTATTAGTGGGAATCCATTAAGAGTGTCCATCCCTTGTGCTCCTGATTTTAAATAGTCAGCGACTTGGCTTTCCACAGAAGCAGAGGTGTCCTCCTCATCCTCAAAAGAAAATAATTCATCCTCTATGGCTGAGTCGGTGCTGAGGCTGCGTGTTGGTGCGTTGGTACCTGTTGGCTGGTCTTCATCTTGAGCACTTTTTCGGCACTCCGCCAACAGACTTGCCTTGGCGTTGTCCTTCCTTTCCTGTGTCCGCAGCCAACGTAGTTTAAATCTGGGCAGTGTCACCGCAGCCAAGACGGCAGTCTCACTTTCCAGCACCTCTGAAAATCTGGTTTTGATTGCCTGAAATGAGAGACACACACACACACACACACACACACACACACACACACACACACACACACACACACACACACACACACACACACACACACACACACACACACACACACACACACACACACACACACACACACACACACACAATGAGCTAAGAGATATACAATTCATTTTAATTTGATTTCATAATTCATAATTAATACATATTTCATGTATGGGAGTATATATATTCAATGTATTTGAAGAAATACTAGCTCTTACCTTGACAACAGCCTCTGGAAGGTCACCAAGGATTTGGAGGCCAGTCTTCAAGTCCAGGGTTTTGGAGATCAATGTCTCCAGTGTGGGTAGGAGGGTGCCATAGAAACAATTGTCTTCGCCCTGAAGAATGTCAAGGGCTACTGTTAGTGGCTTCATCACTGTGCAGTATTCTCTGAGGAACTGGTATTCCCGATCTGTGATGGCCTTCAAACCAAAATTGTAGGAAATGGTGTTCAGCTCGGCGATTGGGAATTCACAGACACGAGCAACAGCATCATGAAAGGAGTTCCATCTGGTCGTACATGGGACAAGGAGCTTCCTTTCAAGGACTTCATCCACAACCTCTGCAGCCACTGTGGAACGGCTGGCCTTGTTCCACAAAGCTGTGCATTTGGAGGTGGCACTTCTGTACACAGCTTTTATGCTTGGCCTTGAAAGTAGCCACTTGTCCACATCAGAGCATGAAATAAGGTTTGCTGTGTGTGATGCACATCTGTGGTGTGGTGGCAAAGTCACAACATCCTCTATCACATCCTCTTCCACATTCATGTCTTGTAAGGTATTATGAAGGTCGATAAAAGTCACATCATCATCATCATCATCTTCCTCCCCAGAGTCATCACCCTGAATGGGCTGGTAAACTTTAAAGGCTTTAACAAAATTCGAACCATTGTCTGTGACAGTAGCTGTGATTTTGTTAGAAATACTGAAGGATGAGTGGATATTGTCCAGTTCAGTAGCAATGCTGTCATACGTATGACGGCCCTTGAAACGTCTGCAGGCCAAGGCTGCTTTCTTTCGCTCTAGGCTGTGTGGATCTAACCAGTGGGCAGTCACGCCGAGGTAACTGCGGTTGTTCGCAGTCCAAATATCTGCAGTTGTAGACAAAAAGTCCAACTCTTCAAAACTCTTTTTAAGCTCTGTGTTCATTTTGGTGTACTCAGCATCTAGGTAATTAGCAAATGTCTTTGAACATGGCGTACAGGCCCCTGCTTTCTTAGGTATTTTAGCAATAATGGCTCGGAATGAATCATCCTCCACCGTCGATAATGGCAACATACTTTTAACAACATACCTGCCTATCATACGGTTGACTTCAGCCTGTGTCATAGGTTTTTGTTGTGAGGCAGAAATATCTAGCTTTTGCTGCTTGGAGGACTTTGCTCCGAGTCCTTCTTTGCTAGTGGACGGCGAGCTATCGTCTGTGGTGGAGGTATCGGTGTTTTTGGCCACTAGCTTTGTAGATGCGTGTGTCGTTGTGAGATGCTTCATTAAATTAGAGTTGCTTACAACGGATGTAGACAAAGTCTTCGCTCCTGGACATAATGTACACATTACATGCACGTTCTTGCCTTTGACCACAATGAATTTGAAGTAGTGCTTATATCTCCACCTTGAAAATGCCAACTTTTCATCGGATTGCTCCTGACTCGCCATCTCGCTGCTTCTGTGTGACTGTGTGTGTGTGTGTGGCTCGTGTGTTGGCATGTGTGTAAAACACTGGCTCTGATTGGCTATCATGAAACATGACTCTGCCTTAGCCAATCATAATCGCTTACCTCGTTATTAACCCACCTCCTCTCTAGCTGTGAGCCAGGGGTGCATAAGGATTACACCGTTTATTCAAGCAATACATAGTAACGCACTGCATTTAACGTCCAGTAACGTTAACGGCGTTGAAGCGACGGGAAAAATAATTAGTTAGATTACCCCGTTACTGAAAAAATAACGTCGTTACCTAATGCCGTTCTTTTAAACGGCGTTATTCCAAACACTGATAGGTACACTTCAACTGTGAGAGACGGAATCTAAAACAAAAATCCAGACAATCACATTGTATGATTTTTAAATAATTAATTTGCATGACATAAGTATTTGATCACCTACCAACCAGTAAGAATTCCAGCTCTCACAGACCTGTTAGTTTTTCTTTTAGATGCCCTCCTGTTCTCTACTCATTACCTGTATTAACTGCACCTGTTTGAACTCGTTACCTGTATAAAAGACACCTGTCCACACACTCAATCAAACAGACTCCAACCTCTCCACAATGGCCAATACCAGAGAGCTGTCAGGGATAAGGACATCAGGGATAAAATTGTAGACCTGCACAAGGCTGGGATGGCTACAGGACAATAGGCAAGCAGCTTGGTGAGAAGGCAACAACTGTTGGCGCAATTATTAGAAAATGGAAGAAGTTCAAGATGACAGTCAATCTCCCTCGGTCTGGGGCACCATGCAAGATCTCACCTCGTGGGGCATCAATGATCATGAGGAAGGTGAGGGATCAGCCCAGAACTACACAGCAGGACCTGGTCAATGACCTGAAGAGAGCTGGGACCACAGTCTCAAAGAAAACCATTAGTAACACACTACGCCGTCATGGGTTAAAATCCTGCAGTGCACGCAAGGTCCCCCTGCTCAAGCCAGCGCATGTCCAGGCCCATCTGAAGTTTGCCAATGACCATCTGGATGATCCAGAGGAGGAATGGTAGAAGGTCATGTGGTCTGATGAGACAAAAATAGAGCTTTTTGGTCTAAACTCCACTCGCCGTGTTTGGAGGAAGAAGAAGGATGAGTACAACCCCAAGAACACCATCCCAACCGTGAAGCATGGAGGTGGAAACATCATTCTTTTGGGGATGCTTTTCTGCAGTGGGGCAGGACGACTGCACCGTATTGAGGGGAGGATGGATGGGGCCATGTATCGCGAGATCTTGGCCAACAATGGTCTTCCAGCATGACAACGACCCAAAACACACAGCCAGGGCAACTAAGGAGTGGCTCCGTAAGAAGCATCTCAAGATCCTGGAGTGGCCCAGCCAGTCTCCAGACCTGAACCCAATAGAAAATCTTTGGAGGGAGCTGAAAGTCCGTATTGCCCAGCGACAGCCCCGAAACCTGAAGGATCTGGAGAAGGTCCTCACGGTCTCAGGATTTCAGGCTCTTATTGCGCTTCTCGACTCTTCATGACCAATCGCTTCATGTTTCCCCAAGTTGTAAGTCGCTTTGGATAAAAGCGTCTGCTAAATTCATAAATGTAAGGTCTGTATGGAGGTGTAGCGTCTGGAGTCGCTCTTGACGTGAGATCAAAGTGGTGGGTCGTTCGAGAAACACCGGAGATGCAGATCTTTTCCACAGCTCTGCCTATGAATTAGTATTAGCATATAAATGAGTTTTAACGGCTCCATCGAGTCTGACCCAAATGGCAGCACTATCACCTTTTTACGACCGGCAGAGGCAATGCAGGCTGCACGATGATGGCCCTGTGAGAACTTCAAACAGATTCTAATCAGCCCGGACCCCTAACTCACCTCTCTGTCCAGAATGACCGGGAATGACCTTAACACACACACAAGCATTCCTCTTTATTTAGCCTTTAATTAAACTATCCCAGAAATTACATATATGATGATTTCTTAAGTGTTTGCATGCTCCCTATATTTCTTATGTTCATGTGATGTAAAAGCCATCTTAAATGCTCAGAATGGCTCTGTAAAGGAGATACACTGCCTTTTATGCGTTTAAGACAGGGCATGTTTGATGTCTAAAGATTCCTCTTTCTTTGTCTTAGTCAATGGTGCAAAGTATATGATTATGAGTATGTTTAGCCTTTTTGAGCGAAACCTTACTCATTCTGGCTGCCAAAAGAACGTTCCATTGAGTAATAAAAGTCCGAACAAAGGGACGATCTCCCACCGGAAATTCACACCAACGATTGGTCATCTCAGAGAAGATGGGCGTAGGTTAATGGACTTTAAAGGACAGAAACACAAGCCCATCTGGGCTCAGTCAACTTGAAAAGAAAAAAACCTTCTTTTCCTCCCATCACGTCAGCGCGGCTCGCGGCGCATCACTGCGCGAACCTTCTCAGCGTGGATGAGATGAACTTTCCCTTCCAAGACAATGGCTTCGAAATACCTTTAAATCTCCCGCGGACCGACCACGCTCCGGAAGGACCAAACGGAGAGAGAGCTTCAGCGCATGAACGCTCGGAGAAACGCAACGTACGCGTCTTGCTTTACACAACACAAAGAAACCATGCAAGTATCAATTCTATCGAAATTTAGATGCGTTTGAAGATCGTATCCTTGCTGCCTCTAGCGGTTAGGTTTGGGAAAGTGTCTGACCGGACCATACCCTTCTTACTTTGCTTTCCTTTCTCCTCATCCTCATCCTCCTTCGTTACTTTTCTTTATTCTGTATATACATGTATCCTTTATTTAGTCGTATGTAATCGTAGTAGCCATCACTATTAAAACCATTGTATCCACGTTTTGATTGTCATTGTTGTTGCTCACAAAACATGAGTCCCTTTAATGTCAGATCTAAGCTACGAGCTCTTATAAGTATCATTGAATGCTTTAATTAATACCATAACTCAGAAGGTTTGGCCTTTGTGGCCAGAGGGATAAACTTTCCGAAAATTGGGTCGAAAACCTAGTGAAAGTTGATAAGGATTGTACTGCTCGTTCGTTAAACAGAACGGATTAGAGGAATTCTGAATCAACTCCTTAGAGGTTATTCTGTGATTATTTAATATGGATATATATCCGTAGTTAATTGCAATAGATTGTTGTTAACTATATAACTATATATATATATATATATATATATATATATATATATATATATATATATATATATATATATATATATATATATATATATATATATATTGCATAAATACCTATGTTAGGTATTCCCATTTTGGGTGATTTTAGAGATTTATGATTCAATTATAATCTGTTGTGATTAATCATAAGTCCCTAAATATTAATACCCATAATTCCCTATTGAGCTAAATTTAATTTAATAATATATGTAACCCTAAGACGCTACAGAGGAGTGGGCCAGAATCCCTGCTGCAGTGTGTGCAAACCTGGTCAAGAACTACAGGAAACGTACAATCTCTGTAATTGCAAACAAAGGTTTCTATACCAAATATTAAGTTCTGCTTTTCTGATGTATCAAATACTTATGTCATGCAATAAAATGCAAATTAATTACTTAAAAATCATACAATGTGATTTTCTGGATTTTTGTTTTAGATTCCGCCTCTCACAGTTGAAGTGTACCTATGATAAAAATGACAGACTTCTAAATGTTTTGTAAGTGGGCAAACCTGCAAAATCGGCAGTGTATCAAATACTTGCTCTCCCCACTGTACATAACAGACTATCCTATCTAAATCGTTTTACAAAATTGTCAAATTTCCAATTTAGCTTTTGTAATATATTTTCTTGATTTTAAGAAAATTTTTTGTTTACTTTTGATTTTGGGACTCTGGTCCTTGATGTCCAGTGTAAAGTCTGGGTCTTGAAACAAACCCATTTAAGAACCAGTGACTGCTCTGTAAAATATTGCGTGTTTGTGATTTGTCGGTGTTTGTCCAAGGCCTATAATGGCAATGACCTCAGCGCAAGTAAAACTGACATGTCAAGGCCTGTTATCCACACCAGCTCTGGCGTAAGAATGAACTGATTCCTTTCATTTGCATCATTGCAGTTTGCAGAGTGACTTCAATGTCAGGCTCCAATGTCAGCTCCAATATCTAGCATTTGTTTTGGTAAAACCCACAGATGATCTCAGATAATGCAACAATCTCTGCAGGTATTACACGTTAGGAATTGCACGTGGGCTTTCTTTTCCAGAAACAAAGACCCAGAGTAATGTAGTCCTGTTTGTTTTGACACTCACTTGTGAGGACTAGTGTCTATTATACGTCTTGTGTTTCGCTGTAAGGACATGTTTTCAGGAATCTGGTTTCTGAAATGTTCTAGTTCGTCAGCATTTACGGAAAAAGTTTCAGTTTCTTTTCATGAACAATAAAGTTCAATGGAAGTTCAGCACATTGCTTGGATTCATTAACTTAGATCTGAATCTGCAGATTTATCGGTCGCATGGGACTAATGTGAACGTTTAATACTATTATATATTGTTGAAAATACATGAACCTCTAATACAGCACATTTAATTATCCCTCCGTTAGGCTTAGTTCCCTAAAACTTCAGAATAAATTACAGGGTAGCTGCTTACTCCAGAATAGTCAGATCATACAAACATTTTGGACGAATACAACCTTAAAATCCATTGTTCACTTAAAATGAAGGGAATGCCAGTTCTTCCACAGAAGAAAGAAAGTTATACAGGTTTGGAACGACATGATAAGGGTGAGTAAAAGACAAAATTTTAATTTTGGGGTGAACAATCCCTTTTACTAGCCTGGATGCCAGCCGAACTTAGCCCCGCCCACAACATTTGAGCTCGGGCAGTTCGGTCTGTACTTGAGACGTAGAGGAGTAATTCATTTTTTTCTGTTCTCCGCAAAAAAATGGCGTTTGAGGGGTAAAATATGTGTTCTTTTGGCAGGGCTGCCTGCTAAAATTTGCATTCCTGGGTCTATTTATCACATAATTGGGGTCGCTTCAACCCGCGGACTTGGCAACACAGTGCAGTTGAGTTCTGTTGACATTTGACAACTAACATTATGCGTCGCTCCGTTGCTCTGATTGGTTGTAGGTCTATCCAATTGAGGTCTTTCCTGGTTCGGTTTAAACACGCCCCATAATCACAGCTCAACGGAGCAGTATCAGACTCAAATTCTGACTAGAATTGAGTATGACGACATCAGGCTACCCTTTTACTATTGTTTACTGAAATTGCAAGTGTCTTTTTAGTTGCTAAAGGGGGTTATGCGCAACAAAAAGGGATGCTCATATTGACCATTTAACCGTTAACCGATAGAAAGAATTTTGACAGATTAATACTATCAGTTAAACGGTTTAAAGGTTGTTTTTTTTTACGTTTTTTTTAATGTTTGTTTGCTGCATGGTTAAAGAGAAATATGCTGTATTGTTAACTCAAAGGGCACGCGCGTCAACACTTTTTTTCACTCAACATTTTGCAACATGTAGCAATGGGAAAGAAGAAGCCTACTGTGGGACCATCTCGACAGAAAGGGCGACAAAGTTACTTGCAAAATATGCTACGCACTATTAAAATACAGCAGTAGTACAAGCTCTTGACTGGTGGAAAGCAAATGAAAGGAGCTTCCCAAGGCTGGCCGCTCTAGCGAGGCGTTATCTCTGTATTCCCGGGATGTCAGTGCATTCTGAAGTCTTGTTTAAGGCTTTTCGTAGTGTGGTTTTGGTCAAGTTTACTAAAGTAAACATTGTCACGTATGTTCTTCTCGCCGCTGTTTCCTGGTGGTTTAGGGAACAATTACTCCGAGTTGCCCTCTGTTGTTTCAAAGAATAGCACAACGGCAAGTGTATTGAGTATAAACACCTCCCCAAACAGACAAGGCGCGCGCAGTCATTGGTGGTATACACAAGGCTTGAGAGGTTTGTTTTCTGCCGCGGGTTTAACTGTCAACAGGCTGCGCTCCAGACTAATCCACATCACTTAGACATGTTACTTTTTTTTTTTAAACATACAAGGTGTGGATCGAGGTAGGCCTGCTATTTTTATTTGACGAAAAAAACTTCTGGTTCTTCAAAGCTTCAAACGGATTCAGTGTATTTTCGTTTTGTCATCTTAATTTGGTAATTATTTAAGTGAAAAATATTAAGTGTAGGCCTATTTATATTTTATGCTTTTATTTATCATTTATTCTGTTTTTCTCTGTTGTCAGAAACGCTGCAGATGCGTGAAAATGTGTGAACCCAGGTTCTGTTGATCTGTTGTTGGTCATTTTAACAGGTCACAGACACTCGTCCATTGTATTTTTATTTAAAGCCAATTCAATATTATAATCTTTTATGTTATTAATCTATTATCGATTAATGAACATAGGTTGTCAGTCAGGAAAATTCATCGAAATGAGCATTCCTAGCAACAAACTTCCACATTCTGCCAAACTGAACTAAAAACTAAAAACGGAAAACTTCTTATGCGTTTTGGCCGCTCATTTACACAACAACAGCGTTTTTGCGGTCCTGAAAACGCAAACTTTTGATAAGTGGTTTCAAAGTGCACGTTTTTGAAAACAAATGTGAAAATGCTGACGTCATGCGCATGTGTATTACGTGTTCAGTTTATAGGCCTGGCAGCGTTTGTAGTCGTTTTCGTATCCGCGTGAACGGGATCGTTTAGACAACGTTGTCATCTGTACACAAATTTTTTTTTTTTAAAAAGCAAAGGAAAACCTTTTCCAATTTTCGTACATCGTTTCGTGTAAACGTCCCCTCAATTTCTTCGCTTTAGAAATTTGTCGGTCACATAAAACCATCAAACAATATGATCCAACTTTCTAAATACAGTGTTATTTTTGTAGTCGGACCTGATAAATCTCTAGGGTGGCTAACCACTGCCTTCCAAATATGTTTTAAATACACTACAATTAAAAATAATGATATAACGTTACTTACCAATGTAATTCTGTCAAATAATGTGAATAGGCCCTGACCAATTAAAGCTACACTGTGTAACTTTTTTAGTTTATTCTTAGCTAAAAACACTTAGTTCTTTCAAAAATATATGTGCTCATTAATGTATATTTACTTCTTTCAAGTAATAAAGTATTCTCGTAAGTTTATAATATGCCATTGAAAATACATACGGGTAAGGGGTTCGAATGGGGGTCGCCATGTTGCCCCTCCATCTTGAAAGTACATTAGCCAAAGAGGGACATACCCGAAAATTCAAGCTTCGCCTTTCGCGTTTTAACACTCGATGGCACCGTGTCGAATGTGAAGAGGGGGATTGCTTGAGACTGCTATATGAAAACCTGAAAGCCTTTTTGAAAGTCTGTTGCTGATGGAGGATCACTCTTATTCTCGAGGATATGTAACAGAGTCGCCAAGGAAGCGAAAAAGAGAATTAAGACGGCAACACAACAGGCAAATCAACAAGACAAAGGTGAATATTGGAGCTAGTGATGTCGTACAATATACAGAATAACGATAGCGCTGATAAAAGTTACTTTACT
Organism: Romanogobio albipinnatus; assembly: GCA_023566225.1. Classification (NCBI taxonomy): domain Eukaryota; kingdom Metazoa; phylum Chordata; class Actinopteri; order Cypriniformes; family Gobionidae; genus Romanogobio; species Romanogobio albipinnatus. The sequence continues at coordinate 69,368,212 of CM042239.1, read as the reverse complement.
AAGATTAGCTTGCATTCGTCTGGGAACCTGATAGCTGATGTTAGCAATGAAATGGTAAATAAATTACGAAAACGTAAAACTATTATTCATTTTACATAGATGTCATAACCTACATGTTAACTGACAAATTAAATAACTGCAAATTATAATAGTTTTCTAAAGTAACCTCATCCCTTGAAGGAACACTAATGGACGAGGTCGAACTGGAAGCCATGTTAATCTTGGACTAAATCGGCCACCGTAGGAGTTAAAACGAAAACGGAATTGGGAGGAACAGACACTAATATTTACTGGATGGTCATATACCTTTTCACCGCTAGATGGGGGGAAAAATCACACAGTGTAGCTTTAAATCACATTATTAGAATAGAAAGAATAAATGCTGCTGTCCTACAGCCAGAAGGTGGCAATATTCAATAAACAAAAAAGTTAAGATACAGTAACTTATATTTTAGACACAATATTGCCAGTTGCTATTTACTCCGCCAACGAAAATAGTTATATCAAAGTCATCCGTCGAATGTCGCTGAGCAACACAGCAGTGGAGATTTGTTCCTGAATGAATCAGTGTTCAAGTGAATCTGTGACATGAATGATTCAATGATTCACTTATAAAAACTGTCACTTAGTACTTAGTCACTGTTTACTGGAGTATCGAGTTTACTAGTCTAGTGGCACTTTCTGACACATTAATATTACTACATAGACAGTCTACAGAAAAGCAAATTGATGGTTTAAAATATGCTCTATATCAGGCTACATTGACAGTTTAATTTTCCAACATGGGCCTTTTATATTGACATTTCTGGCATTTTATAAAACCAAGAAACCAGGTGAGGCCTAATAAAAAAGAAAGAGAAAATATTAAATAATTTTGTGGTATAAAAACGTAGTTAGCAACACCAAGGTCATGGGTTTGATTCCCAGAGAAGCATGAACTGATAAAAGTATACCTTGTATAAATGTATACCAATGCAAAGCACCTTGGTTGACAGATTCTATTTATTAAAGACCACAACAGCCCATCATGAACTACAACATTTATTATTTTACATATTTTGAAACAAGCTGAAGCTAAAGGTTATGAAGCAAAGAATAATCAAGGCTAAATGCACTGCTCAGAGGATCAGTTATGTGGATGGAATGAATGGGTGTATCACCAGCGACATCTAGAGGGCACTGCAGGAATATGTGAATCTGGTGCCTCTGAGCAGACTTTCCAAAATCAAAAACACACTTGGAATTACTAAGGTCGAATGATAATAATGTAACATTTTCGACATTTGTTTTTAAAAACATTTTTTTTTTTTTACATGAACAACAAAATCAACACAATCAACTTGCACATCATTTATCTGCTCATGTTCCATTATACAAGCTGTAATGGCCACCTAATGTTAAATACTGTTCAATACCAGAGTGTTGCCTTTAAGATGACTTCTTCTGTGGTGTGCGCACACGCACAGATAGAGTAGAGAGAGCTTGAGTGAAGAGAGAGATGACTTCTGTTACAGTATATACGAATGTGTTCATTTCCACAATTTGTAGCATCAGAGTGCTTTCTTTTCCTGTTTTATACTCGCTCTTTTACATGCATGTGTAAACCATCTATAAAAACTTGTGGGACTACCTGACAGATGTTACAAAGCACGTGATTAATAAGCGGTTGAATCAAAAAAGATTTTAGTAACCAGTAACATAAGATCAGGATGAGGACTGCCTGGCAAATAAAATAAAATAATAAATATACACAAATAAAGGAAATGGCTGTATTAGGTGTTACTGTCCATCACATGATCTATTCTTGTTCTCCTGCCAAATCCTCTCCAACTGATCCAGCTCTGTTTCGGTGAACGCTGCCTGTCCCCAGTTGGTCATTTTACTAGGTGACTTGCCGCCTGAGAAATATATGAAAAACATGAATGTGGTGTTTTTGGTAACAGCATCTGGTACTTGAGAAACTTTACACTGGGTCACCTGGTTGAACGATTCGAAGCATGCCCTCATGTTTAGAGACTTTGTGTTTCCAAGTCTTTGTCTTGTTACTTGCCCGTTCCAGTTTCTTCGTAACGGCCTGAAAAAAAATAAAGGTCACTGAAATCCTGATCATTTACCTTATGTTTAAAAATGAAACTATCCTATTTAGAGTATAAAAGTGGAAACAACAAGCAATGTCTGCAGTGGGTTTCATTCTTCTCAACCTTTGTGACTCCAATACCCCTGATTGTCCACAACAATAGTTGAAGGCCCTCATATATGTCCATATAAATGGCCTAAATAACTAATTATCAGTAAATTGTTAACATTTTGATAATTAGCTGAATGTTCTCCAGGGTCCCCACTATTTATAGTGACTTTTCCAGTCATTTGTGATTATCAGATAAGGATAATATATATTAGAGCTGGTTTTGTCCGGTTTTAAATCATTTTGAAGGGGTAATCATTTTACTGTAACCTGCAATTGCAGTTATTTGTGGAATTATGATCTGTATGTGTGTTGTGCACCAGCGGCTCCTCAGCGTGTATTAATCTAAAGTTTTGAGGAGTGTGTGTGGCTGTCAGTCACTGCACCGTTGTGGATATTGTACTTAAGAATCACAGACTCTATATCTTGGAGAATGACCGAAATAAAAATTTTCACCAGAAAATGTCAACAAGTAACAAACATGTCTGCCACATGTTTGTTCTGACCAACTGAGAAAAAAAAAGCATTACATTAAATTGCTCTACCAGCGGTGATTAAATATAACAATCGCTTAACTCATATCAGATCAAACTGCAAATTATTATTATTGTTAATGTTAAAGGTGCACTATGTAACATTTACTATGCCAGTGTTATATATTTTGTTCAGTTGAGTACTTACAATATCCCAAATGTTTCCAACTATTTGTAAATCTTGAGAAATTGCTATTTTAACTAGGGCTGCAACAAATGATTATTTTAATAATCGATTAAGCTAACGATTATTAGAACGATTAATCGACTAATCATTGATTACTGTCATTGACATCGACGACTAATCAGTACATTTTGAACAATTATTCAGCTTTTTCAATTAGTTAAAACATCGAGTTATACATATTCTAACTATAATATAAAAAAGAAAGTCACTTCAGCTTTTGAAATGGTTGTTTTAATTAACTTTGAGCCAAGTTCTCACAACTCAAATCACACACAAATGCTCTCTAAGCATCGTTTAAATATTCTGTTCGCTTTCAATTGAAGAAATTAATAATAATAAACAAAAATTAGCTGCATTACACACACAAAAAAATGGATGTTTGAATGTAAACATCTCTTGGCAGCAGTATTAAGAGCTTTGTAAAATTTGTAAAACAATAATAGGCCCACTGCTTTTCTTAGAACTGAAACAGAAAAAGAGGACATTTACTTCAGGACACAAAGAATGGTAAAAATATGAATCTGCAAATGACATTGCAGACAAAATGACATAATATTAATCTCTTACATGACAATTGAGCTGAAAGATTCACATTCACCTTTTAATTAACAATATGAAAAAGTAACTGACATGATATTCTTCCTAACATCGCCTTTTGTAAGTCTTCATGCATATGGAACAAAATACAGGCAAGTGATGAGACTATAATACCTAATAGTGTTATAATAATAAAAACAGTCCTGACTCCAAGCTCGATCAAACTTTATTCTATGCTAAATAAATCATCACATTACTGTAATTATATTATTATTGTTAATATTATTACAATTAGTAGTATTGCATTCTCTAATAAAGAGATTTACCACTAGTTAGTTGTTTCCTCTTTAAGTGCTCCAACATGCACGTTGTGCTCCCGTGAAAAGTTTCCCCTTGCACGTCTCAATCAGCTCCTAGTTCAGTAGTCAGGGCACTGATCAGGACCAGAATCAATGGGCTAACTCCCTGATCAGTGCCCTGACTACTGAACTAGGGAGCTAATTGAGACGCAGCCTTAGTTTGAAGTTTTGTGAAACTTTCCCACATCTTTTTTTTTTTTTTTAAGAGTACAGCAGAACTCACATTTTTATTTTGCATTGGAGTATCAAAACACCTGAGACATTAATGTATGTGCATCAGAACGTGCTTGCTTTTTTGTAAACCAGCATGTGAGAGTTCATTTAAGGCAGTGAGCCATCATTCGTTCTTTTTATTATCGAGCTGACATTCCCCCCTGAGGGCTTTACTGCTGGCTGAGATGAAATTGATCCAGTGCTGCAGGTCTTCAGGAAATTCTGGCACTTCAACCTTTCTTTTGCACAGGTACTGCAGGATCTTATCCGGGCTGCTGCGCAGGACATTCTGTTTGCAGAACATAACAGCGGAGACCATCCCATCTTTACAAGACACAAAGCGCTGCTCCAGGTAAAATGACTTGTCGTCCCAGGTGATGATTCGACCGTGCAGGTCAAACGCCTCACCAACACACAGTGGGCAGCTGCTTCTTTACGTTCTTTGTGTCTCCTGACTGAACGCACAATGAACTTTCCCACATCTTGCTAGTTCAAATTTGTTTGCTCTCCGTCATTCGCGCTGTTTTCTTCTACCACAACATTTGTAAGGGCTGCATTACCCTCTAATGCAGCGCCATAGCGATATTGCAGGCCCTTACATTAGGTCACATGAGATCAAACGACTACTCGACAACAAAGATGTTTGTCGACAATTTTTTATTGTCGACATTGTCGACAAATCGCTTCAGCCCTAATTTTAATCGAGGAACCGGGACGTGTGAGGGATTCGCCTGTTGATTGTGTCATATCTGCGTTACCCTCGGTTTCCGGTTTTATTCTGCAGAAACGCTTTACTCTCACTGCAGTGTGTGACAAGTGTCATAGCACTCAGATGTACCTAATATGATAAACAGAGCTGCGTTACCTCATACTCATGACCGGAAAAGCGGAAGTGGCGCCCGCGTCTGTGTCATAATAAAAGTCCTGCTGCTCGCGAGGCGTGTGTTGCGTTCATCTTATTAACAATCGCTCCAGCGGCCTTGCTCAGCTCCACAACACTTGTTCCTGCTCTGCTTCATACTACAGTAACGTTAATAATCACATTCATAAACATGAGTCCTATCCCAATTAGGGATAAAATGGTATAGAAATTTCACATCACGATTATAGTGACCCAAATTATCACGGTTATCAATATTATCACGGTTTTCTTCAAATGAGATGAAAGTGTTCAAAAAGAACAGATGCACACACTTAAAACATTTCAACAAGTTTTATATTTGAAAATCAACAAATAATTCGAGCTCTATGCACTTTTTAAAGCTAGATTCTGTGGGATTTCCTTCCTTATAATGGCCGTCGTCAATAGCAACACAACGCATAAATAATAATAATTTGGTGTAAATATAATCTCTAATATTATCTCTGTAAATATATTCTCAAGCAATATTCTCATCAGTGTTCTTTCAGGTATGATGCATTTAAATCTATCATACTTTGTGTAAGAGCCCAAACAGTATCCTAATGAAATAATGCATATCCATATTTCCATATGATTTGACAGTTTATTTTATTAAATATCAAAATGTGTGCATCATACCTGACACCTAGATGAACACTTTACAGTCAGTTTTATGACTCTCATTCTCTTCAAATGCTATTGAAGTTTGAAACGTGTATAACGTTACCAATGTTGTATGTAACTTTAGAGACGGTCCCTAAATTCGCCAGCGTTATGCCAGTCATATCAGATGCGCTGTGGTTCTGCTGTGTTTGTTTGAAACTATTTTCGCTGCTGAAATAGAACAAAAACAGTCAACCACTGTATGATGAATGAATCTCCTGCATACATCGCACGTTTATCTCTGCTTTGAGTGTAGATTTCAGTGAGTGAGAGTGGCGCGCACTCTGAACAAAACTCTGGCTAATCTGAACGCCTCTGATTATGAGACATTGCATTCATAAACTCAATAGAAACATGTGTGAGTGGTTATAATGCGCAACGCGATTATAATAGATGGCTTTGAGAAGACTATAATAAGTTCAACCACCAAGAAAGTGGTAGTGTGCAGCCGAAATAACGTTACACCCGCAAATGGCGGTTGTTAATGTCAAACCCTGAATATTATCCCTTAAAGGTCACCCTAGTCTTGTCTGAATTTGTTCGTTCGCTTCATGTTATTTCCGAGACGTAGTTTTGGTATTAGGTCAAAGTCCACTTGCCTTGCATTCGTAGTTTTGAAGTGTTCCCCCTATTACAGCAACTTTATTCTGGCATGTTCTGCAGACAGGGTGAGCATCTTCGATTAAGATTCCCTCAGGACTTTTGTAAAAGCCAAAATATGACCACACCTCAGATTTGGTCCTTTTAGAAGGCTGAACAATCTCCCGCCGGCGCTGTCACTGGCTTCTGCCATTTATTCTCATTCAAAAACAGCGGTGCGCTGCACCTGCGTCAGAATGACGCTGACTGGCCAAGATTTACCGTAAGTTTTCAAAATCGTGATAAATCACACGCGGTTTTTAATGATAATTAAGTTTTAAACGATATTACTAAACGTCATTACATTTTATCGTGGTTTATTGTGAAACCGGTAATCATTTCATCCCTAATCCCAATTCTTTTCCACCGGCTGTGAGGTGAAGACCACATGTCCCAAGATTCTGCGCTCAAACTTGGCGTCATCAAACTACGCCTTTGTTTAAACAGGTGACCTCTAGTGGACAGAATAGTTACATAGTGCACCTTTAACAACATCAGCATTGCATGACTACGTGTATTTAGTGTATATTAGCGTTACCTTTCAATTTCTGTACAGTCTAATCTTGTTTTTGACTACGGGTGAATCTCCAGTTGTCACTGATGATTGTCCTTTAGTTCTTTCTGGATTACAATCCACCATCAAAATGATACGTTTAATTATTCCAGCTGCTGTGAGAAAAGGCTATAAAAGATCCACCACCTGCAGCATCCTCAAATGCGATACTACTACTAGCCGGACTCCTTTATGTATAATGACACAAAGACGAACGGTAGAAGCTCAGATTTCCCACGGAAAGCTACCAGTACCACTGCACTCTTTATAACACATTATTACAAGTTTACCGTTGTGAACCAGGCAAGTTAAGGAGATCGTTTTAAACACTGGCTGGTTATGTACTTTTATTTTGGATCATTTTAAACAAAAAAAAGTTACAGACTGCAGAGTTAAATATGTTGGAAAAGCTAAATATTCTAGAAGAGGAGTTAATTTGATAAAGTGACCATTATAAATTGTGGGAAAAAATCCCTAATCATTAAAAAATCCACTACCTTGTATTCCTCTTGCGCCCCCTGTCTCTCTTTTTGAAGGCTCTCTAGCTGCTCCCGTGCAGCCAGCAGGGCACGTTCCTTCTCGGCCTTCTCCTTTTCCAGCTCTTTTTTCTCTTTCTGGGACTGGGATAAGACCTGTTGCTGCTGCAGGTGAATCTGCTCTAACTCAATCATCTTGTTTGCCTCCTCTTGTAGCAGCCTGCAAACAAAACACACAAATGTTCTGCATAATTCTGTGGGCCTTCTGTGTGCACTGAATCTGAATGTTGGGTGTTTGCGCGCTGTTACCTGGCCTGCAGTTTGCGCAAGATTTCTTCATCCTCTTTGGCCTGCCTCTCATCATCTAGTGCCTGCTTCAGTTGACGGTACATGTCTTCCAGCTCCTGCATACGCTGCCAGTACTGCTCCACTTCACTGGACTTTTCAACCACCTGCTCTTCCATCTGCATTCGAGCCTAAAAAGTAGGCGGGTCCAATAGCCAAGATTATTTTGTGTGTTCACGCTCTGTCTGCAGGCCACTAAAGGCTTCTGCGCGACTTGCCCCTTCAAGCACTGCCAGTCGCGCTGCATCTGATTGACAGCTATAGTGATTATATTAAAGGTCCCGTTTTTCGTGTTTTTTTGAAGCTTTGATTGTGTTTACAGTGTGCAATATAACATGTGTGCATGTTTCGCGTGTAAAAAAACACAGTATTTTTCACACAATTTACTTATCTGTATACCGCTGTTTTCACTCTCCTAAAAACGGCTGATGAGTTCCTTGTTCTATGAAGTCCCTCCTTCAGAAATACGTAACGAGTTCTGATTGTGCCAGCGGTTCCCGTGTTGTGATTTGACCGCAGCCTAGCGCACGTTGCACGGAAAGGTCACGCCTCTTACCGTAACGGGGAGATGTATGCGCTCAATGATCTCTACAGTGTCACTGGGAAAGCCAAACAAAGGTGATTTGACTCCGGGATGAAAATAACAGCGTCTCGACGACATGGCGACAAACACACTCAAACGCAAAACTTCCTCTTCTCCACATGGGAGAGCAACAAGACCACGCCCCCTTTTTCGCGTATTCTTGTGGGCGGAGGTTAGTCTGTTCTACTGTTCTACTGACGTCATTAAAGCAGGCTGTACCAGGATGTAGTCCAAGCCGGCCGTTCGCTGTAGGCTTTGAAAGGGAACTTCTGTTAAATAAAATATCTGGCTTGGCATTGAACTTTGAGCTTTATAATTTTACAGATATTATTTATGCTCTAACAGCAACATTACACATTAACTAAATTATGAACAATGGGCTCAAGAAGAACAGGACCTTTAAATGGAGCGCGCTTTGCTTGCTTTCTATATATATGAATAAAAGTTTAAGCCTATTTTTCATGCTGGTAAAAAGAGGACCAATGGTCACATATACACTGCAGAGTTTCAGAAGAGCTCCGTTTAAATGCAGAGTGAAAATATATACATATACAATATAGTTTACACGACAGATGTCGCTCTCTCTCCCCTACTTCTTTGTTGTTAACATGATGGGTTGCGTGTCTATTAATTGTTCTTGGATGAACTCATAATGCTTCATGTTTATTGCTGACGTTACATGAAAAAAATAAATAAATGTTTTTTGTCTACTTTGTTAATTTAATGAGGCTGCGGGTCGGGTCGCGTTTTTCTTGTCAAGCGGGTCGGGTCGGGTACGGCATTAAATTAGTGTTTCTGTCGGATATCGGTCGGGTGTGCTGTTAATAAAGCGGGTGCAGGTTTATCAAACAGGACCCGTGCAGGACTCTTACTCGCCTCTTACACATGTTGAGGCATCTTGGTGGCCTCTAGCAACAAAATCAAAAATGTCATTGTAAACTAGACATAAGGCTGTTGTAGTTACCATTTTCTCCTGCTCCAGGTCTCGTCTGTATCGCTCCAGTAATTCTGTTTGGGTCTGAAGTCTTCTCTGTTCCTCCAAATCACCCGTGATTGATGCATTCTTTATGTCCTGCAACATCCACACAAAATATAAGCAGTAACTAACAAGGTTTCTGTGAGCCAGAAAGTACCGGGAGAAATACATAAAATAACAACTAGACTTCAGTCACTGTTTAATATTAAAATAAATATTTGTGCCATGCTATTGATTTCAACTAAATCCCTTCAGTTCATCCCAGAATTTGTAAAAACAAATACACGTTTACAATAATAATGCAATAATAATAATATGCACTCACAGTAAAGGCATTCAGAACCATTTTGTGCAGCTTGTTAAAGTGCTCAAGATGTGTGTTATTTGAATAAAAATGTGTTGTTTGAACTGTAAAGATGTCTAGTTGTATGGAACTATTTTTCTAGATCCACAGATTTAAGTTTGGTTATGCATTTTTGCATTATCATTGCGTGTATTGTGCAAAAGTTTCCAAGTTTATCGGCCTTGCATGGCTGACAGGAGTTAAAAATCAAACTAGTCTGCCAAGGAATATTTCCTGCTTCACAGGCTGTAAAGTATGTAACCATCCCTTGAGATTGAAGATATAAAACAGGAACTAGTAACAGTCAAAACCACCCATACACAGGAAGTGTGGCTTCATTGCTCGAGAGTTCTCTTTTGCAGGTATCCTAAAATACGTATGTGCAAAAGCAGAGTTTTTTGGGGGGGGTTATATTTTGGGGCTTTTATTCCTTATATATATGACAGGACTGTTGGGACCATCGCCTGCTGTGCTGTTGCACTATTCCTGTATATCAGAGCACAATCTACACGACTATGGCTCTGACAGGAGAGCTGTTTAAGCATAAAAAATGTTCTAAATATATCTACAGCTTTATCAGCTTCAGAAATGAAAGTAAGTTCAGTAAGAGCTTCAGTGGCTTTCTTTTCATGGTCGAACAGGACTGCAGGAGTCAGATGTTTAACATGAAGAAAAAAACGAATAGACAAGGATGTGAAACTTTTCACATATTACTAATAGTTTGCTATAAAAAGAAATAATGTAGGTGAATACAAATGAGCTAAAGGGAGAAGGGAAAGTAAAAAGAGAACAAAAAGAAAGTCGAGAAAAATTAATGAAATGGCTAATTTAAAGGTACATTCATTAGTTTGGTGCTAATTTAATACATTTTACACATTATGAAATAAATTGTGTTTAACATACATAAACCCATAAAAAATGTCATATTTACTTGTGCCCTATGACATATACAGAAATTGAATAAAGTTATCAGACAGTCTGCACTGCATAATTATAAATGAAATAGCCTAATCCTTATTAAAGCTATTAAAGTTCTTTTCTCAAGAGCAGTGAGTGATTTTCTCTTTTTCTTTTGTTCTTTGAGTTTGATTAACATCAATGCCGGACAGCATTAGTGGCTGCTGTCACTTTAAGATCTGCTTAATTAAGACTGCTCTTATGAGGATACTCGACAAAACGGACATTTTGGCATAATTGTGTGTTATTGCACGTTCAAGCCTGAAAGAGAACTCGACTCTGGCATGCTGTCTGTGCGCACGATACTTGTGCGCGTCTTTCTGTGCTTTGAGTCACATACACAGGACATTCATAGACAGCGCCTTCTATTTTGTCTTGTCGCACTTGAATGGTTTTAAAGCAGTTGCATGAATAAGAGCGTGATCATATACACTCACCTAAAGGATTATTAGGAACACCATACTAATACTGTGATAATTCTGTGATAATACCAGAACTGCCTTAATTATACGTGGCATTGATTCAACAAGGTGCTGAAAGCATTCTTTAGAAATATTGGCCCATATTGATAGGATAGCATCTTGCAGTTGATGGAGATTTGTGGGATGCACATCCAGAGCACGAAGCTCCCGTTCCACCACATCCCAAAGATGCTCTATTGGGTTGAGATCTGGTGACTGTGGGGGCCATTTTAGTACAGTGAACTCATTGTCATGTTCAAGAAACCAATTTGAAATGATTCGAGCTTTGTGACATGGTGCATTATCCTGCTGGAAGTAGCCATCAGAGGATGGGTACATGGTGGTCATAAAGGGATGAACATGGTCAGAAACAATGCTCAGGTAGGCCGTGGCATTTAAACGATGCCCAATTGGCACTAAGGGGCCTAAAGTGTGCCAAGAAAACATCCCCCACACCATTACACCACCACCACCAGCCTGCACAGTGGTAACAAGGCATGATGGATCCATGTTCTCATTTTGTTTACGCCAAATTCTGACTCTACCATCTGAATGTCTCAACAGAAATCGAGCCTCTTTTTCCTATTTGTAGTGGAGATGAGTGGTACCCGGTGGGGTCTTCTGCTGTTGTAGCCCATCCGCCTCAAGGTTGTGCGTGTTGTGGCTTCACAAATGCTTTGCTGCATACCTCGGTTGTAACCTCGGTTGAGTGGTTATTTCAGTCAAAGTTGCTCTTCTATCAGCTTGAATCAGTCGGCCCATTCTCCTCTGACCTAGTGTTAATTTTGACAGCATATTTTGATTTAGTCTTTTGACTAAAATGCCATTTAGTTTTAGTCATATTTTAGTCACCTGAATTGTTTTTAGTTTTAGTCTAGTTTTAGTCGACTAAATATCATAAGATTTTAGTTGGCTAAATCTACAGTAGATTTAGTCTCCTAAAATCTAATGAGTTTAGTTAAATTGTAATAGATTAAGCATTTAAGTATTACATAGCCGACTGTCACTTGAACTGACATTTTGACATCATTTTGTTTTTGACATTAAAAATACACAAAAGAGCTCAATTCACTTTTTTGTTTGTTTTTAAAGCAGCACTAGGTAACTTTTGCTCTCGGGGTCCCCCTACAGTTGGGAAACAGTATTGTCCTCTACTACTGTCGTAAACTCTGTCATCCTACATCAGGGGATGCATAGCACATGCATTTGTTGACATGACAAATATGATAGCCCTGAACACTGCAGGAGTTCACATGCAGGTGTTCGCGTGTGAAATGTCTTCATCCCAGGTACAGTGACATATGTTTCAGCATGACATATGAATATAATTTCATGGGTTTTATTTTTTTTTTTCAAACGCCAAATGATCGCGATGCTCACGTTTACAAGCCAGTGTCATTATAGTAGTCTAGTCTATTGGTTACCGTTTTACAGAATCTATATGATACTTCAATTCAATGTTTGAGTGGTAGGTAATAACCATATATCGTCAATATAATATCAAGCTACCATAGATGAATCTTCAAATTTGAAAAGTCGATTTGCATTATAGCTTGAGGCAAGACAAATAAACAAATATCACAGACATGTTAGGTATTGTAACGAGTAGGAAAATAGTGTGGCCCCTTTAAGAGCGTTCGCCCCCGGTTGGAGCGCCTGCGTTCTGTGTGTGTGTGTGTGTGTGTGTGTGTGTGTGAACACTGCGCCTCGAGCTCCCATGTGTGCGGATTATTTTCTGTCTTCTGTTGCAAACATTCATTTATTTTTGTTTTGTTGGGTAATGCTGTGGACGGAAGTGGAGTTTGTGCCGGACTCTTGTGGGGGGTTCCGCGGGGAATAAAGTGCGGGCTATTTGATGTCAATCGCCTCCGTGTTTGCATCGACTCCAGTTGCGTTGAGTGAGCTATCCGTATTTTTCACCCGGACACACGCGTTACAGTATCCTAAAATATGATTTTGTACGTCTTATGTATTTACTTGCGAGAATGTAGCCCCTACCAAACTTGTACACGCCGTTTAGACATAGGCTAACCCTAACCCTCGCACATCCGAATTTAAGGAAGTGACGTATATGCCGTAAAGCAGTCGAATTTTGTAGTTCTTTTTTTTCTCGGGTTACTACCCGAAACCCGAAGTTTAAAAGTTCTATTAAACTATTCTGTTTAATAGAATTCAACAGCTTAGATACGGCGCGTCTTCCTCTGCTCGTTGTAAACAAATCTCCTCGCTTCTGGGTCACGTGTCCGAACGCCGGTTCTGCGTGATATTCTCGCGCATGCGTGTGGTGGTGTTTCGTGAGACAAGAACTTGTAGAATAAAGTCGTTATTTTGATTTTTTTGTTTCCGCACAAAAACTATTGTCGTCGCGTCGTAAAATTATTGTAGAGCCACTGTAGTGAGATGGACTTTGTAACGATGTTTTTAGTGCCTTTTATGGGTCTTGTGAGTGTAAATGTACTGACTGTCAATGGAGGCCTTTCTCAGCCATCAGCTTTCAACAAAAATATCTTAATTTGTGTTCCGAAGATGAACGAATGTCTTATGGGTGTCGAACGACATGAGGGTGAGTAATTAATGACATAATTTTCATTTTTGGGTGAACTAACCCTTTAAAGTACACAAAGAAAGCCAATCCTACCGCTAGCTAAAAGAACTCCTGAATACACGTTTAATCCAACATCTCGGTAACACTTTATTTTGATGGTCCCTTTTGAGCATCCTGTTGTCTATAAATAACTTTGCAACTACATGTCAACTTATTCTAACCCAAACCCTACCAGTCTAGTAAAACTCTACTGACACTCTAATGAGAGTTAGTAGATATGTAGGTGCAACTTTACTTTAAAATCAAAATAAAGTAAAACTAAACATCTCCAATGGAGATACTACTAAGGCCTAGGGCTGCACGATTAATCGAAATCGAACTGCAATCGCGATTTGGCTGGCAAAGGCTGCGATTTTAATGAAATAAATATATGCCCAGCGTGTTAGTGAAGATTGGCTCTGTGATCAGTAGTAAATGCTTCTCCGTCTGAAAGCACTGCGAGTTTGAGTCGCTTATAACGTGCGTTTGATAAGACAACATGCGTCAAACATCTTCACAAACTAGTGATGCGAAGCGTTCATAAACTGTTGTCCAAAAAAATACAACGTTTACTAACCGGTTTTAATTCACTTCATATCGTCAGTCAAGCTGATGTGGCTTCTTATCACAGAATGTCAATCAGCACTGCATACTTTATTATTATGAAAATACCCGAGAAGACTTGAAGAACTCAAATACACCATATCTTGTCGCAGAAGTATTATCTTCATGTTTAATCAGTCAAAGCATTTCTATCTTCGTTTTATTCAGCCTACAGCGTGAGCTTCACATTAGGGATTTCCTGAAAACTATTACTTCTCTGAGGCGTATGTGGAATTTCTGCTCGAGGGCACCCTCTGGCCTCCAGTATGAATTAAACTTTTTTTTTTTTTTACAGTCTATGGTTAGAAAATAAGAAAAATAATACTTCTAAATAAATGTATATGACAATCCATATGTTTTCTTCAATGTACAGGAGTTTTAATCCCCACAGTGGATGCATAAGAGGCTCATATTTCATATTAAAAACATAGACTTAAAGAAATTGATATCACAGATAAAAAGCACAGATTTTTATAATATTTTTCTTGTACAATAAATCCTTAGACCTTTCTAATGATTTTAGTCATAGGCTGTCTGCATACTAACAGGTAAACTTTTTTTACCTGCATATTAATATGTTTTCTGTAAAATATAAATATTATTATTATTATTATTATTATACTGATACATTTATTCTTAAATGCTCTATTTTATTTTTTTAATAATGAAAATGTTATTGTAATAGTAATATTTCTTATTTTTATTTAGCAATAATAATAATCATAATTATTATTTGTCATATTAATATATAAACACAAAATGTTATATACACTTTTCATTTGTAAAAATAAAAGAAAAATAATAATCGCATTTTAAATCGCAATCGCAATTTTAACCAGAATAATCGCAATGAGATATTTTCCCCAAATCGTGCAGCCCTACTAAGGCCCCATACACATGGAGACGCGTTTAGCTGTATACGTAAACATTTTGTATCGTATCATTGTTTTGTCCATATGGATCCGGCGTTTTGGGAGCCTGAAACCGGTATTTTTTTAAACCTGGTCCCAGAGTGGATAAATCTGAAACTGACACCCTTGATCTTTGTATGTACAGCCAATCTGTATATTTTGTGAAACAGTGATGTCAACACACCAGGTCCCGCACGGTTAAAGGGATACAGCTATGGCCACTGGGCATGTGCACATCAATATTGCGTCATTTAATTGTAATGTATTTGCATTATTGTAAGGGTAGGTTTAGGGTTGGGGTTGGGGTAAGTGTAGGCGTTAATAAAACAATCTGGTAAGTAGCAAATTTATTTATTTGTTATTTTATCGTGAGATTTTGCCTCACTTCCGACCGTTGCTGTACCCCTTCTAGCCACAACTCCTCTTCTCTGTTTTTAGTGTATTTCTGTGGCAGAATTGCAGTGCCACATACTGGTCTGGCACGGAGACTACATCGTTTTGAGTCGGTTTCAGTGGTTTCGTGTACGCAGTATTTCTTGAGATGAGGGGAAAAAAGATCAGATAAGGAAAGCTCTAGCTTCATGTGGATGTGGCCTTCATAAGACGTTTTAGCAGGTGACTTGTTTGTATCTTTCAGTGATTCAAGGAAGGCCACGGTACCTTACTCATGGCCTCCAGCTGGGCCTGTTTGCTCTCGTTGGCCAACTGCAGCTCTCTCATTCTGTTCTCCATGATCTCCTGTTCAGCTTTCATCCTGTTTCTCAGCTCCCTGCGTTTCTGTCTAGACTCTCGGTGTGCGGAGGAAAGGCCTTGCCGTATGCGGACAATGCAGTCCTGGATGGCTAGCATACACATGAACAAAAACATACTCAGCAGGAGAATGGGAGGTGGATATACAGTGCAAACATTTCAATGTCATCAACATGTGTGCAACAAAGATGTGTGGTACCGTGAATCCACTCCTGTTTTGTCTTTTTATCCGATGCACTGATCTCAAAACTTTTCTCAACACATTTTATAATGAAGAGGTTTTTCCTTCCATCCTTGTCTGGTAAGGACTGCAAAAACAAAAAAAAAGATATTTAAAGGGATAGTTCACCCAAAAATCTAATTTCCGTCACCATTTATTCAGCATTATGTTGTTCCAACAAACCAGTATGTTGTCCTGCCATAGATCTCATTTCCATTCAGGCTTGCATTCAACTCACAATATTTAAATGTAACACACCGTGATCAGTCACAAAACATGAAAGAATCTAAAATGTTAAAAAACAAGCATCTTAAGTAAGTAAGTAAAGTAAGCAAAATATATTTTTGGTTAATAACATTTTTAAAAATTGTCCTCACACAACACTATGACTTCAAGGAGTCATATGAGCTACTTTTATGATACGTTTAGGTACTTTTTTTGACAGCCACAATACTAAGTTCACTTTTGTTATCAGGAAAAGGCTAAACATCTGCTAAACATTTGCTTTCATAAGCCAATCATACAGGGTTGGATCAACATGAGGGTGTGTAAATGATGACAACACTGCAAAACATGCTTTTCTTACTTAGTATTTTTGTCTTGTTTCTAGTCCAAAACAAGAACAAGAAGCATTTACTAGACAAGCAAAAATTATTGTTTTGTTTTGGGGGAAATTCAAAATTAAGTGAGTTTTTGCTTAAACTAAGCAAAATAATCTGCCAATGTGATAAGCAAAATTATCTTAATTAAAATAGAAAACAAGATTATTTTGCTTACCCCATTGGCAGATTATTTTGCTTATATAATTCAAATAATAATACATTAAATTATAAATAAAATAATAATTAATTTAATTAACATAATCTTAATTAAAAAATTAAACAAGATTATTTTTCTTACCCCAGTAGCAGATTATTTTGCTTATATAATTAAAATAATAATTAATTTTAATTATCAATAAAATAATAATTCATTTAATTAAAATAATCTTAATTAAAGCAGAAAACAATATTATTATTCGTACCCCATTGGCAGATTATTTTGCTTATTTAATTAAAATAATAATTAATTAAATAATACATCAAATAATGATTCATTTAATTAAAATAATCTTAATTAAAACATAAAACAAGATTATTTTTCTTACCCCATTGGCAGATTATTTTTCTTATATAATTAAAATAATAATTAATTTTAATTATCAATAAAATAATAATTCATTTAATTATAATAATCTTAATTAAAACAGAAAACAAGATTATTTTGCTTACCCCATTGTCAGATTATTTATCTTATTTTACGCAAAAACTTTTTTTCCCCAAAACAAGACAAAAACTTTTGCTTGTTTAGTAAATCCTTCTTAATGTAAGAATTTTTAGATATTTGGACTGGAAACAAGACAAAAATACTAAGTAAGAAAAGCATTTTTTGCAGTAAAAAATATTCTATTGCTGCATCCCAATTCGCAAACTATACATTCAAAATAGTATTCGAAATTGGAACTACACACACACGTACAAATGGATGTGCAAGACTAATGATTAGGTAGAGAGGTTTAGATAAAGGAGTTTGAGTGATTAATAATAAATATCCAACCTGATAAAAAAAAATATTGATTTAATCTGAAACAACATTGTGAACTTTTTTAAAGATGCGTTTGGCCATTAACTGTTTAATGTATAATTTGCACACAAAAAAGGGGGGAGGAGAGTTCTCTGCAATAAAGACCCACAGATGACAGATAAACATGCTACTTCTTTTCTCTCCAATACAATATGAAGAATGGTTGAGTAGTATAAATGAAATAAATTGAAATGTGGACTGTGAATATGAGGCGGTTAACTGTGACAAGATGATTGACAGGCCAGTTTACAGTAAAACGATACACGGCCCGTTAAAGACAGTTTCGGCGTAATAGTATTTCCCAAAATCTACATCCTCAAACATATGTTCTTTTTTTTCACAAAAAAAAGAAGAGTATTTTTAGGGCAGATAAGTAGACAAATTGGGATGCATTGGGATATACCTTTAAAATTCATAGCTTTTACCTCAACACAGCAGTTGCGATCAAGCGAAATACATCCCTTCTGCTCGATTAGGTCTTCATTCACATAATAGGATATGTAGTTGAGGTGGAGCTTAAACCATCGCTCTGTCCAGTTCTTCCTTTTATGGCCTTTTTTCATCATATAGCCCTTTTGAATAAAAAAGATAGCAAGTTAATGATTCATCAGGGATTTCTGTTTATTTCTCCAGTGTTCACTGACTAGTAGGGCTGCACAATATTGAAGATAAAAAATGCGATGACTTGTTAAATAATTTGATATGCGATACGATATTGCTTTAGGTGTACAAAATCTATTTAAATTGTATTTAAAAATATTTTTTCAAAATATTTAAAAACTGAAAATGATATAACCAATATGAATAGAAGTGACTTATACTGCAATTCATTGACTGGCCACTAGGGACAGGCTCCAAATTGGCAACGGACAGCTCAACCCTACTTTACGATTTAAAACTGCTCATCAGAATCCTATGGGTGACATCACGGAGACTACGTCCATATTTGTTTACAGTCTATGGTTCACGTTCACATAACCAACTGTGTTTACATGAATACTTGCCAAGACAGGCATTTTGAAATAACAGTGTGTGTATTTGACCGTTCGAGTGCAATAAGTCGGGATTGCACGCTGTCCGAGAGGCAGCTTTCTGTGCTTCAGATGTGTGTCAGAGTCAGACAACATTGTTTTCCGCAGCTTATTGGGATAAATAACTCTTTTTCACATCAAGGATGTCACATGTAAGTAACAGTTGCATGAGCGTGTCCATATGTGTCGACCTAAAACTTCGACTTTGACGTTTTGAAGCAGCCTATTAAAATCATTCAGATATCGTATGCCGTTGCGATATGTACATTTGTGATGTTTCGATCATTTCGATATATCGTGCAGCCTTACTGGCTAGTCAGTGGTCAATTGTAATTTAACTGACCACACCTGACTATCACGTACAGACAAGAGCAGACCTGAAATGCCCATATTAATTAAGCCTCTGGTGTTTTTCGCGTGTCGGTCAAAAATGACAGACAGTGAAATAAATGTACTACATTTTAGTTTAATAATGTTTTTTTTATTTATTAATATTGTTTATTTTTTGAAGATTTTATGGTACTTTATATTTATATAGTATATAATAAAAATCTGGTATAATTATATTTATGCTGAGCTCTATAATCCATTTATTCACTTTTTGAGAATTGACCTGAAAATGAAATGTCCAATTTAAACTCGTAAATCTTGAATGCTTTAGAGCACAGACTAAAGTTTGATCTCTTTTCAAAGAAGACACATGGCAGATTATTGCTGATGTGAAAAAGGTTTTAAAAGTGAACTTAGAAAAAACAATAAAAAATATGTTTATTGCACAAAAAACTATTTAAAATGTTATATGATTTTTTTTTTAAATAAATCGAAACAAGTTGTGTTCCAAATTTGAGCTTGATATCTCAAACAATGAGCTTTCAGTAAGATTTTGTTTGGGTGCAGTACCTAAAGGTCCACTAGATGAAATTCGTCTCCCATTAATTTCCAATGCGGTCATTTTTGACCGCGAGGAGTACAAGTGTGACTATTTTTTTCAGGACCAAAACCAGTGCCAAAACCTTTACCAAGTTTCGTACCATTCCGATTAAGTAAAAAATTCTAAAAAACTAAACGTACAATTTTTCAGTCAAAAATGACAGAAGAGCACCAATACATTAACACAGACTCCCACCTGCTTAATAACATCCAGTACAAGTTCCTGATAGACCTCATTGATGCCCATGGAGAGATTCTGAGGGTTTATGCCCTTGGTGAAATGGCCTATGCCAATAAGCTCAATCAGCTCCCACACATTCAGATGATGTTTCTTTGCGCTGAGCTGCATTTTGTAGTCTTCAAATCTGCCCTCGTTCCAACTGCAACCCATTGCTGCTAACAGCTTGTGCAGGAAGTACTCAAGCTGTTACAATACAGAAACACCTCATTATTTCCATATAATTACAAAGATATAAAGAAAACTAAGATTAAACTACTAGAACCAACCTCCTCGGTGACAATGTGCAGTGGATATTTATCTTCAGACAGGAAGTTGAAGATACACCACACCTTGAAGGCATCAAAGTCTGAGATGAGCAGATTCTTGTTGCTGATGTGCTTTGGTGCAGACAGAGTCCAGCACATATTATTCAGCTCCTTGAAGTCAAAGTTGGGCTGGATCTGCGAATCAAATATTAAAAATGACTCAAATCTAAAAATAGAAGAATTTCCAAGGCACTCGGGTAATGTAGAAAGAATTAAAAAGCCTTTAATATATCATGGCAGTATTCATTTAAAAAAAGGTGACAAATACACCTACACGTTACGGCGTCAAGCCTTCATCAGGGTGTGAGTCAAATCTAATTTAGGGCTACAATGTCAAATCTTTTCTGCAGAATTCATATGTAGAGGCATGAAGTTTGTCTTTTGTTAAATAACCGCTTGTTCTAAATATACAGTAATATGGTAACACTTCAGTTTAGGGTCCAATTCTCACTATTAACTAGTTGCTTATTAGCATGCATATTACTAGGATATTGGCTGTTTATTACTTATAAAGCACATATTAATGCCTTATTCTGCACGATCATATTCTACATCCCTTAATCCTACCTAATACCTAAACTTATCAACTACCCTAACTATTTATAAGCAGTAATTAGGAGTTTATCGAGGCAAAAGTCATAATTAATAGTTAGCTAATAGTGAGAATTTGACCATAATCTAAAGAGTGACCGACAATACCAGCTGGCAAGTAGGAATTCTGTGGCCTGACAGAGTGAATGTATTATATATTCAGTATATAATAGTATATAGTGATATTCATATTATTTAGTAGTCATTATACAAAAGTATTTGACTAAAGAATGCCACAACTCTTCCAGAGAGCCGTATAATATCATTGTATGAGATATAATGGTGTATATGAGGTGTAGGACATGTTACAAAGACATATGAGTATAATGAAGAAGATAGTCTTGATGGCATTGTGAAAACTTAAAAGATCTAAATATACACTCATGGCCAAATGCAAATGCAGAGATGGACAAAAGTTTGGGTTTTTCACTATAAGAAATAATCCTGTAGAAAAATGTGCTGGTAGTTGTCTGCTTAGTTTACGGACGTTTCTTTCAACCTTAAAGGAAAACTCCACTTTTTTAAAAATAGCAGGCACATTTTCCATCTTTCCTAGAGTTAAACAGTTGAGTTTTACTGTTTTCGAATCCATTCAGCCGATCTCTGGGTCTGGCGGTAGCACTTTTAGCATACATCATTGGATCTGATTAGACCGATGATCTATGCTAAGCTATGCTAAAAGTGCTACCGCCAGACCCAGAGATCAGCTGAATGGATTCAAAAACTGTAAAACTCAACTGTTTAACTCTATGGGAGTTGGAAAATTAGCCTATTTTCAAAAAAAGTGGAGTGTTCCTTTAAAACACAAAACAATGCAGTTTGTATTTCAAAAAAGGATAAATCAAACAGAAGAAGAAAAAAAAAACAGAACATGTTAACACAGTACATTGGGCCATATTTTAATGACTTCTCTTAGAGTGTTGTTCAAACCAAACATCAGAATGGGTGATACTTGTGTTAGTATCTCAGGAACTAACACAAGTATCTTGAATTTACAGAGAACGGTGTAAACAACAAAAACATCAAGTTGCCGTTCTGGGGACAAACATTCCTTGGAGAGAAGTCAGAGAAGAATGGTCAAACAGGTTTGAGCTGACAGGACAAAGAAACCGAAGAGCACAACAGGTTCAACTCATGTCAGTTAAGAACATGACACAATGATTTTAAAGATACTGCAACACTGGTGGCATGGTTTAATGTGAAAAATAAAGGTTCCAAAAGCATCTTGTTTTGTTTTTTTTTGCAAAAGATGCTGTATAATAAATATTTTGGGTTCTGAAAAAAACCTTTCACTTCTTAAAATAACCTTTCTTTCTTAGTGTGAAGAACATTTTAATAATCTAAAGAATGTTTCTTCTACTATGAAGAACCTGTTGTGAAATGGAAAGGTTCCATGGATGTTAAAAGTTCTTCATGGAACCATCGATGCCAATAAAGAACCTTTATTTGTAAGTTATTTGTAATTCACTTCTAAGATGAAAATGTATAGAATCTTCCAATAAATTTGACAAAAAACAACAAGACGACTACAGTGAATGAATGCAATTCACCAATAAGATTATAAGAGATGCCTGTAGAATCACAAATCTAAATGTGTATTTTTACAGCAAATTTTGGCTAATAATATATGTATTTAAACACACACATGGAAAGTCCCCATAAAACATGAAAATCCAGTGTGTGTGTGTGTGTAGTACGTAGTACGTACTTGTACAACTATCTTTGTGAGGACCAGTTTGAATTTTAGACCCTCAGAGTGAGAACAAAGTGAGTAAAGCGAGAACATTTGGGCCTTTCTGAGACCCCTTTAAAGGCTTGTTTGAGGGTCAAGACTTGGTTTTAGGGATAAGGTTATAATTAGGTTAAGGGTAAGGGTGTGGGTTAGGAACTTAGTAGTGATGGGTAAGGTTAGGGTAAGGAGCTAAAGAATGCACTGTGCCAACGAATGGCCTCAAAGATAGTTGTACAAGAGTGTGTGTGTGTGTGTGTGTGTGTGTGTGTGTGTGTCTACAGGTATATGTGGTTTATAAGGACACAATTGTGTATAATGACATGGGTATTACAACGTAAACATGGTTTATGTGGACACTGTGTCCCTGTACCAAATGGCTTAAAAAAACATTAAACAGTGTTTTTTTTATATTCAAAAAATGCTGAAGGTTTTGTGTGGGTAGTAGGTCTAGGGGTAGGGTTGGTGTAGGGGGATAGAATATACAGTTTGTACAGTATAAAAAACACTGAAGTGACTTTAAATTAATTTAATTTCCATGTTCAGGAGACAGATAAAAAAACTTCAATATGTGAGTAACAAGTCTCATGCCCTGTCATAAGTCATAAGTGACGGCCCATAGACATCAACTTCCCTACAGTCTTTTTGCCATTTTAGGTTGTAACTTCTTTAGTATATGCAAACTCTTTTTCCCATACCATTTTTGCAATATTAATAACTTCATCAATTAAAAAATATGGGGTCCAAAAGACCACTAGTGAAGATGCTTCTGCTACTTACACTTATTTTACATGTACTTACCATAGTAATAACAGTAAATTATGCATAATTACATGCAACTTACCCTCAAACAAACCCTAATCCACCCCTAACCCTGAAGTAAGTACATAATGTTATTAAATATTATTCAGTACTTAAATATATAATTCCACTGTAAAAAAAGACACCTTAAAATAGTGATATGGTTACAGTGTAATTAGACAAATAAGTACTGAGTAATATATTAATTAACAACATGTACATTAGGGTTATGTTAGGGTTATTGCTTGCAATTATGCATAATTTACTGTTATTACTATGAGGTACATATGTATGATTCAAGGGTTAAATACCTCTAAATGATATTATCAGCATAACAATTTCAGATAAACTGAAAATGTACATGAATTTCCAAGCCTTGGTGTTTTGTATGTTGGCCTTTTGCATTAATAACAAGGTTGTTTTATCTAGCAGCAGAACGATCCAAAGAGCAACTTGTGCTTTAATGGAAAAAGCAGACAGATACAAAAAAAAAAAGAATATCTCTATGTGAGTCATGGGAAATAACGTGTAACCTTATCCAGAGGAAATAATAAACGTCTGTTCTTAAAACAGACACAGGCTTGTGTTGATGCTGGCGAGAGGTAGGCCTATACTGAATGATGCATAATGTAAATTAAATATGTGGCATATCTGGTGGGGCTTTATAATCGGATGGGACAATGCCATCATGCTATTATTGTCATTGAATAGAAACTGGAGTGAACTACAGCACTGCAGCTGTGCTTTGATAAGAGACAGTGTGTTTGTTACCTTACTAAGTATGAACATGTTCAGGTAAGGCATGTACCCTTGTGTTGACACTGGTCCTTCATCATCATCTTTAAAGTGCTCCTCCAGGGCTGAAGTGTTATGAGGGATTTTCATTATGGTGCACAGATTGTGAGACAGCACCTTCAGAGAGACAGACAGCAATGGGTTAAAGGATTAAAATGGCTATATGTAGAATTCAGAAACCCTTGTTATTAGGAAAACCAGTGGCCATTAAGTGAACTGCAGCCAGCAACTTATTGCTCGTGCTTGCACGCGCGATTAGAAAGCAGACGGTTCTGAATGATTCTGAATCGTACACTGATCGGTCTGCGCAGCGCCTCTTCAAGTCGAACACACCAAGGGCCAGATTTACTAAACAGGGCAAGTTAGTGTGAGAGCGCAATTCCAAAATGTACCGATAGAGGCAGAGCTTATTTAGGCCACGCCCACACCGGGGGGGAAACAACCCAACGCTCTCCATTGACTTTGCATTGCGTGAAGCGGCCTCCTTGTCATTTCGGACTTATAACAAAAAACAGAACAATGTCTAAAATCTGATATGTGACAGGGTGTACAGCAAACAAGCTAAACAACCCAGAAATACGTTTTTATAAGCTGTTGAACCAAAAAATAAAGCGTTTAAGGAGACAAAAGTGGAAAAAGTGAAGCTTCAGCAGGAAGAATGGGTCAATTTTGGGATCCTGACACTCAGTATGCAGAAAACATTTTGTCACTGTTAAGTCAAATATCCAAATGTCAGTTATAGATTATATTTCCTGTCACTGATTACGTTCCCCTCCTGTGGGTGTAGTTCTCAGTGTAATATAACATGTCGTGCTCTGCCTCAATCGCCTGTATCCACTTGTTTGTCCTTAAACGCTTGTTTTTTGGGGTCAACAGCTTATAAAAACTTCTGGGTTTTTCGTTCTGGGTTGTTTAGCTTGTTTGCTGTACACCTTGTCACATATCAGCTTTTATACATTGTTCTGTTTTTTTGTTATAAGTAAAAAATGACAAGGAGGCAGCCTCACGCAATACAAAGTCAATGGAGACGGTTTGATTGTTTTCCCCGCCGGTGGGCGTGGTCTTCAAATTATGACGTGTTTCGCTCTGTCTCTATGGGAGTGGAAAGTTCTGTGCGTGATCTACTGATGACGCTCAAATGAAAGAACACAGGCACAGCCGGATCATTTCTTCAGCGCAAAATAGCGTCTGGTTTAAGATGTGTTTTTTAGGCGGTAAATAATGGCACAAACAGCAGTAAATTGACGAGCAAATCTTAGTAAATCACCTTGCATGTTTCATTTAAATACTCTCCTTCCATAAATTTAGCTAGGGATGCACCGAATGTTCAGCAACCGAAATTAATCATATAAGTGAAAAGACCGAATAAATTTGATGTTTTTGATGATGCGATCAAATATAGCAACCAGCACGTGAGAGAGAGAAGCACTCAAGCTTCTAAATGCAGCAAACATGTCGGAGGTGTGGAAGCATTAAGTGGCCGAGAAAGACGCAAAAATAGCCGTTTTCAGACACTGTTCCTCTGAATTGTTTAAGCACCCTCAAATGCAAGCAAGAGCACCCTCAGTTGATACTGTATATTGACAAATGCTCCAGTGCATATTTGTGTCTGTAGAACGTCAAATACAGTGAGGAAAATAAGTATTTGAACACCCTGCTATTTTGCAAGTTCTCACATTTGGAAATCATGGAGGGGTCTGAAATTGTCACCGTAGGTGCATGTCCACTGTGAGAGACATAATCTAAAAAGAAAAATCCAGAAATCAAAATATATATTTTTTTAACTATTTATTTGTATGATACAGCTGCAAATAAGTATTTGAACACCTGTCTATCAGCTAGAATTCTGACCATCAAATACCTGTTAGTCTGCCTTTAAAATGTCAACCTCCACTCCATTTATTATCCTAAATTAGATGCACCTGTTTGAGGTCGTTAGCTGCATAAAGACACCTGTCCACCCCATACAAACAGTAAGAATCCAACTACTAACATGGCCAAGACCAAAGAGCTGTCCAAAGACACTAGAGACAAAATTGTACACCTCCACAAGGCTGGAAAGGGCTACGGGGAAATTGCCAAGCAGCTTGGTGAAAAAAGGTCCACTGTTGGAGCAATCATTAGAAAATGGAAGAAGCTAAACATGACTGTCAATCTCCCTCGCACTGGGGCTCCATGCAAGATCTCACCTCGTGAGGTCTCAATGATCCTAAGAAAGGTGAGAAATCAGCCCAGAACTACACGGGAGGAGCTGGTCAATGACCTGAAAAGAGCTGGGACCGCCGTTTCCAAGGTTACTGTTGGTAATACACTAAGACGTCATGGTTTGAAATCATGCATGGCACGGAAGGTTCCCCTGCTTAAACCAGCACATGTCAAGGCCTGTCTTAAGTTTGCCAATGACCATTTGGATGATCCAGAGGAGTCATGGGAGAAAGTCATGTGGTCAGATGAGACCAAAATATAACTTTTTGGTCATAATTCCACTAAACGTGTTTGGAGGAAGAAGAATGATGAGTACCACCCCAAGAACACCATTCCTACTGTGAAGCATGGGGGTGGTAGCATCATGCTTTGGGAGTGTTTTTCTGCACATGGGACAGGGCGACTGCACTGTATTAAGGAGAGGATGACCGGGGCCCTGTATTGCCAGATTTTGGGGAACAACCTCCTTCCCTCAGTTAGAGCATTGAAGATGGGTCGAGGCTGGGTCTTCCAACATGATAATGACCCGAAGCACACAGCCAGGATAACCAAGGAGTGGCTCTGTAAGAAGCATATCAAGGTTCTGGCGTGGCCTACCCAGTCTCCAGACCTAAACCCAATAGAGAATCTTTGGAGGGAGCTCAAACTCCCTCCAAACGTGTTTCTCAGCGACAGGCCAGAAACCTGACTGATCTAGAGAAGATCTGTGTGGAGGAGTGGGCCAAAATCCCTCCTGCAGTGTGTGCAAACCTGGTGAAAAACTACAGGAAACGTTTGACCTCTGTAATTGCAAACAAAGGCTTCTGTAGCAAATATTAACATTGATTTTCTCAGGTGTTCAAATACTTATTTGCAGCTGTATCATACAAATAAATAGTTAAAAAATCATATATTGTGATTTCTGGATTTTTTTTTTTTAGATTATGTCTCTCACAGTGGACATGCACCTACGATGACAATTTCAGACCCCTCCATGATTTCTAAGTGGGAGAACTTGCAAAATAGCAGGGTGTTCAAATACTTATTTTCCTCACTGTATATCCATTTATCTGCAGCGGTGACATAGTTGTTGATCTCTTGTACGCAATGGCCAATGTGTTTAAAGTTAGTCAGACTCCACTCACTGCTCAAACCGTCAGAGTTTTTATTCAGTGCTGAGTTATACAGGCTCGCAAAACCTCTCATGGGCAAACAAACAAAGTGTAGACACGAATCGATGTATGCAAGATATTTATAGTGCACTGTTAGCAGCTTCATTGAACTTTGTGAGATCGCAATGAACTGACATAGAGACAGCGCTTAGCGATCGTAAATGGAGCGGTCTTGGCTCGCTTTCGAGTCTACAGTCTACATAATCCATTGAATAAAACTATTGTGTTTCATGTTGCAAAAAGGATTAATGGCCAATTGCACGCTGCAAAGTTTCGGAAGTGACATAGTAACGCATTAAAGCAATTGTAAAGGCAGACTAATAGAAAAATATTTGTTGCAAAATATTTTTGAAATTCTAAATAATCTTAAATGTCTCCCTGTACACTCAGTGCTGTGGTGGAGCCGTTGTTTAGCCTACACATGCACTTTAATAGAGAACCCTCAGTGATGTGATTATGAGACCTGTAGGCATAATAGGCCATAGATAAGATAAGATGGCATAAGATGCCTGGAATGCTAAAAAAATGTCAGTGATAAATAAATATTTTTTAATTGTAGTTTTGAGTTTGTTGTCATTTATTTTTCTTTTAAAGGTCCCGTTCTTCGTGTTTTTTTGAAGCTTTGATTGTGTTTACAGTGTGCAATATAACGTGTGTTCATGTTTCGCGTGTAAAAAAAACAGTATTTTTCACACAATTTACTTATCTGTATACCGCTGTTTTCACTGTCCTAAAAACGGCTGATGAGTTCTTTTATTCTATGAAGTCCCTCCTTCAGAAATACGTAACGAGTTCTGATTGTGCCAGCGGTTCCCGTGTTGTGATTTGACAGCAGCTTAGCACACATGGCACGGTTCCTGTGTTGTGATTCGACAGCAGCTTAGCGCACGTGGAAAGGTCACGCCTCTTAACGGGAGATGTATGCGCTCAATGATCTCTACAGCGTCCCTGGGAAAGCCAAACAAAGGTGATTTGACTCTGGGATGAAAATAACAGCGTCTCGACGACATGGCGACAAACACACTCAAACGCAACAATTCCTTTTCTCCACGCGACACGTCCTCTTCTCCACGTGGGACAGCAACAAGACCACGCCCCCTTTTTTCGCGTATTCTTGTGGGCGGAGGTTAGTCTGTTCTACTGTTCTACTGACGTCATTTATGAAGGAAGTACCAGGATGTAGTCCAAGCCGGCCGTTCGCTGTAGGCTTTGAAAGGGAACTTCTGTTAAATAAAATATCTCGCTTGGCATTGAACTTTGAGCTTTATAATTTTACAGGTATTATTTATGCTCTAACAGCAACAATAGGGATTTGAACAATGGGATCTCGAAGAACGGGACCTTTAAAAGAAAGACAAAATAGTGAAAAGCTAATTTTTACTATTTAATTTATGCAATGGTGAAAAAAAACTAATGGAAAAAATTTGGAAAAAAACGGGTTTGGTATTCGACTTCGGCCTTCGGCCAAGTGTTTTATTATTATTCGGCTTCACTCAAGAATTTTCATTTCGGTGCATCCCTAAATTTTGCGTCTGAAAGGGAAATTCCTACAAATGCATATGCAATAAGGTCAGCTACAGCGTCTTTTCAGCACTAATTTTTCACTGCGTGTCTTTAGTAAATCCTGACAGTAGTTTTTTAACTCCAAAAGAGGGTTTGCGGTTTCAAGGCCCCGTTATACGGCAAAGTTATTTTTCATTCTTTGCTTAGAAGTAAAAGACTGTGAGACTATAGCTTCTTATTCTTCTTTGCATGATACATTGACATTACAGTACAGAATAGCTTTATGCTGAACATTGTATAAGCATTCGTTTCATGTATCATTTAACGGAAGAGAGAATACTTGAATGCGGCACGTCCATCCAAACAGTGTGTTTCAAAGAGAGGGTCAAAAACAGGATAGAAAATTGCCTATTACACATAAATTAGGATGTTTTTTTTTTGTAATGTAAAAATCTTGATAACATAATCCCCCGGTTTCACAGACAAGGCTTAAAATAGTCCCAGACTAAAATGCATGCAACTGAAAGCAACTTGCACTGATTTATCTTAAAATGTGTCAGTGGCATTGTTTTCAAGATGCAGATCAGTAATGTTCGGTATAAGCACGTTTACAAAAGCTACTTAAATGTAATACTTAAGGCCTAATCCTGTCTTAATCTAAGCCGTCTGAGAAACCGGGCCTATAAATGGGCCTCGGTGAACATTATAACTTTTTGTGTTCCCTGAGGTTATAACTTTTTGTGCGCAAAAAAAAAAAAATGTCAGCAAAAAAAAATATTCTCGTTGATTCATAAAATTAAGGTTGAACCGCTGTATCACATGGACTATTTTAACGATGTCTTTCTGGATCGTTGTTGCTGTCTATGTGGGGTCAGAAAGCTCTCGGATTTCATCAAAAATATCTTCGTTTGTGTTTCGAAGATGAATGAGGGTCTTACGGGTTTGGAACGACATGAGGGTGAGTAACTAATGACAGAAATGTCGGTAACGCTTTAGATTACGGCCCGGAAAGTACTGCGTAAGTAAAGAGAATTTACAACATAACTTTCATAATTATAGCGTAACTATAAAGTAAGTACGTGTAGGTATAAGGGAACAATATGTAATACTGGGGGAATAAAGGGGTAACTATCAGGAAAATTAACACATTATTTTTACTGTAAGTATCTTTTAATTAAGGGGTAATTATCTGTGTAGTTACAGGGTAAGTATGAATCTGCGGGCTGTAAATTAAAGTGGTGTTTGTTCCCTTCTTGTTTCGTGTAGTTACAGGGTAAGTACAATATAAACACATACACAATCTGATATCACTCGGAAATATTTATTTGACAAACAACTAAATCCAAAACAGATTTGACACCTATTAATTTTTTTAAATAAACTTTTCATTTCAAATAATAACATCCGGACAGAAAGTCCGGTTTTTTGCTTCTCTTGCTTGTCTTCCCCTTCATGTTCCTCTTCTTCTTTATCGTTATTTCCATTGATGGATCTTAAGAGGAATCCCAGGTCTTTTGATATTTTGTATTATTATTTATTAAAATAAAGTACACCAAGAAATGCTCTCACAATTTAATCTTTTCGCATCCGATCAGCTGTTACCAGCGCGTGCATGAGTAAAGAAGCTTCAAGCTTTCATGGCGTTCTCACGCAAGTTTCATCTGAAACACACACGAGAACTGGTGTCTCTGTCTTCTAGTCTTGTTTGTTTCTCATTGCTATTAACATATGTTATGTTATTGTTTGTATACTGTTGTGAGCATAAAAACATAAAAACCGACAGCATCCAACATCCGCATGACCAGAGTTTCTCGGCGCGCTCACGTCACGCTTCAAGTTACGTCAAGCGTGAACTCAACCCTCTCATTCACGCAGAGGACTGCTGATCGGAAGCGATAGTCTACCGTTTAAAAATTTTAAAATATTGTTATTTTTCTTACAAACACTTATCGTTTCAATTCAGAAGACATTGATTCATCCATTGGGATCGTATGGATTACTGTAGTTATTGCTGTATGTGCTGTTTGATGCTTGAAATTTTAGGAACCCAAATGAGTTTTCATTAGCAGAGATTATTTATTTTTCTGTGTTCACATGAAGAAATAAATTCGTATGTATATCTCGGATGGCATGAGGGTGAAAGACGAGTAAACGGTGAGGACATTTCTGCAAGCACTGTATTTTCAGTGTAGTTACATAATAGGATAGCTATGATATGGGATTCCTTCTTAAGTTTCATCTGTGGCAAGGACGAAAAAGTAGAGGAACAAGACGAGGATAAAGCCAAGCAAGAGAAACGAATAAGTGTTGTAAATCTGTTTTAAAAAAACTTTTTTTAAATAAAGGTTTCTGAGTGACATCAGATTGTGTACGTGTTTATATTGTACTTACCCTGTAACTACACGAAACAAGAAGGGAACAAACACCACTTTAATTTACAGCCCGCAGATTCATACTTACCCTGTAACTACATGGATAATTACCCCTTTATTAAAAAATACTTACAGTATAAATAATGTGTTAATTTTCCTGATAGTTACCCCTTTATTCCCTCAATATTACATATTGTTCCCTTATACCTATACGTACTTACTTTATATTACCGAAAATTATGCTGTAAATTCTCTTTACTTACGCAGTACTTTCCGGGCCGTAATCTAAAGCGTTACCGAAATGTCATTTTTGGGTGAACTTTCCCTTTAAGTTTTGTAACCCTATTCACATATTGGCAATTAAATGCCATTAATAGCCATGAAAAATCTTACATATAGCACCTTTAAGCAAGGTCAAACGTTTAGACACACCTGATTGAATTTATGCTTATTTACACTTAAATCGTTTGGTAGGCGTATGTAAATTGTGCCGATGTTTACATTTATTCATGAAGCAAATCAGTTCATATTGAAATGTTTTAATCTGATTGGATAGTGAAGAAAAAGCAGCAAAAGTGTCCGCCAGATGTGCAAAACTGGAATCTACACAAAGGACGAGGATTAGGCTATAAATGCCAGTTCTGCTTTGTATAGAATATAATGTTGATTTAGTCATAATTGTTATTCTAAAATATGAAAAATACAAAAAAATGAATGGGTGTCAAAACTTTTTTTTTTGGAAGTTGAACATCCAGATGATAAACTCCAGATAATCTAAGTGTAAGATTACTCCACTTCAGTGCACATGCATACACCCTTGTGAAAGTCTTGCAAGACTGATCAAGCGTTATTCAAAGAACTGGTAAACAAATGAAGTCTGCGCATCTCTTTCTCTTTTATGATATAACATTATCCTCTGCAAATATCTTGAAAAACAGGCTTTATGTTCATGAAACTGCAGAAACTGAATAATCTTACTGAAGAGAAATTCTCTACTAATTTTTTACTTTTTTTAAATTAAAGTCTGTTTCAATACAGAAGTAGAAGACAAAGGTGAAACAACCCGTAAGAGTAAATCATCAGTATGTACAAACTTTCATTTTGAAGTGGACAAACGACTGCCTCAATACACGGAAACTAACACAGGTGCGTGCGCTGGAATCTCTGCAGTTGTTAATGGAGTAGTTTTAAAAGGTTTGCTTACCTTTAACTGGGATTTGGATACTTTCCCGTTTCGGTCAACATCCAGAGCAGTAAAGGCGTACCATATAGGTTTGAGTATTTCGTCCCGGGATATCATGGTAAACTCGGTGAAAGATGTCAGAGCTCGTGTACAAACTAAATCCTCTTCAGTCAGTCTGTCAGAGCAACATGATGAGCACGAGTCATGTGACGAACACAGCTTTACAAACACCTCGCATATTTACATAGGCTATAAATAAAGCATTCTTGAGATAAGGGACAAAACTAAAAAACACTACATTATTAAAAATGTATTCATTTGTGGACAAAGGTCTCAGATAATGAACCATGGAAGGGAACAGGTTATGAAAATATTTTTTTCTAAAAACAATTTTTATTTTATTTATTTATTTATTTCATATGGACATAACAATAACATTGGACACACCAGATGCATTGTTTAAAGTGTTATAGCACATGTGCTAATTTTCAACACCTGTCCATAGGGGCTTTTACAACAAAAAACACAATTGTTAAATAAAACACTACACAATTTACACATGTGAACAACTTTGGCCCGATTTAAGCCACTGTTTGAGCTCTCTGGTGAAGATGTTAATATTGTTCTGCAATTTGAATCCAGTGGGAAGAGAGTTCCATAGTGTTGCCCCTCTGAAGGAGAAACTAGATTGTCCAAAAGATGTTCTAAACTTCGGGAGAACACAATCACCACTAACTGAGGCTCTGGTGGAAGGTCTAAAAGAGCCCTGATATTTATTCACTTCATTACTTAATTTGTGAGACGCACAAAAAGCATGCTAAATTATTTTAATCCATCCAAAACAGTGTCTTCAGTTATGTAATATTGGTGTTCAGTCAAAATATATATTTTTTTTCTTCTTTTTTCTGTTTTCACACTATTATGAACAATCCAGTTCCTACATTCATTAAAGGGTTAGTTCACCCGAAAATGAAAATCACCCCTTGATTTATTCACCCTCAAGTCATCCTAGGTGTATATGACTTTCTTCTTTAGAACGAATACAATCTGAGTTATATATATTAAAAAAATGTAAATATATGTATATATAATCATGAAATGGCATTAGAAGAATTCCACATCTGCAAAAAACAAAACAAAAAAAACATGAAATCACATACAGACTTTTTCAGAGCATTTGTCAGCCATCAGACATAAAACATGACAGAGTTGACAAAATTTTATTTTTTCCTACTTTAACCTCTTAAGCTCTGGGACCCTTTTTGGGATTTCCGCCTGGATTTGGCCTACCTAAATTGAAAAGCTTCCCATACCCACATACAGTGGTCTCTAAATTCACAATTTTGGTGTCATTTTATTATACATGCACTATGTATTCTGACACCTTTCTATCAGAACCAGCATTAAAAGGTCCCGTTCTTCGTGATCCCATTGTTCTAACTTTAGTTAGTGTGTAATGTTGCTGTTAGAGCATAAATAATACCTGTAAAATTATAAAGCTCAAAGTTCAATGCCAAGCGAGATATTTTATATAACAGAAGTTCCCTTTCAAAGCCTACAGCGAACGGCCGGCTTGGACTACATCCTGGTACTTCCTTCATAAATGACGTCAGTAGAACAGTAGAACAGACTAACCTCCGCCCACAAGAATACGTGAAAAAAGGGGGCGTGGTCTTGTTGCTGTCCCACGTGGAGAAGAGGACGTGTCGCGTGGAGAAAAGGAAGTGTTGCGTTTGAGTGTGTTTGTCGCCATGTCGTCGAGACGCTGTTATTTTCATCCCGGAGTCAAATCACCTTTGTTTGGCTTTCACAGGGACGCTGTAGAGATCATTGAGCGCATACATCTCCCGTTAAGAGGCGTGACCTTTCCACGTGCGCTAAGCTGCTGTCGAATCACAACACAGGAACCGTGCCACGTTCGCTAAGCTGCGGTCAAATCACAACACGGGAACCGCTGGCACAATCAGAACTCGTTACGTATTTCTGAAGGAGGGACTTCATAGAATAAAGGAACTCATCAGCCGTTTTTAGGACAGTGAAAACAGCGGTGTACAGATAAGCAAATTGTGTTAAAAATACTGTTTTTTTTTACACGCGAAACATGAACACATGTTATATTGCACACTGTAAACACAATCAAAGCTTCAAAAAAAACACGAACGGGACCTTTAACTTCTTGAGCAATTTGAGCTCCAGTAGCTCGTCTGTTTGATCGGACCCCACAGGCCAGCCTTCGCTCCCCACGTGCATCAGTGAGCCTTGGCCACCCATGACCCTGTCGCCGGTTCACCACTGTTCCTTCCTTGGAGCACTTTTGATAGATACTGACCACTGCAGACCGGGAACACCCCACAAGAGCTGCAGTTCTGGAGAGGAGATTTGACCCTTGTCAGACTCACTCAAATCCTTACTCTTGCACATTTTTCCTGCTACACATGAATTTTGAGGACAAAATGTTTATTTGCTGCCTATATCCCACCCAATAACAGGTCATAATGTTATGTCGGTGTATGTTGTGTAGAAACATCTGATAAACATCGTAGAATCAGTTTTACATACACTCTAAATCATAAACATCACATTTAGTAAATGTCTATTTAACGTCTGACAGGAAACGTCTTAGAGACATGGATGAGCAAACATTTAAAAAAATACATCTGGCAAATGTAAATGCAGATATCAAGTAAGGTATCAGCTATCAGGGTACTTTCGTTGGAAAATGGTACATTGCATGCAAAACCGCTGAACGTAGGTATACCAGTGTGTGTAAAAAAAATATATATATGTATACATAAACTAAGTATTTTCCTTTGGATCAAGTAGGCTATTTTTAAGCAATGGACTGCTGCATCTCATCTGGCCGGAGCAAAAGGTGACTACAACAAACAAATGGATAATAAGAAGGGGATGCTGGGCTTGCTGGAGTGCTGCAGACTTATGTCCCACAGGTGGGACGCCTGGTGCTCTTTTTTTGATTGCCTTTTTTTTGTATCATATTTTTAAGTAATTACCATAAATTAGGTATCATTTGAAAGCTTAAAAACTCAAAATTCATCCTGTGAAACCCGTTTTGAAATTGGACATTGTGTTACCATGGAAACCTTACTCTAAATTATTCTAGTGGGCTCCTCCCCTAGTGGGCGGTGTCATGTTTCATATTACAACAATTATTTTAACTACTTTATATTCAAAATCTTTTCCAATCTTGACAAAACACATATTGTCGGAAAGGTCTGAGTCTCAAGGGTCCATATTTGGTGACTGTTTTGTGATGGAAGTGATATTTGGACAGAAATTTACAGGAAAATGCATCAAAAAAACAATCAATGGAATTTGAATGACACCCGGTGGCTGTTTTTGGTACAACACCTAAACAACATCTCATGGGGACTTCAATTTTTGTGATATCAACTTCAAATTTGGAACACAAATTGGTTAGACATATGGCTTTGATTTTATAGTAATTTTAGAGTAAATTCTTTTTGTAAAATATATATTTTATATGAAATAAAAAAATATTTAGTACAGTATTTTTCATTTACAGTAAATTTAAACTTCCATAACTCTTTCATACTTTCATATTTTGAATTGCTTTCACTTTAGCAATAATCTGCAGAGTGTCGTCTTTAAGACAAGACCAAACTGATGGGTCTATATTCCAAAGTATTCTTGAATTACAGCCCTTTAAGTTATTTTCAAAAAGGGGGGTGACAGTTAAAGGGTTAAATGTATTTGAAAGTTTTCCCCCCACCATTTAATCACTTTTTTGTCATTATAAATGGTTATGTAGTTGAATTAAAAAAAAAAAGTACAATTAGGCCTAATCCATAGCCTGATGCCAGCCGAATTTAGCCCCGCCCACAACATTTTAACTCGGGCAGTTCGGTCTGGACTTGATCCGTAGAGGAGTAATTATGCCCGAACAAAAACTGTTCGGACCAATGAAATTGTCAGGGCGGGCTTTAGACGATGATGGACAGATGATAAACACTAACGTAATCATCCACGTCATCAAAGGCGCTTGGGTTGAATTTGTTCTAATCCTAAACGGAGAACTTGTTCGTATATGCATTCACCTTCACTATTTCTCTCAGAAATGATGATCGTGTTGGTAAGTGCTCTGTGTATCCTTAAATTATTTTTTACAACACCGGCAAAGATCGTTTACACTCATCTTTTTCTTCTAACGTTACTTATTCCAGCGTGCGGCAGACAGGGTTGCCAAGTTTTTACAACAAAATCTCCGGGGAAAAAGGACTGCCAGGGCTGCCTGCTAAAATTTGCATTCCTGGGTCTGTATATCACATAATTGGGGTCGCTTCAACCCGCGGACTTGGCAACACAGTGCAGTTGAGTTCTGTTGACATGTGACAACTAACGTTATGCGTCGCTCCGTTGCTCTGTTTGGTTGTAGGTCTATCCAATTGAGGTCTTTCCTGGTTCGGTTGAAACACACCCCATAATCACAGCCCAACGGAGCAGTATCAGACTCAAATTCTGACTAGAATTGAGTATGACGATGTCAGGCTACCTAATCCATGCACTTCCTTAATTAATATGATCTCATAAAGAAGCTGCATGCATAAATTATAAAATAAGTATTAAAAAAGGTTTTAGTAATATAGTACTGTATTTTTTTAAATATAGTAGCAAATGTCACAACAGGTTTTAAATGTGTAGAATACCAATGCTCAAGCGAGGAACAAGGGCTTTGTAAATTCTGACACTTTCCTGGATTGTCTGACACACAAAACACCACACCAACTACAGTGCGTGCTGGGGAAACCCTACTTCTACTTTACAGTCCTGAAAAACAGGTCTTGTAAATGGACTATACAGTAAATAACCATAGGAATGAAGTCGGAAGAGTACAAGGAGGAAGTTCTAATGTTTCACAAAAAAGATATCAAGCACAAGAACCTGTTGACATGTCTTTTGGCCTTAACTCATCCTACAAACAGGTTCTACAGACTGCATTGTTTTACAGTGATTTCATTCAAGCATGCAGACCGTTTCTTAACCATGTTTCTTTAGATACACAACCACATTTTTTGCCACATTGTATCACATTGTACATTTTGTGATAACCAAGTAAATTGTATAGTAAACAAAAACTGTATAAATAGCTATTTCTTGCAGTTTGCACAACTTTTAAAGAATATAAGAGCTGGGGGTTGAGGATGAAGCGAGGACTCCGTAATGAAGTAACAGGCTTTTTATTAGTTATGAAATAAAACAAAAAAACTAACAAAAACTGGGGGGAACATGACTGGAAACTGGACAAGCCCAGGCAAGACAAGGCAAGGCAAACTGGAAAAGGCAGGGCAAGACATGACATCGGGCACAATACTGCAAACACATGAGAATAAATAGGGAGCAAACAAGGCAGGTAATGAGGGAGGACAGGTGGGGCAAATTAACCAATAATCAGGTAACTAGGCATCCCATGACCATCCCTGTGCCCCCCTCTGGACCAAGGGAGACTAACTTGATAATAGCGTGTAGTTTTCTCACTGAGACCACTGCCGTCCGCTTCTGCTACCGATTGCTTTTAGAGGGAAAAGCTGTCCAACACTACTGGTCTAGGGTCTGTAATCCTCTGTAAGAATACGTAATCATAGCATATTATTAGCAAAAAAGAGTTGGCAAAAGATCCAGTGTGTATCTTTGCACTCGTCAAATGATTCAATTTCGCGTTTTCCCTTCAGTGAGTAATGTAGCCAATCACATACATGTTTGTTGATTTCTTGAACACAATGGCCAATCAAAGGTGTTGAAGTTAGAATCCACTCACCGAGTTTTTGTCTCTCTAACAAAGTGTAGACATTATGTAAATAAGAGATTCATTATGCCGTCAGCTTCACTGATTAATATAACGGAACT
This sequence comes from Romanogobio albipinnatus, assembly GCA_023566225.1. Taxonomy (NCBI): domain Eukaryota; kingdom Metazoa; phylum Chordata; class Actinopteri; order Cypriniformes; family Gobionidae; genus Romanogobio; species Romanogobio albipinnatus. Next base: position 69,329,890 of record CM042239.1, on the reverse strand, counting down.
TTGTGAGATCACGTTCATTGAATGAGTGACATCTTTCAGTGATTATAAAGGGAGCGCTCTTTGCGCGCTGTCCAGGTGATATAAAAAATTATTAATAGGCCTATTCAGAATTTGAATAAAACTTTTGTTTTCCATTCTTGACAAGCGGCCACATACACGCTTGTACACAATACATAGGCCCATCCGTATATAAATGCGGGATTCACTTTCGAAATTGTGATGACCGTCAGTGATAAATAATTATGTATGAAATCAGGTTCATATAAATGTCAGGAAAACACGATTCCTGGCTGCATGTCGATATCCATGGATCACTGGATCTTTGGTAAGTTGTAAGGAACACTATATAGAGCCCAACAAAATTAGTTTAAACTGATAATTGTGTGTTTTACACACGTTTTCCCCTATAAACTCCAGTCATGCAACAGCTCTTCTGCCACTCAGTCCCGGCGGGAAAGTGACGGCGATGCATACCCTCTATAGACAGGAGAGCACATGGCACAAGGAAACCTACATGACAATCCATGTGCTCACACCAAACATGAAAAAACACAAATACGTGGCCAGCAAACAAAATCACAAGCCATGCGCTCAAACAAAACAAGACACGAACACGCAGCTAATGAGAACACACAAAAAAACAAGTGTTCACACAAAACATGGCAGCCAGTGAAAAACACAAGCCGCGTGCTACATAGCACAAGACAAAACATAACATGAAAGCACGTGGCCAATGAAAACACAAGCCGCGTGCTGCACGGAATAAAACACAAGAGTGCCTGGCCAATGAAAACATAAACCAAGCGTTCACACGAGAGACGAGACATGGAACGTGAGTGTCCGAACCCTGACATGGAACTGAAACCAAACTAGACATGAGTGCCGTAATTCAAACACCACACTTCATGAAAGTCACACAGACAAGAGAGCTCACACAAAGACAAGACAATACAGGAGAATCAGGGCTGTCACAAAACCAAGAATAATCTAGACCAGTGACAGAACCCTGACAGTGTGAATTGCTTGGTGAAATTAAGAGTCCTGCCTCCACCAGTCATGAAAGACTATATGGATGATTTGATATTGCTCAACTTTACTGCAGTTTTCACTTTTTCCTCTGTCAAAGCTATATACTTTATTAGTTTTATATTTTTCTTTTTAACCAATAAGTACACTCGAATAAGTTGTCAAAAATTGAGGCAATCAATTACATCAAATTTAAGTTAAGAAATTTAAAGCTTAAATAAGCAGAACTTTCTTTTTTATTTTGTAATCATGCATTTTAATTGCTCTGAACTTGAAATATCTGAGTAAGCTAAATCATACATTTAACTTATGTAATCTCAAATATTTAGATGGGGAAACTAGCTAATTCAATAAATGCCACCTTGTTAATTGGTTACACAATGATTTGATAGCATTAGCACTGAATGAGAACAGCAACATAAATTTAACTACACCTGTTCTCAAGCTAAGCTCATGCTCCACGTCGTCACCATGATGGTAACCGTACAAAAAAACCCAACATAACAAAAACACACATTAAACATGACTAAATATCCCAATTAACGTTAACGCACACACAAAAGAAAACACAATATAACACTTAATTTTGACATTTATTGTCCCTTTTGAGTGTCATGGCATAGCATGCTGGGAAACATTAATCCCAAACTAGTTTCGGTTAAATTTAAGTTAGTCTAAATGAAAAGAAACAAGTTCATAAAAACCAAAACAATGATACAATTTAGATGACTCAAAATGTGTCAGTTTGGTGAACTCAAAAGAAAAAGAAAATTATAAATTAGGGCTGGGCAAATTAACGTGGGCGATTAATTTTTTCAGCTTAACTCATTAAAAATATTTAACGCAAATAACGCAGCGTCCGTTTTTATATCCATTTTTGCCTAGCGTTACACGATCACGCTCCTATTCATGTAAATGCTTCCAAGCGCGACAAGACACAAGAGAACGTGCTGTATGTCAGTGTCCTGTCTGTGTGGCTGCGTCTCATGTCAGCTAATCGAGGGACACTCTGAGACACACACACACACACACACACACACACACACTTGACGCACAGACAGACTCGTGCCAGTCTCCTGGGGCCTGTACCATGATGGTAGTTTAACAAACTCAGGGTTACAGGATTAGTTTCGAGTTGACAAAACTAAACCAATCTATTCAGGCTTTGTTGGTCCCATGATGCTGATCATCAGCTTTCTCTGTCAACTCAGGCTTTGATCCTGAATTTAGGAGTTTAGCTGTGACATCAGTAGTGAACAGCCAATCACACGCTGTGGATCAGTGAAACTGAAATTCAATTCTCACGAGAGAACCAGCGAGATTCATTTCTCTCTTCTGCAGAATATGACATGATTGAAAAATATTAAGAATTTAAACAAATTTACACAGCAAGAAGAAAAGAGCTGTCTATAAAAGAGTACAACTTAAAGAAAATATTCACTACGTCAATGCAAGTAAAAGTTATGAAGTTAGTTTAGTTGATATATAGAGAGAATTGAACATTTAAGCTCACAGTCATTTTTATAGCTTTATTTATTGATTTTAAGGCTTATTTGTATGACCTTTATTTAGGCGGCTATTTATATTAATTTTAACTGATAGAGCAACCATTGACTACCATAGTAGGGAAAAAAATACTATGGTAGTCAATGGTTGCTCTATCTGCTTGGTTACAAACATTCTTCCAAATATCTTCTTTTGTGTTCAGCAGAAGAAAGAAACTCATGCAGGTTTGGAACAACTTGAGGGTGAGTAAATGATGACACAATTTCCATTTTTGGGGGAACTATCCCTTTAACAGACCCATGGCCATCCAAAGCGCTTTACACATTGCCTCACATTCACCCATTCACACACCGACGGCGATGTCGGCCGTGCAAGGCGCCATCCAGTTCGTCGGGAGCAGCTGGGGTTAGGTGTCTTGCTCATGGACACCTCGACACTTGGTCAGGTGGAACCGGGGATCAAACCACCAACCTTCCGGTTTGTAGACAACCTACATGAGCCACTGCCACCTCTTTCTCTCTGTGTGTGTGTGTGACACCACAAGTGAAAATGCTTGTTTTGCATTTTCCAATTTGCAACAAAACAGTTCATTACTATTCATATTATATGAATATTTGCATAGCAATTTGAACAAAAAGTTGAACTTAAAAAGGTACTAATTGTATCTTCCTCTTTAGGGGAAGAAAGGTAGCCTGACAAGCCAGACACACATCAAGATGTTGGGTCTGGAAACTCACCATTGAAAAGGGCTCAATCCGAGGGGCGGGATAAACGGTTGTCTTTCAAATTCCCTCTGCATACAATTGGATAGCGCCATGAGCGCCACAACCAACCAGAGCAAAGAAGAAGGTGAAGCCGAGCTCACGTTAGTTGATAGACTTTCGCCGTATCCGGTCGGCAAAACTTCGAACATATCTTCCTTTCTTAATAATGACTTCAGTGCCGTTCTTTGTTCTTTTCTCAAAGAAAAACTTAACTCCAAGTCTTCCAGAGTCGCGCCAAAGCCGATTCAAAAGACCGCTGTTTGTCAGCTTTGTTTACGAGTAGCACGCAGAACCTCCGCAACTCTGCCGTGACGTGCCGTTATTACGTTAAGCCCGCCCACCGACGCTGTGATTGGCCTGACCAGAGTTTGGTTTTTCCAGCTCTCAGGTCTACCGAGAGTTGCTAGACTGCACCCGTGGCGAAATAAATTTTCTGTCGCTAGGGTGCGTCTAGATTTCTAGGCTAGAAGAAAGGACATCTGGAGTCGAATCAATGTCATAAATGAGAAATCATCACGACACACTAAACAAATCCCGTTCATCTCTTTTTATTAAAAAAACTGCAACCAGGTTTCCACCTTTTAGATATATCAATGTGAACAAAATCTGTTAAAAATGTTTTCATAGTGCACAGTTTAACCTCTGTACAATTGTCGCAATAGGGTAATTACAAAAGTTCATCATTTGTTCATCATTGGAGTCACTAGTTTCACTAAATACTGAGTCCCATGTGAAGGTGAAGGAGGTTAATTGACCAGTCCTGTGGCTTCTCCTCCCTGTAATGATGATGCTATCCTCAGAGCCTCTTCCAGTGAAGTCTGCTCATTGAGCTACAAGATAAAATACAACACCTATGTTCAATAATACATACAAAAGCCCAGCTATACAGTTAAAGATCAAGGTCAAAACTAACAGTGAAAAATATTTTCATAAACTAAAATACTGAAAATAATGAAACATTAAACAGAATAAAAACAAAACGACATGAGGATAAGTAATTAATGACAGAATTTTCATTTTTGGGTGAAATAACCCTTAAAGGAGCCCATTTCTCCTGCATCCAACATGTTGGTTACGAGAACTGATGGTTCGCTTACCATCTAATCCACCCAGACCTTAATATATGGCCTTGTTAGGAGATCATCAGCAATATTCGCTTTACTTGTGACTGATTATAATGTTTTGGCTCATCACTGTATCTATGCTAACTTCAAAAATCAGACGATGGCACTCAGTAGGCAGGATGTGACAGCTTTTGGACACAGCCTACACGATTCTTAAAAATACTAGCCATCAAAAACTTGCCAACTTTGTAAATGGTAAGAGAGGAAATTCACACACTACCAGACTTTTGTTCCAGACACAACTAAAGGTTAATTCATACTGCACCGACAGACACGACCAATGGCAACAGACACTTCATTGGGTTTTGTCAGATCAGTGGGGGTCTGTTGGATCTGGTCGATTGTTTACGCCGAATGAACATGTTCAATTGCCATTTGTCAGGTCGTGGAAAGTCTGAGAAGTGATGTACTAAAATCTGGTGATTGTCCGCATTGATCTGTGTCTAAATTCAGAAACATGCGCCTGCCTAGTTGCAAATGAAAATAATGTTCGAAACTCAAAACTCAAAATAATAAACATGCTGATGATATCTTCTGACTGGATGAAATCATAGTCTGAAGCTGGAAATCGTGGTCTATTGCTATCATATGAGATTGTCTGTGAAATTGGACAACTAGCATCAATTCCTCAGACGGTCAATCGGGAAAAACTCACAAAAACGTAGTGTATTTCATAGGGATGCACCGATACCAGTTTTTTTCAAACCAAGTACAAGTACTTACATTTGGGTACTTGCCGATACAGAGTACTGATACGAGTACTTAATAATACCATTACAGCTCTTCTAACAATGTTTTATTTTCATCAGATGTTTTTCACTTTCTGACTGTAACAAAGTAAATACACAAACTGATGCTGTTGCTGACATTTTAACATTCAACTTGGTGTTTTCCTAAACAAACATGGCACTGCAGCCCATTTCACATAAATGTAACCTGTAACATTCAGTTGATTCCAGTACCACACAACATAGTAGCAGAACAACTGAATTAAATTATTATAAGTTATCACAGCCCTTTTCGGAAAAGTGAGAGGCTGGTTCTTTTTGATGAAAAGAAGCTTCTCTGCATTATCAGCTATTTGTCTGTTTATGTTTTCATCTACAATGTGTGACACTGAGCTAGGGATGTGCCAGATTAGTCGATTAAACGTTAGTGCTGCTGCAAGACGACTTGGAAAATACTAGTCGTTTACATTTTTTGGGCACATTTAAGGTTTTGCTTTAAATATATATATTTTTTTTACAAAGGCTATGTTTAAATTACTGTCGTGTAAATGTTATATCTTGAAATTAATATATTATTTTGAAATGTGTATTATTTGCAGCAAAACAAAATCATTTAATGTTACCTCAGGTTTTGCATGTGTTGGTTCTCTCTGGCGCTCGCGGAGGCTTCAGATAAATCTCCACTCGGGTGAAGGAGGATTTTGAAAGCTTTCACAAAACTTTTCCATTTTCTTCCATGTCATGTCAAACTAGTATAACAATTAAGCTTGGTTAGGCTTGTTATACTACCGGGGTTAGGCTAGTCATTGCGCACATCCCTACTAAACAGCCCTTCACTTTCAGCACTCACTATCGAGAGCTATCTGCCTCACGAGCGGTTAAGCTTGGTTTATACTAGCCGCGTCCGCACTAGCGCTCGGGTGCACGTGGCAAAAATGAAGCCATATTATGGCAGTCGTGCTCTTTGAGAGCGCGAGACCCCTTTGCACTTGGCGTCGTGGTGTGCGGGTGTGCACGGCGAATTATGTAACTTTCCGCACGGCTCCGCATCCGAAGATGCGTTGCCATAAAGTGGTATCGGATGCGGTTGTATCGGGGTAGTTTTACAAATACGAGTACGAGTACTTCACAACAGTATCGGACCGACACCCGAGTACTGGTATCGGTATCAGTGCATCCCTAGTATTTCAGCCTTACCTGAACAGCAATCTGTGTGCCGTTAGAAGTAGCCAGAAGTGTAATCGGGTGTGCCGATAAACCACCCTGTGTGTTCCTGGAAGTTAATTCTGGCATCATAATAGTCATCTGGAGTAAACAGAAAAAAATACTTAAAAATAGATGATCAGTTTATAGAGTGCTGCAGGGATGACGTATTATAGTGGGCAAAAACCTGGAATAAAGCAGTTCTGGTTCCATCGTCCTGAAGTCAATGGGTTTTTTGAATGGGTGGTAACACTTCAGTTTAGGGTCCAAATCTTAATATTAAAGGGATAGTTCACCCAAAAACAGATTTTTTTTATGTTTATCTGCTTACCCCCAGGGCATCCAAGATGTAGGGGTCTTTGTTTCTTCAGTAGAACACAAATGAAGATTTTTAACTCCAACCGTTGCAGTGTGATAGTCGTATTATGCATGTCAATTGGGATATTTTAGAGTATGAGAGCAATGAGAGTAAAAACACATAGACATACGAATCCTTATTAAACCATGCGGCTCGTGGCGACACATTGATGTCTTAAGACACGAAACGATCGGTTTCTGCGAGAAACCGAACAGTATTTATGTTATTTTTTTACCTCTTATCAGATGAACGTCATCTAGTATTCCCAGCGACATAACTTCCGGCGAATAAGGTCAAAATACTAGTGCCATCAAAGATATCTATACGCAGATGCCTCATTCGACCGATCCGCGCAAGCACTAATGAGGAATCTATGTATATATCTATGATCGCGCCGGTATTTTGCATGTATTTTGACCTTATTTGCCAGAAGTGATGGCACGGGGACGGCTGATGCAGAGCCATAGAAAAAAATGAAATACATTTTTAAATATGGATATTTTTCTTACACAAACGCATCGATTCACTTCAGAATGCCTTTATTAACACCCCGGAGCCACGTGGAGCACGTTATTTGACATACAGAGCAATTTTTATGGACTTCAAAAACCGAGCAACTATTACTGCCATTATAATGCTTGGATTTGCCAAAACATTATTAATATATCTCCGATTTTATTCGTCTGAAAGAAGAATGTCATACACGCCTCGGATGACTTGAGGGTGAGTAAATCATGGGCTAATGTTCATTTTTGGGTGAACTATCCCTTTAAAAGGGCATATTGCAGATTACATTTTTTTCAAAATGAATATTTAACCTTGTATGAAAATACCATATGAAAATGTAATGCAGGATTTGAAATGTTTTAAAAAGACATGAGCCCAAATTTAGTAGATAAAGTGGCCGTTTCGTTGGCCGTTTGTAAAAAAAAGCTTCTTTTTTTTCAACATTGCGTCATATTACGTCACGAGAGGGAGTCATTTGCCCGGCTCGTCGTTGGCTCAGTGCAGAATAGGTGGGTAATCAGTACGACATTTACATTTATGCATTTGGCAGACGCTTTTATCCAAAGCGACTTACAGTCCACTTATTACAGGGACAATCCCCCTGGAGCGACATGGAGTAAAGTGCCTTGCTCAAGGACACACTGGTGGTGACCGCTGGGATCGAACCAGCAACCTTCTGCATATCAGTTCCATGGTTTAACCCACTGGACCACCATCTCTCACGAGTCTGTGTATTTTCAGTAGTTTTTCTATTTTCTATTTGACATAATCATTGTCATGGTAAATTATTGTGTCCAGCCTGGGTTTCCTAAAAATAAAGTTAGAAAAACCTGCATGGTAGCGTTTTTGTGCAGGTGAAGAGACGAGACTTCACTTCTGCACTTCTGCTTAAAAACACGCGGTGGTGTGTATAGCATTCACTTTAGACCGGTGGATTATTAACATTGAAATACTAAATGCATATTAAATGGATATCATCAAGTCACGGGTTTGACTGCCATTCCAGTGCACTTTCATAGGTAGAAGGTTGGAAAAACACGATTAACGGGTCGCATGGAACGCGGCATTACAAACTATTCTAACTCAAACTTTCAGGGAAAATGCTTTTTAAATAGACTAAAATTGTTGTTGGAAGCTTTGTTTAGAGCCTACATTTTGCTTTTTACTTCTGGCGATTGTATTTACACTTTAAAATTCAAACTTGCTAACAAAACATGCGAGAATCATAAACTTTTGTTGGTCACAGAGCTTATTTACTGCAATAATACAAAAGCCAATGGAATATTCCTACTGGGTTTTTGTCGAGGGAACCAGAGTGATGCAAACCTCCAGGTTGGCCTACAAAACCATCATCACTGCAGAGCTCTATTTGCACACAGATCAGCATTGGGCAGAATATAGTCTTGTGATAATTAGGAAAGAACCTTTTATGTGTTTGCTAGAAATGAAAACCAAACACATGAATATTTGCTTCTCAAATTTACATCAGCCAAAAATCCTACACACCTGTCCTTCGGTCCCGTCCTCTGAGACCATAGTCACTGAATGAGCCTCCGCTGAAGACAGCAAAGACTCAGTGGGTGGGAAGGTGATCATACTGCCATCTTGTGTTACCATCGTGATTGCATTTCCAATAGCCTGTTAAAAATCACAGAACTTCCCATTTAGCACATGCATTGTGATTAGCTTCTGGATTTGCTGTAGAAGTCTATGGCAGTCAGTGCTGGGTAGTAACTGATTACAAGTAATCCGGATTACATAATCAGATTACAAATTAGTTACTTGTAATTAGATGATATGTTTTAAAATACTGATTTGACTGTGCTGACACTATTGAATGAGAACTGAACTGAGCTCGACATCACCGTTTTCTGCAGAACTACTTTTGAGATGAAATGAGACTAATTTAATAATTGATGATCTTTACAACAGAACTGACTTCAGCTGAACAATGACACTATTTTCTTTTAGGGCTGCTGTACAGCCGAAAAGCATCACTGAATCATTTTCCTGTTATCACTGTAAAGCTGCTTTGAAACAATCTGTATTGTATGAAGCGCTATATAAATAAAAGGTGACTTGACTTAATATTCACAAAAAATATTCATAACTAATTTGTCATTGAAGACTGTCTCGTTTTTTCTCGCTTTTTTCTGTTAGATCTTCCTTTCTAAAAAAAGACTATTGCTTATATATGTTCAGACAGTCTTCCAGTTTTGTGGAATTGCACACACAGACCGGCCATTAGTCAAGAGGCTATTTTTACACTGAAAATTGAGGCAACAGTTTTTTGAATTGTGCACGAAATGCATTATAATATTCACAGATTCCTTGTTATGTTACATCTGAAATTGGTTGTTTTAATGTATTATACTTTCTAAAAGTGTATTATAATAACTTTGGTTATAATTATTCATAAGATCACACAAGGCATAATTAATGCATTAAAAATACTTTTATAACACATTATACATAAATGGTATAAGTGTTACCAATAATTGTTATTACGTTTTATTTTGATTGTTTTTATTTTATCATTTTAATTACTTATTTAATGAATAGCTTTTCATCAATTTACGCAGCAGTTCCTTCACAAATCCCAGTCTGGGAAACCCTGACATAATGTAATGTTTAATGCACTTTATATTGTTTATAACAAAAAATGGAACACATTAATATTTATTAATTTATATTAATATGGTACAAAATTACCCAATCCAAATCAATGTGGCAAACGAGTTAAGTCAAAAGCAGTCTAAAAGTAGTTTGATTTGTTATAAAATAGATCACTAAATACAATTTCCATCATGTAATTTGTATTCGGTAATGGACTTACTAGTCTACTGATGGCAGCACAGAAATTATTGCACATTGCTCTGAAAATTGCCAGTTTCAGGGCAAGGTCTGAAAAGTCCCCTGATCAGATTTGCAGTCAGCCTTTCAAAACCCTCTAGTGTCACCAACAGTTCAAATGACCAAGTACATTTTAGCTTACAGTGTAAGAATCTACTGACTTTTTTTTCTACGCTGTGTTAAACAGAGCTTTAATTGGTAGTCGAAAGCATAATCAAAAAGACTCAAAACACTAAATACAAAAACATGCAGTCTTCTGAGAAACTTTAGATGCAAACCTGTGATGCTCCGTCTTGTGTGATGAGAGTCACATGCTGTTGTTCCGTGACGTCAGAGATTTCAGAAGCCATTTCAGGACAAGTGTCCTCACACTTCACAGGGCTAACACTCAGGGAGGGGTCATCTATAGCCTCTGAATGCCAAAAAAACAACAACAGCCCATTTCCGCTCATGAAACATCATCAAAGTCTAATCTTGTATCTATGATGAAGGTATTTTTTCAAAACCAACCTGAAGGGGGTTCAAAATAGCCCTCCGACTCCTCTTCTATCGGCTCAGAGTCATTGTGCGCTGTCCGTTTGTGCATGACTAGTGTGGAAATCTGCTTGTACGTCTTTCCACAGTGGTTGCACTTGTAGGGTTTACAGGGAGTGTGCACTACATTATGTTTGTATAGACTCGAGTACTCAGTGAATCGCTTGTCACAACCAGGAACTGTGCAAACATACGGCCTCTCTCCTGCATGTAATAAAGGCACAGCTTTAGATATTTCACAGAGTTGCATCCATAGTTACATTTAGGTTAGATTAAATATTATAAAGAAAGAGTTCAAACAAATAGTCCACCCAAAATGGAAATTCCGTCATTATTTACTCCTGCACACGTATCTGTATGACTTTCTTTCTTTCTTTTGTGAAAACATAACGACAGTTTTGACACTATTCACTTACTCTCATGTCATTCCAAAAACACTGAGACACTTCTCAATATACCTATAACACTTAACAATAAGAGCCCATCAGTTAAAGGTGGGGTAAGTGCTTTCTGGTAACTGATGTTGATATTTCAAATCACCCAAACAAACACGCCCCTATTTTGATAGCTCCGCCCCATACATACGTAACCCAGGCAACGACTATGGCGGAATCTGCTGTGTCAGGGTTAGTGAAAGCAATAAGTGAAAGCAATGTGTGTTACTATGGTAAACCAGGTCGAATGTTCAGTGAAAAAGTCATCTCTTACATCCCAAAAACATGATAGCACGAGCACGACAGTCCAACTAACCAACATATTACAATTATGACATGATTAGAGGGTTATATTGATCACAAAAGGAAACAAACATATATTAGGAGTTTATTATCTCACTTTTCGGACACACTTTGGGAGCTGACGCTTGAAACAGACAGTGAGGAGGTTTAGACGCTCCAGGCTTATTCGGCGTGGAAATGAAAGGGTCTTTATCATCGCTGAAGTGAACGACAATACGATCGCAAGCGGACAAGCAAGCAAACATGACACATGAGCATATTCAAGCAAAAGCCAGCATATATTAGTTCTGTGAAACAAAACAAAATCAATGTTACTCGCCTATCGAGAAGAAATAAAGCAACCTCGGCCTTCGCTCCTTGAGTTCTCTCCAGCGCTGGAAAGCTGATAGTTCCTGCCTGATCATAAGCCTTCTCTTATTCCACAGACATTTTCCACATTTGTTTTTTATCTGCCGTCTCTCTCTTTCTGTCATCGCTCGGCTAATGTCTGTCCTGTGTCGTGTCTTTTGAATAATGACATGCACTGAGCGCTCTCTTCTCCCCATCATTAGCAGACACACCCCTTACTGCTGATTGGCTACACATTTGTTTTGGTACTCGGCCCGAGACACTTTTCTAAAGCAGTTTTGAAATATCACTTACCCCACCTTTAACATTAGTTGATGTATTAAAGGAGAACTCCGGTGAATTTTTAAGTTAATCTTGATCGTTATACCTTTGTGAATACTGTCTATAGAAAAAAAATAAAAAAACAACCGGACTGGTGCTTGCAACACGGAGCTGTTACAGTTAATGCCCAGAGCTCCAACTCAGCTAAAACGGCAGCTATGGGGGCATATACATAAAGAGTGTCTTTGTGCCTCTTAACAGACACAAAATGCAATTAAAATGTCTGTCCAACATGAACAGGGCCCTTACATGACAACGAGATGCGTTTAGCAACTTAGCCATTGTTTAAACTCACCGAAATAGTGTTCTAGACGGCAAGCTGTAGTCTCGCTGAAGTCCCGTGGGAACCCAGTTGTAGCTGGTAAAATGTAAATAGTCCAGGGGGGAGGAGCGTCGTGTGTGTGAAGAGTGATGATCGGCTCACAAGTGAAGAAGAAATGGTTCGTAGCGCTCCTCCCCCCTGAACTATTTACATTTTTACCGGCTACAACTGAGTTCTCACGGGACTTCAGCGAGGCTACAGCTTGCCGTATAATTGCATTTTGTGTCTGTTAAGAGGCACAAAGACACTCTTTATGTATATGCCCCCATAGCTGCCGTGTTAGCTGAGTGGGAGCTCTGGGCATTAACTGTAATAGCTCCATGTTGCAAGCACCAATCTGGTTTGTTTTTTCTTCTATAGACCAGGGGTGTCCAATCCTGCTCCTGGAGGGCCACTGTCCTGCAGAGTTAAGCTCCAACCTCAATTAAACACACCTGAACCAGCTAATCAAGGTCGTATTAGGCATACTAGCAACTTCCAGATGGGCGTTGAGGCAAGTAAGAGCTAAACTCTGCAGGGCAGTGGCCCTCCAGGACCGATTTTGGACACCCCTGCTATAGACAGTACTCACAAAAGGTATAACGATCAAGATTAACTTAAAAATTCACCGGAGTTCTCTTTTAACTAACATTAACAATGAGCAATACATTTATTATGATATTTATTAGTCTTTGTTAACATTAGTTAATAATAAAATACAAATGTTCATTGTTAGTTCATCTTACCTCAAGTCCATTAAATGATATTAACAAATAAATAGTTTAAGCATAATAACGTATTAGTAAATGTTGAAATTAACACTAAGATTATTTAAATGCTTTAGAAGTATTTTTGTTACACTTTATTTTAAGGTGATGTTGTTACAGTGTAATTACACAAATAAGTACTGTGTAATATGAATTAATCACATGTAAATACTGTAGGGTTATGGTTAGGGTTATCTATTTGTAATTATGCATCATTTACTGTTATCACTAGTGTAAGTACATGTACCACGTGTAACTACGTCACCTTAAAATAAAGTGTTACCGTATTTTTCTTTGTTAGTTTATGTTAACTGATGTAGTTCACCAACATTAAAAAATGAAACCATATTGTAAAGTTTTACCAAAATATCTTCTTTTATGTTCCACAGCAGAGAAAAAGTCATACCTGTTTGGAACGACATGAGGGTGAGTAAATGATGACAGCATTTTTATTTTTGCCTGAACTATCATTTTAATACAATGAAAGGGAATGAGGACTGGAGTTAACAAGCTCCAAAATGGCAAGAAGCGCCCTAAAAGTGGTCATGCTCTATATTTCAAGCCGTCTGAATTCATATGATAGCTTTGTTTGAGATACAGATTAACAATAACAACTTGAAAAACAACTTGAAATAGTTGTTTTTGATAGTTAATGATCTGACCAGATTAACACATCAATCAAAATTTCTCCTTTTGAGTTCCATGTAAGAAAGAAAGTCATACGGTCTTGAACAACAGAAGAGTGAGTAAAAGAATGACCATTTCTAGGTGATCTACCCCTTTAAGGCTAAAGAGCAGCACACCTGTATGGATCCGTATGTGGTTCTTGTAATTTGTTGCGCTGGCAAAGGCCCGATTACAGCCTGGCTCTGGGCAATGATACGGTTTCTCTCCTGTGTGTGTGCGAACATGCACCTTACAGATGTTTGAGGTAGTGAAGGATCGTCCACAGCCCGGGAAAGGACATAAAAATGGCTTCTCTCCTTAAAAGAACAGAGGTCATTGGCAGGAGCCCAAGTAATGTGGTGGTACAGTGGTATCACATTGATAATAATGCAGTTAATATGTAACCCGTGCTGGCAAAAGGAGTCGGAATGTGCACAGGATAATTTCGAGCTACAGGCAAAACAAGTGAAATGTCAATTTTGGTCGAATTTGAGGCTCACAAAAATGAGTTCATTAAGCCCTCCTCTAGCAATCCAAATAGTACCAAATAGTAATTAAACATCTAAAATAATCTTTATTTGTACCTTTTCTGAGAGGTGTACCTTCCTAAATCTTTCCTTTGTTTTAATAATGAATATTTTTCATGCATCCATTCTCGATTCCCTCAGCACAAGATTGGTATCGTTTTAAAGTGTAGCATTCAAACTATAGATATTCATAGCGAATTCTCGATGACATGGGTCTGAACCAATGAAATGGGGTGTAACCAAATGTGATGTAAACAAAACAATCTTACTCGCACTGAGTTACAGATCCGAAGTGTGCGCACAAAGACGCCTCAGACAGAGTGCAACCTGATATACATATACACACAGAGTTAGAGTATTTCAAAATATCCGTCTTGGCGAGTATTCACGCAAACATTATCTGTTATGTCTTATGATTAACTGTTGGGGAAAAAACACCTGATGTGTAACATTATATTAGATCTGTGCGGTACAGTAGATCTTAATATATAGTCTATATAGGCTTCATGTTAATCAAACAATTGTGGTATCATGGGGAAAAAAGTTGAATATATATAGATATGAGTTTTGACTTGGTGTGTGCCAGATTTTGTGTTATTACCAGGGATTTTAAGGTATGGTTGATGATTGTGTTTTGGAACCGTCAGAAACTTTAACTAGATTTTTCTCAAAATTGACTTTGCTGACTCTATTGACTTCAAACATGATATTTTTTAAAACCACTTCAGCTCTGCAGCATATTTAGATTTTTTTAAGAGAATAAGGCATATCTGAATTTAAAAGAGCACCCTACCCACATCCATTGGAGTAAATTGATAAAAATGGTCTCATTTTACACAAAACACTCTAAATTTTAACACAGTGGTGGAGTATTGCATATATTATATTGTATTTATTCACAATTTTATGATAAACATATATAAAGTCATATTTTGATTTATTTTTTAATTAATTTGTTATTTGAAAATCCATCATTTTTAATCTGTTTGGTCTTCTTCCCTTCAGAAACTTTCTGTGGATTCCACTAGGTCAAAATGCGCACAGGATAAACAGGGGAAAAATATTTTCTTGATATCTCTAAAAACAAAAAAAGTTATTGAGATTAATCTGTGCAAACCATCTAATAACTCCTACTCATTTCCACTGATTTTCCATAGTCGCTAGGAAATCGAAAAGAAGGCTCCGCCTCCTCAACTTTGTAAAGGGAGATCTCAGGCTCTGATTGGTCTAGAAGCATGATCGACATGTCTATAGAATACACGATGACGTCATCAAAAAATCGCGGCTAACAAAGACGATCAAAACTAAGGATAATAAGAGTATTTGTCTGCATCACATGTTTTGATCTGGACATCGGTGATACATTACGGTGTCATTTGGCCATGCATGCTCACAGACATGTGAAAATGGTCTCATTTTGAAGAAAACAACCGAGGAACGAGCTGATATAGCGTTTGAGGGTATTAGCTCCACAACACGTTATTGATTCGAACAGGAATATGACTCATGTGTTTGCTTGTTCAAAGGAGTCATTTCCATCTTTGTGATTCTTTTAATAATAACGTTACTGTAAAGTGTTGGATTGGTGAAATAAACTGCACAGTGATATTCTTGAGGTTAAGAGCTTTCATTTGATATATGACTTGTCTATTTTTGGTGAGATTGTGTGATATAAATATGAAATTTAATATTATTCATATGATTTTCTCAAGGGGGGGTCAAATTCAGACCTTATTATCTTTTTCTATGAGACAAATGCAAAAGTGATTGGGTTATCAAGAAAGCTGAGGTTCTAATCTTTCAAACGATACTATGTATGTCTAGTTTTGTGCTGTACAACTTATAGATTTTTTCAAATGATTATGATGATGCAATATTGGACCCACGGGTGGGTCGGTGAGGGGGTGCAGAGCTGAAGTGGGTAATAGAGAATGTGAAAACAACAATAACTCTTTTAAAAATATGCCGATTGTAATTCATTTTGCCAGCACGGGTCACATATGACAAATCAAACCCACTTTATATTAGGTGGCCTTCACTTAACATTTAAATTAATAATTTGATACAATGCACTTATTGTGTACATACGTTTTTACATTGTACTTACATTTAAAAAAACACCTGTATGTAATTACATCTGTAATTCATTTCTGTAGTTACATTTATAATCACACTGTTGACAATTCCCTTACACCAAACCCTACCCTTAAACGTACCCATAACACCACACCTGTCCCTAACTTTACCTGTATCCCACCTCAATATCAGTAAAAGTGTTTTGTAATACAATATGAACACAATAAATACATTATAATAATTTTTTTATGCAAGTACAAAGTAGTTAAGGCCACTTAATATAAAGTGGGACAGACAAATCTCCATATCGTCGCTGTCGGGCGAAAAACCTTGTATCTCCAAAAACTATACTTTTCAGGAAATGGAAAAAAACACAATATTTCTTAAATAATTAAACACAGCGCTGTCAAAGATGATATTATGGCTTTATATAGGTCATTATATTATTAACGTTTTACCAAAATCAAGCTCAAATGGAGTTTTCAATGTTTTTGACAAGTGAATTTTGGACATATGCGTTTTGTCCGTCATTAGAATGGCCGCATCTGAGGCAGTAATACGTTTCCGTCAACTTACAGGTTATTAAGTCTACTGTGACTATGTTGGCGCTCAGTTTTTTTTTCTGTCATTTGGCCTAAATCCCATGCTATTAAAGACAAAGTGCTTCGCACAGGCTATTTGAGACAGTACTGGCTATGACTCAATGACAAATGCTAGACTAAGACACTCTTCTCGAATCCCTCCTCAAATACATAAAACATTAGCCTTGAGTAAAGAATATACTGTACTTATTCAAAGAACCAGTTCTTAAATTTACCCTTGCATTGCGAACAAGCAGAGGCGGTCCAAACTGTGTGTGGCACCTCATTCATGATAGAGTTTCACCAACAGTTTGAGGAGTTTGAGGATACAAGGTTTAGACTTTTTAATATTTTTCATTGGTTAAATATTTTCAAAAACCCACAGACAGACATAAAGGGTGACCAATAGTAATGATTTATGAAAAACGGAGATACAAGGTTTCCGCCCGACAGCGACAATTTGAAACATCGATATAAAACAGATCTTTTCTAATTCTTGTACAAGTCTTATGCATGCAGCTTTTTGTCTACTATTCAATACCATGGTATTTTAACACAGTACTGTGATAACTGTATTCATATTCAGATAATAATATTCCAAGCAATAGATGGAAGATTTTAAGAAGGCAAAGAAAGTACCCGTGTGAATTCTGGTGTGTTTTTGAAGGTCCCCTGAGGTTTTGAAAGACTTTTTACAGTCCATCTCCTGACAGCGGTAAGGTTTTTCTCCAGTGTGTGTCCTGATGTGACTTTTCAAACCATAACCTAAAAGAAAATAAATGACAAGTGATAAATATAACAAAGCAAATATGTCAAAAATACACAATTGTTCAAAAGTTGGGGGTCTGTAAGATAAAAAGAGGTTTTAATACATTTATGTGATTGAAAATTTTGTAAAAGAGTAAGTTTGTGAACAAATTATTACAATTTAAACACACACTATGTAGCGTTTGGTAGAGTTTAGATTCTCTGCCCGTGCACGAGCCCGAACTTGACCCAGGCCGGGCCCTTGATCAAGCATTTGTGTTTTTTTAATCATTACTTAATTAGCCTAATTGGGTGGGCAGAAAGCTATGCCATAATCAGAAATAATAATAACAATAATAAATATATATATATATATATATATAAAATATTATATATAAAATATTATATATATATATATATATATATATATATATATATATATATATATATATAGCAAAGTAATAACTAATACTACAACTAAGAAACAAATGTGTACAAATTTGCACAAGTCAAGATTAGTCTAAAAATGTGTGTTAAACTCACAGCACACACAGTGATGAAGCGCAGCATTCTGAACAGAACCGCTCTGAGACGCCAGTCATGAGCTGCTTGCGTGAACACTGCGCATTGATTGACTATTTCTTTTCGTTTCGAATTGTTTCATTTAAAAATAGACAATTCAAGATTTCTACACAAATATATCATGTCTGTAAGGCAAGTAGCCTGCTGAGTTTGGGTTTATTTATGAGACATGTCCAAGAGCAATTGCTCCGGCGCCTCAATGTCACGATTGTTGTCTGCTATTTGCTTCTTATTTATTAAATCCAGGCAATTGGCTGAAGAAACATTGATTAAAATTAAGATACAATTTATACAAAATGAAATTCACTTTAAAGAAATGCTTTCTACGAAACAAAACTTAATGAAGTGGTCAAAATCATTTCTGAACCACTCGCATCTTTATTGTTGTCAGCCACTTTAACATTGTAAATACACAGTTTGTACATTAACACTGCATTTTGCTTACATACAGGTAAATAAAATAATTAAATGATTAAATTAAAATGTGTTGTACTGTATTAAAACTGTACTGTACTTTTAAAAAAACTTTACTCAAATAAAAATTTAAATAAAATGTTTAAACATTAATTTATATTTAAAGTCCCTGTAAATTCAAAGTTAAATATTTGTTCTGAGTTTGTCACACCACAGAAAAATGTGTTATTATACACCCAGCCAAATTTGAATGATAAAAAAAAAAAAGGCATGCAAAATCTTAAAAAAATTCAAACGCTGTGTGGCGTGTGTCTGCGCTGAAACCACACCCACTCGTGGGAAAGCTGCAGTAAGCACACAAGACAACAATTATGGGCACATACTGCAACGATGGCACCAGATGTTGGCGGGAAGGGAGGATGAAGGCCGGGGCGGGAGATAGTCGGTTCGGCTCCATTCTGCAGTGGATTATCACTGAATCCCAGTTGTCTCCGATGAAAGTTTTTAAAACTATCCGATGTAAAACGATCACTGCAGAGGCAGGTGTTGGTGGTGATCAAGGGAGCTGTTCACAAAATTAATCCACCTCTTCTTGATATCATTGATTTTGTTTTATAAGCTGATTTGTAATTTATCGCAACTAGGTAATATGCATTTACGTGACGAAGGCACAAGCTAGCTAACTGTAGGCTGTCGTAACTAACAATAGTGACAGTAAATCGAGATTGAACGCGCGAACTGATGCGAATGTACTTGAGTTATGATAGCGTTAGGGGAGGGGCCAGACTCAGTGGATCCAGTGTGTCATCGAGGCAACGTTTTAGTACTACACAGTTCACAGTCTTTGTAACATGTGTCAGAAATTCATTTCTGAGTACTGAGTACCACTAGTACCACACTTTGAGAACCACTGGCCTGGATGAAATTTCAAAATACCATTTTAATATTTAAACATAAATATGAAACAAAATACATTGTTTAATGGCTACAACACGTATAGTAGGCTACAGTAAAGATAAATGTCCTGTCTGAGTGGAATTGGGGAGAACGTCATTTTACTGGTGAGCGGTTCATGAGCATGTCTGTAGAGCGGATTATTGAGCTAAGCGTCACACCGCTCCTTTTCGCTCATTACAGGCTCGTTCTCGTCCCAACGTCCACGTTTTAAAAATGGTCGGGTTTAAATCGTGCTTGGGCTCATAATTACAGTTAATGTGTCAGGCCGGGCCAGACTCGGACACAACGGGCACAGGCTGGGGTTGGACCAGGCTTGATTTTTTGGGCCCAATCTAAGCTCTAGCGTTTGGCCTTTTAGCATTTAAAAAAACAAAAATCTTTACTGTCTTTACTTTACTGTTTTACTCTATTTAATGAATCCTTGCTGAATAAAAATATGCATTTTTTTAAATCTTACTGACCTCAAAAGTTTGATCTAGGACACAAAAAAACTCGCTGAGGTGACTAATTGATTTATTTGAAGTCTTTCTGTTACCTGTTGCAAACTTTTTTCCACATCCAGGTATGTCACAACAGTATGGCTTGTCACCTGTGTGCGCTCTTTCATGTACCTGCAAAAACCAAACATGAGCATTTAATCATAATGCATTGCATTTGTAATGTTGTCTATGGTGAATTATTGTTATTTACAAGCTGATAAGCTAAAATACACAAGCCATATTAACCTTAAGATGGTTTGCAGTGGTGTAAAGCTTTCCACATCCCTCATAATTACACCGAAAACATTTCTCCCCAGGCTGCTGCACATTACGCCGAATTCCTTGACCCTGAAGTACGATCTAGAGGGAGGGAAGACAAACATTTGAGCATCTCCTAGTTTGGCTATTGATATTTTCACTTTGCATGGAGATTATATTATAACCTGCATCTCCACAACACCGTGAGGATCATTGGTGATCAGCTCAGAGTTTGTGTACGAGTCAATTTCCTCAATCTGCAGGAAAGCATTCAAGAATGATCAGAACACTTTACAAAATTATTTTCTTACCAACATTGACAAATGATTATGCTAAAAAAAAGTTTACAATATGTAATAATGTTGCCTAATTTTATATCATGGCAAATACATTGCAAATATCTTTGCATTCACCCATGTCATCTTTAAAGCGTACCTTGGTTGTGTATTGCTCCAAAGCATTGATTGTTTCTTGGTCAATGGATGTATCCGTCTGCAGATCTGCTACTGTGCCATTTGTCTGGATGGCCAGAATGGTGTTAGGCTGCGACACCTGAACAGCATGATGGATGTAAGCGGTAGACCCGTCTTCTAACTGCACCGCCTGCAAGGTACTGGGTTCATATGTATCTGCAAATGCATTAAAGACACAAAGACAGACCAAAATAAATATATTAAAGCATGTTCAACTGAATCCTATATAACATCCTTCTGCACACACTTTTAAGAAGAACAAAAAAGTTTCAGTGGGGTTCTATATAGAAGCCTAGGGTTCTTGATTTTTAAAGAGCCCTTTATGCCAGAAAGTTTCTATATATGTAGAAATGTCTTAAATGATTGCATAATACTTTGTGTTTAACATGTTTTTATTTTTGACAGACAGACAGACAGAAAGATAGACAGATATAGATAGACAGACATAGACAGACAGACAGACAGATATAGACAGACAGACAGACAGATAGATAGATAGATAGATAGATAGATAGATAGATAGATAGATAGATAGATAGATAGATAGATAGATAGATAGATAGATAGATAGATAGATAGATAGATAGATAGATAGATAGATAGAAAAACAGACAGACAGATATAGATAGACAGACAGATATAGACAGACAGACAGACAGACAGACAGACAGACAGACAGACAGATAGATAGATAGATAGATAGATAGATAGATAGATAGATAGATAGATAGATAGATAGATAGATAGATAGATAGATAGATAGATAGATAGATAGATAGATAGATAGATAGATAGATAGAAAAACAGACAGACAGATATAGATAGACAGACAGACAGATAGATATAGACAGACAGATAGATATAGATAGAAAAACAGACAGACAGACAGATATATATTGATAGACAGACAGACAGACATAGATAGACAGACAGATATAGATAGATATAGATAGATAAAGATAGACAGACAGATATAGACAGACAGACAGACAGACAGACAGACAGACAGACAGACAGATAGATAGATAGATAGATAGATAGATAGATAGATAGATAGATAGATAGATAGATAGATAGATAGATAGATAGATAGATAGATAGATAGATAGATAGATAGACAGATATAGACAGACAGACAGATATATATAGATAGATAGACAGATATATATAGACAGATAGCTATAGATAGATAGACAGATAGATATAGACAGACAGACAGACAGATATAGACAGACAGATAGATATAGATAGAAAAACAGACAGACAGACAGATATATATTGATAGACAGACAGACAGACAGATAGATATAGATAGACAGACAGATATAGATAGATAAAGATAGACAGACAGATATAGACAGACAGACAGACAGATAGATAGATAGATAGATAGATAGATAGATAGATAGATAGATAGATAGATAGATAGATAGATAGATAGATAGATAGATAGATAGATAGATAGATAGATAGATAGATAGACAGACAGATATAGACAGACAGACAGATATATATAGATAGATAGACAGATATATATAGACAGATAGCTATAGATAGATAGACAGATATATATAGACAGATAGCTATAGATAGATAGACAGATAGATATAGACAGACAGACAGACAGACAGACAGACAGACAGACAGACAGATAGACAGACAGATATAGACAGACAGACAGATATATATAGATAGATAGACAGATATATATAGACAGATAGCTATAGATAGATAGACAGATATAGACAGACAGACAGACAGATATAGACAGACAGATAGATATAGATAGAAAAACAGACAGACAGACAGATATATATAGATAGACAGACAGATATAGATAGATAAAGATAGACAGACAGATATAGACAGACAGACAGACAGACAGACAGATAGATAGATAGATAGATAGATAGATAGATAGATAGATAGATAGATAGATAGATAGATAGATAGATAGATAGATAGATAGATAGACAGACAGATATATATAGATAGATAGACAGATATATATAGACAGATAGCTATAGATAGATAGATAGACAGATAGATATAGACAGACAGACAGACAGACAGACAGACAGACAGACAGACAGACAGACAGATAGATAGATAGATAGATAGATAGATAGATAGATAGATAGATAGATAGATAGATAGATAGATAGATAGATAGATAGATAGATAGATAGATAGATAGATAGATAGAACGGTACAGTTCGGAATTTGGGTACCATTCACAACATATGACAATGGAAACTACAAAAATTGCGTACTGTACTGAACCGTACCGCTCGGTGGAAACGAGCAATAAGGTTCTATATAGAACTTCTTCTTTTAAGAGCGCAGAAAATCCAGAAGAAATGAAAAACCTTTTGCGGTGTGGTGGATGTAAGCAGTAGTTCCATCCTCCAACTGCACAGCCTGACCATCTTCCAGTCTTAAGCTTTCGTTGCCAACAACATCACATAGAGATGAGCCCGTCCAGTTATTTTGCTCATCTAGTGACCAAATCATATGGGAAATTAAAAAAAGAGATATTATTTGCACATTAACATCATAAGTCTGTTCATAAAATCACTTCCAGTGAAACTAACATGAAGACTGGCTGCATAACAAACAGGAAAGTACCTGCTTTTGGAACAGCAATGTGTTGTACATAAGCAGAGGATCCGTCTTCTAACTGGATCACCTGTCCTTCAACTATATTGCTTTCTGGGGGAAACAACCAGCACTCAGTTATTACCTCACTCAAAAAAACACCATGTCAACTGTGAATAAATATGACATTTTAAAAAGAAAGTTAAAAAACTTCCATGGTTGTTATTTACGGAAAAGAAACTTTGATTTGTTTATAAAAGAAATATGAGAAATACAGTTATAGATTGCAGATCTTCCTGATCATTTTCAATAAACTGTTTATTTGAGCAAGATTTTATTTGTTATATTTTGCGTGTGTGTGTGTGTGTGTGTGTATGTATAGATACACACACACTAAGTAAAACTTTACTGTTCTTCAAAACGCAAGCATGCTAATTTATGTACTGGTGTTTGATAGAAAATGTAGAAAGAATGTGCTCAATAATTACAAAAATTTTTTAAATAACCAACAAATATGCTAATCAATATGATAATTTGTTTCCTATAGAAGGAGATGCTGAACTATACATCTCATAAGTGTCTCAGGTAAATAATGTTTCTGCTCGGAACTCGTTCAGAAGGCATCGTAATAGACAAACCTTGAGGGTTGTGAGGTATATATGCAGTGGAGCCATCTGCTAAAGTCACAGCCTGCAAACTGACTGTGTCCATGCTCTGATCGCCGTCTGAATAATTAACAAGACAAAGAGAGAGATCAGGATGACTGTAATATGGAGTACACTGCCATTCAAAAGCCTTTTATGCTGACCAAGGCTGCATTTATTTGATCAAAAGTACAGTAAAAATAGTGATACGGTGAAATAGTATTTTAATATATTTTAAAATCTAAATTATTTTCAACATCATTACTCCAGTGTCACATGATCCTTCAGAAATCATTCTAATATGCTGATTTGCTGCTCAAGAAACATTTATGATTATTATCAATATTAAAAAGCAGCTTAATATTTTTGTTTCTAGGACCCTTTGGTGAATAGAACATTCAAAAGAAAAGCATTTGTTTAAAGTAAAAAATTTTTTTAACAATATAATGGGCCCTATTTTATATTATGATCTGAGCGCATGGTCTGAAGCGCATGGCGCAGGTGCTACCAAATCCACTTTTGCTAGTTTAACACGGAAAAAAAACGGTCTGCGCACCAGGCGCATGGTCTAAAAGGATTGTACCTAATTTCTTAATGAGTCATGGGTGTGTTCGGGGCTTCACGTGCAAAACACCAATCAGAGCCTCATCTCCCATTCCCTTTAAAAGGCAGTTGCATTTTTTAAAACTGCTGTACCGAACCGTGACTTCAAAACCGAGGTACGTACCGAACCGTCAGTTTTGTGTACCGTTACACCCCTACTGGGTGTATGATAGGGCCCAATGTTTTCACTGTCCCTTTTGATCAATTTAATGCATGCTTGCTGAATAAAAGTATTCATTTCTTTCTTTTTTTTTTAAATTTTTACTGATAGTCTGTATGCACAGCTTTCCCTTTAATAAAATGTCAATGTCTGAAAAGAAATAATTTCTAAAGTGTGCAGCTCTGACCTGCAATCCCCACAGCCTCTGTCAAGCAGAGCGTGACTTCCTGAGCATCACCCTCATGCTGGAAATCTGCTGACTGATTTATCTGAGCCAGCAGCATTATAACCTGAGAGAAATCAAATGTTAGGAACACAATATAACTATATGATCACATTAGTTATGGAACTGTGATGAAGTGACGGTCTCAGATTGTATAAATTGTTGATTGTATGACTAAATATGGTTATAAAATATTACAAAATTAATGTACCATTGAAAAATCATTGTGCATGTTAAAAAAAAACTTTTACAAAACAGAATAATTTGTGTGACAGGGTTTTGTTTTCCCTCAGTTGTAATGTCAAACTAAATGGAAAAACCCCATTATCAAAATGGCCTAATTTATCTTAAGACACAACACACTTAATCTATCTGCTAGAATGTTACAAGGGTTTAAAAGATAAATTAAGAATATACACTCACCTAAAGGATTATTAGGAACACCATACTAATACTGTGTTTGACCCCCTTTCGCCTTCAGAACTGCCTTAATTCTACGTGGCATTGATTCAACAAGGTGCTGAAAGCATTCTTTAGAAATGCTCCCGTTCCACCACATGCCAAAGATGCTCTATTGGGTTGAGATCTGGTGACTGTGGGGGCCATTTTAGTACAGTGAACTCATCGTCATGTTCAAGAAACCAATTTGAAATGATTCGAGCTTTGTAACATGGTGCATTATCCTGCTGGAAGTAGCCATCAGAGGATGGGTACATGGTGGTCATAAAGGGATGGACATGGTCAGAAACAATGCTCAGGTAGGCCGTGGCATTTAAATGATGCCCAATTGGCACTGTGTGCCAAGAAAACACCCCCCACACCATTACACCACCACCACCAGCCTGCACAGTGGTAAGGCATGATGGATCCATGTTCTCATTCTGTTTATGCCAAATTCTGACTCTACCATCTGAATGTCTCAACAGAAATCGAGACTCATCAGACCAGGCAACATTTTTCCAGTTTTCAATGGTCCAATTTTGGTGAGCTTGTGCAAATTGTAGCCTCTTTTTCCTATTTGTAGTGGAGATGAGTGGTACCCGGTGGGGTCTTCTGCTGTTGTAGCTCATCCGCCTCAAGGTTGTGCGTGTTGTGGCTTCACAAATGCTTTGCTGCATACCTCGGTTGTAACGAGTGGTTATTTCAGTCAAAGTTGCTCTTCTATCAGCTTGAATCAGTCGGCCCATTCTCCTCTGACCTCTAGCATCAACAAGACATTTTCGCCCACAGGACTGCCGCATACTGGATGTTTTTCCCTTTTCTCACCATTCTTTGTAAACCCTAGAAATGGTTGTGCGTGAAAATCCCAGTAACTGAGCAGATTGTGAAATACTCAGACCGGCCCGTCTGGCACCAACAACCATGCCACGCTCAAAATTGCTTAAATCACCTTTCTTTCCCATTCTGACATTCAGTTTGGAGTTCAGGAGATTGTCTTGACCAGGACCACACCCCTAAATGCATTGAAGAAACTGCCATGTGATTGGTTGATTAGATAATTGCATTAATGAGAACTTGAACAGGTGTTCCTAATAATCCTTTAGGTGAGTGTATTATAACAATAATAATTTGAACAGAACGTCCCAGACTAAAATGCGTGTTTGAGCTGTTTGAACTGAAAGCAACTGCCATATCTTAAAAATAGGTCAGTCCCATGGTTTTGCACACCAGTAATGTTAACGCACGTTTATAAAAACTACTTAAATGCCCGCCCTAATTGAACTAAGGCCTAATCCTGGCTTAATTTAAGCCCTGTTTGTGAAACCGGGTCTATAAATATATACTTTAAATATGTTCATAGCCCTTTTCCCCTTAAACATACAGAATGCTCCTTCCTGTCTGCTGCATCATTATATTTCTATATAATGCTTTGCATATCTCGACTGCCACGTCATCAAGCGCTGCCGAAGGCCATCCCGATTTGAAGGATCCTTGAAAGGCAATCTTCGTTTCGAGTCCTTCATTCGGCTCATTTTGAAGGATGCAATGAGTGTATCATTCGTGTCCTTCCACCACCCACAAACATTAGCACACATTCCAATTCACGAAAAAGAACTGACAGAAAATGAGTTGGCATTGAGCTTGCAAGAGTTCATTGTGAAATGTAAGACAAAAATAATGTTTTCGGAGATGAAGGCATACATGTTATTGTTTGTTTTGATGTAAATTAATCACTAAACTAACTGCCAACAATGTAATCCACTGGGAGACTACAGAGTGTTGTCAAAAGTACAGACTTCAGTACCAAGTTGGTACTGAAATTTTAAAAATATGACGCTTTGAGCACTGTTGAGCTGGAAACGTAAACTGATTGGACATTGTGCTCACGCTCTCATCGGATGTGTCTGTGATTAGCTACAATGATCAGCATTGGACCGTAGGACTGGTTCGCTGATAGACGCCTGCTTTCAAGCGCAACAGTGTGTATCTGTGTAAGCGCTCTGTGAAAAACCTCACTGACGTCTATTTACAACATGTTTTTGAAGCGCTGGTCATTGTAGCCAATCACAGACATATTTGTTTAGTGCGTGAGCACTAGGGGTGGGCGATATTGCCTCAAAATTATATCACGATATTTCAAGAATATTTGCGATAACGATATTTATGACGATATAGAAAAAAAATTTCTATATCGTCATCGTGAAATTTAATTTTAATTTCAGGTGTGTTTAGACGGAGCACTGTAATCCGTTTAAAAGTCTGAAAGTCCGAATGAAAATGCTGCTTATAACTGACGAAAATAACTGTCAATGTTACCCTTCCGGTCAAATATTGCGCTGCAAACATCAATAGCAGCTTTAAGTTGTCAATGTTTAGTCAGTTGTCAAGAGGCTGACCTCTTGTAACCAAGTAGCTCCCTTTTTAGGTACTAAGTCGTTATCGGAGGCTGACTGCTCTTCGTGTGTACTCTGACAGGTGTTGTTGTTGTGCGCGTTAGGGAACGTAAATGCGCCATACGCCATCGCGTCGCTATATCATTGATATCGCGATATGACACTTTTTTATCATGTAAAAATTTATACCGGTATTATCGTGGACGGCATAATATGGCACACCCCTAGTGAGCACAATGTCCAATCAGAGGTGTTTACGATTCCGCTCAACAGCGTCACATTTTTTTAAATTTCAGCACCAACTTGGTACCGAAGTCTGTACTTTACTAACACTACAGACAGTTGTCATTCACTGTACTACATAAATAGAAAGTTAATATAAAGATTTTTTATACAAAATATATTTTTCCAAAATGAAGTTAAGATATTCACACTTAAAGTGTTAGTCTGCCCAAAAATGAAAATGCTGTCATTAATTACTCCCCCTCATGTCGTACCAAACCCGTAAGACCTTCGAAACACAAATTAAGATATTTTTTATGAAATCCGGGAGCTTTCTGAGCCAGCCATATGCAGCAACGTCATTGCAACTTTCAAAGTCCAGAAAGGTAGGAAAGACATCATTAAAATAGTCCACGTGAATACAGTGGTTCAACCTTAATGTTATGAAGCGACGATAATTGTTTTTCATATTTTTAGCATTCTACCAAAATAGTGACATGTTTAACTATTAGGAATACATATTAGGCCAATAATTATGGGTAGATTCATTGTTCTGGCGGTGAAGGTATTCCACCATGTTAGGAACATATACATAGTCATCACAAAATGTTAATAATGTAAATGTTAAACAATAACAAGCTTTTCTTGGATATGTCCCTTATGCCATCATGGGTTTTTTTTTATTCTTGAAACAATAACAAAACAATTATTGATGAATAGAATGTCTTGATTATTAAGAACAGGTACTTTTTGTACCCATTTTTGCCAACAGGATGGTACAAAATATACTGTATACATATACTGTATATGCTGTTAATTCTCCTCGCCTCCCAAAATAAGACATATGCAAAACATTTAACGTTGCTGTCAAATTATTATTTAAAAATGACTCGTCTAACAGGGTGGAACGCCATAACAGTGGATGAGTTTTCCGTCATTGTCCTGCATGGTTTGCCATCAGTGTGTGTAAAACAGCACCTATATAATATTGTTTTATATATATTATATATAATATTTATATACATATATATTTAAAGAATTTGGAATATACACTAAATCTAGAATTTCTATCTTTGAATCTATCAGGGTGGAAAATGTTACGCCAAGTTAGCCATAAGCTCTTTGATTGATCAGCATTTAGCTAGTTAAGCTAACCTTCTACAGATAAACAGAACTTTTATAACTTTTATAATTAATAATGTCGGATGTTTTTGCATATTTTTGACCGGACAAACATTCTTCACAACATTCTTAATAACACTTTAAGAGTGGGACAAGCAGGATAAGATGACTTCAGGAACACAGTAAAAACCTATAGTTTCACATGATTTATATGTATGATTAGAGGCAGTTTAGCCTTTTCTATAACATAATCTAAAAATATTTTGCCATTTTTAATAATTTCATGGTTTATAGTTCTTGTGGAAGTTGATTACTTTGCACAGAGGACATGATAAAATGTAATGCATATATCAAATTGTAATGTCTGTTATATCTGGTTAAGTGATAAAGAAGACCTAAATATACAATTTAAGCCATTTCTTATAAATATGTGACTCGTTTTATAAAAAATATAGGTAAGTAAATCATAGAGACAGAAAAGTTACTGTATAACAGGAATGACCCAACTATCAAAATTCTGATTTTTAGAAATTCATGCATCAAACATGATAAAGTAGGCTTTATAAGGACTCAGATGATATAAATTGTTATGAAACATTCATTAACACGATCACAAAATACTAAAAACCAGACGTGAAGCTTTACTTCCGTATCTCAAAAAAAGTTTTTGTCCTTCATTTGTACAGTGTTTTCTAGTCACCTCAGTAGTGCTGAGGTGCCTTCTATAATTTGTAAAAAATAAAAATACATAAATTGGGGTTAATCTACCCGGCGCGCACACATCTTTGAAAACATTGACACATGAGATGATGAGACGTGAAGTCAAAGTAGCTGTTAGCCTGCTGCGATATCTAGTGTGAGTAAGATGTAAACAAACAGTGCGACACTTACAGCCGATCGCTTTCAGTCCAGTGTTTATAAACATGGTGTATTATTGCTGCTGAAGCGAATCTGATTTTCAGTAGCTACACTGTAGTGCATATCGCCTGATCTATTACATCAATAACAGATGTGTTTGGTGTTTCAGACACTCACCTCTCTGAAGAACTCAAATCTATCAGAAACGGCGCACCGGATCAAATTATATGTGTAATATTTCCATATATCAAGGTCCCTAACATCGTGAAATAAACGGTGTGTTTTGAATTGGTGTTTTTCTTCTGTGTGGTTTTAATGTCAGGGGACACAGTGAAAAGGTCTATTCTGCCCCCTATTGTTCGGGAGTGAAACACTCTCCCAGGGATAGTTCACCCAAAAATGAAATTGCTGTCATTAATTAATTACCTAGCTAGACCAGCTAAAATCAGGTTAAACCAGCTACTTCCAGCTTAAACCAGCTAAGACCAGACAACTAGCCTAGGCTGGTTTTAGCTGTTTTCCCCGAACAATTCCAGTATAAACTAGGTTGAAAACCTTGAAGTTTCAAGGTTTAAAATGTGAAAATCTTGAGGTTTCAATGTGTAAAAGTGGATTTAAAAAAAAGTAGTTTTAAGTTTCAATCAGTTTTAAAAGAACAAATTTTGAAGGTTTTAAGGCCATGTAGTCTCTCAGACAGATGTGGTTGCTATAGGGTATTTTAGGTGGTGGCTAGGCAGTTGCTAATATGTGGTGAGTGTTGGCTATGGTCTAGCTTGGGGTGTTTTTCAGTGGTTGCCAGGATATTGCTATGTGGTTGCTAGGCAGTTGCTAGTGTGTAGTAGGTGGTTGATAGTGTGTTGCTAAGCAGTTACTAGGGTGTTGCTAAGCAGTTACTAGGGTAAATGGTAAATGGATTGCATTTATATAGTGCTTTCAACAGACCCATGGCCATCCAAAGCGCTGTACATGTGGGTGGTTGACAGGGCGTTGCTAGGCAGTTATTAGGGTGTTCTGGGTGGTCTCTAGGGGGTTCTGGTTGTCTTTGCTTTGTAGTTGCTAGGATAATGTGGATGGCTGCTATGCCATTCCTATGTGGTTGCAAAGCAGTTGTGGGTGGTTTCTAGGCCATTGCTATGAAGTTGCTTGGCAGTTGTTAAGAGGCTGTGGGTGGTTTCTAGGATCTTGCTAGGCAGTTGCTATGTTTTATTTCAATGGTAGCCAGGATGTTGCTACGAGGTTGCTAAGCAGTAGTAGGTGGTTGATAGTGTGTTGCTAAGCAGTTACTAGGGTGTTGTGAGTGGTTGAGAGGGTGTTGCTAAGCAGTTACTAGGGTGTTGCGGGTGGTTGATAGGGTATTGCTAGGCAGTTACTATGGTGTTCTGTGTGTCTTTGCTATGTAGTTGCTATAATGTGGATGGCTGCTGTGGCATTGCTATGTGGTTGCAAGGCAGTTATTATGGTGTTCTGGGTGGTTGCTAGGGCAGTACTATGAAGTTGCTTGGCAGTTGCTAAGATGTTGTGGGTGGTTTCTAGGGTCTTGCTAGGCAGTTGCTATGGGTTTTTTTTCAATGGTTGCCAGGATGTTGCTACGTGGTTGCTAAGCAGTACTAGGTGGTTGATAGTGTGTTGCTAAGCAGTTACTAGGGTGTTGTGAGTGGTTGAGAGGGTGTTGCTAAGCAGTTACTAGGGTGTTGCGGGTGGTTGATAGGGTATTGCTAGGCAGTTACTATGGTGTTGTGTTCTGTGTGTCTTTGCTATGTAGTTGCTAGGATAATGTGGATGGCTGCTATGGCATTGCTATGTGGTTGCAATGCAGTTATTGTGGTGTTCTGGGTGGTTGCTAGGGCATTGCTATGAAGTTGCTTGGCAGTTGTTAAGATGTTGTGGGTGGTTTCTAGGGTTTTGCTAGGCAGTTGCTATGTTTTTTTCAAAGGTTGCCAGGATGTTGTTATATGGTTGCTAAGCAGTAGTAGGTGGTTGTTAGTGTGTTGCTAAGCAGTTACTAGGGGGTTGTGAGTGGTTGATAGGGTGTTGCTAGGCAGTTACTATGGTGTTCTGCGTGTCTTTGCTATTTAGTTGCTAGGATAATGTGGATGGCTGCTATGGCATTGCAATGTGGTTGCAAGGCAGTTGTTATGGCGGTCCGGGTGGTTGCTATGGTGTTGATAATGTATTCTGGTTGGTTGCACGATTTTGGATAAACTGAGAATCATGATTTTTTTTTTTTGTTTCTAACAGAGATCACGATTCTGAACAGACTAAATAAAATAACATGTAATTTACTAGAGTTTCTGACAAAATGTTAATTGCTACAGTCTATTTAAAAAAAATATTAATTAGAATACATTTTAAAAAAAAAGTTGGAATGATAGTTTAATGACTCGCTCATACATGAATCAGCGTTTTTGAACGATTCTCTTGAATCAATTATGTTTAACAGTCGCTGTCGCCCCCTACTGGTGTAACAATGTAATCAATACAATGGTTATTTCAAATTGAATCGGTAGGCTACCGTAGTAGACATATTATACGTGTTTATCAAAACTATAAACTTTTATCCCAGTACTTCTGTGATAATTTGAATGATTGTAATACAGAAACAAGATACTGTGAGGTTGAAAAGACTACAACTGCTTTGCTTTCTCTGGTTCAGCGGCAGCAGGAACACAGATCTGAATTCCGGTATGCTTTTGTCAAAAGGCTGAATTGGCATCGCCGAAACCTTGTAGCAGTTGCTAGGATGTTGCTCTGCAGTTGCTAGTGTGTTGCTAGGCAGTTACTACTAGGGTGTTACGCGGTTGCCAGGGTGTTCTAGGTTGCCAGACTATGTGAATGTGAATGACATGTAAAAAAAAAAAAAAAAAAAAAAAAAAAAAAAAAAAAAAATATATATATATATATATATATATATATATATATATATATATATATATATATATATATATATATATATATATATATATATATATATATTTTATTATTATATTATATTGTATTTTGCTGGAATTGTCATCATAAATTGGAACCTAATGGAAACTATGAGTCTAAAATAACAAAAACGAGATCTTTCTGAATACATTTTCCAATAGGACTGTTATGATTAATATAATAAAATGGTCCTGTAGTAGGGCATCATCAAGTAGGCTTTTTAAAAAATCTTTCAGGATTTATCCAAAAGTAACATTATTCTCAGTTATTCTGATTTGATCTAAAGTAATTCCCCAAACCCATTAAGTTCATGATGATGGGCTGATTTGTGAAACACTGAGCTGGAACTACCCAAACTTTTGGGTAGTCACTCTGTGGGTAAAGGCTGGCTTATTTAGTTGATCTAAATGAACATTGCCTTTGTTTGTTTAAAAACACAATATGCATCCATTAGGCTATTACATCACTGGGTTTTGTTTGAGAGCCAATCAATAGACTCATTTGGAAAGCGGGTGTATTTTTGACAGGGCTCAAAACCCTTTATATAGACAAAATCACCAGGGTGCTTCTTCAAGTCTTCATGTACGACTAGAGATGGATGGCAGACTCTTTTCTGTGCTATTCCTGATCATAATTAATATCATCTCAGCATGTGGCAAAGCAGCACCGGAAGGTCTTTCCTGCCCAGAGCACCGACAGGCTTTTGAGAGCTCCTGCTATGAGTTTGTGTCTCTCCGGCGCAGTTTCCTCAGCGCTCAGGCTTGGTGTGAGCGGGACGGTGGGCACCTGGCCTTCATGCAGAATGAAGAAACCCAGCAATTTCTCCAAAAACACATGCAGCCGGAGCAGGACTGGTGGATCGGACTAGTGTCTACTGCCCTCGACCTCACTCTGGACACAGAAGGTACATAAACGGCACTAGATTAGTGTGACATCTTGAATGAATGCTGCCGTAATAGTCTAATATATTTAAGATAATATATAATATATTTTGGCCTAAATATATGCATTAAGCCTACAATGTCCATCCATTTGGATTAACAGTATTAAGGCAAGACACCCCAGGTCAATAGGGTAAAAAACTAACTAATAGATATAAGTACAAACATTTTTTGTATTGCAAGTATTCTGATATGTTATGTTTAAATCTGCAAATGATGTGTTATCTAATTAAATATGCACTAATTTGCATACATTTCTAGAACAAAAAATCTTGTTCCATTTTTTTTTTTTGGTCATATTAGAGTCAAAGGTTTTTACAGAGGGGAGATTGGATATCTCTTTTTATCACTCCATAAATCAGAAAATACTGTCACCAAAAATATGTTTACAATTTAACAGAACTATTTTCTATTTGAATATATTGAATTATATTATATATATAGTCTTCAATGACACATGATCCTTCAGAAATCATTCTGATATGATGATTTTCTGCTCAAGAAACATTTATGATTATTATCAGTGTTGAAAACAGTTGTGTGCAATTTTTTTTTTCAGGATTATTTAACGAATAGAAAGCTCAAAAGAACATAATTTATCTGAAATATAAAGCTTTTGCAACATTATAAATGTCTATACTGTCACTTGATCAATGTAATGCATCCTTGCTGAATAAATGTTTTCATTTTTATTTCTTTAAACCCCCCCAGAAAAAATGGAAAAATTCGGTAACACTTTATAATAACTACACGCTATAAAGCATTAGTTAAGCATTAGTAAATAGTTAATTCATCATTTATAAAACATTAATATACATTAATATGCAGTTTATAAATACAGCTATACATGCTTTGATTTATAAGCATATCTATAATGTGTTTAATAATTGTATTTTCATACTTTATAAATGATCAATTTAGCATTTCTAAATTAAGTTTTACATTACAGGGAGTGCAGAATTATTAGGCAAATGAGTATTTTGACCACATCATCCTCGTTATGCATGTTGTCTTACTCCAAGCTGTATAGGCTGGAAAGCCTACTACCAATTAAGCATATTAGGTGATGTGCATCTCTGTAATGAGAAGGGGTGTGGTCTAATGACATCAACACCCTATATCAGGTGTGCATAATTATTAGGCAACTTCCTTTCTTTTGGCAAAATGGGTCAAAAGAAGGACTTGACAGGCTCAGAAAAGTCAAAAATAGTGAGATATATTGCAGAGGGATGCAGCAGTCTTAAAATAGCCAAGCTTCTGAAGCGTGATCATCGAACAATCAAGCGTTTCATTCAAAATAGTCAACAGGGTCGCAAGAAGCGTGTGGAAAAACCAAGGCGCAAAATAACTGCCCGTGAACTGAGAAAAGTCAAGCGTGCAGCTGCCAAGATGCCACTTGCCACCAGTTTGGCCATATTTCAGAGCTGCAACATCACTGGAGTGCCCAAAAGCACAAGGTGTGCAATACTCAGAGACATGGCCAAGGTAAGAAAGGCAGAAAGTCGACCACCACTGAACAAGACACACAAGCTGAAACGTCAAGACTGGGCCAAGAAATATCTCAAGACTGATTTTTCTAAGGTTTTATGGACTGATGAAATGAGAGTGAGTCTTGATGGGCCAGATGGATGGGCCCGTGGCTGGATTGGTAAAGGGAAGAGAGCTCCAGTCCGACTCAGACGCCAGCAAGGTGGAGGTGGAGTACTGGTTTGGGCTGGTATCATCAAAGATGAGCTTGTGGGGCCTTTTCGGGTTGAGGATGGAGTCAAGCTCAACTCCCAGTCCTACTGCCAGTTTCTGGAAGACACCTTCTTCAAGCAGTGGTACAGGAAGAAGTCTGCATCCTTCAAGAAAAACATGATTTTCATGCAGGACAATGCTCCATCACACGCGTCCAAGTACTCCACAGCGTGGCTGGCAAGAAAGGGTATAAAAGAAGAAAATCTAATGATATGGCCTCCTTGTTCACCTGATCTGAACCCCAATTGAGAACCTGTGGTCCATCATCAAATGTGCGATTTACAAGGAGGGAAAACAGTACACCTCTCTGAACAGTGTCTGGGAGGCTGTGGTTGCTGCTGCACGCAATGTTGATGGTGAACAGATCAAAACACTGACAGAATCCATGGATGGCAGGCTTTTGAGTGTCCTTGCAAAGAAAGGTGGCTATATTGGTCACTGATTTGTTTTTGTTTGGTTTTTGAATGTCAGAAATGTATATTTGTGAATGTTGAGATGTTATATTGGTTTCACTGGTAAAAATAAATAATTGAAATGGGTATAAATTTGTTTTTTGTTAAGTTGCCTAATAATTATGCACAGTAATAGTCACCTGCACACACAGATATCCCCCTAAAATGGCTCAAACTAAAAACTACTTCCAAAAATATTCAGCTTTGATATTAATGAGTTTTTTTGTGTTCATTGACAACATGGTTGTTGTTTAATTATTAATGTTGTAAAATTAATCCTCAAAAATACAACTTGCCTAATAATTCTGCACTCCCTGTATTTACAAACCAGTTATTTAGGAGTTGTCAGTGGTTCATCAGATCATTTATAAAGTGTAAGTAAAGGATTAATAAACTATTTAAATGTACATTTATACATCTTATTATTTAGACATATAGTAATAGTTACTCGTTGTGTTAATAAATGCTTTATAAACATGTATTTCCACTGTAATTCATGATTAATTCAGGTAGTTATAAAACATTTAGTAGTTGTCAGTTAACTATTTATGTGAGCTCATCTAAAGTGAGGACTATTTATGCCTCGTAAAGCTTTTACAAAGGAGGTATAAAGGCTCAGTTCTCTTCTATAAATAGTTTATTAATCCTTTACTTACACTTTCTAAATGATCTGATGAACCACTGACAACTCCTACATAACTGGTTTGTAAATAATGTAAAACTTAATTTAGAAATGCTAAATTGATCATTTAAAAAAAGTATGTAAATACAATTATTAAACACATTATATATATATGCTTATAAATCAAGAGTAAAGCATTTATAGCTGTATTTATAAACTGCATATTAATGTATATTAATGCTTTATAAATGATGAATTAACTATTGACTAATGCTTCACAGCGTGTAGTTATTATAAAGTGTTACCAAAAAGTCTTATTTATAGTCTCATAGTCAACATTGATAATAATCATAAATGTTTCTTGAGCAGAAAATCATCATATTATAATGATTTCTGAAGGATCATGTGACACTGAAGACTGGAGTAGTGATGATGAATTCAGCTTTGCGTCACAGGAATAAATGACATTTTAAAATATATTCAAATAGAAAACAGTTATTTTACATTTTAATAATATTTCACAATATTACAGCTTTTTTTGTATTTTTAATAACACAATGCAGCCTTGGTGAGCAGAAGAGACTTCTTTAAAAAACAATCAAAATAATACAGTTTCCAAACTTTTGACTGGTAGTGTATATGAACAAGCCCCTCTGTAAAAAGCTTCAGAATATAGATAAGAATAAAACGGTAAAGTTTGGTGTATGTGATTGGTACTGAAGGTTTCTGGCTCAGTGCAGGAGAAAACGGCCTTTATAGATATGTTTTGTAATAGAAATCTACAGACGCAAACAAATGAAGTGCTATAAAAGAGACACTTAAAAGTATAATTTGGGATGTTTCCTTTCCACTAATCTGAAAAAAAAAACACTTTATGAAAAGCTAGAAGGAAGAATTTATGTAATAGTACTATACCAGGTTTATTTATCATCAATAAACATTTTTTTCAATCTCATACATATTGCTTAATCCACAGCCGGCCATATTTTAACCACGTTCATCCTCTTTTACTAAATTTAATTGTTTTCACAATAAACCAATTTGTAATGATTCCATGCTGTCACGGTCGTATCGTGCTGCAGTGAAGAGGCAATACGGGACTTCAACAAAGACAGGTATTTATTCAAAAGAACGTTGGACAGAACACAAAGCTGCATCAACACGACATGTAAACATAACTGAGACCAGACAAGGAAAGAATGAACACGAGGGAACTAAATACAAACACTGATGACTTCCTAACGAGGGGCACAGGTGATACAGATAAGGATAACTAAACACAGCTGAACAGAACTAGACTAACGAGGGTAACCAAGGAAACAGAGAAAGTGGCGGGAAACATAGACAAAGGAACATGTGACTAAAGCAAACAACATGACAGAAACACAGATATGTGACTAACGCAAACAACATGACAGAAACACAGATATGTGACACATGCATTTTGAGAAGAGGATTTCATGATTGAAAAAGAAAATCAAATAGATGCAAATATTTAATAATTCATTCCATGACTTTTGAGTACAGAAATCATAATTTTACCTGGATCAACTTCTGTGTCCTCAGGAGGCTTGATCTGGTTAGATGGGTCAGATGTGACGCACTCAAACTGGCTCAGTGAGCCGATGCTGGAAACGGGCTGTGGCCACATCAACACACACTCGGGATTTACCTGGAAGATCGCAAGTAACTGTAGTCAGGAATATTCCTTCATTTGTGAGTTCGGTGAGTTTGACGCTTTCTTTCTTTTGCTGTTTTTAAAAAAATAGAAATATGCATATTCATATTTAAAGTATTTTAATATGTTAGTATGCTTATTCATTTTATTCAAATTCAATAAAGACAAGTATGTAATATGAATAAGCCCAGTTAGATTGAGTAACTGTTGTCAGTAATTTTACTTCATTTGTGAGTTTGAGTTTAATGCTTTCTTTCTTTTTAAATAGTCTAAATATAATTATGCATACTAATATAAGTATTTTAATTAGTGCTGACAATCGAAATTAATGTAGAAACAACTTAAAGACTGTATATTTTAAATATTTGTTGTAATGACATCTTTTTATGAATGAAGGCCAGTATCACTGATACTAATACTGCTACTGATGTGTCTATGAAATTGATTTGTTCATTTTCTTCATTTCCCAACTCCCCTAGAATTAAAGGGATA
Organism: Romanogobio albipinnatus; assembly: GCA_023566225.1. Lineage (NCBI taxonomy): Eukaryota > Metazoa > Chordata > Actinopteri > Cypriniformes > Gobionidae > Romanogobio > Romanogobio albipinnatus. Next base: position 69,290,936 of record CM042239.1, on the reverse strand, counting down.
GTTCACCCAAAAACGAATTTTTTTTAAGTTTATCTGCTTACCCCCAGGGCATCCAAGATGTAGGGGTCTTTGTTTCTTCAGTAGAACACAAATTAAGATTTTTAACTCCAACCGTTGCAGTGTGATAGTCGTATAATGCATGTCAATGGGGATATTTTAGAGTATGAGAGCAATGAGAGTAAAAACACATAGACATACGAATCCTTATTAAACCATGCGGCTCGTGGCGACACATTGATGTCTTAAGACACGAAACGATCGGTTTCTGCGAGAAACCCAACAGTATTTATGTTATTTTTTTACCTCTTATCAGACGAATGTCATCTAGTATTCCCAGCAACATAACTTTTGGCAAATAAGGTCAAAATACTAGCGCCGTCAAAGATATATATATTCGCAGATGCCTCATTTGACCGATCTGTGCAGGCACTAATGAGGAATCTATGTATATATCTATGATCGCGTGTATTTTGCATGTATTTTGACCTTATTGCCGGAAGTGATGGCGATGTTGAAAAAAAAGCTGTTTTTATAAACGACCAACGAAACGGCCACTTCATCTATTAAATTTGGGCTCTTATGTCTTTTTAAAACATTTTAAATCCTGCATTACTTTTTCATATGGTATTTTCATACAAGGTTATACACTCACCTAAAGGATTATTAGGAACACCATACTAATACTGTGTTTGACCCCCTTTCGCCTTCAGAACTGCCTTAATTCTACGTGGCATTGATTCAACAAGGTGCTGAAAGCGTTCTTTAGAAATGTTGGCCCATATTGATAGGATAGCATCTTGCAGTTGATGGAGATTTGTGGGATGGACATCCAGGGCACGAAGAGCCCGTTCCACCACATCCCAAAGATGCTCTATTGGGTTGAGATCTGGTGACTGTGGGGACCATTTTAGTACAGTGAACTCATTGTCATGTTCAAGAAACCAATTTGAAATGATTCGAGCTTTGTGACATGGCGCATTATCCTGCTGGAAGTAGCCATCAGAGGATGGGTACATGGTGGTCATAAAGGGATGGACATGGTCAGAAACAATGCTCAGGTAGGCCGTGGCATTTAAACGATGCCCAATTGGCACTAAGGGGCCTAAAGTGTGCCAAGAAAACATCCGCCACACCATTACACCACCACCACCAGACTGCACAGTGGTAACAAGGCATGATGGATCCATGTTCTCATTCTGTTTACGCCAAATTCTGACTCTACCATCTGAATGTCTCAACAGAAATCGAGACTCATCAGACCAGGCAACATTTTTCCAGTCTTCAACTGTCCAATTTTGGGGAGCTTGTGCAAATTGTAGCCTCTTTTTCCTATTTGTAGTGGAGATGAGTGGTACCCGGTGGGGTCTTCTGCTGTTGTAGCCCATCCGCCTGTTGTGCGTGTTGTGGCTTCACAAATGCTTTGCTGCATACCTCGGTTGTAACGAGTGGTTATTTCAGTCAAAGTTGCTCTTCTATCAGCTTGAATCAGTCGGCCCATTCTCCTCTGACCTCTAGCATCAACAAGGCATTTTCGCCTACAGGACTGCCGCATACTGGATGTTTTTCCCTTTTCACACCATTCTTTGTAAACCCTAGAAATGGTTGTGCGTGAAAATCCCAGTAACTGAGCAGATTGTGAAATACTCAGACCGGCCCGTCTGGCACCAACAACCATGCCACGCTCAAAATTGCTTAAATCATCTTTCTTTCCCATTCTGACATTCAGTTTGGAGTTCAGGAGATTGTCTTGACCAGGACCACACCCCTAAATGCATTGAAGCAACTGCCATGTGATTGGTTGATTAGATAATTGCATTAATGAGAAATTGAACAGGTGTTCCTAATAATCCTTTAGGTGAGTGTATATTCATTTTGAAAAAAATTTAACCTGCAATATATGCCCTTTAAAGGGATAGTTCTCCCAAAAATGAAAATTATTTCCATGATTTACTCACCCTCAAGTCATCCGAGGTGTTTATGACATTCTTCTTTCAGACGAATACAGACGGAGTTATATTAAAAATGTTCTGGCTAATCCAAGCATTATAATGGCAGTAATAGTTGCTCGGTTTTTGAAGTCCATAAAAATATTCCATATTTTTAAAAAAAAATAAAAAATTCTATGGCTCTGCATCAGCCGTCATGTTGAGAGAAATCAGGAGTAAGTGCAGAGGTGCTGTGTGTAAACATGATGCTTATTGTAGTTCTAGACTAATGTGATCAGGCATTTACTCATCTCACTTAGACAAAAACAGATTCCGTTTTCCTCTAAATGAATAAAAAACATGAAATGCAAACTCAGAATATCACGCAAACCTGCAGTAGTTAAATATGTTAAATAACATAAATATACTTTATGTATTTAATCTCACTTTATTAACCAAAGTCTTTGCTGCTGACCTTTGATGATCCAATTCCACCATACTAATGAGCAAAAATGACTTTGTGCGTGTTTGTTTTTCTTTTTTGAGTGTTGAACTTTCTTCTTCTGCGTCATTTCACTTTTGGTGTGAAAGGGCTTTAAAAATTTGGCAAAAATGTCTAGGTTACTGATGTAACCTCACGTAACGTCGAGCGTGACTGACTAATGGGAACAGAACTTTTATTTGTTATTATAAAACAAACAACTAAATAAATACACCAAAATGTATTTGAAATACATTTGTTTTATGCTAAGTATACTGCAAATAAATGTATATATTTATGTAGCCTACTTAATATAAATACCCTGCATTGATGTACTAAATTAATATACTTAAAGTCTGCTAAATTGGAACAACACATTTTGTACTTAATGCACTCTAGTTATCCAGAAATAATACTGAGGTCCAACTAAAGATATACTTAACTATATTTGTGCTACAATGGAACTATTGCAAAAATACACTTTAAATATCTTACATTTAAAGACTGAGATTATACAGAGATCATACTATCTTTACTAATAGTGATATTAAAACACATTTTAGGCTTAATTTTAAGAAATGTGTATTGTGCAATAAAGAAGTACTCAACATAAAGTTAATAATAATATCTATATCAGTAGTATTTATCAGTAATATTTATATTAGTAGTAAGATACTTAGTATGAAATAAATTTTAAATACATTTTGGTATAGTTTTTTTTTCACTAGGGTCATAATACAAGTATTTTAATATATTGGTATGCTCATTAGTTATATTCAATTTTAAAAAAGACAAGTATGTAATATGAATAAGCCCAATTATATTTAGTTACTCCAGTAAAATAAATTCATTATTTATAACGGCAAACAACAGAAAACAGTGTAGCTCCAAAGACATTTTGAGATAGGTTGTCATTTGTATGCCTAATATATAAATAAAATAAAATAAAAACCTTTCATTTCAACATTTTACAGACATTTTTATGAGAAACATGGTGTGGTTTTATAAATGAAACTGTTTAATAGTGATCCTTTTTTGTCTTTGCGGCAGAATTGGGACGCTCTCTGTCCTGTGTGGACAGCACTATCCTGCAGTGTGGCTCAGATCAGGTGATCGAGGTCGATGGGAGTTTCTATGGCAGGAAGACGCCACATTACTGCAGGAACCAAATGTCAAGCTCTCGCACAGCTTCACCAGAGCAGTGCGGCTGGATCGATGTGCGGGATTTAGTCGCAGGTACTGGACGTCACTAACAAAAGAGCACCAAGAAAACAAAAACCAAGAATTTTGGTATTTGGAAAACTTGTACAATGGAAATACATAAATATCGCAATTATTCAGTACCAAATACATAAAACACCGGATACCAGCACTGGACCAATTTTTACAGGTTTAAAATTTTTTGACTTAGTATGTCAAAATCATGACTTAGACTTAGTATGTCATAATTAAGACTGTCATAATTTTGACTTAGTATGTGATTTCTTTTTTGTCATAATTGTAACATAAAAGTCAAAATTATTATCATATGACTTAGTTTGTCAAAATCATGACATAGTACGTCATTATTAAGACTTTTTATGTCATAACTTTGACTTAGTATGTCATCATTAAGACTTTTTATGTCATAATTAAGACTTTATGTCATAGCTTTGACTTAGTATGTCATCATTAAGACTTTTTTATGTCATAATTAAGACTTTGTCATCATTAAGACTTTTTATGTCATAATTAAGACTTTATGCCATAACTTTGACTTAGTATGTCATCATTAAGACTTTGGCCCGGTTTCACAAACAGGGCTTAGACTAAGCTAGGATTAGTCCTTAGTTCAATTAGGGCATTTGAGTAGCTATTGTTAACATACCTTAGAAAAAAACATTACTGGTATGAATGTTGAGTCAAAACAATGGCAATGATATATTTTAAGTTTTGTCAGTGCAAGTTGCTTTCAGTTAAAACGGCTCAAACATGCATTTTAGTCTAGGACTAGCTTAAGCCTTGTCTGTGAAACCAGGGGTTTATGTCATAACTTTAACTTAGTATGTCATAATTAAGACTTTATGTCATAATTAAGACTTTTTATGTCATAATTAAGACTTTATGTCATAACTTTAACTTAGTATGTCATAATTAAGACTTTATGTCATAATTAAGACTTTTTATGTCATAATTAAGACTTTATGTCATAACTTTGACTTAGTATGTCATCATTAAGACTTTATATCATAATTAAGACTTTATATCATAATTAAGACTTTATATCATAATTAAGACTTTGTATGTCATAACTTTGACTTAGTATGTCATCATTAAGACTTTATAATTAAGACTTTTTATTACATAGCTTTGACTTAGTATGTCATCATTAAGACTTTTTATGTCATAATTAAGACTTTTATGTCATAACTTTGACTTAGTATGTCATCATTAAGACTTTTTATGTCATAATTAAGACTTTTATGTCATAACTTTGAGTTAGTATGTCATCATTTAGACTTTTTATGTCATCATTAAGACTTTTAATGTCATAATTAAGACTTTTATGTCATAATGTTGACTTTTTATGTCATCATTAAGACTTTTTATGTCATAAATAAGACTTTGTATGTCATAACTTTGACTTAGTATGTCATCATTAAGACTTTATAATTAAGACTTTTTATTACATAGCTTTGACTTAGTATGTCATCATTTAGATTTTTTATGTCATCATTAAGACTTTTTATGTCATAACTGACTTAGTATATTGTTTCTTTTTTGTCATAAGTGTGACATAAAAGTCAAAATTATTATTATATAGTTATTATATGACATATGTCATAATGTTGACGTAGTATGGTTTTAAGTACATAGAGCATTCATTTATTTCTAAACCCTTAATGGGTCTTAATGTCTCCGCCTGACAAGGACAGAAAATGCTTTTGTGTGGTGCTTGTGAATTGATGCTCTTTTTCTGACTTCTTTCTTTCAGTTTGAATGCTGAGCAAACAATATGAAATCTGAAAGGCAAACAGAGCTTCATTGAGCTTTCTTTTACCTGAATATGTAGGGCTGAGGTTTAAAATGACATCATAACATGTAAAGCAGGTGAACTTGAAAAAAGACCAATGTATTGATATTTGAAAAGGTACTAATGGATCTGGAAAAGTCTCATAATTAGGCAAAAGAATTGTGAACATAAATATTTACAGATGATTCAGACCAGACAATCTCTTTGTGAAGATGATCCTGCTGCTTTAATGTACTTTACTATTGTTGTCAAAGTGCTTAGTGTTTAAAAAGCATGTCAATAATGCTGTTTGGACTGGCTGCACTAATGTATTGTAATGATGAGGTTTGTTGTTGCCCTCCAAGAGCTGTGTAACGGACAGCAGGTTTGCACAGCTGTGACAGATGGTTCGTCTTTCGGAGAGCCATGTCCTGCACTGGGAAGTTACCTGTCTGTGGAATACCACTGCAAAAGCCGTGAGAAGAGTTTTATATTCAATACGTACAGTATCCACCTTATTTTGCAAAGTGCAGTAAACGGTAAAACTTCAATGTCTGTAATATATTAATAGTCTGAAAGGAACAATAGGACTATCATTAGTATGTTCCCTATCCACCTTATTTTTAATGCACGGCCATTTGTAAATTGAATGTGTTCAAAAACAGTCCATTATTCTGCTTGATATTGCAAACTAGCATTTACCATATTATTTGAATATATTACCGTATAATCTAATAATAGACACTGTGGGATTTCCGTCACATATGAAAAAAAAACATGCTTTGTTTTAATTATGTTCTAATTAAGATTTACCTTAAGTCTTAATTATGGCATACTAAGTCATACTTTTGACTTTTATGTCACAATTATGACAAAAAAATGAATTATGACTAAGTCATGGTTTTGACTTTTTAAAGTCCTATGACATACTAACTCATGATTTTGACATACATAATCATTTTGACTTTTTGTTTGTCAAAATGATGACATAAAAATGTCTTAATTATGACATACTAAGTCGTGAATCTGTCATACTAAGTCATATAATAATAATAATTTTGACAATTGAGAATTATGACAAAAAAGAAATGACGTACTAAGTCAAAATTTTAACATGAAAAAGTCTTAATTATGACATATGGGCTTTCATAAAAACACATTGGTTTGTAGTGCAAATAGTTTTACTTTTTACGACATGTCATAATTTTGACTTTTTAATGTTATAATTATGATTTACCAAAGCATGTTTTTTTCTTATATGGCAGAAATGGGCTTCCATAAAAACATGCTTGCTTTGTAGTGCAAATAGGCTTTTTTTGTCATAATTGTGACATGAAAATTATTATTATATGACTTAGTATGAATCACAGAATCATGACTAAGTATGTCATAATTAAGACTTTTTAAGTCATAATTTTGACTTGTGTCATAATTTCTTATTTATGTCATAATTGTGACAAAAAGTCAAAATGATGATGTATGTCAAAAATCAAGTATTCTGTCAGGCAGGCCACATAGTCAAGCTCTGCTATCAGCGGATTGGAACAATTCCAACTCTGCCCATATCAGCTGATCCGATTCCTGTGCACTCAATTGGCAACTCTCAAACAGGGCGCCTTACTTAAGCGTAGCTTCAGCTCAATCTTCCTGCTTGGATGCTTCTGCTACACGCTGCTTTGCAACCCACCTCCACCCCAGCTCCTCCTTAAACTGTTTAACTTAATCAATGTCATTCTGTTGTCATTGATGCATGCTCTGTTCTCAATGGGGGATTTGCGCTGCCCTCCCAGTTAAAAAAAATGGGACCAGAAGCTGCTGCTGCTGCTGTTCCCTGTCTTGGCTTTTCATGGAGCTCATGAAAAGGATGGGGAATTGAGAACAGAGCCATAACACCAAATGTAAATTTGGCAAAATGTGGCAATAAAAAGTTTACTAAAACTTTGTCTATGGTGTTTTTGACTTAAGTGGACCTGACTGAATCATGAGTTTGTATGTCATAGGATTTTTTTAATGTCATAATTTTGACTTAGTGCGTCATCATTTCTTTTTTGTCATAACTGTGACATAAAAGTCAAAAGTATGACTTAGTATGTCAAAATCAGGACTTAGTATGTCATAATTAAGACTTTGTTTTTATTATGTTCTAATTAAGATTTACCAAAGCATGATTTTTTTTCATATGTGGCGGAAATTCCACAGTGTCCATTATTAGCCTATACGGTAATAAATTAAAATAGTATGGTAAATGCTAGTTTGCAATATCAAGCAGAATAATGGACTGTTTTTGAACACATTCAATTTACAAAAGGCCGTGCATTAAAAATAAGGTGGATAGGGAACATACTAATGATAGTCCTATTGTTCCTTTCAGACTAATAATATATTACAGACATTGAAGTTTTAGAAGCAAACCGGTTTACATTTGTCCTAATAAATAACCTATAGGTGAAGACCTGTGTGTTTAGGATGAAAAAAGGATATCATTAACTGTTTCACCAAACAATGTATGTTTTTCATAATGCAGAAGCCTCTGGTGTTATTGTGAAGAGATCCGCAGATGATTGTGGAGAAGGTTCTTTTGTTAAGGTGATCAAATTGATTTTTCAGTGTGATCATTTAAACGTTTTTAGAACGGTTCTTTGTACTTTTTATTTATTCACTTTAAATATCACAATGACACTTTCCCCCTTACAAGATATGATTTTAGCAATATTTATGGACTCATTCTAAAAATTATGAACCAGCAAATGGTAACCCCCAGTTACAATTTATTTACTGAAAATCCTAAACAGACTTTTATCTCAAAATCTATGTAATAGTTCCAGGGATTCTCATTATGTATTCATTTTCCTTTAGTCCTTTAGTAATTTAGTCATTTTCAATGTGGAAATGGATGAATTTATTATTAAAATTGATTCCTGAAGGCTGCTTTCCTAAACCGTTTTAAGTATCAAATTACTCTTTGACTTTGAGACAGGACACTCACAAAAGGGCTAAAAGGGAGGACAAGGAAAAGGATGAAAAGGAAAAGGAAAAGGATGAAAAGGAAAAGGAAAAGGATGAAAAGGAAAAGGATGAAAAGGATGAAAAGGATGAAAAGGAAAAGGAAAAGGATGAAAAGGAAAAGGATGAAAAGGAAAAGGATGAAAAGGATGAAAAGGATGAAAAGGAAAAGGAAAAGGATGAAAAGGAAAAGGAAAAGGATGAAAAGGAAAAGGATGAAAAGGATGAAAAGGATGAAAAGGAAAAGGAAAAGGATGAAAAGGAAAAGGAAAAGGATGAAAAGGAAAAGGAAAAGGAAAAGGATGAAAAGGAAAAGGATGAAAACGACAAGGACTCAATGGAAGAATTTATGTGTTATTCTGCTGAAGAAAATAAACCCACTTTGATAATCTCGTAAGACACATTTTTGTAACATTTATTTTCCATTAGGCCTACCTTGAACTCTGAAAAAAAGGGCAACACTTTATTACGATAGTCGACTTTAGACATTCTACTATAACTACAAGTAACTACATGTCAACTAGCAGTCATTAGAGTATTAGTAGACTGTCTGCTTAATATCTGCTAACTCTTTATTGTGATGCTCCTCCAACAGACATTCTACTGAACCCTCTTAGAAGAAAATAAGCAGTGTTAATTTTGACAGCATATTTTGATTTAGTTTTAGTCATAGTCTTTTGACTAAAATGCCATTTAGTTTTAGTCATATTTTAGTCATCTGAATTGTTTTTAGTTTTAGTCTAGTTTTTGTCGACTAAATATCATAAGATTTTAGTCAACTAAATCTACAGTAGATTTAGTCTCCTATAATCTAATGAGTTTAGTTAAATTGTAATACATTAAGCATTTAAGTATTACATAGCCGACTGTCACTTGAACTGACATTTTGATATCATTTTGTTTTTGACATTAAAAATACACGAAAGATAGCTAAATTCACTTTTTTGTTTGTTTTTAAAAACATCTATATAGTTTTTATAACTTTGTATTTCTGTTTTAGTTAGTATATCATGTTAAGCTAAAGCTTCAAATAAGTTTGTTTATTTATTTTTTAAATTTCAGTTAACATTTATTTAATTTCAAGTAACAAAGATTTTTTTTATGGTTTTAGTTCACTATTATAACCCTGATACTTTATTGAATATGTGTCAAATACTGGTCTTTCCTCCTGACTATGAATTAAATGGGAATTAAATTAAATATAGTTTATTTTGTAAGCAAAAACAAATATATAATGCGTGACTTTTAATGATAAACCAGCTGGAAAGACACCGGGACTCTTATTTTGAAATCTCGCCTTACTATTGTAGTTGCAGGAGCTCATTCAAGTTCAGATGAGGAGATAAAATATGCATTGTTACAACCGTCTAAAACACATTACTATATAAACATCGTAAAGTAAACATTGTCATTATTCATCAGCATTAGTTCATAAACAATTGCCTGGCATTAATGTGTGTTATTCATTGATTGTGAGCAGCTCTGGAGCGCTGGATTGGGGATGCGTGAGTGAGCCTGTAGAAGCGCAACAGCGCCATGTTCTTCAGCGGTTAGATCAGTTAAAATCAAATGTGCGCATCTGTTACACAGGATATCAGTTCTGACTGGATCTCTTCCCTAATCGTCCCTCCCTAACATTTTCGTCTCGTTTTTATTTGTTGACGAAAATGACAGTTGATTTTCGTTATAGTTTTTGTCATCCAACACTAGTTTTTATTTAGTTCGTCTCGTTTTCGTCAGTGAAAAAAGGTCGTTGACGAAAATTATGACGAAAATTATTCGTCAACGAAATTAACACTAAAAACAAGCAGTATTTATTTGATACAGTGGCTAAATGAACGAGAAATAAAGCTTCAACTTCTGACATTTCCAAACAGTACAGCAGTAATGACTTTATGAACTTCTTTACTTGCGAGATTGATAACTGTCTACTACAGTTGATAACTTTTCTACTACAGGAAAAATGTCATTCATTGCTATAGGAAGAATTGTCTAAACTCGTTGAATCATCAAAATCAACAACATGTATGTTCCGACGAAGCTACTGAAAGAGATGCTTCCAGAGGTCATAGATCCCTTTAATATCATCAGGATATGTACTAAAAAACTTTTAAGCTGGCTATTATTAAACCTCTTATTAAAAAAAGCAACTTGATCCTACAGAATTAGTCAATTACATGCCAAACTCAAATCTATCATATCTGTCAAAGATACTAGAAAAGGCAGCGTCCTCACAACTATGCTCCTTTTTTTTTTTTTTTTTTTTTTTGTAAGAAATGATATCTGCAAGGATTTCCAGTCTATCATAGTAACTGAGACTGCTCTCATTAGAGTTACAAATGATTTGCTCTTGTCATCCGATCGTGGTTATATCTCTCTATTAGTGTTACTGGATCTTAGTGCTGCAGTTCGCCTGCACACATACACATTCAAGCAAGCATTCCTATAAACTAAACACGTAATACACGTGCATGCCCTCACCGTTTTCACTGATTCATGCCATACTGACATGCCATTGCAAAGTTAGTAGAATATCTCAAGTGGACCTTCAAAATAAAGTGTAACCAAAAAAAGTTTGTCTTTCTTTCTGATGTTTTCATATCTGTTGTTGGATGGAGGTTTTGAAGAAAGTTGATCTGTTTGTATTTGTATTTTCTCCCAGCTGCCCAGTTTGTAATACAAATGAGAAAAATGAGGAAATCAGTTTGAAGTTAGAAAACCCTGACTGTGACACGATTTACTGGTATGTGGAAGATAAATCAAACAAGAGGCAAAATGTAAGTACAGTCTATTTTAAATGTACTATATATAATGAATTTATTTAGAAGATTACTATATACTTAATAAAATGTCTATACTTTTTTTTACGCTGATATACAGATGCTTCTCTAATTTGTATAATACCTGGCTTTTTCACATACCGGTATACATTGTTTTGTTTCTATATAAAGGAAAACTGCTCAATAAATAACACAACTGGGATGAATCTACAACAATATGGTAACGAATTGAACGTTACAGCTGAAACAATTGTAACAATTACAGCTGGAAAAGGACTTTTAAAGGACATCCTCGTATTGGTGATTTGTGCGTTGATTTAAAAAATTTTGACTACAGAAGCTACTGCATGAAATCTATGTATAAAGGGCATCTAATAATAATTTCTGTATGATTTAGGCAAAAAAAATGGAACTTCTTATGGGGAGCAGATCATAAATTATTCCTTAATAAAGAAAAACAATGATCAGCTCACGAAAGACATCAAAGACTGGTTGAACGTATCTAAAGAGGACAACACAGAAGAGGTAAAAATATAAAAGAGATAGAATTAAAGGGATAGTTCACCCAAAAAATGAAAAGTTTTTTTCTTCTGTTGAACACAAAAGAAGATATTTTAAAGAACGTTGATAATCTAACAGTTGACGGTATATGGAAGTCAATGGGTGCCCTCAACTGGCTTTTTGGTAAAAACGTACGTTTTGGCCCGTCTGGTAAACACATAGCCCTGGGACGTTGGGCTTTGCGAGCCCTGGCCCATAAACAGGTTTGAGTCTGATCCCGAATCGCAATGAACCAACAACACCACAAATAAAGGATTCTTCAGCCTGTGACAGTGTGCTAAGCTATGTTCAGTTAGACACGTACACATATTCAATACGATCTGTAACAATGCAATAGTATCACATATAAAATTTTACTCACATAAGTGTGTTGCACCGTTCCTGTCGAATCCAATATAGAAGGGACAGCATTGTGTTTTAATCTCAATATGTCTGCAAATCCAATCTCGACCTGTGTCTTGTTTACAAACGATTTCGCGGTGAAATGAAGCAAACAAACGCGCAATGTCTTAAGGCCTTTGCACACTGAGTCCGAAATTTTCGCATGCGTTTTTTCGTATTAGTGATCCGAAAAATTCATCACGCACAGAGACCTTGCACACTGAGTCCGATGCGTATTAATGAATGCGTTACGGAAAAAAACGCAAAACAATACAAAATGCCGTCTTCAGGTAGTGAGGATGATTTTTTTGTCCTCTCTCTTCTTAAATAGAGAAAAAGAAAGAGATATAATGGTTCCATCATCCACTCCTGCGATCGCGTAGAGAGGAAGGAGAGTTCCACCTCCTTATCAAGGAGCTGCGTGATTATCCAGACCGATTCAAAGTTTACTTTAGAATGTCAGTGACTCAGTTTGATGCTTTGCTAGCGATACTGGAGCCACATATTAAAAAGAAGACCACCAATTTCCGTTAATCAATTGATCCTTGGGATCCGCGCGCACACACATACGCGGTTTACAGGGACTTGGTGTGCTATAATTATAGCTGTGATATAATAATATTAGTAGTATTTTTGATACAATAATATAGGCTATATATAATTGTAGGTATCTGAGCACTGGCGATTCATTCACCACCATTGCCAGCAGTTTAGGTTGGGCATCAGATTCAGCACTGTAGATGGGAAAAACGGATGCGAAAAACGCAGAAAATCGAACCTGTTCCGAATTTTTTTTGTGACGGACGAAAGTTTCGGAGGCAGTGCGCAAGCGTGACTGACATAACGTGTGGTCGAATTTATTTTTTGACGTGTGAAAATTTTGCATGCGAATATCTGACTCAGTGTGCAAAGGCCTTTACGCATGTAAGCTGAAACTTCATTAAAGGGGTGGTAAAACACATTCTTTCGAAGGCTTGATTGTGTTTGTTGGGTGCACTGTAATGTGTTCATGCTTCGTTTTTAAAAAATTGCATTATTTTTCATATATTTTACCTTTATTCTACACTGCTCTGTCCCTCCTTGTAAAAACGGTCTGATGGTTTCCGGGTTGTATGAAGCCAGTCCCTCAAAAATACAATGGGCTCAGATTGGTTAGCTGGCCCAGTGTGTTGTGATTCGCTAACCGCCTAGTGTACGTTTGTCGGAAAAACGTCACGCCCCTTACCTTTACCGGTAGCCTGTGCTTTGGGTAGTATTAGAAACAATGGCGACAATAAAACCATACCAATTTGAGCCCAAATCAGACCCAGACAATTTTAGTGAAGATGATCGAGCAGAACCTGACTGCGGAACTATAGTGATCGCTACTTAATGGCACCGTTACTTTTGTATTTTTAGAACGATTTGCCAAATATCTATCTCAAGAATGAACACTAAACATTGGCTTTACTATAGTATCCAAATCAAACACAGAACCATGTTTAGCATGCCTGTAGATAAACACTACATAAAAGCTCTAATCAAAGAATAATTTACACTAATGCCAAGTTCGCTGTTGAGATTTTAAAAAGTTTGTAACGTTAGGTGTTTGTCGGATAATGTTAAGTATGAATGAGCATTTAACAAACTGGTTTGCTGAGCCAAATGAGCGTTGTCATGTTTACTTCCTTGCTACAACGTACAATTAACAATACAAACTATTACAGGAAAACACATCAACGAAAAATAAATCATACTTACAGGTTGTGGCCCGTAAACAGCTTCTGTTTTCAAATCCATCATTTAGGACAAGCCGTTGTAAGAATCCTGCATTGAACTCGTGAAGATTGTGGAAGCTTTCCTCTGTGAAATGTGCAGCGGGAGCCGCGCGCGCCCGTCTCACACTGGCAGTGTTTGTCTCGCGCAGCTGAACCGCGGCTCGTGTATTGCAAATACAGACGAATATTGTCCATTATGTCACATTTTCCGGTCTTCTCCTCCGACCCCTGTCTGTCTCGTGCTTTGATTTATGATGGGCAGCATATATCTGCTGCAAATGCGACCGTGTTCCCCTCTGTCTCATACACGCATGCATATAACGTTGTATGTTAAACGCACTGCAACGCACCCCCGTCCCTAGGAAGGCTGAACAAAGTGGACCTGCAATCCGGATGAAAATAATAGCGTTTCGTCGGCATTGGCAACAACACTCCAGCCTACTAACTAGCCTACCACAACAACTATTCCCCGCGGCGATACAAAATGGCCTCACCCCCCCCTTATTCCATATTCTCGGAGGAGGGGTTTATGTAAATATTGGGGCTGGTGATGTCAGCAACCCTGGAGGAATGTGTAGTAGTCCCTAGCGGCCGTTTGCTGTAGTCCTTAGAAATTGATTTCTTTAAAAGCAAATATCTCCCTTTGCTTTAAACTTTGAACGTTGTAACTTTGCAGATGTTGTTTATGCTCAAACAGCAACATTACTGTTGATTTCTGAATTCATCACCCCTTTAATTATCAACGTTCTTTAAAATATCTTCTTTTGTGTTCAACAGAAGAAAGAAACTCACACAGGTTTGGAACAACATGAGGTTGAGGAAATGACAGAATTTTCCTTTTTGGGTGAACTATCCCTTTAACAAGACAATTTGTTGGCTAAGGTGATCAGATTTCTGAAATGGAAACGAGACATTTCCCATTCGAGTGGTCAAAATATCACTGAAATCTCATTTGTTATTATAAATTCAAAATAGGGGACAATACATTTTTGAATGTTTTTGTTTTTTTATTGTTGTGGGTTCCCTATATTATTATTAACATTAATAATCATTATGATTTAGTTTGATTATTAGGACTTCTGGTCTAGTTTTAATTCAGTTCATTGCACCCGCAATAAATAAATAAATAATCACACAATGAAAGCAGTTACTAGTAACCAATACAATATTAAATTTATAACAAAATTATGACTTTTATAAAAACACATTACAAAAATACAACATTAATTTAATAAAACTATTTAACAAATGTTTTAACATTTTATAATTGTATTTACTTTTCATTTTCACAACCTGTTTATAAAGAAATTACAACTTTTTAAATCCTTAATTGGGCTTGTTATTTTGCATTTTAGGCTTATTTTAATCAGAAAGTGTATTGTGCAAATGTATTTGGTGGAAGTGTATAAACACATACAAACAATAACATGAATAGTTAGTAATGTTACTATATTGAAAGCGATATCAATGTTTGTTTTGATATTTGTCGATAATGGCGCTCTGCTCACATCCAAGGGCCATTTGTTCAAAAGTAATCTGATCAGTGTTCAGCTATCGTATTGGATCGAATCTTAAAGGGCCAGTTGTTCAAAGGTAAACTGATCGGATTTTGGTTATCGGATTGGATCAAATCTTGAAAATGGGTTGTTCAAAAGGGAAAGAAGGAATCTGAAATCAGATTAGATCACGGAATCCAATCCTAGTTTTAATCTGGATCAAACCTTCGGTTTGTGTTGTTCAAAACTTGTCAGTAGGATTTGGATAACTTTGATCCAAAGAAAAAGGGGATATTCCTGATCCCAACAGGGGGAAGGATTTCAAGGTTGATTCCAGGAAGAAAATGTAGTGTAACTTTAAAACTGGTTAAAAAAACAACATTTGTATCATATACACAAACACATATTATTTTATTTTGCTCTTGATTAGTTAGGCTAATTGTTAAAGCAATAAATTAGCAGTAGACATTATCTATTAAGCCTTTCGGTAGCCTACAGTCAAAGTAAAAAAAGATTTAGCCGCCATAAAATAATTCCCAAACAGCTGTAAATATCAAACATATTATATAAAATTTTAAGTGTTTTTTTTATCACTTATAAGACTTTTTACTTCTTATCAATTATAAGAGATGAACCAGTCAAAAGTTCTTTGCACGCGAACGCAAGGTTTCTCGGTTGAACGCTACGCTAAACTTTTCTGAGAGAACGCAAAGCATTTGAATTTTTTTTTTCATGTCCCTTCAGGGGCTCCGTAGAGCACTAGTAATCCAGATTTTGAAATCTGAAAAGGTGTGTATCTGGATCAGGGTAATCCAATCCAATTTTGCTTTGAAAAACCGGTACAAAAGTAAAATGGATTACCTGATCCTGGATATAAAAAACATGGGATTTCAAAATCCAGATAATTTTGATCCATGATTAAATGTTTTGAACAACTGGCCCATGGCGGCTAAATCTTTTTTTACTTTGACTGTAGGCTACCGAAAGGCTTAATAGATAGCCTAATAATATCTACTTCTAATTTATTACTTTAACAATTAGCCTAACTAATCAAGAGCAAAATAAAATAATATGTGTTTGTGTATTATATGCTACAAATGTTGTATTTTTTGACCAGTTTTAAAGTTTTACTACATTTTCTTCCTGGAATCCACCTTGAAATCCTACCCCCTGTTGGGATAAGGAATATTCTGTTTTTTTGGATTCAAAGTTATCCAAACGTGGACATTTTCGGGGACAGCTCCAATCAGGGACACCAAAAACCGGGGCTGTCGCCGGAAAATGTGGACGTCTGGTCACCTTATTATCTGGTCACCTGGTCACCTTATATATATGAAAAAGGTATTTTTGTGGTTTTCCACATCATGCATGTAATATCTATTCCCGAATATCCATTTCCCACTTGCAGTTCAAAGAGGAAGTTCTTTCAAATATGTGTTCAAATTTAGAAGACTTTGAGATACTCCAGAACACCACACATATTGAGTTCTATGCCATGGCTTTGGAAAGCTTCGTTACAGATGAGGACAAAGTGAATGCTAATGCTCAGGTAGTACTGTGACCAACACAATCTTTAGACATATGATAAAGTGTTAGTTATAATTGCTGATGAGGCACCTTTCTTTCACAGGAGTTTGCCTGTTGCGTACTAGATGTCATCAGTAACTCCCATCGATCCTTCGATCTGACTACAGAAAACATCACTGCACTAACTTACACAGCCAAACTCATCGTTGAGTCCTCTAGTCACATTCTCGGTGCCTTTAATAAGGACAGAAAGGTAACTTCTTTCCAAAAATTGCCTGATTAAACCTGCAAATCTTTCTTAGGTTAGGCATGTTTTGGGACCAATCTTTTTTGCATTATTTTCCTGTTTTCACTGTAAAGCTGCTTTGAAACAATCTGTATTGTAAAAAGCGGTGTATAAATAAAGGATGACTTGACTACATAACAGAAAATATGATTTTAAAACACATCACAATAAACATTAATGTCACGGGCGGTTGCAAGTCAAGTTGAAACAGGATGTAAATCGCAGCAGTCTTCAGTTTATTTGAACAAGACTCAGGATAAAGGACAGAAAAACTGACGACGCAACATTAACAGACCACTAAAAAGAACCAAACACAGGGCTTAAATACAAACAAATGAGATAATTAACTAGACACACCTGAACAGAATACTCAACCAATCAGTAACCAAGGAAACAAACAGACAGGGATCGGAAGAGAACAGAACCAAAATTAATGCTAGATTTTATTGCTATAAATTGGCTGTAGGTCATTTCACACAGCTGGGGCACGTTCAAGTTCAAACCGGTGCGCAACGCTTTGCTACGGTTTCCGGGTTGAACGTAATGTTTCCTGGAAACGGTGTGTAACGGGTTTGAGATACGTTTTCGCTTGTTTGGTGGGTGTGTCAAATGTGTCAGCCCAATCAGCAGCAACATGTATATAAACCACGCGGTGTTAAAGCACAATAGGTCCAAGTAAAGTCATTTACAAATGTGTCTGCTGCAGCTCGGTAAACGCAACAATTGAAGATATTAGAAGACATGAGTTTTATAGTAAAAATATAGCATATCAACATGATGATGTAGTTGTTTATATATTTTTAGCTTCATTGCAAGGCAAGTTTATTTATATACCAAATTTCATACACAATGGTAATTAAGCGCTTTACATAAAAATTTGAAATAAAATACAAGGTATTAAAAAGGTAAGAACTAGAAATAAAATGATCTAAATTAGAAATGATTACCAGGAGATAAAAAAGTTAATTAAATGGGATGGGGATGTTCTCTTTTATTCTGGACGGCAAGGGCAGTGATTGCATCGAGCGTATTTTGCAGTATTAAACACGTTTTTATATCGATTTCATAAGGCTCCGAAAATCCTTAAAAAAGAACACAAAGAATGGCCTTATCAGCTGCCATAGTTGCAACTCTTGCGTCATCAGAACAGAGTGTTTAACGCACCACCGTTTCTGTTTAAAAAACATTTTGCAACGTTTTGTCAGGGCTGAACGCAGCCCAGGATTTTGAATCGCCAACAGGTCCATATATTTAGCATGCCAAATATCTCACGGGTGTCTGCGACCCGTCTGCAATTCTCTCTGATCAAGTCTTTGATCATTCACACTGCGTGATTGTCACACACGTGCACGAGCACTGATTTGCCTATGATTTCAGGCATTTGTCGGCGAGTCAAAATCGGGGCTAAAATCAGGCAGTGTGGACTCTGCATTACGTTTGCTTTGTAATATCGTTGCGCCTGCTGCACCCATGGTACCTTGATTATTACGCAGGAATGAGAGAATAGTTCCTTGCCATATCAGTCTAGAAAATCACACCTTCAATTTTCCATTGGTCTTAGTACACGATGTAGCTATACACATCACAACATGTAAATAGGAAAATGTTGGTGTTATTTAGTCACTTATTGAGCAGTAGGCTAGCTGGAGCCATTTACCTCCAGTCTTTGTGCTAAGCTAGGCTAGCGGTGGGTGCGTCAGACAGAGTTATGGCACGCACGGAGATGAGAATGGTATGTATGGACTTATCTAACTGTGGGGGATACGGTGAATAAGCTAAGGTCCCAAAGGCCAGCAGGTTCCTTTAAGCAGTCCCTCCGGAAAAACGCGATTATGCGATCGCATGATTTAATGCATAATCAGCCAAAGTCCGCATATTTATGCAGGGGCGGCATTTTTTCAAATACGCCGCACTTTCGCCGCGTAAATTGCCTATTTCCACGTGCAAAATATGCGGGGCTAGCATGATTTCATAATCCCCACATTTTCGTTGCAAAAAAGTCATATATATATTAGCAGAAAGTTGAAAAATGTTCGTTTACTTCACACAAGAGCCGCTATTTCCTCCTGTTGCCATGGGAACATTTTGAAGTGACGTAATTACCCGACGTGAACATCATCGAAAAGCTGCAAACCCCGTGGTGAAAACATATATATCTGTGAAACCATGATGAAGCACGCAAATTCCCATTTGCCAACAAAAATAACAGCAAAAGACCGCCCAAAGCAGTTTCCCGGTGTGTTGACCGATTTCAAAACACAGTATCATGAAGCTTTGAAGCGTTATGAATCAATGAGTCGATTCAGCGTTTTGGATCGCCAAAGTCACGTATTTCAGCAGTTTGACACGCGATCCGAATCATGAATCGACTCGCTGATTCATAACGCTTCGAAGCTTCATGATGCAGTGTTTTGAAATCGGTCATCACTATATAAGTCGTTATTTAGGTTTTAGCACAAAAACTATTCTCGTCGCTTCATAAAGTTATTGTAGAACCAGTGTAGTGAGATGGACTTTTGTGGGTCTTGAGAGTGTACAGTGCATTGTGCCAATGGAGGCCTTTCTGAGCCATCGGATTTCAACACAAATATCTTCATTTGTGTTTTGAAGATGAACGGAGGTCTTACGGGTGTTGAACGACATGAGGGGACGTCATTAATGACAGAATTTTCATTTTTGGGTGAACTAACCCTTTAAGAGATTGCACTTTGTGCATTGGAAGCACTCAAATGTCTGTTTTGTGTAGCTACCTCTGTAAAACAGGAAGTTAATAATTCATTTTTTCAGAAGTTGTAGCATATTCCTTTTGTAAAGCTACAGAACTTGTTTGACTCAATGTTTTGTAAATCTGAGCCGTGTGTTTATTAAGGTCTTCAATAAAACAAGATGAGAACTTAAATATTCCCAGCACTTTCTGTGATGTAGTGTTTTTTTTCTCTTTTTAATCAAACCGCAGTTTTTGCAAGTTCCCGCATTTTCCATCGCATTTTTTAAGAAAAAGTGCTGTATAATCAAGTATTTTTGCCGGCAACAATCACAAAAAAAAGCCGAATTTTTCTGGAAGGACTGTTTAAGTAACATTTTGGCTAGAAAATACTTTATGTATATTTTATGGCTTTTATATGAATGTTTTCTTGCTTTGTGAAAATAAATATTTTGGATTAAAACATTTCATGTTTGATCCAAACCAATATAATTTGAGCAATAAATAAAAATATTTGTCTGTAACAGTTATTGGAAAGTATAATTTTGTTCAGTCCATGTTAAACTGGTATAACAAGGAAACTTTTTTGTTGCTGGACCAAGATGGTCTAGCAATTTGCACCAGTTAATGACTAGGCAGAAACAGTTAACTAAGCGAAGAAATCTGCTGATGCATTCTCATTGCCTTTCAGACTGACATCTCTAGTTATATGCTCAACGCAGTGGACTGTGTTCAGAAATTCCTGCTAGCAAATAAAGCACCTGATCTGGAGCCCAGCATCATCAGCACTCCTAATGTCAATGTTTACGTCAACCGGTAGGACAATCAGAATTCAATAAATTACTGTGATCAGTGAAAATAAAACTGAACATTGAGAACCATTTGTGTGTGTTTTGTTGTTTTTCTGGTTAGGTTATCTCCAACTAACCTCCAGAAAGAGCCGTTGAGTGTCCAGAACAGTCTAGCCAGCTTCAAGCTTCCAAATTTGGGCTCTGATATTCTGCCTGTAGATGAGCCAGTGGATGTGAAAGTCAGTGTTTTTTTTATTCACCACAAACCGTAAAACATCTATACAAGATTAAATTATTTTCTGGACTTTCTAATTGAAATCGTAGTATTGCATCTGTTTGAACCTTTTGTACAATAAGATTGATAGGTCTAGTGTGCATTTTTTTTATATGCTGTACTAATGTTACACATCTTTTACACATGATACAGTACACATACCTGTCCTCTTTTCACAGATGACACATTTTTTCATTGATCCGTGGATTGAAGGTCAGCCCATCAGTAGTATTGTGGCTGGTTTGACCCTTTCAACAACAAATGGCACTGTTATTCCTGTGGCAAACCTTACTGAGGAGATTGAGGTTTGATTGAGATTTCATTCTTACCTTTATAGTATGAAAACTACATCCAGTATAAACTGGACAGAACAGTCTGCAAAATATAATATGAGAATGTGGTCGCGAGCGGCATTTGTCCAACCGATGGCAATGTCACCACAAATAAGCAATTAAGAATGTTAAAGGTGCTGTATATGTCATTTTTTGACTGTGCTAAAACATAAAGTGGCAGTGTGCAGATTCTTGTTAACCTTGAGTTAAATGCTTCATTTGATCGAGCACCTGCAAAAAGCACAATTCCTCTTTGAAATCATAAATACCATATTTGCATATATTTAGGAAACTTGTTCACATACAGTACTTGTTTCTCTGGAAAAATACAGTCAGATATTCTACTTTGAAATGTGTGTTTCGTGTCGGAATGTCTGTTTTTGTTTTGGTCTGTGTTATTCCGCCCACTGCCAGTTTACCCAATAGTATTTCGACACCCCAGGTTGCCAGTTGGCCGAAAACGCAATAGCGATGCGCAGACCGATCGGCGGCTGACTTGAAGCAGTGCATGCCGGTTAGAAATTTAGTCCGACTTGAGACAGCGCCGATGCCACGTGACTGTGACGTATGGCATCAAAGTGCCGCGAGAGCGATTCGAGAGCAGCCGGCTAATACAGCCGGTGCAGTTTCTCTAGAGCGGCTGCACCAGACTGCACGGACTCTGATGACGACACAGCTGTTCCACGATTGGCCAGATTCACAGCATGACAGCGATCACATGTGTTTCGTGTTTATTCTAAAAACCTTCAGTTCCAACAATGCTCACAAATCAGTTTTTTATAACAGTAAAACCTCCTTTCATGTAGTCGCGATGTTATATTGTCATGTTTATCAAAATAAAACTGATAAAAACGTAGACCCCACTTCATTGATAGTGTAGGCTTATACACTCACCTAAAGGATTATTAGGAACACCTGTTCAATTTCTCATTAATGCAATTATCTAATCAACCAATCACATGGCAGTTGCTTCAATGCATTTAGGGGTGTGGTCCTGGTCAAGACAATCTCCTGAACTCCAAACTGAATGTCAGAATGGGAAAGAAAGGTGATTTAAGCAATTTTGAGCGTGGCATGGTTGTTGGTGCCAGACGGGCCGGTCTGAGTATTTCACACTCTGCTCAGTTACTGGGATTTTCACGCACAACCATTTCTAGGGTTTACAAAGAATGGTGTGAAATGGGAAAAACATCCAGTATGCGGCAGTCCTGTGGGCGAAAATGCCTTGTTGATGCTAGAGGTCAGAGGAGAATGGGCCGACTGATTCAAGCTGATAGGAGAGCAACTTTGACTGAAATAACCTCTCGTTACAACCGAGGTATGCAGCAAAGCATTTGTGAA
Source organism: Romanogobio albipinnatus (assembly GCA_023566225.1). Taxonomy (NCBI): domain Eukaryota; kingdom Metazoa; phylum Chordata; class Actinopteri; order Cypriniformes; family Gobionidae; genus Romanogobio; species Romanogobio albipinnatus. The sequence goes on along the minus strand of CM042239.1, from coordinate 69,268,305 downwards.
GCCACAACACGCACAACCTTGAGGCGGATGGGCTACAACAGCAGAAGACCCCACCGGATACCACTCATCTCCACTACAGATAGGAAAAAGAGGCTACAATTTGCACAAGCTCACCAAAATTGGACAGTTGAAGACTGGAAAAATGTTGAGTCTCGATTTCTGTTGAGACATTCAGATGGTAGAGTCAGAATTTGGCGTAAACAGAATGAGAACATGGATCCATCATGCCTTGTTACCACTGTGCAGGCTGGTGGTGGTGGTGTAATGGTGTGGGGGATGTTTTCTTGGCACACTTTAGGCCCCTTAGTGCCAATTGGGCATTGTTTAAATGCCACGGCCTACCTGAGCATTGTTTCTGACCATGTCCATCCCTTTATGACCACCATGTACCCATCCTCTGATGGCTACTTCCAGCAGGATAATGCACCATGTCACAAAGCTCGAATCATTTCAAATTGGTTTCTTGAACATGACAATGAGTTCACTGTACTAAAATGGCCCCCACAGTCACCAGATCTCAACCCAATAGAGCATCTTTGGGATGTGGTGGAACGGGAGCTTCGTGCCCTGGATGTGCATCCCACAAATCTCCATCAACTGCAAGATGCTATCCTATCAATATGGGCCAACATTTCTAAAGAATGTTTTCAGCACCTTGTTGAATCAATGCCACGCAGAATTAAGGCAGTTTTGAAGGCGAAAGGGGGTCAAACACAGTATTAGTATGGTGTTCCTAATAATCCTTTAGGTGAGTGTGTGTTGATCTTTATTCTTGTACAAACACACGCTGTATTAAGCAGTGCATAAAGTATGACATGACAATAATGTCTCTGAAACATCTGTGTATTGCCAAATATTGCATTTATTTCACTTCAGCTGTGATAAAGTATGCAAACACAGCGCGAGCGTCACTGCGGGAAGCAAAAAGTGTCCGACTTCACGTCTCCATTTGCAGCTCCTGTCCGCGGCTAGTCTCGCCAATCGGTTGCATCCAGCCGCAGCTGATGTCGAACACACCTATTGTATTGCATCCATGGAAGCCAGCAAACAAACTGGGTCAGAGATCGCAGATTCATCCATCTAAAAGGCTCAATGACTGGAGGCATATTAAAGTACAAATACACTAGCTGATCAACTTACAGTGTAAAGCTTGTAGCTTTCCATTGTCATTTGAGCTTGTTATTGTTGCGTGTCCTCAATCTGGCAACCCACGTGAGCATCGAGTCTGAGGAGGAGGGGGCGGGAAACAACTCTTTTCAATATTTTGAATTTGGACTGCATTTAGGGCCAGATTTAATAACAGCTTGCAAACCCAATTTTGGTGTTAAAAAGCTACTGTCTGGATTTACTAAAGACACACAGTGAAAACTTGGTGCTAAAAAGGCGCTGTGGCTGACCTTATTGCATACGCATTTGTAGGAGTTTCCCTTTCAGACACAAAATTGATGGAAGGAGAGTATTTAAATGAATCATGCAAGTGGAATGGACGTAGGCCAGTAAGAGTTATGTGTGTTAACCTCACTTCCCTGGCCTCTAGAGGCTGCGTTCTTTAGCGTCCTTGTTAGTGCGCCCGCGTCCCACTACGGAGACCCTGGTTCGAGTCCCGCTCTGAGCGGGTCTAGTAGGACCGGTTACAGAAGGTGATTTACTAAGGTTTATGCTCGTAAATTTACTGGTATTTGCGCCCACTGCTATTTACTGGTATTTTACCGTCCCAAAAAAAACATATCTTAAACCAGACGCTAATTTGCGCTGCTCTTGGTAGATTGTGTTGGTCATTATGGAAATTATCTGGCTGTGTCTGTGTTCTTTAAATTTTGCGTCGTCAGTAGATCACACACATCCGTGCTTTTTTAGTTTTGCAGCCTGTTTAGTAAATCTGGCCCTTAAACCGCTAGCTGTCAATATTACATACCGCACCTTTAACCCAGGGTTTAGAAATGTACAGTGTGAAACAGGAGTTTCTGAACGTGAGGTAAGATAGCCCAGGATTCCGTTTACCCAGGTTTCATTCAAATGCTGCTTAGAGTCAGAAATAGTATGCATGCTTTTGAACAGGGGAAACACATTACACCTATAAAAGATTATATCATCAGAATGTGTAAATAGTCAAGAGATTTCACTGGAAATTTTCAATCTCCAGATCTTTTTACCGAGGCTGGACACAGCAGTGAACAGCTCAGTTCTAGATTTGAGAAACTCCAGCACTTCGATGATAACTATAACCACCCCCAACATCACTCTGGTCTTAAAGTTACGTCCCTCTGAAGAGTTAACACTACTGGTAATGCTGGGTTATGAGAGCTATCCTACTGAGGAAAACAATGTAGCCAAAGTTACATTTCCTAAACAAGGAAATTCACAAGGTGAGACATTTGCTGGAAACAACACAATGGTTTGTGAACAGTAGGAGCTGCAGCAATCACTGTTTTGTACTTTTTGTAATCTTTTCACACAGACGAAAGGTACACATGGGTACTGGGCCCCAGTGACATGGCAGTAGACGTGGGCACTTACTACCTACGGATACGACCTGTTGTTGGTCCGGGCATAAAGTCTGTTGATGCATCAATAACAATTACGTCCGTTACTGCTCAGTGCATTTTCTGGGAACAAACTAGATCCGACTGGAGTGACTATGGCTGTAGGGTGAGTGCTGACTCTTTCCTTTTGTGTCCATAAATGCAAACGTTGCTGACCTCTGACCTTGTTTACAGCTGGTATTAAGATGCGTGTTGGTTGATTGTATCACAAGTGGACGTCGGTAAATACAGGTGTAAATGGGATGTAAAATATTTTGAGCTTCCAGAGGTAGTGGAAAACACATTCAATCACATTCAATTGTGAAGTCGGACGCTTTCTTAGTGTAGATGTCGTTGAATGCATTCAAGCAGCCACAAAAGACCGTCTTCTCTCCACCTACTGACCTAATGCGTGAACATTATGGGAAGCGCGCTAGCCAGACAGATTTAAACTTTGTCGGCTGAAGACCCAAGTTTGGTTTGAAGATGAAAAACATACCAAGCACAATCTCTCACCATTCCTGATTTCTAACACTCACAGCGTTTGGCTGATCTTGCGGCTGTCAAAAGTCAGAAGTGGTTGAAAGTGGACAAAAGAGACATATTAAAACACCAGGTGTAACGGGGAATATGTCTGCCTCGTATGATCCCATCGACCAAAACGCATCTTAATACCAGGTGTAAACAGGGCCTAAGTGAAGTTCAAATCAAAAATGAATCAATGAAACATTGCTATCATTTAATTTGCATCAGTCTAACAGTTACTAACAAGGCCTTAGCTATCAAACGTTTAGTTGTGAAATAACACTCTGCTTTATTCTTTAGGTTGGCCCTAAAACGACTGAAAATGTTACTCAGTGTCTGTGTAACCATTTAACCTTTTTTGGGAGCAGTTTCTTTGTCATGCCCAATACGGTAGATCTGTCCAAGTCTGCTGAGCTTTTTTCCAACTTTGCGAATAACCCTGTGGTGGTGTGCTTTATCGGGGCTATCTTCGTAGTTTACATCCTGGCCGCGGTATGGGCGCGTAGGAAGGACCTACAGGACAAAACTAAGGTCTGTTTAACTTTACTGCATCTATAGTCTCTAGCCACCATGAATTCTTTGTTTTAAAGTTATGCTCAAAAATTATTTATCCTATTTAGTTTCTTAATCCTTTGATCCCTTATATAATAGTCATAAAAAAAAAATTCTTAAAGGAACACGCCGACTTTTTGGGACTTTAGCTTATTCACTCTATCCCCCAGAGTTAGATAAGTCCATACATACCATCCTCATCTCCGTGCGTGCCATAACTCTGTCTGACGCACACACTGCTAGCCTAGCTTAGCACAAAGACTGGAGGTAAACGGCTCCAGCTAGCCTACTGCTCAATAAGTGACAAAATAACGCCAACATTTTCCTATTTACATGTTGTGATGTGTATAGTTACATTGTGTACTAAGACCGACGGAAAATGAAAAGTTGCGATTTTCTAGACCAATATATATATTTCTAAATCGACAAGTTAGGAGCTACTTTTAGCCTTAAGATGTTTTGTGAATACGGCCCCTGATCTGGAAATAAAATAGGTTGCATGCAGCAAGTCATTTAAAGGATTAGTTCACCCCAAAATTAAAATTTCCTGATAATTTACTCACCCCCATCTCATCCAAGATGTTCATGTCTTTCTTTCTTCAGTCGAAAAGAAATTAAGTTTTTTGAAGAAAACATTCCAGGATGGTTCATCATATAATAGTTTTCAATTGCAACCAAAATGTTGAAGGTCCAAATCAATGCAGTTTCAAAGTGCTTCGAAGGGCTTCAGAGGCTCTGCGTGATCCCAGATGAGGAATAGGGTCTTATCTAGCCAAACCATCGGTCATTTTAAACATAAAATAAAAATGAATATACTTTTTAACCTAAATTGTTCAACTTAACCTAAATTGTTAAAGCGCAGCTCTGCGAGGTGCTAAGGTAGGGTGACCATATTTTGATTACCAAATGATTGAGAGACTCAAATGATACTCGAAGTTTACTCAAAGATTCCTTATTAATTTCAATACATTTAAAGTATGCCCCCTCTGTATGGATAGAAAATTGTTATATTAGGGCCAGGACAGGACAGGACTTGAAAACAGGACATGTTCTGGGAAAACAGGACATTTGGTCACCCTAGCTAAGGATGATGTAATCACGTTGGAAAGGTCACGCTAGACATAGGCAGAAGTACCGCCCCTGTGTTTACAAAAACACTACATTTTCAACTTCAAAATCATCCAATATCGTTGTTTTACCTAAAAGGCAGTTGTATTAGTCTTCATACGAGCGCTTTGTAAACACGGAGGCGGTACTTCTGCCTACTAGCATGACCTTTCAGACGTGATTATTATTACGTCATCCTTAGCACCTCGCAGAGCTGCACAAGATGAACAATTTAGGTTAAAAAGTATATACATTTTTATTTTATTTTTAAAATGACCGATGGTTTGGCTAGATAAGACCCTATTCCTCATCTGGGATCACGCAGAGCCTCTGAAGCCCTTCGAAGTCCTTTGAAACTGCATTGATTTGGACCTTCAACATTTTGGTCGGAATTGAAAAGCATTATATGATGAACAATCCTGGAATGTTTTCTTCCGAAAACGTAATTTCTTTTCGACTGAAGAAAGAAAGACATGAACATCTTGGATGGCAGTGGGGTGAGTAAATTATCAGGAAATTTTCATTTTGGGGTGAACTAATCCTTTAAAGCTCTAGCATTGATTATTATAACGTGGATATAAAAAGTTGACACACAAGTTAAGTTAAAGGGATAGTTCACCCAAAAATGAAATTCTGTCATTAATTACTTCCCCTCATGTCGTTCCAAACCCGTAAGACTTTCGTTCATCTTCAGAACACAAATTAAGATCTTTTTGATGAAATCTGAGAGCTTTCTGTCCCTCAATTGACAGCTACTCAACTACCACTTTCAAAAAGTGCATAAAGAGATTGTGAATCTAATCCATATGAATTGAGCGGTTTAGTCCAAAATTTTCTGTAGAGACATGATCGCTTTATATGATGAATATATTGAATTTAGGCTTTTATTCACATATAAACATTGCTGAGTGAACATAAAAGCTCAAAGCGTCAAAGTGGTAGTTGCGTAGCTGTCAATCAAAAAGATCTTAATTTGGGTTTCAAAGATGAACTTACGGGTTTGGAACGACATGAGGGTGAGTAATTAATGACTGAATTTTTGGGTGAGCTATCCCTTAAAAATAACCTATGCAATGCCACTGAAAACCAAAAAAGATACTAGAAACTAGTCAAACTGCATAAGTGTGCACACCCATGAACTAATACGATATATTCTTTAAAGGTGAAGATTACTGTGCTGGAGGACAATGATCCCTTCGCTGAGTACCGATACTTGCTGAAGATCAGCACTGGACATCGCATGGGAGCCTCCACTTCATCACGGGTTAGCATGTGCTTTTATCATAAACACTTCTTTGGGAATTCTGACCATATGTTGTCACATACCAACTCTGCGTTGTCACTTAAGGTCATAGTGACGCTACAAGGTACAGACGGAGAATGTGAGCCCCATCACCTGACTGACCCCGATAAGCCGGTGTTTGAAAGGGGAGGTGTGGACCTGTTCTTACTGACACACCCCTTTCCATTGGGAGAGTTGCAGAGCATCAGACTGTGGCATGACAACACAGGAGATCATCCTGCTTGGTAAAATGGTGTTAATATAACAGTTCACCTACTACATCATTGTTTACTCGCCCTCACTATTTGTCCTAAAGGGGTGGTCACACTACACTTTTTCTGAGACAAGAGATATATGTATTTTGTGTCTGGAAAAAATCCTCAGATGACCAAAAATCATCATTTAGCATCATCGGAGACTTTTTTGGCCAGAGGCTAGAGACTACAGCCAGTAGTAGGAGCTAGATCTGCATGTTTTCAACCTGCCCATAGGGGTGGGATCTCACTCACAGAATGTAAGACACAGACGGCCGCTCGGACATTCATAACGGAGCGGTGCGGAGCAAAGCGAGTGTTTTCAATGATTTCCTATGCAAGTTAAGCTTCCATAGTCATGAACTGAAAACGCGTCAGACTGGACACGCACCGTGAATGACTGTGAGGCCGTGAATGAATGCCGGGTGGCCGTGCTCATTTTAGTTTCAGTTTAGACTTAGTGCCAATTTGGGAGCGGGTTGCTTGAATTGTGGGTTCATTAGCCTATTATTCTTCATTAAAACAACAACAACAAAACAGTACAATGACAAACTCACTTAAATAGGCGCTTTTACATTTAGCTTTGAAACCAAATCCTCCGCGATCATCTGGTCTGCTCACTCTCTGAGGAATGAGATCTGACTCCTGCTGCGTGTGTGCTGCGACTGTGTTGAACAGACACTTTCAGTTTTTAATTGTAGTGTCTGTTCTCTAACTGAACTAAATTATTTTATTACTATAAAAATCTAAACGACTGTTTAGTAGGGCAGCGAAGCAAGTGCATTCTGGGAGTTGTTGTCTTTCACCCACATGAGACAAAGATACATTTTCTGGCTTTTCTCAGTCTAGAAGGCTCCAACTTCTAAAATAATTTCACATTTCTACTACATAAATGACCAGAATTGAAATACACATTCATCTTTCCAGCGGTGAAATATCCCTTTAAGCAGGACTTAAGCGCATCTTTATATGTAATTTCTCTAGAATGTACTGACTAGCATTTCTGATAAACTAAAATATACTTTAATGCAATTTCTATTGAAAACTGAATGTCATGCATTTATGTCACAAACTGCTCCGAGACAGGGGGTTTATTGGGGCAATCCAGAATCGTAATCCATAAAACAGGAAATAGGTCAAAACACAGGGCAGATAATCCAACAACAACAACAAAAAAAACCAGGGCAGAAAAGCTCAGGCAAACAGGGAAAACCATGACACGGGAAACCAGAGGGAGTGCGCTCAGAAATGCAGCGTGACACATACAAGAATTTGCAACGAATGACCGAAAACACAGGGCTTTTAAAGGCAGAGTTAACAAGGTAAATAAGACACAGCTGAAAGTAATGAAGCGTAATGACTTCAGGCAAAGGGTTATGGGAAATGCAGTTCATGATTAGATGGCAGGGAGGAGTGCCCTCTGGTGGAGATCAAGAGCACTCCAGCTGGTGGATGTGACAATTTAAATATGTGTAATAATTAGACATTTGTTTGATGAAGTTGCAATTTAGTAGCCTGGTTCTACCAGACTCTCGTACATTTCATTTGTAACAAGTGTTAACTTCCTTGAAGGCAGGAACTCTATTGAAGTTTAAAACTATTGGATCTGCCCAGAGTCACTTGCTATCGCTAACATTTGGTCGTGACGTATGTCATCTCAAACTAGCGCATGACATCAACATCATCGTTCTCAGCCACTCCCTCTGTTCGCTGATTGGACCGGTTAAAATTTGACCGTAGAAAACCAGAGAATATACCACAATCCCAGACGGAGTACTGAAGGAAAATGAAACTTGAGTGGAAGTACGTAGGAGGGCGGAGCCAGGCTAACAATTTAGTACATTTGAAATATCCATTAACTTTAAAAGTAAAATTGACACAGCAGTTAAAATAATAATCAAGTACTTTACATGTGCTTTAGTATGTTAGTGAACACTTCAAAATAAATGTACTTCTTTAAAGGTGCACTGTGTAAATTTTAGCGGCATCTAGAGGTGATGTTGTGAATTGCAACCGTCCACCGCTCACCCCTCCCTTTCGAAGCACATAGAGAAGCTACGGGGGCCAACACAAGATAAAAATGTTGTCGTCGGAGAGAGCAGAGAGTAGCTAGCGCTCTGTAGAGAAGTTTGTCCATTTAGGGCTACTGTAGAAACATGGCGGCGCATTACAGTGACTTCACTGTAAGGGGACCCACGGTGTATGACGATAGAAAGGGCTCATTCTAAGGTAATAAAAACATAACGGTTCATTATGTAAGGTCTTTATACACCACTGAAAACATAGTTATGTATATTATATTGCATTTCTGTTAATAGATCCTAATAAATATTACACACTGCACCTTTAAAGCACAAACTTATTTTAAATGCACCTTAAAATAAACATTATTAAAAAATGCATACTTTAAAATTGTTTATAAAGACATAGTCATGAAAGTGAACTCTCTTTAAGTGCCCTTAAGTGGCTTATAATTTCATTAAAATGATATTATCTGCAAGTACAGTTTTTTTAACTTATACTTTTAAGATTTAAAGTGCACTACCAGTGCACATTCAATACAATTAAGTGTGTTTGTTTTTCACAAAGGCTAGCATGTGTTTGAAAATGTTTATGTTTCTCAGGTATGTTAACTCGGTGATGGTTGAAGACCTGCAGACTGGGCAGAGTTGGCACTTCCTGTGCAGCTCGTGGCTGGCTGTCGATATAGATGATTGTACTGTCGAAAGAGTGTTTCCTCTTGCATCAGAGATGGACATGAAAGGCTTCAGGTGCGTTCACTATCTCTTGGTGCAGCTTTTAAAAAAAGAATATTTGAAAATGCAACTAAAAGACTCTCCCTTCTGCAGCAATTTATTCTTCATGAAGACAACAACAGACTTCTGTGATGGGCACATCTGGTACTCTGTGGTCAGTCGACCCCCCAGCAGTAACTTCACCCGCGTGCAGCGTGTCTCGTGCTGTTTCTCAGTGCTGCTCTGCTCCATGTTGGCCAGTATCATGTTCTACGGGATTCCCACAGACCCCACAGACCAGACAATGGATTTGGGTATGATTCAAAAAGTAACGGTTATGCTTTTTTCGATGGTCCACTTTAGACATTCTACTAACTATGAATAACTTTGCAACTACATGTCAATTATCTCTCATTAGACTATTTGTAGACTGTTAGGTTAGGGTTAGTAGATTAAGTTGACATGTATTTGCAAAGTTACTTATAGTCAGTAGAATGTCTATTGGGGAGCATCAAAATAAAGTGTTAGCAGATATTAAGCAGACGGTCTACTAATACTTTAGTTGTTTAGTTGACTTTAGAGTTAGTTGACATGCAGATGCAAAGTTACTTATAGTTAGTAGAATGTCTAAAGTGAACTCGAAATGCAGTGCTTCCGTAACATAATCATATAATAGTCCTACTTATTAGATTAGATTAGATTAGATTCAACTTTATTGTCATTACACAAGTACAGGTACAAGGCAACGAAATGCAGTTTAGGTCTAACCAGAAGTGCAATAGCAGCAAGTGCAGGATATACAACGGTTGCATAAGTGCATGATATACAATGGATGAATAAGTGCGGGACATGGATATGTACTGAATATATATACAGTGAGGAAAATAAGTATTTGAACTCCCTGCTATTTTGCAAGTTCTCCCACTTGGAAATCATGGAGGGGTCTGAAATTGTCATCGTAGGTGCATGTCCACTGTGAGAGACATAATCTAAAAATAAAAAAATCCAGAAATCACAATGTATGATTTTTTAACTATTTATTTGTATGATACAGCTGCAAATAAGTATTTGAACACCTGTCTATCAGCTAGAATTCTGACCCTCAAAGACCTGTTAGTCTGCCTTTAAAATGTCCACCTCCACTCCATTTATTATCCTAAATTAGATGCACCTGTTTGAGGTCGTTAGCTGCATAAAGACACCTGTCCACCCCATACAATCAGTAAGAATCCAACTACTAACATGGCCAAGACCAAAGAGCTGTCCAAAGACACTAGAGACAAAATTGTACACCTCCACAAGGCTGGAAAGGGCTACGGGGAAATTGCCAAGCAGCTTGGTGAAAAAGGTCCACTGTTGGAGCAATCATTAGAAAATGGAAGAAGCTTAACATGACTGTCAATCTCCCTCGGACTGGGGCTCCATGCAAGATCTCACCTCGTGGGGGCTCAATGATCCTAAGAAAGGTGAGAAATCAGCCCAGAACTACACGGGAGGAGCTGGTCAATGACCTGAAAAGAGCTGGGACCACCGTTTCCAAGGTTACTGTTGGTAATACACTAAGACGTCATGGTTTGAAATCATGCATGGCACGGAAGGTTCCCCTGCTTAAACCAGCACATGTCAAGGCCCGTCTTAAGTTTGCCAATGACCATTTGGATGATTCAGAGGAGTCATGGGAGAAAGTCATGTGGTCAGATGAGACCAAAATAGAACTTTTTGGTCATAATTCCACTAAACATGTTTGGAGGAAGAAGAATGATGAGTACCATCCCAAGAACACCATCCCTACTCTGAAGCATGGGGGTGGTAGCATCATGCTTTGGGGGTGTTTTTCTGCACATGGGACAGGGCGACTGCACTGTATTAAGGAGAGGATGACCGGGGCCATGTATTGTGAGATTTTGGGGAACAACCTCCTTCCCTCAGTTAGAGCATTGAAGATGGGTCGAGGCTGGGTCTTCCAACATGACAATGACCCGAAGCACACAGCCAGGATAACCAAGGAGTGGCTCTGTAAGAAGCATATCAAGATTCTGGCGTGGCCTAGCCAGTCTCCAGACCTAAACCCAATAGAGAATCTTTGGAGGGAGCTCAAACTCTGTGTTTCTCAGCAACAGGCCAGAAACCTGACTGATCTAGAGAAGATCTGTGTGGAGGAGTGGGCCAAAATCCCTCCTGCAGTGTGTGCAAACCTGGTAAAAAACTACAGGAAACGTTTGACCTCTGTAATTGCAAACAAAGGCTACTGCACCAAATATTAACATTGATTTTCTCAGGTGTTCAAATACTTATTTGCAGCTGTATCATACAAATAAATAGTTAAAAAATCATACATTGTGATTTCTGGATTTTTCTTTTAGATTATGTCTTTCACAGTGGACATGCACCTACGATGAGAATTTAAGACCCCTCCATGATTTCTAAGTGGGAGAACTTGCAAAATAGCAGGGTGTTCAAATACTTATTTTCCTCACTGTGTATATATATATATATATATATATATAGAGAGAGAGAGAGAGAGAGAGAGAGAGAGAGAGAGAGAGAGAGAGAGAGAGAGAGAGAGAGAGAGAGAGAGAGAGAGAGAGAGAGAGAGAGAGAGAGAGAGAGAGAGAGAGAGAGAGAGAGAGAGATGGTTATTACTATAAACAGAATTTACAGGTGAATATGTACTATGAGTATAATATAATATACAGATGGCTATTACTATAAACAGAATTTTACAGATAGAGGTATACAATGATATGTTAGGCAAATATGAGGAATATAGCAGTGGATTAAGGTAGTGCAATGAAGTATATGGACAGAAGCTATCCGAAAAAAAGTGTAAAGTGCATTGGAAGTGATTGCATGCAATGATATGGAAATAAAGCCATTTAGTGACTTATGAAGCCACTTTTTATAATGTCTATTCAAAGATTTACTTGTCATGCTTATATATATATATATATACAATTATACAATTCTCACTATTAGCTAACTATTAATTACGACTTTTGCCTCAATATACTCATAATTACTGCTTATTAATAGTTAGGGGAGTTGTTAGGTTTAGGTATTGGGTAGGATTAAGGGATGTAGAATATGGTCATGCAGAATAAGGCATTAATATGTGCTTTATAAGTACTAATAAACAGACAATATCCTAGTAATATGCATGCTAATAAGCAAGTAGTTAATAGCGAGAATTGGACCCTGAATCTAAAGTGTTACCATTTGGATTCTCTTTTTTTCAAAGGCCCGATTACACTGACCTGGAGTCAGGTGATGATTGGCATCCAGAGCTCCTTTGTTGTGTTCCCCGTCAACCTAATAATTGTGGGAATCTTCAGACACTCGCGTCCCCGAAAAAAGAAGACAAAGAAACAAAAGGCACATAAGAAGCCTGAGGCTTCTCAGATGGAGAAAGAGATCCCATATGAGGCCTTCCCTCCACATTTCGACAACAATTTAACAGTAGATTTCCTTATCAATGTAAGTCATCCATGTTTTATTAATTATGCACATTATTTTTGTTTAACAAAAAATACAGTATGTTTCTGCAGCTAGTGATGGTAACAGATGGTAGTACTTTGATATATAGCATGTCTACCATATTCATGTACCAACACTCTTAATAATAAAGGTCCTTTATTGGCATCGATGGAACCTTTAAAGGGATAGTTTACCCAAAAATGAAAACTTGTTAATTTATAACTCACCCTCATGTCGTTGACAGCTACACAAATACCACTTTGACGCTTCAAAAAGTTCATAAAGAGATCGTAAAACTAACCCATATGAATTGAGTGGTTTAGTCTGCATTTTCTGAAGAGACTCGATTGCTTTATATGATGAACAGATTGAATTTAGGTTTTTATTCACATATAAACATTCATCAACACACACATCAGTTGTGCTAAACAGAAGCTCAAGCATGTTGGCTTTTTGAAGAGTCAATGTGTTCGTTGTGTAGCTGTCAATGGAGGGACAGAAAGCTCTCAGATTTCATCCAAAAGATTTGTGTTCCGAGGATGGAACGACATGAAGGTGAGTAATTCATGACATTCATTTTTGCACAAAAGGTTCCTTATAGTGGAAAAATGTTCTTTAGGGTAATAAATTGTTCTTTGCATGAAGAAAAAATGGTTCATTTAAGAATTGTTCACTGAAAGGTTCATTGGGGAACTCAAAATGGTTCTTCTATGACAACATGGTTTTTGAAAGAAAATTCATATGCTTGCCAAGGCTGCATTTATTTGTTCAAAAATACAATATTGTGAAATATTATTACAATGAACTATTCTAATATATTTTAAAATCGTACTTATTTCTGTCATGGCAAAACCTGATTTCAAACTAGTGTGGCGTGTTACATGATCATTCTAATATGCTAATATGCTACTTAAGATATATTATTATTATCATCGTCACAGATGAAAATTGCTGTGCTGTTTATTGTAGTGTGGAAACAGGATACTTTCAGGATACTTTGTTGAATAGAACGTTCACAAGAACATCATTTATTTGAAATAGATTTTTGTAACATTATTTAGTGTCATTTTTGATCAAATGAATGCATCCTTGCTGAATAAAAGTAAAAAAATAATAAAAATAATTACCATAAACAAACATGGGTACACTGTAATTACTTGTGTAATGTGTAATGTGTTTATCGCCACATTATTTTTCAAAAATGTATAATTTTTCAGTAACACTTAAAGGTGCGCTATGTAACTTTTCCGCCCGCTAGAGGTCGCCTATTCAAAACAAAGGCGTAGTTTGATGACGCCACGTTTGAGCGCAGAATCTTGGGACATGTGGTCTTCACCTCACAGCCGGTGGAAAAGAATCGGGATAGGACTAGGGCAGAAATCAGGTTCATGGATGTGATTATTAACGTTACTGTAGTATGAAGCAGAACAGGATGAGTGTTGTGGAGCTGAGCAAGGCCGCTGGAGCAATTGTTAATAAGATGAACACAACACACGCCTCGCAAGCAGCGGGACTTTTATTATGACACAGACGCCGGCGCCACTTCCGCTTTTCCGGTCATGAGTATGAGGTAACGCAGCTCTGTTTATCATATTAGATACATCTGAGTGTGTTGAAAATGATGTTATGACGTTACTCTGTGCGTTCGCTCGGCGGCTGCTATGACACTTGTCACACACTGCAGTGAGAGTAAAGCGTTTCTGCAGAATAAAACCGGAAACCGAGGGTAACGCAGATATGACGGAATTGACAGTCAACTCCCTCACACGTCCCGGTTCCTCGGTTAAAATAGCAATTTCTCAAGATTTACAAATAGTTGGAAACATTTGGGATATTGTAAGTACTCAACTGAACAAAATATATAACACTGGCCTTGTGGCTTTTGGATATTTTACTGAAATTTTTTTACATAGTGCACCTTTAATTTTACAGTGTCCCATCTTCAGGGTTCCTACGGGGTTTGGAAAAGTATGGAAAAGTATGGAATTTGATTTGAGTAATTTCCAGGTCTGGAAAAGTATGGAAAAAATAAATCAGAGTATGGAAAAATATTTATGTTTCCAGACTATTGTCCCTATTTCGTTTTCTAAATATAAAATTAAGAATTTCTAAATGTATATACCGTAATAAATATATAATATATACAATCGTTTTTTTTTCATGGCGTTTGGATCAGTCTGCCAGCGCTGCCGATCGTTTTTACACTTGATCTGCTGGAGTTTAGGTCTGCAGTGATTGGTTGTTACGTTGTTAGGCGGCAGTTGCCATCACAGCGCCCCAGCCCCCTACCTCAAACTGCTTGACTAAAAACACCTGGAACCTGAGTTTTACATTTGTGTGGACTTCACGGAAAACAAAATGGGAAAATGCAAGTTTTCCGAGGGCTGGCTTGCAAATCCTAAATATAAAGCCTGGTTAGCCAAAGATTTTAAATTTACAAAGAAAGCGATGTGCAAACTATGTGTCAAATCATTTGACATCTCCAACATGGGGGAGGCGGCAATTGTAAGCCATATGCTAGGCCAAAAGCATCGTCGTCTCATTACAGCATCCACCACACAATGTCTCACAACGTTTATGGCCCAGACCAAGGTGGGAACAAGACCGACCACATCAAGTCACGAAGCCCACAATGTAACGTTGGTACTCTGTGTATCCTTAAATTCTTTTTTTCGTTTACACTCATCTTTTTTTTCTAATGTTAGGCTACTTATTCCAGCGTGCCGGCAGACAGGGTTGTCAAGTTTTTACAACAAAACCCACCCAATTGCTAACGTTCCTCAAAACTAGCCACAAACAAGCCCCAATAGCTTTCCAGGGGGGTTCTCCGGGCAACACTGTGTGCAGTTGAGTTCTGTTGACATTTGACAACTAACATTATGCGTCGCTCTGATTGGTTGTAGGTCTATCCAATTGAGGCCTTTCCTGGTTGGGTTGAAACACGCCCCATAATCACAGCCCAATAGAGCAGTATCAGACTCATATTCTGACTAGAATTGAGTATGATGACGTCAGGCTACAAAACAAGTTAAATATGGTTGGAAAAATCTGTAGGGAAGTCTGGAAATTTGAGTCTGGAAAAGTATGGAATTTTGAAATGAAAATTGTGTAGGAACCCTGCATCTTACATGTACTTGCTATAGTAATGACAAGCAACTAACCCTAACTTTAATTACATGTAGTTAAGTATTATTACTCAGTACTTATGTTTGTACTTATAATAAAGTGTAACCGTTTTCATTAGGACATACAGAGAATCACATACTTGTTTGGAAATGCCATGAGATGCCCCGTCCTGAAAACACAGGACTCTGATGAGGCAGACGTCATCACTTTACTGTCAGAGCTGCAGAACTTCATCGAACAACAGCACTTCATACACCAAAACGAAACCTCCTCCGTTTTCTGGCCCTACAACCATCATCTGTCCAAACAACTTGAAAACTTAGAGGGAGAAGTGAAGCTGCTAGGGCCTTCAGGCTTTTCTAGGCCTGGGTGCTACGGCCAGGTTTTACTGCAGATCCAGAGCATGAAGAAACTGCTGGAAAGCCAGCGTTCCTCCAGACCCCTCATTGAGCAGCGGACCTGTGGCTTGAGCCCCAAAAAAGACAACAACAGCAAGAAGGGTCTGCCCTGGTGGTTTGTGTATGTGGGTTGGCTCCTTGTTGCCGCCACGAGTGTGATATCAGGGTACTACACCATGTTGTACGGACTGAAATACGGAAAGGATCGCTCTGTCAGTTGGATAATCTCCATTGGGATGTCCTTCACCGAGAGCCTCTTCTTCACCCAGCCCGTAAAGGTAAAGAACTGCAGTCAAAATGCTATATATTTGTATTGTATTTACGATGTTATGTTATTGTGTGTTTCATTTGGCAGGTGTTTTGTTTGGCAATTTTCTTTGCGCTGGTGGTGAAAAAAATCAGTTTTGAGGATTCAGAACTTTACGACACTTTACGTAAGAAAACATCCACTTGCTCAGGTAATTGGAAATCAGGTATGCGGCACAGCCAACACTTGTGTAAAGAAATGAGCTTAATTGTGTTGTATATGCAGTTATTGTCCTTCAAATATTAAAGGACCCCTATTATTACCTTTCTTGGTTTTGTTTTTCGGGTCTAATAGATTTTTATGCTTGAATGTTCAAAAGATCTACTATATTTTTCACATATATTGAAATAGTTGCAGCACCTCTCTTCCTAGTCTGTCAGTAACGCTCAGTTTATTTCCTGTCTCTACACTCTAAAAAATGCTGGGTTAAAACAACCCACTTCTGGGTTTAGCATTTAGTGTATGAAGCCCCTCCTTCTGAAAAGTGCAATGTGCTCTGATTGGTCATCGAGATTTCACTCCCTTTCCATAACTGTGAGTTCCAACCATAAAAAAACATGGACGATGCGTCTTCACTACCGTCAACTGAAGAAAAGTGAAGCCGCCATCGTCCGAATATGGCGCTGACATCTTGTGCAATCTCAGCTGTCAATCATGACGTCACACCCCCCGTTTTTATAGCATAACTAAAATCAAACTTATTTAAAAAAATGAACACTTGAAATAATTGTGATAAAAACTGCCTAAAACGATAGAAGCCATCTTTGGGGAAAACATTTTTTGAAGTGTAATTCGATTGTTTAGTTTGTCTCACGTCCATTAGAATACACAGAGGGGCGGGGGTTATGAGCTATACTGGGACCAACCACCTGGGGGCGATCAAGACGCTTTGGCTCCAGTTTTTTAACACGAATGTGGCACGCTTGGTTCCAATCAAGCGGCAACCTCCCGCAGTTTCTCTTGAAGCCAATACGGAAGTGACTTAAACTGCAATTCCTCGAGGGAACAGGCTCCAGAAGGGAGCAGAATCTCATTGAGCCCCATGTTAAAATGCCCAACTTTACAGCAGAAAGAAACATGTTTACTAGGGGTGTGCCATATCATACCGTCCACGATAATACCGGAATAATACAGCATTTACGTTCCCTAGCGCGCACAACAACAACACCTGTCAAGAGTATACACGAAGAGCAGCATGTCAGCCTCCGATAACGACTTAGTACCTAAAAAGGGAGCTACTTGGTTACAAGTGGTCAGCCTCTTGACAACTGACTAAACATTGACAACTTAAAGCTGCTATTGATGTTTGCAGCGCAATATTGGGGAAACATTGACAGTTATTTTCGTCAGTTACGGCTCGTTAGGTCTAGCACTTCAGACAGTATATGATGTGTTCACCTGGGCTAATATTGTACTAATGTACAGACACAGAGATAAAGTAGTGCGTAAAATTACATTTATTTGAATGAATGGATTATAGCATTTATTTGGATTAATTATCAAGAGAGAGAGAGAGAGAGAGAGAGAGAGAGAGAGAGAGAGAGAGAGAGAGAGAGAGAGAGATTCGTTCCTGTGTGACTGCGTCTGTTCAGCGTCTCTCTTAACAAAGATTTATTACTGCATTTATTACTGAAAAATAGCGATGTAACCCCATCGTTGCTGAGAAATATAATGTAGTGATCCAGTAACTTAGCTATTTTACTGCTAAAAGTCGCGGGCGGGGTTAATAACAAGTTTCTATGCTCATGAATGTGCAGCGCGATCTCTGCTCTCTGAATGCGAGTGACCAGGGCCGTCGCAAGGGGGGTGCGAGGCCCTGTGCGAAGTTGACATGCGAGGCCCTCAATTGATTTGCGCGCGTGTCTGCGGCCGGGTATTGCTATAGTAACGAACCGAACTTTCGCATATCTGATCAAAAGTGGTTTGACCTATTTCAGATGCTGCAATTAGAATTTAAAATGGACTGAGTAAAACTCTATACAATCTTGACGTGTGTGATAGGCTATTGTGCTCACTGACATGCAGAACGCACGGTCACTCACACGCTCATAACAATAAGATCTACTGCATAATGATAACCTAAGAACAACAACAATAATAAAGCAATTAAAGGATTAAAAGCGATCTAAGGGAATAACTAGCCTAAATATGAACGGTATGAAGAAACGTGCAAACATTCACTCTTATTCGTCTAATAGTGAAAACGCAAACGTTTCTTGTCACATTCATTTATGATTTACATGACTTATAACGCATAATTTAATTTCAAGACGGCTAAATTTCATAGAAAGTTGAGTAGTTTGCATCACTAGATAGTCTATTACTGTTGGTCGCTGAACATTTCTATCGTAAAACAGTTGTCAGCTCAGCTGTACAGCACAAGCATCTCTCCACGAGCTCTCGTTGCGTTGTGGTTAGGGTTGCCAGGTTTTCACAACAAAACCCGCCCAATTGCTACTCAAAACTAGCCCAAAACAAGCCCAATCTCGTTTCAGGGGGGCATCTCCAGTAAAAATCGCATTTGGGGGGTTAAATATGTGTGCGTGTTTTTTTTTTTTTGGCATGGTTGCCTACTAAAATTCGCATTCCCGGGGCTAAATATCATATAATTGGGGTCGCTTCAACCCGCGGACATGAAAAACAGCCCGCGGCAACAGTGTTGAAGTAGCCCAAGTCCGCGGGAAAACCTTGGCAACACTGAGTGACAGCAAGACCCGCCTTCTTTGATTTGATTGGCCAACCTCACTCATTCTGTCACTGACGAGCGCTGTTAGAACGGTGAAGCAGACTAGACTAAAACTTTTTAATCATTCTAACAAACAGATTTACTCATTCAACACTAAAATGATAAAATTGGAAAACAATGACAAACAAAATAAACAAATATGAATTATAGCCTATTATTATTTATTTTGTATTCATAGCTCAGACAAAGTCATTGGCTATACTATCCAATAATAACCAACTGCAGAACCGCAGAACCATACGTGTGAACTTCAACACCATTGGCTTTACATCAGTTCAGCTGTCATTTTATTATTAAACGCATGAAAACGACAAGCTTTCGTGACCGCGCAGCCCGACACGTCACATGAGCGTAACTGCAATAGAGACATATTAACGTTAGTCCAAAATCGTTATCAGTTGACATTTCTACTGTTTAATCGTGTCTACCGTCAGTTCGCTCACCCCATAAACCGGATTTTATATATATATATATATATATATATATATATATATATATATATATATATATATATATATATATATATATATATATATATATATATATACACACACACAAAATATATATATTTGAAGTAGAACTAAAACTATATA
This sequence comes from Romanogobio albipinnatus, assembly GCA_023566225.1. NCBI lineage: Eukaryota > Metazoa > Chordata > Actinopteri > Cypriniformes > Gobionidae > Romanogobio > Romanogobio albipinnatus. The sequence continues at coordinate 69,248,684 of CM042239.1, read as the reverse complement.
TAGGCCTATATATAGTTTTAGTCCACGACCACTTGTTATATTTATGCCTCACCTTGAACTTCATCTTGTTGTTGCAATCCAGCGATCCTCTCAGTGACTTCTGAAATTCTTTCTTTTGAATTATTTTCCTTTTCTCACCACCCGACTCGTGTTTACGAAACCGGTCGCGCTCTCGTGCAGTACCCGACATTTTTTCCTCAGAGTGAGCGCGGCTCACAGTGGCGCGACCACGCAGAACGTCATATCGAAATTTGAAAAATAACAATAATAATTTGCTGATTTTTTTTTCACGTGGCCTTGATTATGCATTATTGAGAGACAGTAGGAATTGTATTTATTATCGATGTTGGGTGGAAAAACTGTAATAAAAAACAGACATAAACTTCATAAAATGCAGGCCAGGCGCGAGGCCCTCTAGAGGCGCGAGGCCCTGTGCGGTCGCACACTTGGCACAGCCCTTGCGACGGTACTGCGAGTGACGCATGCGTGTGTGTGCGCTTCAATAGCCCGGTTTACATGCACACTTTTATGTCATTCCGATTGAACGATTCTGTAGACAGTTTACACGAGACTTTATCTAAACCGATCTGGTGTTGCTGTAAGAAACACCTCAGAAAAATAAATTTGTTGAAGTAGAAAGTACCTGGGGAAAAAACGCTGTCAGATGAGATGGCTTAACCAGGCTATGTCTGTGTCATTATTCCAACATAATCTTCATAACTTATTACAAAATAAAAAGTTTAACAAAACATTTGTGTATCCTTATGAAAGCAGTGTTTATATGCATCATTTTCTTTCGGACTTTTAAACCGATTACAGTGCTCCGTGTAAACACACCTGAAATGAAATCAGCGCATTAATATAGAACGAGGATTCATCTGACTTGGAACTACCTGTGCATTAAACGATTTTATTGCACACCTTCCAGCCAATCAGAATCAAACATTCAGACAGACCATGGCATAAATTACATTAGTTGTTGTTAAACTAAAATGTTATGTTATGGTTTTGTTTGCACTAATAAATGCTGCTGCCTACCAGCTGCAATAACTAATAAAACTTTTTTCCATATATTTTTTTCTATATCGTCATAAATATCATTATCGCAAATATTCTTGAAATATCGTGATATAATTTTGAGGCTATATCGCCCACCCCTAATGTTTACAGCCTGGTACAAATTGTGGTTTTGTCTATACGGCTAATTTTGCCCTTCATGACAACTGTGAGGGGGGTGAATTTTTTATAACTCATTCGTTTACATTATATAAAGCCTTAAAGTTTGGCATAATTAAGGGCGTGGCCACTTTGAGTGACAGGTGGATAGCCATTTATCTGCTGTCTGTTAATCATCGCGTCACCTCAGCTCCACCCACGTCCCGCCTCTTTGCCCATTTTCTGTTATCCGGAAGTGACGCGCTGCCAAGATGGCGACGGCCAGCTCGTCCCTACCTTACGCTTCAAAACTGCTCTTCAGAATCCTATGGGTGACGTCACGGACACTACGTCCATATTTTTTTACAGTCTATGGTTCCAACACTCTACACTACTAACGCAAATTAACCAGGGCTCGCCACTTTTTAAATTTAAATTATTTAAATGAGGAATAATTCGACAGGTTCGTACCTGGAAGAAAACTCAAGACTACAATCGAGGCATTTCAGGGAGTTCAAAAACAGTGCGCACTGATAGAGAAAAACTCTTTGTGCTTTGTAACTTTTTAGATCTTTTTCAGGCTCAAACAGCAACATTACACACTAAAGAGAACTGGAAATGTAAAAAAGCTTAATAGCACCCTTTTGAAAGTATATTCTAAAAAAAACTGTAGTTAATATAATGAAATGAAAGGCCACTTAAGTATACTTAAAGAGTGTACACTTAACTGTATGTTAAAAAGAATACTAAGTACACCTTTAAAAAGGTCACTTTGTGATCATGTCAAATTAAAAAAGTCATGTTTTAAGAAATCTTCGTTATGTGTAAAAGTGCACACTGTTGACCAACATACTAAAACATGTAATTAACTTTTACATTTTCACTGTGGTATTCATTTATTTCAAACGTTAATATATTTCAAATTAAAAATTAAAATAGCAGCTTAATTTATACAAATATGTATTTAAATACATGACATACAATTTTCAATAAATTAAAGCATATTTTTGTTTACCATAAATGCTTTCAGTACATACAGCAGTACACTTTGACCATATTTCAAAGACAATAGTAGTTATGAAATATGTGTTCAAAAACATTACATTCAGTTCACACTTAAAGGCACAATATGTATGATTTTTGGATTAAAATAGGCTATCCAAAAACCACTAGAACAATGTTGTATATTTTGTTGACTTGTGTACTTACATTATCCAAAATGTTTCCAAGAATGTTTAAATCCGGAGGAAAAAGCCATTTTAACCAGGACACGGGCCGTGTCGCCTATCAATTACCCACGTTACCCTCGATTTTATTTTGTAGAAACCATGGAAACACCAAAGACGTGAATGAATGTCTCTCATATTCTTTTTTAAAGAGCCCAATCAGATCTTTTTCTTCACTAGATGATCTCAATGGAGTGCGACTTGCTAAGAGGGTTTGTACACGCAGCTTCTATCAGCCTCCACCTGCCAGTGATATTGAAAAGATGAAGAGAAACATGGTCAAACAGCAGAAAGCACGGGCGCTCATCATGGAGATTTTGGGTAGGAAAAACAACTGTTCAGCCAATGACTATGTAAAAGAAGAGTTTGTGCTCAGACCTGTGTTTCCTTTGCAGTTTTTCTGGGGTTCTTGTGGATGCTGCTCTTGGTGGCATATGGTCAACGAGATGAAAATGGATTCTATCTCAGTCAGCACATCCGCCAGAGCTTCAGCAATGGCATTTCAGACAGTATGAAGCACAATGATGTGTTCGCCTGGGCTAATAATGTACTTCTTAGCAACCTGTTTGGAGAATATCCAGGTAGTTCCTTTGTCTTGATTTGTCAAGAATATAAGAAGTGCACAACAATCTTCTTTAATTTGTTTTTAACCCTCATCCTCTCCTTGAAGTCTGTAATAAATCCTTCCCGTGCGGGTCATAATGACCCGAAGCCTTAAAATTATACCTTTTTTTTGTATAATTTCATTTTTAGAATATTTTTTAAATTTTTTAATGCAAATTTGTATTTTATATACCTTTAAATGACTAGATTTTATCAATAAATTGATATAATTTAAGCGCATTCTTCACATTCTTTCAATTTAAATAGAAAATAACTCTCTAATACATGCATAACCAGCCCAAATCAGCTCAAAATGTCTCGCATTGGGTCAATTTGGGTGTCTCTGCCGACCTCTTGGGGGAGAAAAAAATAAATAATATAACATGATATTTCATGACTCTTGCCAAAAGAAGGCCTTTTAGCGCTATGGAGCAACTGAGCTGTTCCGCTGGGTCCTAAAGTCAGTTTCACATGTATAAAATCACTTTTTGGTACAGGTTTAGCATTGTTTTTTTGAGGGTTTTTTGGGGCATTTTTTTGTAGTTTTTTCAGTGTATACTGAAGCATTCCTCACATTCCATTCATTCGGTCAAATTGACCCGTGAGGGAAGGATTTGTTACTTTTTTTTATTACATCTACATAAACTAAAAAAAATTGAAACAGTAATTTTTTGTGTGTGTGGATTCATGGCTCAAGTGCGAGAAAAGTTCTAACATCTTGGACCACTCCGATGAACATTTAATTTTGTAAAAAAAAAATAATGATTATAAAATGAGTTTCATGTCAAAATGACCCGAGGTAAGTCATGTTAAAGCTACACCAGAGCCCGTCTACGGAGAGCCTGCCCACTCCCTATTAAGCCCTGTTGTACAGAATTTTGGTTGTAGTACCACCAGAGTTCCACTGGGGGCGATCGCCATGAGTGCAAAATGAATGGAAGTCAATGGGGCTTGACGGCTAAATTTGTCTCTTTCACCCGATTGCCGTTGAGAAATCTCAGAAATGATTGTAGATTTTGCAAGTTCAACATGGGTTTTAGGTCGAAAGTTGAATGAACGAGTACTTATGTCCTTTTGATTTCTTACAGGTTGAGTTGTTGTTGTCCATAACACGCTAGCATTCTGCTAATGAACGCTGATTGGTCAGTGAAGGACTGATTACGACCAGAGATCCCGCTTGATGGCATCGTGTCATCTGAAGCGGGACCAGAAACAAACAAAACAAAAACTCTTCTAGCACGTGTATTTACCTGTGTCAGCTGTGTTGTCGATGCCTCGAGAGAAAAGAAAGTGCAGAGCGCGAAAGCACCAGAGCGACTGAAGGATTGCCGTTAAGCAGTATCTCTGGTCGTACATGTGTATGACGTCATTGACACTTTAAAAGACTTTTTAAAGCAAATAAGTGACTCTAAAAAATCTAACACCCAGCAATGTGTAATTTATTTGCATTTCCTTTCGAATACAACATTCAAATTACTAGATAAAAAATTATATCCTGAGAAAAGTGGATTTTTATTGGTATAGCGCCATAGACCTCCATTCATTCTGCACTCGTCCTGTGAGCGCCCTCATATGGAATCAGAGAGGAACTGCAACCAGTTCAGAAGCCGGAAGTTCAGTGAGAGTGAAACTTCTCGCCATATTAGACATTCTCTGGCTACACTGTGTGATATTTTCCCCCATCTAGGGGTGAACTTGTATATGACCATTCAGTGAATTTTAGTTTCTGTTCCTCTCAATTCCGATTTCGTTTCAACTCCTACGGTGGCCGATTTAGTCCAAGATTAACATGTTTCCAGTTCGACCTCGTCCACATTCGACACGGTGCCTGTGGGATATTCTGTGCGCAGTGGGATGGTTGGAACTCAACTGGCCTAATTATTCGGCTAGAAAGAACTGCAGCTAATCCAGAGTGAACTTTGAGGATAGTAATGTTTATTCAGTCATCCAATTGCAAGGCATAAAGGTTTGCGTGGATATGTACATAAATGTGGTTTCTGTGAGAGAACAAATAAGGATGGTAAATATACATACACAGTTAAGAACTGTATAACTATACTTATAAGTTACATTTGTATAATGTAACCGTAAACCAGAGCTTATTGTACCATATAGGCGCTAAATGCAGCTGCATTAAAAGTTACCGCTGCTAACAAGCGGTGTCCGGTTACAAAAGTGTGTGCGCCGCTTTAACGTTCGCACCTCCGATGCCGATCAGACCTGACATATTTCCATCAACATACATTACAAGCAAATAGTTTCTATAAACGAATAAACATTGTTGATAACAAAATAACTGAATGATTATTCAAATAGGTGAGCATTACGCTATTGTATGTTGACACAAAAATACTTCTGAGGTGACATCAACTGAATTACGCGATGACACACTCTGAAACACATCTACAATGACAATAACTATTATTACTTACGGAGTTATTAACGCACAAAAATACCACACAAGGAAAAACAGACTTTTAGGAATAAACAAGCCAGGAAAACTCCGTATAACTCCGTTACTGGACGCTGCTGAGATGAAAACTTTTTGCGCATGGACCAGACAAGTCTGAACAAGTTGACGCGCACATGCGCGAGGCAAGGAATTTTGTACAGTGCAATCGAGTATTAAAACCAGTTAAAACGCGAAAGGCAAAGCTTGAATTTACGGGTATGTCCCTCTTTGGCTAATGTACTTTCAAGATGGAGGGGCAACATGGCGACCACCGTTAGATCCCATTACCTTATGTATTTTCAATGGCATATTATAAACTTACGAGAATACTTTATTACTTGAAAGAAGTAAATATACATTAATGAGCACATATATTTTTGAAAGAACTAAGTGTTTTTAGCTAAGAAGAAACTAAAAAAGTTACACAGTGTAGCTTTAAGGTAGTCATAGACCATCAGGGGCCATATTCACAAAACATCTTAAGGCTAAAAGTAGCCCCTAACTTGCCGATTTAGGAGAAACTCTTCAAAATAATGGCCGTGTCAGTCCTAATTTTAGGACTCCTAAATGTTTGCTCTAAGAGTATTTCACAAAGCATTTTAGCACTAAAACTAGCTCCTAAATCCATGAAACGCAAGGAGTAGTCAAGAGGACTGCTAAGTCACTAAGACCAAATCACTAAACAATCCTACTGGCTGTTGCAGACCTTTCTCCCCTTTTTCTCTTCAACTTCGCTTCCTGTCTACTCACTGTCCTATCATAATAAAAAGGCAAAAATGCCAAAAATACGAAATATTATTTATTTAATAAAAGAATAATGTATGATTACCTGTGGTAGTTGTTTCACGAGTTCACACTTACAACTGATCGGATAGAGTAAAAGAGTAAAATAAGCCTATTTGCCATGTTGTCTGGGAGGATCGAGGTCTCTGAGCCCAAACCCAGAGTACTCCCCTGAATCCCCGGCTGGGCCGAGAGTGAGGAGTCGAGGTGGTGGAGGGATGCAGAAAGCTGTGTTGGTAACTAGGTGATTCGGCTGTGTATACTGTATGTCTCTCGAGCTGATTAACTTAGATAGTGCTCCTCCCAAACTTTGTTTATAAAACATAATTTGTCGCTTAAATTCTGAAATATCTCTCTCGGCTGAGAGGCTGATAATTAGCTGAACATATACTTGTTTAATTAGTGACACTTAGCCTACTTTTTAAAATCTTTATTTGAATATGGCAATTTGATACATTCTACAATATTTCTATCACTGACTGAGACTCCTCCATCAGCCAATCACTGTGGGCATAGTTAGTAAGCGTGTTGACATCATCCATAGCAACAAGGTCAACCCCGCCCCTTTCTCTTAGCTTAAAGGGATAGTTCCCCCAAAAATGAAAATTAGTCCATAATTTACTCACCCTCAAGTCATCCAAGGTGTATATGACATTCTTCTTTCAGACGAATAAAATCGGAGTTATATTACAAAAGTCCAGGCTAATCCAAGAATTAGAATTTGATTGTTTTTGAAGTCCATAAAAAGTGCATCTGTCCGTCAAATAACGTGCTCCATGTGGCTCTGGGGTGTTAATAAAGGCCTTCTGAAGCAAATCGACGCGTTTGTGTTAGAAAAATATTCATATTTAAAACTTTATAAAGTAAACTTTCGGCCGACCACCTTCCTTGGAAAAATGTTGAATGTTGACAGTGAAACTCAAGATGCGTACGTGACGTCATGACGAGCCGACCTGGTCGCATTAGTCTTTCGATCGGCAGGGGAACTTTCAACAATTTTTCCATAAATTGAACAGGGAAGGCAGTCGGCCGAAAGTTTACTTGATAAAGTTTTAAATCTGGATATTTTTCTTGCACAAACGCATCGATTCGCTTCAGAAGGCCTTTATGAACACCCCAGAGCCGCGTGGAGCACGTTATTCAATGGGCAGATGCACTTTTTATGGACTTCAAAAACAGAGCAACTATGAATCCAATTCTAATGCTTGGATTAGCCTGGACTTTTGTAATATAACTACGATTTTATTCGTCTGAAAGCAGAATGTCATATACACCTAGGATGACTTGAGGGTGAGTAAACCATGGGCTAATTTTCATTTTTGGGTGAACTATCCCTTTAAGACTTCTCTCTAATCCTTAGTAAAAGTTGCTTTCAGTAGCTTTGTGAACAAGTTTTTTAGAGAAAACTCTTAGCTAAGAACTTTTACTGCTATTTAGGAGAAATGTTTTGTGAATATAGCCCCTGATCTATAAGGACTCCTAACAATTTTCTTACAAATCTTCTTATTTTATATTATATTCTATTCTGCCATTAAAATTCAGGTATGCAAATAGTAGTGAAAAACTATTTATCAGGAGGATCGCGAGAGCTTTAGTTTCAACCCATTAGGCTCCAGTAAATAGCCACATTATTGACTGATGTGTTTAATGACTCTTTCATTTTAATTTTCAAGGCTTTATAACAGATGGAAACTCAAAACTTGTTGGGAGTGCTCGTCTTCGTCAAGTTAGGGTGTCGAGAGACTCCTGTAAGATTGCTATGTCCATGCGTCACGCCGTTCCCCACTGCAATGCCCCTTACTCTTGGGAAAATGAGGACATGGGCTCCTACGGTCCAGGTTGGGAAGAGTTTAATTTTGTAAATGGCTCCGAGGACACCGTCACAGCTTGGCAGTACCAAAGCCAGTCCACGCTCAGAGCAGTCCCCGTTTGGGGTATGATTGCACTCTATAGAGGAGGAGGCTATGTTATGGACCTCGGTTCTGACCTGGAAAATGCGAGCAGGTGAGTAATCGCTTAAATACAACCTCCATTTTAGTTGGACCAAACAGAGTGGCTACGTCCGAAATTGCATACTCTCTTGAATAGGTACTTATTTTGAATAAAGTAATTACTACTATAAACCACTACCACGATACAAATATAAATCGCTGTTTGGATTTAAATAGGTACATTTGTAAGAGTCTATGATTGGATCATTACTGCAGTGATTATTATGTTTATAGCATGTTATGTGTTTGACAACAGTTCTTCTAACCCTAACTGATGGAGTGTGTAGCTTTTCATTTCTTAAACCACCACGTAGGAAGACACATAGTGGCCATATTCCAGGATGACAATGTCAAGATTCATCAGACTCAAATTGTGAAGGAATGGTTGGGAGGAGGCTTGAAGAATCATTTTCACACATGAATTGGCACCTCTGAGTCCAGACCTTAAATTCATTGAAAGTCTTTGGGATGTGCTGGAGGAGACTTTACAGAGTGCTGGACTCTTGCTTTGTCAATACAAGATCTTGACCAAAAATTGATGCACTACATTCGCCATGTTGTCATTATCATGTGACCTACCAGCCTCAGTTTTGTCGCTTCACCTCATTTCACAAATCCTCTTCCATGGCCTCATGGGATAGTAAAGTGTCCATCATAAGCACATTTCAGAATCTCGACAGAAGTAGTAGGTCATCCGGGTAATACTTGCCTACTCTTTTATGAGAACTGTGAATTCAGACATACTTCTTTTGTCACATACTGTTTTTCGCCTACTATATAGTATGCGATTTCGGATGCAGCCAAGGGCTCAATATTAGGTGACTGCACACTGAATTACGATAGCAGAAAGTATTGTTACAGAAAAATTCAACCTTTTACCCTTAAAAAATATTGTGTATTGTGAAAAAAGTGTGCTTAATTGTAATTAATGTGTACTTGTTTTTCACAAGGGTATATTTTGTGCATACTATCCTAACATTCAACCAACAGGAAGCTTCAATATCTATTTGACTACACCTGGTTGGATATGTACACAAGGGCGGTTTTTACAGAGTTTACGGTGTACAATGCTAATGTCAACCTGTTCGCCATTGTCACGCTGATGCTGGAGAGCACTGCAGTGGGTGAGGAAAAAGAACAATCATCCCCATTCATATAAAACCTTCATGTTTTATTGCAAAGCTGAGCTTACACATATTTTATTCTACAGGCGCATTTCAGTTTCGCAGTGTGGTGCAGAGTGTCCGTCTCTACCAGTCCACCGGTGGCTTTCAATCGTTTCTCGTGGCCTGTCAGGTCTTTTATTTCCTCTTCATCATCTACTACATGTTTTTGCAGGTCAGTACTCTGAAAGCATAATTTCATTGAAATTTTAAAGGAATGGTTCACCCCCCAGAAATTTTAATTCTTTCATCATTTGCTCACCCAAGTTTTTCCAAACCCATATGACTTTCTTTCCTCAGTACACTCTTAAAAATACAGTTTACAAAAGGGTGTTTTCACAGCGAATGCCATATAAGAAGCATTTTGAGTTTCCCAAAGAACCTTTCAGTCAACAGTTCTTATGTGATGAACATTTTAATAATCTAAAGAACCTTTTTCCACTATAAAGAACTTTTTGTGGAACTGAAAATTTTTATGGATGCCAACTGATGCCAATAAAGAACCTTTATTTTTAAGAACACAAGAGCATGTTCATGCAGCGCTTTTCAAATATTTTTTGGGCTGTCAAGCTCCAAAACTGATCAAAAGAAACCATAAAAGTACAATAACAGTAGAGCTTCTGACTTTTGTGCTATTCAACTCCTCTTAAGCCAGGGGTCTCAAACTCGCGGCCCGCGGGCCACTTGCGGCCCGCAGGATGATATTTTGTGGCCCCCTTCTTGACATCAAAGTTTAGTGTTAATGCGGCCGGCGCGTTGCTCTGAAAAGTACCTTTTTGCTGAATCGTTGCATGTGCAGCGCTTGCCACGCTTGCTGCCTCCTTTGTGTGTGTGTGTGAGAGAGAGAGTTGGCTCTCCCCTCCCTCATGCAGTATAATTGGTTGACACCGCGTGATTGACAGGAACAGACGAACAAAGCTGATCAGACAGTTGAAACGAATGTGGTCTAACAGCGCTCGTCAATGTCAAAATGATTGAGATGGCCAATCAAATCAAAGTAGGCGGGGTTTACATTCTCTTTTGGCTCGTGCACACTGCACAGTCTTCACACACAGACGAGCGCGTCAATCTATCGCTTAATGCCGTTGTGGAGAGAGACTCTATTCTTTCCGGTAAAATCACAAAACAAAATGCAAACATGTCCATGGTATTAATATACAATCATTGATGAACATCTTTGATTTTAATGAAGAAAATCTACACGAGAGCGGACTAGAACCCGGAACCTTTGACACGGTTGACAAAAATTCTACCACCAGACCACTAGAGAATTCATTAGACCTAGAATTTCGCTCACTCTTCTGTTTGACCTGGTTACGGCCTTGCTGTGAATTAGTCTATTATTTAAAATAAAATTAAAATCATTCATTATTTCATATTACATGATTTAATTTCTATAGGCTATATTTAGTTCAAATTCAGAGGAACAGTTCATGTTCAGAAGAAACATTCATGTTGAAGAACTGTTAATAATAAAGACTGAGAAGATTGGATCAGTTATGCTACTTTTTATGTGTAATACTTGATGTGGCCCAGCCTGACCCAGAGTCTACCTCCAGCGGCCCCCAGGTAAAATGAGTTTGAGACCCCTGTCTTAAGCCACACATCTAGCCTGACAAGCCAGACCCAAATCAAGATGTTGGGTCTGGGAACTCACCATTGGCAGGGCTCAATCCGAGGGGCGGAACGAACGGTTATCTTTCAAATTCCCTCTGCACGCAATTGGATAGCCCTACAACCAACCAGAGAGCAACGTGAAGCGGAGCTAGTTGATAGATTAAATTTTCGCCGTATCCGGTCGGCAAAACTCTGAACACATCTTCCTTTCTTAAGAATGACTTCAGTGCTGTTCTTTGTTCTTCACTCAACTCTACACACGCTGTGATCGGCCTGACCAGAGTTTAGTTTTTCCAGCTCGCAGGTCTACAGAGAGTTGCTAGACTACACTTGCTGCAAATTAGATTTGCTGCCGCTAGGGTGCGCATTTTTCAAATAATTCTCTCTTTGTAAACTTTGTTCAATGTATGCGAGTGACCAGTCATTTTCGCCGCCATCACCCGGGTGTATGTCATAAGACGCAAATGAGAAGTCACACGCGCTGTGAGAAAATTTGAGCAAATATTGAGTTCTCTTTCAAGTCTTGCTCTTGAACGGACAAACTCACACATAAAGTGTGTCAACATGTCCATCTTGATGAGTATTCTAGCAGACATAGTCTATATATGCCTTAAGTACACTTTATATTAGTTGGGGCGGCAGTGGCTCAGTGGTTCATGTAGGTTGGCTACAAACCGGAAGGTTGGTGGTTCGATCCCCGGTTCCACCTGACCAAGTGTTGAGGTGTCCATGAGCAAGACACCTAACCCCAGCTGCTCCCGACGTGCTGGATGGCGCCTTGCATGGCTTGACACCGCCGTCGGTGTGTGAATGGGTGAATGTGAGGCAAGGTGTAAAGCGCTTTGGAAGGCCATTGGTCTGTTAAAAAGCGCTATATAAATGCAGTCCATTTATACAGTTGAGAAAGACGACGCATATCCGTGCATTAGGTCTTAAAAGGGCAGTAGCCTTTACTGCTGTCTGTTTCATGTCAAACAACAAAAGACAAGGGCATCGCTCACTGCTCTTGATTGAATAGCTTTTGTAAGTTTAATAGGATTAATCTTTAATTTATACAGTCAAATATGCAATGTTATTTTACATTTGATCAATTTCTGTACCTGGGTAGGGTTGCACCTGTCGTTCGTAAGTTCTTTCTTAAATTGGAACGTAAAGTCCACACTAGAGGCTTAGTAACTACTAGATAGTTTGTAACTAACTCTATATTTTTTTCGGTTGCACCATTTGTTCCTAAGGCAGATCGTAACTAGTAGGTCTAAGCTCTCCGTAAAGTAATGCGTAGTCGCATAATATGACGTTTACCCTCAATGATCCAATAGCAGCCTTCAAATACGTGAGCAAAAGTTGTGTTGAAATACCGTGAATTTCAGTGTCCTTCATTATCATAACTTCTTTTGCCTCACGTAACCAACGGTAAAAATACGTTTCCATTAAATATACTTAATCATGAATAACATAAGTGCTTTTATATGTAAATAACATTCAGAAGCTTTCAGTATATGAAACAACATTAATAATGATCAATAAATAAATACTGAAACAAAAACCAAAAAAACATAAGAAATTACATTTATTGATTATGACTGATTTTATTTGACATCATGACATGCACAACACGGACCGATGGAACAGATTCACGCAGCGGCGCGCACAGTTTTGGATGTTTTCGTGTTAAAGAGCTGCAAATAAAGTAATCTATTCACATAATGTTTTCTCTCTTAAAATGTAAGCGAGTGTAAATGTCAGCATTATCATATATGTGTAAAGAATTGAAGTCTGTCATGTAAAACAAGAGCTTATTATGCAGTTCAGTCTGCTTTATTATTCCAACCATTACTCCTGATCGGAGGCTTCCGTAAATATTTAGTTTATACGTAGAGTTATGCTTCAACTAAGTTTAATGGTGCAACGCAGAAATATTCAGTAGTGCGTAAGTTGTAACTTAGTGCCCATTGATGTCAAAACTAGGCTAAGTTGTAACATACGCCCAACTGGTGCAACCGGCCCCTGAAAACTAATGTAAGACGTACCTGAAAAACCTGAAAAGCATAGTTTATTTTATTAGTAGGCTTATCTTTGCTCAATAGTATTTATTTGTGCTGCTGCTTGTATTTAAATGATTTGTTCTTATTATTTTCTTGATTTGTATTTGACAGTAGTCCTTTTTTCCCTGAACATAGCAAATACCGAAACGGTGAACCTAAAACCGTGATACAAACCAAACCGTGAGCAATCTGTACCGTTACACCCCTAGCGTAACGTATGCGAGGGGGTGCCACAAAATGTGCCATGACTGAAAAAAGGTTGGGAAACACTGTTCTAAGCTACTATACATCAGCTTTTTGCAAGGAAAAAGTGCATATGAGCTTCTTTTTATTATCTTTGGAGCTTGACTGAACATATTCTATATATGGAAAAAGAGAAGCTTGAACATCAGGTCTAAACATTAGGGGGGTAATGTATTCGCCCCGAATCGTCATGGTACGGAGTACGGACGTCACGGTTCAGCGCATACAGTCAGACAACGAATACAGTCAGTCACAGGTGATCCACACTCCAGTCCACAAGGAGGCGCCACAACAGAAAAAAGAGCAGAAGAAGAAAAGACGATCTATGCACCAACCCAAATTATGGGTGCGTCTCAATCAGCTCCCTAGCTTGTGAATCAGTATGTGGCCGACGCCCTGTTTAGTGCCCTGACTACTGAACTAGGGAGCTGATTGAGACACAGCCTAAGAGTTCAGATGAGACGCAAGAGCTTTCTAGTAGCCTATACGCTGAGTTTTGATTTATTTTTGTGACATGCTCCACAAATGATGTTTTATTAACAAGGTTCGGGAGAAGCACGTTCAGATAATTGACACAGGTGGAGAGCACTCATCAACAATAGAGGTATATATACACGCAGCAGTCCTACCTCCATTTGTTGACAGTTATCAGCAACCCTTCCACCACACCTTTTAACTCTAAAATCACTTACATATACGGGGGGTACTCTGGGTTCGGGCCTAATTCCGAGCTCGAAGCCCTCCCCCTCGGGACAGCACGCCAAATATACGAATTGAATTACTCTCTATAAATTATATGTAAGTGCGAACTCGTGAAACTTCATGGAAAGGAAACCGGGATGGCAGAAAGCGGCATCCTGTTTGATTTCTTTGTTTTACAATTGTGTACAATTTCTTTATTTTTTTTATTGTGAGTGTACGCAAATAAAAATAAGTTTACCGTTACACCACTATTAAAAATCTCCTTCTTTTTTTAGATTAGATTAGATTAGATTAGATTCAACTTTATTGTCATTACACAAGTACAAGTACAAGGCAACGAAATGCAGTTTAGGTCTAACCAGAAGTGCAATAGCAGCAAGTGCAGGATATACAATGGTTGCGTAAGTGCAGGGCATGGATATGTACTGAATATGTATAAATAGAGAGATGGTTATTACTATAAACAGAACTGAATTTACAGGTGAATATGTACAGTGAATAAATATCCAGATGGCTATTACTATAAACAGAATTTTACAGATAGAGGTATACAATAATATGTTAGGCTAATATGAGGAATAGCAGTGGATTAAGGTAGTGCAATAAATTATGGACAGAGTTATCCGAAAGAAAGTGTAAAAGTGCAGTGGAAGTGGTTGCATATTACAGTTAGAAGTACGGTGCAAAATGAAAATGTAAACAGTTGGTACTATAAATACAGTCGGCAGTGCAAATGAGCATAATCCAGTTAAGATATGGTAGTACAAAATGCATAAGTAAACAGTTGTTACTGTAATAAACAGTCGGTAGTGCAAATAACAAAGTGAAGGCAGATGTGAGGTAGGAGAGTTAGCAGTTTATGAGGGAAGTGGATCAACGGGGGGTTTGAGTTCAGCAAAGAGACAGCTCTGGGGAAAAAACTGTTCTTAAGTCTGCTGGTCCTGGTCCGGAGGATCCTGAAACGAGGATATTTATTCTTTATTCTTTTGTTTCACAGAATAAAGTTACTTAATGAAAGAAATTGAACTTATGGGTGAACCGTTCCTTAAATCGCAATGCTCATATTAAACCATTCATATTTGAACAGGGAAAGCTGTTGAAGAGGCAGAAATGGTCATATTTCAAAAACAAGTGGAATCTGTTAGACCTGGCCATCATCATTTTAAGTTGGAGCTCATTATCAGTGTTCATCAAGAGAACCGTGCAGGGAGACAAAGACATTGAATACTACCAGCAACACAAAGATCAGTAAGTAGATCTTTTCTTTCCTTTCCAATATTTTGATATGAACATGAATTGAGCATCCCTACATAGAACAAGCGGTTTGGAGAATGGGTGAACTGAACATGGTACAAATGCTATCCCTGTCTTGCAGGTTTCCCAGTTTCAATGACACAGCTGTTGTAGATTCTACACTGGGATATGTCATGGCTTTCTTGGTTCTTCTGGCCTGTGTTAAACTCTGGCATCTGCTGAGACTCAACCCTAAACTACACCTCATCACCTCCTCACTGCAGCGGGCTTGGAACGAAATGTCCAGTTTCATTGTGGTTATCTTCATTATCCTCTTGGCCTATTCTCTTTCTGTAAGTTTAAAGTCAACAGTTTAAAGTCAACATGAAACAGAAGTTGTGATCGTCTTTTCTTCCCCATTGTGGCGTATATATGAGTGAAACGGCTTATTGAATGAGAAAAAATGTAGGGCAGGACTTGATTTTGTCCATGGGGAATTGTTTGTTTCATTGGATGATTTTATTTTGCTATTGGTCGATCTTACGAATGACAGGTTGTCCCGCCCTCACACCAGTAAACACATAATCAGAGAACATAAAATATCAAGTCAATATAAATATAAAAGTCAATGGTCAATTTTGATTTTTTATGGTGACTTTAAAATACTGATTTGATATAGTAGGCTCATAAAAGTATCTTAACATTGAAAAAAACAGCAAGATATCTTTTAGCTCTATAAGTAGCAGACAATTTCTGCTGGTTCCTCAATCAAACAAGATTTTATATTGAAAAAAGCAGAGAAGTATCTTTTGACAGGAACACACGTACAATTGAAGTCTATGCAGCAAAAAATAAATGGTTGCCCCATAGACTTCCATTTTATGTGCATTTCAGTCATTTTTCTAATGAAATTAATACCATTTTTTTGTTTTTTGATAGTGCAATCTAATATTCGGATCAAAGCTGTACTCGTACAAATCGCTCCCAGATGCGCTCAAGACAATCTTCAGTTTGCAGTTTGGCATATTCAATTATGATGAGGTATGTAAAACGATCTTTTTTTTTCTTCTTAACATTAGTTAATGCCCTTTGTACTAACATGAGCAAGAAAATGTCTATTAACTGACATTAAAGGATTAGTTCACTTCAAATTGAACATTTCCTGATCATTTACTCACCCCCATCTCATCCAAGATGTTCATGTCTTTCTTTCTTCAGTGGAAAAGAAATTCAGTTTTTAGAGGAAAACATCCCAGGATTTTTCTCCACATAATGGTCTCCAATGGCAACCAACGGGTTGAAGGTCCAAATCAATGCAGTTTCAAAGGGCTCCAGAGGCTCTGCACGATACCAGACGAGGAATAGGGTCTTATCTAGTGAAACCATCAGCCATTTTCAAAAAAAACAACAACATTTCTATACTTTTTAACCTCAAATGTGCGCTTCTGTGTTGTTCTTCTTCACGGCGTATGACGTCATCACGTCGGAAAGGTCACGTCCGAGACGTACCAACCCAGTGCCGAAAAACTCTCATGTTCTCCTCCAACTTTAAAATTGTCTGACATTTTTGTTTACCTTTATTTTTTGTAAAGGTCGTTTGATTTAGTCTTTGCACGTTCGTTTTAACCAAGCGGCAACCTCCCCCAGTTTCTCTTGAACTCATTCGTTTACATTATATAAAGCCTTAAAGTTCTGCATAATTAAGGGCGTGGCCACTTTGAGTGACAGGTGGATAGCCATTTATCTGCTGTCTGTTATTCATCGCGTCAGCTCCGCCCACGTCCCACCTCTTTGCCCATTTTCTGTTATCCGGGAGTGACGCACGATGACGCGCTGCCAAGATGGCGACGGCCAGCTCGTCCCTACTTTACGCTTCAAAACTGCTCTTCAGAATCCTATGGGTGACGTCACAGACACTACGTCCATACATACGAACACTGGGTTGGTACTTCCACGTACGTCCCGTGCGTTACCTTTCCGACGTAATGACGTCATACGTCATGCAAAAGCAGAACACAGAGGTCGCGCATTTGAGGTAAAAAAGTATATCAATTTTATTTTTTTTTTAGAAAATGGCATATGGTTTTGCTAGATAAGACTCTACTCCTCGTCTGGGATCGTGCAGAGCCTCTGAAGCCCTTTGAAACTGTATTGATTTGGACCAAGCGGCAACCTCCCGCAGTTTCTCTTGAAGCCAATACGGAAGTGACTTAAACTGCAATTCATCGACTGTCCACTAGGGACAGGCTCCAGAAGGGAGCAGAATCTCATTGAGCCCCATGTTAAAATGCCCAACATTTACAGCCTGGTACAAATTGTGGTGTTGGTCTATACGGCTAATTTTGCCCTTCATGACAACTGTGAGGGGGGTGAATTATTTTATAACTCATTCGTTTACATTATATAAAGCCTTAAAGTTCTGCATAATTAGGGACGTGGCCACTTTGAGTGACAGGTGGATAGCCATTTGTCTGTTAGTCATCGCGTCACCTCAGCTCCACCCACGTCTAGATAAGACCCTGTTCCTCGTCTGGGATCGTGCAGAGTCTCTGAAGCCCTTTGAAACTGCATTGATTTGGACCTTCAACCGTTGGTTGCAATTGAAATGCATTATAAGGAGGAAACATCCTGGAATGTTTTCCTCAAAAAACTGAATTTCTTTTCGGCTGAAGAAAGAAAGACAACATTTTCATTTTTGAAGTAAACTAATCCTTTAACAAGCGTAAATAAATGGTGTAAAAGTATATTTCTCATCGTTATTTCATGCATGAACTAATGTTACCAAATGAGACCTTATTGTAAAGTGTTACCGAAAAGCTTTCCTGCTGTCTCTACAGGTGATGGATTCTGATCCCGTGCTTGGCGCTCTCATCATTTCCACTTGTGTCATCTTCATCACGTTTGTGATACTGACCCTCTTTGTCTCAATCATCCTTGAGGCGTTCGGTGAAGAACAGCAGAATCACCAGGTGTTAAATGAGTCACTTTCATATTTCAGGCTGACTACTGTTGGGCCGCATTTACACTGCAGGTCTCAATGCCCAATTCTGATTTTGTTGACTATGTCCGTTTTTTTCAACGACCAGCTTACATCTTCTTTTAAAAGTGACCCATATCTGATATCTGCATTTACACTGTACACTTGGTGGAATAACCCATGGTAGATGTACTGACCTGGAAAAGGTCAGTAAAAAACGGCATGATTTGCAATGGACAAAATGATAATAAATGTTTTGAATTCCGCACCATCTTTAAAGGCCAGAAAACATTTTGTTGAGCCTTCGTCCTCTATTGCGCCATTGAAAAGAGTCATGTGATCGAGTTGATGTCATTCGCCACCGTTGCTTTTTCAATGGCGTATGACTCGCATTGATGGGAATATCCGATCTGTCCGCTTACATGGCAGACGCAAATGCACGTCACAGATTCATATCAGATATCACTGATTCTTGACAAAACATGTCCCAAACACAAAAGCCCTATTAATGTTAAAAAGTAAGAATGTCAACACAATAAAAATACTTAAAAAGTTAAATCAAAGGGAAATTTGTATACTCAGGACATTCATTGCTTATTCTTATAAATAATTTCTTTAGTATTATTTTAAAAGCACACTCTATACTGGGAAACATGTCATTTTCAGCATGAGGTCACAATTTAAAACTGCCAAACAAAGTGTTTAAAAATGCAACAAATGAAAAAATACAGTGGAGGAGATCTAGAAGATATCAAACAATACAACAAGTAAATATTGAATTATATTTTCGATTAAAAAACAGCTATAAAAGTTGTGCTCAACTCCGTCAGGATTTTTTTATAATTCTGAATAAATCAGGCAGTGTCACGGGCAGCTTTAACTCTGAGGCTGCTCATTGTGGATCTCACAGTAGGACACAGTCCTGGAAGTTATATATAATTTAATATTTTAAACAAACTATTGAAGTCTCTGCGGTCACAGCTTTAACATGTCAACTCTGTCATCTCAGTGCAGTTTCTGTAAATAGCTGTGGGATAAATCTAGCCATTTTTGATGTTTATTAAGGCAGCTACATCTGAGGAAAAAACTAAACTGCTCCACTGTACCACACACGGTTAAAGTGGAAAAAAATTCAATTTTGTCAGACGTCAACTCGTCAGGTTTTATGAAATCGTTGACAAGTGCTCGGAAAAAGTCTGTATAATGTGATTTAATACGTTTTTTTTGCAAATGGGGAATTCTTCTAATGCCGTTTGATGATTCTATTTACATATCGTGTATATTTGGCCTCAGCTCGACCTTTGTCAACTCCATCAGTATTTTATACCGCCGGGTGAAGGTTTTTGTTGATTTTGAAAGAAACGTCTTATTCTTTTTTTCAATTTATTGTGTAAAAATGTTAAAACATCAATGAAACTACATGATATTGTGTCTTAATTACCTAAGAACATTGGTGATATATGTTCAATATTAAAAGGAGGGAGGAATTTAGAAACTGGGTTGTTCATAATAGTGTGAAAACAAACAAAAAATAAACAGAGAATGTATTTTATGATTCAGATACTTTACTGAAAGCCAACATTACATAAATGAAGATTCGACATTGTTTTTGGATGGATTAAATTCAATTAGCCCAGTCCTTCCAGAAAAATGCGGCTTTTTTTGTGATTGTAGCGGGCAAAAATCCTTGATTATGCGGCATGTTTTCTTAAAAAATGCGATGAAAAATGCGGGATATTTATGGAATTTTATGCGATGAAATTGCGGAAACTTGCAAAAACTGCATTTAATGAAAAAGAGAAAAAAAGCACTACATCACAGAAAGTGCTGGGAATATTTAAGTTCTCATTTTGTTTTATTGAAGACCTTAATAAACACATGGCTCAAATTTACAAAACATTGAGTCAAACAAGTTCTGTAGCTTTACAAAAGGAATATGCTACAACTTGAAAAATGAATAAATAACTTCCTGTTTTACAGACATCTGAGTGCTTCCAGTGCACAAAGTGCAATCTCTTAAAGGGTTAGTTCATCCAAAAATTTAAATTCTGTCATTAATGACGTCCCCTCATGTCGTTGGACACCCGTAAGACCTCCGTTCGTCTCTAAATAACGACTTATATAGTGATGACCGATTTCAAAACACAGCATCATGATGCTATGAATCAGTGAGTCGATTCATGATTCGCGTGTCAAACTGCTGAGATACGTGACTTTGGCGATCCGAACCACTGAATCGACTCATTGATTCATAACGCTTCAAAGCTTCATGATGATGCTGTGTTTTGAAATCGGTCAACACACGGGGAAACTGGTTTACGCGTCTTTTGCTGTTATTTTTGTTGGCAAATGGGAGTTTGCGCTTCATCATGGTTTCACCGATATCTATGGTTTCAACACGGGGTTTGCAGCTTTTCGATGACGTTCGTGTCGGGTAATTACGTCACTTCAAAACGTTCCCATGGCAACAGGGGGAAATGGCGGCTCTTGTGTGAAGTAAACTAACATTTTTAAACTTTCTGCTAATATATATATGACTTTTTTTTGCAACGAAAATGCAGGGATTATGAAATCACGCTAGCCCCGCATATTTTGCACGCAGAAATAGGCAATTTAAAAAATGTGGCCCCGCATAAATATGCGGACTTTGGTTGATTATGCGTTAAATCACGCGATCGCATAATCGTGTTTTTCTGGAGGGACTGATTAGCATGTTTTTAGTGTGTCTGACGGAGTTGACAAAAATTAAGTTATGAAGTGAATAAATATAATTTTCTAGAAAAAATATTTAGAAAAAAGCCTGTTCCCTTACATCAGGGGTGTCCAAACTTTTTTTAAAGGGGGCCAGATTTGATGTTGTGGACACACCTGGGGCCCAGTTCTCTTTCTATTACATTATATATATATAATGTTTTGTTTCTTGGAAACGTGACAGATTTGACAAAAGCTTGAGCTGACAGTAGAGTAGCTTGTAAATTTATAGATATTTAACAATATCTGTAAAACTTTCATCAACCAAATATTTTTAATGGGTGAAATTTAAATCTTATTAGTGAGTTAGATGTCTACTATTATTTAAATTAACGTGTACTCTATTTAGATAAACCACAGGTAAAACTCGTGAGTTTACTTGCTGAGTGTTTCAATCACGCGACTACAAAAAATGCTCTTATTTAGTATTTTTGTCTTGTTTCTAGTCTAAATATATCGAAAAATATTTAAATCAAGATGCATTTACTAGACAAGTTAAATGACAAGATATTTTTTCTTGTTTTCTGGAAAATAAAATGAAATTGAAGTGAGTTTTTTCTGCCAACGGGGTAAGCAAAATATTGTTTCTGTTTGCAATCTTGTTTCTGTCCCAAATGTATTTTCGCCCCCCAGAAATCAAGAAAAAATATATAATTTTCCTTAGTAAAAGGTTTTGCTTTTTTTTTTATATTTGGACTGGAAAAAAGACAGAAAAGTAAGAAAAGCCCTTTTTGCAGCCACAAGTAGTTTCGTTCCGCTTTTGGCGATGTTTCCCTGGCCTAAAATCTAGTACTGCCACCTTGCGTTGACATTGTGAAACTGCGCGATTTGTAAATTATGCGTGGGCGGGCCACATTTAATGTATTTTAGTAGACAAGCCGTTTGAAATTCATCCCCGGGCCGGACTTTGGACACCCCTGCCTTACATGGTTCATTATCTGAGATGGTTGTCTACAAAAAAAATACCAATTTTTAATAATGTAGTGTTAGTTTTTATTTTTTAACATCTAAAACATGTTTTGTCCCTTATCTCAAGAATCGGTGATATATTTCCACATATAAATGAGGCCTGAAAACGATCCGAGAACATCAGAATCCATTTGCTTTTTTTCCTGCTTACACGTTTTTGGGTCATATCCGATCTGTGCCAAATGGGAGGACAAAATCAGAATTGGGTCACTTGAACCATGTAATGTAAACATTAAGTTTTAATAACTGAAATTACTCTTGTGATACTCAGCCTTTGGAGGAAGAGGAAATCGTTGACCTGATTTTGGTGAAGATCCTCAGTCTTTTTGGGATCAAATGTAAGAAGAAGGAAGCAGAAGAAACTCCTCATAGCGACAAGAAAACCTAGTCCTCATCATCGGCCTGTGATCCTACAAGAGGATTGCACTTTCTTCCTGCATTTCGTCTTCAGTTACTTAATCAGCACAAAGAAAATATCCGTTTCTCTGTTGAATTTTAACTTTAAAATAACTGCTTCTACAATAACACATGGTAGTTTTGATCAAACTTTAATTTTCTTTTCAGGAAAAGCAAAATGTACTTTTATGGAGCATATTATTTCTGAAACGTGTTATAAACTAGCCAGGAAAACATTTAAATGAAGTAGCGCTCTTTGTGAACTTGTAACAAACTGTACACTTTGCATGTAGTGAACAAAATAAAACCACAGGTTAGGTCTCAGGAGCTTGTTTGACATTGCTTTTATGATAAAAAAAAAGAAAGAAATCTCATCAGTGTAAATACAATGACACGGCTGCGGTTGGACTTTGCTGTAACACTGGACACTTGTCATGATATTCTGATGGTCTAATAACGGTGTTATAATGTAAATAGGTCAACTTTGATCAGGACCAAACATCAAGAAAGAAAAGAACATCTGAAATGAATTTCTTTCTTTTAATCAAAACAGAATACAAGTCCTTTATATCAAAAAGACAGACACGATGCCCGATTTAGCCTGGAGATTGTTAAAAGAGGAGGCAAAGAAACGCAGACCACCTCCCTTGTTCAGCCAAGATTGCGTAAGCCCAAGTTCATGCCAGTTCAGGTTCATTTCTTTTCCTTTTTGTCATCTTTCTTGGCTGCAGCGTCTCCTTTCTCCTTGTCTTTGTCCTTATCTTTATCCTTCTCGTCCTTCTTCTCTTTCTTGCTGTCGTCTTTCTCTTGGCCCTCTTTCTTTTCTGCGTCCCGGTTAGCGATTTTGTTATTGATGAGATTATGGAGTGCCACTACGGAGCGGATGAGCGAGGCCAGATAGACCACAAGCATCTGGTCGTTGGTCTTAAGGTAGAAGGCCTTGACAAACTCCTGCAGGTTGACATCAGGCAGCAGATTGAACACGTCCTGCAGCTGATAAATGATCTGGTGATTGATGGGCAGTTTGCCGGTCGCGACCTTCTCCAGGTAGCTCTTGATATCCAACAGCTTGGAGTTGAGCCCTTTCAGGCCATGCACCTGATTGGTGATGCGTTGCGACAAAGTGCCAACTGTTGTGTCCTTGATATCACTGCAAGAAAGCATCATGAGAAACTAGGTTGCCCGCAGATGTTTTAAAGTGCCCCATTATGCTATTTTCAAGGTTCCTAATGTTGTTTGGAGGTCTCCTACAACAGGTTTACATGCATCCGAGGTCAAAAATCTCCATTTTCTCATAATATACATTGCAGCCTTACCTCTTTTCTCCGTGTCTGAAATGGTTTGATAAAGGAATCAGTCTCCATAAACTCCTTTCTGAGAGCCTACTCTGCTCTGATTGGTCAGATGGCACAGTCTGTTTACAGCGCATATCGGAAACAAAACGGCCATTCCCATATCTGAATTTCAGTTCCGGACGCTTCCTCAGCACTTGTATTCATAGTTTTCAGTCACGTGACTGTCGCGGAGCCTTGGAGGGCAAAACCGCTATAGAACTGCAGCACAACCTTTTCATCTTAAAACAAAAATATGTGAACAAGATGCACGTTTCAGGCACTTATGATTCACATACAGCACCTGCTGCAGAATTTCAATTACTAAAAACGCTTAACATGAAAAACACTATAGGGTGAGTTGCACTAATCTTCACCCTTCGCTGTGAGGTTGATTGACAGGCGATCTGACCAATCACATCGCCGAATATGCCGGTTTGTCCGACAAAGCAGTCAGGAGAGTTAGTAGATTAACGTCGGTGGACTTGAACTTGAAAAACTGTGTTTACTGATGTCTTTCCGCGGTTGAAACAACATTTCTTTTAGTGTTCATTTATGTTAATTACCAATGAACTACAAGGAAGAGATGGTCGGTTCACAAGCAGCTTTAACTGAGGCGCTACAGCGATCACGACAAAATAAATTTAAACAACAGATTATAATTATGTATAACACTTGCCTGAATGATTAAAAAAACAGAGTTATTTGAGTCTCTTTGACACTGATAAGAAAAAACCGAGTCGATTCTTTAACGCCGACTCGAGGGGGTTAAAGAGTCACAAAACGGTAATTGTTGTTTACATTTCTTGTTTCATATCAAAAGTAACTTGCTCTGTCCTGTCTGTCGGTGTGTCGTCAGTGTCCTCTTTGCTCTGTGATGCATTCTCAATACGTGAGAACGTGTGTGTGGTGTGAGAGCACCATGGCTTGTCGGACATAGCAACAGTAACTAAAGGGGGCGGGTCTTTGCGAACGGGTCAATTGAGCAAAATTTTACGCTAATCAAGGATTTGTTGATCTGGGTTTTATTTTAAAATGAGCTGTTGCAACACTTCATTTTAAACACAGATTAATTACGCAGTAAAATCGTTAGAATTAAAGAGCTGATCAAGCAGCTGATGAAGGGTGAATTGACAACAGGCTAAAGGATCCTTATATGGGCAACCCACCCTTAAAGTGCCGTAATGTACTAAAACAGTGATATTAAAAGATCAAATTCAGTTTACACCTTTTTGATGATGCATACTATATACAGGCGAGTAGATGAGGCAAGAATATGAACTAAACGTGTTTTCTTTACAATGGATTTCGATATACACTTAAATGGTAACTAAACCCCAGCTCAGCGCTTATCTCCACCCACTGACAATATTTGAAAAATGCTGGAAAAGTGGGCAGAGCCCAGCGGAGACAGAGGGGATGAACCGAGGGCGGGACTGAGCGGAGGGCGTACACCTGAGACCCGCAGTGATGGATTGATTGACAGCTGTCTGACTCGCGAGTGGCAAAGACGGAGAATGATTGGAGTGACGCCAGTAGCTTTGCAACAGAGCGGCCATTCTCCCCCACCTTCACCTGAAGTGGAGGAGGGTGAATTGTCTGTGGACACAGACCCAGAGCCTTATCAATGCAAGCCGCTCGCTCAAACTGCGTTAACTCCCGATGTCGACGATGATAGCGAAGCAGCATCGCAAGAGAACTGACCTAATCTATGAACAGTCAAATCCTTATACTGAATGCCACTAAAAATAGATCAGATACATACAATGTATTTACGTAAAAATGACTGGGGGGTCCCGAGGGGGATGCCAGGTGTGGGCGAAAAACAAACATAAAACCCACCCAAATATTCAAATCCCAAATTTGAAAATCGAATACCAACCCATCGAACGAATATTGTGGTACAACCCTAGTACAAAGTATGCGTCATCAATAAGGTGTATATTGAATTTGGTATTTTAATATCACCATCTTACCGTATTAATACTGACTACAAACCTGGTAAAAATGGTTTGTAATGGCGGGCAATGGAGGAAAGCCTTGTTTTGCCCTCCAGGTGGGCGTTCCTATAATGCTGTGACGTCACATGAAAACTATGAATACACAGTGATACGAACAGTAACGTTGGCGTCGGTTTTACCGCATCAATTCCAGCACGAGTCCACATCCTTTGGAAGTGCATGTAAAATGGATTTGAAAATAGCCTCTTCTTGTCATGTCAACAACACACAGCAAACTCTTCCAGTCTCAGATACAACTACAGTGTTTGAGAGCGGGGAAAAGTAGACGTTGTTCGCGGGCAGCCAATGAAGACCACAGGCTGGCATTATACACATTTGTTACAAACCTTTGTAGGACTGGAATTACTAATGACTCGTTTTAGGCAGTTCAGAATTGATTCTTTTGGGAGACAAGAACTCCATTTGTCGTGCAGTTTGCAGACATTTTACATTCACAAACAGCTATATTACACACTGCATGAAAGGCAATATCACAAAAAACATAATAGGAGCACTTTAATACATGTAAAATGAATCAGATAATTATTTATGTACAAGTTTGTCTCCGTCTTACCGCAACAAATGCTCTACACCCACTTCCTCCGCCTCCTCTGCTCCGATCTCACTGGTCACATGCTCAAACGTCTTAGATGTGGGAGTTCCATCCTTCAGCAAATAATAAATGTCAATAATTAGCACGATAGGCGTCAAACATAGCATAATGCATAAGAGAACTGCACAAATACTTACATCATGCACTTCCTCCACTGAGATGTAAGCTTCAGTTGGCAACCCCAGGTCTTTGGGTTTCACATCAATAATGACTAAAACCTTTGGGAAATACAATGGATTTTAATACGCTTAAATGAAGCCGTTTCTCCTGTATGGTGGGTGAACCTCATGAAACATGTCAAGAACATGTACAAGATGCATTTCACCCCAAAAATGATTTTTTTTTATTTTGCATAAAGAAAATTAAGCCTATTTTTAGAAATATTAAAGGATTGGTTCACTTTAAAATGAAATTACCCCATGATTTATTCACCATATCACATTTCAAGCTTTATAATGGCAGTGAACGGAGCTCACGATTTTGAAGCTCCACTAAAAGTACTCCATGTGGCTCAGGGGGGGTTAATAAAGGCCTTCTGAAGAGAATCGATGGGGCTTTGTAAGAAAAATATCCATATTTAAAACTTTATAAAGTAAAATATCTAGCTTCTGCAAGACCGCCTTCCCTATTCAACTTGCGGAAAAAGCGCAACTGACGTGACGCATGACGTTGGATATGTAGTGCAAGCGGTTTGAACTGTGTGAGGTGTTACACTTTCTGCATAAGTTGAATAAGGAATGCGGTCCGCCGGATAGGGTTTGAATTTTAACGATTCCGCTTATCGATTCTTATCAATTCCTAATTTCGATTCCAATAGAGTAAAATAACACATTTATTATTTTTATTATTTTAGCTGAATACCATGAATAAAAATCAACAGGCTAGCAAACTCTTGCCTGTGGTTTAAAAAATACCATAGCAAATACCATAAAAAAACCTAACATAAATTCCAAGCATTATTAAACACAAGTAAACACTTGAACAATTGAACAAAGATAGGATTGAAATAAACATTTTCAGGTAGGTACAGAAACTGTAATCAAATGTAAAATAACACTGTACTTTATTGATAAAATATAGGCTATACATTACAAATATAGTTAAAAGTTATTCTGTCTAGAACAGCGAGTGAATTTTCTCGTCTTTTGTTGTTCGATTAACGTTATCATAGAGACGGCATCAAGAAAATCTGCCGCCAACGACATAACCGACTGTGTTTTTTGACATTTTTGTGTGTATTTGTCCATTTGCGTGCCGTGCAAAGCGACGAAGAGAACTCAGTTCATTATCGCGCACTATTCATTCGCCATGAGAAGCCGTTCTGTGCGCACGTGTGTGTGTGTGTGTGTGTGTGTGTGTGTGCGCAGCACAGGAAACAGCGCGCATGTGTGCAGCGGTTAAAAATCACAATAAAATAGAAAAGCAGAATGGAAATGAACGCTTCTTATCGAATCACCGGTTCTGGTCAATTTGGAACCGGTTGGAAAGTGTTAAATATGGATATTTTTCTTACAAAACTGCATCAATTTGCTTCAGAAGGCCTTTATTAACCCCCTGGATCCGTGTGGAGTACATTTATGATGGATGGATGGACTTTTTTGAGCTTCAAACTCGTGAGCCCTGTTCACTGCCATTATAAAGCTTGGAAGAGACAGGATATTAATTAATATAACTGATTGTGTTAATCAGAAAGAAGAATATCATATAGACCTAGGATGGCTTGAGGGTGAGTAAATCATGGGCTAATTTTCATTTTAAAGTGAACTAATCCTTTAAGATTTTGTATTGTGGCATCCTTTTCATTACAATTAAATATCCAAATCCCATTACTGTAAATCAAAATAATAATAATAGATAAGACTTAAATTGTAATTTAAACATCATACTAATATTTGTTGCACTGCCTGTAATTCAAGCATTCAGTAAAACATGAATGTAATGAGAATCACTAATCGAGAAAGAATGATAGTGGGAATTTAAACAAACTGTCAAAATGCAAAGTTAATAACACTAAAGCAAAGCTTCTGTTTATAATTTCTATTAATAGAAATCATTTAAATTTAACAAACAAAAATATAATTACAGATAAAGATATTATTAAGGATCCTCTGATCGATAGTCACATTTTATGACTTGATCGGAAGTCACTAAACTTGTTATTGGCCGATCGGGATGACATGAAAGTGGTGGAATATTTTTCGTATAAATTATATGAAATTTTAAATATTTAAAAAAATTATATAAAATAATAATTATTATTGTGTATAATTTTTATGCAAAATATTATATCCGTTTTAATTTTAGAATGGAACATTACCCAGACATGCTTTTGTCAGATATCCAGTGTAAACTAAGCCAAACAGTATTAAAATAAACAGTATTACATACCGAATTGGAGCAGTACTGTTTCATGAGCTCATTTATGGCAATATCATTCTTGTGCAGCTTTGGGCCCGTGTGGTACCACCCAACTATTCGCTCCCTTGCTAGGATTGAAAGAAATAATACCATGATTCAATGAGACATTCTTGATATGTGCATAGTTAAAGGGTGTCTTCATCCAAAAATGAAAATTCTGTCATTAATTACTCACCCTTGTGTCGTTCCAAACCCGTAAGACTTCCGTTCATCTTCAGAACACAAATGAAGATGACACTTTTGATGAAATCTGAGAGGTTTCTGTCCCTCCATTGACAGCTACACAACAACTTTGACACAAAGTTCATAAAGAGATTGTAAAACTAACCCATTTGAATTGAGTGGTTTAATTAGGGCTGCACGATTAATCGAAATTTGGCTTATGTGCGATTATGAAAGCGTAAAGGCTGCGATTTTAATGAAATAAATATATGCCCTGCGTGTCAGTGAAGAGCGGCTCTGAGATCAGTAGTAAACGCTGCTCCGCCTGAAAGCACTGCGAGATTTAGTCGCTTATAATGCGAGTTTGAAAAAACTAAAAAAAGACAATGTTTAATAAGGTTTTAACTCACTTCGTATCATCAGTCGAGTGTTTGATATTTCCTTTTTGTGAGCTGATGTGGCTTATCACAGAATGAGGCAGGCGATTCATTATTTTATAGTATTCTATGCAGTGATGAAGTCTATGTAGATTAGCACTGCATTATAATATACTTTATTATTATGAAAATAATAGATTTACACCATATCCCGAGATACACCATATATCTTGATGCAGTCGTGTGTTTATTGTCTTCATGTTTAATCAAAGCGTTTTATCTTCTTTTTATTCAACTACACATTAGGAATTTCCTGCAAACGTCATTATATTACTTCTCTCTGAGGCAAATGTGGCGTTTCTGCTCGAGGGCGGCCTCTGGCCTTCAGTACGAATGAAACATGAGTGTGTTTAGCGCCCAGCAGTGCTCACTACATCCTATTTTGGGTAAAAAATAATACTCCTCTAAATAAATGTATGACAATCCATTTTTGTTTTTCTCCAGTGTACAGGAGTTTTTCCCCAACAGTGGATGCATAAAAGGCTCATATTTCATATTAAAGACATAGACCTTGAGACAAAAATTAAGAAACTGATATCACATATTTTTATAATAATAATAATAATAATAATAATAATATATTTTACAATAAATCCTTAGACATTTCTAGTGATTTTTAGTCATAGGCTGCCTGCATGTTAGGGTAACCCTGCAGTTTTTTGTAAAATGTTTTCTGTAAAATAGAATTATTAGTATTAGTATTACTATATTGTTATATTTATTCTTAAATACTAAATTTTTTATTTGTAATAATGAAAATGTTATTGTAATAGTAACATTTCTTATTTTGTTAAATATTATATACATTATAAGCAATAATAATAATCATAATTAAAAAGAGACTTGATTGCTTTATATGATAAACAGACTAAATGTAGTCTTTTATTCACATATAAACATTCATCAGCGAACATAAACAGAAGCTCAATCAAAACTCAAACAGGCTGTGTATCACGAGAATGAACCTCATTGGTTCTTGAGGAAGCTCAGACGTGCTTCTAGCCTGACCTCGTCATACTCAATTGGCTTTATGCACAGCTGCACTACTTCCTGAACTTCAGCCAGCTCCTTTGTTTCCTGTCTGCCATTATTGGACAGACTGATTAATCCAGGTGTGCCTGATTATTGTTGTTGTGACTACAGAGGTCAGGCACACCTGGATTAATCAGTTAGTCCAATAATGGCAGACAGGAAACAAAGGAGCTGGCTGAAGTTCAGGAAGTAGTGCAGCTGTGCATAAAGCCAATTCTAGTCAGAATATGAGTCTGATACTGCTCCGTTGGGCTGTGATTATGGGGTGTGTTTCAACCGAACCAGGAAAGACCTCAATTGGATAGACCTACAACCAATCAGAGCAACGGAGCGACGCATAACGTTAGTTGTCAAATGTCAACAGAACTCAACTGCACTGTGTTGCCAAGTCCGCGGGTTGAAGCGACCCCAATTATGTGATAAATAGACCCAGGAATGCAAATTTTAGCAGGCAGCCCTGCCAAAATAACACATATTTTACCCCCCAAATGCCCTTTTTTCCCCGGGGATCCCCCCCCGGAAAGCTATTGGGCTTGTTTTTGACTAGTTTTGAGTAGCAATCGGAATTGGGCGGGTTTTGTTGTAAAAACTTGGCAACCCTGTCTGCACGCACGCTGGAATATGTCACGTTAGAAGAAAAAGATGTGTAAACGATCTTTGTCGGTGTTGTAAAAACGAATTTAAGGATACACAGAGTATTTACCAACACGATCTGCATTTCTGAGAGAAATAGTAAAGGTGAATGCATATACGAACAAGTTCTCCGTTTAGGATTAGAACAAATTCGCCAAGCGCCTTTGATGACGTGGATGATTACGTTAGTGTTTATCATCTGTCCATCATCGTCTAAAGCCCGCCCTGACAATTTCATTGGTCCGAACAGTTTCTGTTCAGGCATAATTACTTCTCTACGGATCAAGTCCAGACCGAACTGCCCGTGTTAAAATGTTGTGGGTGGGGCTAAATTCGGCTGGCATCCAGGCTAACGTGCTTCTGAAAATTTGGACTAAACCGCTCAATTCCTATGGGTTAGTTTTACGATCTCTTTATGAACTT
Source organism: Romanogobio albipinnatus (assembly GCA_023566225.1). Taxonomy (NCBI): domain Eukaryota; kingdom Metazoa; phylum Chordata; class Actinopteri; order Cypriniformes; family Gobionidae; genus Romanogobio; species Romanogobio albipinnatus. Next base: position 69,217,329 of record CM042239.1, on the reverse strand, counting down.
TGTGTCAAAGTGGTAGTTGTGTAGCTGTCAATAGAGGGACAGAAAGCCCTCAGATTTCATCAAAAACATCTTCATTTGAGTTCCGAAGATGAACGAAAGTCTTACGGGTTTGGCACGACATGAGGATGAGTAATTAATGACAGAATTGTCATTTTTGGGCAAACTATTCCTATAATAGCAATCTTACCATTGACTTTCTTGAACATGCCGTACATATTCTCCAGATAGTCATGGTCGAGGAACCAAACTGAATCATCCTTGTCGTCCTCATCAAAAGGCACTGGCACACAATTAATAAACATTACTTACACTATATTACAATTTTTTTAAATTGTACACTAAGAGATGCAGACATACCAGCAAAGCTGTTGGACACATCAAGCACTTTCTTATGCCATGAGCCCAGCAGAACACCCACAACTCGCTTCTGACTGCCAACTTTACCGATCCTACCAAACAAAAGACAAGGTTTACAAAGAATACAAATACAATGTTTTTGAATTGTTAAATGTATATCTCTTTTTGAATATATAAGCTGTGTCAGATCATGTTGTATTACAATTGAACTATAGTAATATATACATAATATATACAGATATATGTCACACAGCAAGTTATGCATCACAAAAAATGAAGTTATAAATGAAATTATAAATATGAAATTATAGTAGGCTATTAATTTCTACAGTCTGTGTATTGAATTTTCATTTTCGGATTACTTACAGCCATACTTGCGAGTAAAATGATCTGTACATGTTAATAATCATAACTGACTTCAGTTAGTCAGATATCTGTGCCTATGCAAGACGACGATTTAACAAACGTTAATGTAATTAAAATATGGCGATATGTAGTAGCGCCATAATATGCCTCAATGAATAAACTCTTAAAATATCGTCTCTTTTCATGTTTTTACTTAGACAGAGATTGCATCCAGTTAGCCTTTAGCTTGAAGCGGCTACTTCCATTGACACATAATGACAGTGAGTTAACAGTTTTACTATAGCACCATCACAACACTCATATTTACCTGTTAAAATGGTCCACGACACTCAGTAGCACCAAGGGATGAACGACGACCCTTTCTACTGCTAAGTCTGGCATTTTCACTCAATAAATCCGAATACTTGTGGAAAAAAGTGTGTTTTTCTGTTGCTCAGCACGCCAGTTTCATGGACGCTGCGCCGTTTGTTCCGCTTCTGCTTCGTGTGTTACACACAGTGGCGCTTCGTCATGACGCACACGACGTACGCGAGCGCCCTCTGGACTGGAGGAAGAATTACACCCTGACAACATCCAACTGATAGTATCTAAACAACTATCTAGACCAGTGGTTCCCAACCACGGTCCTGGTGGACCCCCAACAGTGCACATTTTGGATGTGTCCTTTGTCTGACACACCCACATCAGGTCTTGGAGTAGCTACTAATGAGCTGATGACCTGAATCAGGTGTGTTTGATTGAGGAGACATGCAAAATGTGCACTGTTGGGGGTCCACCAGGACCGTGGTTGGGAACCACTGATCTAGACAACTATCTGAAAACAAGAGGAGCATCGCAATATAACAATATTCAGAATACTTGTATCTGTGAATGCATGGCCATTGTAATCTGTTTTGTTTGTTTATGTTATAGCGCTCATTTAAACACCAGATGGCGCTATTTATCCTGTTAAGTGTTACTTCTATGGTTACTTCATGCGGCTAGGTCTATGTGCTAGCCTGCTAGGTAGTTATTTATTTATTTAAATAACCGTAATTTAGTTAACTAATTCTCGTCAGTTGATATATGTACTGACAAATTCATTGGAGTCTCTCTAAACTCAAATAAAAAGTGTCAACAATTCCATCGTAGTCTAATCTGTAAATAGAGGGCAAGTAATATAGGCCTACGCTTTTCTGATATCACCTTGTTATAAATCATCTTAGGCCTGCCCTACAATGACCTCAATGTTCGGTCGATATGTCCATTGTAGAGTAATAAAGCACTGTTTGGTCTGCAAAGTTAGTACAGATAAAATCATACAGGGCTGTAAAGTAATAAAAAATTTACTCCACAAATTTTGTGAACTTTAAATCAAATAATAAAAATGTCAGGGCTGAGACAGTGTAGGTCTGAATGTGTATGGGATCTGTGACAGATCCAGGTATTACTATGAAAGACAGCTGACAACATATGAACATAAAAAAGACTATTATAGAATTATTATGAATGACTATATAAACCATGTAGCTTTTCTGATGATTTGTCGATGATTAAACAAGTGTAAAACTATCCCAGTTGATCAGCTAATCTCTAAAATTTGCTTTGCAGATTAATAGGCAATTAAAACAGTGGTATAATGATACGATGCTGTATTATAATTAATTTATTAACAGCTGTAAAAGGAGTAAATGAAAACAACTGCTTAGGCTACATCATCATGTCAAGGCTTTTTAAACTCTCATAAGGTCAAAGTTTGTATTGATGAGCTTTTCTTGTTAACAATTACTCTATGAATCACTTTGAATACTCCTTCCTTACATTCGAATTTGAATTGCAAATCTGGATCCTGTTTGCTACCTCAAATCAAATTAAGGATTTAATCAAATGTTCTCAGTTCAATTCTGAATAAACTAAACTTAAAATGGATAGTTCAACCAAAAAGTAGCCGAAACGATGACAGAGTTTTCATTTTTGGGTGAACTATCCCTTTAACATCCATTGTGTGAGGACAATAGTGAATCTGCTGAACATGAATCATGTGTCAAGCTGCCAAACATTGTGTCAAACAGCCCTCACAGCCTGCGCTGTCCCTAGACAATAATGGTTTCATTTTCCCCAGGAACATCACTGGCATGATGGCACGACTCTTCATAGACACTGATTGGGTGCTTTGTTAAACATGTTTGTTTTCCTAAGAAACGTGTTCCACTGACATTTGCTGACCAGAAAGTGTGCAGGGGTCATACTTTTTTGTGTGAAATATTTTCTTGAAAAGAGTGCTTGTGCTATATTTGCTTTAATATTTAAATATGCATTTAATTGTATTCCAATTGATAAAAATTGTTTTGTGGGGAAGTAAATACTACAAAAAAACAAATGTAATTCCTACCTAAATAATTCAGTTCTGACAAGAATTCTGACAAAAAAATAAAAAAACAAAGTAAATTCAAATTAGTACTCAATTTAAGCTTGTAGAAATTAAAGCCTAGAAATCAATTAAATTAAATTAAATAACACCTATACTCAACTTGCTGATACTAGTGTTCCCATCATGCACCGGCGCATAAATAATTAATAAGGTTGCATTTTCACAGTTTTTCAGCTGTATTTTCAAAGTTTTATCATTGCTTTTGTTGTGAGGTTTAGTCATTTGCTTGTTTAGTCACTTGTTTTGTGACATCTGGAGTTAATTTTATACTCAAAATGACATTCATACTCAAAAATGATCCATCGAATGTGACCGTATATTGTGTATTGTGTACCAAGTATTCAGATCTCCGTGTTTGGGTGGATACCACTTTTCTTCTAATATGTAGATACACTCTAAAAAAAAAAGGTTCTATATGGCACCAAAAATGGTTCTTCGTCGTAATCATAGAGGAACCACTTTTGGTGCTATATAGCACCATATCTTTACATGTTCTGTATATGGTAGCGGTGCTTAAAAAAAATTAAATATGGCACCAAAAATGGTTCTTGGCTCGTAATCATAGGGGAACCATTTTTAGTGCTATATAGCACCAATTTTGGTGCTTCAGAGGTTCTTCACCGGTTCTTTGACTAAGGTGCTAGATAGCACCTCTGAATAACTGCTGAAGAACCACTGAAGCACCAAATTTGGTGCTATATAGCACTAACAATGGTTCTCCTATGATTACGAGCCAAGAACCATTTTTGGTGCCATATTGAACCTTTTTTTAGAGTGTATGTTGTCTAAACAATATCTACTGTATTATGTATTTCGATAATCTAAGTAAAGCATGTTATATTGTTTAGAGTAAAATGCACTTAGTTAAGCAGATTTTACTTAATTCCACACGTGAAATGTACTTAAAAATATGCAGAAAGAAATGTCGTTTTTTTCAGTGAATTGTCTCTCAAGGGCACAGAGATGATCTCAGTTCAACTGCTGCTGTTTGCATAAATCAACAAACATACATACCCAAGCATACTGTTAATGGTTAATATATGGTTAATGACCATATCAAGTTCATAATTGTAAATGGATAAATAACCATACATACTTACATGTTTTTATTGCAAAAAATTTATAAAAAAGATAATAAACAAAATATTCTAGGGTTACAAACATGAAGTTCTGAAATGAACTAAAGCAAAATACATTATATCACACTACAGAAGAGTCTTACAAGCAACAGTTCTTTAAATAATTCAAATATACATTTATTTCTTGAAAATAAACAAAGAATCTTTTTTTAAAATGTACCTTTATGAATGTCAAATTTCACGAGGGACAGTAATAAATACATAGTTATAAACTTAATATGAAAAGGGTAAGAGAGTCACCGTTTTTAATGGTGTTATACACTCGGCCACTTTCTGTACCTGTTCAAATACTTGTTAACGCAAATATCTAATCAGCCAATCACATGGCAGCAGCTCAATGCGATTAGACATGCTCAAAATGATCTGCTGAAGTTCAAACTGAGCATCAGAATGGAGAAGAAATGCATTTTAAGTGACTTTGAATGTGGCATGGTTGTCGGTGTCAGACGGGCAAGTCTGAGTATTTCAGAAACTGCTGATTTACTGCGAAATTCATGCACACCATCTCTAGGGTTTACAGAGAATGGTCCGACAAAAAGAGAAAATATCCAGTGAGCGGCAGTTCTGTGGCTGAAAATGCCTTGTTGATGCCAGAGGTCAGAGGAGAATGATTTGAGCTGATAGAAAGGCATCATTAACTCAAATAACCACAAGGTTTGCAGAAGAGCATCTATGGGATGGTGGTCCAGTGGGTTAAACCATAGAACTGATACGCAGAAGGTTGCTGGTTCGATCCCAGCGGTCACCAGCAGTGTGTCCTTGAGCAAGGCACTTTACTCCATGTTGCTCCAGGGGGATTGTCCCTGTAATAAGGGCACTGTAAATCCCTTTGGATAAAAGCGTCTGCCAAATGCATAAATGTAAATGTTGAAGCATGAAAACATGATGTGGAGGTTTTTTTCTTGGCACACTTTGGGCCGCTTTGTACCAATTGTGCATTGTTTAAACGCCACAGCCTTCCTGAGTATTGTTGCTGACCAGGTCAATGCCTTTATAACCACAGTGTATCATCTTCTGATGGCTACTTCCAGCAGGATAGCGTTCCATGTCACAAAGCTCAAATCACCTCAAACTGGTTTCTTGAACCTGACACTGAGTTCACTACTCAAACGGCCTCCACAGTCACCAGATCTCAATCAATAGAGCAGATTTGGGATGTGGTGGAACGGGAGATTCACCTCATGGATGAGCAGACGACAAATCTGCAGCAACTCTGTGATGCAGTCATGTCACCAAAATCTCTGAGGATGTTTCCAGCACCTTCTTGAATAAATGCCACGGAGAATTAAGGCAGCTCTGAAGGCAAAACGAGGTCCAACTTGTATCTAATAAAGTGGAAGGTGAGTGTAAATTCCTAAAATAAGAAAAGTCAATACAAAACACTTTGCAATTCCAAAATTGGGAGTAATTGTGTCTTGAAAGTGATGGCAAGAGGCCAGGCCACAGTCATTAAACTTTGTACATAGTTCAGCAAGGGCCTAACAATTATGAATAATTTAAAAAGTAACTTTAATAACTGAAGAAGCCAGGATTCTTTACTATTCCAAAAACTTAGACATCTAATGAACCTGTGTTTGGACCGCATTGCTCTTGAAGTGATGACGCGTGGAGTGGGCGGGGCCGCAGAGGAAAAACTAAACAGAGTCGTGCTGGCTGTGTGTACACACACACACACATACACACGCACACAAACACACTACGAACTGCGCTGAGCGACACTTTATTTATGATACTCAGAAGTGTCACTGCCTGTTTTTTCAGTACCTGGCTTTTGTTCGTCTTCGTTTTTTTGTTTCGGCTAAACTAAACGATGGCAGTTTGTTAGAAGCTGCGGTTGAAGAGCAAGTCTGTCATTTTCTCGGCGGACCGGAGGCACTGCGATGCCCTCTGATTTCACAACGCTCTTTAGCGCGGATATCGACCTCGATTCGCCCAAGTCCCTCTACTCCAAAGGTAACTCACTTTTCTGCTCACTTTCAGCATACTGTACATGTACTGTGCGTGCACGCGCAGCCGGGCTGTGTTTCCAAACCTAGCGCGCTTCCTACCTAGACAGCATCACACGCACGCTCAAGTTCACTATGTCTATGATGATGCCCTAAAGTGCTGCCTAGGTAGGCTGCTCGCTAGGATTTGTGTGTGTGTTCGTGCACTCAGTCTGTGTAATGCCACACCGGACTGTCAAGCAGTTTGTTGTTAGTTTACACAGTCCATGTGACAAGTGGTTTAAATGGTGATCAAATAAATGAGCTTGTGTGAGATGATACACACATTGCATATTTGTGTGTGTGTGTGTGTGTGTGTGTGTGTGTGTGTGTGTGTGTGTGTTTGAGGGGGCGGGGTGTGCAGTTGTAACCTACATCAGCATATCACTATTTATTTGGTTTATAAATATCCACGATTGAGTGAATGAATGAGAAGACATTCAGACATGGTTAATGGACCTGCATTGGAGTTTGACATCCATTTAAAGACACGGACCCATCTTCTGAAAGTATACACGTGCAGAATATATAACTCTGTTCTGTCTGAGAACAGCTTTAAAGGCACAGTATGTAAGATTTTTGGATTAAAATATTAAAAAAACACTAGAACAGTGTTATATATTTTGTTGACTTGTGTTCTTGCATTATAACAAATGTGTCCAAGAACGTTTAAATCCAGAGAAATAAGCCATTTTAACCAGGACACTGATGTGTCCGTGCATGGCCTATCAATGGCTACGTTTACATGTGCACCAATAATGCAACTATTTCTAATAATCAGAGTAAGGTCTTAATCGCAGTAACATGTTTACATGCCATGAGCAGAACTCTTCACTCCAGTTTACATGCAAATTTCATTATTCTGATTATTCTCTAATAAGTATGGTTATACCACACTCAGATAGGCAGACGGTATATGCCATTGTTTTAATCTACTCGCATCAATTTCATAATACATTTTTATGGACGTAGCTTACTGGATAGCTATTATTCGGCGCTGAATGAACATCGCAATGCCGGGTTTGCCTACTGCCGTCTAGATGAAGATACGGAGCAGAGAGGGCTTTGATTTGGAAAAGAGAAAACTTCAGAATAATGTCTCGAAGTTCATTCATGAACTTGTGAACAACACACGGTATCCGTGTACGTCTGCGCACATGCGCACTTTGGTCAGAAAAATGCGATGAAGGTGTTTACATGCCTGTTTATTGCAATTTAAATCGGCGTACGCCACCTAGTTTAATGTGACTATGGTTAATACGATTATGAGCTTAATCGCATTAGCTTGATTGAAGTATTGCGTTTACATGAGGTAAAGTTTAATTGCAATATTGTTAAAATCCTATTATAATCGCATTATGAGGGAGCATGTAAACGTCGTCACTGACATCAATCCCGCATTACCCTCGATTACACCCTAGACAGTAAAAAAAATGGACACAGCGACCCCATAGGCTTCGACGGGGAAAATTGAAGTCAGGTAGAAGCACTCACTTCCTGATGGCTGAGCGTACTGCGCAGCCTCAGACTGGGCTTGACGACGTAGATGTGACGTGAGCAACCTGTCTGACAATGGCAAGTCTTCTAGTAGTTGTGCAACGTAAAATCTGCATCACCGAATCTTGTAGAGACAGAGAGAGTGAGCAGGAGCAACTTTTGATGAATGAAGCAGGATTTGCGACATCTCTATCGGCGTTTATGCCTCCACGTCCCCCCAATTGCCTCATAGACATAAGATTGCCTGCGAGCTTCTCCTCGGGTCTATATGGTACAGCGCGACGGAGTGGTTATGACTCAATCGTTAGCCTACTTTTTACAAAAACGGCTTCTACGGGGCGATAGTGTAAGATACAAGGTAATGGAGCATTTTATACATTGCCGTGTTTGTTTAGAAAGGACAAATGGAGTCTTTAAACGCCTCAGATATAAAGATATTCGCTGTCAAAGTGAGGCCAAAATGAATGGGAGTCAATGGGATGCTAACAGCAGGTGATGGCTTGGTTAGCAATGGCTGCCCCTATGGAAGATACGCTTTCCGGGGACTAGATTACCCCCTTGGATTACACCAAAGACGCTTTTATATATTGTGTGTTTTATTAGACAAGTGAGCAACTGTTTGGATACATTCATCGACAGAAAACTAATCATTGTTATGCAGCTCAACACAGTTACTCGTTTTCTTAATGTAGTAAGCATGTTTTACCATGCCTAATATCGATCTAGCTCACTGCAGTGCGAGCGAACGCACAAAGAAACATGATAACATAACTTTCAACTGTTTTCAAATGTATCTAATATGATAAAACAGCGCTGCGTTCCTCCACATACACATGAGCGGAAGAAGCGGAAGCGCTCGTCTGTGGCATAATAAAAGCTCCACGAAATCAAGGCATCATCAGCATACGCCTTTGTTTTCAATAAGCAACCTCCAGGAAAGAAGTGACTTAAGCTGCAATTCATCGACTGGCCGCTAGGGACAGGCTCCAGAAGGGAGCAGAATCTCATTGAGCCCCATGTTAAAATGCCCAACTTTACAGCAGAAAAAAACATGTTTACAGTCTGGTACAAATTGTGGTTTTGGTCGATACGGCTAATTTTGCCCTTCATGGCAACTGTGAAGGGGGTGAATTTTTTTATAACTCTACATTTTATAAAGCCTTAAAGTTCTACATAATTTGAGTGACCGGTGGATAGGCATTTATCTGCTGTCTGTTAGTCATCACGTCACTTCAGCTCCACCCACGTCTTTGCCTCTTTGCCCATTTTCTATTATCCGGGTGTGACGCGCTGCCAAGATGGCAACGGCCAGCTCGTCCATACTTTACTCTTCAAAACTGCTCTTCAGAATCCTATGGGTGACGTCACGGACACTACGTCCGTATTTTTTTATGATCCAAACAGCTTTGGTTCAAGTCCAGACTGAACTCCCCGACCTCAAATGTTGTGGGCGGGGCTAAGTTCGGCTGGCATCCAGGCTAGCCGTGTCTCCTTTGCTTATAGTAAAATGAACCCTCCTTATGGAAACATCAGACATCAGAGACTGTCTGTTGTTTTAGACAGTGATTGAAAGCTAAATGGAGTGAATATGACATATCTAAAGGTGTGTGTATGAGAGAAGCCAATGCTTGTATGTTATTTTAAGTATTATTTTATAGTATTTATTAATATTTTAATTAGCATTTATTTTTCAGTTTAAGCTTTAGTAATTGTATGTGCTTTTGGTTATTTTTATTAGTTCTTTTTTATGTCTAGTTTTATTCCAGATTTAGTAATTCAGCTTATTTGCTTTGGTTAGATGCCAATGCACATTTCTAATTTTATTTGAGCTTCATTTTAATGAACAAAAAATAGTTTTAGATAACAATAACAACAATATTTCAAGCAGCACTTAATATAAACTGGGAGTAACTCAAACTGTGGTGGCCTCAAACATTGTTCTCATACTTGTAGAGTTATTATGGGCAGCGTTCTCGTGAAAGACACCCCTCTCACTGAGGTCTTCTATTGGTGCGTTTTTAATTTCCTGTGCATTAGATGTTCTTTATGTAGTTTGTATCAGCCTCAAGCAGAGGATCGGTGGTCTTAGATTTTAATTTGCCCGGTGATTTGTTGTGGATTCTCATCGTATTACAGGTGACGAGTGTTATTGCCTAGGTGTGTGTTGTAGTATCCTGAATCAGGGCTTTAGTCACACATGTTACGTAAGACTCAGCCTAATCTCATTTGCAATTCTTGGTAATAGTCTGCTGGCCCGCCACTGCTGTTGTTATTGTTGTTGCTTCATATTCAAGACATCCAGACCAAAGTGTTGTATGATTGTTTAGCTGTTCTTGTCCATATTTTTTCAGCTGCACTTTCACTTCTGTTGTCATAGTAATGAAGTGTTACCTGTCCTTTTAAACTGTTAAATTGTCTTGCAGTTATACAGTAAATGTATGGAAGTCCAGACAAAAGTTAGGAAGCTCAAGTTCAGCTAAACATTTCATTGCCAATAAAATCTATTTAGTTCAATGAAAATGTCATGTACTCTTAAAGGAACACAACGACTTCTTGGGACTTTACCTTATTCACCGTATCCCCCAGAGTTAGTTACATCATACCATTCTCATCTCTGTGCGTGACATAACTCTGTCTGACACACTCACTGCTAGCCTAGCTTAGCACAAAGACTGGAGGTAAACGGCTCCAGCTAGCCTACTGCTCAAAAAGTGACAAAATAGCGCCAACATTTTCCTATTTACATGTTGTGATGTGTATAGTTACATCGTGTACTAAGACAAAGATTTTCTAGACCGATATGGCTAGAAATATTCTCTCATTCCTGCGTAATAATCAAGGAACTTTGCTGTTGTCCCATGGGTGCAGCGGCGCAATGATATTACACAGCGCCTGAAAATAGTCCCCAGCACGCCTCTGTGCAAGCAAGTTGTCACGTTGGTTATGTTGACAGAAGTTAGCCTATTTTCAGGCACTGCGTTCAGGGGGGGTCTTTGTGCTAAGCTAGGTTAGCGGTCGGTGCGTCAGACGGAGTTATGGCACGCATGGAGATGAGAATGGTATGTATGGACTTATCTAACTCTGGGGGATACGGCGAATAAGTCCCAAAAAGTCGGCGTGTTCCTTTAAAAATAAAAGTAAATAAAGGTTTTTGCAGTGATGCCATAGCATAGAAGAACCATTTTTGATTCCCCAAAGAAGAGTTCTTAAAATAACCATATTCCAAGTGTGAAAGACACTTTTTAAAGCTTTTTTCCACTATAAAGAACCCTGGAAAGGTGCCATGGATGTTAAAGGTTCTTCATGGAACTCAGTTGCTCAAGAATTGTTATTTTTAAAGTGCCCCTATTATTCTATTTTACAGGTTCCTAATTTTGTTTTGGAGATCTCCTACAACAGGTTTACATGCATCCAAGGTCAAAAAACACTCTTTTCTCACAGTGTCTGAAACGGTTCGATAAGGATTCGGTCTCTCTAAACCCCTCCTTTACGAGATTATACTCCGCTCTGATTGGTCAGATGGCCCAGTCTGTTGTGATTGGTCGACCACTTATGGAACGTTTCATATCTTCCTCAGCACTTGTATATACACAGTAGGGATGCTTATTTCGGTTAATTTTCCCGACCGACAACCGCTGCTCATTATCCGAATATTAACCGTTTACTGATAAGATTATAATATTGAATTGGCATTAAAGGATGCAGAATATGGTCATGCAGAATAAAGCATTAATATGTGTTTTATAAGTACTAATAAACAGCCAATATCCTAGTAATATACACATGCTAATAAGCAACTAGTTAACAGTGATAATTGGACCCTAAAATAAAGTGTTACCATACATTTTTAAGTCACTTGTTTTCGCTACCTAGTGGCGTAATAATGTAATTGATACAATCGTTATTTAAAGCGCCACGTTACATTAAATTTTGAACGCTAGATATCAGTGTTTATATCTATATCTATAACTGTAAACATTTATTCCAGTACTTCTGGGATATTTGAATATTTGTAAGACAGAAAAAAATGTGTGTGGTTGCTCTCTCTGTGTCAGCCAAATTTGGGTTATGCAAATGTGTTACATTGTCACGTAGGTTTGTAACAGGAAGTGAGACTGAAATTGACCATTCACAAAGACCCGCCCCCTTTAGTTACTGTTGCCATGTCCGACAAGCCATGGTGCTCTCACACCACACCAGGGTTCCCGTGGGGTCTTAAAATGTCTTAAATTTAAAAATCTAAATTTTAGGCCTTAGAAAGTCTTAAATTATCTGAAGTATTGAGTTCTAGGTCTTAAATCGTTTTAAACAAGTCTTAAATTATCCTACGTCCATGTAACGCTACCTCTATTGCTCATTGAAATGCTCCCGCAGCACTTTTGTGTGTGTGTGTGTGTATTCCGGGCTGTTGTAGTTCTTTCTTTCGCTAGTCCTACTATAGTTTGCTGTATTACAACTACCAATGAGACCAGCATGCATCTTATATTGCAGCCAATCAGCTCTCATGTTATTGGCACGGGTCTCTTTCGGATTGTACCACAGACGCATTAAACAGATTTTATTCTTCAGCTTCAGTTCTCCAGTTCACGCGATCGTGAAAGCGAAGGTGAATCTTTCTCACCTGCCATCTCGCATAATGACCAAATAAAACATCCGATAGCACTAAAAAGAGTTAATAAAAGCGATGTAAACCACAAACTCAATTCGGTAGACACACAGACCGATGTCAGAATGGCTGTGGATTTTGTGCACGCGTTTGCCGCCTGTCAGTTAGCGCAAGTGTACCGAATGTGTCTATTTCTAGGCTTACTCTTGAACGATCATACACACATTCATATCCCTATGTTCTTATTGGCGGTTATGTCTTGACTCTTGAGTAAAACAGTTTGGGACGTGTGTCAGTATTGGATCTGCACATTACTGTAGTTCTTAAAGTGAAAGCATACTAATATACGGTAGCTTATACCCGCTCCTGTCTGTGTGTTAATGTTAAACAAACAACAACAACAACAACAGGGAAAAAAACGGTACTTCAACTTAAAGCACTGTTTGTATCTGTATCTTTAGGTTGTTTTTATTTGTCCTATTGTAATTGGTTAATAAGTTCTTATTTTATTAATGTCCGTTTACTTGAGAACTTTTTACTTATATTAAGCAATTGCTTACTTGTAAGATTTTGGTCATATTTCCCAAGCGATAATGTTATTCAAGCTAGATAGCACACCACTGGACCAGACTTTTTTTGTAATACCGAACAAGATTCATGCATTTTGTTTGTTTTATTGTCATGTGTGGCTATTGTGCATCTAATATGGTAAATGTGGCATCCTATGAAAAAAAAAAAAAAAACTGGAAATGACCACCGCAAATTTTAGATTTCAGGAGTGAAAAAAATAAAAATAAAATATATATATATATAGTGAAATCCTGAGATTGAGCTATGAGGAAGTGCAAGTTTACTAATACTTAGTTCAATTTGAATAAATGAATTTGCTTTGCAAGTAATTTTGTGATTCTGCATTTCCTTTGTACTTTTTTTTTTATTGTGTGATATAGGTCTTAAATTTAATTCATAATGGTCTTAAAAAGGTCTTAAATTTGACTTGGTGAAACCTGCAGCAACCCTGCACACACATGTTCTCACGTAGAGAAAATACATTGCGGAGCAAAGAGGACACTGATAACACACCGACAGACAGGACAGAGCAAGTTACTTTTGATATGAAACAAAGTCTCAACTTTGAAATGGTCATTTTTTAAAGAAATTTAAACAACAAATACCGTTTTGTGGCTCATTAATGTGTGGTGATCGCTGTAGCGCCTCATTTAAAGCTGCTCATGAACCGATCATCTCTTCCTTCTAGTTCATTGATAGTCAGAAATGTTGTTTCCTGTCTGCTTTGTCGGACAAAACGGCAAATTCAGCAATGTGATTGGTCAGATCGCCTGTCAATCAAACTTGCGGCGAAGGGTGAATTGCTGACGACTCGTTTCAGCAGTTCAAATTGATTCTTTTTCTTTTTTTAAGGAGACTAACTTTATTTGGCATGCACTTTGATTTTTAAAACTTTGCAGACATTTTACACAAACAGCTGCATTACACATTGCATGAAACTTAATATTCAAAATGTATAATAGGGGCTTAAAAGGTGCAGTGTGTACAGTGTGTACATTTTGGCGGCATCTAGTGGTGAGGTTGTGAATTGCAATCACCCAACGCTCACCCCTCCCTTTCGAAACACATAGAGAAGCTACGGTGGCCGACTCAGGACAAAAATGTTGTCGTCTGAGAGAGCAGAGAGTACCTAGCGCTCTGTAGAGCAGTTTGTCCATTTAGGGCTACTGTAGAAACATGGTGGCGCAAAATGGTGACTTCACTGTAAGGCATACCTGTCAAGTTTTGGATTTGAAAATAAGGGAAATTTTTCGGTGCCCACCGCAAGCAGTCCCACCACCCCAACCAAGCTCCAGTATCCCTTACATTTTAAGACAGGTGTTATAGCCCAAATGAAAACACAAAAGGGTATATATGATGAGCATTTATTTAAAGGCTAATTTGCATATTTTCTGTTCATTTAACATTGCTTGTCTTTACATTTTATTTTCATTCCACACATTCTTTTCATTTCATATTGCTTTTCTTTTACAGTTTTTCTTTAAGCCTGTTTTGGAAGGAGTGTATTTGTGGGCTGGGCCAGAGTGGTTCATTTTACATGAGAGTAGAGCACAAACAGTTCTGTTGTCTAATGTCATCCTATTCTCTGTAACAATCTTTTGTACCATGCTAAATACCCTTTCTGAACGTGCATTGCTATGGGCAGGGCTCGACATGAACGCTTGTCCGGGACAAGTGGATTTTTTGAAGGGGCAAGTGAAAAATAATGTTACTTGCCCAACGGACAAGTATCCTGAGTAAAATGTCAAAACAAAAAATAACTAGGAATCACCAAAGTGCAATAATGATTCTGCATTCAGTGTAAGCGGAGATCGATAGTGGATAATAATATCAAACGAACTGACGTTAACAAGGTTGAGCTGTTGGGGCTCGCGCAGCCTCTCGAGGAGAAAATCGGAAAAAAATGAGCGCCGCTCATACAAAGATACTCAGTTAACATACACAGTTAAAATGGTGTAGTTATTTATAACATATGATACAGTTAAGCAACATCACACTAACAAGAGTGTTGTTTACCTGAATACCATCACGACTGGAAATGACACTGATTTCATACGCCAGTTCCAAAAACAATTAATTCACATTAAGTCACTTACATTTTATAATTAAATTCGCTGTCCCATTGATCACGGTATTTACACGAGGGGTTTTTTTTTTTGGCAGGAGTCTCTATCGTTACGTCCATCATCCGTCTCTGTTTAGTTTTTTCCCCGCGTTGTCACTCGTCATCTGACCTCACACACTAACCTCGCGACAACTGACACCTATACTGTAGGCTACTGCAGATGGCAGTTATCGCGAGGCTAGTTACAGAGCTCAGATTGGAAATGTTTTTGTTTTTTTACTCCGGTATTATTGTTTTTTAATAACGCAGGTTAAAATACGGGAGATTTACAGGAAAATACTAATATGGGAGGACGGCGGGAAAGAAGGGTAAAATACGGGACTTTCCCGGCCAAAACGGGATACTTGACAGGTATGCTGTAAGGGGACCCGTGGTGTATGTAGATAGAAACGGCTCATTCTAAGGTAATAAAAACATAACGATTCATTATGTGAGATGTATATTATATTGCATTTCTGTTAATAGATCCTCATAAATATTACACACTGCACCTTTAAGAGGCAGTATAAAATGCATATATGATCTGTGTATCAATAATGATTGGCTTTGCTTTGTAACCATCATAAGAAATCTGTAAATACGACACTCTGTTTATGTAAAACCTGTTGCATCTCCTTAACCACCAGAAGGTCCTTAGCCTAAAGAAGGTTTAAGACCCCTGGCCTAGAGTAATAAATAAACAACCTCCATAATATCCACTTCCTCTTGCCAGATATCAGAGGTGAACACAAGGTCACGCAGTGACAGGGGTTAAAAACCCTCAATGTTATCAGCCAGGTTAACATGATAAGAACAGGCGTGAGACATTTTCGTTTTCACTTTTAAATGAGATGTGACAATGAAGAGTAGCCTGACGTCGTCATACTCAGATTCTAGTCAGAATATGAGTCTGATACTGCTCCATTGGGCTGTGATTATGAGGCGTTTCAACCGAACCAGGAAAGAAAATGCCTCTGCACTCAATTGGATAGACCTACAACCAATCAGAGCAACAGAGTAAGTGATGTGTTGAGCGACGCAAAGTTGTCAACAGAACTCAACTGCACGCACGCTGGAAGAAGTAGAAGAAGATGATGAGTGACAACGATCTTTGCCTGTGTTGTAAAAAGAAGTACTTACCAACACCATCATCATTTTTGAGAGAAATAGTAAAGGTGAATGCATATACCAACAAGTTCTCAGTTTAGTGAACAAATTCAACCCAAGCGCTCGAAGAGGGGCGGTACTCACTGGTACACAGTACCAGCACTTGTACATTTTACTCTTAAGCGTACCTGCACTTTTTCTTGCATACCGCTACTTCTCGCTTTTATAAGGGGACGGATCAATTGTCTGTGCAATATGACTGTGACTGAAGCCCAATTGACCTATCGGTAAGCCACTCCCATCAAACACCGATGAGCCAATGGCAGTTGAGTATCAGTCGCGCTGGGACCGGAACTCGGACATCTTTAGGTTTCAGCGCCAGAGAGAAACATTGGAAAATCCGAAGCTGTCATCGGTTTGATGGTGTTTATGCTACAAAAATGGTAAACGTCGTGCCTGAGGTACTGCAACACTGATTCCAGGGATCCTGAGAGGATTTTCTGGTTGTCATACTCTAATTAAGTTACTATTAAAGCTAGTAATTCCCTGCTAACGTACAAACCGACTAACTATAACTAACTGTTCTCGTGCAACGGTGTAGGTCAGAAACACGAAGGTCTACATTTCAGTGCCTCTCTCCATATTAAACTGATTAAATGTGAATTTATGTAATCTTACCCTGCGGTACATGAACAGTGTTGATCCTGGATGTTATCATCTGCGATCGTAACAAGAGGCTTCTCCCGTTTGCATTGAGATCTGTAAACCATCGCTTCCAAATTAATCTCTCACCATATTTATTTTATTCCCATTTTATTTCTGTGAGTTTAGATATGTATTATCTGTCTTATAAGGAGGACTCCTATTTTGATGGGTATTATAGTCTAGTGAAAGGGAGAGCTCGCACGCAGTTTATCAGAGTTGTTTTGCAGATACACAGTTCACCAGTTATCAGTTAACTGCACCCCCGAAAAGCATAAGGTCTGTGTATATGTTTGTTTACTGTGAGTGTTTTTGTGTAATTTGCTGTGTATGTTAATGGTAATGCCATGGAGAGAGGGCTAGAGAGAGAGAGTTTGTGAATGAGACGTTAATGCACACTTATGCTTTGTTTGTTTGTTCAGCTCTTACAATGATTTTTTGAGTGAAAAAATGATGTAATAAACTTCATAAAACATCAGTAAAGTTTGGCCATCATTCGGACGGGGTATACGTTACATTCTGTGTCCAAAAACATCTTGGGATACGGTTTTCACACTGACAGCTGAGATAAAGCAACTCTGTTTGTTTGTCTGAGTTAGCAACAGTAACTAAGGGAGTCGGGGCGTACCGATAGGTCAATTGTTTAATTTAGGGGTGTGCGAAACACTGTAAGTGCGTTCACCAGTGCGCTCCAAAAGCCTTGGTTATACTTTTGTCCAGCTCCGCAGCACAAGCCTCCGCTGACTGTGCGCGCCTCGTCCACTTGGCACACCGGCAAGCAAAATTAATTCTATTGAGAATGTAAAACAGTAGCCTGGCTCCGCCCTCCTACGTACTTCCGCTCAATTTTCATTTTCCTTAAGTACTCCGTCTGGGATTGCGGTATATTCTCTGGTTTTCTCCGGTCAAATTTTAACCGGTCCAATCAGCGAACAGAGGGAGTGGCTGAGAACGATGACGTTGATGTCGTGCGCTAGTTTGAGATGACATACGTCACGACCAAACGTTAGCGATTGGTTATGGCAGATCCAGAGTGGCTCTGGGCAGATCCAATAGTTTTAAACTTCAACAGAGTTCCCGCCTTCAAGGAAGTTAACGCTTGTCAATGGAGAGTGGCCAGACTCTCTGTACAAATGAAATGTAGGAGAGTAGGGTAGGACCAGGCTAGTAAAACACTAAGGAGAAAGTCGAACATGATCTAAAACAGCCACTAAAATGACTGATGAAAAGAGGGGAAAACATCCTGCAAGCTTTTTAAACTCATGATGACCACATTTACTAGAATTGATCACGTTCTACTGTATTTATTGTGGTAAATTTTGACTAGTTGTAGAATTTATAATAGATAATCAGTTAAGGGAATAGATTTTTCACTAAAGATGTATATTACACCAGTGGCATGTTGTAGCTATAGTTTTTAACTGTGTTGCTACTTTTCATAACAAATGCTATAGATTGAAAAAAGTTAACATTGGTAATGAGGAGCCGTCAATGGTCTTGCTTTGTAAATGAACCCTTATTGTAACAAATGCTATAGCTAAACAATTACAAGAACTATATGTTAGTTTTAAGGCTGAGTACAAGTTAGAAAGAGCTTTAAAATATGGACCTTCTTGAATTATTGACTAAACAATGCCCCATAACCACGCCCCCCCAACAAAGCCACGCATCCTTTGGTGAGTACCGGCACTTTATTTTTTCCACTTCATCACTGGACGTTACAGTTGATCATCTGTCCATCATCGTATAAAGCCTGCCCTGATAATTTGATTGGTCTGAACAGCTCTGGTTCGAGCATAGTTCGGCTGGCATCCAGGCTATAATATTAGGATTTGGAGGATGGCCATCAGTTAAAAACAAAGTGACAAAGTGACACGTGACGGCCAAGTATGGTGACCCATACTTGGAATTTGACCTCTGCATTTAACCCATCCAGTTAATGCACACACATTAGGAGCAGAGTAGTGAGTAGTTAACACACACACACTGCAAACGTGTATACAAACACCCAGAGCAGCGGGCAGCCTTGTGTGGCGCCCGGGGAGCGATTAGGGGTTAGGTGCCTTGCTCAAGGGCACCTCAGTCATTTCCCATCGGTTCTGGAATCGAACCAGCAACCTTTTGGGTTACCAGTTTAACTCCCTAACCACTAGGCCATGACTGCCCCTTGATTATTGAGTTATTGAGTTATTGACCATTTGTGTAATTTATAAATATTTAATTATTTTATTTTAATCTAAAACTGATATATGAAAGATAAACTATATATGTTTTATACTGTAACCCTAATTGTAATTGTTTTGGGGAAATTGACCAATACATTTCTATGATTTTAGCATGCTTTTCTATTTTACACTGTTGTTTTAGTATTGCTGATGCTAACAGACATTTTTTAAAACATTTTCTGTTTTTTTTTTGTTGTAATTTTGTTGCGTTTTTGCGCAATTTGTGCGCAATTTTTTAATTTTTACTATGCTTTTTTTTTAAATGTCTCTATAGTTTTTAATGTGTTTTAGTTTAATTCGTTATTTTAGTACTTCAACTTAAATTTTAACTAAATTTCAGTTAATTATTTTTTCTAGCAAAGAAAAATGTTTTTTAGTCTTATTTTAGTTAAGGATAATAAATCCTGCTATTGTGTTTTAGTTTAAATTGAAACATTTATTGTTATTTTGACATTGAACACACAAAGAACACTTTTAATCTTTTAGATTTTTTTAGATAAAAATTCTTAGAAAAACTGATATTCACTATTGGAATTCCCATGCCTTTTCACTGACTTTTCCAGGCCTGTAAATTTCCAGGTTTTCCATGATGTTCTCGTGTAATTATATTTCTAAATGGTCAGACATTATTTCACATAGTATCTCAGTTATTATGAGGTTGTGAAACTCTAATAATTTAGAAAACATGAGTAATTTAGAAAAAAAAAAGTCATTTAGAAAACATGAGAAAAATTGTAGATGGAGTATCCATGGAGTGAAAGTTAAGAAAGGTGGCAGGGGTCTATGGGAAACCGGCAATCCATCTAATGAGCTTATTTAAAGTAGTCAGTAGATTAGGCCTTTTCTCATAGACTCGGGCCAGTTTTGTTCCGTCATTGCGCGTGCTCGCTCTTTCAGTATTCTTGTCACTCTCTGACATCTGCAGTTGACCTTCTCACATTGTTGTTTCCCCTTCCGCGCGTCCCTGCTGCGTGGATCTCTTTGAGTGGACTGGCTAATGAGCTCTTGTGTCATGTGACGGGGGGGCCGACGGTGCAGGGGATGAGATGTAGCTAAGCATATGGCTGTGCATTCCCAGAAGGATGGCAAAACGCCCTGGAGATGTGGCTTGTGAATTTATTTTTAGCTTGATGTTGTTTGGTATGTGTGCTTTGAAAACGCATTGTCCAGCTTGAGTGGCTGTGCGATGTGGGATTGATTTGCAGCCAAGACCTGATTATTTCCATGCAGCTGATCACTGTTTTCTATAGAGGCAAATCCTGTTTTCATTCACTGGATTAGCTCCCTACGTTCATTAAGTCAATGGGTTATTCTGTAGGAAGCCGCTCTGTCTGTACATTTATAATCCATCTAAAACGATTACTATTATTCATCTGTAATAATTACAATGCATTGTTTTTTGATTGTTTTTATGAAAATGAATTTGTCACACTACAGGACTGTCTAAAAAGCTATTTTATGAATAAAAGGTGAATAAAATTGTGAAATCCTCTTAGGGCTGTAACGATTTGACCAAAAATAAAAACCTCGATTCATTGAACATTTTACCTCGATTACGATTAATGAACGATTATTTTTCTTCTTCTTTTTTTTCTTTCCATTTTTTGCCCTCATAAGGTTTTTGACTAAGTTCCTGATAAGGTTTTTAATGTAAATATTTTCTACTATTAAAAGTGGATTTTTTTTTCTAATGAAAAAGTGAATTTCTTTGTGATTTTTAAAATACTTGAAGGAAACGGTTCACTTTCAGCAGTTATTGTCTATGGGGCAGATTTCTGCTTGTTGTACATCAGATACAGATAAATTATCACAGTAGGCCTACATTATATTTATTTGAATGCATTAATGAGAGGGTGATTGTGTGTGTGAATTACTCAATCTCTATTCATTATGAAGCTGTGGTTTGTACTTCAAAGGTATTAAAATTAGGCATGTGCCGGTATCAAATTTTCATGTTGCGGTTAATTGCTGAAGCTTTTATCACGGTATACGGTATTATCACGATATTGAAATAAGTTGCAAAAAAAGTGTTGTCAGTCATACTATAACAGGTTTAATAACTTTCTTATAACAAAAGAACCAAACATTTAAATACAATAAAGCAATACACAAAAATGTATAAAGTAAACAAATATTTAAAGGTCCCGTTCTTCGTGTTTTTTTGAAGCTTTGATTGTGTTTACTGTGTGCAATATAACATGTGTTCATGTTTCGCGTGTAAAAAAAAACAGTATTTTTAACACAATTTACTTATCTGTGTACCGCTGTTTTCACTGTCCTAAAAACGGCTGATGAGTTCCTTTATTCTATGAAGTCCCTCCTTCAGAAATACGTAACGAGTTCTGATTGTGCCAGCGGTTCCTGTGTTGTGATTTGACCGCAGCTTAGCGAACGTGGCACGGTTCCTGTGTTGTGATTCGACAGCAGCTTAGCGCACGTGGAAAGGTCACGCCTCTTAACGGGGAGATGTATGCGCTCAATGATCTCTACAGCGTCCCTGGGAAAGCCAAACAAAGGTGATTTGACTCCGGGATGAAAATAACAGCGTCTCGACGACATGGCGACAAACACACTCAAACGCAACAATTCCTTTTCTCCACGCGACACGTCCTCTTCTTCACGTGGGACAGCAACAAGACCACGCCCCCTTTTTTCGCGTATTCTTGTGGGCGGAGGTTAGTCTGTTCTACTGTTCTACTGACGTCATTTATGAAGGAAGTACCAGGATGTAGTCCAAGCCGGCTGTTCGCTGTAGGCTTTGAAAGGGAAATTCTGTTAAATAAAATATCTCGCTTGGCATTGAACTTTGAGCTTTATAATTTTACAGGTATTATTTATGCTCTAACAGCAACATTACACACTAACTAAAGTTTGAACAATGGGATCACGAAGAACGGGACCTTTAAAACCGATTAAGTGCAAAATAATTATAAAGAACAATAGGTAACACTTTACAATAATGTCTCACCAGTTAATGCATTAACATTAACAAAGAAAAAGCCTTAAGTCTTTTCACCATATCATTTTGCTTACAAGGGTTACCGGGGAAACGGCTGTTTCTGCTGCTCCGTCAGCGCCCTCTGCTGTCAAAGAGTGAATGTGCACTTCAGCGTGTCTCCTTCACTAGTTCCGCCATGTGCTCGGCTCATGCACGGTCTGTTTACATCAGTGCGCGTTCCTCTTTGACGTGTTGTTCATTTTAAACGGTTGATGGGTAAAGTATTCTTAAAATGCATTCTAAAAATCTGAATAATTCGTAATAAATAATTATTCACGGTATTTTGAAGTGCCCACGATAACAATATTGTGCATGTTCATTATTGCGGTATATCGTATTACCGTTTACCGGCACATGTCTAATTAAAATATATGCCTATAACGGTTGAGTTTCTAAGCTACTTTAGAGACTTTACTTTAGTCACAGGACAGCGTTGACACTGCGTTTCCACGCGCGATCTTCACGTGATGTGCGAGTTTCTGTCTGAGTGTTCGTTTGTCACAATATATCAGGCATTAGTTCAACATAATGCACATCTGATGGTCTAAAATCGCTGTAATGTTCAAATTGGCAGGCCTTAAAACACATACAAATGACAAAGCTTTGTGAGGACGTAGGTGAAAGAGGTCTGCCTACAGGGTGCGCGCGCGCGTTGTCAGAGACGCGACACGGCTCGGCTCTGTGTCACAGAAAAAAGCAGAGCACTGAACGGATACGTTTTCCATATTGTTGTTTTTGAATAGTGCACAATCGCTTTAAATGTTCAAACCTTTAAACGCATTTACTTGACAAACTTTATGAGGACGAAAGTGAAAGCGATCTGGCTTCGGGGCTTGCGCGCACCGTCTGTGTCTGTGTGTGTGTGTGTGTGTGTGTGTGTGTGTGTGTGTGTGTGTTTGGCAGCGCGTAGGCTATAAGAACGGCAATTAACTAGTGATGGGGAGTCGACTCCAAAAGAGTCGATTCCTCGACTCTGAATAGCCCCAGAGTCGGGGTCGACTCCAGCACAGGAATCGACTCTCGGTGTCGACTCTGATGCTGTGTCCGAAATCGCTCACTTGTTTAATAATTCTCTAATCCCTATAAAGTGCATGGCAGTTGAGTGCACCATAAGCAAGGAGTGAATGAAATGACGCGAGGAATTCAGACACTGTCGTAAAACATTGCGTCAGAGAGCTGTTGCGTCGCAGAAACTTCACACACATTTATTTGAGTGCTTACTTTAGAATTAGAATAGTCACAGCGACTTGTTTGTAATTATACATAGGCTTCCTCCATGCTAGCTTTAGTTTAATTGATAGTATATTAAGGCAATAAATATAAATTTGGTTTTCCATGGTTAACCTTGAGTTCATAATCATTAAACTAAATCATAAAAAAACTCACATCAAGAAGAAACACATGAATAAGTGTACATTATTATATTTATTTTAGTATTTAGTATCTTTAACTCACCCTTTAAGACAATGATCATGCATGTTTAGCCACAACACTCCTCTGTAAAATTAGGTATCGGCAACAGCTAGGTAGAAACGTTGATAGCCACTCATCAAGTCATCGCTAAATTGGACTAATTTGGACGATCACGCTAAAAGCGTGAGGTTTTAATAAGGGGATTTTAAGGCTTTGCGTCGGGGGAGAAATAATTTAAGTGTGTAACAACTGCAATTTTGTCTTATTTCTGACCCTGTTTTGATGTAAAGTAAATGGAGTTGAGGAGTCGATACCATAGACTCCTATACAGTGGGAGTCGGGAATCGGAGTCGACTCCAAAAAACCTGGAATCGAACACCCCTACAATTAACTTACCTGTATAAACTGTGTAAAACATGCAGTTACTATAGTGATTATGGGCATCTACAAACAAAGATAACTGCTCCTGCATCTCTCCGTGTGTCTGCAAACTGCACTTGATGTGACTGACGGGGCGGAGTCACGTGACTAAAACCGAAATAACCGTCATGGGAAAATGACGTCGGTTAGAGGTTCTGAATTTCGGTTTCGATTATTTTTCGATTAATCGTACAGCCCTAAATCCTTCTCACTTGTAGTTTGGAATGTTTTATGAAGGCGGAATTTGATTCATAATTTTTTGTCAGTTTGGAGTAGATATGTTTGGAATGGCAGATACGCTATAATTGCTTTCTCAACACAAGAGACGATCTCTATTGGTTGAGGGAGAAATTTTGCAACAACTCTTTATTATCACTCTTTATTAATATTTGAGAAAGTTTTATCTGCCAAATCAAAGTCATGTGGTTTGACTGTCTCTTGAAATATCAGATCATTTGCCCTTTAATGATGTAGTTTAGGATGTAAAATGTCATGTGGTGTGACTCCCCAAAACTTGATTGATCTCTGAATGAATAATTCACAGTGTTTGTGAAAAATGTTTTACCATGAAATGTATATTTTAAAAACAATAATTAAGATGTGTGCACTGTGCAGTCATATGTATTCAATGTGTAAGGAATAAAATTGTCTTTTTATTTGATGGTTTTAGTTTTTATTTTGTTGTCTATTCTTTCTTTCTTTCTTTCTTTCTTTCTTTCTTTCTTTCTTTCTTTCTTTCTTTCTTTCTTTCTTTCTTTCTTTCTTTCTTTCTTTCTTTCTTTCTTTCTTTTCCTTCATTTCACTTCCTTCCTTCCTTCCTTCCATCCTTCCTCTTTCCCTTTTCCTTCCTTCCTTCCTTCCCTCCCATTTCCTTCCTTCCTTCCTTTCTTCCTTCCTTCCTTCCTTCCTTCCTTCCTTCCTTCCTTCCTTCCTTCCTTCCTTCCTTCCTTCCTTCCTTCCTTCCTTCCTTCCTTCCTTCCTTCCTTCCTTCCTTCCTTCCTTCCTTCCTTCCTTCCTTCCTTCCTTCCTTCCTTCCTTCCTTCCTTCCCTCCCATTTCCTTCCTTCCCTCCCATTTCCTTCCTTCCTTCCTTCCTTCCTTCCTTCCTTCCTTCCCATTCTATTCCTTTCTTCCCCTTTACCTTTCTTATAGGGGTGGGGGAAAAATCGATACAGCATAATATTGTGTAGGGGTGCACCGACCCGACTTTTTCAGTCCCGATGCCTGGGTTTTGTGTATCTGTCGATACCCGTTACCGATCCGATACTATTGTTGAATTAATGATAAACTGTATATCTTCCACCTTATACCTTCCTTGAAGAGACTAAAGGCACCAGACTTTACTAACTAAACATAACTAAGACAAAATAACAGATGTATGTAAAGTGTTGAATTCTTATTTATATAAAAAAAAATTGTGCATTCAAATCTAAAATAGAATGTAATCAAACTTCTTTAAATAAATAAAATGTAGCAGTGGAAACAAAAAACAGTGTATTGGTCAAACATACTATAGTAATCTGACAGTTACCAAAAATGTTTTACACTACAGATAATTGTTTTGGTATATAATCATATTAATATTAAAAATTAGCATTACAAATTAACAAATAGTCTAATTTTCTGCCATATGCAATTTAATATAAATAATCAGCTAGCTAATAACAACTTTGTTCTGGTTTCACCTCACTCCTGTCTAAATGATTGTAGGCTAGGCCTATTTATTTTACTACACATTGTCAACAGAAATAAGCTGAAATACTGTTGATAATTAAAAATAATTCTTACTACCCACTCTTGCTTAATTGGGTAAGCACACTTGTGTTCTCATTTCAGATGCGTTCTGAGTAAATTAATAAACTGATTCATGAGTTCAGTGTTGGACAGATCAGTTTTTCTAACCAGTCGTTAATATGATTCGGTTCAAAGGAGTCATTAGGTCACGAATTGGACATTAGCAGACGCGTTGTGTGCGAATCCCGTCTGTTAGAACATCGCGAAAGATGTCAACACACAGAAAACACTTCATAACTGAATATAATTTGTCTCCCGTTTATTGAAAGTATGCTTTATGTCAGCTGGTCAGAGAAGAGTCAATGTTTTTTGAGCGCAATTCACAACCAGCGATAATTCAAGGACAAAATTGTCCGAATGTGTCACGTGCAACATGGTTTCGGTCTTCCGACCTTTTGATTTGGATTAATATGTGAAATATGAGAGAGCTAACAGCTAACACAGATTATTTTGAAGACCCAGAGAGTGTGCGCGGGGAGGAGCTCTCTGATCGTTCTCTCTGTCACTCAGTCACAAGCACAGCATCTATTCTACATCACTCGTAAATCACAATAACTCATCAAATTAGGCTTTGGCGGCTGTCAAAAAAATTTTCAATGCAGGAAAAACCCTGACTTTGCAGTAATACCACCTCCCCTCGAAACATTTAAGTTACTTTGCAGACATTGCAAACAGCCGACGAACTAGTTCGGCGTGGCAAGCGTGAAATATCTCCTCCACACAGCCGACTCTCTGGCTCGCTCCATGTTGCTTCTAGCATGCGACACACGTGAAGCAGACGAATGACGTAGGTTCTGCTGCGATGAAAAAACCCCACCTGGATCGGCTTGTGGATCTGTTCATTTTTCCGATCCCCGATCCAGCTATTTTGTCAGTATCGCGGCCGATATCCGATCCTAATATCGGATCGGTGCACCCCTAGTATTGTGATATTTTGTTTGTGGATATTGTATCGATATGAGGATGGCAAGTATCGATTTTTTCAGGAACTGATTTTCTGCTCGTATTGAGCAGAATTTTTACCGTAAGCTCTGCGCTTTTTAACGCTGGAAATAATAGTAACTTTCGAATTAGTTCTTTCAGACTGTAATATCACAAACAGCACATCACTCTCGCTCACACACATGCACAGTGAGCTGTGTGCAGGAAGCGCATTCTCGCATATTTCTGAACGTGGTTCTGTTAGTTACACATGTTGATTTGACATGCAGGTGCAAGCCAGCTCCGCACTGCAACAAAAATTTCATTCGCAATTACAATCAAAGAAGCTGTCTACATTATGCCATATCTACACTGTCAGCGCACTCGTTCATTATACAACACAATAGGCTTGCTGCGATAGTCATATTGGCGCTAATTCTAAAGTGAAAGTAAAATGCGCACGGCCATTAATAATGTTTTAAAAATTGCAATAATATTATATTGTGGCTTAAGTATCGCGATAATATTGTATCATGGGGCCTCTGCCGATTTCCACCACTACTTTCTTCCTTTCCATTTTCTTCCTTTCCCTGCCCTTTGTTCTTTACTTCCTTTCCCTTCCCTTCCCTTTGTTCTTTACTTCCTTTCCCTTTCCTTCTTCTTTACTACCTTTTTCTTCCTTCCAGTTCCCATTTCCCTCCTTTCCATTTCTCCTTTCTGTTCCTTTCTCCTTCTGTCCTTTCTTCCTTCCTTTCCATTTCTCCTTTCTGTTCCTTTCTCCTTCTGTCCTTTCTTCGTTCCTTTCCATTTCTCCTTTCTGTCCATTTCTCCTTCTGTCCTTTCTTCCTTCCTTCATTCCCTCCCTCCCTCCTTCCCATTCTATTCCTTCCTTCCTTCCTTCCTTCCTTCCTTCCTTCCTTCCTTCCTTCCTTCCTTCCTTCCTTCCTTCCTTCCTTCCTTCCTTCCTTCCTTCCTTCCTTCCTTCCTTCCTTCCTTCCTTCCCTCCCTCCCTCCCTCCCTCCCTCCCTCCCTCCCTCCCTCCCTCCCTCCCTCCCTCCCTCCCATTTCTTTCTTTCTTTCTTTCTTTCTTTCTTTCTCTTCTTTCTTTCTTTCTTTCTTTCTTTCTTTCTTTCTTTCTTTCTTTCTTTCTTTCCTTCCTTTCCTTTTCCTTCTTCTTTACTACCTTTTCCTTCCTTCCTTCCTTCCCATTTCCCTCCTTTCCATTTCTCCTTTCTGTCCCTTTCTCCTTCTGTCCTTTCTTCCTTCCTTCATTCCCTCCCTCCTTCCTTTCCATTTCTTTCTTTCCTTCCTTTCCATTTCCTTCCTTCCCCCTTTTCCATTTCCATTTCCTTCCTTTCAATTCCCATTTCCTTCCCTTCTTTATTAAATCTAATCAAAATTATTTTTAGTCAAATTATTTTGACTATTTTACTCAATATTTGTGTGTGCTGTGTCTTTTTGTACTTGATAGAAATCACGTTGTTAACTCAGTTGAATAAGTTGTTGATCAAAAGTCTCTTTTGTGCGTCAGTCAGTCAGAGTTGCTGTTCCGAATCAGTCACTTATAAAGTTCCATTTCAGTTTGGATGCTGTTTCTTTAGGCAGAAGATTGCAAGGCAGGTTACTGTTTGTTTTTTTAATAATATGGTTATTTATTTTTCTTGATTACTAATCTCCAGAGCCAATCCATTTTTTTTCTGAATAAACAAAACACAAAGGCCCAATGAGAACAAAATTAGACCTGAGTGGTTTGGCCTCTAGTGATGCTTCCATTTCACAGACGGCTGAAATGTACCAGGCGACTGTGTGCCAACATCACAAGACTAAATTGAGCAATGTGTGTGCTAAGTGTGAGTTTCTTCTTGCTAGTTTTGTATGTAAGTTGTTGGAAAATAGCTCCACACAAAGGTGACCAAACATTAATTGAATAAACTATTAATGTGGCAAGTGTGCACATCTAAAGTAGTCTTGTGCAGTCAGACCTTCAGACTGACGGCACAATGTCTACACTCTTAGCAGCTTTCATTGGCCAAGGACCGCCCAAAAGGAAGTCTGACTTACATGTAAACCAACCAACCGTTTTGTTCAGCGTCATGTTTATAGGTACCTGAAAATGAAAAGTCGATGTCCCTAAAATAACAGACCTGCTTGCAATTAATTCAAGAACATTGTGCAAGTTAATTGCAGCAATGCCACATCAATGGGCACCCACTTTATATTAGGTGGCCTTAACTACTATGTACTAACATTTTAATTAATCATTTGATACAATGCACTTATTGTGCACATACATATTTTTACATTGTACTTACATTTAAAAAAATACCTGCATGTAATTACATCTGTAATTAATTTCTGTAGTTACATTTGTAATTACACAGTTGACACTTCCCTTACACCTAACCCTACCCTTAAACTTACCCTTACCACCACACCTGTCCCTAACCCTACCCGTATCCCACCTCAATATCAGCAAAGGTGTTTTGCAATACAATTTGAACACAGTAAGTACATTGTACTTATTTTTTTTGATGGAAGTACATAGTAGTTAAGGCCACCTAATATAAAGTGGGGCCATCAATGGTGCTGTGAACTTCACATACTTTTAAAAATCCAGCGTTTAGTTGATCCTGATAAGCACTCATTGTCAGTTCCATAACTTTGTTTCCAGGCAGACTGTTAAAGAACACAACACACACATCTCCCGGAAGTCTGATGACTTCAAAACTCCTGAAGTGTTTCCCGTTTTGTGTGCCATATGCATCAGGCGTTCAGCCAACGGTCCATGGGCTGAGGTTGAGACTTATAGTGAAGGTTTAAGGGGTATAACCATGGGTGTCGGAACCATTGTATGTGGGTGGGACAAGACCCACCCACTTTTTACGATCAATGATATTGGGCCCACTCACTTTTATCATCTCTAACATTCAGCACGTCTGTTTACCTACCCCTAATCGATAAACACTTATTATTAAACACATGTTAGACGCTTTATTTCCACTTTTCAAAATTTTTCTTCATTTTTATTGAAAATAAATGCCTTTTCGATCTCATTTGTGATGGGAAAAGGGAGAAGATTGAGTTCGGCGAAAGGCGGACTCGAACCGCGGGTCGATTTGTGTCAAAAATGTATGCTAAATGATATGGCGATTTCCGTAATTTTGTCTTTCAGAACTAGACGTTTAGCAAGCAAAGCGGTATATTTGTACTTAATGTAATTGGCATCTACTCCAGCAAAAGATTTCTGGGGACCAACCCACTTTTTTTTTGCTTCCGACGCCCATGGGTATAACTGTTGTAAAGTCACTGTGCTGCATGGCTTCTCCATCTCTTTTGTGTTGGTATGGTCATTAGGATTCATCCTTGCAATACAAGAGATCTCCAAACAGTAGCCATGTTTATACAGACACTTTTTTAAAAATCAGAATGAAATCTGGATTGAAGAATCTGAACATAGTGTTTACACAAACATTAAACAAAGTGATCAGGTTGATGTGCGCATTTATACATTACAAGCGTCAATCTCAGAAATCGTTTTTTAAGGACTACAACAAATGGCCGGTAGGAACTACAACAAAGAGCTAATTCAGGGGTTAGTGATATCACTAACCCTAAAATTTACATAAACTCCACCCCGGGGAACACACAACAAAGGCGATGTTGAGAAGAGGAAGAGTTGTTGTAGTCGAGCACATTCATTTATTGCAAAACAGTATGATCACAAGTGCAATAACAAGTCATAAAAGCAAGATGACAACATGAGTTATAACTGTAATTAAACTAAACTATACCTGTTCTATCTCCACGCAGCAGATTTTCTCTGGCTCTGTATCTTACAACAAGCGATTTATAGATAATCATGAGAGAATATGCTAATCAATGACTTGAAGAAGTTAACTCAACATCAGCTACATAAATTCATCAACTAACCATTCAGAAACGTCCTGTTGCATTCTACATGCTGTCACTTCTTCTTGAATCTCTCCATCATTGTCCGACTCTGGTTTGAACATAAGTTTCTGATATTTTCAGTGCATGTGTGTGTGAGGTAATCGGAGCTGCTAACACAAGCTCTTGAAGCTCCGCCCTTTTCCTGAAAGGGGGCTGGGAGCAGCAGCTCATTTGCATTGAAAGGGACACACACAAAAACTGCGTGTTTTTGCTCACCCTTAAAAAGTGACAATTTTAACATGCTATAAAACCTGAGGGACAACGTTGTCCTGCACCACTTCACATGAGTGGAAAGAGAATTTTAGATACACGACAGTCATTTATTATATTGAACAACAACAGCTTGTTCCTTGTGTCATTATGCCATTTCTACGTCAAAAAGTTTTGTTTTTCAGTCAAATCAAGTGTTTACATGCCCTAACAAATGGATTACAAAAGGTTTATCCCACCCCTCTCAAACCGATTGAAATTTAATTCGACTTAGGCAGAGTTTATTCTGATTGAGGTGTTTACATTGAGCATTTTCATTCAAATTGGACTTTTAAACCGAATGTAATTGGAATACAGTGCTCCATGTAAACGCACCTAGTGTCTGTGTTACCGTTAAGCTCAGCTGTTTGTTGTCTATACTGAGTAATAATATATGAAATTAAATTTATGAAATGTGATCCTCGAGGTCCAGCCTTCTCTTGACGTCACATTCTTTATTCTTCTTCCTCTGCCAGCCTAAGGTGAAGTGTGCTGCTGTCATGCCCCAATAACTCCTGCCTCAAAATTCCTTGGTAGTTAATGGTTAACACTAACCAAACTGTAATTTAAAGAGGCAAAGAAAAAAATAAAAGAGTTCCTGACTCTGGGTCAAAATATTACCTCCCCCACTATTTGCCGTGCACACTCTGGATGTTGTTCTAGAGCCAACAAAGAAATGCACGAGTGGTTAAACTATATCAGCAGCCCCTGGCAACTGCTGAAGAGGGCTTTGGAAAGGCTGTATATTTCCCATCTTCACCTTTAAGGAAAATCCACAAGTATCTAGTGTCTATTTGAAGTGCTGGTGCATAGATATGACTATGACTCTGGTCCCTTCTTCAGTATGAGTAAAATACGAGCATGGACTTTATTACAATTTATTTGTATTGCTATTTACTTTTAGCCTAGAAATCTAGACGCACCCTAGCGGCAGCAAATATAATTTGCAGCCAGGGCGTCTAGCAACTCTCCGTTGGCTTGCGAGCTGGAAAAACCAAACTCTAGTCAGGCCAATCACATCGTGTGTAGAGTCGGTGGGCGGTTCCGCGTGCTACTTGTAAACAAAGAAGCTGGTGAACAGCGGTCTTTCGAATCAGCTTTGGCTGCGACTCTGGAAGATCTTTCTGTTAAATATATATATATATATATATATATATATATATATATATATATATATATATATATATATATATATATATATATATATATATATATATATATATATATATATATATATATATATATATATATATATATATATATATATATTAGGGGTGTAACGGTTCACGTATTCGTACCGAACCATTTCGGTACAGGGCTTTCGGTTCGGTGCGCGTGTGTACCGAATGGTTCCGAATGCAATCTTTAACAGTTAGCAGTCGACTTGTTTTAAGCGCTGAACACACTTTAATCCTAGTTCCCACTCTAACATATTAAGTATTCAGTCCATTTTATCACGAAATTCAAACGATAAATGCTGTTTTGATGTTCTTTAATGTGACGACTGATCACTGTATAGGCGCGTCAATTCAAGCGAGGGTGAACGCAATCATCTCTTCCAGAAGAACATGAATTAATATCTTAAGGTATGTTGAGGATAACACTTACTGAAACGTATCATATGTCGTGTAATCGCTCAATCAGTGTTTCAATCTCGGAAAAGACGTCAAACAGCTTAAGCGATGTAAACAATGTCACACAGCATCATTTACCTCAACAGTCAGAAGTCATTCAGTGTCCACAGCTGTTAGTTCACTAGAGAAATCAACTCTTTCACTAAATGTATGCACTATATTAGCATATATATATATATATATATATATATATATATAAATTCTATTTAAGAATTACAGTCAATTGACAGTCACTAAGATTATATTTCAACAACGAATTGGAGAAAAAAAACATAATTTTCTAATTAGATTTAGGAGTTATTGCAAAAACTGCCTTATGTGAAGTTTACATGTTTGCACACAATGTGTTATTTGAGTGTTGATTATCCTATATCTAAACATGAATATCAGCTGAATATAGGCTCATAGTTTGGGCTCTGTTGTTAACCTTTAATATTATAGTAATAATGTGCAAGTAAGGGCTCCCTATATAGTTTACAGCATTATCTTTAAGAAACAGTATAAGAATCAATAGATAAGTATTATAACTGGTTACAATTATTCATGAGACAATGCATTATCATGTGCATTACAAGGCATAATTAATGCGTCCAAAATATTTTTTATAATGCATTATATATAATGCATTTAAGTGAAGTGCTACCTCTCTAATTCATTTTCGGTTACACTTTATTTCGAGGGTCCACTTTAGACATTCTACTAACTATAAGTAACTTTGCAGCTACATATCAACTAACTCTCATTATACTATTAGTAGACTGTTGGGTGTTAGATTTTGGGTTAGTAGAATAAGTTGACATGTAGTTGCAAAGTTACTTAAAGTCAGTAGAATGTCTAAAGTGGAATTGCCCCATTTTCTCATAACAAGCCTTCCACTCAAAGTGAGGAGGGATCAGTTAAAGTGGGCTCTACTGTGTGTCTCCTTTTAAAACCACTGGTTTGTATCAGGCATATATGAAAAGTGTCTAAAACTCCTGACTATTCTACCCTGACCCAGACACTGTGTGTTAAATATGCAGGAAGTTAATCAAAGATCCAAGGAGTAAGTTTTCCATTGGCTGATGAGAAACACTCGGGTTACAGATCGACTTTCTGTTTAAAACCAGAGCCACACCGTAGAACGCTTCCTTGTGTCACATTGTCCCTGAATGAGCAGGCATTTTTTCCGTCCACCACTTGGCCGGGTTTCCCGACGGACAGCGCGGTCTGACAGCCTAAAGCCGGATCCAGATTTGTGAGGGTGGCTGTGCTTTAAAAGGTTTTTCATTTAGGCCACACATCATGTGCCACTTGCACTCTATCACACACAACTCTTGGTCAAAGTTCAAAAGCTTTCTCAACAACACGTAATCCATGACTCTTTTCTCCAGTGGTTTTGTGAGTGTGCCTGGGGTTGAAGGGGAGATGGGCAGAGCAGTTGCTTAATTTAAATTTCCTGTTTTCATTCCTGCTCAGTGACTCACCTGTAGCTCCCTGTGGGGCAAAACTGCTATGCTTAGAGCAAGAAGAGTTTGTTCAAATTCCAATTGCTCGCTTCTGTGACACTAGACAAACGTGACAGGCGAATTTGTTGTTGTATAGGAAGTTGTTGTATGGGACGAGGTTTTGAATCAGTGAATCACCATTTCAAAATACTTTTAAAAATGATAAAAGCAGTGCTGATTTATGTTGTGTCACAAAAAGTAATGTTTGGCTAATGAAATGTTTTACACAAAGAAATGGGGAAAAAATATGAAAACATGAGATGAAGATTTCAGCAAACTTCTTCAGGTGGTGGACCAAATTTTTGTACCTAAAACCCCAAATCTGGTGTAAACTGGTACCTCAGAACAATTACAGTTTTTAGTAGTGTACGGGTGCTTTCACACTAGCACTTTTGGTGTGCCACCGGGTTCGATTGGCGTGAGAGTTTGGTTTGTTTGGCTTTTTTCCGAACTATAGTACACACAAACAATACCTGAGTCTGTTCACACTTGTAGTTCGGTTCACTTGGTTTGTTTGGACCAAAAAATTAGTCCTGGTCTGCTTAGCGTTCACATTAGCATTTTTAACACAGAACCTAAAGATACCAAACCTAAAGGCATAGGGATATGTTCACAACCTAATTGGTCAGCTTGTATGATGTATATTTAGTTACAGAACTTACTGAACATTCAAAACAATGCTGTGTGCTGGGCTAAATGCACTCGTTGTATGTGCGTAGCCTACATATGAGTCAAAACAGCCTGTACCGAACTGTGATGGGCAAGATCACAACTATGACGAGAAGGAACATGTATTCTTGAGAATTCTGTCCTTTTTAGTGTCGCATCTTGTGACATCATGTCCTGTTTTGGGTTTGTTTACATGTCTTTAGTCCGTGTTGTGTTCATATTTAATTTGAACTGCACCAGAGTTGGTTTGGAAGCGGACAGAGGGTTCAGATGGCAACGTTCACACTTATTCAAATGAACCGCACTGACAGAGCAATCGCACCAGGGTTCATTTTAATTGAACTAAATAGGCCAAGTGTGAATGTAACCCCTCCTGTTCGAACCACCCGCTCCAAGCGGAACTAAAACTGTGTGTGTATGTTTGTGTGTGTTCTCACTCACTTTCCTGACAAGTGTGACTGACTCATTTATGAGGTACAGTGAGGAAAATAAGTATTTGAACACCCAGCTATTTTGCAAGTCCTCCCATTTAGAAATCATGGAGGGGTCTGAAATTGTCATCGTAGGTGCATGTCCACTGTGAGAGACATAATCTAAAAAAGAAAATCCAAAAATCACAATATCTGATTTTTTAACTATTTATTTGTATGATACAGCTGCAAATAAGTATTTGAATACCTGGCCTGTCGCTGAGAAACACGGAGTTTGAGCTCCCTCCAAAGATTCTCTATTGGGTTTAGGTCTGGAGACTGGCTAGGCCACGCCAGAATCTTGATATGCTTCTTACAGAGCCACTCCTTGGTTATCCTGGCTGTGTGCTTCGGGTCATTGTCATGTTGGAAGACCCAGCCTCGACCCATCTTCAATGCTCTAACTGAGGGAAGGAGGTTGTTCCCCAAAATCTCGCAATACATGGCCCCGGTCATCCTCTCCTTAATACAGTGCAGTCGCCCTGTCCCATGTGCAGAAAAACACTCCCAAAGCATGATGCTACCACCCCCATGCTTCACAGTAGGGATGGTGTTCTTGGGATGGTACTCATCATTCTTCTTCCTCCAAACACGTTTAGTGGAATTATGACCAAAAAGTTCTATTTTGGTCTCATCTGACCACATGACTTTCTCCCATGACTCCTCTGGATCATCTAAATGGTAATTGGCAAACTTAAGACGGGCCTTGACATGTGCTGGTTTAAGCAGGGGAACCTTCCGTGCCATGCATGATTTCAAACCATGACGTCTTAGTGTATTACCAACAGTAACCTTGGAAACGGTGGTCCCAGCTCTTTTCAGGTCATTAACCAGCTCCTCCCATGTAGTTCTGGGCTGATTTCTCACCTTTCTTAGGATCATTGAGACCCCACGAGGTGAGATCTTGCATGGAGCCCCAGTCCGAGGGAGATTGACAGTCATGTTTAGCTTCTTCCATTTTCTAATGATTGCTCCAACAGTGGACCTTTTTTCACCAAGCTGCTTGGCAATTTCCCCCTTTGATTGTA
Organism: Romanogobio albipinnatus; assembly: GCA_023566225.1. Taxonomy (NCBI): domain Eukaryota; kingdom Metazoa; phylum Chordata; class Actinopteri; order Cypriniformes; family Gobionidae; genus Romanogobio; species Romanogobio albipinnatus. Next base: position 69,181,231 of record CM042239.1, on the reverse strand, counting down.
TGGGGTGTCTTTATGCAGCTAACGACCTCAAACAGGTGCATCTAATTTAGGATAATAAATGGAGTGGAGGTGGACATTTTAAAGACAGACTAACAGGTCTTTGAGGGTCAGAATTCTAGCTGATAGACAGGTGTTCAAATACTTATTTGCAGCTGTATCATACAAATAAATAGTTAAAAAATCATATATTGTGATTTCTGGATTTTTTAATTTAGATTATGTCTCTCACAGTGGACATGACCTACGATGACAATTTCAGACCCCTCCATGATTTCCAAGTGGGAGAACTTGCAAAATAGCAGGGTGTTCAAATACTTATTTTCCTCACTGTATCTCATTTATGCTCGCCTTCAGCAGAAATGGACTCGTTCTGTAGAACGTTCACAGTACATTCTCAGCAGATAGAACAAGTGCTGCTGTTATGTGCAGATGCTTTGAAAACCGAAATATAAAAGTGAGGTGAGCAACGTTATACATCCTGCATCGTAGTTAGCCAGCAAAAGCGCTAAACAGCTGCTGATTTGATGGCACACACGCACCGCAGTTCACACCCAAATTATATAATGTGAACACAATCCAGCAAGGCAGGGGAAGTGGGGGGCAATCAAAGTCCCAGTGAACCGGAAGTTGCAACTGATTTTATTTCAGTACTGTGACGTATTTCCAAGTGAAACGGAATATTGAAAAGAGGGCAGGGTTTTACTTCAGCGCTCCTCCTCTCCATCTCTCACTCTAACGGTTGGAGAGGAGTGGTTAAGGATATTCAAACCCAAGCCGTCAAACTGGTGTCATCGGAAAGGGAACGCCCGTTCCAGACTGGAAAATACTTTTCAGATTTTGATTAAAGATTACCACGGCAAACTATTTTTTTCTGTGTATTAACTTAATTAATTGTCCACCCTAAAGCCTTGTTTATACTCGACGCGTCCGTACAAGAGTACTTTTTGTAACTTTTCACGCGGCTCCGCATCCGAAGATGCACAAGTTTTAGGCAAATCTAGCTAAGCATGATGTCTCATCCCAGTTTTGCACATACAAATTAGTTGCTTATATTTACAAAATGAGCCTGCAAAAGCATAAATAAGCCCTTTTATTGAAAATAAAGATCCATGTTTAATAAAAAATGTTCACGAAACTAAATGAAAATGTTTAGCGAAATTAGGATGTATTTAAGAGATCGTTAATTTAGTTGTAGGCTATACATCTCTACATACATTTTGTTCTAATGTCACAAGTAATAATATCAAGGTTTACTGATTTGATTCTTTTGTAGTGTGGTTTTTGGTGAAGTGTAAGTTACTGAAATAAATATCGTCACCTGTTTACATTCTTCTACTTCTTCTCACCACTCTTTCCTGATGGTTTATAGAACAATTACTCCGAGTCGCCCTCTGCCGTTTCAAAGAATAGCACAACGGTGAGCGCGTCAAGTATAAACGCCTCGTCCGTCAGCGGAGGCTAGCGCTGCGGAGCCAGGCGAAAGTATATACAAGGCTTAAGACCTGTAATGTGTGCTAACAAAGTAAATAAGATCGATTTTGATTTCATGAGGACTTTAAACTCTGGTTTGGACCAGGCAATCGAACCAAGTGTGAAATCATCCTAAAAATAACCCTCAGTTTGCCCATAATATTCCTGTCACGGTCATGCCAGGCTCTTCCTCACTCACTCAGCCTTCACAGTCACCAGAGACCTGGGGCCTATACCATGAAGCCGGTTTAGCTGGCTAACCAGATATGTTTAAGCTTAGTTTGTGCCAATCCTGGGTTTTTGGTACCATTAAAGAGGTTTGGCTTTTAGCAGTGTTCATCTCCATAGTAACTTACGCTCCACGGCTAACCTGCTCCAGGGCAGGCTATGTTCTGGATAAGAGATCTCAAACTGAAATTGGACCAATCAGCTGTGAGCAAAGTGACACACCTCTGATGCAATAAAGTCACTCCCCCAGTTTCTACTCCAAATTAAAGGTCACTACATATAGCAAATGTCTTTTAAAGACTAAAGCGTCTGGCTTTTAACAATGCTTATTTATAATAATAAAAATGTTGGTTTATTTATCATTTATGTAATTATTATACCCTTAATCAATTACATATGTTTAGTATTTTACATAATTTTAGTTAATCAATCATTAATAGGCACTTGGTTAAAATGTATATAAATATATATAAAGGTCATACAAATAAGCTTTAAAATCAATAAATAAAGCTATAAAAATTACTACATGTGAGCTTAAATGTTCAATTCTCTCGATATATCAACTAAACTAACTTCATAACTTTTACTTGCATTGACGTAGTAAGATTTTTCTTTAAGTTGTCCTCTTTTATAGACAGCTCTTTTCTTCTTCCTGTGTAAATTAGTATTTTTCAATCATGTCATATTCTGCAGAAGAGAAATTTATCTCACTGCTTCTCTCGCGAGAAGTGAATCTCAGTTTCCTTGATCCACAGCGTGTGATTGGTTGTTCACTGCTGATGTCACAGCTAAACTCAGGATCAAAGCCTGAGTTGACAGAGAAAGCAGATGAGAAAGCAGATGATCAGTATCATGGGACCAATAAAGCCTGAATAGATTGGTTTGGTTTTGTCAACCCGAAACTAATCCTGTAACCCTGAGTTTGTTAAACTACCATCATGGTACAGGCCTCTGATCACAGGGTTCACCAGGACACACACACACACAACACTAGTTGTTTGGCCTCGTGTGAGAACACAGACTCACTTACCTGGGTAAATCCTACCGTAAACTTCAGTGACCGTCCTCAACGTTGTTATCCTGTTTCAAGTCATCCAAGTTTCCTTCAAATCATTTCCTAGTCATCTAAGTCTTCTCATCATCTCATCTGCTCCCTTTTGTGAGTGTGTGCCTGGATCTCCTGAAGGAGTCACAAGAGTCACTTCATAGTCACTATTGCTGCGATTTATCCTGTTCATCATTGCTTACCTGCATTTGATTGTGTTCCTGCAGCTTGTATTAATAAACGTTCCTCTTTATTGTTCAACCAACTCTACCGTGGGCATTGTAAACATGCACCCCCTGTTATGATATGACAGTTCTCAGACGGTTTTTATTTGATCGCCACTTACTGTATATGCTCTAGCTTGAACTATTCTTGAAATTTGGTGTGGTTGCTGTTTTCTCATCGAGATTGTATTATTCTCATTTGTAAGTTGCTTCGGATAAAAACATCTGCTAAAGAAATAACTTGTTTGCATATACTAAATACCGCTATGTTTTAGGTTGGGACTATTAGCACTAAGAGAGATTTGTGTCAGGTTGACTGACGCATGTCTTTTCACGAGTAAATGATTTAAAATTTTTGGGTGAGCTATTCTTTTAACTTAAAACCATGAGCTGTGTTCCTTATTAAACCAGTGCCAGTTTATCATTTTGAAATTGTGCCCTTTTTTTCTTTCTCCACACTGTGAGAGGATTTTATTTGGTCTCTCTGCTAACGTCAACTCTTGCCCAGGTGCATTGCTGTGATAATAGGTGCGTTCTCCTTGTCCATGTCTAATGGATCGGCAGACACTCTACAGCCTTAATTAGACTGCTGGCCGAATCCTCTTATGTTATTAATGTTCTCAAGGTGTGGATTTAGTCTGTCCAAAGGACAAACACACACAGAGCTGAGGACTCTCTCCTACAAGATGACATGGAGTTTCATTTTACCCTTATTTTTTTCAGATAATGAAGTTTTTTTTTATGGCTTTAGTTTTAGTTTTAATTAACTGTAATAACCCCAAGTCCACCCCTATCTACTTTAAACAAAGCCAAAATAAAGAAGAGTTATATTGGGATTTTTAAAGTATTACTTCTAAGACGAACACTCACCGGCCCCTTTTTTTAGGTTCACCTTGCTAGTACCGTGTTTTGACCTCATTTTACCTTCAAAACTGCCTTAATTCTCCGTGGCATAGATTCAAGAAAGTGCTGGAAACATCCTCAGAGATTTTAGTCCATTGACATGACAACATCACACAGTTGCTGCAGATTTGTCGTCTGCTCATCCATGAGGTGAATCTCCCGTTCCACCACATCCCAAATCTGCTCTATTGATTGAGATCTGGTGACTGTGGAGGCCGTTTGAGTAGTGAACTCAGTGTCAGGTTCAAGAAACCAGTTTGAGGTGATTTGAGCTTTGTGACATGGAACGCTATCCTGCTGGAAGTAGCCATCAGAAGATGATACACTGTGGTCATAAAGGCATTGACCTGGTCAGCAACAATACTCAGGAAGGCTGTGGCGTTTAAACAATGCACAATTGGTACAAAGCGGCCCAAAGTGTGCCAAGAAAAAACCTCCACACCCTCCAACCATTACACCATCAGCAGCCTGAACGGCAGGATGGATCCATGCTTTCATGCTTCAAGGTTGGACATGCTTCAAGATGCTCTTCTGCAAACCTTGTGGTTATTTGAGTTTCTGATGCCTTTCTATCAGCTCAAATCATTCTCCTCTGACCTCTGGCATCAACAAGGCATTTTCAGCCACAGAACTGCCACTCACTGGATATTTTCTCTTTTTCAGACCATTCTCTGTAAACCCTAGAGATGGTTGTGCATGAAAAACCCAGTAAATCAGCACAGTAGTTTCTGAAATACTCAGACTTGCCCGTCTGACGGCGACAACCATGCCACGTTCAAAGTCACTTAAATCACATTTCTTCTCCAGTCTGATGCTCAGTTTGAACTTTGCTCAGCAGATCATCTTGAGCATGTCTACATGCCTAAACGCATTGAGCTGCTGCCATGTGATTGGCTGATTAGATATTTGCGTTATCGAGCAGTTGAACAGGTGTAGCTACCTAATAAAGTGGCCGGTGAGTGTAGGCAATTAGATAAAGTAGCCTATACCGTAAAAATGTTGGCACATCAATGGTGGACTTGGTCCTAGTCCCCAATGCACAACTCAATGGTGACACCAAATATTGCAAATAATTTTAACATCCATGTGTTATATCGTTACCCACCTGAAATAAACACAGCTTTGACTGTCCACCATTCATTAGACCAGGCATGCTAGATATCGCTCATTTTCTTTCATTTGTTTTAGAATATCTTGACTTTTACCAGGTTGATTTGATATGCTCGGGTTAGTCAATTTTGAAAATATGTAGTTTTGCTCATAGCTATGATGTGGAGGGTTGACAACCATCCGGTAAACTTGGAAATGGCACTTAATGTGTGTCTCTCAGTTGGTTTTCACTATTGCATTGCAAATGCATAGGCCTATGTGTTAAACTATTAAATGGGATTTAAATGTGAAGTTTTACTCCTTCAGTGAGGGTTGGATGGCTTTGTGTTTGTGTCTGTGAGGGTGTTTGTGTGCTTGTGAGCCTGTCAGTGCAGTGGCCATGCTTGTGTAAACAGCGTGAATTCCTCACTGCGCTGAGGCCCTGCTTTCATCTGAGCCCGGTGGCTGTTTCTCCACCGCCCTGTGAAGCTGCTGGTAAACACAGCAGACACAGACTTGTTTCTGTGCTAAAAACACACTTCTGAGTTCCAGCTGAGAGCTAGAACAGGCTTCTTACAAATGTCACCTCAGGTGAAGCCACACTTCATGGTGCAATGTATGCATTTCCCCTTATGTTTTTAAAATTAATATATGGCATTAAAGGTAGGGTATTTTTTTCATAAACACTTTTTGCATTGAAAATCTCTTCGCATCCTGATAGCAATCAAAAATAGAAGTTGTTTAAAGGGGTGATGAGTTGAGAAATCAACTTTCCTTTGAGCCTTTGATATATAAAAGTTAAAGGGGTGGTTGCATGCGATTTCACTTTTTTAACTTTAGTTAGTGTGTAATGTTGCTGCTTGAGCATAAACAGTATCTGCAAAGTTACAGCGCTGAAAGTTCAATGCAAACGGAGATATTGTCTTTTAAAGTTATGGCAGTTTATTGCCCAAAAAAACAGCCGGTTTGGACTACAACAAGCTTCTTCCCGGGTTGGTGACATCATAAACCCTTGCTATTAACATAAACACTGCCCCCGCGAACACGCAACAAAGTGGGCGAGGCCACGTCGCAGTCATTACGAAAGAGAGAGTGCTGTTGCAGAACTACAAACTACATTTGGCCATCTAACCAATCTAAGATCATTGCGTTTTTCGGAAAGGATGGGCTTCACAGAAGCAGGAAGCAAACGAGCCGTTCAAAGGACAGTGGAGACAGCGGTGTGGAATAAAGGTAAAATATAAGAAAAAAGAAGTCAAAGAAAAGCTTTTATTGACACCAGGCCCAGAAAACGAGAGATCTCAGAATATGTCGACCACTGACGTAGTTGGACGCAGAAGCACCGCCTCAAGCCCGCCCACCGACTCGTGGAGCTAAACGATGCAGAATCGATTGTAAACAAGATAGAGGTCGAGACTGGATTTGCAGACATATTGAGATTAAAACACAATGCTGTGCCTTCTATATTGGATCTGACAGGAACGGTTCAACACACTTATGTGAGTAAAGCATGTTTTTATATTTGTTAGTATTGCATTGTTACAGATCGTTTGTTATCTATTGATTACATACCTTAGCACGCGGTCACAGGCTGGAGAAGGTGTTATTGGTTCATTCGTGATCAGACTCGGACTTGTAACGCCAGCTCGCAAAGCCCAAAGTCCCGCCGGGGCTATGTGCTTTTCAGACGGTTCGCGGTTATATTCACTGATGATCAGGCGAAATGGTACAGCAATAACATTCCAATCAATCCGAGTGGATGAGAGATGAATCATTGTGTTTGTTTGATAAAGACATTTTGCGAGCCCTGGCTGTGGGCGATTCATTCCGGTTGCCGTTTGCCACACGCTGTCACTGATAGGGGAGCAGAAGCTCATTAAATATGCAAATCTTTTCCAATCCTAGGCGTGGGCGTTTACTTCCAAGTCTTCAGTGCGGCACGCCCATCAAAACCAACCGTTTTTCAGAGAGCCTCAAAACCAAGGCAGAAAGTAGCCTATACTTATATGTTTTTGAATGTAAAAACCATGCTGTCATAAGTTGACCTCAGACAACAGTATAAAAATATGAAAAAGCCAGTTCATGACACCTTTAAATACAAAAAAAATTACATATATCTTCTGTGGAAGTCTCAGGACCAAAAATGTTCGCCTAAATGCAATAATATGATGTCCTACCTGCTTGTCAACATATGTATTTCCATACGTCCTCACGCAGATATCACACGTCATCAGCGTGTTCCATAAGGCTATGCAGAGTTGTATACAGACAGTCACCCAGAGCCACAAACAAATAGCAGCCCCCTTATACAGTTCCTCCTGAACCAAAGCAACGGGCTAATGCTGCATTCACGCCATGTCGTAACAGTAATTAAGAGATGGCAAGCAGCACAGAAAAATACAGGTTCTCTAATGGCATCGATGGTTCCATGAAAACCTTAAACATCCATAGAACCTTTTCATTGCACAAAAGGTTCTTAAGAGTGGAAAAAGATCATTAAAAGTTATTACCACTAAGAAAAACAATCTTAAGAACTCTTCTATTAAAGGTTCTTTGGGAATCCAAAATGGTTATTTAATGGCATTGCTGTGAAAAACGTTATTTTTAAGAGTTTCTGGAATGGAATACATTATCCTACATGTAATGGGAAGCATGTGGTGGCACGCAGAATGAAATAAACATCCTCCTTACGGTACACTGCATTCCTCCACCCTGTCCCAGGTTGATCTGTAAAGTCCCCCTTTACGTCGGCCTCAAGGATAGGCCATTGTTTAGCCCATAGCTATTGACGCTGGACTAAGAGTGTCCATCTATCCTCCTGGCTTCTGTTACAGTAAAACCTCTTGACATGCTTGTAAAATGTTGGCCATTTATTCTGTTGCCCTTGGATGTTCTCATTATCTATTGGCCTTATGGGACAAGGGGCAGATCCCATCCCATTAAGCAGAAGTGGACGCTGGTTGTGTCATCTCTGAATGAAAGAGCGCTCACCCTCTCATTAGCTATGTCTCCATCCAAAGTTGCGATTGTAACTTATACGCAAAATTGCAATATCGCATAAAACATTTGCAGATAAAACACGGTTTCCATCCAATGAGTCGAAGAGAACATAATCATCACTTCCTGACCGCTAAAAAATCACTAAGAAACATAGGATAAGCCACCATATATAATCATTTTCGTATATAATAAATTATTGGCGTCTCAATAAACTTGTCTTGCTTTCAGAGGCAGATGCTGCTGTTTGGGAACGCAGTCGTGTAAGACAGTTCTATGAGGGAAATATACCGAGCATCTTTGACAACAGACTTCTGAATGACCAAAACAGCATTTCAGATGCTTTGCAAACAAGACTTTTCCACTGGTTAGTACAGTTATGCTGTTACATCGCGAAAGTCACATGATTTTTTTTATGCGCATCAAGGAATTTATTCGGTAAATGCATTTCCATTGTAGTTTATGCGCCTGTTTTCGTATCGGATAGAAAATGTAAGTTTTTTATGCCAATTTTTTTAATTTATGCGCATCTTGGCGTTTCCATTCAGCATTTTTTGATGCAATGTCCCAAAATGTGCATAAAAGTAGGTGGATGGAAACATAGCTACTGTCACATTTGTTGTGTCTGATTTTGGCAACTTCCTGAATATACTGTAGGATTTTGTCATACTTCAGCTTTTCTCTGTATCTGTGACTACAGATTTTGCTTGCATCTCTATTGTCATTGCCACATCTGTCAATGTGCTTGTGCTCAGACCATGACTTTTCTGTCTAGTCTGGTTTCTGTTAGCATTTGTTAAAAATATAATTTTGACTTGAAAATCATCTCTTTAGAATATCGGTATGACAATTTAGGACAAAAAATTAATTAATTAAAAAATAAAACCTGAAAGATATGATGTGACTGAGATATCATATTGCAAACATTGCCATGCAAGTTACAATACAGTTTGGTCAGTTTGTGACCTTATCAAAATAATTTAGTATCTTCATAGGACATTCTCTTCCAAATACAAAAAGTTTGGTAATACTTTATTTTAGTGTCCTTTTTTAGTGTTTGAATTGAGTATCAGAGTGGAGGGAATATCCATGGGTTGCTAAACGTACGGGGTTTACTTTATACTCACTTTTGGGTACTTCCAAATATAGCTGCATATATTTACATTTAATTTACATTAGCACACAAGTAGACAAGAAACTCTGAACTAGTGCCATTTAAAAATATGTTAATCTGAAGCTTTTTGATGTATTTAAGACTTTTATTATGTAAGACTTTTTTTTTTTTAAAGGACTTATTTTTTAAATTGAAGAACAACTTATATGTCTTTTATAGTCACACCATAATAGCAGTTTTATTCTCAACTCAATAATCTGGTTTAAAATATTTAAGCACTATTTTTCGAAAAATATGATTTTGTATTTCCAGATTTTCATTTACATTTATTGTCATTCTACTTTAAAATAGAGCTGCACGATTAATCATTAAAAGTATAAAAATAAATAAAATAATTAAAATTACATTAATTAAAATAAAAACTGCAGCAATTAACATTTTGTCAGAACCACTAGTAAATGACGTTTAGTTTAGTTCAAAACCGTGGGAGAATCGTGAAAATCGTAAAAAAAAAACAAAAAAAAACTTTTGCAATTTATCCAGAATCCTGCAGCTCTACTTCAAAATTTTACAGTGTGTCATACTTGCTGTTTCTTTGTAATTAATTGTGAAATTTACTTGCAATTTCTGACTATTTTTCAATGTAGGCCCTTGTAGTAACAAACAAGACAGGACAGTAACTGTTGCTATGTTTTTCTCCTCATATAGCGCACCCATTTAAATTTCCTTAATGCTCACAATACTTGGAGATGTAGGCTGCACTTTGCTCCTGGTTGCTATGGTGCCATCAGCAGCAGGGTGGAATAAGTAATAAACATTTGTAGAGTGTTATAAATGATTCCCTGCTTAAATCCTCTTATTCTTTGAATGGAGCCTTTCACCTTGTAAACCTTTACTGTCTGTATCAGGGCCGCCAAGACCACTTTTAGCCCACATCCCTTTAAAGATAATAAAATACAATGCTCAACCCGGCTTGCATTAAAAGCACATTTCTGGATTCTTTCTTTAGCAATTCAAACTCAAAAAAAGTGTCGTACTGTAAATATATTGGGGGGGAAAAACAGAAATATCCTGATACTGAACATCTGTCAAAACACTTAAATGTCTACATGATCATTCAAATGAATTGTATCTGGTTCATACAATGCCAATCAAGTCATAAATTGCCCATCAATTCATAAATTGATGCTGACAGAAGAACGGACCATCAACATGGTTAAATACTCCTCCATCTGTCCATACGCAGAGGTATTTAGTTCTGGTACCCTTTGTCCACTAAGATGAGGATAGCCTCTGCAGAGATGTCAGAGATGTTCGAGTCAGCCAAGAAAGCCATTCCTGAGATGTCTGCTTGTTCCGCGTTGACCAAGAGGGTCATTCCTTAGAAGACTGTCTGTCCTGTATCGGCTAGGAAAGCCTTTTTATAAACCCCTGCCTGCACTGCCCAGTCATTTAGCCCTGTCCGCAATCTCCTCAACCCTTAGTTTCATGCTTAATGCATGATAAATTCGTCTCATTCTAAGTGTTCGCCAGTCGAGCCCTGAAGGGTCGACCCACTAGCTCCGCCTAGAACTTCCATTCCCGTCACTCCACCTCGGCCTGTCAACCAGTCAGCTCCACCGTGGCTCCTCGCCCCCTCGGCTCCACCGGGCTTCCTCGTCCCTCCGGCTTCACCTTGCTCAGGCGCTCTGCCTCAGTCCTCCGGCACCCTGGCTCTACCTCGGTCACTTGTTGCTGCGGCTATGCCCTGCTCTCCTGGACCTTCTGTGTCACCCAATTCCTTCAGTTCTTTGTCTCTATCTAGGCACAAAAACCAACAGCTATATCTCCGTTGTCCACCTGGTTCCTGCTGCCAAGCCTCCGCCATGGCTCCTCCCTCCCACAACTCCACTGTGAGCCTGCGTCCTAGCCCTCCTGCTGGGGTTTCCACCCTGGCTCCTCCTACCTTCATCTCCACTGTGGCTCCTCCCACAACTCCACAATGGGCTTGCGCCCTGGCCCTCCTGCTGTGGTTTCCACCCTGTCTCCTCCCATCTTCATCTCCACCCTGGCTCCTCCCTCCCTCGACGCCGCTGTGGGCTTGTGTCCTGGCTCTTACCTTGGTCTTCTCCGCCCGAGTTCCTGTCCTGTGTTCCTGCATCACGTCCTCTGCCATAGCCCCCTCACGCCATTCTCTGTTGGAATTTTTGTAAAGTTATTGAAGCGCGAAAATGTGCCTCCTTGATGGGGGGGATATGTCATGAGTGATCTGTGTTCTGTGTATGTTTGGGTGGGTTTTTATGAGTTAGGTTTAGCTTCCTGTGTTTCAAATTAGTGTTTCAAATGTTTTCTCATTGTTTGATTATCATTTGCACCTGTTGTTTATTTAATTAATTAGTTTGGTCTGTATTTATGCTCCGTATTTCTTTCAGTTAATTATCAGTTATCGTTGTGTGTATAGAGGTTGTTCTGTTTCTAGTGTTATGAGTTTTTTGAGTTGTGCTAAATAAATATTCACACTTCTGCGAATGGATCCGTTTTCTCACCTTTATTGTAACCGTTTGCTGACAAAAACAGTTCTTTGTTATAATATTTCACAATATTACTGTATTTTTGATTAAATAAAGGCAGTCTTTGGTGAGCATAAGAGACTTACAAAATTTTTTTAAATGGATGTTTCCAAACTTTTGAGAGGTACTGTAAATATATTGAAAAAAGCAGAAATATCCTTATACTGAATCTCTATCAAAATACTAAAATGTCATTCAAATGAGCAGTAGGCCTATCTGGTTCAATGCCCATCAATTCATAAGATTTGGTGTGAATATTTTTTAGGTAACATGACTGCATATTGAGCAATGTCATCGTGGTCCAATTAATATTCATGAGCTCAGTCTTTCTAAACAGTGACGTCACTTACTCCTTTGTAATCTGTTTCCCACCTCTGTTTTGTCTGTGATTTGACAGTCTTTTTTGGCATTTCTGCTTGACAAGCCTCTGAGCTACTTCTCAAAAACCTGTTTAGCTAGTTAAATAAAGCAAGAGGATCAAGCCAAAAAGCTAACAAGAGGAAAAACATGAGGGGCTAACGGGCCAATGAAGAGCTGACGGGCCAACAGCCAAAAACACTGGCACTCTAGCGTATCCAGGGCTAATCAGAACAAGTGCCAGGAATCTGCAATAATGAATGAAAGTGTGAATGAGAGTTCGGAATTACTTGCATAATGTGTTTTTCCTTCCTTTACTTTTGTCCTTTCATGCACGGTAGGCTCAAATATTTTCAGCTTTATGGTTCCAGAGCATGCATTTCAGTCAATCTTCTACATGTGGCCAAACTTCTGTGTTTTTAGCATTAGCACCATAGGCCATGGTTTTATTTAGGGATGCACGATTTGGTCACACTTTAGATTAGGGTCCAATTGTCACTATTTACTAACTATTAACTATAACTTTTGCCTCAATAAACTCCTAATTACTGCTTATTAATAGTTAGTGCGGTAGTTGTTAAGTTTAGGTGTTGGGTAGATTTAAGGGATGCAGAATAAGGCATTAATATGTGCGAATAAACAGCCAGTATCCTAGTAATATGCATGCTAATAAACAACTAGTTAATAGTTAATAGTGAATGTTTGCAGGACTGCACAATTTTGCCAAACATTTTGTGATTTATATATCAAAAGGACTTTAATAATGATTATAATAAAATATTGGTCACTCTAGAGTAAGTGTCTTTAACTTAAACTATGTACGTAGAAAAATAAGTACAATGTTGTATTGCAAAACACTGGTGCTGGTATTGAGGTGGGATACGGGTAAAGTTAGGGACAGGTTTGATACTAGTATGGATATGTTTATGGGTGGTTTAAGGTGTAAGGGAAGGGGCAACAGTGTGATTATAGATGGATTTACAGAAATTATATACAGCTGTAATTACATGCAGGTATTTTTTTTAAATATAAGTATGTACACATACTACACAATAAGTGCATTGAATCAAACCATTAATTTAAATGTTAGTAAATAGTAGTTAAAGACAGTTAATACAAACTGGGAAAATAGAGTACTGTAAAACTGCAATGTATATCGCATTTAATTTTTTCATTTTCATACTTTAAACAATCAAGCTTTTATTTTAGAGGAAATAAAGCTTCTCTTTTGTTGACAACAGCCGGTTCATAAGCACTTGTCATTACAAGTTTGGAAAGATGATTAGCTGACAGGACAGGAACGTTTCTTTGTTTCTTACAAAAACGCATGGCTTGGCTTCAGAAGGCCTTTATTAACTCCCTGGAGTCATATGGATTACTTTTATGATGGATGATGGAAGTCATTTTTTGGGCTTCAAAATCTAAGGTACCATTCACTGCCATTATGAAGGTTGGATTAGCCAGGATATTTTTTTAATATAACTCTGATTGTGTTTGGCCGAAAGAAGAACGTCATATACACCTAGAAAGGCTTGAGGCTCAGGAAATTATAGGATCCTTTTCAGTTTTGGGTGAACTAACCCTTTAAATTAATTACAGGGATAGTTCACAGGAAAAATCGAATGAAAAAAGAGCAGCTCGAAGATTCAGATACATTTCTTCCTTTGTGTTATATGGAAAAAGCAAATCTTCTGGGTTTAGATTAGAACAACACAAGGAATGACGGAATTTTCTTCTTGCCCTTTAATTCAGTGTAAGTGTTTTGGCATCAGATCTAGTCTGAACAAGAAAGGAGCTTGAAAGTGAGAAATTGTTTTGTAGAAGCAATGAAATCATAATGTTTACCAAGCTAATGATATTGCTCTTTGTTTTTCTTTTCCCTGAAAGAAAAACTGTGTTTTGGGACATGAACGGCAGCCACTGTGTCCTGTTTGTGTGGAAAGAAACTGTGCAGCAAAATAGGAATTTTCTCTCTTAAAATGAGTGGAAACACTTAGAAACAGTCCAGGTACTGATTCTGCAGCCGCAGTCTTAGTGCACAGCGCATATTTTCTGTCTATGTGGTTGGCAATCTGTTTACTGGAAGGGTTCTGTGCACACGGCACATGTTCCTGCATGTGCAGACCAGCCTAAGAAGACGGTTATGCAGGGAAAGAGCAGGATTTGGGTACTATCCTGTCTTAAAAGTGATTAATGTGATTTTATTGGCATACTTGTGTTAATTGGCACCAGACTCAATTACACTATATGGCTAAAAGCAAGTTATTATTCAGAGCTGTGAGGATTCAGAAGCAAATTCCAAGCATACAGTGTGCACTTTTTGTGTTGATCTGCATGTGGGTCCTTCTTAAGCAACATATCACATATTAAAATATCACTAAACTTTCAAATACATTTTTGCAATGGACATGGTACCATGCAGAATGATGGAAGCTCCAGAAATGAAATAATCCTATATCAAATAGAATGATAGGCAAATTTAAGTATATGTTGAAGTACCTGGTAATGCATCTGATATACCATATTTTTGGGACATACTGTGAATTATAAAAGGGAAAAATCAAGTCCAGACAATGATATTTGGAAAAAAATAATGGTGGTTATGCAAGAACTGGGATGTTTTTGGTCTCGAGAGCTTTAAAATCCACTTTCCTAGGCTTGTTTGAGTTAGAAACAGAGAGTGTCTGTTGGTCCCCGTCTCACCTCTTTAAACTGTGTTCACGGCCTTACCGAGAATTTGCCTTTACCTGCCCCCATGTTTGCATCTGTTTCAGGCCATATAAGAGATGAATTTGTTCTTAGGTATGTTTAGAGGCCTCTTAAGTTCTGTGCTTTTCACATTTTATTTTCTGTGGGACTGCTTGAAATCATCTTAGCATCAGGTATTACGTTGTAGATGCAGTTGGAAAGAGTGTGAACATATGCAGACATCCTCAGATCTGGAAAATATGGTAGTTTTTTTTATCCTATGTGCAGAGACTTCTACAAGTAAACCATTTGTTTATTGTCATCCCCCAAAGAGTGTAAACAGTGTGACTCCATGGCATTCTGCAAACATGGTTGGTTTGTTGGAGCGGTCTAACGTGTCAGCCTTGTTCAGTCAATGGTGTGATTTAGGGGTGTGGCTACTAATGGGAGATGGAGGGTATTGTAAGTGTTTGGGAAGCCTGTTTGTAATCCATTATGTTTTGAATTTCTGTTTGGTGCAACTGGTGGACACAACTGTTGTGTACCTTTATACCAATCATTTAGATGATGAAATATTGAAAAAAAGTCTTTCAAAAAGTGAACAAAAGGATTTGGACCCCATGGGGGTTTGTGAGAGAACTGCATGGGGTTCGTAAGTTGATGCAAAGCTACTAATTAATTCAATTCAATTTTTTTTACTGAAAGTAAATATGAATAGTGTTCATAAATCTGTTTTCAACTAAACAGTCTGTCTAAATCAAAATAGACAATTCTTAATTTTTGAATGGAAAATTGTCATATTTATTATAAATTATTTATCCGCACACATCATTTATTTTTTTAATTCATGTGCCCTCGCAATCTTCAATCAAAATAACTTCCCCTCCCTCTTGCAGCGACATCTCTTCTCTTCTCTGTTGACATGCTTACTGACACATTGGCAGGACAACTTGTCACTCACATGAGATCGACCAATTTCAAACCACAACCATTCAACCATCCAATCAATTCCCCCGTGGACAAAATCAAGTCCCACCCTACATTTTGTTACAGTTCTGTTTAGGTAGTTTAATTTTCATGGACTTTTTGTTGTGTTTTCACTCATTTTGGAAATATCTGCACCTTCTTCATCTTCTTCCTGCCAAGGTGTAACAGACACCCGACCTACTAAAATGGATTATGCAGCAAAATTTGCTTCTGTTGCCCAGAACTGTCTTGAGTTATTGGACTATACAGTGGAGATTAGCCGTCTCGCCATCAACTCTCCGTTTGACGACGAGACCCTCAAATCCTTGTTCTTGATCAGGGCGAACTACCATCATCCCATAGCCCTCCCAGACACCCATGGACTTGACTGGAGGAAGGCCATCATCCGGTGTCTGGAGAGTGTCTACCCCCGATCCAGACTACAGCCAGACCCAGAGCCCAGCCCACCACCACCCTTGACTGCGGAGATTTCGCCCGAGCCCCCTGCAGAGGGAGAACTTCCGCCCGTCGCGAGAATAGAGACTGTGACGACTGCACCAAACATCGCTCCAAAGCTGACGCCTCAAAGTACGTCTGGGTGTGAACCGGCAACCACCGTGACAGAGAGAATCCTGGTGGAACTGGACATGGAGGACTGGCTAATAGACCTGTATTCTGAGGTCATCAATTTCATCATCGTCTGAGTCTTCTTTGCTGCTGAGTCTTCTTTGCCGCTTTTCTCTCTCACCATCACTGCAGAGCTCAGCCAGTCCTCCAGTCCCGCCTCAGCTATATGCCTGCATCCCTTCACCTTCCCCTGTAACACCTTGCAATATGGTCATGCCTCAGGTCTTGCACTCTCCCACCCTCTGCTCCACCAGAGACCCTCAGCCTTGTGGCTCCACCAAGTCCCTCATCCCTTCGGCTTCACCTCGGTCAGCCGTCACCCTATCCGCGACGCTGTCTCTCCACTCCTTCAGCTCCAGTGGGCTCTGCTCTCCATCCCAATCCACCTTTGACCTCGAGCACTTGTCGCCGCACCCTCTCCTTGGTCTCTGGAGTCAGTGGTGTCACTAAAGCCCATCAACTTCGCCAAGGGCTGTCGTCCCAACTGCGCTCTGGGTCTTATTCGGGGTCTCATCCTCCATGGCAACTACCTTCTTCTACTCTGTGTTTATTCTTTGATTAAAAACCTTTTTGGAAATATCTGCACCTTCTTCATCATCTCCCTGCCAAGGTGTAACACATTTTTTCTTGTTTGAGAAGCTGTTTCCATAAAAGTCACAAAAGAGAGGGGTTCTATATAACTATATCTTTAAAACACTAGGATTTTTAACCCTTTGTGCCAAAAAGGAGAAATGTATTTTATGATTGCATAATACTTTCACGTTTAACTGGTTATTTAAATTATTAAGCTGTTTAAATCGATTCAAAACTTCCAATCAAATTGAATCAAAATAAAAAGGAATAATAAAACAGAATTAACTAATTAATACTAAATTATGGGAAGCTCCTGACAGAATCCTTTAAGGTGCTATTTAGAACCTTTTTTTCCAGGAGTGTGGAAAAAGTTCCATAGTTAGGGCTGACAAAAAATTTGAAAATCCCTGACATATAACATTAAGATAGCTCCACCTACTGATCAGATTGTATGCTTATCCTTCACCCCCTCAATAAGGTTCATGACTGGTACATTTTCTCCATTCACCTGCCATTGACAGGTGTGACCATTAATGATCCTGCTTTGGGATCACACAACTGTGAGAGATGATCTGCACTAGAACCTCAAGGTACAGAGTTGAAGATTTGAGGAGCTTGGCTGTGGACAGATGAGCAACTTTTTATTTTAATTCATTTATATTTTTATGTGCTTGATATGGCCTAACTGATGGAGACAGTATAAAATCACATTTCAACTTCTCAAATTCCTCGTCCCTCTGTAGCAGCCTTGTTTTCAAAGTAGTACTGATCAGAGTCCTGAACAAGGATTGAAGGCATTGTGTTCTTGTTCTGTTAAAATAACCCACTACAATCACAAGAGTGGTGACTAAGGCCTCTGGCATGCCAAAAATGGTATTTATCACTTACTATTAGTGTAAAATAGGCAGTCAGGACTTTTTCCATGTTGATGGCCAGGCAGGTCGATGGCCAGGCTGTTGAGGGTTCAGAATGACACTGTATACCTGGAACTGGACTGACAGATGTAGATGACTTTTATGGTCATGGAAAAGTACTGAAATAAATGTTGTGCTGATTGTCAAGCCCTGCCTGGCGATAATCCACTTGAAATGAGATATTGGAAATTCACTGCATATATCAGTTGCCACAAAGAAATCTGTGCAAGGCTATTTTGACTTGCTGTGTTTTACTGAGACATAGGAGCTGTTTACACGACACCGTTTTCAGCTAAAAACAGATAACTTTTTATGCGTTTTGGTCGTTCATTTACACGACAACTGTGTTTTGGGGGCCTGAAAATGCAAACCTTTGCAAAGTGAAGCCATTTATAGTTTCTGTGTAAACTACAAAAATTTGTGAAAGAGGTGACGTCATGCGTGTTGTAGTGTTTCTTTACAAAATGACATGGCCATCTACTGGCCTGGCAACAGAATACAGTGTTTTTAGTTGTTTTTTGCCTGGATGCCAGCCGAACTTAGCCCCGCCCACAACATTTGAGGTCGGGAAGTCATGATTCGTTGTGGAGCAACTATGCTCGAAACCATAGCTGTTCGGACCAATGAAATTGTCAGGGCGGGCTTTATACGATGATGGACAGATGATCAACAGTAACGTAATCATCCACGTCACCAAAGAGCGCTTGGGTTGAATCCATTCTAATCCTAAACGGAGAACTTGTTCGAATATGCATTCACCTTTACTATTGTGTTGGTAAGAACTCTGTGTATCCTTAAATTCTTTATTTACAACACCGGCAAAGATCGTTTACACTCATCTTCTTCTTCTACTTCTTCCAGCGTGCGTGCAGTTGAGTTCTTTTGACAACTATGCGTCCCTCCGTTGCTCTGATTGGTTGTTGGTCTATCCAATTGAGTGCAGAGGCCTTTTCTTTCCTGGTTCGGCTAAAACGCCCCATAATAACAGCCCATTGGACCAGTATCAGACTCATATTCTGACTAAAATCTGAGTATGATGACGTCAGGCTACCTATCTGTGTGAACGGGGATCATTTTGACTGCTTTGTCGTCTGTATGCGTAAAACTCAAAGGAAAAACGTTCCGTTTTTAGTACATTGTTGTTGTGTAAACATACCCATAATTAATAGATTTCTCTTCTGATTCCCTCTAGAATCAGTATATGATCTTCTCCCGAAAGAGCTGCAGCTGCCATCTTCTAGAGAGCAGAACGCAGCCGCTATGAGTCAAAAAAGTGGTGGAGAGGCAGGACCTCCTCCGTCAACAGCTCTCGCCGCAGGTAAGCTTGGCTTTTGTCTTTTAAGCCATATTTTCTCTCACGCTCACTTGAGTCAGATGCTGAAGACTGGAACTAAGGCCTACATCAAGATGCATATTCAACTGTCCAGTTTTTTTTCTGTGGTTGATTAATTTGGTTAATGAAAAATGGTCTCTATATGACAGGTGGTTTGAGGGGAGGGCTTGGTGACACCAGACGAAAAAAGGAAAGTGGTTTCAGAGGTGGAGCGAGTTTTGATAAAAGATTACAGAGAACATGCACTGATGAATTGTTCACATTAAGACCAGGAACGTGCATTAGGATGTAAATAGGGCCATTTTTTGTTTAAGTTTTAACCAAACAATATAAAGAGAACTGTTTTAATGGTAAACATTAAAACAATACTCATTATTAATTAAAACTATACAGTGAATCTGATTGCATTTAGCATGGATTGGGGTCTTTTACCAAAATCTAGATCATTTTGTTCCTGTTGTGAATGCCTTCAAAGAAGAAAAGCCTTCAAAAACCGTTATTTTATTTGAAAAAAGAAGATATTTCAGAGTAAACAAAAACTTTTTTGGGGCATCAGAGTAGCAAACATGCTTTGCAAATAGTAATTAAATATCAGTCTTATTTTTCTGTAATAAATTTAATTTAGTGATTAACAATTAGAATAATAATAATAATAAACAAAAAAGAAGTCATGACTGTCGTCCCGCACTGTAAAAAAAACTGTCACTTAATTTTTTAAGTACAATCAACTCGGATGTTTAAGTCATTTCAACTTAAATGACTTTAAACTGACTTTATAACTTATAAAAACGTATAAAAAAGTTGAAAATAAACTTATTTTGATGAGTTATGGTAATGTAAAAACACATGTTGTCATAACATGTTGTGGGTTTTTTACAGTGTGTGAAATTCCAGTTGGCTCTCCAGCATTTTTCTAATTTTGTGAATGAACATAATTGGCTCAGTTCCCACATTCCCAATCTAATTTGGTTTTGCAGTGAAAAAAATTAAGGAAAAAAAGAATCTGTTTAGTATAAAATTCCAATGGGAAAAATCAACACGTATGAAATTCTATATACAAACCATATTCTCAGAAATGCATGTATAATTGGCAATGAAAAATGCTTTCTAAAGGATTTTAAATGAAAATTCCTCCTGACTTGCATTGAACACTGAGAAAAGAAACTGTCCACAAAACACTCCTCAGAACCTTTTTTTTTTTTGAGTTCCTATTTGTACATTCAAAATGCAATTCACTTTAGTTTCTTTTACTCTGCCCCTTTATCAAAGTGCCCAGGTTTAGGGTGAGTTTCTGTTGCCTTTGGACATCTGTACCTAACTGCAGCCAAATGCATCCCTCTGACGAGGCAGGACATGCTGGCTGCAGCTGAAGGAAGGTGACGTATTTTCCAGCTTAAATGAATTTCATTGTGGGATTTTAGGTTTCACTGCAAATTGGACTTGCTTCTTCTGGCTATTCTCTCTTCCTGTTTAATTAATATTTTGTTCGTGTATCTTTTTATTCTTGAATCAAGAATATGTTCTTAGCAATCAAACATGTGCTCATTGTATTTGCTATTGTTTGGCATTTGTTTTTTCTTTGCTTGTTTTTTTTTTTTTTTATAGTTTTTTATGTTTTATTTCTTTCTGTTTATTTTGTTTCATTTTAAGTCTACTACATTGTTTCATTTTGTTTTGTGATGGTCGTCTCTTTTTGCCATATTCATGTTCCTTCTTTACATGATATCTTCCCTCTGTGCTGAGATATTTGGGTTCACCTGTATTGAGCCATTGTGTTGCCGCCTTGTCTCTAACCCTAGCCCTTTATTACTTTTATTATCTTTTATTCTCTTTTACACTGCCTGAGTAATGTCTAACATAATTGCAAATTACTGTTCCTTTCCTAGAGGTACAGTATGTATCTTTTGGCCCTCTAGCGGTTTTGCGGAAGAACATTGTTTTGGTTGTGCTTTGGCTCTGCGTGACTGTGCGGATGAATATCACTGCTAGGCTTAAGAGATATAACCAGCTTAGATGTAAATTATCTCAAGCTGACTTGCTGAAGACGTTACAGTAGCTATACCCATTAACAGACACCGTACGTCCTTGAAAAATAAATTCCGGCACAAAGCCACAACAACCATAATAATGAAACTACCCTTCACAATAGATAATGCTTTACAATGAACTCTGTTAGAGAGCTGCACACAACAATTTATCTATTCAATAAGATACCTTACTCACCTGTTGAGAAATAAAAACGCCATCTCGGTGTCGCTTTTACAACATTTCAAATCCCTTAGTTCCTGCTAGTGTTGTAGTCAAGACCACCTAATCCAAGACCATGTCAAGACCAAGACCAATGTGTGGTGAGAGACCAAGACAAGACCAAGACAAAGGTAGGGCTGTCAACGAATATTCTAAATGCGAATATATATTCGAATAGTTTTAAAAAAAGAGGCGTGGCTGTCTTCTTTGCGAGTGGGCGCGCTAGCCAGCCTTGTTTATACTTTCGCCTGGCTCCACAGCGCGAGCCCCCGCTGACTGCGCGCAATCCTCCCCAAACGGACGAGGCGTTTAGTTTATACTTGGCGCGCTCGCCGTTGTGCTATTCTTTGAAGCGACAGAGGGCGACTCGGAGTAATTGTTCTATAAACCATCAGGAAAAAGCGTCGAAAAGAAGTGGGCTAATATACACAGGTGACGATATTTATTTTAGTACACTTCACCAAAAACCACACTACAAAAGGATCATGTAAAACAGATCAAAATAAACCTTGATATTACTTGTGACATGAGAACAAAATGTATGTAGAAATGTAACGTTAACTTATACAACTAAATTTATGATCTCTTAAATGTTTCCTAATTTCACTAAACACTTTCGTGAGTTTTCACTTCGTTTCGTGAACTTTTCTTTATTAAACGAGCTTGTTTATGCTTTTGTAGGCTCATTTTGTAAATATAAGCAACTAATTTCTATGTGCAAACTGGACCACCCTTACTTTGCATCACCCGCCACAAGCTCTTTGTCTGCAACACGACAAGAGGCCATAACGGAGAAATTAATTTTGTTAATTTCCCTCATTAATTTCTGAACCAGCACAATAAATAAATCAAATTAGAAATAAGTTGTTGATTGCATGTAAAGCAATACGTTTTACATTCACAAACAAGTAAGTTTTACATTTACAAATAAATCAGACAATGCACCGGCAATTTTGTAATATCCCAATAGTTGTGGTCTAGACCGGTCTTGAAACAAAATCCAGAGTCCTCGAAGTCTGAGACCGAGACAAGACCGAGCACAAATGTGGTTGAGACCGAGACAAGACCAAGACCTTCAAAAAAATGGTCTTAAGACCGGTCTCAAAACTAGGGGTAGGAATCTCTAGGCACCTCAGGCATCTTTTTTCAATACATTTTTTTTTTCTCACTTGGTGCTTTTAAAGTAAAGTATTTGTAATGACCCATAATGAATTTACTTCCAATATCTTTTATTAATAAAAAACAAATGGAAGTGATTTTACAAGTCAACGGGTCAGGAAGGTTACATTTGCCAGAATATGTCCCAACATTGGAAAAGTGTCTGTAGCAGCATACCTGTAGTAAATGATTACAATGACTTCAGCATATTCTGAATCACTAACATAAAGTAATCACAACACCCTTCTGTTATGTGCAATGCGCAATATAATGCTTCAGACAAAAACAAATAAATAAACATTTTGCTGTACCAAAATCACAACTTTTATACAAAAAATAAAGAATTCTATACCAGCAGCTCTCATACAAAAGTAATTTTTGTGGGACTTCAGCATATTCTGAATAACTAATAACATACAGCTGTTCTTATACACAAATAGAATTGATTTTCCGCTTCAGAGTTGCGCCTTTTGCGTTCTGTCAACATTACGTTATCAACATTTAGAAAATTGTTTTTTTTTACATTTGTGAATCGATTCAGAATCATCCACGTCCGCATAGCAATGCATCTAAGAATCAAATTTTTCTCAAAACCAAGACCGATCTTGAGTACTACAACACTAGTTCTCGCCATCCCCGAAAAGCCAAGCTAATGTTGATTCTTGTTTTATTACGAACTCTGTCGCATTCTCTTTTTGCCAGGAGACTCTCCTCTGTTCGGCGTTTGTTTAAAACGGGTGATTTCCCAGAGGTTGGAGATTTAGCTGCTCCATGTCAAACTTGTGACAACGAACCTATGGCACTCCCACACAATACGCACGTCAGAGAAACTTCTCTATTTACAGATATGATGAGACACACAGAGGCGAGTGACACATGTACGCAATATCCAACAAACATCTTCCTGCTACGTCTAAAATATAAACACTTATAATAGGCATACTGTAGAGAATCAGTGTAAGATTCAGTATAATATGCCTATTATTATCAATCTTTCTTAAAAAAAAAAAACACACACACATATTGAAGGAAGATTGATGATGTTTTTAAATGTAGTTAATTTTGTACATTTTAAGAGTACTCGAATTCTCCATATTTCTTGAAAATATTGGGCCATAAAATCACTTTTTGCACCCCCATTTAACTCCTCTTACTGTTAACAAACACATTTAAGCATTTTTTTCTGTGCTGATCGTATAAATAATATTTAACTCTAATGTAAATGTTTTTTTTTTTATTTCAGTTTGCCTATATGTTTTAAAGGTGTACTATGCAGTAAGTTTCAGTTACTGTTTCTAAATACAACATTCAAACTCTGCCCCTCCTTCTCATGGGCGGAACAGCAGCAGAAGCCACGCCCTCTCTTTCCCCTGACACGATAGACCAATTGAACTGACTCAAGAGAATACCAGCAGGAAGATGAGCGATGAGCTATTGAGCAATTGTTTATCATACATAAATAGCATTTTGTGTATATGAATGAGCACTTATGCTAATAGTCTGTTGACTGGCTAATTTGCGAGTGAGTTTAGCCATCTGCAGTCTAGCTCGCTAATAAACATTAATTATGTGTCATCATAAAAATATAATTATAATACCTAGTAATCTGTCGAGTTACAGATAGCAGGCAACAAGGCAATAGCTACTTTTAGCTTTTTGTTTTTGTATCGAGACAGGAGATCTTCGCAGAGCTTCCTGAGCTTCAGACACAGACGATAAAGTTCTGCGAGCCGTGAAGGCTAAAGCATAGCAATTCAAGAGCAAAAATGAAAATACAGGCTCATGGTAGTGTCTCTGTAGACACAAACACCACCACACACTTCTAGTGGACTATAAGAGATGATTTAGTGGCATTATTTTAGTATGAGCCTATTCTTTATTTTTTCTGAAAATCCTACATAGTGCACCTTTAACAGAACAATCTTGATGGTTGTTTATCAAAATCGATTTGTTGAGACTTTTGCAAGGCAATAACATATATATTAGAATGTGCATACTGACAATATGCTGAGTAAGGATGACTAACTTGACCCAAATCATACATCGTGATTCTGTTCAATTATCCCCCATTCAGTCTAATGGAATTTAAATGTTTATTTCTCCACTGAGATTGAGTCAGCTGCAAGATTTCTGCTACTGTACCTAAAAGTGTAATTCTGTCACTGTTGCCTTGTAGGAATGTGCGTCCTCCATTGGTGAATTCAGATTACATTTTAGTTTGGCCCCTCAGGGCTCCCGTTGGCTTGTGTTACAGTTTCTATCAATAGTGAAAGCTCTGAGGGCTCAGTATAACACAACACACTCAGGTTGCTGTGTTAAGTTGGCCATTTGGCGACTAAAGAGTGATCAGACTAATGCATCAGAGGGTGTCTTGTAATAAATGTGAATTTTGAATTTGAATCTGTTACATTTTTCCAACTTAATGTTCTCAGATCCCTATAGAACACATGATTTGCAGCCACTTTCAGCCGTCCCAAAGAGCAAGAAGAGACAGACACTATGTGTTTCAGTCTCATTGGACTTGTCTGTGTTGTTGCATGCCTGCCAAGAGGCTGCAACATAATGCGCAATGAAAAACTCTGCCTTTGTAGTGCTCTGCCAGAACAGGGTTTCAATTAATTTCATTAACAATTCTGTACAAACATAGGAGCAGATGACTCAAATGTCACAGTATCAGATATCAAATTGGCAAATCGTTTCTCCCTCTTCACAACCTGCTCTCCATTGATGCTTTGGTGGAGCCTGAGATGTTCAAAGGGATGGATGGATGGATGGATGGATGGATGGATGGATGGATGGATGGATGGATGGATGGATGGATGGATGGATGGATGGATGGATGGATGGATGGATGGATGGATGGATGGATGGATGGATGGATGGATGGATGGATGGATGGATGGATGGATGGATAGATAGATAGATAGATAGATAGATAGATAGATAGATAGATAGATAGATAGATAGATAGATAGATAGATAGATAGATAGATAGATAGATAGATAGATAGATAGATAGATAGATAGATAGATAGATAGATAGATAGATAGATAGATAGATGTGTTACGACTCCTTAATCTAATCAAAGATCAGAAGTAATAACATTGAGGTTGTGGCAAAATTTGCAGTGAAGGTTGGCAAGAGATAGCGCAACAACGAAATAATGCAGAAGAAAAGTGATTTATCGTACAAAAGTGAAAAAAGTATAAGTACTAAAAAGTATGGATAACTCACAATAATAATTTAGGAAACACTCAATATAAGTGAAAATATTAACAAATCTTTACAAGAGTACAAGGTAATATAATTACTAATTAACCCAAGAGAAAAAAGGACATAATTAGTGACGCCAAAGAAAAGAAAATAACAAAACCAAACATAGTCTAACTTATAATTTAACCTCTAACCTACCTAATAAAATAAACAAGAGAAATCAAATCTTCGGCCTAAATTACTTACTCTAACTAACCAAAAATAAAACATACAAAGGGTTGCGTTCACACTCTTACCTGGGGTGTCTATACATCGATTATCTAAGTGTTGCGCAATGTTAGTCTTGTGATAACACATATAACCTGTCCACTTTACTCTTGGGCAGAAACCACGCCATCGGAAAGCAGATAGAAACTAAATCAAAAACGAGATGGCCAACTAAAAGTGGTAGAGTTGAAATAGTCACAGATCAAAACAATATTGCCGATACGAAAACCACACAAAGCAGAGCGGCAAGAAATAAATACGAGTCTCCTTCGCGTTCAACTTGGCGTCCTTTTAAATGCTGGTGGAAAAACTTGGTGTTGACTTCACACGGCCTAAATAGATAGATCGATAGATAGAGAGATCGATCAAGTATTGACAAAGCAAGAGTCCAGCACTCTGTAAAGTCTCCTCCAGCACATCCCAAAGACTTTCGATGAATTTAAGGTCTGGACTCAGAGGTGCCAATTCATGTGTGAAAATGATTCTTCATGCTTCCTCCCCACCATTCCTTCACAATTAAAGTCTGATGAATCTTGACATTGTCATATAAATGAGGCATAAATAGAGAAGAAAGCATAAATAAAGGTTTTCGGTTTCATGTGTAGGGATAAATGCTCAAAGTGGATGCAAATCATTCTCTCAGATTTATTTGAGGGTATTGGTGTCTGGTTGTTAACCAAAGATTATGGCCTTGTTATGGTTGCAGTTGAATTGTTGTTGTTTATGCTATCTGAATTCATTATACAAGTCTTGAATTTAAACCAGCTAAAAGGTTTAATATCTATCTATTAAAGTCATCATAGTTTCATGGTAAATGGTGAGGTTGGTTGAGAACGTGAAGTCACATTTATTTAAAATGCTTTATGTGATGTAAATAGTTCATTTGAAGCTCCACATTAATAAACAGGAAAATAACAGTGGCACTGTTGAAAAATATATCAGTTATGAAAGTTACTAATTCAATTTAACCATAAAGCAGTTCTACAGAAGATAATAATGTCATTATTCAGCTCAAGTCAGTTCAGTGTTGTTTCAATTCAGTTAAATAAATGACTGTGTAAGTGTTGCAAAGTTATGAAACAAGTTCAATTATCAGCTATAAGCAGCACTACAGAGGGTGATATCTAGACTGGGTAAACCCAATCCGATCTGCCGGCGATTTGATTTCGCCCTGCAGCTCAGGCTGGAAACCTGTACATCTTTTGTATCCTGCTTCTGTTACAAATTTGCGGGAACCAATCACAAACCAGCTTATCCACCTGGCACGCTATTGGCGGGCTTAACACGATGACGATAGAAAAGCGATGGATTGTTGGTCAGGGCTGCGTTTCTCAAAACCATCGTAAGCTTAAGTTGATCGTAGAACAATTGCCACCAATGGTCTCTACGATCAACTTAGGCTAAATATGGTTTTGGGAAATGCAGCCCTGATTGGTTGAAGGACTATCCAATTTTGTACAGAGTCATTTGAACTCTGCCTGTTGATCACGCCTCTTGCAGTAGAAAATACAGAGCAGACTCCCCAGATCAATGTTCAATCTTAAAAGATTGAGCTTGGTCTGGTGATAGCTCAGGTCAGTTCAATGTTGATTAAATTGGTTTCAATAACAGTGTCAATGTTACAAAGTTAGTGTCATTATCCAGCCCAAATCAATCTTCTGATAAGCATGAGATCCCACCCTCCCTTCAGAGCATCTCCAAAGCCACGCCTCCTCCAAAACACAAGAACGCACAGGTCACGCACAGCCAGAGCAGAGTCTGCAAAGCGCCGTCATGACTCAAATCACATAACATTATAATAATAATAAACGTAAACAACTTGACCTGTAGCACCTGACTGCTGCAGATTAATTTTGCCGGTGATAGTGTTGACATAATGCATTAATCTGAGTCTGAGAACGTGAACCATATGACCAAAATCTTATATCACGATAGGAGTTATATGAGTAGTTTTATTTTCACGATAACGATGTATATATCACAATATAGTTGTTTTTGCTTTAAATAAGGTTTTTATGATATCAAAATTCATACATAAATGTTACATAAATTGTATTAAGTAATCAAATGTACACCGCATATCTTCAATGCGTAAATTAAATATAGGCCTACATTTATTCTAATTAAAGTTACAAAAGTGATTCATTCAAGAGCAGTGAGAGACTTTCTTTTTAGTTTTTTGATTAATATTAAAGGGATAGTTCACCCAAAAATGAAAATTAGCCCATGATTTACTCACCCTCAAGCCATCCTAGGTGTATATGAATTCTTTCAGACAAATAAAATCGGAGTTATATTAAAAAAGTCCTGGCTAATCCAAGCTTTATAATGGCAGTGAATTGTTGTCTCGCATCTATCCATCATATAACTGCTCCGCACGGCTCCGGGGGTTAATAAAGGCCTTCTGAAGCAAATTGGCGTGTTTTTTGACGTCACTTTTTTGAAAATAGGCTCATTTTCCAACTCCCCTAGAGTTAAACAGTTGAGTTTTACTGTTTTCCAATCCATTCAGCCGATCTCAGGGTCTGGCGGTAGCACTTTTAGCATAGCTTAGCATAGATCATTGAATCCGATTAAACCGTTGACATCTCGCTCAAAAAATGACCAAAGACTTTAGAGTTTTAGGCCTAGAAAATCGCAAGTTTTCATTTTCTGTCGGTCTTAGTACACAATGTAACTACAGAAGAGTTCTGTTTTAAATAGGAAAAATATCGAAACTAATTTTTTGAGCGAGATGCTAACGGTCTAATCAGATTCAATGATCTATGCTAAGCTATGCTAAAAGTGCTACCGCCAGACCCTGAGATCGACTGAATGGATTCGAAAATGGTAAAACTCAACTGTTTAACTCTATGGGAGTTGGAAAATGAGCCTATTTTAAAAAGAAGTGGAGTGTTCCTTTAAAACTTTATAGACTTAAATAACTAACTTCCGACGGAAAGCCATATGCAATTCGACTTACGGCAAAAGAATAACCACTGATGCGATATAGAATATAGATATATAGATATAGAAGCATCGCAAGCTTTGACACCTCTTGCGGATAGTGCTGGGCAACAAACTCAAGCCCCTCTTCTCTTATATCGAAATCCTCTACCATTTCTATTTAAAAATTAATTGGACTAATTCATGACCGGTGTTTTGTTTTGCTCTATCCCCTGCGCTTCTGTGTTCGTCAATACGTATGCGTCAAGGGTTCAAGGGTTACTCTTTCACCATAAATCAATGCATACGGCTTTCCGCCGGAAGTTAGTTATTTTAGTCTATAAAGTTTTAAATATCTATATTTTTCTTACACAAACGCGGCACTTCACTTCAGAAGGCTTTTATTAACCCCTGGAGCCGTGTGGAGCAGTTATATGATGGATAGATGCACTTGTATGGACTTCATAATCATAAATGAGACAACAATTCACTGCCATGATAATGCTTGGATTAGCCAGGACTTTTTTAATATAACTTTGATTTTATTCGTCTGAAAGAAGAATGTCAGATACACCTAGGATGACTTGAGGATAAGTAAATCATGGGCTAATTTTCATTTTTGGGTGAACTAACCCTTTAATGACAAACGGCAGCAGGTTTATTAGGCTGCTGTCACTTTAAGACTGAATGCACGGATCCAATATACTGTTACACATGCTTTTTTTCTCTATTGTTTACATTCACATAAGACATAAATGACTGTGTTTATGGGGACACTTGCAAAGACGGGTATTTTGTATGTGTATTTAACCATAGAAGAACTAATTTCAGTACTCACACACTGTATGAGCAGTGGCTTTATGTGTGCGCTCAGAAACCATCTCTCAGAGAGCACGTGCATATAGCGAAACAAACAGCTTATTGTGTTTTATCTTTTTAAACTGCAATGTTTAAAAACATATAAATGATAATCTTTCAGCACAGCAACGTCACGTGAACATAACCACGATAGAGACAATAGTACAAAATCTCTACCGGTTGTGTCTACTGGTATATCATCCTCCTCTACTTCTATAATTATTTACTGTCAGGATGTGAAGAGAGTTTCAACAAGTATAACAATAAGTGTTTATGAAAAACATTGCCTGTTTATGAAAAATATGAATTGCCTTTTAATTTGATGATTGCCATCTTAAAACATGCCCATCTTCGCTGTATTATAATTCATTCAAATGTTTTTCACCTGAACAAGGAAAAGTGTACAAAACTACTGTATGTCTATGAAAAAATCATATTGTTTTTTTTGTTTTGTGCATATTTGACTGTCATGTGTTTGACTGTGACATTTGTTTAATTTTGTAATTCATAATTTTTATTGGATTTTGTCTTAATTTTATGCAATGTTGTTTACCGTTTCCATTTGAATATTAAAGGAACATTGTTAAATATTTTATTCATTAACAATCCTTTCTCCTTAGAATTAAGGAAGTTGTGAAACAGCGTCAGTATAATGCTGCTTGTTGCAACAGGGCATTATTCCCACATATTTGAGCATTTGGAATGGGAAGACTGGACTGTGGGTGGACTAGAATGTGGCCCGATTAGCCTAGGCTAGTCTTCCAAATGTAAACAACACTGTCATCAGAATAATGATGTTTTTATGTAATGTTCCTCCACAGCCATTGCGGTTAGAAACTGTTTCTGAACCTTTTAAGAGTTATAAACAGTCCACAAATCATTTTTCATCCAAATTGTGAGCTGATCTTCTGTTCTGGTTCATAGATAGGATTACAGTGCAGCATTCATGTCATAAGCTTGTAAAGAGCCCACTCTGAGCAACACTCAGAAATTGTGTTTGTTTTGTAAGGAGGGACGTCAAACTCACCCCATTGTTATTATCATTCACTGGACTCAGTGTCTCATTCAAATTATGTCATTCATGCCATATAGGCTTGTATTCAAACAGAGACTATTATTAAGGAGCCAAGCACCTTAGGTTGGTATGTTACTTTTCTTCTTATTCGTCTAGGTCAGTCCTTAGAACTGCTTAGAGGAAAGTTTCAAACAATTTTCCAGAAAAAAGTCTTTATCACCGCATGTTCTAAAAGTATTTGAGAAGTTTGGGGACAGCGCCACCTACTTAAAAAAAAGTGTTTTTACTTGGTCGCCTTATCAGTTTTATTGTAAAATCTGCTGCATCAGGACAACACTTGGTAAGCATCATCGACACTATGTTGTGAGGAGGATCTCTGAGATGTTTTTGGACGGTGCCACCTAGTGATTGCTCTTTTCTACTCCTATAATTCCCTAATAAATCCTAAATAAAAAAAACTTATATTATAGTAGCAGAAACAGCATTACTATGCTTGTGTGATGTCCTCATCTTGGTATGACTCTTTAGGCAGCTGTGGTGGTTGAAGATCTGCAGTCTAAAAAAAAAAGGTTCTATATGGCACCAAAAATGGTTCTTGGCTCGTAATCATAGGAACCTTTTTAAGTGCTATATAGCACCAATTTTGGTGCTTCAGTGGTTCTTCAGCGGTTCTTCACCAGTTCTTTGACTATGGTGCTATATAGCACCGCTACCATATACAGAACATGCTAAGATATGGTGCTATTTAGCACCAAAAATGGTTCCCCTATGATTACGACGAAGAACCATTTTTGGTGCCATATAGAACCTTTTTTTTTTTAGAGTGTGGGCTGTGTCCGAAATGCCCCCTATACCCTTAAATAGGGCACTATTTGAGGGGACAGCCATTTGTGGTGGTGTCCGAAAGCATAGTGGACGTTATCAAGTGCACTCATTCAATCCCACAATACACCGCAATAATGAATGTACAATCGTTGTACACTCAACGGCTAAAGAATAGTATTCTCATAGACATAATTCACTGTGAGAGTGAATGAATTCCTCTCCAGAAGATGCTGCTCGCACCTGAATCATCCATCCATTCATATTAAATTAATTCATCAAGGTTTATACGTAGTTTCCATGAAGTGGTCTTCCAGCAAGCACAAACTATGCACAAGCGGCAGCCCTTTCGTTTTCATTCACTCTCTCAAGTGGGCTATATTATTGGACTAATGAAGGGAATAGTGAATGAGGGTATAGGGGGCGATTTCAGACACAGCCATAGATTGCTGAAGGTTTGAACCGTCCATGATGCTACTCATCCCAGTTTTGCAGTGTACATCAGATCATTTTGGTGTACGACCGCAAAGCATTTTCATCCAGGTTTCATCCATTGTAAATGATAAATGTAAAGATATAATGTCACTGTATAAGGTCACTGTAAAAGGCTTAGTTCACCACTCATTAATTACTCACCCTCATGTTGTTCCAAACCCGTAAGACTTTCGTTCATCCTTGGAAAACAAATGAATCTCTCATTTTTTTTGCCTATCCATTGAAAGTCCACACATTTCTGCACACAAAAGTACAAAAAGACATCGTAAAATAAAAAGTAATCCATTTGAGTTGAGCCGTTTAATCAAGGTTTTGGGAAGAGACACGCTTTATATGATGAACCGATTCAATTTGGGCTTTTATTCAAATACATAGAGCTCAAACAGAAGCTCAAACATGCTTGATGTTGTGTGATAAAAGTCTAAATTAAATCTGTTAATGATATATTGTGCAGCCGTGTCTCTTCAGAAGACTTTGATTAAACCTTTTGATTTATATGAACTACTTAAGCAATGGGCCCTATTTTAAAGGTTTTAAAATACATCACAAAATGTCACAATTTAGAAACAAAAGGCATTTTTTTCTATCCTGATTTTAGCCCTCTGGCTTGAATGCTCTGCTTCAAGGGGCGTGTCTGCTGTGAGACTTCAGTGTAAACGCCCACTGTTGTGATTGGCTGACATCTTTGCATTTGAAATGAGTATTAGATTATGTGGTGGAGGGGGCGTGGTTTAGCGAGATCTGCAAACACTGCCAGAGAGAGACGGACGGCACTCGTGGACCAGAGAGACGGAGAGCTGGAGAAAGATTGCTGAGAAGCTTTTATTGTACCGAGTTGTTTACAGCGCTGGGAGCACAAGTTTATTTTGTTTGTGTCTGAGAGTCCTGAATAAACACAAGTTCCAGTCACGCCGACCCTGTCTTCTTCCTCCTTATTCTACAAACTGTGTAACATGTGGAAGCCCTCTCGAATACTTTTACTTTTTAAGTTTTTTTACCATCACAGCCGTCGAGATTAACGAATGGTGAAAGTGTTGATTATAGCATTATTTTTAGATCTTTTCCCATCACATGAAAAGCTGCAGTGAAGAGCATTGAGTAGACAGTCTGTTAATCGTGTGAATGCAGTGATCTCGTCATTGCAACGCTGTTTTTCTCACAAAATGCTTTCACCACAACTAACAGCAAACA
This sequence comes from Romanogobio albipinnatus, assembly GCA_023566225.1. Taxonomy (NCBI): domain Eukaryota; kingdom Metazoa; phylum Chordata; class Actinopteri; order Cypriniformes; family Gobionidae; genus Romanogobio; species Romanogobio albipinnatus. The sequence continues at coordinate 69,147,962 of CM042239.1, read as the reverse complement.
CGACATCGACATGAATACAGTACGAGCTTCGTTGTGCAGCATAACAGCGTTATTCATTATAACATTATAACATTCTTTGATCGCTCTCTGTAGATTAACACAGATTTGTTTCATGCTACTAACAGAAACGATGTGAAGTTGATTGTTTAGTCACTGGCTTGATTCACTGATGCATAAACAGTATTAAACGATTTAGAAAGAAAGTCTGCGTGAACTTGAATGATTAGCTACACATCAGAAATCACTGATCACAGATCGGGCATTAATTAACACTGTTACTCCCTGTTTGTGGTGGAATCCATATCGTGAAGTCTGTTTGTAAAGCCTGTGCTGACATTGCGAAATGGAATCCATTTTCTCCAAATTCTCTGGGAGGGCAAAGCAGAGGAAGGGGAGGTAGCCGTTCCCCGTATGATGACATACAGGGAAGATTCCAGATCGGCTCGTCTGAGCTTTCATTTTCTCAAAGGCAGAGCAGGACACCCAGAACTCGGTTTACACCTATCAAAATTTCTAGCCACCTAGGGACCATATACAGGCTAGGGGAACTCCTATAAATGTAAAAAAAACCTCATAAAATGAAAACTTCATGCCATGGGACCTTTAACGATCTGCACTTAGGGCGTGTCCGAATCCACTTTTGCTAGTTTAACGACGTAAAAAATTGTCTGCGCGCAAGGCGCATGGTCCAAAAGGGTTGTACCTAGTCTCTTAATGAGTCATGAGTGTGTTTTGGGCGAAACGTGCAATAAACCAATCAGAGCCTCATCTCCCATTCCCTTTAAAAGCCAGTTGCGCTCGCACCATGGCGGAATTTGCGAGTGGAAAGGCTGAACGCTTCTCCAGAGAGGAATCCTTTTATTTTTAATATTTAAAATGTTTGTGTGCTTCTGCGCATCCTTGTGTGTGTAATAAGCAGAGTGTACGTGCGTTGTGTACCCGCCTATAGGCACATATTACTAACGCGCCCTTTAAATAACACAAAAATATTGCAACCAGGTTTTTGTTGGTCAATGGCGCAGTCATTTTCAGTTCCTCAAAATCAGTGTTGGGGAAGCTACTCTAAAAATGTAGTTTGACAAGCTACTTATAGATTAAAGTAGTTAAACTACAGTCAAGCTACCCTTCCGAAAAAGTAGTTAGATACACTACAAGTTACTACCAAAATGTAGCTAGCTACATTGAAACTACTTTGATTTTTTAGATATTTGATTTTTTACATATTTACAAATAACTGAATTATCGTTAATGAATAATGATTTAAGTTAAATGTTTGGGGTTTAAAAATAACACAATGCAATACAATTGTGATAAGAGTAAAGTTTTATTTTGTAAACTATCCAAATATACAATATTCAATTGTAGTCTATATCTCAAACTGACTGTCAAAGTGCAAAATCGCTACAAATGTCATGTCACATCAATGCAAGAACCAAATATAAGCAACTTGGATACACAGGAGTAAACTCACTGTGTATGTGATAAATAAGAAGAAAACGCTGTGCTGCTTCAATGCATTGCAGGCTCATCAAAACACAAAACGAAATGTAGCTTTTGGTCGCACTACGCCGCTACTTGAAAAAGTGCGAAAAAGTAATTAGCTACTGGAAAAGCTACATTGTTTTAAAAGCAACTGAGCTACTGACAAGCTACTGAAAAATGTAGTTAAGTTAGTAGCGTCGCTACTTGTAGTTAACTACTCCCCAACACTGCTCAAAATAGCAGCGCGCCAACAATGCGCCTGAACACACCTGGTTTTCAGACCAGCACGCCCATGGGATTTGCTATTTAACCCTCTGGTGCTTTTGAAATGTTAAAAATCACAGCTTAATCGGAATGATATGAAACTTGGTGACTTTTCTTGCATTAGGAATGTAAACACACAAAAAAATTGGGGTCATGATTCGAGCATGCTAATTGGTCGTAAAAAAAAAGTAGCGTTCATTGTTTTCGGTCATAAATGACCAACCATAGGAAATTAATGGGAAATCGGCAAAAACACAAAAAATCACTGAATATTTGTGTGTACAATCTACAAACCGGCCACAATGCTGAAAAAAAGTACACAGCAGTAAAGGGGTGACACTCTAAAGCATCAAGAGTGTGATATTGACACATTCACTCACACACACAAACGCACCTATGAAAAACTGAGCCTATGAACCACATTTGGAATTTTTTTAAATCACAGCTTCATCGGAATGATATGAAACTTGGTGACTTTTCTAGCGTTAAGTATGTAAACACACAAAAAATTGAGGGCATAATCTGAGCATGCTAAGTGGTCGTAAAAAAAATACTCCCACTTGTGCTCTTCGGTCAAAAATGACACCACAGGAAATGAATGGGAAATCTGCAAAAACACAATTTCACAGAAAAAAATCTATATTTCTAACAAACAAAAAAATATCTAAAACTTTATAATAAATAGTCTTTGAGATTTTTTTAAAATATATATTTAAATCCATCAACAACAAAAAAAAATCATTAAATGTGTTCAAAACAGAACTAGGGAATTCTCAAGCCTCTCCATAGAGACCTCTAGTGATTACACCCATGGTTGCATGGTTTCTTAAATAATTCCAAAAGAGGGTGCTAATCTGCCTTCAAAAAAAATTATTTTGAAGGCCTAGTCTCTATTTTAACCTGAAATTCTGCAATAAGTAAAAAAAAAAAAAAAAAACAATTACAAAAAAACAATTTTGTATAATTTTCAATGGCAAAAATAGACCATAATTATTGCATAAATATAAAAAAATACCATAAAATACAAAATTACAAACTAAAAAATATTATTGAAGAAAAATAAATTGCATTGGTTTTACTGGGGTGGAGGAAGTTTAATTTTTAGGTGTCCGGTCACTTATGACCGGGAAGACAACCAATGCAACCCATAAACGAAGAGCACCAGAGGGTTAAACAACATTGCAATGGATGTGAAAATGATAACGGTGTCGGCTGAAACTAGCAAAAATATAGGAGTGCACCGGGTGTCAATGGAGAGACAAAAATGATGTGAGAATATAAAAAAAAATGTGTTCTGAAGATATAAGTCATGCAGGTTTGGAATGACATGAGGGTAAAGGATGATAGAAGTTACATTTTTTGGGTTAACTGTCCCTTTAATAAATGCTTTTTCAATCTCTTTTTCTTCCCGAATATGCATGTTTATTTATGCAAAACACACAAATATCAAAAATGTCTTATTGTAGCAAATGCTTCACCTCATCCTGTGTTCAAATGAGGTGTGGAGGGTGATTTTCAAGGCAAATTAATACATTAGTTGCACCAGAAACAAGCCAATAAAATTGAACAAAGCCTCTTCATTTGACTATATTTTAATGGTCAGCTTTTATTACTCATTGGTTGTCTCATTTTCATTCCAGGAATTTCTCTCTGAAGCAGGGAGTGTCTGCATACAAAATGCTCTGCAGTTCTCTGCTTCATAGGTCAGACACTGGTTTATCTTGTTTCTGTGGCTATGCTCACTCCCATCAAAAATTTGTGCAAATTTGTATAAGAATTTGCTTGCATCATTTGGATGAGAGATATAGACCCCCATATAGACCGGAATAAATATTAAAACAAATGACAATTTTTGTTTGAGGGTCATACAGTATGCAAGAGCTCATTTACTGTAGATTTCCAATGTATGCTTAAATAAAACCCAAGACATACGAGGATATTATGGCTAGCGGGCTGTGCGTAATGTCTTGGAGAGTGATGTCATGGCCTGCTCTGCAGTAACTCTACATGAAATGCTTGTTTTTCTTTTTTCACAGATGTTATTCAGCATGATCATTTTGCTCCCGTTGTTCGTTTATTTATTTCCACAGCATTTCAACTGCTTTTTGACATTTGCCCGAATTATAGATAACGCTCTGTAAAAGATAAAAAAACCCAGAAAAAACAATTGTAACGAAAATAAATGTCTTGACTTGACTGGGACTGTTGGCTCATGTTGATACCGATGCCTTTATTCACTGTCTAATTGTACACACTACAGATGCCTCGTCTGCCTCTTCTGCTATGAGCACGGGAAGTCCTCGCAGTGCTTTTCCCACCTCTTCCACCTCAGCTTCAGAGCGGATCGCCGTGCATGACAGCAGCACTCCAGGAGATGCTAGCAGTCGAAGGAAAGGTGAGGCGCTGGCTGCGGAAAACAAGCAGAAAGGTGGCCAGCAGACCCAGCAGCAACACCAGATGACACCCTCCAAACGGCCTGTCCTCAACATCTCGCCTCCACCCGAGGACCTGTTCGATGACAGCAACATGTCCTGCCAGGATGAGCTGCTTCTGGACTCAGAGCAGAGTAACAGCATCTGGATGGAAAACTCTGTCTCCAACTTCAGCATTGTGAGCTCCAGCTCCTACAATGACAACACTGAAGTGCCCCGCAAGGCCCGTAAGTGTACCCCACGACAGAAGCCGGGATCAAAGCCGGTCCCTGCTGAAGAGGCCAGCATGGATGTCTTTGATGCAGATAGTGCCAAAGGTCCACACTTTGTGCTCTCACAACTTGGCCCAGACAGCAAGACCTGTTCCAAAGCAAGGTGAGCCATTTAGTACCATGGTACATTTTGGTGCGTTAGTTGGAGATTGGTGTGAAGGAGCCAAAAAAAAAAAACGGCCATCATTTACTCGTCGATGTAAACCCAAGTTGTTAGAAAGCCATAAATATGTTCTAAGAAAGTTTGGCTAAATTTCCCATTAAAGGTAGCCTGACAAGCCAGACCCACATCAAGATGTTGGGTCTGGAAACTCACCATTGACAGGGCTCAATCCGAGGGGCGGGATAAACGGTTGTCTTTAAAATTCCCTCTGCACGTGATTGGAAGAAGAAGAAGGTGAAGCCGAGCTAACGTTAGTTGATAGACTTTCGCCGTATCCAGTCGGCAAAACTCCGAACATATCTTCTTTTCTTAAGAATGACTTCAGTGCCATTCTTTGTTCTTTTCTCAAAGAAAACTTAACTCCAAGTCTTCCAGAGTTGCGGCCAAAGCCGATTCAAAAGACCGCTGTTTGTCAGCTTTGTTTACGAGTAGCACGCAGAACCTCCGCAACTCTGCCGTGACGTGTCGTCATTATGTTAAGCCCGCCCACCCACTCTACACACACTGTGATTGGCCTGACCAGAGTTTGGTTTTTCCAGCTCTCAGGTCTACCGAGAGTTGCTAGACTACACCCGTGGCGAAATAAATGTTCTGCCGCTAGGGTGCGTCTAGATTTCTAGGCTACATTAAAGGTGCACTATGTAACATTTCTGCAGTGAAATATCCAAAAGCCACTAGGCCAGTGTTATATATTTTGTTCAGTTGAGTACTTACAATATCCCAAATGTTTCCAACTATTTGTAAATTATGAGAAAATTTTGTAAATTGAGTAAAAATATTTTAACCAAGGAACCGGGACGTGTGAGGGAGTTGCCTGTAAATTGCGTCATATCTGCGTTACCCTCGGTTTACGGTTTTATTTTGCAGAAATGCTTTACTCTCACTGCAGTGTGTGACAAGTGTCATAGCAGCTGCCGAGCGAACGCACAGAGTAACGTCATAACATAATTTTCAACACACTCAGATGTGTCTAATATGATAAACAGAGCTGCATTACCTCATACGCATGACCGGAAAAACAGAAATGGCGCAGGTGACTGTGCCATAAAAAAAGTCCCGCTACTCGCGAGGCGTGTGTTGGGTTCCTCTTATTAACAATCGCTCCAGCGGCCTTGCTCAGCTCCACAACACTCATCCTGCTCTGCTTCATACTACAGTAACGTTAATAATCACATCCATGAAGCTGATTTCTGCCCGAGTCTTTTTCACCGGCTGTGAGGTGAAGACCACATGTCCCAAGATTCTGCACTGAAATGTTTTGAATAGGCGACCTCTAGTTACATAGTGCACCTTTAAGTTATGAAAACATAATTTTTTTTAATGTTTTCTGAAAGAGTTTTTTTACTTCCCTTTCGTTATGTTCAAAACATTTTTGCATAAATCTGTTAATCAACCTCAGTCCTGATCAAAACTACTAAATGTTTTTAAAAAATCCAGGATTTTTACTCTTTAATTGCCAAGTTCATAAATGATGTGGGGAAAAAGACACACAAAAATGACTTACCGGTATTTTCAATATAAAAAGTGATCGTTGACTGGATATTTTTTAACCTTTTATCACAGTCTTGGGCATGTCAAAGATTAGTAACAACATTGGCTTTAATGCATTGTTAGTTTTTGTGCAGCATCATATTTTAATTTCTTCTCCCTCGTTTATATGCTGTTATACTCCATATAACTCCATATTAACAACAACAACCTTTATTTATAAAGCACATTTAAACACAATATGGATTGATCTAAAGTGCTGTACATTGTACAAAGCAGACATATACAAAAATAATTACAGGTTTTCAAACGCTAAAGAATAAAAATACGATTTAAGAGTAGATTTAAAAATGTCCAATGAAGGAGCAGACCTCACATGATAGGGGAGACCATTCCAAAGCTTGGGCCCAGCCACAGAAAAGGCCCGATCACCCTTTGATTTATAGCGATACCGAGGCACAGTTAAGAGCAAGTGAGTAGATGATCTAAAAGCCCTAGCGGGACAATAAGGCACAAGAAGATCACTTATATACCTTGGTGCACGGCCAGACAACGCCTTATATATAAACATAAGGATTTTAAAATCAACTCTAAATTTAATGGGAAGCCAGTGAAGAGATGCTAAAATTGGGGCGATGTGGTCCCTCTTTTTAGACCCAGTCAGCAGTCTAGCAGCCGCATTTTGAACAACTTGCAATCGTGATACTGAAGACTGAGGGAGACCAGAATAAAGAGTGTTGCAATAATCTAATCGTGATGTTACAAGAGCATGAATCACAACTTCTAAATCTTTGCTTGAAAGGAGATGCTTCAGTTTTGCAATAGAATAACAACACTAATTTGTTTATCAAAAAATAGTGAAGAGTCAAAGATCACTCCAAGATTTTTGATTTGTTTGTGTATATTTGATGAAAGAGGACCTAACTGAGCTTCCAGAGCAGGGGAGGAATTTGCATATTAAAGCCAGAAACGAAGCTTCTATTTTTTTGCACAGGCCTATCTAAAGGGTTAATGGTGCCACATGGTGATCAACAGTAACAATTACAAATGTAACCTCTTCCCAACAGGGAAAACCACCAACAATTAGAATCCATGATTACAGTGAGGAAAATTAGTATTTGAAGTTCTCCCACTTAGAAATCATGGAGGGGTCTGAAATTGTCATCGTAGGTGCATGTCCACTGTGAGAGACATAATCTAAAAAAAGAAATCCAGAAATCACAATGTATGATTTTTTTTACTGTTTATTTGTATGATACAGCTGCAAATAAGTATTTGAACACCTGAGAAAATCAATGTTAATATTTGGGATAGTAGCCTTTGTTTGCAATTACAGAGGTCAAACGTTTCCTGTAGTTTTTTACCAGGTTTGCACACACTGCAGGAGGGATTTTGGCCCACTCCTCCACACAGATCCTCTCTAGATCAGTCAGGTTTCTGGCCTGTCGCTGAGAAACATGGAGTTTGAGCTCCCTCCAAAGATTCTCTATTGGGTTTAGGTCTGGAGACTGGCTAGGCCACACCAGAACCTTGATATGCTTCTTACAGAGCCACTCCTTGGTTATCCTGGCTGTGTGCTTCGGGTCATTGTCATGTTGGAAGACCCAGCCTTGATCCATCTTCAATGCTCTAACTGAGGGAAGGAGGTTGTTCCCCAAAATCTTGCAATACATGGCCCCGGTCATCCTCTCCTTAATACAGTGCAGTCGCCCTGTCCCATGTGCAGAAAAACACCCCCAAAGCATGATGCTACCACCCCCATGCTTCACAGTAGGGATGGTGTTCTTGGGATGGTACTCATCATTCTTCTTCCTCCAAGCACGTTTAGTGGAATTATGACCAAAAAGTTCTATTTTGGTCTCATCTGACCACTTGACTTTCTCCCATGACTCCTCTGGATCATCCAAATGGTCATTGCAAACTTAAGACGGGCCTTGACATGTGCTGGTTTAAGCAGGGGAACCTTCCGTGCCATGCATGATTGCAGACCATGACGTCTTAGTGTATTACCAACAGTAACCTTGGAAACGGTGGTTTTCAGCTCTTTTCAGGTCATTGACCAGCTCCTCCCGTGTAGTTCTGGGCTGATTTCTCACCTTTCTTAGGATCATTGAGACCCCACGAGGTGAGATCTTGCATGGAGCCCCAGTCCGAGGGAGATTGACAGTCATGTTTAGCTTCTTCCGTTTTCTAATGATTGCTCCAACAGTGGACCTTTTTTCACCAAGCTGCTTGGCAATTTCCCCGTAGCCCTTTCCAGCCTTGTGGAGGGGTACAATTTTGTCTCTAGTGTCTTTGGACAGCTCTTTGGTCTTGGCCATGTTAGTAGTTGGATTCTTACTGATTGTATGGGGTGGACAGGTGTCTTTATGCAGCTAACGACCTCAAACAGGTACATCTAATTTAGGATAATAAATGGAGTGGAGGTGGACATTTTAAAGGTAGACTAACAGGTCTTTGAGGGTCAGAATTCTAGCTGATAGACAGGTGTTCAAATACTTATTTGCAGCTGTATCAAACAAATAAATAGTTAAAAAATCATATATTGTGATTTCTGGATTTTTTTTTTTTTGGATTATGTCTCTCACAGTGGACATGCACCTACGATGACAATTTCAGACCCCTCCAATACTTATTTTCTTCACTGTATATGGTGTCATGGCTTTGCAATTAAAAAATGTCGTTATAATGGAAGTCAATGGGGCAAAAACAGCCACGAACAGTAAATGGGGGAGAAAAAATGCAGCACAAAAACTAACAATGCAGAATGTTCGTCAACCAATCAGCTTTCAAGAGTATAAATAATGTTTTTGTGCTAGCGTTTTGACAAGACAGCATAACTTTGAATGAACATTTTAATAACGTTACTAAAAGAATGTTTGTTCATAACTTTGCCAACGTTCCCAGTAAGTTATGAATACTTGATTTCTGAATGCTCTCTGATTGCTTATCTTTTTTTTTTTTTGGTTATGTGAATGTTAGAGACAACATTAAGGAATGCTCGTTTATAATTTTGCTAACATTATGGGAATCTTACTTTTGAATGTTCTCTGACCATCTGACATTAATAAGTAGTAACACTTAAAAACGTTAGATAAACATACAACTGAAATTAAATTTGGACATGAGAGTGAGTAAATGTTGACAGAATTGTCATTTTTGGATGAATGAAAGGGTCAAAACCCCCAATTTGATGTTCACCAGCGATCCTTGTTTCATAGCTCTGATGGACCACAAGCATCTGCTCTCAAAGGTGGGATACTGTCTTGTCAGTATCCTCAGAAAAGTGAAGGGAAAGAACTGAAGATTGTGGTGCAGCCTGAGACTCAGCATAGAGCGCGCTACCTGACCGAAGGCAGCCGTGGGTCTGTGAAAGACCGAACACAGCAGGGTTTCCCTACTATCAAGGTGACTTGTAGTAACCTACAGTTGTTGTCTCTTTAGGAAAAGTTGCAACACTTTTTCACCCTACAAAAGATATCATAACAATTGTTTTCCTGTTTTGAAACCTGAAACTATAAGGATATCAATCAAACCTTCCCAATGCTTAAATAGTTTAACTAGTTTTCTTGACCACACATTGAGCACAACATTTTTTCAAAAAAAATTTTTCCCATTTATGTTGCACTGGTTTATTTGGCAGACATTGGACTTATGCTGACACCTGTGGATGTAGCATCATACAAATACTAAAGTTTTCAGCTACTGATACCATTGTGGAGTAAATTAATGATTCAATTGTTCCAAAAGCAAGAGGGTCCAAAACAATATAGAGTTTACAGAGATAAAGCAAGTACACAAATTGAATTGAACAATCCTTATATATTATGCATTACTTTAAATGAGTAAAAAAACTAGAGCTTAATAAAACATTGTATTAAATCTTAATGGAACAATGGAATGGATCATTTCATTTATGTGGTTCGTATTCATAAATAAAAAAGAAAATGTATACAAAATGTTTTATTAAGCTCTAGGTTTTTATTTCATTTAAAAATCTTAATTCATAATATGTAAGGATTATTAAATTAAATTTGAGGACTATTAAAGGTGGGGTAAGTGCTTTCTGGAAACCTATGTTGATTTCAAATCACCAAACAAACACGCCCCTATTTTGATAGCTCCGCCCCACACATACGTAACCCAGGCAACGACTATGGCGGAATCTGATGTGCCAGCCGGCCGAGGGGATGATGTCATCAATAAGTGAAAGCAACGCGTGTTACTATGGTAATCCAGGTCGAATGTTCAGTGAAAAAGTCATCCCTTACATCCCAAAAACACAAACACAGTTCTCATGAACAACTCGATAGCACGGGCACGACAGTCCAACTAACCAGTATATTACAATTATGACATGATTAGAGGGTTATATCGATCACGAAAGGAAACAAACATATATTAGGAGTTTATTATCTTACTGCTCGGACACACTTTGGGAGCTGACGCTTGAAACAGACAGTGAAGAGGTTTAGACGTCCCAGGCTTATACGGTGTGGAAATGAAAGGGTCTTTATCATCGCTGAAGTGAACGACAATACGATCGCAAGTGGACCAGCAAGCAAACATGACACATGAGCATATTCAAGCAAAAGCCAGCATATATTAGTTCTGTGAAACAAAACAAAATCAATGTTACTCGCCTATCGAGAAGAAATAAAGCAACCTCGGCCTTCGCTCCTTGAGTTCTCTCCAGTGCTGGAAAGCTGACACTTCTTGCCTGATCGTAAGCCTTCTCTTGTTCCACAGACATTTTCCACATGTGTGTTTTATCTGACATCTCTCTTTTTCTGATGTCGCTCGGCTAATGTCTGTCCTGTGTCGTGTCTTTTGAATAATGACGTGCACTGAGCGCTCTCTTCTCCCCGTCATTAGTAGACACGCCCCTTACTGCTGATTGGCTATATGTTTGTTTTGGTACTCGGCCCAAGAGTACCCTAACCCTAAAGGCAGTTTTGAAATACCACTTACCCCACCTTTAATTGAAATGTGTAAATCAAAAAAAAAAAAGCTTAATTTCTTTTTGAGTGTAGTATTCAAATAGTCATGTGATCTCAAAATGTCTGCCCTCATAAGGAGACCCGCTCCATAAGTTTTTGTTAGGCTTAGATATGACTGAGTATAGTGTTATTTTAGTATATTATTTATGAACTATTATGATATTTATTAATATTTTGAATCAGCTTTTATTTGTATATTTTTATATTTTTTTTAATTTAATTTCAGTTATTTTATGTGCTTTTGTAATTTGTATTATTATTTTTAGAATATTTCTATTTATTTTTATTTTAGCATTCGTTTTAGTACTTAAACTCATTTTATTTAAGTTATTTGTGAAGACAATTTAATTGATAATTTTTTTTTTATTATTATGTTTTTATTTATTTTATTTTAGCTTTATTTCAATAAATGAAAACGTTTTTATTAGTTTTAGTTAACAGTAACCAGTGTTGGGGGTAACTCATTACAATTAACTTGAATTACGTAATTTTATTACTTTTTCAAGTAACTAGTAAAGTAATGCATTACTTTTCAAATGTACAACAAAATATCTGAGTTACTTTTTCAAATGTATTTGACTGACAGCTCTCCTGTCACCATGTTGAGAAAAATCGAGAGTAAGTGCAGAGGCGTTGTGTGTAAACATGATGGTTATTGTAGTTCTAGACTAAATGTGAGCATTTATTCATCTCACTTGCACAATAAAGATTCAGTACTCCTCAAAATGAATAAAATCTGTCAAATGCAAAATCAGAGTACTATGCAAACCTCCGATAATTAAATGTTAAATAATACAAATATGTCTATGCATTTAATCTACCTTTATTGACCAATGTCTTACTGCTGACCTTTGATGATTCAGTTAAAATTACTAGATTTTTTGTTTCTATTGGTAAAAAAAAATTTATCCTGCGTCCTATTCTTCCATTATCCAGAATGGCAGCACAGCTGAAAGGTTTGTTTGAGCTGCGCCCTCTACTGTACATGCGTGAATTTGCCTTTTTACCTCAGCCTGAGGCTTTTTATTTCAATTTTGGTATGAAGAGGTCTTTACATTTGCACAAAAATAGAACTCATACACACACACACACACACACACACATGCCCCCACACACACACACACAAACACAACAAAAACAAGCCCAGCCCAGGTGAGGAAAAGTAACGCAAAAGTAACATAATGCATTACTTTTCTTAAAAAGTAACTAAGGGCGCTTTCACACCTACCTTGTTTGGTCCGGATTTTCGGACTTTTCAGTTTGGTCCAAATCAAATTTATAGGTGTGAAACCTCCCCCGAACCACGGTCCAGACCAAACAGACGAGATTTAGTCCGACGAAAAGAGGTAGTCTCGGTTCGGATCAAACTGAACAAAGGTTCGGTTCGTTTCTAGTGTGAAAGCATTTTCTGTATGGTTCGTACTTTCAGACCATTTATAGGAAGTTCCTGTTTATGTTTAAATATTATAATGTTATTTTTAAACTTCATCTAGGCTACATTGATTATGAAAAGTGAAAAGATGCGCAATATGTCAGAAGACAGAAGGTCAGAAATGATTTTGAAAGAATTTTTTTATGATTTTGCTTAGAAAGCCTTTCTTTAATGTGAATTTCGTTTTGTATAAATTGTATCCTAATTTTAATCAACGTTTAATCAGATAATTGCCTGGATTTAATAAATAAGAAGCAAATAGTCTACAGCAGACAATAATCGCGGGAGCGATCACATGCTTTGCACATGAACTGGAGCGCGTCTCAAATAAACTAAAACTCAGCAGGCTACTTGTCTCACAAACATGAGAAATATGTGTATATAAAGTTTGAAATGTCCACTTTTAAACGTAACAAAAAGAAACTAGTCAAGCAATGCGCACTGTTCAATAGTGGCAACAACATGCGTCCGTTCATTCATTCTTGTCAAAGACGCTGATGTCAGACGCACGTCCGTTTACAAACCAATCAATGTCCAGATGCAGCCCACATAGATGATGACGAGTGGACGCAAGTGTGTCATGTAAAGTTCTGTAGTGCGCTTGCATAATTGCAATGTGAAACCAAACCAAAACTAACCGAATGTATAAAATGTATCAAAACATGAACTTCGGTTCGGACCTTGGTGCGGACTTTCAGGTGTGAAAACGCCCTAACTAACTCAATTAGTTACTTTTTAAGGGAGTAACTCAATATTGTAATGCATTACTTTTCAAAGTAACTTTCTCCAACTCTGACAGTACCAAAACACTGGACTGGAGTCTTCACACCTCATTTCATGACTATACATATTTTAAAAAAGTTCTATTAATTTCTTTATATGAAACATTTCAATGAGGAAAAAAAATGAATGTACCTTTAAGATGAGGGTTATGTCATGGTTCTCACTTTTCAATATATATATGTTATTCTGTTAACCACACGTTTCTTGATCCTCACAGCTTGAGGGTGTGAAGGAGTCAGTGGTCCTGCAGATTTTTGTGGGCAACGATGCCGGACGTGTGAAGCCCCATGGGTTCTACCAGGCTTGCAGAGTTACAGGCCGGAACACAACTGCTTGTAAGGAAGTGGACATTGAAGGCACCACTGTCATCGAAGTACCTCTGGATCCCAGCAGCAATATGACTCTGGCGTATGTAACGACGTGTCAGCTTTGTAGAATTGCATCAGACTTTCAAGCTTTAAATTGTTCATTAAACTTTGAACTGAATTCCCAGCCTTCTACTCCAGAGGCTTGTAGTGATCAAATGTGGTTGGAAGTATTGATATTGACAATGACCAGCTGACACTCGGGTGTCTTTACAGTGTAGACTGTGTGGGGATCCTGAAGCTCAGGAATGCCGATGTGGAGGCCCGTATTGGGGTGGCTGGATCTAAGAAGAAGAGTACCCGTGCCAGACTGGTGTTTCGAGTCAACATCCCACGCCCGGATGGCTCTGTGCTCACGTTACAGACCTCGTCGTCTCCCATACTGTGCAGTGAGTGGCTTTGGGTTATTCATAGCATCTCCCTGCTGGCGAGCCCAGCTGGTGCTCTCATCACATAGGAGAGGTAGGGATTAGAGGGGGGGATAATGAATGTTTATATTATTAAAGCCATAGAGCCAAAAAAAAAGGAGAGAGAATGAGTATGAGGCAGAACATCAGGTGCTTACTGAAGGGAGCTTCTAGGTCTGTGATGAATTTCAGTGTCGCCAGCAAATAGAGGAATATTCCTGATTACAACTTAAGTTCTACTGACACCATCTGTAGCATTCTGTCAATTACCACAGAAAATGGTTTTGATTTATCCCTCATTGTGTTAGTAAGGACAGAAAACGCATTTGCTAGGGTTGTTGTTCATTAAGTGCAATCGTTTCTTTTTAATAATGTGATACATATGTACCACATATTCATGCCCTCCATCCTGTGTGTAAATTCAGTAATACAAATGTCCTACAACACTTACTGGGTGCTGCTTTTTGCACTGGAGGTGTTGTTGCATTGACACAATGTCTTAAAAATGTGGCGCTCATAGCGTGAAATGCTGAGAAAAACATTTAATACTGAAGTCAATTTTGAAGAAAGAATATATTATTACATACACTATATTGCCAAAAGTATTGGGACATCCCTCCAAATAATTGAATTCAGGTGTTTCAATCACTTCCATGGCCACATGTGTATAAAATCAAGCACGAGGCATGCAGACGCTTCTACAAACATTTGTGAAAGAATGGGTCGCTCTCAGGAGCTCAGTGAATTCAAGCGTGGTACCGTGACACCTGTGCAATAAGTCCATTTGTGAAATTTCCTCACTAATAAATATTCCACGGTCAACTGTTAGTGGTATTATAACAAAGTGGAAGCAATTAGGGATATGTGAAATCACAGTGTGCAGAAGTCGCCAACTTTCTGCAGAGTCAATAGCCACAGACCTCCAAACTTCATGTGGCCTTTAGATTAGCTCAAGAACAGTTTGTAGAGAGTAGTGTTGTAGTCAAGACCACCTAAACCGAGACCAAGTCAAGACCAAGACCAGCATGTGCCGAGACCAAGACAAGACCAAGACTTTGTGGGGTTGAGACCGAGACCAAGACCAAGACAGGGCGAGACCGAGTCAAGACCAAGACCAGACCTAAAAGATCCATATCTACTGTCTGAGAAATGTCTTATATTTAATTAATAAATACAATTAGAATAGTAAGACACTATAATGCGTTAACAATCAAATCACTAACAATAAAATTCATGGCACAGAAGTTCCATCTGAATTGGTATAGTTACACCTGCATAAATAATGTTCAGATTAATTTAACATTAAAACATTAACATTATTTAACCGTCACAGAATCCTTTATTCAACCGATTTGTTCAAAGCAGCTGATTCATTTAATAACAAAATGTTGCCGAATTAGCAAAGACACAGTTTAAATTGTAATTTAATATTAACTTCTTGTTTATTGAACATTTTATAAACCAATATAATTTGCAATCACGCTTATATTCATGAAAACAGCTCTCTTGCTCTTGCGATATTGCTTAATTATATTCTATGTTATATAAAAAAATAAATCTCAGAATTGTGTGGGCATTTATATTAATTTTGGGCATTTTTGAGACAATGCTGCATTGATTCTGAACCCGGCAGCACATTAACAAAAGAAATCACATTACAAAGAAGTTATTGATTGCATTTTAAGCAGAAAGTTTTACATCAAATCACATTAATGATGTTAAATCAGACAATGCACCGGCAATTTAGAGATATCCTTGCAGTTGTGGTCTTGAGATAAAATCCTAAATCCTCCAAGTCTGAGACCAAGACAAGACCAAGGAGAAATGCATTCGAGACCGAGACGAGACCAAGAAAGACCATCAAAAAATGGTCTTAAGACCGGTCTCGAGTACTACAACACTAGTAGAGAGCTTCATGGAATGGGTTTCAATGGCTGAGCAGCTCATCCAAGCCTTACATCACCAAGTGTAAAGCAAAGCGTGGGATGCAGTGGTGTAAAGCACGCCGCCACTGGACTCTAGAGCAGGGGAGATGTGTTCTCTGGAGTGACCAATCACGCTTCTCTGTATGGCAATGATGGACGAGTCTGGGTTTGGCGGTTGCCAGGAGAACGGTACTTGCCTGTCTGAATTGTGCCAAGTGTAAAGTTTGGTGGAGGGGGGGATTATGGTCTGGGTTGTTTTTCAGGGGTTGGTCTTGGCCCCTTAGTTTCAGTGAAAGGAACTTTTAATGCTTCAGCATACCAAGACATTTTGGACAATTTCATGCTCCCAACTTTGTGGGAACAGTTTGGAGATGGCCCCTTCCTGTTCAAACATGACTGCGCACCAGTGCACAAAGCTTCAGTCCATAAAGACATGGATGAGCGAGTTTAGTGTGGAGGAACTTGAGTCCTGACCTCAACCTGATAGAACACCTTTGGAATGAATTAGAGCGGAGACTGCGAGCCAGGCCTTCTCGTCCAACATCAGTGCCTGACCTCACAAATACGCTCCTAGAAGAATGGTCAAAAATGTCCTTAAACACACTCCTAAACCTTGTAGAAAGCCTTCCCAGAAGAGTTGAAGCTGTTATAGCTGCAAAGGGTGGGCCAAATCCATATTAAACCCCTACGGATTAAAAATGGGATGTCATTAAAGTTCATGTGCATGTAAAGGCAGGCGTCCCAAAACTTTTGGCAATATAGTGTATGTTAAGGATTAATTGCAATTAATTTGATTATCATGTAATTAATTTGTCGAGTTGTAATTCACTTATAATTTAACTCTAAGAAGCAACTGTACCTAAAAAAAGTAAAAAAGCAGAAATGTGAAGTTTGCCTACTTTTGTAGGAAAATGCACTTCTGGTGTGTGTGTCCCTTCCTTTTTCGCTAGTCACAGGCTGATTTGGCTATATGGATTTGTTGACCCACACGTATATGATGTGCAGAAACAAAATTTTAAGTCATGGTCTGCTGTTACCTGGCTGTGTATCCTAATGGTCTTTTTCTTTCTTTCTCCGATTGGTTCTGTTTTAATAGCCCAGCCTGCAGGAGTACCTGAGATTCTCAAGAAGAGTTTACACAGCTGTTCGGTTAAAGGGGGGAAAGAAGTCTTTATTATTGGAAAAAACTTTCTCAAAGGAACCAAGGTCATATTTCAGGAGAATTCTTCAGGTATCCTTACATGTTAAAAAATGTCATGCCCATTTATGTGCAGCTTATCCTGCACAACACTTGCCCTGTTTAACCTCTGCCTGTTTGATTGCAGCAGATGATAAGTCCTGGAAGGCAGAGGCTGACATTGACATGGAGTTTTTCCATCAGGTAAGCCATAGCATCTGCTGTGTCTATTATTTGACTGTGTGAGATGATCAAGCGCTGCAAAAATAGAGGCAGCTTTGTACAGGTCACAGACTTCAGTGTCCCCATTTGTTGCCTGACATGAATTTGGAAAGAACGGCAGATTGATGACCTAGATACACAAACAATACACAATAAAGTTTGTAGTTCTTTTTGAGTAAGTGTTTTAAATATATCTGTTTTTACAGTGACTTGAAATGTCAGCAGTGATTTTTGGCATTTTCAATGTTTTTTTTAATATATATATTGTGTGCCGCCACAAAAAACTGTATTCTAGTAATGCAAAGGATCCATAATTTACACAAATGTAGCCAAAAATGGCTTTGAGTAGTAAATAAATCTGGTATTGAAATTGCAACAGAATGAATGATCTGACATCCTATCCTATCTTCTCATATGTACTATACACTGCAAATTAAGGAATTAGAAGGGAAGAAATTAGAAATTAAGGTAACACTTAAATCACACATTGGATATCAATGGATAAAAGGGGTGATGAATTGAGAAATCAACTTTCCCTTGAGCTTTTGATATATAAAAGGTCATGGTAATATAAGAATATCCTGTAAGTTTCAGAGCTGAAAACTTCCTTGTTAGTCAAAGAAAAGCTTTTATTGACACCAGGTCCAGCAAACGATCGATCTCAGAATGTGCCAGGCTATGACGTCAGAGTGTGGTGAAATACCGCCTCAACAGAAGAAGAACAATGCCTGATTCTGTAGCCCCGCCCACTGACTTGTGCCACTAACATAACACATGCCTATAGAGAGAGCTAAACCGGATAGAATTTCTAAACATACCACATAAGATTCCAATATTACGAATGCATGGATTAACTTTATTTTTAATAAATATCCAGCTCACGTGGGGAAAACATTGCGTGTCTGTTCTTTCATTTCACCGGATTCGTTTGTAAACAAGAGGCTGGATTTGCAGACAAAATGAGATTAACCACACTTATGTGAGTAAAATGTTTTTTATATGTGATAGCATTTCATTGTTACAGATTGTTTGATAAAACTAACTGAACATTAGCATGATGTCAAAGACTGAAGAATCCTTTATTTGTGGTGTTGTTGGTTAATTGCGAATCGGGATCAGACTCGGACATGTATGGGCTAGAGCTCCCAAAGCCCAACGTCCCGGGGCTAACATTAATGCGTTTTCCAGATGGGCTACCAAAACGTAAGCCTGGCCTGCCGACGGGCTATCTTAAATAGTTAAATAACATTCCTTTCTTGATGTGCGTTGTTCACTCTCTTGACTTGATATTTGAAGGAAAAATACAATTGCGGAAGTTTTGATCATGCAGTCTGCAACATACTTGGCGCGTGTGTGTGTGTGTGTACAGTTCGCGCTTATATCCACCGATCGGGCGGGCCAAGTAATAAAAAAATAACATTCCAATCAATCGCGGGTGGATGAGAGATAAATCATTATGTTTGTTTGATAAAGATATTTTGCGAGCCCTGTGGAACAAATCATTTAATTTGCCGTTTCTCACAGGCTTTCCAAACAATTCCTTTTATAGCTTACTCACAGGGGAGCTGAAGCTCATTAAATATGCAAAACTGTTATCCAATCCTAGCTGTGGGCGTTTACTTCCAAGTCTTCAGTGCGTGCCCATCAGAACCCAATGTTTCTTGCGAGAGCCTCAAAACCAGGGTAGAAAACAAGCGGCAACCTCCCGCAGGTTCTCTTGAAGCCAATACAGAAGTGACTTAAACTGCAATTCATCGACTGTCCGCTATGGACAAGCTCCAGAAGGGAGCAGAATCTCATTGAGCCCCATGTTAAAATGCCCAACTTTACAGCAGATTAAAAAATGTTTACACTCTGGTACAAATTGTGGTTTTGGTCTATACGGCTAATTTTGCCCTTCATGACAAACTCATTCGTTTACATTATATAAAGCATTAAAGTTCTGCATAATTAAGGGTGTGGCCACTTCGAGTGACAGGTGGATAGTCATTTATCTGCTGTCTGCGCTTCAAAACGCTTCAAAACGTCACGGACACTACGTCCATATTTCTTTTACAGTCTATGGTAGAAAATAGCCTATTACTTATTCATTATGATGTTTTTGAATGTAAAAACCACGCAAACATCATAAGTTGAGCTCAGACAACAGTATAAAAAAAAAAAAAAGCCAGTTCATGACCCCTTTAAATATTCAATTTGAAAATCTTTATTTAATTTACATTCTATAATTTGTTAAGAACAAAATTATGTGAAAAATCATCAACACACTGGGGCTGGATTCAAAATCATAATAAAAATCTATGTAAAAAAAACTGAAGTTACAGACTGATCCAACTTGCATGAAGTTCATCACAGCAACTCATAATGTAAGTCATTAGTGTGTATGGCCCCCATGTGCCAGTATGCACTCACAACAACGTCTGGGCATGCCCGTGATGAGATGGTGGACGGTGTCCCATCTCCTCCCAGACATGAATCAGGGCATCAATGAGCTCTTGGACAGTCTGTGGTGCTACTTGGTGGCTTTGGATGCTCTGATATGTCCAAGAGGTTCTCAAATGGATTTAGGTCTGTGGAGTCAATGGCATCAATGCCTTCGTCATCTAAAAACAACACACTCTAGCCACATGAGGCTGGGCATTTTCATGCACCACGAGGAACCCAGGGCCCACTGCACCAGCATAAGGTCTGAAAATGGGTCTTGAGGATTTCATCCCGGTACTTAACAGCAGTAAGGGAACCATTGGCTAGCATGTGGATGTCTGTGCGACTCTCCAATGATATTCCTCCGCAGGCCATCTCTGACCCACTGCCAAACCGGTCATGCTGGATGCTGTTGCACGCAGCATAACATTACCTTGCGGCATCTCCAGACTCTTTCACGTCTGTCACATGCTCCGTGTGAACCCACTCTCATCCATGAAAAGAACATAGTGCCAATGGCGGACTTGCCAATTCTGGTGTTCTCTGGCAAATGCCAATCGAGCTGCACGGTGCTGAGCTGTGAGCACAGGTCCCACATGAGGACGTCGGGCCCACATGCCACCCTCACAAAGTCTGTTTCTGACAGTTTGGTCAGAAACATGCACACCAGTAGCCTGCTTGAGGTCATTTTGTAGGACTCCTCCTGTTCCTCCTCGCACAAAGGAGTTGTTGCCCTTCTACGTCCCTGTCCAGCTCTCCTTGTGTAACAGCCTATCTCCCGGTATCTCCTCCGTGCTCTTGAAACTGTACTGGGAGACACACCAAACCTCCTTACAACGGCATGTATGGATGTGCCATCCTGGAGGAGCTGGACTGACTGAGCAACCTGATTGTGTACAGACAGTGACAAGGACCCTAACAAAACTCAAAACTAAAGACAAATGAGTCAGGAAGAATAAGGAGTGAACAATTGTCTCTGGCCACCACCTGCAAAATCATCCCCTTTTTATGGGTTGTCTTGCTGTTGCCTCCCCAGTGCACCTGTTGTCACTTTCATTTGCACCAAAGCAGTGGAAACTGATTCAAAATCACTTATACTTCCTAATTTGCAAGATTGATATCCCTGAAGTCAGGGGTGTTTATGTATGGCAGAGTATGGCAGTTGGCATACCCTGGCATTCAGACAAGCAGGGGAAATAAACAGCTCATGATGCTGCTCGTTAGTTCTGTTGCAGATTTGAAAAGCAAATTTAAACAGCCTAATGCCATGTCCGACTTCGAACCAGATGCGATGCGACAAGATTTTCAGATTTTGAGCGCCAAACTAGACTCGACCCAAGATCAATCAATCAAAAATCACAGCCAATCAGAAGAGCGTGTGGGTGGGCTCTTTCTGCAAGAGCACTGACTACATTCACAACAAAATGGATAAGTACAATGTTGAATTCCTAAATCTTACACCATTTTAGCATGAATTAAAATACATACTGAGTGACTGAAACAAGTCATAGAATACACTTGTTTGTTCACCTTGAGTTGACAGTTTGAACAATGTTGTTTCCTTTAATTTATTTCAAGATCTGAGGTGAATTATCCATTGTTGATTTTAAAAAAAAGATATTCAAACTCACTTTAAATTCTTTTTACATTAAACAAAGCACATTATCTGCACTTTGTATGTTGTTCCAGCCACAAATTCAACGCCGCAGAAATAAAAACTGTTTGTAAAACAGAATCGCCGTGAATCGCTGCTGCGGCTGGTTAGTACGAAAAACTCAGATTAACATGGAAAATATTTTTTTTCTGACGTGTCACGTTTGGTTAGGACACAGTGAAGGCTGTTTCAGTATTTGCATTGATTTTGTATTATTGTTAAGTTCTTTTGTGGATTTTGGACCACATTTTGTTTAGATATAATGTGATTATTTGGGAATGTCATTGTTGTATGGCCAGAAGGACTCATGCCATACCCTAGGTTTTTGTGAAACGCTGCCACTGCCTGAAGTTTTATTGACTTGGTGTTATATTGTGATGATTAAGTGTTCCCCTAGTTTTTTTGAGCAGTGTATATGACTTTTTTTTTTTTTTTTTAAGTGTGACTTTCTTTTAATCTTTGACTTTCTCCCCTTATAGAATCACCTTATAGTCAAAGTTCCTCCATATCAGAATCCAGCTATCACATCTCCCGTATCTGTTGGGATCTATGTTGTTACAAATGCTGGACGTTCCCATGATGTTCAACCATTTACATACACTCCAGAGCCAGGTCAGTTTGATCTCCACCCCCATTTCCCAATTCTGTTCCTTGAGGCAAACCAACAAAACACATTTTAGGTGTCTCCCTTATCTGTCCCACCCATATCAAGTCTTAGAGTCTCAATGAGCTGATGAGTTGAATCAGTTGTATTTAAATAGGAAGAGTTTGAAAATGTTTACTGTTGGTGTAGTTCCAGGAACAGGGTTGGGAAACACTGTGCCAGAATGGTTTACCAGTTAGAAAAAAATCCCTAATTTTGAAACACACTTTTTCAGCTGTCGATTCTTCTGTGAAAAAGGAAGTCTTGCCTCCAGTTGCACCTTGTTGTTTTGAACAAATAAAAGGTGAGCAAACATCTATGTGACTTATTAGCATAACGTAATCTTGCGCTATGATTGCCAGGGTATTTCCTGAAATGTAAGTGTCACTGGCCTTCTGTCTGTTGTTTCATACAGTAATCGATACTGCCTTGATGACGCCGGTTTTGCCTCTTGTTAAACGAGAAGAGGCCACACCAATGGAGGTCTCCAGTAACCCCTCGGCCTTCAAGGTTTGTATAAATCATGAGACATCAATCACCACAATAAATCAGTACCGCATCAAGCTTTTCCGTATAATTTGATAAATGCCTATGTTTATCCTGTTTGAAACCCAACAGACCTCTGAAGTCATCAATTCAGCTCAGCAAGCCTTAGACATGAGTACTGAGATCTCCACCAATAACTGCACATTTTCCAGTCCGCTGGCACACCAAACAAGAGAACAGGATCAATCTCCAAATTCTGTCTTTTCCAACAAGGAACCATTCAGCACCATCCAGGAACAGAATCTTGCACCCAACGGCTCTTTCCACGTGCCTAATAAATCTCTTCTCCAGCAAGGAGTTCAGCCATTCCTCTTGGAACACAGAGACAGTCTTGGACAGGAGAGATCGAGCAACAGTGGTGGATCAGTGGTGGGTCTGTCCCAAATAGATGACAACCCACAGCAACAACTCTCACTTCTACCTCCAGATGAGGTGGCACAACTGGAGCAGGCTGTGCGGCAGCTGCAAGCGAAGGGATTCTGCAACATCCAACTCCAGAGTGAGAATTCACTGTCAAAGCAAAGACAACATCAACTCCAACAGCAGCAGCATCAAATCCAACAACAGCAGCAGCAAATCCAGCAACAACAGCAGCAAATTCAGCAACAGCAGCATCACATCCAGCAACAAGAGCAGCAAATCCAGCTGCAGCAGCAGCAACACCACCAGCAGCAAGCTCTGGAGAACCTTCAACATCAGCTTTTTCAGCCCCAGGTTCAGATTCATTGTAGTTCAGAGCAACAGAGCTCTTCCCAGGGAATGGTGCAGAATGGAAATTCCCTCTTCCAGCAAACCCCATCACAACAACAGCAGCAGCAGCAGCAGCAGCAGCAGCAAGCAACCTTGTTTCAACAAGCAACCGGCTTTCTTCAGCAGCAACCCAGTCATTCCTCGCCTTCCCTGTTTCACAACCCTACGGCCATGACTGAAGCCCAAAGCCCACAGGAGGCTCTTTTCCACACACAGAAGACCTCACCCAACCAGGATCAGGTCCAATCTTCCCTTTTCCAAAGCAATCTCACGGTTCTCAGTGGGTCCAACATGTCTGTAGAAGCTCAGCCCTCTGCAACCAGTATGTTTCTTTCCCAGAATACCGTACCAGGTCAACTTACTGTTAATGCCAGCCAGCCACAGCAAATGGCTTTCCTCACTTCTATGCAGGGGACTCTCGAGGCCCCATCTGTATTTCAGACTCCAACCCAACTGTCCCCGATTCAGCAAGGCACTCCAATGGAGCAGCAGCAGTCACCACAGCATGCCCAACCTGGCTCCATTTTCCAAAGCATCTCCCAGTCACCAAGCAAACTCTCCCCTGGTCAGCAGCAGCAGGCTGGTCTACTCCTTGGGTCCTTAAATTCTCCAGTAACACAAGAGCAAACCTCAAATCTGTTATTCGGTGGACAAGTTCAGATCGGATCGATGAACAACAGCAGCCTAGCTTCTCCGGAACAACAGAACACCTCCCTTCCCTTCTCTCAGGCCGGCATGGTTACAGTCAGGCAGCAGGAGTCGTCTAAACCCATGACATTTCAGGATCAGAATACTATGGTGGTCAACCCGTCCTCGAATAAGCCAATTTTCCAAGACCAGCAACCAATGCAGTTGGCACCAAGTTCTGGTACAGGCCCTTCACAGTCTGCAAACCTCTTCATGTCCCAGTCCAACATGCAAGGGGGAATGGCTTCTCAAGAAACCCTTTTTGCATCACAGAGTGATGTAACTGGAATTCAAACCAGCACTTCCTCTCCAGTACAACAGCCTGGTCAACTCTTTCAGACTACAATGGGTGGAAGCCTCAACCAGCCCAATCAGAATCAGCAGCCCGACCTCTTCCTTTTTGAGATCCAGAATGGTTAGGCAATATTCTTAAACATGCTTTTGTCTCGTAATTCAGAGTCGTAACTCATTGTGTTGATTTCTTTCCTGCAGAGTGTCGTCAGCTGATGAACAGCCCAGGATCTACACTGTCTGATCAGATCATTGCCATCAGTCAGTCTGGACAGAGCCAGCAAGAGAGTGAGGGGCAAATCCAGTCTTTACTTGGGCAGTCTATCCCAGACCCTGGAAATGTGCCGAACACCTTGACGACCTCTCAGAACATGGAGAAGATTGACGATCTTCTGGTGAGCCTTCGGGAGCAAGGCAATAACATTTCCCACTCCTACTAGGGTCTTCAAGGTTTAGCTGCACAATAGCTCCATTCCATATATGATTGTAGATATTTCTTGCACGCATATTGGATATTGTGGTATCCTTTATTATGGATATTACAAAAATATAGGATTGGAGAGACTTTGATCATACAGAAATAGCAAGATTCACTTTTTATTTCACTCTACACATTGACAGCGAGAAAGTAGAGCCACCTGTTGAAGGATTTGACAAAATCTCTTGAAGAATCACAACTTAATCCATGGTATACAAATTCTGACCTGCAGTTCTTAGGCACAATGGCAGAACCCTCTGGAGTACCTCAAGGGCACCTTAAAGAAGGGCAGTTTTCCATGGAAATTACAAAATGCAACCCATATGTTCCTGCTGTAAAGGACTGTCATTGGTTCGGCAGCAACCCCTTTATAAATAAAGGTCATTGAAGTTCTTTGAGTACACAATAGGATATTTGAGGCACCTGGAAACCTAGAGATTCGTTGGTGTGGCGGTCTGAGGAACTAAAATGGTGCCTTGAGTATCTCCTTATTTTTACAGTGACAGAGAGAGAGCATTTTGAGAAGATCAGGACACATGGGATGTCTATTTTTAGCTGTACACTAAACAAATAATCAAGAATGCCTGATAAAAGCAGTCTGCAGTGACATTTTTATTTTTTGTAAACATTAATACGTTTTTTTGTCTGACACTTGAGTATCTATAAGCTATTTTTCTTTTTGAAAAATCTTTTTAGTCAAATGGGGAAATAAATCGTGTAGAATATACATATTATGTATATTCACTAAGAATATAAGTGAGAAAACAAATGTGTTTTGGCATTTTCCTTCTAGCACTTTATATATGTTTTCAGTGTGGTTAGTTATTCCTGACTCATTGACATTTCATCAAGCTTTCTATCTCAAAACACGTTTACTGTATACATAATTCTACCGTCTTTCATCTCTGTGTATTTTAGACTAATAATAGCAATTAGAAATGCACATTCCTGGTTAAAAATCAGACAAGTAGTTATCAGTAATCGAAAAAGCAAAGCTTCTGATATTTATTTTTGATTGTCATTGTCATTTCTTGCCATCTTATTTAGATTGGTGTCTATGTTTTGCATGTCTGAGTGTCCTATTATACATGTGTATGTGACATATTTTCTGATAATACCTCTAAAAGTTTGTCATTATTAAATTTATTCTCATATTGGTTCTAAAATATTGAGAGTTGATGCTCAAATAATTTTGTGTCAACGTGGTAGGATATTTTATTTTATTTACCAGTGTCTGGTACGCTGGAACAGGGCTGATTGCATTTTTTAGGCAAACTAGAAGGGAGTGTCTAAACAGTATTATCGACAAGTTTTCTGAATATACAGTAAATACAAACGCTATATGCTGGGGAAGCAACCCTTTATCTTTTGTAGCAGAAACCGTTTTTATCAATCACTTATACTTACATACTAAAATTTTATAGCTGTCGGCATGTCCGATGATTATGTCAAATATTTGATCTACATAATCATAAATCGGTCAGTTTTGTGGCTCAGTTGGTTCAATGTTTGTGTATTCGGTTATGAAGAGAGTTTGTTTTGAATGTAGAGAAACATTATGAGCTATACAATTCTGGTAATATCAAGCTCATGTATGTGTTCTAGTGTCAGACATGATGTAAAGCTGCCAAACTAGTTTGTGTGCTTAATATTAGGCTGATGTGACTATATTATAGGCAGATTTTGTAGTTAGAATAAGGGTGAAAATATATACATTATGAGGGAGCTGTTCTCTGTAATGTCACAGAAATGGCTCATTTGAGCCTGCTATGTTAGTATTCAATGTCAATTTTTTTGACCATTTTCTTTGCTCAGAACCTTGGGTGATTTTATGCCTACTTTTTAGTAGAGACGATTTGATCCTCTTTATTTTGGGAGACGTTTTGCTTGAAGGGTGCTTTTTTATATCTCTGCATGGGGAAGAACTGTGAACGGGGGAAAAAATCTTCATCTCTGTACAATACTAATTGTTGTTGTTTTTTCCATAATACTCAATATTTATGTGAATATTTACTATTCACCATACCTCTTTTAATAGAAAATATTTATTTTTGTGTCTCAAGAATTTTCACAATTAGAATCAATGCCTATTAGTATTTTTTATTAAAATGCATAATTATAACATATGTCATATATAGCTTTTGTTTCTTTTATGTCAAAATGTGTCCCATATACTATTGTAACATCAGGTTTAGGCAATAGAGACATTGCTCAGAATCATTATTATAATGCACAGCGATTCGGTTGTACATTCCTGTACTTTCACTATTGCAAAAGGATCATGGTTCTCAACAGTTTTTAGGGAATTTATAGCAAAGAAATTATAACTGACTTCCTATATCAATCTTTTGGGAAATATAAGCCATATAAACAAACATTGCCCCTAAAAATTCTATTTTGTATTATTCTTGGGACCAATTATGAATTATTTATAGTTAAATTTAGCAAACTAATCATCTGTTTTGGGTGCAATAACATTTATAAGTTAAAAGTAAATATTTATAAATTAAAAGAAATTCAACAAAATGCAATAGGAACACAAGTGTGTAGGTGTTTTTCTTTCAAATACAATAAAAGTCAATTCAATGTTGCAAGTGAGGCTTTGCATATTAAAAATTGTTACATTTATTTATATTCTGACATGCATTCTTCCTACTCATCCCAGTCACTAAATTTATACCAAACAATGTGCCTCTAAATTTACTCAAATCAATACATTTTATACATTGGTTGCATGACGTGGTAAATATACAGTGATTAGTCGTGCCTTCTGATTTAAAAGCAGATCATCTCCTGGCCATTGCCTATTTTGACTGATCATGAAATGATACCCCTTTAAAATGTGTTCCACAATGGATATATAGGCTATGTTGTTTCACTTTAAAGGTGCAGTAAGCGATTTTATGGAATGAAATTTGTGCCATAATTAAACAAACAAATCCAGCATTTTGCAAACAAACACTATCTGCTTCGCAAAGGAAATCTCGACTCGCAAACAAATAGAAAGTGATGTGCAAATACAAAGTCAGTTTGAGCGAAAACGCAGAGGAGTAACAAACAAATGTACTGTGTTTTGCAAATAATAAATGAGTGAGTAAATGACAGCATATCTCACAAATAAATACAAAACATCCTACAAATTACATGTAACATTTGAACAAATCTAGTCCATACAAATGCATATCTGTCTGTTACAAGACTCGCGCAGATTTTCTCACAAATGCAGCTCGCGCAGATTTTCTCACAAATGCAGCTCGCGCAGATTTTCTCACAAATGCAGCTCGCGCAGATTTTCTCACAAATGCAGCTCGCGCAGATTTTCTCACAAATGCAGCTCGCGCAGATTTTCTCACAAATGTAGAGCAACTTCCTCTTCCAAACAGCAGATGGCGCTTTGGGTCAACACTTTTCCAGCTGACGAAATGAGCGGTGAACAGCTGAGTTTCTGTCTTACTTAATCTATTATTAATCTTTTTGAGATTTTCACTATACCGACCCTATTTCAATATAAGAAAAAAAATCACAATAGTTTAAAGATATTATTGTGACCGATCAGTGCAAAATCAGTAGTGACATGGCTGAAAACATTTAAGCTAGGCCTATTTTTTCTCATTAAAATCCATACAATTTATCCACTGTAGTGTAACAGGATATAAAAACTATTCACTTTTCTGTAATGTTATGTTATTTGTACATATGATGATAACATTTCTGTCGCAGAGAACATTTGAAATAATGTAAGGGTGTATTGTTTCACAATATAATGCAATACAAAAATACAACAATATGTATTGTTTATTCAAGTTTAGACAGATTTAGATTTAGCTTGCCTATAGAGTTGTTAATGTCACATCAAATATGGTAAATTTTGAAGGTCACACGGTATAGTGAAAATCTCAAAAAGATTAATAATAGATTAAGTAAGACAGAAACTCAGCTGTTCACCGCTCATTTCGTCAGCTGGAAAAGTGTTGACCCAAAGCGCCATCTGCTGTTTGGAAGAGGAAGTTGCTCTACATTTGTGAGAAAATCTGCGCGAGCTGCATTTGTGAGAAAATCTGCGCGAGCTGCATTTGTGAGAAAATCTGCGCGAGCTGCATTTGTGAGAAAATCTGCGCGAGCTGCATTTGTGAGAAAATCTGCGCGAGTCTTGTAACAGACAGATATGCATTTGTATGGACTAGATTTGTTCAAATGTTACATGTAATTTGTAGGATGGTTTGTATTTATTTGTGAGATATGATGTAATTTACTCACTCATTTATTATTTGCAAAACACAGTACATATATTTGTTACTCTTCTGTGTTTTCGCTCAAACTGACCTTTGTATTTGCAAATCGCTTTCTGTTTGTTTGCGAGTCGAGTTTTCCTTTGCAAAGCAGATCGTGTTTGTTTGCAAAATGCTGGATTTGTTTGTTTAATTATGGCACAAAATTCACTCCATACGATTTCTGAGAAACATTGTTGAACACTGTTGATATTTGAAATCAACAAACACGCTCCTCCTTTCATTGCTCCGCCCCCTAAATGCACGAACATGCAATGCAAGAGTGGATGTCTCTTTATCATAGCAGAAGCAAAGCAAAATAAAGCTTTGCGAAAAATAATGCGAAGATGAGTACATACAAGCAAGGGTTCGTTGTTAGTCGCCAGCACACACTCAAAACCAATGTTGCTCACATATGGAACAGAAACAACACAACCTCGCATCTGTTTTCAGGCCTTCCCGTTTAGGTCTTTCCAGCACTGGAAAGCTTTTCTAATATTAACGTGTGTCCTAAATCTCTTGCCTGATCATATCTCTTCTTTGTCCAGTGATATTCCTCTGAGCTTTCTTCTTTTGTAATGTCTCTCTCAGCCATTTCTCTTCAAATCTCCCTCATTCTCACTCTTTCTCCTCCCCCATCATGCGTGGACACGCCCCCTACTGCTGATTAGCTCATTCTTTCTCCTCCCCCATCATAAGTGGCATGCCCCCTACTGTTGATTGGCTCATGCTTTCTCTTACCCCATCATGAGTGGACACGCCCCCTAATGCTGATTGGCTCATTTTCTTTCCTCCCCCATCATGAGTGGACACGCCCCTTACTGCTGATTAGCTCACTCTCCTCCCCATCATGAGTGGACACGCCCCCTACTGCTGATTGGCTCACTCTCTCTCCTCCCCAATCATGAGTGGACATGCCCCCTATGGCTGATTGGCTGACTCTCTCCTCCCCCATCATGAGTGGACACGCCCCCTACTTCTGATTGGCTCACTCTCTCTCCTCCCCATCATGAGTGGACACGCCCCCTACTGCTGATTGGCTCACTCTCTCTCCTCCCCATCATGAGTGGACACGCCCCCTATGGCTGATTGGCTCACTCTCTCTCCTCGCCCTTCATGAGTGGACACGCCCCCTACGGCTGATTGGCTCACTCTCTCTCCTCCCTCATTATGAGTGGACACGCCCCCTACTGCTGATTGGCTCACTCTCTCTCCTCCCCCATCATGAGTGAACACGCCCCTACTGCTGATTGGCTCTCTCTCTCTCCTCCCCATCATGAGTGGACACGCCCCCTTAGGCTGATTGGCTCACTCTCTCTCCTCCCCCATTATGAGTGGACACGCCCCCTACTGCTGATTGGCTCATTTTCTCTCCTCCCCCATCATGAGTGGACACGCCCCCTAGTGCTGATTAGCTCACTCTCTCTCCTCCCCCAGCATGAGTGGACACGCCCCCTACTGCTGATTGGCTCACTCTCTCTCCACCCCCATCATGAGTGGACACACCCCCTACTGCTGATTGGCTCACTCTCTCTCCTCCCCCATCATGAGTTGACACGCCCCCTATTCTGCTGATTGGCTCACTCTCTCTCCTCCCCCACCATGAGTTGACACGCCCCCTATTCTGCTGATTGGCTCACTCTCTCTCCTCCCCCACCATGAGTTGACACGCCCCCTAGTGCTGATTGGCTCACTCTCTCTCCTCCCCCATCATGAGTGGACACACCCCCTACTGCTGATTGGCTCACTCTCTCTCCTCCCCCATCATGAGTTGACACGCCCCCTATTCTGCTGATTGGCTCACTCTCTCTCCACCCCCATCATGAGTGGACACGCCCCCTACTGCTGATTGGCTCACTCTCTCTCCTCCCCCATCATGAGTGGCACGCCCCATACGGCTGATTGGCTCACTCTCTCTCCTCCCCCATCATGAGTTGACACGCCCCCTATTCTGCTGATTGGCTCACTCTCTCTCCTCCCCAATCATGAGTTGACACGCCCCCTATTCTGCTGATTGGCTCACTCTCTTCCCCCATCATGAGAAAATTGAGCGGAAGTACGTAGGAGGGCGGAGCCAGGCTAGGTCCGATCCACTTTTAACAGAATTTTTCAGATATTGCTTACTGCACCTTTAAACTGACTAGATAAAGAATAAGCAAAATTATTTACAAAAACCCAAAATTGTCCTTCTCTCTCTCTCTCTCTCTCTCTCTCTCTCTCTCTCTCTCTCTCTCTCTCTCTCTCTCTCTTTTTAAATATATGCTTCTTTAATAATTTTTGTTTAAAACGATATGCAGTTAGACTGAGTGCATATTAAGTTGGACTTCTCTTTGTTAACAGTTCTGCTGCTTATTAATGTATGATAATTCCTAATGTGCCATAATGAATGTCAATATCATGTCAGTCTTATGGCAATATACATTTATGTGTCAGTTGGCTATATTGTGTTGTCTGATTTGGAAGTTTGTGTTGGATGCAATGATAACATATATTACTTCTGACATTATTGTGACAATTTAGGCTACAAAAGAAAATCATATAGAAGTATTTTGCTTTTGTTGGGGCATTTTTACTCTTGCAGCAATTTTTTCTGTAAATGTGCTGCTGTGTATCAATAAAAATAGGTTAAATAAAAATAATTACAGAGTTGTCTTGTTGTCAGTCATGTATTAAAACTCAAACAAACGGATGCTAAGACTAGACCTAATCTTTCCACCTTATTTTTCCACCTGTGTTAAAGTGTCTTTTATTGGCCTAAAAGGAAAACAAATCATTTTAAACTGAAGTTAGGATTAAAAAACTATTAACAATACTAATAACTATTAATAATAAGTACAGTAGTAATACTTTATTATTATTCGTTTGAGCTATTACCTGTTTACGATGAATGAATAGAACTGCAGTAACGTTTTCTGAGCAATAGAGGTCACTGTTCTCTATCAACAGCGTTTTCTGGTTCTTCCTGAAGTCCAGTATGTACATTTCACTTCATTCAAATGGATACTTGTGCATTCAGTCACCTAAAACTGAAGAGAGATCAGTTGGCCTATGTTTAAAACACAACAGTCAAATACATATTCAGACAACGTGGAAGCTGCCTTGTATGTATGTATGCATGCATGCATGCATGTATATATATATACAGGTCCTTCTCAAAAAATTAGCATATTGTGATAAAGTTCATTATTTTCCATAATGTAATGATAAAAATTAAACTTTCATATATTTTAGATTCATTGCACACCAACTGAAATATTTCAGGTCTTTTATTGTTTTAATACTGATGATTTTGGCATACAGCTCATGAAAACCCCAAATTCCTATCTCAAAAAATTAGCATATTTCATCCGACCAATAAAAGAAAAGTGTTTTTAATACAAAAAAAAGTCAACCTTCAAATAATTATGTTCAGTTATGCACTCAATACTTGGTCGGGAATCCTTTTGCAGAAATGACTGCTTCAATGCGGCGTGGCATGGAGGCAATCAGCCTGTGGCACTGCTGAGGTGTTATGGAGGCCCAGGATGCTTCGATAGCGGCCTTAAGGGGTTAGTTCACCCAAAATTGAAAATAAAGTCAGTAATTACTCACCCTCATGTTGTTCCAACCATGTAAGACCTTCGTTCATCTTCGGAACATAATTTAGTATATTTTTGATGAAATCTGAGAGCTGTCTCACTCCTCCATAGGCTTTCAGAGGGACTGAAACTTGATGGCCCAGAATAGTAAGTAAAAACATCATTTAAGGAGTCCAAATGACTACAGTGGCTCTGTATTAAGTCTATCATGCGACGAAAATACTTTTTGAGCGGAAAAACAACAAAAATAACGACTTTATCCCACTATTATTGTTCAATTTGAGCCTCTGACGAGAGTTCGCGAGAGTGCCACGACGCATGCGCCACTCCCGCGAACTCTCGTCAGAGAGTATATAGTGGGATAAATAGTGGGATAAAGTCGTTATTTTTGTTGTTTTTCCGCTCAAAAAGTATTTTCGTCGCATGATAGACTTAATACAGAGCCACTGTAGTCATTTGGACTCCTTAAAAGACGTTTTTACTTACTATTCTGGGCCATCAAGTTTCATTCCCTCTGAAAGCCTATGGAGGAGTGAGACAGCGCTCAGATTTCATCAAAAATATACTAAATTATGTTCCGAAGATGAACGAAGGTCTTACATGGTTGGAACAACATGAGGGTGAGTAATTACTGACTTTATTTTCAATTTTGGGTGAACTAACCCTTTAAGCTCATCCAGAGTGTTGGCTCTTGCGTCTCTGAACTTTCTCTTCACAATATCCCACAGATTCTCTATGGGGTTCAGGTCAGGAGAGTTGGCAGGCCAATTGAGCACAGTAATACCATGGTCAGTAAACCATTTACCAGTGGTTTTGGCACTGTGAGCAGGTGCCAGGTCCTGCTGAAAAGTGAAATCTTCATCTCCATAAAGCTTTTCAGCAGATGGAAGCATGAAGTGCTCCAAAATCTCCTGATAGCTATCTGCATTGACCCTACCCTTGATAAAACACAGTGGACCAACACCAGCAGCTGACATGGCACCCCAGACCATCACTGACTGTGGGTACTTGACACTGGACTTCAGGCATTTTGGCATTTCCTTCTCCCCAGTCTTCCTCCAGACTCTGACACCTTGATTTCCGAATGACATGTAAAATTTGCTTTCATCCGAAAAAAGTACTTTGGACCACTGAGCAACAGTCCAGTGCTGCTTCTCTGTAGCCCAGGTCAGGCGCTTCTGCCGCTGTTTCTGGGTCAAAAGTGGCTTGACCTGGGGAATGCGGCACCTGTAGCCCATTTCCTTCACACGCCTGTGCACGGTGGCTCTGGATGTTTCTACTCCAGACTCAGTCCACTGCTTCCGCAGGTCCTCCAAGGTCTGGAATCGGTCCTTCACAATCTTCCTCAGGGTCCGGTCACCTCTTCTCGTTGTTCAGTATTTTTTGCCACACTTTTTCCTTCCCACAGACTTCCCACTGAGGTGCCTTGATACAGCACTCTGGGAACAGCCTATTCGTTCAGAAATTTCTTTCTGTGTCTTACCCTCTTGCTTGAGGGTGTCAATGATGGCCTTCTGGACAGCAGTCAGGTCGGCAGTCTTACCCATGATTGCGGTTTTGAGTAATGAACCAGGCTGGGAGTTTTTAAAAGCCTCAGGAATCTTTTGCAGGTGTAATTAGTTGATTCAGATTAGGTTAATAGTTCGTTTAGAGACCCTTTTCATGATATGCAAATTTTTTGAGATAGGAATTTTGGGTTTTAATGAGCTGTATGCCAAAATCATCAGTATTAAAACAATAAAAGACCTGAAATATTTCAGTTGGTGTGCAATGAATCTAAAATATATGAAAGTTTAATTTTTATCATTACATTATGGAAAATAATGAACTTTATCACAATATGCAAATTTTTTGAGAAGGACCTGTATATATATCACACACGATCAGGCATAACATTATGACCACCTCCCTTATATTGTGTCGATCCCCCTTTTGCTGCCAAAACAGCCCTGACCCGTTGAGGCGTGAACTCCACTAGACCCCTGAAGGTAGGCTGTGGTATCTGGCACCAAGATGTTAACAGCAGATCCTTTAAGTCCTGTAATTTGCGAGGTGGGGCCTCCATGGATCGGTCTTGTTTGTTCAGCACATCCCACAGATGCTCGATTGGATTGAGATCTGGGGAATTTGGAAGTCAACACCTCAAACTCGTGCTCCTCAAACCATTCCTTAACCATTTTTGCTTTGTGGAGGGCGCATTATCCGGCTGAAAGAGCCACAGCCATCAGGGAATACCGTTTCCATGAAAGGGTGTACATGGTCTGCAACAATGCTTAGGTAGGTGGTACGTGTCAAAGTAACATCCACATGGATGGCAGGACCCAAGGTTTCCCAGCAGAACATTGCCCAAAGCATCACACTGCCTCCGCCAGCTTGCCTTCTTCCCATAGTGCATCCTGGTGCCATGTGTTCCCCAGGTAAGCAACGCACACACACACAGCCATCCACGTGATGTAAAAGAAAATGTGATTCATCAGACCAGGCCACCTTCGTGGTCCAGTTCTGATGCTCACGTGCCCACTGTTGGTGCTTTCGGAGGTGGACAGGGGTCAGCATGGGCACCCTGACCGGTCTGTGGCTATGCAGCCCCATACGCAACTAAACTGCGATGCACTGTGTATTCTGACACCTTTCTATCAGAACCAGCATTAACTTCTTGAGCAATTTGTGCTACAGTACACTCTAAAAACGTTTACTATGATTTACTCAATTTTTTTGGTGAAACATTTTTACCCCAAAAAATTGAGTACATTTTAAAGCTGTGAAATCAATTACATACACCGTATGAGCTGAGCAAATGCAAGTAAAAAACAAAAAAAGTAGATCTGAGTGACTACATTTGGTAAATTTACAAATTAAATTGAGTAGAAAGAATTGGGGGAAAAACATTTAAAAACCAATATTTATGAGTAATATTAACTGTTTTTATTTATGAGCAATATTAACTCTTATACTATAACTTTAATATTAACTTTAATTTCCTCTAAACCTTTGTAAATACTCCACACAACCACACTTATACATGACATTGGCCTTTATTGTCGATGAGTAAAGCAATACAGCATATATTACAGTTTTGACATGTATACGATATTTTACAACATTTAAACTCACGTAACAAACATTTTAGAAGTAAAAATTAAACATTTAAAAGTAATTCAAGTGTAATCAATCGGTCTGTTATCCAATTTCCACCGTATCAGCGCCATTTATCTAGCCTGAGATGGACTTGCGCTCTGCGGGTGGACTTTGAACTTCAGACCGCTGTCCTGTGTTTCACTCGTAGCTCAAAGATGTTGCAACACGCCTGACTCCATAACCTGCCAATAAACGAACAGTGCACAGTTTTAAGAACATTTTATCATCAAAATAAATTATATTCATTATCTTAAGGAATAAAGTTGTGTGTTTTGAGCGAGGCAATCAAGAATAGCACTTAACATTCTATCCATTTTCTGTCTGTCTAATTTATAAAAAAAATAAAAGAAAAGTTCTGTCCTGTGTGTTCTGTGCTAGATTAACTGAGACTTGTTACAGCACTTGCATACTGTTGCCCTTGACTGTTCTAGTTGCTTCTATTGCTCTCATTTGTAAGTCGCTTTGGATAAAAGCGTCTGCTAAATGACTAAGTGTAAATGTAAATGTAAATGCATTGGCACCAGGGGCTTCAAAGACAGATGCAGCACTTGTTTACTCACATTACGTCCCTGTATGTTGTTTTGCATTAAATAAAAAGATTTGAAGCTCAGTAATGATTTGATAGATAAAATAAAACACACAAACCTGAATTTTACAGAGGAATTGTTCCAATTCTGCGACGCTGAGAAGAAGGAACTGCTCTGGAGACTGAAGAGAATTCAAACAGCCTGCGCTCACTCAACCGTCCAGCCGTCCTCACGTCAGTGGGCGGAGGAGGGGTGCAGTGTTTTAATCAAGTAAACTTACTACATTTATTCAGTGTGGGTTAAATAGTAATAATCTTGATTTGAATTGAGTAATATTTGCACTGTAAAAAAAACTGTGCCCGTTTTACTCAATAAAATTTAGGCAACTATTTGGATCAGCTTTTTGAGTATTTTAAACTCATTTTATTTGTGTTTATCCTATTAGACTTGGCATTTTTTCAACTTAGACTCTTAAGTAATAGCAACTCAATTTTATCAATTTAGAAAATTATAGTTTTAAGTATGTCGCATATAATTTTAAGTAATATTTACAAATGTCTCCTTGTAAGCCACACATTAAGTTACTTTTTTCCAAGCGACTAAAAATATAAATTTTATTATTTTCTACATTTTTTTAAAGTACCATGAAACAGTAAACCATGCTCGCTTTGAAAGAGACAACAGAGAAACTGCCACCAAGCTCAAACCCTCAGCTGACCACCCACCAATCACACTCTCCTCCACAGATGTCTGCAAGGCACTGAGCCGGATCAGCGCGCACAAGGCTGCTGGACCAGACAACATCCCTGGACATGTTCTCAGGGCATGTGCGGAGCAGCTCGCTGGGGTTTTTACAGACATTTTCAACCTGTCTCTTGCCCAAGCAGCTGTACCAACATGCTTTAAACGCACTTCCATTGTGCCAGTGCCGAAAAACACTCTAGCCCGAGGTGCCCTAATGACTACCGCCCTGTAGCACTCACACCCATCGTTATGAAGTGCTTTGAGCGGCTGGTCCTGGAACACCTAAAAGACTCTCTACCATCCACATTGGACTCACACCAGTTTGCCTACCGCAGCAATAGGAGCACAGAGGATGCAGTTTCCATGGCACTGCACTCTTTGCTCACCCATCTGGACAATAAGAACACTTATGCACGCATGCTGTTTGTTGACTTCAGCTCAGCATTCAACACTGTCATCCGAACCAAGTTAATAGCCAAACTTGGAGACCTGGGCATCAACACTTCAATGTGTAACTGGATTTTGGACTTCCTAACTGACAGACCCCAGAATGTTCGATCAGGATCCACCTGCTCCACGTCCATCACACTCAACACTGGTGTACCACAGGGCTGTGTGCTAAGTCCGTTTCTCTACTCCCTCTTCACCTCCGACTGCAAGCCTGTGTATGGATCTAATTCCATCGTCAAGTTTGCGGACGACACTACGGGGATTGGTCTCATCAGCAACAACGATGAGACTGCCTACAGGGAGGAGATCCAGCACCTGGCCACATGGTGCGCTGATAATAACCTGCTCCTCAACACCACCAAAACGAAAGAGCTCATCGTGGACTTCAGGAAAGAGTCAAGAGGCACACATGACACCATCCACATCAATGGAATGGCTGTTGAGCATGTCTCCAGTTTCAAGTTTCTGGGGATCCACATCTCGGCGGACATGTCGTGGACAACCAACACCTCCAGCCAAGTCAAGAAGGCTCACCAGTGCCTCTTCTTCCTGAGGACACTGAGGAAGAATCAGCACTCCTCGGCTATCCTGGTGAACTTCTACCGCTGCGCAATAGAAAGCATCCTGACCAACTGTGTGGCAGTATGGTATGGGAGCTGCTCTGTTGCGGAGCGCAAGGCACTGCAGCGGGTGGTGAAAACTGCCCAGCACATCACAGGGACTCCACTACCTGCCATCGAGCACATCCAGAGGAAACGCTGTCTGCAACGAGCTCGCAGCATCCTCAAGGACTCCTCTCACCCAGCCCACAGACTGTTTTCTCTCCTGCCCTCCGGCAGGCGTTTCAGGATCCTCCGGACCAGGACCAGCAGACTTAAGAACAGTTTTTTTGCTGAACTCAAACCCTCGCTGATCCACTTCCCTCATAAACTGCTAACTCTCCTACCTCACATCTGCCTTCACTTTGTTATTTGCACTACCGACTGTTTATTACAGTAACAACTGTTTACATATGCATCTTGCACTGCCATATCTTAACTGGATTATGCTCATTTGCACTGCCGACTGTATTTATAGTACCAACTGTTTACATTTGCATTTTGCACCGTACTTCTAACTGTAATATGCAACCACTTCCACTGCACTTTTACATTTTTTTTCGGATAGCTCTGTCCATAATTTATTGCACTACCTTAATCCACTGCTATTCCTCATATTAGCCTAACATATTATTGTATACCTCTATCTGTAAAATTCTGTTTATAGTAATAGCCATCTGTATATTATATTCATAGTACATATTCACCTGTAAATTCTGTTTATAGTAATAGCCATCTGGATATTTATTCACTGTACATATTCACCTGTAAATTCAGTTCTGTTTATAGTAATAACCATCTCTCTATTTATACATATTTATATATATTCAGTACATATCCATGTCCTGCACTTAAGCAACCACTGTATATCCTGCACTTGCTGCTATTGCACTTCTGGTTAGCTGCATTTCGTTGCCTTGTACTTGTACTTGTGTAATGACAATAAAGTTGAATCTAATCTAATCTAATCTAATCTAATCTAATTAATACATCAGCTGATAAAAAAAATAATCACTGAGAAAAGTGAACACCAATTTAAAGGGTTAGTTCACCCCAAAATGTAAATTCTGTCATTAATTATTCACACATGATCACTTTCAAGGCCCTAAAGTTTAAGAAAGACATAATTAAAATAGTCCATGTGACTCCAGTGCTTCAAACTTAATGTTATGAAGCCACAAGAATATTTTTTATAAAATAATGACTTTATTCAGCAATTTAGCTTTAGCCTGTTAGCGTTAGCCAAGCCGTGTAATTCAAGGCAAATTTAAGTATTTTTCAATACAAACATTTAGCTTTATCCTTGCTATATTTAAAGCATCAAACCATTGAACAGTTCATATTTAATGTCATTCTTACCTTTTTTTAGGGTCGTTGGGTTGCCAGCAGTGCAAATTCAGTCCTGTCTCCAATCAAAATGGCGTCTTTTGTGTTTTTGCAACAGCCAAATCCACTTGTTCAGACTTTTAAATAAATTTTACTTAAAAAGTATCTCCAAAAGGCACACATCTAAAAAGCCTAGTAAACATTACTCAAGATAATACACGCACCATTTAATTGTAAAAAACGTGTTTACAACAACATTATATTAAATAAGTTAATATTTTGAGTAAGTAAAGTACCAAACATAGATTTATTTGTTGAAAATATAGAATTTATTTTTGTTACAATTACAACCCCACAGAGTCATTTTTCCCAGTGTGTGGTTCTTCAAACAGAACGATTTTAATTATCCTTTTTCAAATATTTTGATAGAAATTTCACAAATATATTAAGTATATAGTTACAGTTTGTCCATAACGAACACCATGTTCAAGCATAAGGGTGTCCATCAGTGCACATGGCACCAGGACACCCTAGGTCGTAGGTCAATGATCGACTTTGTGGTCGTTTCATCTGACCTGCGGCCGTATGTCTTGGACACTCGGGTGAAGAGAGGGGCGGAGCTGTCAACTGATCACCACCTGGTGGTGAGTTGGATCCGATGGCGGGGGAGGAAGCTGGATAGACTCGGTAGACCCAAACGTACTGTGAGGATCTGCTGGGAACGTTTGGCCGAGTCTTCTGTCAGAGAGATCTTCAACTCCTGCCTCCGGCAGAGCTTCGACCGGATCCCGAGGGAGGCTGGAGATATTGAGTTCGAGTGGATCATGTTCTCCACCTCCATTGTCAGCGGCAGCTCGGAGCTGTGGACGCAAGGTCTCCGGTGCCTGTCGAGGCGGCAATCCCCGAATCCGGTGGTGGACACCGGAAGTAAGGGATGCCGTCAAGCTGAAGAAGGAGTCCTATTGGGCCTGGCTGGCTTGTGGGACTCCTGAGGCAGCTGACAGATATCGGCAGGCTAAACAGACTGCAGCCCGGGTGGTTGTGGAGGCAAAAACTCGGGCCTGGGAGGAGTTCGGTGAGGCCATGGAAAAGGACTATCGGCTGGCCTCGAAGAGATTCTGGCAAACCGTCCGGCGCCTCAGGAGGGGGAAGCAGTGCCCTACCAACGCTGTTTACAGTGGCGATGGGCGGCTGTTGACCTCAACTGGGGATGTTGTCGGACAGTGGAAGGAATACTTCGAGGATCTCCTCAATCCCGCCGTCACGTCTTCCATTGAGGAAGCAGAGGCTGGGGGCTCAGAGGAGGACTCGTCCATCACCCAAGCTGAAGTCACCGAGGTGGTCAAGAAACTCCTCGGTGGCAAGGCACCGGGGGTGGATGAGATCCGCCCTGAGTACCTCAAGTCTCTGGATGTTGTGGGGCTGTCTTGGCTGACACAACCTCTGCAGC
The DNA here is from genome assembly GCA_023566225.1 of Romanogobio albipinnatus. NCBI lineage: Eukaryota > Metazoa > Chordata > Actinopteri > Cypriniformes > Gobionidae > Romanogobio > Romanogobio albipinnatus. Next base: position 69,106,997 of record CM042239.1, on the reverse strand, counting down.
ATTTTTCCTGCTTCTGACACATCAACTTTGAGCAAAAAATGTTCACTTGCTGCCTAATATATCCCACCCACTAACAGGTGCTGCGATGAAGAGATAATCAGTGTTATTCACTTTACCTGTTAGTGGTCATTATGTTATGCCTGATCGGTGTATATACTCTCTCTATATATATATATGGAGTGGAGATAGATTTTGCATTTCAAAAAGTTAAGGAAAAAAACTGTTCACTAACAGAAAGTCTTTGAGTTTCTTATTGAAAACATATTCAATTTAAATAATTCAGTGCTTGCCAAACACAAGTTACTTCCTTTATTTTCCTTTTATTGTTTAGTGTATTGTTTGTCTACGCTGTTACTGTCAATACCATTACATACTGTCAACACTGTTACTCTACCTTGTTAACAGAGTTTGGTGGTAAAAGAATTGACAATTTTTAACTTTTTAGCTAAAAACTCTGAGCACATGGCAGTAATGAAGTAATGATTAAAAGACTTTCAAACAACCCATTCTGTTTTCCTTTTGATATTGTGGTAACAATTTTGACATTTTACAAAATAACTCTTGGTGTAAGAACTTTTTAGATTAAAATATTTTCTCAGAGAGAGAGCACACATTCCTTTCAGTGCTTCAAATCTTATCAGTGAAAGAAAATTACATCATTTCCTGTATTTTACATAGTTGTGGGAGATAAGTTAACCAATTTAAAGGGAAAGTATGGTACGGTAACAGAACTGACGCAAGATTTATGGGCACATTTTTATAAGATAAAAATGATTTTGAAACAATTTAATGTTGTAGAATTAGAAAAAATACTATTTAGAGTGTCTATAAATAAAATAAATTAAATATCACCAAAAGAAAAGTAAAATAAAATATTTTGATTACACAATGATACATTATGGCAAAAAATACACTGACTAATTTGGACAACAGGAAATCATGATTTTCAGCCAAATAAGACATTAAAAATATCCTATTGTTATGGCCTGTAACATTGTGTGATCCTGATCCATGACAATAAGTAAATTATTAATTAAAAATATAACCATTTAAAAAAAGAAAAATATAATGACTTTGGAAAGTGTAGCTACTAAATGTACCTGCAATTATAGAATCACCCGTGTGTGTGTGTGTGTGTGTGTGTGTGTGTGTGTGTGTGTGTGTGTGTGTGTGTGTGTGTGTGTGTGTGTGGGTTAGATTAATCGATTTGATAGCACTAGTAATAATAAATAAACACAACTTAAAAGGAGATCTATGTGTAGACCTTTTTTAAATTCACAGAATTAAATAAATATATTAGGTTAAATACTGATACATTCCACACATTTAAAACACAAAAATAGGAGGGTTATTTGTGCCTCAAATATGTGTGTGAAGTAGAATTACAAGAACTGATGCAACATGACAGAAAATTTCATATACACCTATATATAGTAGTTTTATCGAATAAAACAAAAAGGATAGCATTTAAATGTAATAGGCCCTGTTCATTATTAAATGAAAAGTGTAGCTCTGACATCCTTTTTTCTACTATTTAATTTGTTTTCGTTTTATTATTTGTTCTTTTTTGTTTATATTTTCCAGTTTCTTAACCATTATGACAATGTGTAACAATGTGCTATTCGTTTTATAATTTATGATTATGATTTATTATGATTTCTATGAACATTTCTCTCGGTGTTGATGTAAATATGCAAATATATATAAAGAATAATAATAATGACAAGAAAAGGGAACTGATGCAACACCAAGCAACGGTACTTTTACACTGAAATGTGGTGAAACATTAGCCAGTTTATGGCTTTTGTGTTGTTTATCTGGCTTCACTGCTCTCGCGCTGGTGTGTGTTTGGCGGAAGAGCGCGGAGAAGATGGCAGACGGAGCTGTCGTGGATGGGGACAAACTCAGCAAAAAGTAAAGACATTAATAGCGTTACAGAGATTATGCTGGTTCTGTACGAAATACTGCATATACGTTTGCTTGTGTGCATTGTATGGCTTAGCGTGACTTTCACTGCTGTGAGATTCGGGATAAAACGCACTCCGGGCAACGTGGTTAGATTCGCGTGAACGTGATTGACAGCGTGTTTTGTTTCCGAATCATCACCTGTAATGTTTGTGTTGATAAACCTCTCTCGCCAACATCCTTGTTATCTCGTTTATGCTCGCAAATCCTCAAACGGCACCGCAGGTTGCATTTAAATTGTCCAACCGACAACTTCATTCCCCATAATTCCGTGGCGTGTCTACAGAAAGCTAGTGGCGTATTCGTTTATGAGAGGTCAGAATTGTCCGTTATTCGGTGTTTTAAAGAACAGTTTCGTCGGTTATTTTACCTTGTGACGTCGCAAACATATATTATTGTAACCTCCCCGCGATTAGGCTATTAAAGTATCTTGTTTTTCGGCGTTATCAGTCAGTTACTCTCTGAATGCTTTCACTGTCGGTTTTCGGGTCATTACGAATCGGACAAAAGCAGAACTCGGAATGAATAGCATACTAGCAAACTACTTTTACAACAGAAATAGTTTAATACTATATATATGATTTGATTCGTATGCTTTTTCGAAGTATTTTTGGCGTTTTATGGCGGTTGGCAATCATTTCGAATTGGTAAAGAGTTGGTTCTTATGAACCGATTCAAACGATTCATTAAAATGATCCGACTCAAAAGAACGACTCGCTCGTGGTCAGCTGTGTTTGTCATTTTAGAGTAGCTGTCAGGACTAGATGTTTCATAACAGCATTATGATCGCAGTATTAGTATTATTATTCTAGAATTTGTTCACACAGTAACACTTTACAGTAATGTTTTATTTAAGGGATAGTTGAAAAATGAAAATGTTCATTTACTCATGCCTCATGTTGTTCCAAACCTGTATGAGTTTCTTTCTTATGTTGAACATAAAAGAAGATATTTTGAAGAATGTTGGTAACCATACAGTTGACGGCACCCATTGATTTCCATAGTGTTTTTTTTCCTACTATGGAAGTCAATGGGTGCCGTCTGGTTACCAACATGCTTCACATTTAAACTCAATCATACTGAGATAAAAGTAATGCTCATTGTAAGTTAATATAAACTATTTGGACCTTATTGTTAAGTGTTACTGTCTACATTATAAAAACAAAACCACAACAATAATACTATGTATCTTTGATAGTGAAAACTAATTCCATAGTATCATGGTATTACCATATAATATCATCCCTGTACCATGGTACATTTTTGTAAGGGTGTAATAAATCTGACCCTTTTTTTTTTTTGATTCATCAAATAGGGCGTTCGCATCATGTTGACTCTGGTCAGAATATGCGGGCTGCAAGCGTTCAGGGCGCAGACGTTTGCTCTTCCCAGTTCACAAAGCCTGCCTTTGCTTATTCAAGGAAGTCGCTGGAAAAGTGACAAAAGGTTGGTGGTCTTTCCATTTAATGTGAAAAGCGACCAACCTTTTGTCACTAAAAAAAATTGTGCTTGCTAGAGACTTTGGATGTGCAAGCTGTGCGACAGCAATGCTAGTTGTGCTTCTCTGCGTGACGACTGAGCTTCTAACCCTACATGTCTTTAGTGAGCTGAAAAGGCGCATGAAAGCTGAGAAGAAGGCAGCTGAGAAGGAAGCCAAGGTCAAAGAACAGCAGGAACAGAAGGAGACCAATGACAAGCCACAGCAAAATGAATATGGGGCCGATGAGGAAACCCTGGACCCAAATGTACATCGAGTATAGATTATGGAAGTCATTTTTTGGCACACAAATTCAGAATCAATTGTGACCGATTTGTCTTGGCCCTCTTGTTTTCAATACAGCAATACTTCAAGATACGTTCACAAGCCATTCAAGCCTTGAAGGGAACCGCTGAAGACCCGTACCCTCACAAGTTCCATGTGGACTTGTCGCTTACGGAGTTCATTGAGCGATATAACCACCTTCAGCCAGGGGACCACTTGACTGATGTTGTCCTCAATTTATCAGGTAAATGTTTTTGACTGGTATTTTAAAGGGTTAGTTTATCCAAAAATGTGCTCAACCCTCAAGCCATCCTAGGTGTATATGACTTTCTTCTTTCAGCCAAACACAATCGGGGGTTATATTAAAAAATATCCTGGCTCTTCCGAGCTTTATAATGAGAGTGAATGGTACCTAGCTAAAAAAAAACGCATCCATCCATCATAAAAGATTTTGCATTTCAAAAAGTTAAGGAAAAAAACTGTTCACTAACAGAAAGTCTTTGAGTATCTTATTGAAAACATATTCAATTTAAATAATTCAGTGCTTGCCAAACACAAGTTACTTCCTTTATTTTCCTTTTATTGTTTAGTGTATTGTTTGTCTACGCTGTTACTGTCAATACCATTACATACTGTCAACACTGTTACTCTACCTTGTTAACAGAGTTTGGCGGTAAAAGAATTGACAACTTTTTAGCTAAAAACTCTGAGCACATGGCAGTAATGAAGTAATGATTAAAAGACTTTAAACCACCCATTCTGTTTTCCTTTTGATATTGTGGTAACAATTTTGACGTTTTACAAAATAACTCTTGGTGTAAGAACTTTTTAGATTAAAATATTTTCTCAGAGAGAGAGAGAGCACACATTCCTTTCAGTGCTTCAAATCTTATCAGTGAAAGAAAATTACATCATTTCCTGTATTTTACATAGTTGTGGGAGATAAGTTAACCAATTTAAAGGGAAAGTATGGGACGGTAACAGAACTGACGCAAGATTTATGGGCACATTTTTATAAGATAAAAATGATTTTGAAACAATTTAATGTTGTAGAATTAGAAAAAAATACTATTTAGAGCGTCTATAAATAAAATAAATTAAATATCACCAAAAGAAAAGTAAAATAAAATATTTTGATTACACAATGATACATTATGGCAAAAAATACACTGACTAATTTGGACAACAGGAAATCATGATTTTCAGCCAAATAAGACACGTTTTACAGAAAATATCATATTGTTATGGCCTGTAACATTGTGTGATCCTGATCCATGACAATAAGTAAATTATTAATTAAAAATATAACCATTTGAAAAAAGAAAAATATAATGACTTTGGAAAGTGTAGCTACTAAATGTACCTGCAATTATAGAATCACCCGTGTGTGTGTGTGTGTGTGTTTGTGTTAGATTAATCGATTTGATAGCACTAGTAATAATAAATAAACACAACTTAAAAGGAGATCTATGTGTAGGCCTTTTTTAAATTCACAGAATTAATTAAAGTTATCCATACAACTACAGGGAGTTAATAAAGGCCTTTTGAAGCGAAGCCATGTGTGTTTTTCTAAGAAAAATATCCATATTTATAACTTTATAAACTATAATCACTGGCTTCCAGTAACAGCTGTATGCGAGTCGAGTTCCGGCCGAAGAGTGACACATGGCGTATTGACGAACCGGTAACGAATTATAAGTCGAGAATTTTTACAGAGAAATGTCAGAGGAGCTTGAGTTTGTTGCCCAGCCCTATTTGTTTTAACTGCAAGAGGCGTCTACTCTCACCTAAGCGAACGCTACTCCTACATCAGGTCAGAGGTCACTCCTCTGACCTCAGACATCACGCCCACAGACCATTGGCTGAGCGTCTGATGCATATGGCACACTTTTCTGGAAACACTTCAGGAGTTTCGAAGTCGTCATCTGATTGAATTCTACAGGATGTCTGCGAGACGTGTGTCTTGCGTTCTTTAACGGTTCTGGAAACATGCTGTGACACCAAACTCTCTCGTGGAAGAAGAACACCGCTGTGTTTACAACTGTGACAATGAGCGCTTACCAGGATCAACTAAAGCAGGGGTTTTCAAACTGGGGTCTGGGGACCCCCAGGGGTCCTCCAGAAGGTTCTAAGGGGTCCCCAGAAGATTTCAGAAAGTAAAAAGACAAAGCAAAAATGTTTAAAGTCTACCGAACATTCTAAGCGTTTCATTTCTAAATGTTTCTCTCCTTTCTTGCTGTATACATACTAATATGTATACGTATATGTTTGTTTTATATCATTCTAGTGAGTTTTTCTCAATATAGTCCCCTTTATCTTGCTCTCCCTTTTAAGTTTAGAAACGATATGTTGTATTTATAGTGTCACACTTACTATTTATCTATCAGTTTAAAAGTTTTTTCATACATAAAAATATATAGATGGGTTTTAGGAAGGGGGTCCCTCATAAAAGGTTCATCATATTTGGGGGTCCTTGGCATCAGAAAGTTTGAAAACCCCTGAACTAAAGGCTAGATTTTCAAAAGTATGTGAAGTTCACAGCTCCATTGTTGCAGTAAACTTGAACAAAGTTCTTGAATGCATAATTCATAGATGCACGCCGGTCTGTTATTGCAGGGACATCAACTTTACATTTTCATGCCCCTAAAAATGACGCAGATCAAAACGAACTGTGAGTGGTTGTTACATGTCAGTAAAACGTCCTCTTGGGCGGTCCTTGACCAAAGAAAGCTGTGATTAGTCCAGAGCTTTTGCCATCAGTCTGAAGGTCTGGAAGGCCAGAACTCTTACCTTAGCTTACCTATGTTGTGGGCATGAAATATACGCTGACACAGTCAAAAGCCTCGTTTCCACTGAAATGACCTGTAACAATTTGTCCGAGGAACTTTTTTTTTTTTTTTTTCCCAGACCTGTTGCTGTCTGCGTTTCCATCGTGGTCTAAAGTACCGTGAAGATTAGTCCCAGAGATTTTACCCAGAACTTTATTTAGACCCCGGTTCCTGCGGTCGAAACATACCGAGTACCACCCCAAAGTCCCTAGTTCATCGGGAAAGTTCCTGCGGTGGAAACGTGGCTAAAATATGTAATCGGAGAAGCGCTAATTGAACATCACCGGTTCGTTCAGTGATTTCGGTTCTCCAAAACAGTTTTTTGCTGTTTCATCTGAATATATTTGGTTGCTGAAAATTCACAAATTTTAAGCAGTTCTTCTGAAGAACTCTTAAGAAATCTTCTGGGTTTAATAACACAAAAAACGCCACAAGTCCACCCACAGGCGTTGGTAATGTGTTACACAAATTTCATCCACCTAGAAATGTGAAGAATTAATATTTCTTTATCAAAAAAAGAGACATTTCTGCTGCTTAAAGCGAAAATATATTTGATCTTTCCTTATTTTGTGCCTTCGTGTTCGTGCTTGATTTGAAAGGTCGTGTCCACGCCAAGAGGGCCTCAGGTGCCAAGCTGCTGTTCTATGACCTGCGAGGAGAGGGAGTCAAGCTGCAGGTCATGGCCAACTCCAGGTCGGATTTGCACTCCACGGCGTCACATTTCACTGGCATTTCACATTTTGACGTAGTAACGTAACCTGTGTTCATTCTTTTGTTCTTAGGAGCTACAAATCTGAAGAAGATTTTGTGCACATCAACAACAAATTACGGCGCGGGGACATCATTGGTGTCCGGGGGAACCCTGGCAAGACAAAGAAGGGCGAGTTGAGCATCATCCCAGTGAAGATGACGCTCTTGTCTCCGTGCCTTCATATGCTTCCCCACCTTCACTTTGGCCTGAAAGACAAGGTAAAGACTAGTTTCTTTAACAACTCCCTTTCGGTTTCACCCTTCGTTTTCCGCACACCCTTTGACTCTGGTATTTAGGGTTACAATTTAGTACCCGTACAGTAGCACAGCAGAAACTAATAGGCAACTGACAGGAACTTATTGTGCTTATTAAAAAGTGTTTATTATGGAAATTATATACTCTTAAAAGAATATACTTAAGTGCATGTAATTGAATGTAATGTTTTCAGACACTTAATTGCATTTAAATGAAAATGTATTAGTTTAACTTTTTAGTACTTTTGTGTAGTACCTGTAGTAGACTTCTTTATATGTAATTTCATATTTACTTCTATTGTCTATTGAAATGTTACATGTGCACTGCTGAATTTACTGACAAGCATTATCGTTATGCAATTTCTTTTGAAACTTGTTTGTCATGTATTTAAATATATTTGTAATTAAACATTTGCAATGTTGTTGCAATTTAGTACATTTAAAATGGATCAACTTTAATTGTGATGTCGAATAGCACTACAGTTACAATTATAATCACATAATTTACATATCAAAAGATCGACAAAAGATTATTTAAACAATGATTTACTATCATTTACAGTAAAGTAAAACAATTTATTTGTCATTATAAAGTGCTTTTTTTAAGTAATTAAGAGTGAAAGAAACCTTATATTTCATTAATTTTCAAGTGCAGTTTTTTTTTTTTAAATATACTTTTAACACATCAATACAGAGTCCTGCACGGGTCCGATTTTGTAAATCCGCACCTGCCCATACCCGCAGTGTTTAAAACCGCATCCGACCCGTTTTCCGACAACCGCACTAAATAATCCGCACCCTACCCGTCCCGCTTAAAATAGAACCGACACCCGACCTGCACCCGAAATAAATAAGTTTAGCATATCACATTATAGACACACTTACAAAAATGTTTATTGCTAGCACAGAAGTTATTACACGACCATTAAAACAAGGACAACTTCAGCCGAAGCTGTCAAACATGGTTATGTGTCCTTATCATCTCTACGAGGCACCTTCAGTTCTGTCCCCTTTTGAAAAATACTGTTCGATAGAATTGCTTGTGCTTGGTTTGTTACCACAGTTATCTGCGTGCTTCCTCAGCGATGAAGTTTCACATTTGCGGTTCTCTTTTCTTCAACTCCTCATGATCCATCTCAACGACTGCAGTGCAGGCAGATCGCGCACGTGCAGTTGTGATTCTCCTGGGAGGCCGCGCGGCCACAAATAAACTGAAATGGATTTGAAATTATTTTATCAACTTGAAATACAGGCAAGGCATATTTTTGTAGATGTGTTCCTAAAAATATGCATGTATATTTTAGGAACACATCTACAATATACATGCATATATTTTTTTTTATATATAATCGTTTGCATGTGACTGTTTAAGACCCATGTTTCTCCCTTGTCCGACCCGCACCCGTATCTGACACAGGATGTTTTTCACCCGTTTCGGCAATATTCGTTGCACCCGTGCAGGACTCTGCATCAATATATAAATCTTAAATAGTAGTTTTAAAGGAACACGCTGACCTTTTGGGACTTTAGCTTATTCACGTATCCCCCAGAGTTAGATAAGTACATACATACCATCCTCATCTCCGTGCGTGCCATAACTCTGTCTGACGCACCCACTGCTAGCCTAGCTTAGCACAAAGACTGGAGGTAAACGGCTCCAGCTAGCCTACTCCTCAATAAGTGACAAAATAACGCCAACATTTACCTATTTACATGTTGTGATGTGTATAGTTACATTGTGTACTAAGACAGACGGAAAATGAAAAGTTGCGATTTTCTAGACTGATATGGCTAGGAACTATTCTCTCATTCCTGCGTAATGATCAAGGAACTTTGCCACTGTACCATGGGTGCAGCGGCACGATGTTACGCTGCGCCTGATAATAGGCTAACTTCCATCAACATGACAACCTGCTTGCACAGAGGCGAGCTGGGGACTATTATCAGGCACTGTGTAATATCATTGCGCCGCTGCACCCATGGGACGACAGCAAAGTTCCTTGATTATTACTCAGGAATGAGAGTATAGTTCCTGGCCATATCGGCCTAGAAAATCGCAACTTTTTATTTTCCGTCGGTCTTAGTACGCAATGCAACTATACTAGGGATGTCAATTTACACAAATTTCAATGATCGAACGACGTTTAAATTAACGATCAATTCATCGATTAATCGTTAGCCTTAACACTGCATATGTGTCTACAGCAGTGGCTTATAGCCGACCGCATGACAGGGTGTGCAAACGCTGACAAAACGCCATGTTCCTCACTAAATCAATGAGAAGGGTTTTTAATCTAAATAAAGGGCTATAGGATTGTAAAATTAATCGATGTGATTGATCATTTAATTAAATTATACTTATTTAATAATCAAATATGAGTAATACAAGTCAATGTGTCACCAACTCCACCTCAGATGCGTGCTCTTCAGAATGTGTGGACACGCTCTTCCTGAAACAACGTGCTGAAAACGCCAACTAGACCCAGTAAATTCACAACAATGTATTACAATATTGTTCTCTTTATAATGATATGTGACAGTCCCAATCATAGTCATTATAAGTTTAGTATAAGTGCATTGCTGTTGGAACTGCATGCACTGACGCTGATCACCGGCACGCTTCACTACTGCATTCATTTTTAACCAGATGCATCCTATATGAAATTAATTTTGTAAATTTGTAGGCAAGATTAAGGTGTCATCCTAGCTGTAAAATGGTCCCAAACAGAGCTCCAGCCGCTCGTCCGCTTGGCACTCTGCGATGACGTCATTTTTGCCTTTGAATTTTCATTTTTTTAGAACAACACAAACTGATGATTTGATCCAGATCAAAACCAAGATAAGATTTTAGGATCTGATTTCAGAATCCTTTTTTTCTTTTGAACAACTGAATTTCAAGATTTGATCCAATTCGACAGCTGAACGCTGATCTGATTACTTTTGAACAATTGGCCCCAAGTGCTCATCAGTGAATTAATCCAATGTATTAAGTGCATTCACAGGAAAGATTTCACCTTTCCAAAATTAATCACTGAAATGCAGACCAAAAGCTGCATTTCATCTGTTCAACAGAGAAAAAAGGGTTGACGGGAAATCGTATTACATTATTAATTTTGAAATCTGCATAATGATCTTTTTTCGTGTTCCTTCAGGAAACCAGGTTCCGACAGCGATATCTGGACCTGATTCTTAATGACTCTGTGCGACAGAAGTTTGTTACCCGTTCCAAGATTATCACTTATCTCCGCAGCTTTCTGGACCAGCTTGGGTTTCTTGAGGTAAGGATGTTGTCCACAAGAGGGAGATCTCTGTAAAGAACAATCAGTGCAGATTTATGTGCTCTGCTGAGAGAGGTTCTTCAGTTCCCCCATGATTTACTGGTTGCCATTTATGAATGTGTTTTACAGATTGAAACACCAATGATGAATGTGATACCTGGTGGTGCTGTAGCAAGACCTTTTGTCACCCACCACAACGAGCTCAATATGAAGCTCTACATGAGAATTGCTCCTGAGCTTTACCACAAGGTAAATGTGTCACTGCAGCAGCTGTTCAAATTTGAAATGTTGACGTTCTTGAGTTATATTGGATAACTAACCTTCATCGATGTTTCAGATGTTGGTAGTCGGAGGAATCGACCGCGTGTATGAGGTTGGGCGTCAGTTCCGTAATGAAGGCATCGATCTCACCCACAACCCTGAGTTCACCACATGCGAGTTCTACATGGCTTATGCGGACTATCATGACCTGATGGAAATCACAGAGAAGCTTCTCTCAGGTTTGTTAGGCTAGGTTCACACTGAAAGTGAAAGTGGCCCAAATAGGATTTTTTTTTTTTGCTCGTATGTGACTCAGATAAGATTTTTATATAACAGTGTTAACGGCACACACAAGTAATCTGATCTTTTCTATTCTGATATGGATCACTTCCATATTTTACTTTTTGTAATACAGGTGCTGGCCATATAATTAGAAAATCATCAAAAAGTTTATTTATTTCACTAATTCCATTCAAAAAGTGAAACTTGTATATTAAATTCATTCATTACACACAGACTGATATATTTCAAATGTTTATTTATTTTAATTTTGATGATTATAACTGACAACCAAGGAAAATCCCAAATTCAATATCTCAGAAAGTTAGAATATTGTGAAAAGGTTCAATATTGAAGAGACCTGGTGACACACTCTAATCAGCTAATTAACTCAAAACACCTGCAAAGGCCTTTAAATGGTCTCTCAGTCTAGTTCTGTAGGCTACACAATCATGGGGAAGACTGCTGACTTGACAGTTGTCCAAAAGACGACCATTGACACCTTGCACAAGGAGGGCAAGACAAAAAAGGTCATTGCAAAATAGGCTGGCTGTTCACAGAGCTCTGTGTCCAAGCACATTAATAGAGAGGCGAAGGGAAGGAAAAGATGTGGTAGAAAAAAGTGTACAAGCAATAAGGATAACCGCACCATGGAGAGGATTGTGAAACAAAACCCATTCAAAAATGTGGGGGAGATTCACAAAGAGTGGACTGGAGCTGGAGTCAGTGCTTCAAGAACCACTACGCACAGACGTATGCAAGACATGGGTTTCAGCTGTCGCATTTCTTGTGTCAAGCCACTCTTGAACAACAGACAGCGTCAGAAGCGTCTCGCCTGTGCTAAAGCCGCAAATTGTGAGCTGCTCTGGAGCGCTGGATTGGGGATGCGTGAGTAAGCCTGTAGACTAGAGCGCGCAACAGAGCCGTGTTTTCCAGCGGTTAGATCGGCACATTCAAATCAAATGTGCGCATCTGTTACACAGGACATCAGTTCTGACTGGATCTCTTCTCTAATTGTCCCTCCCTAACATTTTCGTCTCGTTTTTATTTGTTGACGAAAATGACAGTTGATTTTCGTCATAGTTTTTGTCATCCAACACTAGTTTTTATTTAGTTGTCGTCTCGTTTTCGTCAGTGAAAAAAGGTTGTTGATGAAAATTATGACAAATTATTCGTCAACAAAATTAACACTGCTTTTAAGGGCACCGACCGAATTATGTCGGTACTACCGAGTACCGATTCACATTAAATCAATTGGTACCTGAGAACGCATCTGGTGGTTATAGACTACTGTCTGTGAATATTAAACCGCAAAGCGTGTCTCTGTGAATGAATGGCATGCTGACACGCAGTTTAATTGGCCTCACACACAGAGAATCGCGCGTGACGGTCGCGTGTTTCCATCTCATGTCCGTCATCTCCAGAGCCACCGAGAGTTACTTCATCAGCATTTTACCGTTTAATTTGAGAAAAACTACCGTCATGTCATAAACACATAAACTCAAGATCTTCATGGCAACCTGTCAAAATAAAAGTTTGGTTGTACAGTAAAATTTAGATGCGTCTCAGTGTAATAATAATGCTAACACTAATATAATGATACTAAATTATCAAAACTTATAAGTAATAAATCCCAATTTTTCACAAGTTTAAAAGTAATTTTAACAGTATAAAGCTCAATTAAACTTTTTTTGTCAAACAAAGTTCTGCACAACTAAGTTAAAAGATAAATTAATGTTTTATGGCTTCATTTTGATTAACAGAATTTGTGGGAAATCTTTTCATAGAAATTAAATAAAAAAAGGCTGTTTTTATGAATTCAACAGTAGCTAGTAGCCTACTATTTACTGGTAAATATTACAGTAAACAAACATCACAGACAATGGCAGACGGCGACAAAGGCAGCTCTGGCATGATGTCAATAACACAAAATACAGTAATTGATGTATCCCTAAAGTACTGAAAAAAGGTACCGTTACCCTACTGCGAGTCCATATAATGCAAGTGAATGGGTGCCACTCGGTTGACACCTGAAAAACCACACATCGCGATCGTGACATTAATCCAGTCGACCACAGTGGATGAATCAATGTCTTCTGAAGTGAAAAGATGGGTGTGTAAGAAAATCTTGTTTGTAAACCATAAATCTTATGGTGTACAGTCATACGAGCGTTTATGAGAGGGAAGTTGTGAAACGTGATGAAGACATTGGTTCACTGGGGTCGTATGATTTACTGTCACGATCGCTTTGTGTTATTACCCTAAAAATCTTTGTTTGTATTTATCTGAATCATACATCGTGGATGGGTTAATATAATGGGAGAGTTAATATTTTGGGGTGAACTGTCCCTTTAATTTAAATCTGCTGATTTATATAACAAGATGTGTCTGACGTTTCTTTGTTGCTTTCACAGGAATGGTGAAGCACATCACTGGAGGTTATAAGGTGACGTATCATCCTGATGGTCCAGAAGGCCAAGCCCAAGAAATAGACTTCACTCCTCCCTTCAGACGGATCAGCATGACTCAAGACCTGGAGAAGGAATTGGGAGTGAAGTTTCCAGCTCCTGACACCTACGACAGTGATGGTAAGGGTTACAGTCAGTAAACAAAAGAGCATAAGATCTGTGATCATGAAAATGACTTAACATAATCAAACTGGCGGTCGAGATTTACTCTTAAAAACTCATGTTATTTGACAGAAACGCGCAAGTTCTTAGATGACCTTTGTGTTCAGAAAGAAGTTGAATGCCCTCCTCCTAGGACGACTGCTCGTCTTCTTGATAAGGTATGATGTTCTGGCCAGAATCTGCCACTATAATAGAAATGAGTGACTGGGATGGAAAAGAGCTCATGGCTGGATTCACAAAATGTTCTTGGGAGTAAAATTCTTAACTGCTATTTTCTTTTTCTTTTCTAACTTAAAAATACTTTTGTATTCCCTAAAGCATTTCTTAAGATTGTTCTAAAGACAAAACTTTATAAATAACCTCAAAAAGTTAAGATGTTTAGTACATTTTAGGGCTTGACATTAACACTAGTCCGGGTTATGTGGATTTTTTTTTTTTTGTTGGGACAACTAAAAGAGAATTTAATGGCCCTGACCGGACAAGTAGCCTATTTAAAAGTGACAAAAAAACACCAGGGAAGCATTAAAACGCAAGAATGATTCTGATTTTATTACATTCCATGTCAACAGCGATTGATAATGGATAATGTATTTCTGGTAACAATGTCACACTTTTGAGGCTCTTTGTGAGGGACCGTCAAAACAACCCGCAGAAGAAACATACTGAGGTAAAAACTTACATTGAATACATTGATCAAATGTTTAAACGGTGACGGGATGCATGCAAATAGGTAACAGAGTCCATTAAAGATGACAAAGTAGTATGTCCCAAAGCTAGCATACTCTTTTACTACACTTCTTCACAAAAAGGAGCACATACTTTTAGGTTGTAGTATAACTAGGCGCATTAGGACGCAGCAATATTCAGTCCTAACTTCACCCTCACACTCCGTCATGACAATATGATGCAAAATCTCGTCACATTTTAGTCTCGTGAGATCTCGTCACACCCCTAATTTTTTTTTGTAAGGTTACCCCGACTAAAGATTTTTCTAGTCGACTTTTAGTCGTTCATTTAAGCCATTAGTCGATTAGTCGGGGGAGAAATACTAAACCATAATAATGAGCATTTAAAAGGATTAGTTCACTTCAAAATGAAAATTTCCTGATATTTTACTCACCCCAAACTCATCCAAGATGTTCATGTTTTTGTTTCTTCAGTCAAAAAGAAATTAAGTTTTATGAGGAAAACATTTCCAGGATTTTTCTCCACAGAATGCACTTCTATGGCAACCAAAATGTTGAAGGTCCAAATCAAGGCAGTTTCAAAGGCTTCAGAGGCTCTGTAGATGAGGAATAGGGTCTTATCTATCGAAACCGTCGACCATTTTCAAAGAAAAATAAAAATGTATATACTTTTTTACCTAAATTGCTCATCTTGCTCTGTGGCTCGCCACGGATTACCTAATCACGTCGGAAAGGTCACGCTAGACGTAGACAGAAGTACTAATACAAATGCCCTTTACCAAAAAACCGCCATCTCCAACTTCAAAATTGTCTGGCATCTGTGTTTTATCTTTATTTTATAATTTTTTTTGCTAAAGGGCGTTTGTATTCTGCACGTGCACTTTGTAAACACGGGGCCGGTACTTCTGCCTACGTCTAGCGTGACCTTTCCGACATGATTACGTAATCCTTGCCGCTCCTCAGAGCAGCGCAAGATGAGCAATTTAGGTTAAAAAGTAATTTTTTTTAATGACTGGTTTCGCTAGATAAGACCCTATTCCTCAGCTAGGATCGTGCAGAGACTCTGAAGCCCTTCCTTTGAAATTGCATTAATTTGCACCTTCAACCCGTTGGTTGCCATATAAGACCATTCTGTGGAGAAAAATCCTGGAATGTTTTCCTCAAAAACTTAATTTCTTTTCAACTGAAGAAAGACATGAACATCTTGGATGAGATGGGGGTGAGTAAATGATCAGGACATTTTCATTTTGAAGTGAACTAATCCTTTAATGCACTGTCAACTAACATAAACAAGAAAATTATTAACTAACATGGTTAATAAATATGTAAAAGTATATTGCTTGTTAGTTAATGCATTAATGCATCATGTTCCTTTATGGCTATTTTAATGGCAAATTCTTGCTTGGCCACAAGGCACATGAGCAGATCTGTGAAATTGCATAATGCTTACAAAAATGTATTAACACAAAGCACTTCATATCATCAACAACAATTAGCGTACTTACAAATGATTTATACTTTTCATATTCATTGTGTTCATCAACACGTTTAAACTGATTTTGTCATTTTGTTGTTGATAGTTGGTGGGAGACTTCCTGGAGGTGAAGTGCATCAACCCAACATTCATCTGTGATCATCCACAGATCATGAGTCCTCTAGCAAAATGGTACGTGCCTGACTTTGATTTCTGTTTTTTCACTGTGTGGTTAAATCACAAATGATCTTACCCAGGGGTGTCCAATCCTGCTAATGGAAGGCCAACGTCCTGCAGATTTTTAGCTCCAACACACTTGCCTTGAGTTTCTAGGCTGTTTTTCAATTCCAAGAATGCAAAGAATGGACTTGCATTCTTGTGGTGATCGGTCTTGACAGGCGACCTTAAAAGAACAAACTCGGAAGGACGTGAGGACACAGAAACGCATCCTTGTGAGAATTGAGATGTGCTGCGATCTTGTTGCTCATCTGACTGTCCCAGCATATTATAAGTTGTGACTTATGCACAATAAATACAACATAACATCACAAACAAATGTCACAACCTATTAAAACATTTTGCATATTATTAGACATTTTTATTTCATTTAATCTTTTTATTTTACCACGTGCATTTATGAAAATGTGTAGTTAACTATGCTTTGTCAATGTTAAAGGAGAATTTTTTTTTTAAAATAGGCTCATTTTCCATCTCCCCTAGAGTTAAACAGTTGAGTTTTACCATTTTCGAATCCATTCATCTGATCTCCGGGTCTGGCGGTAGCCCCTTTAGCATAGATCATTGAATCTGATTAGACCGTTAGCATCTCACTCAAAAATGACCAAAGACTTTCAATTATTTTTTCTATTTAAAGGTCCCGTTCTTCGTGTTTTTTGAAGCTTTGATTGTGTTTACAGTGTGCAATATAACATGTGTTCATGTTTCGCGTGTAAAAAAAAAACAGTATTTTTCACACAATTTACTTATCTGTACACCGCTGTTTTCACTGTCCTAAAAACGGCTGATCACTTCCTTGTTCTATGAAGTCCCTCCTTCAGAAATACGTAACGAGTTCTGATTGTGCCAGCGGTTCCCGTGTTGTGATTTGACCGCAGCTTAGCACACGTGGCACGGTTCCTGTGTTGTGATTCGACAGCAGCTTAGTGCACGTAACTTGCACGGAAAGGTCACGCCTCTTAACGGGAGATATATGCGCTCAATGATCTCTACAGCGTCCCTGGGAAAGCCAAACAAAGGTGATTTGACTCCGGGATGAAAATAACAGCGTCTCGACGACATGGCGACAAACACACTCAAACGCAACAGTTCCTCTTCTCCACGCAACACTTCCTCTTCTCCACGTGGGACAGCAACAAGACCACGTCCCCTTTTTCGCGTGTTCTTGTGGGCGGAGGTTAGTCTGTTCTACTGTTCTACTGACGTCATTAAAGCAGGCTGTACCAGGATGTAGTCCAAGCCGGCCGTTCGCTGTAGGCTTTGAAAGGGAACTTCTGTTAAATAAAATATCTCGCTTGGCATTGAACTTTGAGCGTTATAATTTTACAGGTATTATTTATGCTCTAACAGCAACATTACACACTAACTAAAGTTTGAACAGTGGGATCGCGAAGAACGGGACCTTTAAAACTTGACTCTTCTGTAGTTACATCGTGTACTAAGACCGACGGAAAATGAAAAGTTGAGGGTGTTGACACCACTTGAGGGTGAGCAAACCATGGTCTAATTTTCATTTTTGGGTGAACTAACCCTTTAAGTTCTTGAGTATTGGAATTGAACTTCGACAGTTGATGATGAGAACACAAGGACACAAGATCACTTAAGAACGCATATTGAGAAACGGCCCTAGTGAGTCTGAAGACCTTGATTAGCTGATATTCAGGTGTGTTTAATAAGGGTTGGAGCTGAACTCTGCAGGATGGGTTTGGACACCCCTGATCTAACACATTCAGTTGATGTATTATCTGTCTCACCTCCTCAGGCACCGATCACAGAAAGGTCTAACCGAGCGATTCGAACTCTTTGTGATGAAGAAGGAGATCTGCAATGCCTACACAGAGTTGAACGATCCTATCAGACAACGAGAACTGTTTGAGCAGCAGGCTAAGGTGAACCACATATCAGATGCCACATATTACTGTTTTTACTCTATTTTTGTTCAAATAAATGCAGCCTTGGTGCATATAAGAGACTTCTCTTAAAAATATAAAGAAAATCGTAAGGCCAAACTTTTGAAACTGTTGCCTGGTCTTACCATACTCTCGTACATTTAATTTGTACAGAGAGTCTGGCCACTCTCCATTGACAAGCGTTAACTTCCTTGAAGGCGGGTACTCTGAAGTTTAAAACTATTGGATCTGCCCAGAGCCACTCTGCATCGGCCATAACCAATCGCTAACGTTTGGTCGTGACGTATGTCATCTCAAACTAGCGCACAACATCAACGTCATCGTTCTCAGCCACTCCCTCTGTTCGCTGATTGGACCGGTTCAAATTTGACCGGAGAAAACCAGAGAATATACCGCAATCCCAGACGGAGTACTGAAGGAAAATTAAAATTGAGCGGAAGTACATAGGAGGGCAGAGCCAGGCTAATAGGGCTGGGCTTTGGACAACTTTCATGATTCGATCCGATATCGATTAATTGGGGCCTGTCAGGTACAGTACGTGGGAAATTTGCTTAAGGAAAAAAAAAAATACAATGCTTTAAACTATACAGGGAACACCAGTTGATACATCAGTTCATATTAACCTTTAATATTATAGTGATTTGTAGGCTATTTGCATTTAAATAAGGCAGTTTTTAAAATTACCTTATATTGATACATTTTTAATGATGATATTATGTTTCTGCTCATTTTTTTAAAGCATATAAATGGTAGCTGTCATAAAAACATGAATTCAAACATTCATTGCATATTGAAGAACAGATTAAGTTAAAATACAGCGCACGCATGTAGTTATTTTCTGAGTTTTTAATCACTGAGGAACTTGTTTTCAAGCTGTTTTACTGACGTCTTTCTGCACTTGAAACTGATTGAGCGATTACATGAGCCATGATATGGGATGGGACACACACTATAAATCTTTGTTCATTAATCAACTGAAAATAGCATAGACAGAAGATCGATTTATGCATCTCTATCGGTTCTTCATAATAACAACCGGATAGAATTGATAAATCAATATTTTTAACCCCTCCCTAGTAGTATATGTTAGCTGCTTGGTTTTTGTATTATATACCAAGATGGCTGCTTTATTAAAATAAGCTGTGGCCACAACACACCTTGTATTAAAGTGTTAATTCAGCGATTTAGCATTAAGCTTTGTATCAGTAGAAACCCTGTACTGCTGTACTGAGCAGACACGTTCGGTTTTTAATTGTAGTGTCTGTTCTCTAACTGAACTAAGTTATTTTATTACTATAAGAATCTAAATGACGGTGGGATGGAGCCGCGGTGGGAAAGAGATGTAACCGGTAGGCATGGCTTGGGAGTGGCCTCATAGGGCAGCGACGCAAGTGCGTTCTGGGAGTTGTTGTCTTTCATCCATATGAGCCAAAAATACATTTTCTGGCTTTTCTCAGTCTAGAAGGCACCAACTTATAAAATAATTTCACAATTTCTACTATATAAATGACCCAATTTAAATACACATTCTTATTTCATGAAGTAGGGATGTGCCTGAAGCCAAATACTTTGTTCGGAAAGGAAAGGACTCATTCTATGATGCCCCTAACGGGACATGTGATAGGGAAAACATATGAGATTGGAGGAAACCTCAATGCTTTTGAGTTCTCTCGCAATTATATAGTTGGATAATTATATTGTACAAAATTAGCGGGCATCAGGGAGCCACTATCAATATGTGGGGTGGAAATCACTTTTGAATGCACACTCGCTTTCACTTCATTTTGCGATCACACGTACTCTGTCTATAGGGAGCAGCGGTACTGCCCACACTTTTCCAGATCACATGATAAGTGAAATCTGATGTACTGTAATGTAACCGTGCAGGCCTAACCATGGTCCCTCTGTCCAATGTGTTATTAAGTTTCCATGCCTTTTCGAATTGGGAATTGGGCTTCGGGCACATCCCTAACAAGCTGCTTTGGCTAGAAAGTAACCTCCAGGTGAATGAATGTTCATACTGTGTCCATAGGCCAAGGCAGAAGGTGACGACGAGGCGATGTTTATTGATGAGACCTTCTGCACTGCCTTAGAATACGGCCTTCCACCCACGGCAGGATGGGGCATGGGCATCGACCGGCTCACCATGTTCCTCACGGACTCCAACAACATCAAGGTATGACCCGCCATGACACCTTTTCATTAGAAATACTAGAACTAACACATTGTAGCCCTGTAATAAAATCAGTCAAAGATGATTCCGTGGACTGCATCTGATATGAATCGATGTGCTCTACTATTCAGGAGGTGCTTCTCTTCCCTGCGATGAAACCTGAAGAAAATAAAGCAGCTCCACCTGCAGAGGGCACATCAGTGTAACGCCACGACTTCATCTGAGTGAAGAAAACACACCTGAGGAAATCTCTGGATTTCTTGATTCAGCCTCAACTGTCCAATTTCTTGTCACTGTTGAGCGTTATAGCCTGAAGACCTATGCATACTGAAGGGAAGGATTTCAGCAGTTCTTTTAACACACGGCTCACAGTTTTATGGGGAATAGGAACCCCGTTTTCTTTTCTCTGTTGCCCATTGTCGATTTCCTGCGGTTTTGTGGCCTGGGGTGATGTTTCTCAGACATATTTGGATGTTTTATGATCTTCTGTCCAACTGTATTTTTTAACAAGTCTTACTATGGCTGTTCAATTGAATCCCATTAAATAATGATTAAGAACAACCCAAATGGTTTGTGTTTTGTTTCTATATCACAGATGGATATGATCTCATTTTTTTTCCAATGTACAGTATATGCTCAAAATACAATATATTTTAAAGCAGTTTTATAATGGTAGCAGTCATCATTTGCAAGTTTGATGAACTCTAAGGCCTGATTTCACAGACAGGGATTAGGCCTTAGGATATTTAAGTCGCTTTTATAAACGGGTCATTACTGGTGTGCATCTTGAGACGAAACAATGGCGCTGACATATTTTAAGATGTATCCGTGCAAGTTGCTTTCAGTTAAAACAGCTCAAACTTGCATGTTAGTCTGGGACTAGCTTAAAGGGATAGTTCACCCAAAAATGAAAATTACTCTCAAGCCATCCTAGCTGTATATGAAATTCTTTCAGACGAATACAATCGGAGTGTTTAAAAATGGCTAATCCAAGCTTTATAATGGCAGTGAATGGCTGTTTCAATAAAAGTGCATCTATCCATCAGATAACTGCTCCACATGGCACCAGGGGGTTAATAAAGGCCTCCTGAAGTGAAGCGATGCGTTTGTGTGTATGATGTATGAAACCAGTGTAAGTTCTGGTGACGAACACAGAAGCGCAGAAGAAAACTTGGTTCTGGAGAACTAGCATATTCTCACCGGAGCGTTCTTCGTCATACACTGGAACGCCAGTCTCTCGTGAACTCGTATGTGCACGGCAGTTAAGAGAAGTTTGAGATTACAGTTTGTAAAGTTTTAAATATGGATATTTCTCTTACACAAACACATCGTTTTGCTTCAGAAAGCCTTTATTAACCCCCCCGGTGCCGTGTGGAGCAGTTATATGATGGATAGATGCACTTCTATGGACTTCCAGCACTCAAGCAAACGGAGAGTACCGGTGATAGAGCAAAACCAAACTTGGTTTTGGCAAGAACGAGCATATTCTCACCGGAGCGTTCCGCGCCTACGTCATTTTAAATATGGATTTTTCTCTTACACAAACACCTCCCTTCTCTTCAGAAGGCCTTTATTAACCCCCCAGAGCCGTGTGGAGCAGTTATATGACGGATAGATGCACTTTTATGGACTTCAAAACAATGTATACATCTAGGATGACTTGAGGGTGAGTAAATCATAGGCTAATTTTAATTTTTGGGTGAACTATCCCTTTAAGCCTTGTCTGTGAAACTGAGGGGAAATTTCCCAACACCTATGACTGTCAAGTGTTTCTTACTATTTATTTTATAGCAAGAATGTACAATATTTGATATTTTTTACATTTTACTGTTTTATAAAACTATTATTTATATATTATGCTGAAGTAATGTGACACTTTGGTCAAACGTGGAACAATTTGATGAATAACACCTGTGGTTACCAATTAAAGTAATTGGACAATTGGCTAAAAGTCTAGCTTTGCAGACGTCTCTTGGTTTGATATAGCCTATGCATGGCTTAACTATCCACATATTTCGGGGGCCCCTCTAAAGAAGCTTTGGTTTGGACTCCCGATATATATTATGTTCTGTAAATGAACGATTTTCGACTGTGCTACACATCCTTTTGCTTTCGTAATGCTTGGACTTTGTATAATAGGTCGTTTAGTCTGTGCCAATGTTCCTGTCGTTATCGATATCTCTGTTCTCAGTCTAACTTATCAGCACCGTGAGGTCCCTGGTTTAGCGGGAGCGCGCTTCTTGCCTCTCTCGCGCGGTCAAGTGCATCAGGCTGTTATTTCATGTCTGAAGCCCAGAGTCGGTGAAGATGGCGATGTGTGCGGCGCTCCGATGCGTTTCGGCAAACTTTTCGGCAGCATTGCCCCTGCTCTCGAGACCTGCACATATCTGGACGTGCCAAAACTCGCTAAGACCAAACATCTTAAGGACGCTTTACACGAGCTCGCGGCATTCGGGAGGTAAAAACTTTACTGAACTCACGGTTCCTCCGTTTTATATCGCACATTTTGCTTTGCCTTCTGGGCTGCAGGCATTCCGGTTTGCGTTTGGGTCTTTTTTTAAGAGGTTTTAATGTTCTGGAATCAAAACGTGTGCTTCTCAACTGAAGTGGTATTGAGATTAAACGTTGGTAACGTTGGAACTTTGGTTCGTTTGTTACATCATAAAGCTCCGCAGGCGTTTGTACGTTCCATTCGCAGTGAGTTACTAGGCGGACTCGAATTTTAGAACTCTAACGTTCCACTGGTCTCTTTATTTTTGGAACTTTTCGTCATAACATGTATATCTTTTTTAGAGTTCTTATTTAAAGTGTTAAAAGCGCACAGATTTATTTACCTGGTTCAATGTAATTTTTGCTGACGCTTGCATCGGATCAAACTCGTCATGCGCAAATATTCTCGGTTCGGTTTTATCATGTGGCTTTAATTATTTAGATATCTTAATGTGTCTATTTTCATCTCCTGCCTGTGAAGTTTGTTTAGAGAGCCCCCTGATTATTTCTCACCGAAATCTGTCATTGACAAATCTATCTGAGATGCTTCACCTTCATTATGTTCCCACAAGAACAAAAATAACATCAGGAGTGTTTTGTGTAAAGCCCAGCCATGCTCCAGCATTCAGCCCTGCTCACAATCTGGTTTAAACCTGTATTGTTTCTGCATGGGCTGATGCTAGAATCCGACTCAGTTGAGGCATTGCCCCTCTGGGAGTCCTCAGCAGTGGTTCATTGGTGTGCCAGACTATTTTCCTAAGAACTATGTTCTTAATATGGAATGTTATTTTTGTATCAAATTATAAATGCTTGCTTTCTGAATCAGGTCTTGTGCAAGGGATATGGAGGCATCCCTTTCATACGGAAGTGGCTGTTTAATGTTCATCACTTGTTTTATCATGTGACTCTAATTTTGTAGCTTTCTTGTACAGAAACCCATGAATGGGTATTTAGGAAACCTGTTTGAGAGCTGGTTATTTTGCAACTGCCTGGAACAGAAATGAAAACCATTCAGCATGCCCTAACGTGACCCTTTTTTTACTGTTGCTTCCACCCTGAAGTGACTGCGTCATGCATAGTGATATGAGAAAGTCGATTCAGAGTTAAAGTAATTTAGAAAACCAAATGCAGTGAAATGGAAAGACTGATCTGGAAATAATTAATGCATCGTTAGCCTTATGGAGTTCAAATGGTCAACCATTATCAGTCAGCAAGTTAATATTTATGTAATAAACGTCCTGGAAAGAAAAGTGAACTTTGCTGTCAAGCTCCAAATTGACAAAGTATTATTAAATTATCATAACACGCAAACCATATAGAGCACAAGTCTCTCAAACCATGTGATGCTTTGTTGAAGGAACTTTAAGTCATTATGGTATGTATGTTACATGACAGCGACGTACTAAAAACCAGATTGTTTTTCCTTTGCGTTTTTTTCGCATACAGACGACAACGTTGTCAAAAAAATTGTCCTGTCAAAATTATCCTAGTTCTCACAGATCTGCGAAAACAACTAAAAACGCTGTATTCTGCTGCCAGGCCAGTAGTTGACGATGTAACTTTGTAATGGAACGCTACATGCCTAATGCTGCTTTCACACCATAGATTGTAAAAAAATATGGACGTAGTGTCTGTGACGTCACCCATAGGATTCTGAAGAGCAGTTTTGAAGCGTAAAGAAGGGACGAGCTGGCTGTCGCCATCTTGGCAGCGCATCACTCCCGGATAACAGAAAATGGGCAAAGAGGCGGGACGTGGGCAGAGCTAAAGTGACGTGATTAACAGACAGCAGACAAATGGCTATCCACCTGTCACTCAAAGTTAGGGGTGCACCGATCCGACTTTTTAAGTACCGATGCCTTGGATTTGTGTATTTGTCGATACCCGTTACCGATCCGATACTATTGTTGAATTAATAATAAACTGTATATCTTCCACCTTATACCTTCCTTGAAGAGACTAAAGACTCACCAAACTAAGACAAAATAACAGATGTATGTAAAGTGTTGAATTCTTATTTATTTAAAAAACAATTGTGCATTCAAATCTAAAATAGAATGTAATCAAACTTCTTTAAATAAATAAAATGTAGCAGTGGAAACATAAAACAGTGTATTGGTCAAACATACTATAGTAATCTGACAGTTACCAAACATTTTTTACACTACAGATAATTGTTTTGGTATATAATCATATCAATATTAAAAATTAGCATTACAAATTAACAAATAGCCTAATTTCCTGCCATATGCAATTTAATAAAAATGATCAGCTAGCTAATAAAAACTTTGTTCTGGTTTCACCTCACTCCTGTCTAAATGATTGTAGGCTAGGCCTATTTATTTTACTACATATTGTCAACAGAAATAAGCTGAAATACTGTTGATAATTAAAAATAATTCTTACTACCCACTCTTGCTTAATTGGGTAAGCACACTTGTGTTCTCATTTCAGATGCGTTCTGAGTAAATTAATAAACTGATTGGTGAGTTCAGTGTCGGACAGATCAGTTTTTCTAACCAGTCGTTAAAATGATTCGGTTCAAAGGAGTCATTAGGTCACGACATTAGCAGACACGTGTGCGAATCCCGTCTGTTAGAACATCGCGAAAGATGTCAACACACAGAAAACACTTCATAACTGGATATGATTTGTTTCCCGTTTATTGAAAGTATGCTTTATGTCAGTTGGTCAGAGAAGAGTCAATGTTTTTTGAGCGCAATTCACACCCATTGGTAATTTAAGGACAAAATTGTCAGAATGCGTCATGTGCAACATGGTTTCGGTCTTCCGACTCCGAAATATCTCTTCCACACAGCCGACTCTCTGGCTCGCTCCATGTTGCTTCTAGCATGCGACACACGTGAAGCTGACGAAATGACGTAGGTTCTGCTCTGACGAAAGAAAACGAGAAAAAAAACACCTGGATCGGCTTGTGGATATTCAGGTATTTTGTCATTATCACGGCCGATATACAATCCTAATATCGGATCGGTGCACCCCTACTCAAAGTGGCCACGCCCTTAATTATGCAGAACTTTAATGCTTTATATAATGTAAACGAATGAGTGATAAAAAAAATTCACCCTCCTTATGTGGCGTTCACACCGGACGCGATTCGCCCAAATAATTTGCGCTGAACGCGCGAAGGTGGACGCTTGAACATTTTTAGTTTACTCGCGTCATTCGCGCGTGTGACAACTACACAACAGATGCGAATTCGCGTCATGGGAGGGGCTTCTAGATGAGCCAGCTCGTCTCGGTCACTTGACGTCTTTTTTGTAAAAAATACTACTATTAATGTGTGACAAAACGTAGTTTAAAGACTTTTTCAGGCGATAATATAGTTGTTTAAAGCTCAAATCTGTGGTTAATTTATAAAAAGAGTGCCTATTTGAGCATTTTATCTGGCGTTTTCGTTGTGAGTTGTGAGATCCAGGCGATCAGTGACATTCCGCGCTCGTTTACCCGGCGAGACCTGCCTTTCCTCGGCTAGTCCTTCTCACATTTGCCGCTGGCTCTGGCTCTTTTTTTCTGCTCCAGTCTCGTTGTGAAATGGCTGACATAGATTTTGTTGAGAGGGTAGCTGACTGTCCGACCTCCTCACTCACTTTCTTCCAAGCAAGATCCTTTTAATTCCTGTAGTGATAGGATGATGTATCATACAGCTCCGGGTATCCACATACGGCCACGATTATCTTGTCCTCCATTGTTGTTGGTATTTCTACCTCCGCTTGTAAATGCGTCACTACTATAGCAAGCTCGTGATTGGTTAACGCGGCGCGAAATATCCGGCAAAGTTCAGATTTTTCAACTTGAGCGATTCGCGCGAATCGCGCGTTCAAAGCGCTCAATTCGCGTCATTCGCGCCGCCTCAATCGTGCGAATCGCGCCGCAGAATGCCATTTTGCGTCTCTGCATTGACTTAACATGTAAATCACTCGCGCGAATCGCGTCCGGTGTGAACGCACCATAACAGTTGTCATGAAGGGCAAAATTAGCCGTATCGACCAAAACCACAATTTGTAGCAGACTGTAAACATGTGTTTTTCTGTTGTAAAGTTGGGCATTTTAACATGGGGCTCAATGAGATTCTGCTCCCTTCTGGAGCCTGTCCCTAGCGGCCAGTCGACGAATTGCAGTTTATGTCACTTCCGTATTGGCTTCAAGAGAAACTGCGGTAGGTTGCCGCTTGATTCACACCAAATGCGAATAGAGCGCCAAAATAGCATCTAGTTGGACGCTTGAACATTTTGAATCCATTTTCTGTATAAATCGAGCATTTGAAGCAAAATAGATGCGCGTTCAATCCGCTCCAGGAGAAATGTCATAAAACACCACTCTGCCTCTTCATTTTCATTAAAAATATATATTAAACATTAATAGCCACACAAATGTGGTCCAGGCAACGCACTACCTACATTATCTTCACTGCATGTATATTTAAATATCCTAAAAAAATAGTTATGAAACTTCTCTTTGCCCTCAGTCAAAACGATTTGGCAGACAACAAATTATAGATTCATGACACCAAAGATCGCCCATTAGATCTACACAAGATGAATTCTATCTCATGTTTAACCACTACAGAGACATCCGAGCCAGCGGCAGACATCAGAAGGTCTGGCCAAGGAAAGGCTGCTCTCGCCGGGGTTAACGAGCGATGAGCGCCCGGTGATCGCCTGGATCTCACAACTCCAAAAACGCAAAATTATTTTTTTTTTAAACGCGCTCTCTTTATAAATAAATCACAGATTTGAGCTTTAAACAACTACATTCTCACCTGAAAAGGTCTTAAAACTACATTTTTGTGACACAATAGTAGTATTTTAGTTTCTCATCACGTCACTTTACCACGTGACAGCAGCAAGCAGGCTCCTGATTGGTTAACGCGGCATGAATTGATGCCAAAGTTCAAATTTTTCAACTCTGGCGTCAGATGTGAATTTGCTTAAAACGCGTAAATGCACAAATAACGCTCAATTCGTGTAAAATTTGCGTGAGGCGGAATCGCGTCCATCGCGCTGTGCGAAATGCGTCTTTCGCGCTGCAGGACCTCCAGACACGCGTCAACGCGCCTTTCCATTGACTTAACATTAAAATCACTCGCTCCTGACGCTCTACTCGCGTTTGGTGTGAACGCAGCATTACAGCGACGCGTTTTGTAGTTTACACAGAGACGATAACTGTATTGTTTTCAAAAACGTGCACTTTGACGTTTTCAGGCCCCCTAAATACTATTGTCGTAAAAGTAAAAAATCAAGACGCATAAGTTTCCATTATTAGTTATTAAACGGTGTCGTGTAAACGGCTCCTCCCAAAGTTCCCAAAAATGTCCATTGGTGCCTAAGTGACTCTTGCTCAGAGAAACTGTCAATCTCAGCTGTCAATCATGACGTCACACCTATAGGGTTGGGTATCGCTTGAATTTTAATTATTCTGATTCTGCTTATCGATTCCGATTCTTATCGATTTAATAGATTCCAAAAATTTAGATTCCAATAGGGTAAAAAAAAAAAAAAAACGTAGATGTCATTCACATTTATTATTAGGCTATTATTGCAAAACATTTCATTTTAGCTGAATACCATGAACAAAAATCAACAGGCTAGCAAACTCTTGCCTGTGGTTTAAAAATACCATAGCAAAAAAAGCGCCTTATTTCAAGCATTATTAAAGACAAGACAAGTAAACACTCAGTAATTAAAAAAAGAACAAATTAATAATGGCACAAATAAATGCAATTGAACAAAGTTAGGATTGAAATAAACATTTTCAGGTAGGTACAGAAACTGGAATCAAACACTGTACTTTATTGATAAAATGTAGGCTATACATTGCAAATATAGTTAAAAGTTATTCTGTCTAGAACAGCGAGTGAATTTTGTCAGCTTTTCTTGTTTTTGATTAACGTTATCATAGAGACGGCAACACATAACCGACTGTTCACGAGAGTATTTTGACATTTATGTGTGTATTTGTCCATTTGCGTTCTATGCAAAAAGACGAGGAAGAGAACTCCGTTCATTATCGCGCACTATTCATTCACCACGAGAAGCCATTCGGTGTCTTTTTTGCACTCAAATGGTTAAAAATCACAATGAAATACGCACACAGTAACCGATAAGCGGAATCGAAATGCACTTTTCTTCTCGAATCACCGGTTCTGGGCAATTTGGAAATGGTTCTCGACTCTCGATACTAGGGGTGTAACGGTACACGTATTCGTATTGAACCATTTCGGTACGGTGTACGCGTGTACCGAACGGTTATGAATGTAATCTTTAACAGTTAACAGTCGGCTTGTTGTAAGCGCGGAACACACTTCAATCCGAGTTCCCACACAAACATATTAAGTATTCAGTCTATTTTATCACAAAATTCAAACAATAAATGCTGTTTTAACGCTCTTTAATGTGACGTGACTGATAGACGCGTATCAGTTCAACTTAAAGCGGCAGCGCGCGGCGCGCGAGTCAATGCGATCATCTCTTCCTAAAGAATAAACATAAATTAATATATCTTAAGGTATGTTGAGGATACATTACAACTTACTGAAATGTATCATATGTCGTGTAATCGCTCCATCTGTGTTTCAACCGCGGAAAGACAATAAAACTGCTTGTAAACAATGTCATGCAGAATCACGTTTACTCAGAAGTCATTCAGTGTCCACAGCTGTTAGCTCACTAGAGAAATCAACTCTTTCACTGAATACATGCACTATATTAGCCGTTATGTTCATTATATTAGCCTATATATATATTCATTATATACTACTTAGCCTGTTAGTGATGTCTTGTTTATTTAATGTATGTTTAAATAAATCTGTCTTGAAAATTACAGCCACTAAATGATTATATTTCAACAACGAATAAAAATAATTAGATTTAGAAGTTAATGCAAAAACTGCCTTATGTGAAGCTTAAGAGTGTTGATTATTATATCTCAAACTAAATAGCAACTGAATTTAGGCTAATAGTTTGGGCTCTGTTGTTAATATTTAATAGCTATATGCAAGTAAGTTTACATATATAGTTTACAGCATTATCTTTAAGAAACTTTTAGTTATAATTTAAGGACAGACACAATTTTTTTCATTAAACCACTGTTGAATAAAAATGAATAAAAAGCAATTTTGTAAAACTGCTGTACCGAATCCATACCGAACCGGGACTTCAAAACCGAGGTACGTACCGAACCGTCAGTTTTGTGTACCGTTACACCCCTACTCGATACCCATCCCTAGTAAAACCCCAGTTTTATAGCATCAGATAACTAACTAAAACCAAACTTATTTAAAGAGTGATAACTTGAACTAACATCAGCGTAATGATAACTGCCTAAAATGACAGAAACCATCTTTAGAAAAATGTATTTGAAGTGATTTTAGTTTGTCTGTGTCCCATTACATTACATGGAGAGGGTGGGGTTTATGAATCGCGATCGAAACGCGTTGGCTTCACTTTTCAAGCCTCGTGTGGCACGCTTGGTTTTGTCCATCAAGATGATTTTCACAGATGAACACAACGTTTATGAATTTTGATGCCTAAATGCATATGCCAGAAATAAAAAGCTAAAGGTAGGCTATAAACGAACTACACCACGGTCGCTCCACTTCAACGTCTCCATCACTAAGCTTCTGTCAACTCTTCCAGTTTTTATTTAAAAACATTTAAAATAGTTTATAAGAGCACAATTATGAGCATAATGAGGCTGTAAAAGGGAACTAAGTTTGCCTGATGATGTTTAATCTCCCAGACAGCCTTTGTAGTCCCATTTAGCCACTTGTTAGCAACCGCCTTTTTAAAGACACGTAACAGATTAAAAAAAATCATCAGAGTAGGGTAATACTGATGTATTTTATGTTGTATAATAAACCGTGACAGTGTCCTGAACTTGTTCACCGCAGATTTTATTTCAGCAATCTAACCAAAATCCCATTAAAAAAACCCACTGACTTCGGGACGATGGAACCAGAAGTGCTAAAATGCTAACTTGTTTCTGTGTTTTGTCTTACAAAGTCTCATTGCATGAAAAAGAATGACCAGTACATTATTTAACGCTTCACCATTTTGTATTCCACATTAGAAAAAAAGTTATGTTTATTAGAATGTTAGAACTAAAATGAACAATATTAAAAAATTGTTTTTGGTCATTTTAATAGTTTGAAATCAAATATAAATATTTGAAAACATACACTTAAAACGTAAATGAAATGCCTTGGGAACTAACTGAAATGAGATAAAATACTAAAATGACTAAAACTGAAATGAAAATGTCAAGCTATAGAAATATTTAAATAAAATAATGAATGACATTAAAGTTAAAACTAAAAATATAAAAATAAAAGCTCAGTCAAAATATTGATAAATACTATAATAGTATATAAATAATACTAAAATAACACTGTGAGAGAGTGAATAATTGATACAATTTGTAGTTTGGCAACGGCTATTTGTACTAAGTGACAATAAAATATTTTCTTAGCTGTAGATGCTATTTACTAAGTAAAAATGGTGATATTGAAACGATCTGCATTGTAAAAAGCGCTATATAAATGAAGTTGACTTGATATATTCTATTGCTATTTGCACCCCAGTATTGTTGTACATTAACAGGATGCAATAATAACATGGAGTGTAAATGATTATATTTATTATTTAAAATGATTAAATGGATGCCGCCTTAATGGGACAATAAAAGCCCTCCCTAAACCTACACCTAACCCTACCCAATAAATTTCGTTTGGCAATTTTTTTCCATTTTTTAGAACATTTTCTTAATTTTCATTAAAAATGTAAATGCGGTGGCTGGGATATACATAAACCTAACAACATACGTAGCATGATTTTTGGAATGATTTATCACGAGAGGAAAAAAATGGTTTTAGTCGCATAACATCAGTTATTGGAAACGCCATCATTTCGCGAATTTTTTTTTAGCGACTTTTAGAAAATATCGCAAAAGTTTTGTGCAAATCTGTAATGGAAACGTGGCTAGTGACGTATGGCATCAAAGTGCAGCGAGAGTGATAGACCCTTTTCACATTTCCGGGTTTCTCAGAGCTGAAGTCGTCATAGTTGGGTTAAATATTATAGCTGTGAATGAGAGAATACATTAAATATTTTTCTGTGTGCCCATTTGCACACATAGCAAAAGAAAAACGCCACAGTTGTGATTTCACAACTTTCAAAAAGAGGGAAAAAATAGAGTGAGATTGATAACGGCAGTGAAAAGAGAGAAATATGTTCATTTTTACCATCACTCCCATAGACGCTATTACTGAACACACTCACAGCAGCGGTAACTTTTTTATTGTAATGTGATGCAAAAGTAATAAAATACAAAGTATTAGTGTTATAAATGTACATATATTTTTTTTAAAATGAAAATACAAAAAACGCTGCAGGATTTACGATATTGATGACTGTTAAAACGCGACATCGCAGTCTGTGAAAAGAAACTATTCGAGAGCAGTCGGCTAATACAGCCGGTGCAGTTTCTTTAGAGCGGCCACACCAGACTGCACGGACTCTGATGACGACACAGCTGTTCCACGATTGGCCAGATTCACCGCATGACAGCGATCACATGTGTTTATTCTAAAACCTTCAGTTCCACTAATGCTCACAAATCAGTTTTTTAAAACAGTAAAAACTCCTTTCATCCTTTATCAAAATAAAACTGATAAAAACGTAGACCCCACTTCATTGATAGTGTAGGCTTATACACTCACCTAAAGGATTATTAGGAACACCTGTTCAATTTCTCATTAATGCAATTATCTAATCAACCAATCACATGGCAGTTGCTTCAATGCATTTAGGGGTGTGGTCCTGGTCAAGACAATCTCCTTAACTCCAAACTGAATGTCAGAATGGGAAAGAAAGGTGATTTAAGCAATTTTGAGCGTGGCATGGTTGTTGGTGCCAGACGGGCCGGTCTGAGTATTTCACAATCTGCTCAGTTACTGGGATTTTCACGCACAACCATTTCTAGGGTTTACAAAGAATGGTGTGAAAAGGGAAAAACATCCAGTATGCGGCAGTCCTGTGGGCGAAAATGTCTTGTTGATGCTAGAGGTCAGAGGAGAATTGGCCGACTGATTCAAGCTGATAGAAGAGCAACTTTGACTGAAATCCACTCGTTACAACCGAGGTATGCAGCAAAGCATTTGTGAAGCCACAACACGCACAACCTTGAGGCGGATGGGCTACAACAGCAGAAGACCCCACCGGGTACCACTCATATCCACTACAAATAGGAAAAAGAGGAAAATTTGCACGAGCTCACCAAAATTGGACAGTTGAAGACTGGAAAAATGTTGCCTGGTCTGATGAGTCTCGATTTCTGTTGAGACATTCAGATGGTCGAGTCAGAATTTGGCGTAAACAGAATGAGAACATGGATCCATCATGCCTTGTTACCACTGTGCAGGCTGGTGGTGGTGGTGTAATGGTGTGGGGGATGTTTTCTTGGCACACTTTAGGCCCCTTAGTGCCAATTGGGCATCGTTTAAATGCCACGGCCTACCTGAGCATTGTTTCTTACCATGTCCATCCCTTTATGACCACCATGTACCCATCCTCTGATGGCTACTTCCAGCAGGATAATGCACCATGTCACAAAACTCGAATCATTTCAAATTGGTTTCTTGAACATGACAATGAGTTCACTGTACTAAAATGGCCCCCACAGTCACCAGATCTCAACCCAATAGAGCATCTTTGGGATGTGGTGGAACGGGAGCTTCGTGCCCTGGATGTGCATCCCACAAATCTCCATCAACTGCAAGATGCTATCCTATCAATATGGGCCAACATTTCTAAAGAATGCTTTCAGCACCTTGTTGAATCAATGCCACGTAGAATTAAGGCAGTTCTGAAGGCGAAAGGGGGTCAAACACAGTATTAGTATGGTGTTCATAATAATCCTTTAGGTGAGTGTATGTTGAACTTTATTCTTGTACAAACACACGCTGTATTAAGCAGTGCAATAAGTATGACATGGCAATAATGTCTCTGAAACATCTGTGTATTGTGTATAATATTGCATTTATTTCACTTCAGCTGTGATAAAGTATGCAAACACAGCGCGAGCGTCACTGCGGGAAGCAGAAAGTGTCCGACTTCACGTCTCCGTTCGCAGCTCTCCCCGCCTGCACGCGGCTACTCTTGCCGATCGTTTACATCCAGCCGATTTCGAACACACCTTTTGACTGTCGACACAACTCTGAACGAAATTCAATGATGTCAAGGCTGTAATGTGACTGGTTATCAAGGCACATGTGATCCAAGTTAGCAGTTATGCCCCTCGTATCTCCCAATAATAAGACCATCTCTGCTTTAATTGTTCTGTTTATCCTGATCTATTTATGCTTAATTCTCTTTATTAACGAAATTCTCTTGTGTGTTTACAGCTCTGAAGTTTACAGACAAACACGAGTGGGTGCGAGTGGAGGGGGGTGTGGGCACAGTCGGCATCAGCAACTTTGCTCAGGTTTGCTCCACTCTATAAAGAAATGGGTGTTAAGATATGGTGTCAGTTCAGTTTCAATTTTTTACTTGTTTTCACACTTTTTACTGCTGAAACGGTATGCAACCTGTTAACTCTTACTGTCCCACCAGTGGGACGTTTGCCATTTATATATCTTAAACAATAATATCTTAGTCTAAACCTTCACTAATCTTGAAAAACGGGGTGTAAAACGTTTTGAGCTTGTCCACTTTTGACCACTTTGTCAGCTGAAGCCTGAAAGAAATGCAGAAACGAAAGCTGATCGTCTTCGTCTTCGGATGTGTTCATATGTAAATTGCTGAGCTTATTTTGCCCATTAGATTGAAAGATCTGAAAAAGCCCATGCATTTACTCGCCTATAGACTCAACTTTGAAGAAATCCAGACAGAAGTGGTTGAAAGTGGACAAAAGAGACTGATTAAAACACCTGGTGTAAAAGGGAATGTGCCTCCCTCGTCTACTTGTGATCCGATTGATTAAAATGCATCTTAATACCAGGTGTAAACAGGGTGTTAGAGGTTGAATTCAAATCAAATACTGCCCATACTACTTCTGAGTAGGATGTCTACATACATTTTGTGAAAAATATGGTTCAGATCACTCTAGCCATTTATGGAAATGTGTGTGTCCTTATATGGTCACGACTGAATGACCTGGATGTCATCTAGTGGAAATGTTTGGTACTGCACCCACTCAACCTTACTGAAAGTTCATTTTTTGAGATGTCAACCCAGATTTGTCTTTTTTTTGTAAAATACATATTTTAAATAAAAAATTTAAAATGTAGGTTTACATTTTCGTTAAATTCTATAATTTTTTTCAATGTATAACGTTTTGGACAACTTTTTAAAAGTTTTATTGTTGTTTTACATTTAATGTTATAGGAATATTTTCTTTTTATGGATCTCTCAAGTTTAGTTTTAAAGGGAGAGTTCACCCAAAAATTTAAAAATTCTCCCCCTCATGTCATTCCAAACCTGGATCTTTTTGATGAAATCTGAGAGCTTTCTGTCCCTTCATTGACAGCTTTACAACTACCACTTTGACTCTTCAAAAAGTTCATAAAGAGATCGTAAAAAAACTAATCCATATGAATTGATCGGTTTAGTCCAAATATTCTGAAGAGACTCGCTTTATATGATGAACAGATTTATTCACATATAAACATTCATCAACACACACATCAGGGGCCTATACCATGAAGCCGGTTTAGCTGGCTATTCAGATATGTTTAAGCTTGTGCCAATCCTGCGTTTTAGGTACCATTAAAGTGGTTTGGCTTTTAGCCGTGTTCATCTCCATAGTAACTTGCGCTTCACGGCTAACCTGCTCCAGGACTGGTTATAAGAGATTTCAAACTGAAATTAGACCAATCAGCTGTGAGCAAAGTGACACACCTCTGATGCAATAAAGTCACTCCCCCAGTTTCTACTCCAAATTAAAGGTCACTACATAGCAAATGGTTTTTAAAGACTAAAGCGTCTGGCTTTTAACAATGCTTATTTATAATAATAATAATACTTTTGAATGATTTAGATATCATGTATGTAATTATTGTACCCTTAATCAATTACACATGCATCATTAATAGGCACTTTGTTAAAATTAATATAAATAGCCTATATAAAGGTCATACAAATAAGCTTTAAAATCAATAAATAAAGCTACAAAATGACTACGTGATCTTAAATGTTCAATTATTTCTATATATCAACTAAACTAACTTCATAACCTTTACTTGCATTGACGTGTAAGATATTTATTTAAGTTGTCCTCTTTCATAGACAGCTCTTCCTCTCTATTTGTTTAAATTCTTAATATTTTTCAATCATGTAATATTCTGCAGAAGAGAGAATTGAATTTCAGTTTCACTGATCCACAGCGTGTGATTGGCTGTTCACTACTGATGTCACAGCTAAACTCCTAAACTCAGGATCAAAGCCTGAGTTGACAGAGAAAGCTGATGATCAGCATCATGGGACCAACAAAGCCTGAATAAATTGGTTTGGTTTTGTCAATTCAAAACTAATCCTGTAACCCTGGGTTTGTTCAGCTACCATCATGGTACAGGCCCAAGTTGTGCTAAACAGAAGCTAAAGCATGTTTGCTTGACATGCGAGAACCAATGAGGTTCAATCTCATGTTACGCAGCACGTTTGAGCTTCAGCGAGAACCAATGAGGTTCATTCTCATGTTACGCAGCACGTTTGAGATTCAGCGAGAACCAATGAGGTTCATTCTCGTGTTACGCAGCACCTTTGAGCTTCAGCGAGAACCAATGAGGTTCATTCTCATGTAACGCAGCACGTTTGAGCTTCAGCGAGAACCAATGAGGTTCATTCTCATGTTACGCAGCACGTTTGAGCTTCAGCGAGAACCAATGAGGTTCATTCTCGTGTTACGCAGCACGTTTGAGCTTCAGCGAGAACCAATGAGGTTCATTCTCGTGTTACGCAGCACGTTTGAGCTTCAGCGAGAACCAATGAGGTTCATTCTCATGTTACGCAGCACGTTTGAGCTTCAGCGAGAACCAATGAGGTTCATTCTCATGTTACGCAGCACGTTTGAGCTTCAGCGAGAACCAATGAGGTTCATTCTCATGTTACGCAGCACGTTTGAGCTTCAGCGAGAACCAATGAGGTTCATTCTCATGTTACGCAGCACGTTTGAGCTTCAGCGAGAACCAATGAGGTTCATTCTCATGTTACGCAGCACGTTTGAGCTTCAGCGAGAACCAATGAGGTTCATTCTCGTGTTACGCAGCACGTTTGAACTTCAGCGAGAACCAATGAAGTTCATTCTCGTGTTACGCAGCACGTTTGAGCTTCAGCGAGAACCAATGAGGTTCATTCTCGTGTTACGCAGCACGTTTGAGCTTCAGCAAGAACCAATGAGGTTCATTCTCGTGTTACGCAGAATGTTTGAGCTTCAGTGATCGAGTCTCTTCAGAAATTTTGGACTAAACCGCTCAATTCATATGGATTTGTTTTATGATACTAACTAAGTGGTAGTTGTGTAGCTGTCAATGGAGGGACTGAACGCTCTCAGATTTCATCAAAAAGATTTTCATTTGTGTTCTGAAGATGAACAAAAGTCTTTCAGGCTTGGAACGACATGAGGGTGAGTAATTAACCCATTTTTGGGTGAACTATCCCTTTATTGGTCTTCCCCCTTAATTCCTCCATTCTATCACCATAGGAAGCGTTAGGTGATGTGGTGTACTGTGGACTTCCAGAAGTGGGAACAAAGCTTGAACAAATAGGTGAAAATCATTTGAAATCTCCATTTTATGCCGTTTGCCTGTTACAGCACAGACAACTCTGATTGTATTTCTTTTCCAGAGGAGTTTGGTGTTTTAGAAAGCGTCAAAGCTGCTAGTGAGCTGTATTCTCCACTGACTGGAGAGGTGACCGAAATCAACACAGAGCTGGCAGATAACCCTGGACTAGTAAACAAAGCCTGCTACGAAGGCGGTGAGTGCAGCTGAAATCACGAAATACTCTACATGCATATATAATATACTGCTAAAACATTCCTTTCTCCCTCTTGAAGGATGGTTAATTAAGATGACCATAGAGAAACCTGCAGAACTTGATGAACTCATGGATGAAGCTGCTTATGAAAAATTCATCAAATCCCTTGATTCATAAAGGTTTTCAGACCTTTGTTGTTTTGTTATTGATCATTCAGAGCCTTTAAGGATTCACGATGGCTACTTTAGAATGCTGATGGTAGAACGAGTACTAATACAATTTTTGGAAATCTATTTATTTTGGTTTTGTAATTTCTTTTTCCACCAAAATAATCTTTTGTAATGTGTTAGTTTAACAAACTTGTGTATTTTGCAGTCAAAAGCCAAATATTTTAAAGGGCTTTTGGATACAGTTTGAGGTGCTTTACATGGACTCAAACAAAGAGAGGGGTGATCGTCTTAAAAAAAGAGTATGTTTCAGTATAGCGTGCGTGGCGTTAAAGTAACATGACATGCAATAAAATCGCAAAATGTAACGTTTTGAGCCACATTTTGCTTCTGTGTTCTGATTCTGTGTTCAACTCTTACCCTTTCAGATTCAACTTGTCTTGTGCCACTAGTAACGTATTGTTCTCTTGCCTTTAATACATGATCAGTTTAACAGATTTAAAAGCTTTGCTTCAGGAGTACCGGGATAGTACTCACAGCAAATGATTTCATCACATTTGACCAAAATATCTACACTACCATTCAAAAGGGTAATTCTTGCAATGTTTTTGAAAGAAGTCTTTTTTGCTCACCAAGGCTATATTTATTTTATTAAAAAATAATATTGTTAAATATTTTTTTCAAAAAATACTTTGATATTTGAATATATTTAAAAGTGTAATTTATTCCTGTGATTTTCAGCAGTCTTCAGTGTCACATGATCCTTCAGAAATCATTGTAATATGCTGAAACATTTATTAGGGCCCAAGCACTGATGGAGTGAGGACCCTTTTGGAATTGCTCGGCCTATTATTATTCTTCTCCGATATGAATCACATTTTTGAGAGCCTAAAAATGCGCGGAAACTCATGAGACTTTGCACACACGTCAAAAGCGGCGAAAATGTAAGTCTGATAAGGGTTTCAGAATTAGGTGTAGCAAAATGGCTCATTAGCGCCACCTACAAAATTTTTATTAAGCGGCGTTCGCGCTACATTTCGCGTTCAAGTATGAAATTCGGTACACACGTAACAGCCAATACCTACAAAAGAAGTCCCTTGAAAAAGAAGCCAATTTTCTCTGCAATTTTTTTTGTGCAGTTTTTGCCATTTCCAGACGTTGTACTTTAACAAACTTTAACCTAGAGATTTAATCAGATCAGCATCATATTGGGTCAGTATAATCTTGAGGCCTTAGTGATTGTAAATTGTGAAGAGTTTTCCCTGAAGGGTGTGTCTGTGGCAGCCTGACTTCCCCAAACTTCACATGTTTGATAAGAGCCCTGGCCTGAATACATCTTCGCACCAAACTTTAGTTAGTCACCAGCTGGTAGCAGAAAGTGTGGCAAACTGCGTGTGTGTGTGTCCGTTAAGTCCATGAGACTGCAGGGTGTCCCATTTACCATTTTAGGTCTCAGAAGGGTGCTCGCGAGCGCCCCCTTTGAGGTCAATATGCACCCTCGATGCACACTTCTGCCGAGCCCGTGGTGCAGGTTACCCAGCGGACTACTTCCCGGCAGTCAAAGCGGCATTATGTCGTGAGTGCGGCCTCAGAGGAAGACCGTGATGTTTAGGGTGCCATTTGGGACAGGGCCATAGTCCTCCTAGTAAGAGGAGGACTATGCATATTTCTCACCCTGCTCGGTTTTCCTAAAGCCACCAGGTGACAGTGGCACGGGTGCGAGGGCCCTTTCAACACTGCTTGCAGCTTTAATTTTTATTATTACTAATGTTGAAAATGGTTGTGCTGCTTAATATTTTTGTGTAAACGGGATTCTTTTTTTTTTCTTTTTTTTCAGGATTGGATGAATAGAAAGTCCAAAAGAACAGAATTTATTTGAAATAGATTTTTTTCTAACACAAATTTTGATCAGTGTTTGCTGAATAAAACTATTAATTTATTTAAAAACAAACTTTTTAACAGTATTATCACAAGAAATGCACCATTGTTTGTTTCAGACATTTGTTTTCTTTGTCAGGCAGCGTTTTGTTTTTGTACTGTACAGTATGCGCTGCTTGTTTTAAGAGATTGATGCTGAGAGGAGCGTAGAGAAAGAGGGGAACATGGCCGCCTCCCAGCCCAGAACAACCTTGACCTTTGCCCTTAGATTAAAAGACTGATGAGTTTCAGTGTTCCAATGATCAATGATTAATGAACTGGTGATCTTAGTATCTTTTTCTGCCTGAAGAAAATCTGAAACCTGTGTTAAAGAATTCACATCAGATTTCTTTCATATATAACTCCATGTAGCATAATGAAGTGCAACCATCTCAGGTAGCAAATCAAATATGGCTAATTTAAGCATATGTAATACAACTGGACATTGATAACATAAGTGTCAAAAGCCAATGGATATATTATTAATTAAGCCTTTGTTTTACCATACCATTACCAACAGTTTTTGTTTTAAACCGAACAAGCCAGTTTGAATCAACAATAAAACTGTTCAATAAAGAAAGATCCTGTTGGCTCTAACAAACAATGCTTACTCTTTTTAACAAACAATATTTCCTCATTTCTACGCAAGGACTTACAACGCCCCCTAATGCTCCATTTTGATTCTTTCATTAGACTGCAGACAACTGTGTCAAATACTTTTTGTAAATAACTTTCTGAAATCCCACGGAAATATCAGAGAATTTCTCAAATGAAAATGTTACAGATTATGCATGTCAACCCTTACGACGAGAAATACGTTTGTTCAAGTGTGCTATTAGTATACTAAAAATAAGAAAGTATACTTTCCGTCTACTTTTATGTACTTCTCAGAAATATCCTTACAATTCAGACAGAGAAGTCTAAGTGTATTTGGCCTATACTTCTACTCAATCTTTTGATAGAGATATACTTAAAAGTATATTTAAATATTCTAAGTTTACTTGGCTTGTATGTGTTTACTCTTTTGATTGAGTAGCTTATTAAATACTTTTTTCACATAGTTTTGCACACGGTCTTATAAACTTAAATTGTTTGAAAATATTGATGTACATAGGATTTTACTTCAAATCCAGACAAAGTCTTTGACAAAAATGTGATTTTCTCAGCTTTTTGTTTAAAATGTTGCTTTATTTTTCAATGAAACTTGAAACCATTGAAGTGTTGATAAAAAAGGATGCTTGAAGCTAGAATCAAATGTTTTTTTTATGGTATATTAAGTATAAAAAACGAATACCTAAATAGGGACATAGTAGTACACTGTAAAATCCAACAGTGATTCTAACTAACACTTTTTAGTTAACTTCACTACGTGTCTTAACTTAATTGTAAAAATCTAGTAATCTGTACCATTCACATACTATTCCTTGCTTACTCAGAAAAAACAAGTTAAGATTAATTGATTGGTTTGAGTGCCATTTTGTCAAGCAAAAAAATATATAATTCCTCACCATTGTAGTGATAAGTGTTCACTTTGGTTGGGCACTTGGAACCTTTATATTATTAAACTCTCTTTCTGATGCAGCGATGCAACGAGAAATCAGTTATTTGGTGTCAAAGGAAGAGAAGTATAATTATGTTGCTTTTAAAAGCTGACTGAATAATAAACTATAGTTAATGATTTAGTCAGAAGTTAAGATCATCTTTTAAAATTAACCTATGTAATATTTCCCTATATGCCATATGATTTTTTTTACAATTGTATTGCTAACACTTAGTATTTCAAGAGTAAACCTAAAGTAAAAGGTCAAGTAACCTCTACAGTTCTTTTTTTGGTTACTAGAACTCTTGTGTAAGTGTCCTATATAGTAACTATACTAACTAAGAATTTGTTAACACAACGTACTATTCCTATTTCACTTTACTTGTTTTTGTAAGGCAATCGCTTTTCATGCTTTTTTCAAGTAAGTCTAACTTATTCGATTTTACAGTGTATACTAAATGCAAAAATAATGATATAAAGAGTAAACTATAAATATGTTCACTTAAAAAAACTTTACTTGCAGTATAAAACTACTAAACTAGTTTACTGAGAGTACTTTAAAGTGTACTTTCATAGAGTAAAACGTGCTACATTTGACTAAACTATCAGTATATAAGTTCTCTTGTAGTACAGATGCAGTACAAATGAAAAAAACTGACGTTGTAAACTGTTTGTGTACTCAAAGTTTACTACTGTTGCACTTTAAGTATACTTTTATACACTAAAAAGTGGGCTAATTTAGTCCCAAGTAGTATTGAAAAAGTACACTTACAAGTGTAATTCTAGATATTAGTGTACTTACTACATAAAGTAGGCCTATACTTCAAAATATACTTGAACATTACTTAAGTATACTTAATAAAATGAACTTGAAGTATACTTATTTTTTGTAATAATAATAATATGCTATAATATAGGCTAGTTCAGTTATAAAGTCGGCCTATTTAGAATTCATTTTAAAAAAATATAATGATCAAGATATTATAAATGACTGCAAAATCATGGTAAAACATATGGAAATATTAAACCTATTGTTGGTCTTCAGTGTGGGAACCCTATACAAGTCTGTCAAAATGGTCTGTTACAGTTTGTGCAGTGTTTGCAACAACATTGCTGCAATAATGAAGCATTTCAAAGTGCATTAAGGTGGTTTCATATTTTAAAATATTATTTTATTTAGTATGATGTGCAGCTAGCCTATATTTTTTCTTTTCTTGTTTCTTTTTTTTAAAGAAAATTAATTAAAATTATAATTTTTAGTTGTAATTTTAATAGTTAATTTATTTGATGCATTATACACACACATTTCCATATATAATATATGGAATATAATTATATATAATATAATATCCCATATGTAATATATATATAAATGAACGACGGTTTCCTTTACGTTCACGCTCGTTGTCGAGTTTTCTAAACATGTAATAATAATAAAAAACTATATTAGTTGTGGAACTTTTAATCTACGTCCCTAAGAAATTACATATCAATATTCCTATGAAATATTAGATATTATTATGAAAATGTTGCCAATTTTTCCTCCCATTATTACACTTCTTTTTTCATTACATGTTGCACCAAGAACACAAGAATATGCAAATGAGATGCAGTGAATAGATACATTGTATTGAATGGGAAAATCCAAGTATTGTCATTTTATCCACATATTTAATAAAGTAAAATGGTATATCAATGCATTTCATTATATCTTTCATAACATAGTTCAGAATCATCTTTAAATAAAGTTTGTTTAAAAAAAACCCTGAAAGCTAAAAACTGATTGGTGAATTAAAAATAAATCCTATTGTTTTTGCCTATACATGCAATTTCATGTCATTTAATTTTTTTAACAACTGAGTCCGAGGACATATCATAACATATGAATAAAATATCATTTTTCAAAAATGTTTTTTTTTTTTTTCATTTGTTTCTTATGCTCTAAACAATGTAATGACATAAAAAAAATACTAAATTCAAAACACTTTTTTTTTTCTGGGTCCCAGGAGGATATGGAATATAATTATATATAATATCCCATATGTAATATATATATATTATGTATAAATGAACGGACGGTTTCCTTGACGTTGACGCTCATGCGTCAGAGCATATGGTAGCTTGATAGCAACTATAAGTTGTCGAGTTTTCTAAGCATTTAATAATAATAAAAAACTATATTAGTTGTGAAACTTTTAATCTACGTCCCTATACTTGCATCCACGTGCTAATTTGTCGCCACAAAATCCGGCTTCACACTTTCCGGCAGACCGGCGCGTCGGTCGTTGCTATTGGCTCGTTTCTTCACTTCCCATAAAACCCCGCGTTGTCATTTCCTTTTCCCTTTCAGCCATTTTCCGCTCAGGACGGTATGTGCATTTATTCCGGCTTAACATGAAGTTTATCCGCTTTAATCCTCAGTATTTCTTTACTGTATGATAATTACAATAGTGCAACCTTAAAGTGTGCTTTGTTTTACGTGTGTACCAGCCTGTATTGTGGATGTTTCCTTCTATTGAGAGGAAAAATGTAATTTTAGCACACGGTGCCCTGTCGCAGCTCCACTCTCACACAACACTCGCGTTTCAAAGTCTGTGTGAGATGTGTAACCGCCGCACATTAACCAGTCGAGTGTTACATAGATTAAATAAACGATTCAGTAAAAGACTCGCAGACCTTAAGTGTGTTTACTGTTTTCAGTCGAGCCGTTGTCTTTGCACCTTATCCACACGCATGCGCTCTCAGAGTCTCGCAGAGTCTTCTGACTTTTACAATATTTACAAGGATGTTCTAATAGCCAACCCACAGTGCACAGCTTCAATTGATGCTGGTTGAAGTAAATGTGAACATGTTTATTGCAATGACTTTTGTTTTGCATTAGGAGTGAACGACCATGGCTCCCAGCCGGAATGGCATGATTTTGAACCCTCACT
Source organism: Romanogobio albipinnatus (assembly GCA_023566225.1). Classification (NCBI taxonomy): domain Eukaryota; kingdom Metazoa; phylum Chordata; class Actinopteri; order Cypriniformes; family Gobionidae; genus Romanogobio; species Romanogobio albipinnatus. The sequence continues at coordinate 69,062,469 of CM042239.1, read as the reverse complement.
TCCACAAAGACTGGCAGAAGAGAGTACGCACCTGGTTCAACCAGCCTGCCAGAAAGCTCCGCAGGTAACACGTTTGTGCTGACAAATGGGCTAATGGGTCATGAAAAGTGGCAGTTTATAAAAATGCAGCTTTTTTTCTTCTTCAGACGCAAGGCCCGTCAGGCAAAGGCTCGCCGTATTGCTCCAAGACCAGTTTCTGGACCTCTTCGACCAGCAGTCCGGTGTCCAACCATCCGGTATCACAACAAAGTCCGTGCCGGACGTGGGTTCACCCTGGAGGAGTTGAAGGTAACTTTTGTGCCACGTTGTGCTAGATCTTAAAGGCTTAGCTCACCCAAAAATGCAAAACTTGTACGTACCAAACCGACCAGGCTTATTCAAAACACAAATTAGGTTATTTTTAATGAAACCTGAGGTGTCTGTTTCCATCGAAAAGTAACCAAAACTTTAAAGATTCAAAAGGGTCATAAAGGCATCGTAAAACGAATACACACAATTTGAGTGGTTTAATGCAATTCTTGTGAAGAGATATGATGGACAAATTTAATTGAGGCTTTTGTTTGCATCTAAACATTGATACACACTAGGGCTGTCACTAACAGTTATTTTGGTAATTGATCAATTTTATTTGTGGTAATAAAAATGGGCCCAAGCAAACAATTGCCTTTAAAATGACGTAAAAAGCGTAGGAGGCAATATTATTTGGTTCAAAGTATTAAAACAAGTAATCATGTGACCCGTGCTGGCAAAATGAGTTGCAGTGAGCAAATTTTCAAAACTGAGGTTTCAAATTCTCTATTAAAAACCCTTCAAAGTGTATTTTTGAATCAGACTGAGCTTCACCTTTTTGACGTTAAGCGTCGGTCAATTTTGAGCTCTAGTTTTCTAAAGGATCCAAAACAATCACCTGGGAACCAAACTAGGGCTGCAACTAATGATTTTGATAATCGATTAGTTGGCCTATTTTTCGATTAATCGGATAAAATGCCTGGGTTTTTTTAAATTGATAACACACCATTCCACATCCTGCCCAATGCTGTCTTTCAAACAAACGCGTCAACTGAGTGCTATGAAAACATACATGGTGAATATATCTACCCTTACAAAAACGATCCATGGTTTTACAACAAATAAAACAAACAAAAAATAATGATGATAAATAAATAAAACGGGGTTATTGTAGTTATTCCATGGTAACCTCAAATGAACCATTGTTTTGCTTCAATCCATAGTTTAACTATGGTATTTGTGTGGTTATACAAATGGTAATCAATACACCAAAAAACATGGCTTTACTATAATAAAACCATGGTTAATTTTCGTAGGGGTATGTTTGTTATACATGATGTGCAAAAGTTACTAAAACAGTTTAAATCGCTACATTGAAATGATGTTAAAGGAAGAACAAAAAATCACAAACTGTTAGCAGATGAGAGGAATGTTCTGCAGGACACACACAAAGTATGTCTTAATCCTTTAAATAGGCTATAAGAAACGTCTTGTATTCAATTACACACTGTTATCCCTTTACGGTTACTACTTAGGGCTGTCAAAATTGCTCAATGACGTTCGAATGTTCCCCCTAAAAAAACACGAATATTCGAACATCCGGTTACGTTTTGTCAATGCGCATTGTCAATAACAGGACAAAGTAATACTAAGAGACATAACTACTTGTATATGTAGTCTATTTAAGTTTAAACATATTTGACAACATATTGCCTACACACAAACAAGTAAATCAACTAATGACCAAGACCGCAGACCTCTCGCCCTCACCCTCACGCTCTCTGCGCATAACGGTTTAAATAAACCAACACATTTTGAGTGCTGATCAAGAGTTTTGTGCAAGCAATTTAAGGTCACGACTCTTGTCCCAAATATAGCAGGCTTCATTCAGTGATTGAAACAAATATTAATTGAAGTTTTACAGTATATTGAACGCTCCGAGCGAGCTGTGTTCTGTGGTAAACATGGAACTTTTCCTTGACATGAAACGGTAAGTAATCAAACCAGTGGAAGCAGTGCATTTATCCTTTATTCATGCAATATCTCTTCAGTCAGTACAGTAGCCTACACTTTAGTAATGCTGGGGTTATGGTACCTCGGTTCCATTGCTTGACAGAACTCCCTGAAGCCTGCCCCATCCACAACACTGATCGCTCTCATGTCCTTACAAATGAACAAAATTAATGTCTCCGTTATGGCCTCTTGTCGTGTTGCAGACAAAGAGCTTGTGGCGGGTGATGCAAAGTAATGGTGGTCCAGTTTGCACATACAAATTAGTTGCTTATATTTACAAAATGAGCCTACAAAAGCATAAACAAGCTCGTTTAATAAAGAAAAGTTCACGATACGAAGTGAAAACGAAGTCGCCCTCTGTCGTGCACAACGGCGAGCGTGTCAAGTATAAACGCCTCGTCCATTTGGGGAAGAGCACGCGCAGTCAGCGGGGGCTCGCGCCATAGACAGTAAAGGCTCGCACTGCAGAGCCAGGGGAAAGTATAAAGCAAAGCTTCATACGCGCTAGTGCGCCCACTTGCAAAGCAGACAGCCACATCTCTACTATTGCAGGCGTCTTCCACTTTTTTTTTTATTATATTAATTTTCCCCTTCGAAATTCTTTTTTTTTTTTTTTTACTATTTGAATTTAATATTTGTTGACAGCCCTATTACTACTCTCATAAAATACTTGAATACATGTCTTTTAAACCTAAATGTAGCGTCCAACAGCAGATATTGCAGTTCAATTAATGTTTTTGTGCTCAATATTATCAAATCTCTCCCATGCGCGCGCCTGCTGCCCTGGCGCTCATTCAGTGAAGTTTAAAGCTGTCAGGACACGCTTTCATGAAAAAATGGAAATACTCTTGTGAATTAGTAACACTTACAGATAAGGATAACCTGTAAAATGAAAATTGTGCTGAGGACGCAAAAGCGTATGTCAAAGCGTATAACGGGGTATGTTAAACGCTAATGCGTCCTCTTGAAACTTAAAATACAGTAGTCTCATGTTTTGGCCGCTTGGATCACGTACCTTTCCCACAGCAGCTCACTCTGTTTCCACTCCACTATTTTTAATGCATTTTGTCCATAGAAATGCCTTATTCAGTACTGTAATTTGGCCTGACTGGTGGAAGCTTTGCCTACAGAGAGCAGACCTGACTAATCGATAATGAGAATTGTTGTCAATTATTTTTATTACTGATTAGTTGTTGCAGCCCTAAACCAAACCTTAAAATCCCTGTTAATTAAACCAAATTTGACACCCCAAGTGAAAATAAATAAAATAATCTATAGGAAATGCATTAAGCTTTTTTTCCCCCCCATGATACCTCAGTTGTTTGATTAACATTAATGAAACAGACAGCCTATATATTACTACTGTACCACACGGAAATTAATATAACGTTACACATCAGATGCTTTTCCACAAGCTAACCAAAGTTCACTGAAGACATCATAAATGTTTGCCTAAATACTGAAATTCTGTGTGTATATCGGCTTTGTGTGCACGTGTTGGATCTGTCAGTCAGCTCGAGCAAGATCATTTTCATAGACAAAGGAAAGGTACATCTCTCAATGTACAAAGAAAGATACTTTTAGATGTTTTATTGCTATTTTGAGCATTAGGATCTCATTTTTGTGAACCTCAAAATCAAATTTTCTCTTGTCTGTAGCTCAATTTATACCATGCAAATTCCGACTCCTTTTGCCAACACTGGTCACATGGTTTTATAGGACAATAATGTTGGTACTTAATATACATTATATAAACAATCACATGTACATTATAACAAATTCCTGCAGAGAATGCCAACATGCTGGTGTTCACTTGACAGCAGATCAAGTCTTTGTTTAATAGTGGCCAAGTGACATTTAATTCCAATGTTCACTTAAAATTTACTATTTGGCCACTTATGATAGAAATACTACAGCCACTGTAATTTCTTGGACAAAAACATGTAGACATTAACTTGGAATGAGCTGTTAACTTTTTATTCTGAAATTGTAGTGAACAACAGTTCACATATTTAGAAAAATATTGATGTATTCTCTTGTGTTGGCGTCTAATTTATTTCCGTTATAAATCTGATATTGTGCACATTGCGTTCCCAGATGAACGTTATAAGCAACCCAAGCTCTCAGCGTATGCATAGATTTGAGATGCACTCCATGCTTGTGAATGACAGTTCATGTGGGGCAGCATTTACTGTGAACGGAGCTGCTCTGAAAATAAAGCGCGTGTTAAACCCGCACGGCATATATTTGATGAAATCACAGCCTTTGTGAATTCACAATAGCACTGACACCCTAATCCGCACACGTAGAATACATGTCACGTATAGTAAACACGTTAGGTACTTTTTGGGTGAACTATCTCTTTAACTCCTTTTTAGTTCTGTCTGCTTGTTCATACCATGCACTTGCAGTCTTTTCAGACAGTCAAATGATGACAATTCTCCGGAATCTCTGTACTTCCTTGATGATCCTCTTTTGAACCCTTTTTGCTGATGACTGTTTTTGACTCTGTACGAGTGTCAGGGCTGTTCCAGCATCACGTCTCACATGTCTGTCCCGTTGCACCGTAATCTGCCCATACAGGCAGCAGGAATCAACAAAAAGGTGGCCCGCACCATTGGCATCGCCGTTGACCCTCGCCGGCGTAACCGATCCTCAGAGTCTCTGCAGACCAATGTTCAGAGGCTGAAGGAGTACCGCTCCAAACTCATCCTCTTCCCGAAGAAGGCTTCTGCACCCAAGAAGGGAGACAGCACTGTAAGTGGCTTACTGCAGTTCATAAATCTGAGCTTTCTAATTCATCAGATTATAAAAGCATAAAGCTATATGCTTTCTATAATATGGCGGGTCAGAACATTTAGTTTATTGTAATAGAGAAACCGCTTCAGTGTTTGCAGTCAAGTGATGACATTTTCTCCGGAATCGCTGTACATCCTTGATGACTTTTGAACCCTTTTTTGCTGATGACTGCAAACTATTCAGCCATAATTCTCTAGTGGATTTTTTTTGTTTTGCTGGTCTTTTGACTGTTTTTGCCTGTGTGTAGGAGGAAGAGCTCAAGATGGCTACACAGCTCACTGGACCCATCATGCCCATCAGAAACGTATGTATCTTTAACCCTTATAAAGCCTACTGTATGATTCTTGATGAGCAAAAGTCTAATGTGCCGTTCACACCGGACGTGATTCGCGCGAAGGTGGACGCTTGAACATTTTGAGTTTACTCGCTTCATTCGTGCGTGATATTCGCGTGTGACAACTACACAACAGATGCGAATTCGCGTCATGGGAGGGGCTTCTAGATGAGCCAGCTCGTCTCGGTCACTTTACGTCTTTTTTGTAAAAAAATACTACTATTAATGTGTGACAAAACGTAGTTTAAAAACTTTCAGGCGATAATATAATTTAAAGCTCAAATCTGTGGTTAATTTATAAAAAGTGCCTATTTGAGCATTTTTATCTGGCGTTTTCGGAGTTGTGAGATCCAGGGGATCAGTGATCAGTCATTCCACGCTCGTTTACCCAGGGAGACCCGCCTTTCTTCGGCTACTCCTTCTCACATTTGCCGCTGGCTCAGGCTCTTTTTTTCTGCTCCTGTCTCGTTGTGAAATGGCTCACTTGGCTCACAATAACTATTAATAAATATTCCTTTTATTCCTGTTCCTGTATTGATAGGATGATGTATCATACAGCTCCGGGTATCCACATACGGCCACGATTATCTTGTCCTCCATTGTTGTTGGGATTTCTGCCTCCGCTTGTAAATGCGTCACTACTAGAGCAAGCTCGTGATTGGTTAACGCGGCGTGAAATATCCGCCAGAGTTCAGATTTTTCAACTTGAGCGATTTGCGCGATACGTGCGTTCAAAACGCTCAATTCGCGTCATTCACGCCGCGCGAATCGCGCCGCAGAATGCCATTTCGCGTCTCTGCATTGACTTAACATGTAAATCACTCGCGCGAATCGCGTCCGGTGTGAACGCACCATAAGGCATTTAAAGGATCAACTATCGAAACTTTGCTGAAAAACCTATTTTACCCAATCAATGTGCCTTCTGTAGGCCTGGTGCATAATTTGTTGCAACATCTCTTATTTTTATTAAGTAAACATTAACTTGCTCGACTGAAGCAATGTTTTTATTTTTATTTATTTTTAGAAGGTGTGAAAGATGATCCATTTAGTGTTGCAATACTGCCGTTTCTAACTTTGATACCTTGAGAAATAGATTTTCAATATCACAGGGAAAACTGTCAAATAGATTTTTTTTTTTCCCCATCCATTGAGATTCTAGAATCAATATTTTCAAGCTTCAAAAAGTACATGATGCATAACAGTAATCCATATCAATCGAGCAGTTTAATCCAAGTCTTCTGAAGAGTCAAAATCACTATATATGAAAAGATTTTACTTTAGCCATTTATTCACACATACACATTGACCAATAACCATTAAAAATATCTCGCTTAAATGTTTGCTCACTTGTGTGTGTATTTTGTTGCAATAGATTACACCGCACAAGGAAGCTTGATTTCAAACTTCAAATTGAATTCACTAAAAAAACAAGTTAACATTCAGTATTAAAATGAGGACCAATTGCGAGTAGAGAGAAGCATTATCATCTTACTAAGACAGAGGTGTCCAATCCTGCTCCTGGAGGGCAAACATCTTGCAGATTTTAGCTCCATCACATTTGGCTTAAAGTTTCTAGTGAGTCTCTGAAGATTCAGGTGTGTTTAATGAAGGGTTGGCACTGACCTCTGCAGGACAATGACTCCCCAGGGGAAGATTTGGACACCCCTGTACTAAGAAATTTTTTCTCCAAATATGTGCTTCACATTCTATATCATACTATAGATCCATAAAACCCTTGTGTATCACACGATACTTGACAAAAACGTAATCACTGTTTAATATGTCAGTCTTATTGGCTTAAGATGCAGTGAGTGATGTGGTAATTGGATGTCCTTTCCTTTGGTTTTATGTATATTGTTATAGACTTGGTTCTTATATAATAGTGTTATGCTGCAGTTAAGAAAGTGTTCATATTTTCTGCAGACGTACAAGAAGGAGAAGGCCCGTGTCATCTCAGAGGATGAAAAGAACTTCAAGGCCTTTGTCAGCCTGCGTATGGCCCGTGCCAATGCCCGTCTGTTCGGCATCCGTGCCAAGAGAGCAAAGGAGGCCGCCGAGCAGGACGTCGAAAAGAAGAAATAAACGTTTATTTGTAAGGAACTGTCAAAAAAATAAATGTAAAAAACAAACGAGTCTTTGGATTCATTTCTTGGAAAACCTTTGTCTTGGAGACTTCTGTCTTTGTAGAGGATGTTCAAATGCCACAGTGAAGTGGCACTTGTGCGTAATTGATTCTCAATATCAAAGTTACTTTTTATTCGAAAAACTTTCTAGCATTGCTTAAGTCTTTTAATTTCTACTGAACAGACACTGATAACGTCACAAAAGTATCTTCCAAATACAGTAGTGGCCAAAATTAAAGTCTGGAGGTTTTTGGGGGGTGACCCTAAATAGTTTGAATCTAGCAATGTGAGAAATATTTTAAATATGAGGGGGAAGTACAAAACTAATATTTATGACATTTTGGCAAAAAAGGCAAGCTACACGCATAGAGAAAGCCAAGTACGTTGACTAACAAATAATCTGTTAATATTTTTTGGTACATGTGTTCATAATTTCTTTGTATGACAGTCTGGCCAAAAATTGTCCATGCCATTTGGCATCTTTCATTACATCACAAATGCATGACTCTGAAGTACAACAATGTAATATTTCAAAATTGTGAACTAATATTTAAAGGGTGAATATGTCGGTGTCATAGGACGAGCGAAACCTTTGGCCTCTTGTATAATCGGAGTTGAATAAGAGTGCTGCTGGTTCCCCAGAAGATGGCAGTGTTTACCTTCATGGAGGTTTCCTTGCTTGGAAGTTTAATTTGTGTGTGTGGTTAATGGCACAGTTCAGCAATAACTTAATTGGAAAACCTGATAGGTGCTCTTTTTTTTTTTTTTAAGATAATGTAAATGATATGAACGGTAGATGCAAACCAGAGGCTGCACTCTTCCGGGTCAGGACAGTGTATTTTCACACGCCTGCTAGTGAGACTTTTTAAAGAGATCCAATCGGTATTCATTTCTTCTGCAGAACACAAAAGTTTTGCATAATGTTGGGAACCAAGCAGCATTAGAGACCACTGGTTTGCATTATATGGATAGAAAGACATTTATTGTTTCACAGAACTCAAATTAAGTCCGGTTTAGAGTGACGTGAGGTTTATTTACATTTTAGGGTGAACTATCCCTTTTAATGTCATAGCTGCCGAATTTGCATAGTGTTTGTAACCTGAGGTGAAACCTTGATTAACATCTGTCAGCGCAGGTCAAGTGTGGAATTTGTCTTCATGATGGAACTGCAAATCAACTCATGCTTAGAAATGCCAGCATACCTCTGTCCTGAAGTCATGTCCATGGGAGGTTTTTGGTGTATGAATGGGATGTGGGTGTATTATGCAAACATTGCATTCCCACATCATATCTATATGTGTGAGTTTGAGCAGGAGGAATTATACTATCTTAATTTGTATTTCGTATGCTCTGATTTTTCAACTTGTCTCTGAGGCTTTTTAACTCAGATGCTTTAGGAAACGTTAAGAATTGGGCAATGGTTCGTGTCCCAGTAGTGCTGCTGAAACTAAAGCTGAAGTGGCCTAAATCAATTATAAGTGAAGTAAAGGGACCGTTATAATTAGGGCTGTCCATCCGCAATCAATGAACCATTGGGATTTTTCCATGAAAACCTACAGATGGATCAATAAACCAAAAATATCTTGACCCAGGAGAGAAGAGTGGGGAGATGATCACGTATGAGGTTACATAAGACATGGAGAATGTGTCCTGTAGTTACCCTTGTTTTTGATTCAGTGCTGGAAAGACTTGCTTTAGACCACTCATTCAAATACTGGAGAATCGTATGGTTCTTCGGCTAACAATAGCAGAGCTCTCAGAACAAAAATATGATCTATAAGAACGTTTTGCTAACATTCCCATTAAGTTATGAAAGCGTTATTTCTGAATATTCTCTGAACATTTAAAATGGTGAACGTTAAGAAAACATTCCATTTAATAATTCTTTAAACATCATGGGAATGTTTTTGTAAATTCTAATACAGAATAACAGACAAACGACCAGCCATGATGTAGACTAATGTATTTTGTTTGCTAAAGTTTTGAGAATATTAAAGACCTAATAACTTTCAAGAAACATTTAGTTTTTGGAAGAACGTTTGTTCATAACTTTGAGAGAACCTTGCTGGTTACAACTTAACACAATAACCAGTAACACTGGAACGTTAGCTAAAGTTCTGAGAACGTTTGGGTAAAACCAAAGTCCCTTTAAGACAAGTCGTTTCACTCGGTGGCCATCTTTGAAGCGCCTCAGGCATGCAAGTGCAGCTCCTATCTCTTTGAATAGGGAAACATAAAATTCTCCAAAACTGTTAAAAACGTACAATTAAATTTCAAATTTGAAATCACCAATGAAATCTGACACAAACTGTTTCATAAATTTTGTTTCTAAACACTTGATTCATGACAAAAAACTGCATTTTTTTCAGCCTGGACCAAGCTAATGCGCTTGCGTTTCATAACACTGGCTGTTTCTATAGCAACCAGAGCATCCAATGGCAGCTGCAGTGACGTGATGACTTTACTAATCAACGGCTGCGTCCGAAATCGCGTACTATGTGAGTAGGTACTACATTTAAATTAGAACGTACTTCGCCACCGTTAGAAAAGTATGTTCTATATAGTATGAATGAGGGTAGTATTAATGGAATCCGAACGTACTACATCCGCCATTTTGGTATTGTCATGTGACATATGCTGTCACAACAGCGCGAAAATTTAAAGATCCCATTCCACTGAACCAACTTCAGCAATGTTTTTGGTTCTTCTTACAGCTTTCGTCAGCGTTTTAACGTCTTTCGAAATTACTGTTCAGAAATAAATGTCTTTTTACAGCCATTCACAAAATGTTACCCTTTATTTACATTGTTTAAACTTTTAACAAGTCAACCGTTTACTTATATGATGTTAAACAAATACAATAACCACAAGGAACGAGTAATTACACTTAAAAGCAGCCGCGTCTTCGTTTTCCACTATTTTCAAATATAATGATGAATCCTCTCCTGTGGCATCATGGGATAGTAAAGTGTCCATCGTATGCGTACTTCAGAATCTCGCCTGAAGTAGTACATTTACATTTACATTTAGTCATTTAGCAGACGCTTTTATCCAAAGCGACTTACAAATGAGAGCAATAGAAGCAGCTAGAACAGTCAAGGGCAACAGTATGTAACAGTATGTAAGTGCTGTAACAAGTCTCAGTTAATCTAGCAAAGAACACATAGGACAGAAGGTTTTTTTTTTTTTTTTTTTAAATAGACAGACAGACAGACAGAAAATGAATAGAATGTTAAGTGCTAATCTTGATTGGTAAGGTACCGCTGGAAGAGATGTGTCTTTAGCCGTTTTTTGAAAATGGCTACAGACTCGGCTGCTCGAATTGAGATGGGCAGGTCATTCCACAGGGTGGGTGCGGTCCAGGAAAAGGTCCGTGAGAGTGATTTCATGCCTCTTTGGGATGGCACTACAAGGCGTCGTTCACTGGCAGAACGTAAGCTCCTGGAGGGTGTGTAAGTTTGAACAAGCGAGTTTAGGTATCTTGGTGCAGAGCCAGTGGTTGTTTTGAAGGCGAGCACCAGTGTCTTGAATTTGATGCGAGCTGCTATTGGGAGCCAGTGGAGACTGATGAAGAGAGGCGTGACGTGTGCTCTCTTCGGCTCGTTAAAGACCACCCTTGCCGCTGCATTCTGGATCAGTTGCAAGGGTTTGACAGTACATGCCGGAAGGCCCGCTAGAAGAGCATTACAGTAGTCCAGTCTGGAGAGAACAAGAGGTCATCCGGGTACTGTTTGCCTACTGTTTTTCAAATACTATGAATTTGGACATACTATCTGTTCGCGTACTGTTTTTCCACATATATATAGTAGAGAAGTATTCGATTTCGGACGCAGCCGTTGGCTGACTGACTCTTTCAGTTAGAAGGCGGGGCTTATTCACCATATTGGGCGTTGCACTTTCTCCCATCCATAAGTAATCAGAGTGCACCGTCTTCCTATACATAGTCTTTGGTAAAACCCCTATTTATAAGGTTTCAAAAGAACAATAAAGTGCTACATAGAACCTTAAAGGGATAGTTCACCCTAAAATTAAAAAAAGAAGTCATAATTTACTTACCCTGTTGTTGTTTAATTCTCTATGCCCTTATTTCTTTTTTGGACCACAAAAGGAGAATTTTAAAAAATTGTATGCATTATTTAACAAAAATCCTGACCTTGGTTGTTGGTTTTCTCTGCACGGCTGCAAGACATGCGCATTCGTCTCGCCCAGAAAAATCACACAAGTTGTGAGAAATCAAGATGAATAAATTTGCCACACGAAATACAACAGCTCCATGTAGTTAAATATCTCCAGACCGGACTAACTTGAACAATGACAGTTGACCGATGTGAAAGCGATGCTTCTTGTTACGACGAACACAACGGATATATTCACCTCAGAGAAGAAGGTACATGGATTGTATTTCATGTCGTGTTTTTATATTATATGGACAAGAGCGAGTGAGACGTTAAAAAGATAAATAATAATACAATTAAATAAATAAATTCTGTAAGGGTGGCATTACAACAACACCAGGGTGAGTAAACAATAGTGATGTGTCGTTCATGAACGATTAGTTCATTTTGAACGAATCCTTAATATGACTCGGGAACGACGAGTCGTCTCAGAGAGCGATTCGTTCATTTTGTATTGACCCGCGCATGCGCATGGCGCAACATCTCAGGCTACTACAGAAATCAGAAATGATTTATTCATTTCTCGAGTCGTTCGTTCATCAAGTCCCAGCCCCATATTAGGGCACGGATATGCAGTCTGTACCGGCGGAAACAGATTTGATCAGTTCATCTCGAGTCTTTTGAGTCGTTCCTTCAAGTCCCCATAGGCTGAATGCAGAAACAGAAATGATTAGTTCATCTCGAGTCAGTCTTCGGGTCCTAGTCTCGTTCTTTTGTCACGTGACATGTATTGCACGCAGAAATTAGTTAATAATTCACATATAACTTTTTTTTGATGCGTGATGCGTTTCTGGCCTCAAATTGTACCTTTTTTTATTTCTTACACTTTATATATTTGTGAATATCTGTAATGATGGTTCTTTTCTATAACAGAATTATATTATTAAAGAGTTGGTTAATGCTTTAAACTTTATCTGTATGATGGGGAAATCACTTTGATAAAGCAAAGATTGAGACTTGTTTACAGTGGGTTCTAATCTTCAGTAAATAGCAAAGCCATATCATCATCATATATATATATATATTATAATTTAAATAATAATTAAAAAAAAACCACAGGGGCACAAGAAACATTTAACAATAAAAATAGACTGACAGGAACAAGATGTCACTGTTATTTTTCAGATGTTTGTTGCAGATATCTTTTGATAATTGTATGAGAATTCCTAAACAAAAAATAATATACAGTCAATAATACGACTGTAATGTTGTATATGTTGCGAGACACTGAAACCGGGAAGCGGTCACGTGACAAAAGAACGAGACTAGGACCCGAAGACTGACTCGAGAGATGAACTAATCATTTCTGTTTCTGCATTCAGCCTATGGGGACTTGAAGGAACGACTCAAAGACTCAAAATTAACTGATCAAATCTGTTTCCGGTGACTGTGACTTGATGACTGGGACTTGATGACTGGGACTTGATGAACGAACGACTCAAACCCGAGACTCGAGATGAACTGATCAAATCTGTTTCCGGACGCATGTGTATTACACGGCTGTCACGGCCAGATCAGAGCATCAGACATGACGGAACTAACGGCTCGAGCCTGAAGACAGACACGAGAGTAAACAAAAAAAAGAAGAACGATTTGGATCGGGAGGTGAGGTGAACTAACAGACTGCATACATAGCCTGAATCAAGCTAAGCAATTAATTAATAATTTATTTCTCAAAGTTTGGCCATGGCTGCATTAGCTTATAGTTCATTTTTCTATTCCAAAAGTAGGCTACTAAATGTGCTGAAAAATGAAAAATGTAATATTTTTTAAATTAGATTCTGCTGAAATGAACGAAATGACTTGAAAAAAGATTCGTTCATTTTGCTGAACGAGATTCAAAGATCTGAGTCCGTAAAATGATCCGAACTTCCCATCACTAGTAAACAATTACTTATTTTTTTATTTTTTTGGGAGAACTATCACTTTAAAAACGTATTTTAATAGTTTATTTTCCTTTATTTTAGTTTTTAGTATTATTTATAAATATTGTTTTCTTCAGGGTTTTACATAACTGGTAAGTTGTGTCAATAGGTATTTCTATTTTTATTAACATTGGAAATTGAAGCAAAAATGACAGTTCTCTAACAAATTATTATCTGAGTAGGCTACATGAAGGACAATTGACATTGAACACAAAGAAAAACAACACAAAATAGAAACCAGGAAGGTTCCAGTGAATAACTACACAATCCTCGATGATGTCTTTATGTGTGTATTTTGGTGTAATTGAGTGGCAGTTTGCAAATGATAATGTTGTCGGGTGTAACAGCATCTGTCTGGGTAGAAATACACACATTAGTTTAGAGTTACACAATGTCTCTTCTATTTAAGTAAAAGCAATTAAGCGTATGAAGGCCAAATCAATAATGAAATGGTTACAGATTTAAAAAAAAAAGAAAAGAACCATCTTTTGTAGCATGATGATATTAAGTTGGACAGAACAGACTTTCACAAAAATCCTGCCATTTGTAAACACTTAAACCTGACTAGATTCAAATACAACATAAAGTAAACAGGCAAACACTTTTAAATACATTTGTTTAACTGTTTAGAAGATAATCACATGCATTTCACCATGCACTCCATTACTGACACTTTGCTTCTATCAAAAAATCTCAATGTTGTTCAAGTTGAAAAATTAAATAACATTAGGTTTTTGTATGCATTGAGGAGTTTAAATATCATGAGGTTGAATATCTAAAATGTTGTAAAAGATGTACTGAAACCGCTTTACATGGAAGGGGGGAATCTCCTCAATCACCACCAATGTGCAGCATCCACCTGGATGATGACGGCAGCCATGTTGTGCCAGAACACTCACCACACACCAGCTGATTGGTGGAGAGGAGACAGAGTGATGAAGCCAATCAGTATATGGGGATGATTAGGAGGCCATGATGACAGAGGCTAATGGGCAAATTTGGCCAGGATGCCGGGGTTACACCCCTACTCTTTTCCGAAGGACTTCCTGGGAATTTGAATGACCACAGAGAGTCAGGACCTCGGTTTAACGTCTCATCCGAAGGACAGTGCTTGTTACAGTATAGTGTCCCCATCACTATACTGGGGCGTTAGCACCCACACAGACCACAGGGTGAGCACCCCCTGCTGGCCTCATTAACACCTCGTCCAGCAGGAACCTATACAGGGAGTGCAGAATTATTAGGCAAGTTGTATTTTTGAGGATTCATTTTACAACATTAATAATTAAACAACAACCATGTTCTCAATGAACACAAAAAACTCATTAATATCAAAGCTGAATATTTTTGGAAGTAGTTTTTAGTTTTAGCTATTTTAGGGGGATATCTGTGTGTGCAGGTGACTATTACTGTGCATAATTATTAGGCAACTTAACAAAAAACAAATTTATACCCATTTCAATTATTTATTTTTACCAGTGAAACCAATATAACATCTCAACATTCACAAATATACATTTCTGACATTCAAAAACCAAACAAAAACAAATCAGTGACCAATATAGCCACCTTTCTTTGCAAGGACACTCAAAAGCCTGCCATCCATGGATTCTGTCAGTGTTTTGATCTGTTCACCATCAACATTGCGTGCAGCAGCAACCACAGCCTCCCAGACACTGTTCAGAGAGGTGTACTGTTTTCCCTCCTTGTAAATCGCACATTTGATGATGGACCACAGGTTCTCAATGGGGTTCAGATCAGGTGAACAAGGAGGCCATATCATTAGATTTTCTTCTTTTATACCCTTTCTTGCCAGCCACGCTGTGGAGTACTTGGACGCGTGTGATGGAGCATTGTCCTGCATGAAAATCATGTTTTTCTTGAAGGATGCAGACTTCTTCCTGTACCACTGCTTGAAGAAGGTGTCTTCCAGAAACTGGCAGTAGGACTGGGAGTTGAGCTTGACTCCATCCTCAACCTGAAAAGGCCCCACAAGCTCATCTTTGATGATACCAGCCCAAACCAGTACTCCACCTCCACCTTGCTGGCGTCTGAGTCGGACTGGAGCTCTCTGCCCTTTACCAATCCAGACTCACTCTCATTTCATCAGTCCATAAAACCTTAGAAAAATCAGTCTTGAGATATTTCTTGGCCCAGTCTTGACGTTTCAGCTTGTGTGTCTTGTTCAGTGGTGGTCGACTTTCTGCCTTTCTTACCTTGGCCATGTCTCTGAGTATTGCACACCTTGTGCTTTTGGGCACTCCAGTGATGTTGCAGCTCTGAAATATGGCCAAACTGGTGGCAAGTGGCATCTTGGCAGCTGCACGCTTGACTTTTCTCAGTTCACGGGCAGTTATTTTGCGCCTTGGTTTTTCCACACGCTTCTTGCGACCCTGTTGACTATTTTTAATGAAACGCTTGATTGTTTGATGATCACGCTTCAGAAGCTTGGCTATTTTAAGACTGCTACATCCCTCTGCAATATATCTCACTATTTTTGACTTTTCTGAGCCTGTCAAGTCCTTCTTTTGACCCATTTTGCCAAAGGAAAGGAAGTTGCCTAATAGTTATGCACACCTGATATAGGGTGTTGATGTCATTAGACCACACCCCTTCTCATTACAGAGATGCACATCACCTAATATGCTTAATTGGTAGTAGGCTTTCCAGCCTATACAGCTTGGAGTAAGACAACATGCATAACGAGGATGATGTGGTTAAAATACTCATTTGCCTAATAATTCTGCACTCCCTGTAGTTTTCCCAGGAGGTTTCCCATCCAGGTACTGACCAGGCTCAACCTTGGGCTACAGGATGATATGGCTGCTGGCTGTAGATTTCAGTAGATGTCCTCCCTCTGATTAATGTCAAGTGCCGCTTGCCCTTCTCATCAGGATTCTTGATGGAGTGGCTTTTGATGTTCTTGTAGAATCGCAGACGCTGAATTAGCAGAGCCGGGTTAAGATGATCAGCACAGTGGCCACAAGACCGCAACGTCTTATGTTGCAGAAACAAAATAGCACTTTACCTCTGATGAAGCCCATTCCATTATCTCTCCCACTTCACTTCCTGACCAATCTACACTCTTAAAAATAATGCTTCCAAAAGTTATTTTTCTCTCTCGCACTGATGCCATTAAAAAGCCATGCATTTTGGGTTTGCCAAAATATTAGGTAATTATTATGCCCTTTTACAAAATCTAATAGAGTAGGTTCTTGAGCTTAAAGGTTTCGGCAGTGGCTAAATGTAAGTAGATGCTAGTGCAAATAGTGGCAGATACTGTTCACACCTCAGTGTATATTATAAAACAATGCAATAATAACAACATATTAAGTGTATATGATTATATTTATTAAAATCATAAATGGATGCCACCTTTTTGGGACTTTTCTTGTCTCTAAAGCCCTCCCCTACACCTAACTCTACCCGATAAACACTTTATTCCCACATTTTCTTAATTTTGATTTAAAATGAACTACTCTTCAAGCTGGTTTGTGATGAGAAAAGGGAGAACGAGTTCGGAAAAAGGGCGTATTCGAACCCTGGTCACATCAAAAGCTAACGCCACCCGCCTTCCTGACCCTGTTATCAGTGGGATTTCATTTTGTTTTTGTTTTTCTGGCTCAATCAGACTATTGGTTGGCAGAGTTAGTGTAAATAGCATCTGCCAACAAGGCAGACTATTTGCACTTGGTGTAAATTGACACCTTTTTTTCCAGATATTTAACATTGTTGCAGCACCTCTCTTCCTAGTCTTTCAGTAACACTCCGTTTAGTTCTTGTCGTTTAGCCCTTCCTTCTGAAAAGCACACTGAGCTCTGAATGGTCGGCTGGGCCAGTGTGATGTGATTGGTCAAACGCTTCAAGCTTGTTTGGGAAATGTCACAACTCAACCAGGCCTCGCCCCCTTAAAGGCCCGTTCACACCAAGGACGATATGGGTTTTCAAACTTTATGATACCAAGGACCCCCGAATATGATAAACATTTTATGAGGGACCCCCTAAAAACAACATATTGTTTCCAAACTTAAATTGGCTATAGTTAATGTTGGATGTATAAACCTGAAGAAGAATATGTTCTATTAAAAATTATTTGTATAAGCAACTTACACAAAAAATTTATGTAAGCAGCTTACGTACTGTTTTAGGAATACTGCCTTACAAACCCAGTGAGCAAGATAAAGGGGACTATAGTGAGAAAAATTCACTAGAAAGATACAAAGCAAACATATTATACGGCAAGAAATGTTTGGTCCACTTTATTTTTGCTTTGTCTTTTTATTCTGTGAAATTTTCTGGGGACCCTTTAGAACCTTCTGGAGGACCCCAGTTTGTAGGCTACTACTATAAAAATATAAATAAAGATATAGTTCTGAAAATCGTTCTCAATATTAAAGAATAGCATAGTTCACACCACATATATAGTGATCTTAACGATAAAGAGAAACGATACTGTTGGAATCACTTGGATTTTATCCAGCCGATGAATGATAAAAATATTGACAGCCAATCAGAATCTATCCTGCTGTAACGAGCTCGAGCATTTAAAGCGGCGGACAAGCACGCGCTTGGAATAAACAGAACGATATTGTCCGCTGATGTGGACGCTAATATACACTCACCTAAAGGATTATTAGGAACACCATACTAATACTGTGTTTGACCCCCTTTCGCCTTCAGAACTGCCTTAATTCTACGTGGCATTGATTCAACAAGGTGCTGAAAGCATTCTTTAGAAATGTTGGCCCATATTGATAGCATAGCATCTTGCAGTTGATGGAGATTTGTGGGATGGACATCCAGGGCACGAAGAGCCCGTTCCACCACATCCCAAAGATGCTCTATTGGGTTGAGATCTGGTGACTGTGGGGGTCATTTTAGTACAGTGAACTCATTGTCATGTTCAAGAAACCAATTTGAAATGATTCGAGCTTTGTGACATGGTGCATTATCCTGCTGGAAGTAGCCATCAGAGGATGAGTACATGGTGGTCATAAAAGGATGGACATGGTCAGAAACAATGCTCAGGTGGCCGTGGCATTTAAACGATGCCCAATTGGCACTAAGGGGCCTAAAGTGTGCCAAGAAAACTTCCCCCACACCATTACACCACCAGCAGCAGCCTGCACAGTGGTAACAAGGCATGATGGATCCATGTTCTCATTCTGTTTACTCCAAATTCTGACTCTACCATCTGAATGTCTCAACAGAAATCGAGACTCATCAGACCAGGCAACATTTTTCCAGTCTTCAACTGCTCAATTTTGGTGAGCTTGTGGAAATTGTAGCTTCTTTTTCCTATTTGTAGTGGAGATGTGTGGTACCCGGTGGGGTCTTCTGCTGTTGTAGCCCATCCGCCTCAAGGTTGTGCGTGTTGTGGCTTCACAAATGCTTTGCTGCATACCTCGGTTGTAACGAGTGGTTATTTCAGTCAAAGTTGCTCAGCTTGAATCAGTCGGCCCATTCTCCTCTGACCTCTAGCATCAATAAGGCATTTTCGCCCACAGGACTGCCGCATACTGGATGTTTTTCCCTTTTCACACCATTCTTTGTAAACCCTAGAAATTGTTGTGCGTGAAAATCCCAGTAACTGAGCAGATTGCGAAATACTCAGACCGGCCCGCCTGGCACCAACAACCATGCCACGCTCAAAATTGCTTAAATCACCTTTCTTTCCCATTCTGACATTCAGTTTGGAGTTCAGGAGATTGTCTTGACCAGGACCACACCCCTAAATGCATTGAAGCAACTGCCATTTGATTGGTTGATTAGATAATTGCATTAATGAGAAATTGAACAGGTGTTCCTAATAATCCTTTAGGTGAGTGTAGTTATCTTTATAGTTATCGTTCTTGGTGTGAACGCCTTTATTTTGCCTATGCCTTGGGTAAGAATAACTCCCTTTGGAGTGAATTTGTGCTTTGTAACTTTGCAAAACTATTTAAGCCTCAAACAGCAACATTACAAACTCAAGAAAGTTGAAAATAGGTGACAAAAGTAAAAAAATAAATAAATCAAAATTGAAGAATGTTGTAGTGTTTATTATAGGCTAAATGATTTATCTGTGCACATCATTATTATATTTTTTAATTAATGTGCACTCGTAATATTTGATCAAAAACGCTAACTTCCCCTCCTCCGAACTACGTCTGTACATCTCTTCATGTTGTATGTCTTGGCAGAGAGTGGGACTAAAATCCTCCTCAGCCGACTACTAACTGCCATTCAGATCTTCCTCCATTTAGTTAGCAGTGCCCAACTTCCTACGATCCAATCAATTCCCAAAGAACAAAATCCCGCCCTACACTTTCTCTCATTCCAGAAGCCGTTTCACTCGTATATTCATCACAATAGAGAAGAAAACACTATCGTAACTGCTGTTTCATAGCGACTTTAAAAAAAATTATATTCTAAAGGACCTTTTTTCACTATAAAGAACGGTTTGTGCAAGTTCTATGGATGTTTATGGTTCTTCATGGAGCCATAGCGATCAATAAAGAAGCTTTTATTTTTATGAGTGCAACTACTGTCCTATCTAAAAAGTAATAAGAATAAAAAGGTGGGGGGGACCTCTGTGTATGCCTTCAGAGTGCTATAATTGTCAATAATATCAATTGCTCTGCTAGAATGAGATTTAACTGATTTGCAAGTTATGCTATATCCTGTCTTGGTGCTTGTGCTTAGCTGACACATCAATATACATTCTGTGCTGCTTAAGAAACACATGACAGGAAACTCCCTCCAATTTAATGAGACTATCATTTCTAATTCATCTCAAAATCTATAAGATCTAATGGCACTCTTTTATTTGTGATAAAGACAAATGTTATGCTTCTAGGACTTTTGTGCTTTTTGAAAATCCCACACAAAGGAATCAGATGGTATCTTAAAATAATATTATGTAAGAATTGTCTAACAATGCTATTTTCACCACTTTTGCCATTATGCCGCTATGCCATTATGCCAAAACAAAAGAAGGCATCAGCTAACAGCATAAAAGCATTTCAATAACTCTTGAGCCTTCATGTGGCCAGGCTGATATGACACACACTGCCATTATACTCTGAGACCCTGATAACAACTACATGACAGTAAGCCATTCAACCAAAAACGGGAGCCTTTGTGTCTTTCAATAACACGTGTAAATAATGACAATGAAAATCTAGGCATCGTTGCACACACACACACACACACACACACACACACACACACACACACACACACACACACACACACACACACACACACACACACACACACACACACACACACACACACACGAACGCACACACGCGTGCATACAGTGCCCTCCACTAATATTGTCACTCTTGGTAAATATGAGCAAAGGCAGCTGTGAAAATAAATCTGCATTGTTTATCCTTTTGATATTTCATTCAAAAAATGCACAAAATTCTAACCTTTCATTGAAGTAAACAATTGAATCTGGGGGAAAATCTCATTATGAAATAAATGTTCTCCAATGCATGTTGGTCACAATTATTGGCACCCAATTATTGCAACCTCCTTTTGCCAAGATAACAGCTGCGAGTCTTCTTCTATAATGCCTGATGAGTTTAGTGAACACCTGACCATACAGAATCTCTCCAGATTCCCAGCTCCATGTTGGTGCTTCTTCTCTTCAGTTCAGCCCACTCATCTTCTGTAGGGTTCAGGTCAGTCACATATTTGTGTGTTGATTTTGATGTTTGTTTTGGACCATTGTCCCAATGGAAGATCCAACCACGGCCCATGGTAAGATTTCTAGAAGAAGAAAGTTCAGGTTTTTTTATCTGTTGGTATTTGCTAGAATCCATGATACCATGTATCTGAACAAGATGTCCAGGATCTCCAGCAAAAAAATAATTGTGACCAACATGCATTGGAGAAAAACATTTGACCAAGGGCACCAATATTAGTGGAGGGCACTGTAAATTGTCAATGCATCAATGGCTTTGAATTAAATAGCAACATTTCTAGCCAAGTGGAATTTATTTGAAAGGAAATCAGTGGTTCACAGACTTAAAGTTAAAAAAAAATCTGTCAAAATGACAAGAACTGGAAGGAAAGGTTTCATCTGTTGAGTAAGAAAGTATCTTAAATGTCAAGATTCTATGATTTTGTGTGTTATTGTTAGTATAGTTTTATTTATATCAGTGTCAACTCTGTTACAACCAACCCGCATCAGGGTTTTCATTAACCCATTATATCCCATTATAAGTTTATAAATAGTTACTTATTTATATTATTGTTACGAACCACTCCGAGACTTAAAAGGTAGGAGATACAAATTATGCTTTTCCTCTCTGGACTCGGGACTGGAGACTGCCCACACACACCACATTGCCGTGGCCACAATGCTCAGCACTGCGCACGCCAAAGACTCTGACTTGGGCGTGGCAACCATCTTGGACGAGGGTTCTGGCGTGACGGCAATCTTGGCAGAGGGCTCTGGTGTGGAGGCCATCTTGGCAGAGGGCTCAGGACTGGTGGCCATCTTGTCCGAAGACATAGGCTCGGTGGCCATTTTGTCTAAAGACTAGTGTAGCGGCAGTGAGAGCTGGAAGCCCTGGGCGTGGCGGCAGGAGGCTCTTCAGGGTGGAGTGCCCACTGGTGAATCGTGACAATTATAAAGAAGTTATTATAAATGTATATGTATTTTACTTTATAACATGTTAAATATGGATATTTTCCTTACACAAGGCATCTGTTTGCTTCAGAAGTTTATTTACCCCCCGGAGCCGTGTGGATTACTTTTATGATGGATGGATGCACTTTTTTGGGCTTCAAATTTTGGCCTGCCATTATAAAGCTTGGAAGAGCCAGGACTTTTTTTTAATATAACTCCGATTGTATCCGTCTGAAAGAAGAATGTCATATACACCTATTGGCTTGAGGGTGAGTAAATCATGGGGTCATTTTCATTTTTGGGTGAACTATACCTTTAAACCTACCTAGCCACCAAACATGTCACTAACCTTACCCGTAGATGAACACAATAAGTAAATAATATGAATTTGACTGAATTTTTTTTTTTGTAGAAATGTGTTTTTATTTTTTAACCAACAAAAGACATTATGAGACTTATAAACATGATTTCTGCACATTCATTCAAGCTTGGTAGATTCTTGTCCAAACTGACGTCAAAGCCTTTTCTCCCGCTGAGGGTGTCGGATAAAGAAGCGGTTTAATTCACTCCAATGTGGCTCTTCAACGTAACATGACGGCAAAGCCGAACTAGCGCGCGGTGGGCATGTCTCTCTCTCTCTCTCTCACACACACACACACACACACACACACATACACTGAGAGAAGCAGCAGCAACAGCGGGTAAGACACAGCTCTCATATTTATAGTCATGTGTTTTGTTGTTATTATTATGCTTTTGCATATGCGATGTCGTTTGTGGTGTTTAGCTGTGACAATGAACTTGACAGTGATTGCAAGTCTTTCCGCAAAGATAAAGGAGGCAGTCAAATAAAGAGACAATTATCTGCATTTATACATGCATGCGAGTTTGACAAGTAACAGAGGATATAAAGTGGGTTGTGTGCCAAATGCGTTGCTGACGCGCGCGCGAGAGAAGTTGGACTAAAGTGTAATCTATTAACACTCACTTCATTGTAGGTTACACTTTTATTCACGCCATTTAAACTGGATTATCTGCGTTAAAAGGGAAAAGTTTGGTGTATTCTTGTTGCATACTAAAATCATGTAAAAGAGCCAGTTACGCGAAGACCAGACGTTTGCTCGTTTAATTCGTGGTTCAAATCAAATAATATTTCAGGCTCAAGAAATAGCAAGCGTCTTTTCTTGTATATCGCACGAAAGATCTCTAACCATGCTGTAGGCTAATTTCCTCGCTAGAATGGCTCGTTTGTCTGTTGTAAAGTGGATATAGATGCGAGAGGAGCTGTCCGCGGTCTGTGGTGCTGAGCCACGCGCACACTGGAGCACTTTGCTGGCTATATTTACTCCTCTCTTTTGTTTATTTGATCATTTAAAGGGTGAGTAGCTAATGCATTAAACACCATTAATGTTAAGTGGTAATGTGATGATGAAATATGACCGCGGGGTACGAGTTATAGGGGGCGGGTTGGCTTGAGCGCCGTAAAGGAAGTCAAAACAATCCATTGGAGGGTGTCTTAAAATTGCATAGTCTTACAGAGTTTTATTACAAAGTTATATGACAAGTTAGTCAGAGCTCCTAAAAAGATCAAGGCGAGGAGAAATCGCGTTCGCCTTGAAGCCATCCACGCGTAACGCGCTTTGGCACACATCGGCAGTGGAATCTCAAACACCGCGAGGTCTGGAGACGCGGGGTTTTTTTCTAATTTGAACTTTTTTAAACTTGAGCGTCGCGTTTTAGAACGCCACGTCATGCGCAAGAGGATGCAAAAGAATCTAGCGCATGTTTACGAAAAAACAAAACAACAGAAAAGCATCTGTGCATGTGTGCACGATGTTACGGGTTGGTTGTGTATATCAGTGGTTCTCAAACCTGTCCTGGGAAGCCTCCACCTCAGCGTCTCACTCAACTCATCTAACACTGCAAGACTTGAATTTGGTGTCTGATGAGCGAAACATCAAAAATGTGCAATGGTGGGGGTCCCAGTGAATGGGTTCACAGTGAATGGGTTCCCCGACAGGTTTGAGAAGCACTGGTGTATATGAATCCCACTATGAAGTCTTACTGACAAAAGCTTAGCAGAACATAGAGAGGTATAACCAAACTATCACAAACGAGAACGGACAAAGAACTCAGGGCATAGATACAGGGCCGTGCAGAGAGTTCTATTCAGGGGCAGGGGCTCAAATGTAAAAAAGGGGCAATATGTATATTAGTGGTGGGCATAGATTCATTTTTTAATCTAGATTAATCTCACTGTAATCTTGGAATTAATCTAGATTAAAATGGCTCATTTGAATTCTGCCGAAGGCATTCAGAATACGTGTGCTCGTAAGTGATCGTTTGTCTTTTTGTAGTTTGAATATTAAATAACTTCTGTCCCTTTAAGACCTGACGCATGCATGGATCCCAAACACTGTTCCTGTGAGCTGGTTACGACTGTGTTTACGTTAAAACTCACCAAGATGGGCATTGAGACATTTTTGAGTGTATTTGACCATTAATAAGATGGAAAAAGGAGCTCATTTTTGCACTTGTATGTCAGAGGCGGCTTTATTACGGTATGTGTGTGCGCGCTTCAGATGCAAGCGCAAAATCTGCGGGGATTAGTAGAATTAACGTTATGTGCAACCCCGCGCGAAATTCAGAACGGTCACACCAATACTAACAAATGTCCAGCAGAACACGCGTTCGCAATGTTCAGAGGATTAAACGGACTGAAAGAGAGGAGGCGGGTGCGTGTCGGTCGGAGAGGAGAGCGCAGCTGATATCGATACTGTAGAAAATGAGTATTGTATCGTTTCAGATATTTCAGTATCGATACATAGCAAAATATCGATATTTTTGACAACACTAGTAGGCATACACACAGGTTCGAAGACTCGTTCTCTCGCCCCTACAGTGCAATTCAGCTACGTGTACATCCGCGCTAAAATATCAAGGTGAAAGTCATCATAGCTTGCGTAGTATAGACACAGCTCCCAACCCAACTTTGAGAATAGATTAACGGCAATATTTTTTTTATCACCCGATAAGAGTCTCACGTTAACGCAGATAACGGCCCACCACTAATATATATACAAAAATTTACTTTTTTCCCGTAAGGCCACACACTCTCTGAAAGAACCATATTCGGCTCTAGAGCCGTTTCAGTGGAAAATCAGCAGTCAATCAAAACGCACGCAACCGTAGCAAAGCGTTATGGCAACGCCTCAACACAAATTGTCCGACTTTTGAGCCGTTCGTTACTATTGTATACATTGTCATGTTATTATAATCACATTTATTTCGTTTTATTGACCACTATATTATTATTGATATTTGTCTGAGAGGGGCACTTTTGATTCATTTTGAAAATGGGCAGGGGCTCGAGCACCCAAAGCCTCCCCTCTGTACGTGCCTGCATAGATATATGGAACAAACAAAGGGAACTAATTAGGAATCTGCTGAACAGAATGACTAATCAAGGAGACTAATGAGAACTCAGGCAGGCAGTTTAACAGAAACAAAGCAAACAAGACTCAGGGTATGTTTACACGACAACGATGTACTAAAAACACATGACAACGTTGTCAAAGCGATCACCGTTCACACCATAGGCTGTAAAAAAAAAGGTGGATGATGCACCTTTACTCTCTTTCATTGTAAAAAAAAAAAGTGAAGCCGCCAATAGCCCAATCTTGCGCTGAGTGTGAAGTGGAGCCGTGTATCAAGGTCCCGTGCCCCCACACTCCCACAGAATCGGTTAGTACAGTTATTACTGCAGAACAACTCATTTTGCATGGTATGTAGAAATTAAAGTTAAACCTTCAATCGCCTCCTGAAGATCCTGAAAAAAGTCTGGCGGTGTTGGTGCCTCGGTCGGTTGCCCTTCCTTGGAGGGCAAAACCGCCATAGAACTCTATAGAACTACAGCACAAGCCTATCAAATTTCCATTTTAAAACAAAAATATGTGAACAAGATGCACGTTTTGGGCACTTATGATCCATATACAGCACCTGCTGCAGTATTTCAATCACTGAAAACAGCGGGACGTTTTTAAAACGCTTAACGTGAAAAACACTATAGGGTGAGTTGCACCAATAAGGATTCAATTAAGCAAAGTTTAAAGGATTTGTTGATCTGGGTTTTATTTTAAATCGAGTTGTTGCAACACTTCATTTTAAACAGATTAATTACGCAGTAAAACCGTTATAGAGCTGATCAAGCAGCAGACGGAGGTGAACTGAAGACAGGCTAAAGAATCCTTAGTGCAACCCACCGTTAAAGTGCTGTAATGAACTAAAACAGTGATATTAAACGATCAAATTCAGTTTACACCTTTTTGATGATGCATATTATATACAGGCGAGTAGATGAGCCAAGAATATGAGCGCAACGCGTTTTCTTTATAATGGGTTACGATGGGGAAAACACCTAACGAGAAACCTTGTGTTGCACTAATATTCTGTGTTCGTCTGCTTTCCTGTACAAAGTATGCAACATCAATAAGCTATATATTGAATTTGGTATTTTAATATCACTGTCTTACCGCATTAATACTGACTACAAACCTGGTAAAAATGACTAGCGAGCCTTGTTTTGCCCTCCAGGTGGGTGTTCCTATAAGCGTGTGACGACACGTGAAAACTATGAATATATCAGCCCAATTTTTATTTGTTTAGATTGTCTCACATCCTTTTAGATTACATGGAGAGGGCGGGGTTTATGAGCTATACTTCATCCAGCCACCTGGGGGCAATCAAAACGTTTTGGCTTCACTATTCAGGACTTGTTTGGCACACTTGGTTCACACGGATCTGCAAAGGCCCTGTCCCAAATGGCACCCTAAACCCTTGCGGTCTTCCTATGAGTCTGCACTTTCATGATGTAACGCTGCTTTGACTGTCGGGAAGAAGTCTGCTGCAGAGTTCACATCAGTGCAGGCTCGGCAAAAGTGCGCATCAAGGGCGCATATCGACTGCAAAGGGGGCACTGGCGAGTACCATTCTGAGATCTGACAAACGGGACACCCTACGGTCTCGTGGACTTAACGGACACGCGCACGCGGCAGCCATTGTAAGTCCACAAGACCGAAAGTGCATAGGAAGTGTGCCATTTGGGACAGGGCCAAATACGACTTAAAAACTCTATATTATGCATGCCAGGCCAGTAGTTGCCGATGTCACTTTGGCCCTGTCCCAAATGACACCCTAAACCCTCACAGTCTTCCTTTGAGTCCGCACTTTCACAACGTAATGCCGCTTTGACTGCCGGGAAGAAATCAGCTGCATTACCCGCACCAGTGCGGACTCGGCAGAAGTGCGCATCGAGGGCGCGTTTCAACCTCAAAGGGGGCGCTGGCGAGCACCCTTCGGAGATCTAAAATGACAAACGGGACACCCTGCGGTCTCGTGGACTTAACGGACACGCACACGCACACGCGGCAGCCATTGTAAGTCCACAAGACCAAAAGTGCATATGAAGTGTGCCATTTGGGACAGGGCCGAAAACGACTTAAAAACTCTATATTATGCATGCCAGTAGTTGCCGATGTCACTTTGGCCCTGTCCCAAATGGCACCCTAAACCCTCAGGGTCTTCTTCTGAGTCTGCACTTTCATGACGTAACGCCGCTTTGACTGTCGGGAAGAAGTCCGCTGCGTTACCTGCACCAGTGCGGACTCGGCAGAAATGCGCATCGAGGGCGCATATCGACCTCAAAGGGGGCACTCGCGAGCACCCTTCTTAGACCTAAAATGACAAACGGGACACCCTGCGGTCTCGTGGACTTAACGGACACGCGCACCCAGCGGCCATTGTAAGTCCAGAAGACTGAAAGTGCACGTGAAGTGTGCCATTTGGGACAGGGCCTTTGTAGAAACCCCACTCCTATAGACTGAGCGCGTAATATGTATGCGCATGATGTCACCGTTTTCACAAATTTAAAGACGGTAAAGGTATTGTTTTCAAAACCTTGCACTTTGCAAGGTTTGTTGTGTAAAAGAACGGCCAAAACGCATAAAAAGTTTTCTGTTTTAAGTGTAAAATGGTGTCATGTAAACACACCCTCAAACTGAACATAACAGAATATACACGTTACGCACGGTCCCTTCATACAGCAATTGTATTCCCAGTGCTCACTCTTTCTCAACTTATATTTTCACTTATGTACCTTGTATTCCCTATATTCACTGTAAGTTGATAGTGTGGTTTCAGTGCTTTTGTCCATTCATTGGATGTTAAAATGAAATCATACATCCTGAAATGTCTTACCCTCTTATTTCTTGCTTAGGAGTCTGTTGTGAAGAGGCTGTCAACTGAAAGTCTCACCTGGGATTTTCCTGTTGTAACACTAATGGACATCTCTGATTTACAACATCCCATTTGATCCCTTTAAATCTGAACCATTCCCAGCAGCCCATTCTCCTCTAATGCGAATCAGAGATAGAGATGTCTCTCTGTAAAGAACTTTAAGTCGAACTGACAGGTACATTTTTTAAAGACATCCCACATCTTTTGCTTTACGAAGAAACTACACGCGGTCACATTTAAAGGTAGACTCCCTGAATGGGAGAGCCCTGCTTCAATCAAACTGAGGCTTTTAAAGATCGCCCTGTTGATAGTGCCATCTCCCGCTGACCCTCCGCACTCAACTTTCTGTCAGGATGAGTGACTCACAGGAAGCGATGTCCCCGGTGGCAGGCATAGGAGGCCCTGTCGCTTGTGTTTCCAAGGTGGAGCTGCGTGTTTCCTGCAAGTCCCTGTTGGACCGGGACACGCTCAATAAGTCTGACCCCTGCGTCATCCTCATGGTACAGAACCAAGGTCAATGGACTGAAGTGAGTTTTCCTTTTTTCCTCCTTATTGCTTGATTATATCTTTTCACTGTTGGAATATTTATTGTATATTATACTACGGGGCCGTTGAATGCTTGAATCTGATTGGCTGATGAACGTTCTGAGGTGTGCAATTATTTTCTGGGAGATGCACAGCGAACGTAGTTCCAGGCAGCTCTCTTGACCGCATTACAGTTCCATATCACTTCGCATAGTTAACTGTAATAACGGAAATTACAGGACTAAAAAACAACAATATGACAGACGATTTTCCTAAAGTAAATCTTAATATTTACGGTGAATATAAAACGTTCAACAACTGGGCGGCAGCAGTATTAGACAGTCCAGATGAAAACCAACAGACGGAAGCGGACATCAAAGGCAAGCTTTTCTGTCTCATTACTGAAATCACACATGCTCGCACACGAACTACAGTTTGCACAAAAAGGTGTCAGCGCTGCCCTGCCGATTTGATCAGTTAGCCCATAAAGTGGAGCAACTTAAAGGCTACACGTGACATTTTTCACTAGTGAGGTAATAACAGCGCTGTTTAGAGACGCACAGAGGCAGCCTAATTCACACAAGCACTCTCTCTCTCTCTCTCTCTCTCTCTCTCTCTCTCTCTAATAACTTTATTAATAACTGCAGTAGAATGCTATCAACGGCTCAAGCCTTTGTTAACAGCTTTAAAATGACGTTTCGGAACTAACAAAAGAGCCGTTGGATGAGACGCGGAAGAAATAGTCCTACTCACAATAGCGATTTAAGTACAAAAACCGGACGAATCCCTTTAAATATATCTTCGGATCGATGTCTTGAGCTGTGGTTGAACTCCGCTTCGCGTCGTGACCGCATCACCACCTCGGGTGTGCATTATTATTCTAATAATTGAACGCCCCGTCGTCAATTATTCCTTACGTATTGGTTTTGTGCAGTTCAGTTATAAATACTTGTCAATCAATGACCATCAGTTGATAAAATGCAAATATATTTTAAACAATTCAAAAAAATTATTCACCCAAAATGAAAATGTTATCATTTACTCACCTTCATGTTCTGTAGAACAAAAAATATAGCCATGAATGGAGGAAATAAAGAAGTAAGTCATGTTCCTGGATCAACATATTTGGTTGATCCTGGAACAACATTCCCATCTGAAAATTTAGTCCTATCCCCTTTCCCTTTCCCTACCCCTACCCCTACCCCTAAACCTAACCCTACCCATAACTTATCCCTAAAATCAGAGGGAAATGATAGGTGAATAACACTGATGTAGAAGCACCGAACCCTGGTTGTAAGCCTAAACTTGACATAAACTGTAAACATGTCCCTTAAATCTGATTGGCTGATTGGAATGTTCCAGGATCATTAAAGATGTTAATCCAGGGGCATGCTAAACTTGTGTCATGTTCACCCATTGGCAGTAGTGGTTCCAAAGGTTCAGTGTGTACGTTTTTTGTGGGATGGACTGTTATCAAACATGCATTTAATTAAAATTTTGTCGGTGGTGCTATCGAGCCATTTTGCCACGCCTAATTCTGAAACCCATAT
The DNA here is from genome assembly GCA_023566225.1 of Romanogobio albipinnatus. Classification (NCBI taxonomy): domain Eukaryota; kingdom Metazoa; phylum Chordata; class Actinopteri; order Cypriniformes; family Gobionidae; genus Romanogobio; species Romanogobio albipinnatus. The sequence goes on along the minus strand of CM042239.1, from coordinate 69,032,096 downwards.
CAGACGTACATTTTCACCCCTTTTGACGCGTGTGCAACGTTTCGAGCATGTTTAGGCCCTCAAAAATGCAATTCATTTCGGAGAAGAAGAATGACAGGACTCACACCATTGGTGCTCGGGCCCTAATAAGTAAGAAATAGCACTTTCCAAAACATTTTTGAAGATGCACGTGGAAATTTGTCTGATCTTTGATGCCATCACGGACAGCAGCGCAAGTTGATTCTAATTTAATCTAATATTTGATGTTGTCGATTTTAGTAGCAAATGAGAATTGCTAAAATTACTGAATACATTTTGAGACAAAAGTCTTCTTAATGATTTCAAGGTAATTAAAGCAACAGTTTTTCCATAATGGAAGAATAAGTAAAAGCATGGTATTTTGGGTAAAAGGCGCTCCTGCTGTTGGGGTGAAAGGCACAATAATTAACATGATAATAAACAGCCGGCTGACTTTTCCATTTGTTGACATGACATGGTTTGATTCAGATGGTAAATATCATATATTAAGTTGGGTGTATTATGATATTAATCATATCATATAATTAAATATAATTTATTGTTACTACTGTAAAGTTAAATTATATGGGATCTCCTTTAATGCTTTCAGACTCTTTATTTTTTAAAATAATTTTGTTTCTGTACTATCCGTGTGTGGGGTAAAAGGCTCATACATTTATACAATTTTTAAAGGTGTCATGAACTGGCTTTTTTTATTTTTAGAGGTCAACATATGCCGTTTGCATGGTCTTTACATTCAAAAACATCATAATGAATAAGTAATAGGCTATTTTATACCCTGGTTTTGAGCCTCTCTCATGGAATGCTCAGTTTTTATGGGCGTGGCGCACTGAAGACTTGGAAGTAAACGCCCACTGCTATGATTCAGTGTTTCCCCTAGAATTTTTTCCAGCAGCGGTGCTGTTACGTGCCGGAGGTTAGCCGCTCGTCGGGGGGTCCGGGGGCATGCACCTCCGGAATAAAAAAAAACCTTTAAACCATGACTTCTGGCAAGTTTTGTGGATAGAAATAGACATTTTGAACATTAAAATCTAAATTAAGCTTTTCATTAGTTTAAAAGGTGACTAGCTTATAGCCTATTTTACTTCAATAACCTGCAGGGACGTGCAGAAAGTTCTTAAGGGGCAAGGGCTCAAATGTAAGAAAGGGGCAATATCTAAAAAAATAAAATAAATACTGGAAAAATTTGGATACTATTTTATGTTTTTGCAAAATGTCTCATGCTTATCAAGCCTGCATTTATTTAATTAAAAATACCGGAAAAAACAGTAGCCTAATATTGTGAAATATTATTACATGATGTTTTTTTTTACCTTACGTTTTTATTAATCGAATATATATATATATATATATATATATATATATATATATATATATATATATATATATATATATATATATATATATATATATATATATATATATATATATATATATATATATATATATATATATATATATATATATTGTTGTTTTGATTCACATTATGGCTCAATCGTCGTCACCAGGTTTATTAGATGCTGCCCCTTTAAGACGCAGATCTAAAATCATTCTCCCCTTTACGCCCATTTAAGCTAAACTGTGTTTAAGTGAATACTCTCCAAGCCTGTCATTTTGAGATATAGGCTATTTTGTTGTGTATTTGATGGTTTAGTCGCGCACACGAAGCATATGTGCAAGTCGGTCCGTTTCGCAGCGTGCGTACACACACACACACACACACACACACACACACACGCCTTGAACTTGGAAACAGCGTCTATTGCGCGGATTATTGTGCTTTTCATTTAATCAAACACGTTCTGCAATTTAGCCAAAGTGGAGTGTGCATTTGACAACAATCACGGATTGTGCTGAATTTGACGTTAAATACATGTTTGTGGAGAAATGACAGCGCGCGCTGTGAAGGGAAGGAAGTTGTGCTAGACGATGCGCGAGCATAGTTTATAATAGTTTTACCTCATATCTTCTTTTTTTAATCCTTGGAAGCGAAAATAAGATTAATATTACAGCCCTGTGATATTGTGAAAGTGTAAGCAGACTACATTTTTGTTTAGTTCTCTGGCCATCGTCAATCTCTCTCTCTCTCTCCTTTACAGTGTGTAAGTGAATGTCGTGATATTACTGATCATGTGAAGATTTTGCAGTGGCGCTGAAAATCCAGCGGCGGCGCTGCGCCGCTGTGAATACATTGTAGGGGAAACACTGTGATTGGATAACAGTTTTGCATAATAATGAGTTTCGGCGTACATGTGGGGAATTGTTTTGAAAACTTCCAATGTGGAGAAACGGCAACCGGAATCCGCCCACAGGGGTCGAGCAAAATGTCTTTATCAAACAAACAATGATTTATCTCTCATCCACCCGCAATTAATATGAATGTTATTTTTTGTTACTTGGCCTGCTCGGTCGGTGGATATAACCGTGAGCCATGCATAACACACGTATGTATTTCACTATTGAAGACAGTGCGAGCCCAGGACAATGAACCGACAACCCCTCAAATACAAAGGATACTCCAGCCTTTGACAGCATGGAAGTTTTGTTCAGTTAGACACGTACATAATCAGTAGATATCAAACACAACAATGCAATACTATCACATATAAAAAAAATTTTTTACTCACATAATTGTGTTGCATCATTCCTGTCAGACCCAGAAGCCACAGCATTGTTTTTTAATCTCATCCTGTCTGCAAATCCAGTCTCTTGTTTACAAATGAATCCGTGGTGAAATGAAAGAACAAATGCAATGTCTACCCCACGTGAGCTGGATCTTCATTTAAAGTAAAGTTCAACCACACAATTAGGAATCCTAAGGAAGCTTATTTCATGTTTGAAACATGCCATAAGCTTTATTGCTTGGAAGTTCGATCCGGTTTAGCTCCACGTAGGCCTGTTATTTATCTAACATGCCAGGCATGAATCGGTAGGCGGGGCTAAAGAATCAGGCGTTCGTCTTCTTCTGTTTAGGCGGCGTTTCACTGCACTCTGATGTCACGGGGATACACATTCACAGATTGATCGTTTGCTGGGCCTGGTGTCTATAAAAGCTTTTCTTTGACTAACAAGGAAGTTTTCAGCTCTGAAACTTACAGGATATTCTTATATCACGATGACCTTTTATATATCAAAAGCTCAAGGGAAAGTTGCTTTCTCAATTCATGACCCCTTTAAACAAAATAAACTTCTTTTAATGATTTATTTTCTCACAAAATCTGTTGCTCCATAAATGTTCAAGACAAACATATATTTTTACTGCAATCAAACACTATGGGAGCAATGAAAAGCAATTTTTTCTTAAGGTGTGCCTTTAGCCCCATTGTACCCTATACACAAAATTGTTGAATTAGAAGCCATTTCCTTTTAAAATAAATATACTTTCAAAAATATTGGAAAACTAGAAATGAGCACTATTTATTGACACGGTTGATACTTTCCCAATATTAGTAGCGTTTGAAATGAATGGAGGCTTGGGGTAAAATGAATAAAAATGCCCCAAAATAAAAAATAAAAATGCCTATGTATAAGTTCTTGTCTTATATTGATATCACATGATATAGTTTAGAAATATCACATGAGCAAGAGGGCTGTTTTTTTCCCCAAATATCAGCATGATAGTATGAAGTAAATACACCTGTAGTGCTGCCGTCAGAGTCTTTCTATTCTTTAATGATTAAAATTTAAAACAGGCCTAAGTGTTAAATTCTGAGGCTCTGGATTAAGAACTGTTGGATGGGTATAATTTCGCACAATGCCTTCAGTTGACATTCTGATAGTAGGGCTTGACTGTGAAGGTTGACTGGGCTGTTGAAAGAGCATGTGAGTGGGGGGGAGTGGACACTTTTTGGAATGAATCTAAGCAGGGAATTGTCACACAGCAGGAAAGGGCGCTTGAAGCAAGGAAAGAGACCACTCTGGTGTTTTTTTTTTTCATATCAAAGCAGTCACTGTAAGAAAAAAAAAATTATCTGGAGCCACAGCAGTGGTTCTGAAGACAGCTCGGCAAATCTGTCTGCAGCAATATGTCAGGCTGAAGGATGAAATCTTAATCCTGGCCCCATTATTCCAACAACTGTGTCACGTTCAACATCACAGAGAACAAAGTGAGAGATGCCATCCTGCCTCAGCTGCAGCATTCGTTGCATTTTAATAGATTCAATTTTAAAGAAGGGACACATAAATCAGGAAACTGAAAATGGAAAAGCCATCCGTTTTCCATGAGGTTGAATATCTTGAAAATAACGGATTGCCCTAATCTGACACTTTGCACTTCAGATTTTCTTGCATATCTCCATGTGCTGGCAAAGCACAGGTCTAGATTGAATAATGAAGAATAGCTGACGATGAAAACTGTTGCTTATCTTTGTCCATTTGAGACTAATTGACTCTTTGCACTGGCTTTCATTTTGTCATCTCAAAAATGTTCAGTTTTCTGTATAACATCTATTTCAGTCACACATTGGGAGCTGCGGGACACAAAGATGAGCCGTGTGTAGCGAGGGGGAAAAAAGCCTTTTCGTCAGTGTGGATAAGACAATCATATCACTAAATGCATTATCTTCACACTGTGTGCCAGTGATTAAGTCTGACTGCAGCAGCAAGTTGTGATGGTTTGAGATGCATTATTGTGAACATGGTTAGTTTTCATTGTGAAGGGTTTGTAGTGGTTAGGCTGATGATAGTGCTGGTGAGTCACTGGATGAACAGCCTCTTAAAGGGATAGTTCACCCTCAAATGAAAACACGGTCATTTTTTACTCACTAGTCATGGTGTTCCAAATCGGTATGACTTTCTTTGATCTGTGGATCTTTATTTTATTTTAGTGTCCAAAACCACACTGGACAGTGGACCCCATTGACTCATTGTATTGTATTGTATTGTATTGTTCTTTAGACATTCTACTAACTATAAGTAACTTTGCAACTACACCAGAAAAAAAAACAAGTACAATTACATTTTTTTAGTTTTTTCCAAGCATATTTTTGAAGTAAATTTCACATATGGAATTAAGTAAACTCTACTTAAAGGTATACTATGTAACTTTTTTCGCCACTAGAGGGCGTACATTCAAAACAACAACAATGTCTTAGCTTGATGACGATGTGAATGTCGTCTTCAACTCCACCGCTGATGGTAATCAATCACACGGGAATCAGAAATCATGCTCATGGATGAGGTAAAGTAATAGTTTTATAAATGTTGCGTTTGATGACATGATTTTCTTTCACTATAATGAATTAGCCGCAAATAAAGTAAGGTTTAATACTAATTGGTTGTCATAGATGTTACTGTATTTCTCAAATTCAATTCAAAACTAACTTTTTGGTAAAACAAAAATAACAAAAAAAACCTAAAGCTACAGTATAAACAACAAATTTACATTTACCAGTTCTTAACATGCCTTGAAGTATTCACAGTGAACATGACCTCACCATGTTTCACATCATATGCATAGACAATAAGACATTCAAACAATAAGACTAGCACTGTTGTTTGATATAAACAAATCACACGTTTTCTGTCAGTAAAGGAATTAAACCAATTACTCACCTGTCTATTAAACACATGCAAGATCGGCGTCTCTGTCTAGTTTAAGTTTTTCGCGAAGTTCTCTCCATTTTGAAAATGCCACACCGATGTTGATCCTGGTTTTATTTCTCTTCTTGTCCCAAAATCGTCTTGGGTCATTTGGTTGACCTATACATTGACATTTACGTTGATGGGACTTGTCTTTGTCGACAGAATCAGCTGCAAACGGCAAAGAATAATTGTGTTCCATAACGACTGCGCGAAACAAACTACCGGTAGTTGCTTGATAGACGCTACACCGTCCGCATTTGTCCACGAGACTATATGCTGCCATGGTTTCTACGGCAACCGAGCGGAAACCGAGGGTAATGCGGAAATGACGCCATTGACTGGCGACTCCTTCACTCCTATTCACACGTCCCGGTACCTCGGTTAAAATCGCAATTTTCTCACAATTTACAAATAGTTGGAAACATTTGAGATATTGTAAGTACTCAACTGAACAAAATATATAACACTGGTCTAGTGGTTTATGGATATTTTCCTACTAAAATCCTACATAGTGGACCTTTAACTAAGTTAAGTAAAATTAACAAAGAAAATAAGTATTTTTAACTTGGCCAGTAAAAGGTTTAGTAATTTCTACTTAGTTGAAGTTTCCTTTGAAATACTTTTTACTCAAACAACATAACACTGAATTAAATTTGATAATTAAGTGTTGTGTTACTAAATAACACAATAGATATTGTGTAGACACCATAGACCGTAAAAAAATATGGACGACGCGACTTCATTGATTTCCGCTGACCAAAGTTGAAGCTTTCATAGGCCCGCTCACGGCGCTGACATCTTGGGACCGAGTCTGCGCAGTAGCGATCTCGGGACCGGAGTTGCGCAGTAGAGAACAGGAAGTAGAGGCGCGATTATCAAAAGCCCGCCCACACTCTCGCAGATGCAGAACAATTCATTATGTTGGTGTGAAATAAACAGTTATGGAAGTGTAGAAATTAAAGCTAAAGCTCCAATCTCCTCCCAAAAATCCAGAAAAAAGTCTGTTAGTGCCTCAGTGACAAGTTCACTCAGAGAAGCCGTCAATCTCAGCTGTCAATCATGACGTCACACCCCCCGTTTTTATAGCATCAAATAACTCACTAAAACTAAACTTATTTAAAAAACGAACACTTGAAATGAAATTATTGTAATAAAAACTGCCTAAAATGACAGAAACCATCTTTAGGAAACAATTATTTGAAGTGTAATTAAATTGTTTAGTGTGTCTCGCGCCCATTCAAATACATGGAGAGGCGGGGTTTAGGAGCTATACTGGGACTGGCCACCGGGGGACGATCGAGGCGCGAAAGCTTCAATTTCTGACTGGAGCACTACAGGCTTGGTAGACACCATGGGCCAGATTTACTAACAGCTTGCTCCAGTGTAAACCCTCTTTTGACATTAAAAAAACTACTGTCAGGATTTACTAAAGACACAGTAAAACATTATCACTGAAAAGGCGTGGATAGGGTTATTTTTTGTGGCAGAGCTTATTGCATATGCATTTGTAGGAGTTTCCATTCGGACACAACATTTATAGGAGGAGAGTATTTAAATGAATCATGCAAGGTGATTTACTAAGGATTGCGCTAGTCAATTTACTGGTGTTTGTGCCATTATTTACCGCCACAAAAAAGAACGTCTTAAACCAGACGCTAACTGGTAGATTGTGTTGGTCATTATGGAAATGATCCAGCTGTGTCTGTGTTCTTTCATTTGAGCGTCGTCAGTAGATCACGCCAAGGCCGTAACCATGCATAAAGAAACAGAACAGTGATCGAAATTCTAGGTCTAATTCTGGTTGGGGAACAATCCTTTTGGGACTATTTGCAAACAATATTTTTCGAGCCAAAAGAGAACGTAAACCCCACCTACTTTGATTTGATTGGCCATCTCAATCATTTTGACATTGACGAGCGCTGTAAGACCAGACCACTGAGACAAACCAGACTAAAATTTAACTTTTAAACCATTTTGTCAGCCTAACAACAACATACTGAGCGCTGCATAATGAAGTGCAGCAGAGCAGTGCAAGAATTCCAAATATTGGGGGGGACAATTTGGCCATTTCTAATTACTGGGAGGTAAATTAAAACATTCGCAATTCAAAAAAAAAAAAAAAAGAGGAAAAGTTCTGCATGTGATCTACTGACGACACGCAAATGAAAGAACACAGATGCAGCCGGATCATTTCCATAATGACCAACACAATCTACCAGTTATGCTGCGTCCCAATTCGCCTACTTATACTACGACCTAAAAGTATGTACTCTTTTTGTGAAGAAAGTGTGTAGCAGAAGAGCATGCAAGCTTTGGGACATACTACTTCGTTATCTTTAACGGACTCTGATGCTTAGTTACGTCCATCCCGTCACCGTTTAAACTGCCCTGTCAATCATCGTCACAGTTCAAATCCTCCACATTCAATTTAAGTTCCTACCGTATCTGAGAGAAATGTAGTAGCATGTTGATCTGCCATTCGTGGGTTTTAAATGCAGAGACTCTCCTCGTGTGTTTGCAGTTTAAATATAATGATGCATTTAAAAGTTAATAGCCAAACGTATCATTACAAAAGTTCTCAATGCTGCTGCAGGTCAAATATAATGTGGATAATATTGAATAAATATCTTTTCGTCTGGTTAAATATCGGACTCGCATAACCGTCATGTTTGTAGTTTTTTAACACTTTTTATCCGTGTTTGTAGTTCTAGTCGAATCCTCGTCCATTTCACAATGGGTTGTGGGCAATATCAGCCGCTAGAGTGTGCGTCGATCTGTACTTCAAATTCTGACCGGAAATAGTAGACCATCCGGGAATCTTTGGAATACTCTTTTCAACATATTTGGGACATACTAATTCTTTATTCGAATACTATTTAGTACCGATAGTATGCAAATTGGGAAGCAGCATTAGCGTCTGGTTTAAGACGTGCTTTTTTTTGGGGGGGGGGGGGGGGGGGGGGTAAATAATGCCGCAAACACCAGTAAATTGACTAGCGCAAACCTTAGTAAATCACCTTGCATGATTCATTTAAATACTCAGCCCCACTTTATATTAGGTGGCCTTAACTACTATGTACTTACATCAGAAAATAAGTACAATGTACTTACTGTGTTTATATTGTATTGCAAAACACCTTTGCTGATATTGAGGTGGGATACGGGTAGGGTTAGGGACAGGTGTGGTGATATGGGTAAGTTTAAGGTTAGGGTTAGGTGTAAGGGAAGGGTCAACTGTGTAATTACAAAATGTAACTACAGAAATTAATTACAGATGTAATTACATGCAGGTATTTTTTAAAATGTAAGTACAATGTAAAAACATGTATGTACACTAGGGGTGTAACGGTACACAAAACTGACGGTTCGGTACGTACCTCGGTTTTGAAGTCCCGGTTCGGTATGGATTCGGTACAGCAGTTTTACAAAATTGCTTTTTATTAATTTTTATTCAACAGTGGTTTAATGAAAAGAAATTGTGTCTGTCCTTAAATGAATTAAATTATAATTAAAAGTTTCTTAAAGGGGCTATATGCGTTTTTCTGAAATTTAAACTCGCGACTGACACCTGTGGCCAAAAAACAGAACTGATCTTCATTTCTGCTCGCTCTCGCAGCGCGCGCTCGTACGTGTACACTTCACAAGTCATCTGCTGCAAGGAGGTCAACATTATGTTTACAGAGGTAAGAACAGTCAAATACATATAATGTTTGAGATAAGTGTTCTCTTATCAAAACGTCAAACGTGTAGCTGACAAACTACACAAAAAATTTATACATTAAATAAATAAATAAACCCATTTCGCCATTGGCATACACGCTGATGAAGGGCGCACAGACCGAAACTTTCGTAGAATATTAAAAACACAAATCTGAGCACTGTCCTTGACGACTGAGCACTGTCCTTGACCACTTATTATACACAAGTTGCTTACTATCACCAAGTATGAAAGACACATATACATAATACTATTTAGCAATATTTATTGACTACATGTCTTATGTGAAATAAAATGCATCACACTTTACATCTTCATTTACCTCTTATTTTTTGTTAAGATATAGAAACAACAAACAATATAATGTAGCTTTACATGGCTATATAATAAATAATCCATCAGTTTTATATAGCGCTTTTCTAGACACCCAAAAAGACTTTACATTACTGATGCACTATTCATATTTATTTTTGTTTATATATATATATATATATATATATATATATATATATATATATATATATATATATATATATATATATATATATATATATATATATATATATATATATATATATATGCGAAGTCAAATGCGAAGCCGATGTTCACTCTAGTCCTTGCAATGCGCCGGTCTCTCTCAATCTTCGACCTTTTTTGGCCACTTGTCAGGGGTTTAACTTTTTTAGTCTTCTGTGGAGTTACTGTTGGTGTCCGAGTTGTCCTGGGTCTCTTCTGTGTATTCGTTAAATCCATTGCACTGCTTGCGAGTGTAGGCTACTCGCTGACTAGCGGTGGTGGCAGGCAGAGTGATCTGAAACGTTTAACATGAACGCGCTTGACGTCACATCCGCAGACAGCGCGGGAAAAGACGACCCGTCAGAAAATATGAAAAATAGGATACAGGCTTATAGGTGCACCCACTGTGAGCGGACAAGGTGTCAGTATGCTCATCAGGAGATGTTTGAGTCATAAATGGTCAAATAAAAAGGCTATAGTTACGTTTATTTTAGGGAAAAAGTTGCATATAGCCCCTTTAAAGATAATGCTGTAAACTATATAGGGAGCCCTTGCTTACATGTAGCTATTAAAGATTAACAACAGAGCCCAAACCATTAGCCTAAATCAGTTGCTATTTATTTTTAGATATAATAATCAACACTCATAAGCTTCACATAAGGCAGTTTTTGCATTAACTTCTAAATCTAATTATTTTTATTCGTTGTTGAAATATAATCATTTTGTGGCTGTAATTTTCATGACAGGTTTATTTAAACATACATTAAATAAACAAGTCATCACTAACAGGCTAAGTAGTATATAATGAATATATATAGGCTAATAAAATGAATATAACGGCTAATATAGTGCATGTATTCAGTGTTCTGAATTCTCCATGTTCAGTATAATAACCGGAGATGCGCACAGGATCAGCGCTACACGTTACAGAATATTGCGCAACATGCGCAGCTGCGGAGCTTACGCTCATTTAGTAGACTGAGAATATGCGTAGCACTTGTTGCATCAGCCATTCCGACTGGAAAGTTTGCTCGCTGGATTGCTCGCACTTTAAGGACATTGTATGAGTAACGGACAAATAAACTTGTGTAGAGCTAGCTGAAGAAGAGTCTGTCAGCCTGTTATGCTCTGTGTTGTCTCCTGCCTGGAAGTAAAGCCATTTGCTAACCGCTACCTCATTGTCTGTCTTCCTTGCATGAGTATTCAGGATACTACACACATGTCCATCTGTGTTGATACCAAAGCAATCATTAAAAGGCTATCATCTATCCATGACTCCGAGTTCTCTGACAAGAACACTGTGGCGGTCAGTGCACATTGATCCAGAAATATCCTAATTCAGAACATCAGAGTTGATTTCTCTAGTGAGCTAACAGCTGCGGACACTGAATGACTTCTGAGTAAACGTGATTCTGCTTGACATTGTTTACAAGCAGTTTTATTCTCTTTCCAGACAATAAAACACAGATGGAGCGATTACACGACATATGATACATTTCAGCAGAGATGGACAGTAACTAAGTACATTTACTTGAGTACTGTACTTAAGTACACTTTTTGAGTTTCTGTACTTTCCTTGAGTAGTATTTTTTCTGGAAACTTATGACTTTTACTTCACTACATTTGAAAGACAAATATCTTACTTTTTACTCCACTACATTTCTATCAACATTTCTGTTTATAGTAATAACCCTCTCTCTATTTATACATATTTATATATATTCAGTACATTTCCATGTCCTGCACTTACGCAACCACTGTATATCCTGCACTTGCTGCTATTGCACTTCTGGTTAGACCTAAACTGCATTTCGTTGCCTTGTACTTGTGTAATGACAATAAAGTTGAATCTAATCTAATCTAATCAAGGCCCTCGAATTAGAAAGTCGTAGCTGCTTTGAAAGTCAGTGGATGATTTGTGTTTTATTTAAGTAATCAGTAATCACTCTTGTAGGATCTCATGAAGTTCAATGATTTCCAAGTATTTTTTGAACACCAGTCAATTGATGGCAAAATAGAAGGCAGCAGTTCCCAGACGCAGTGGGAACTGCCGCAAACATGGTCATACTTAAAAGATAAAATTAAGAAGAGCAGACGTGGATAAGTCTGAAAAAGTGCGACGACACGAAAGTGCACACAGAAAGCTGCCTCTCAGACCACAAGTACTGAATTTTATTTCTACTAATTCTACTAAAATCTTATTATAGACTAAAACTAAAACAATTCAGATGCCTAAAATGTTATAGTCAAAAGACTATGACTAAAACTAAATACAAATTTGCTGTCAAAATTAACATTGGCATGAAATATGGTTGGTCAAATGATTTTTATAGATTTACCCGCCAAGTTGCCATAGCCTTGTGGATACATCGCTAACGCATAACGTTTGACAATGATGTTAGTTAGCATGCAAAAATGTAGTTGGGCTAATAATGTTAACTGAAGTCCTTTCAGAAATGTTTTTTACATAATCCTATCAAATAAACACAATGTAGAAACCTTTCTTTTGTAGTATGATTTTGACTTTGATGAGAGCTTTGTAACTTTTAAACAAGTATTTAAATGAGTTCAAGGTATGCTAGCATGTCGGATGGAGCATGACTGGCTTAAACCACCATGATGGAATAGCGTGCATTCATACAACGATGCAACAATAATAAAATATTGCGTTTACTTTTACTTTTGATACTTAAGTACTTTTAAAAGCAAGTACTTCTGTACTTTTACTTAAGTAAAAATCTATCTTTCCAACTTTCACTTGTAATGGAGTAATATTTAACCAATAGTACTTTTACTTTTACTCAAGCAATGGAGTTGTGTACTTTGTCCACCTCTGCATTTCAGTAAGTTGTAATGTATCCTCAACATACCTTAAGATGTATTAATTTATGTTTATTCTTTAGGAAGAGATGATCGCATTGACTCGCACGCCGCGCGCTGCCGCTTTAAGTTGAACTAATAAACGTCTATCAGTCAGGTCACATTAAAGAGCGTTAAAACGGCATTTATCGTTTGAATTTCGTTATAAAATGGACTGAATACTTAATATGTTCATGTGGGAACTCGGATTGAAGCGTGTTCCGCGCTTACAACAAGCCGACTGTTAACTGTTAAAGATTACATTCATAACCGTTCGGTACACGCGTGCACCGTACCGAAAGCCCTGTACCGAAACGGTTCAATACGAATACGTGTACCGTTACACCCCTAATGTACACAATAAGTGCATTGTATCAAATTATTAATTAAAATGTTAGTACTTAGTAGTTAAGGCCACCTAATATAAAGTGGGTCCAAATACTCTCCTCACATAAATTTTGCGTCTAAAAGGGAAACTCCTACAAATGCATATGCAATATGGTCAGCCGCAAAAATAACCCCGTCCACTTCTTTTCGGTGCAAATTTTTCACTGCGTGTCTTTAGTAAATCGTGACAGTAGTTTTTTAATGCTAAAAGAGGGTTTGCACTGGAGCAAGCTGTTAGTAAATCTGGCCCCAAATGTCACAAAATGGCAAGTTACTAAACCTAACAACAAAAGCAATGATAAAACAGTGTAAATACAGCGAACAATCAACCTTCAAACCCCAGTGCATGATGGGAACACCAATATCAGAAAAGTTGAGTAGTTTTACTTAATTTTATAACATTGAGATTATCCACTTTTTACAAGCTTGACATGAGTACTAATATAGAATTTACTTAGTTTTTTTTATTCTTACCTGATCTAAATTATTCATGTAGATTTTTTTTTCTGAACTATTTACTTCACCACAGAATCATTTTGATATATGCTAACATAAATTTTATTTTGATGCTCCTCCAACAGACACTCTACTGACTATAAGCTTTGCAACTACGTGTCAACTTATTCTACTAACCCTAACCTAACAGTCTACTAATGCTCTAATGAGAGACATGCAGTTGCAAATTAATGAGAGGTATTGCAAAGTTATATATAGTCAGTAAAATGTCTAAAGTGAGTTATTGTAATAAAGCGTAATCAGTGAGTACATTTTTTAACCATTTTCATTTTGGGGGAACTATCCCTTTAATGGGTTTGTCATAATGACACCAGTGATCCAAGTGTGTTGTGTATGCGTGCAAACTGAATGAATGTGAAATATGAGTTTTGGTTTTAGAGAATCCAATTGTTTTAAGGTAGTCTTCTGTGAGCATGGAAGATCCATATTTGACAATCTTTCTTGGTTTTCTTCACAAAATGACTAAATACAGGCTCTCAGACTAATGACCATTTATACTTTCCGTATAATACTTTCTGAATATTTACCGATTTCACCAAGTGCTACATGTTCCTGGATCAACATCTTTGTTGATCCTGGAACAACATTCCAATCAGCCTATCAGATTTGAGAGACAAGTTTACAGTTTATGTCAAGTTTAGGCTTACAGCCAGGGTTCGGTGCTTCTACATCAGTGTTATTCACCTATCATTTCCCTCTGATTTTAACGATAAGTTATGGGCAGAGATAGTGTTAGGAATACATTTTCGGACAGAAATGTCTGGAACATGTCTTATTTGGCAAAATCACGGTGACCCTGCCGTATTAGAGGTGTTACTGCCATCATTATACTACGCATAGAGAAAATATAGACTCAGTTTGAATATCATTTGCATGGTTTTACACTTGTCATTTCAGTCAAAGAGCGGCAGTATTTATGTAATTAATGATTTTGATCTTTTCCGTGACATTAGCTTTTACACATTCCAGATTGGTTTTCACAGTAGCAGAAAAAACTAATATTAGACACAGGCATTTTGCCAAAGTCTGTGCAAAACATATATGCAATGCTGTTTTCCTGCCATCGTCATTAGTCTACATTTTCTGTCTTGAATGTCTGCCAGCCATTTTCAGGGATCTTGGCGCGCATTTCTAGGATGTGTCAATATAGTCTCATTTTGCCACAGGAGACCCGACATCACATATTCCACACTCTCAATCCCATCCATATTCCCATGCTATTCCCATTAGATCTCATGACTTCTTAATGAACTGGAACCCGTTACATTGATCCATGATCGTATTATCAGAATGGCCAGAATATGATAAGTTAAACATTAGGCTTTAATGTTCTCATGCAAGCACTGAGCGTATGAATCGTCACAGCATGAGACACTAAGCATATTCTGCTCTACAGTCGAATGGTCGAAGCAACAGATATGTTCGCCATTGCCCTGTTTTGCAAAACGTATCCTTTTAAATCATAGCTCGATGAACACATTAGGCAGTTTTGTTAAGGTGTCAAGTTGGTTTGTAAAAAGCTTACCAAATCTCTGACTGCTGTCAATATATATATATATATCTTCCAAATGAACAAAATATGAATTCATTGTGTGTTCATGCACTGCACCGCAGAAAAACTTCTCCAATTCTCCAGTGTATAACAAAAATAGATTCTCAGATATTCTGCCTGAAAATGTCTCAGCAAAACTGCCACAGTGTTAGGGTGTTCTGGGTAATTGCCAAGGAGTTGCAAGTGTTTGTTAGCATTAGGGGTGTGCAGCGGAGCCAATATCTATATCTGTGCCTGTAACAATTTCAAAATTATTTGTATCTGTATTCGGATAAATCCAGAAGTGAGCAGGGTGAAATAACACGAGAAGCCTTTTTAAATGTAATTCTGTTCCCTTCATAGTTATCATTTAACAAATATGCCTTGTATAACTAATAAAATAATTATTTTATATTATAACTATAACATTTATTGAAATATCTTCTAATTGAAACAATAATGCGTGAAGTTATTAAACGTAATTTCGGGAGGAGTACGCCCCTTCCAATTAATACCAAGGTATAAAACCAGCAGCTTACCTCTTCCCATTTTTAGTTCCTGCAGCATCCCTCCTCTTCCCCTGCTCCTCCTTTTGTACATTTTTGCCTGTTATGGGGGGCAATCGGAGCTCGGGTAGAATATCCTCTCCGAGCCCCTCTATAGCAGACAGCAAGCCAAATCTGTTTACCACTTTCACTAAGATTATATGGGCACGCAAACTCACGAATAAATGTTAAATAAAAGGATTTTTTTTAATTTACAGAGGAACTTTGTGTAGCCTACAGAGTATCATGACAATCATCCACATCAGACTCTATATAAAATAGCTGATTAAAGAACATGGAGGTAAAAAGAAAATATTCAGTGGTTGAAAATTGCTAAAACAACTTTTATACAAATTTGTACAAATTATAAAAAATGCTGCACATTTTGTGACACTTTTAAAGTGAAATGTCCACTGGTTGTTGCACGTAACACGGCAGTTCAGAAATGTCCAGTGAGTTGCTCTAAAAGGTTAATGCTTTATTGTGTTTGAAAATAACATACCACCTACACTGAACGCTACCCTAAATCTAAATGATGTTCGGGTTCAGGAGGAGCATGTTCAGATAATTGACTCAAGTAACAGTCTTACCTCTGTTTGTTGACAGTTTATCAGCATCCCTCCACCACCCCTTCTCCACAATTTTAGTTATAACCACTTACATACACCGGTTGGGGTTGGGGCTGGATACTCTGGGTTCGGGCCAAATTCCGAGCTCGAAGCCCTCCCCCTGGACAGCACGCCAAATACACATTTAAATTTACTCTCTATAAATTATATGTAAGTCTGAACTTGTGAACCGGTAGCGTTAACAAAAGCAAACTTGAGATAAAAACACATCTGCTTAAAGGGATAGTACACCCAAAAATGAAAATTACCCCATGATTTGCTCACCCTCAAGCCATCCTAGGTGTATATGACTTTCTTCATTCAGACGAATACAATCAGAGTTATATTTAAAAATGTCCTGGCTCTTCCAAGCCTTATAATGGCAGTGAATGGCAGGCCAAAATTTGAAGACCAAAAAAGTGCATCCATCCATTATAAAAGTAATCCACACGGCTCCAGGAGGGTTAATAATGGCCTTCTGAAGCGAATCAATGGGTTTTTGTAAGAAAAATAACTATATCTAACGCGTTATAAAGTCAAATATTTGAGCTCTTTTATCTTGGCGACTCCACCGAGCACTCCACGATCTTCAGTAGTTTATAGTAAATGGTAAATGGACTGCATTTATATAGCGCTTTTAACAGACCAATGGCCATCCAAAGCGCTTTACATCTTGCCTCACATTCACCCATTCACACACCGACGGCGGTGTCAGCCATGCAAGGCGCCATCCAGCTCGTCGGTAGTAGTAGTTCTGTCTCTTCCGCTGCTTCTTCGACTGTGAAACGCCCTTGGTCAGTGTTCCCTCCAAGTGGATAAGCATAAAAAACGCAAACCTATACATACAATGCAGTTTCCAGCTGAAATTAACAATAGAGACTAGCATGGATGCCAGCCGAATTTAGCCCCGCCCACAACATTTGAGGTTGGGAAGTTCGGTCAGTACTTGATCCGTTGTGGAGCAACTATGCTCGAACCAGAGCTGTTCGGACCAATGAAATTGTCAGGGCGGGCTTTATACGATGATGGACACAATGATCAACAGTAACGTAATCATCCACGTCACCAAAGAACGCTTGGGTTGAATTCGTTCTAATTCTAAACGGAGAACTTGTTGGTATATGCATTCACCTTTACTATTTCTCTCAGAAATGATGATCGTGTTGGTAAGTACTCCATGTATCCTTAAATTCTTTTTTACAACACCGGCAAAGATCGTTTACACTCATCTTCTTCTTCTACTTCTTCCAGCGTGCGTGCAGTTGAGTTCTGTTGACAACTATGCGTCGCTCCGTTGCTCTGATTGGTTGTAGGTCTATCAAATTGAGTGCAGAGGCCTTTTCTTTCCTGGTTCGGTTGGAAAGAAACACGCCTCATAATCCCAGCCCAATGGAGCAGTATCAGACTCATATTCTGACTAGAATCTGAGCATGATGACGTCAGGCTAAATAGAGACACCAACAACAACTTGTGTTCCTTTTCACAATTATGATTACAGAGGCAAATTATCTATTAATAAAGATTTTCATGCGATTCCTTGCACAATACTATGTTAAAACTTTAACCATAGTGCATAGTACCATTGTCATTTGTAAACACATTATGATGTTTGCATCACATAATCAGCTCCATATGTAACCGGTTTTACTCGACCTGCTCCGAGTGGGATTTGAACCAGGGTCTCCAGTGTAGGAGGCAGGCACGCTAACAAGGATGCTAAAGACCGCAGCCATTAACGCAACTCTTCAGGCCAGGGGAGTGAGCTTTACATTCACAGCTCTTACTGGCCTACGGTACACTCAACCCCTAAACCTCACTCCCATCCGGGTCACAGCACCAAATGTAACCGGTCCTACTCTTCTATATGTAAAGCGCTTTGAGTACCCAGAAAAGCGCTATATAAATGTAGCTAATTATTATTATTACTTGACCCGCTCCGAGCTGGATTCGAACCGAGGTCTCCCACGTGGTGCGCTAGCGTGCCTCTTGAGGCCAGAGGAGTGAGGTTTACACACACAGCTCTTACTGGCCTAAGTCCGTTACACAAATTATTGAAGCAAGTTGCTTCAACAAATGTGTTTTTGGTCATATGTTTGCTTTTAACACTATCGACTAAGTTAAGTGTAGGCGGTAGATTGTTTTCAAATGTATAAGCATTAACCTTTTAGCACCACTCACTGGACATTTCATTCCCGAACTGCACAACATTAATATACAATTGCCAGATTCATGTTAATCAGTTTTGGTTAAAACTGAACATGCTTTTAGGTCACACTCACTAGACGTTTCTCATTGAAAGTGTTGTGAAATATGCAAGAAGCAACGTAATATTCTTATGCAGAAATATAATTTTTCCAACAAGCCTGGGTTGGCATATTCGTATGCAGCTATTTTGTAACTATTCGTAAATGATTCTGAACATGTGGATTTTTGCTCCTATGTTGTACTAAGTGCTTCTCTGATGCTCTTGAGCCATTAGGTTTCCCACTATCTGCTCATGCAGCACCTAATAATGGGAAGTGTCATTGTTATGCAAATCGAGAGCTAAAATTGAGTGGGAGCTAAGCCTACTCATATCTCTCTTTGCGCTCTCTTTCACTTACTCTCTCTCTCAAGGTGAACGTTATATAGTATGTGTAAATTTAGTATAATATTCTGTTGCACTGAGACCCCCAAGAACCTGGTGTGTAATCTCTTCTTCTTAGGCTACATACATCACTTCCTTTCTGTCACTGCTTCTCTTATGCTGCTCAAACATCATAAATCAGCCACCGTAAGGGGTAAAGTGACAAACCCCGGCTCATTTAACAGCCCCTTTACTGCTGTATAACTCACTATGGTGTTTTTAATGTTGACAATAAGATCTGAAAAGTCTCAGAAGTCTCTTCCTCTTGGTTTCTTTACTCTCTGTATTTAAATATTTGTTCCACTGAACTAAACAGAAGTTTGGCACCTATTTGTTTATTCAAAGCTTTTAAAGATATTTTATTTAAAATGCTTTCAGACAAGCCATGTGCAAATCCATAAATCAGTACCATTGTTGAGTATTTTCTCCTTAAAATTGAAGTAAACCAAAGACAAAAAACGTGGTTTGACTGGTGTAATAAACTACCTTGTAACCAATCACGTCAACCAAAAATCTGGTACTTTTACAATATAGCGGGTGAATTATGTACAGTATATGATATACATGATGTTATGATGAACTACGTTCTATGATGTTCAAAGCGTTTCTAAGGGCGCTGGTTTTTATAAGGCAGACTGTGATGATGAACGGGAACATGGTTTGTGTAACATTAGCAACACATCATTAGCTGTTTGATAATGTAGTCAAGCAAAAGGCTAATCATATTAATTACCGTTAAGTGTCCGACGATACCCTTGTGCAGCGTTTACTACAGTAACTTGAGTAAAAGTTGACCATGTGGATCTCTGAGCTGGTGTGAGTGAGTGGAGGCGGGGATCATTTGCATATTCATATATGTGCGTATACTAAATGAAGCAAGGGTGTAGAGTTACATTCAAGCGATTTTAATGGTGCAGTGTGTAGTATTTATGAGGATTTATTGACAGAAATGCAATAAATCAAAAGATACATAATGTTTTCAGTGGTGTGACCTTACATAATGTACTGTTATGATTTTATTACCTTAGAATGATCCATTTCTATCTACATACACCGCAGTTCCCCTTACAGCGAAGTCACCATTTTGCGCCGCCATGTTTCTACAGTAGCCCTAAACGGACAAACTGCTTTACAGAGCGCTAGCTACTCTCTGCTCTCTCCGACGATAGCATTTTTTTCCTGAGTCAGCCACCATAGCTTCTCTATATGCAAAGGGAGGGGTGAGCGGTGGGTGATTGCAATTCACAACCTCACCACTAGATGCTTTAAGGCATGAGGACATTTTTTCACAAGAAAAAACTATGAATATTTAATTTTGGTGATCAAAGATGAGTTTGAGGGATACAATTATGGACTACAGGGGGACTTTAACAATCTTAATATGCCGATAAATCTAAACTCACAGCGAGCAAACAGTGTTAAGTGATAAAAGCTTCACTCAAACGTACACAGCCTTTCTCCTTGCCTCATAACTTAAAGGAACACGCCACTTTTTTGAAAATAGGCTCATTTTCCAACTCCCTAGTTAAACAGTTGAGTTTTCGAATCCATTCAGCCGATCTCCGGATCTGGCGGTAGCACTTTTAGCATAGCTTAGCATAATTCATTGAATCTGATTAGACCGTTAGCATCTCGCTCCAAAAAATGGCCAAAGAATTTCGATATTTTTCCTATTTAAAACTCTTGACTCTTCTGTAGTTACATCGTGTACTAAGACATGAAAAGTTGTGATTTTCTAGGCCGATATGGCTTGGAACTATACTCTCATTCCAGCGTAATAATCAAGGAACTTTGCTGCAGTTCCATGGGTGCAGCAGCGCAATGATATTGCGCATCGCCTGAAAATAGGCTAATTTCCATCAACATAACCAACGTGACAACCTGCTTGCACAGGGAGCGTGCTGGGGACTTTTTTTTTTAAAGTGGAGAGTTCCTTTAAGTAAACAAGTTCATTGGAAGGTTGACGATATCATAATTTCATTTCAGACTCTACGTGGCATAGGCACGCAATCCAGTTTTGGCTGTGTATGTGAGTTGACCCAACCAGAGTTTTTAATCTAGACTTCAGAATAGGGAATGTGTCTGAATTCTGTATGTTGGCCGTTCTGTAACTGGGGAGTTCTGTATCAAAATGGTTTTCCAGCAGCAGATGTACTTGGAATTGATAAGAGTTCTGCTTTCCTGTGATTGGAGGAGCCGCGGAAGGCAGTCTGGTGTTTGGAGCGATAGCAGAGACTCTAGTTGCAGCAGTATGAACTAGCTGTAGCCTATATACAGTAGGGATTGAGAAACCATTCGGCCAGCACAGTATTGCATTAATCTAGTCCAGAGGTTATTTGACATGATAGTTTCTCAATGTCATACTCTACTTCCAAGATGCTCCTCAAAAGTAATATTAGCAATATTTTTGACCTCCCAGTAGGAAGCGTCTATTTTAAGTCTAAACAGTCCAGTGCTATAAAATATCTTTAAATCGTCTCTAGGCAAATCTTTTCATTTTTATTTAAATGAGCATAAATTAAAGGCAGCACATGCAACTATTTTTTCAGTGTACAGAATTTGATGGGGATATGCACTTAATTCTCATGTAAAACAATATAGCAATGAATAAAACATTAATGGTCCCTTTCTTTATGCTGAATACAGTCTTATTTCTTTTCGATTTTGGGCTGAATTATAACCTGGACATGTTTTTTTTAAGATTCATCCCATACCAGCTCCTTTAGTTTGATTTACTACCACTTGTGCCTCAGTTCAAGGGCACATGCATAGTAGATTGAAGAGCTGAATATTTTATATATGAGACTGTATGTAATTGCTGAGAAAGACATGTCAAACATGGGTTGATGGAGGAGGGTCATTCCCTGCTTGATATATGCCGTACAGACACATTGGAGGTTTGACACTGTTAATCTGATTTAGTGAGAGTTTGATTGATTACCGCACATGCTGATTTTAAATGGTTATTTTCCACATTTGTGTTACAATAACAAATTACCTTTTTAGAAATACCCCAGAGAATGACAGTCGGCCTAGCAATGTTTGGATGCTACTTTGAAATTGTATAGTTTCCCACAAGTAAGCAATAAGGTACGAGAGACGGCGCTGTATCGTGAATAAGTCACGGCTGAAGAGGTAACAATGCCCTTCAGCTGTGACTTATTCAATATAATGTGACTACAGACAAAGACTGTCTTTATGAGTGAGTCAGTCATTAGCGAAGACTTTTATATTGAAAGGGCTGAAGCTTGTTGTGAACATGGAACAAAACAGAACTGACAAAGCGCTGTCAGTGTCAGGACACAGGAAAACCCCTTAAGGACACGATATCGCAGACAACATATTTTATTATTACGAACATAGGACTGACCTGAGTCTGCATGTCCACCGAAGAGTTTTTTTAGCCGGCTGAAAACGCTAGGCGCTCTGCTGAAAACACCTCGCTGTGGGCGCTTGAGAGCACTTCGGCAGCGCAGCGTTTTTTTCAGTTGAGACTCTTTGCTTATGATACGGAATATCCGCGGAAGTGTTACTAGTATCTCATTTCACAGATAGTTTGTTTCTGTATTGATTCTATATAAAAATGTTCATATAATGTAAAGTATTTGCTCTGGCTCTTGTTTTAATTAATTTTGATCCGTTATTAAGCTGCTTGTTGTCATTTGCTGACATTGTACAAGTAGAATGTGGTTGGTCGGTGTTGCATTTGTCCTGCCCCTCCTCCACTGTGATTGGACGGCAGGGTAAAAATTGACAGTGATGAGCGCTGCGTTTTACTTAAAGTTGAACATTCTTCAACTTTCTGCGATCTGTAAAAAACGCTGATCGCTCAGTGCTTGAGCGTGAAATAGACGCTCAGCGCCTCCTTACGCTTAGCCTGGTCCTAACAGACTCTCCATTGACAAGCGTTAACTTCCTAAAGGCGGGTACTCTGTTTAAAACCTTTGGATCTGCCCAGAGCCACTCTGGATCTGCCATAACCAATCGCTAACGTTTGGTCGTGACGTATGTCATCTCAAACTAGCGCACGACATCAACGTCATCGTTCTCAGCCACTCCCTCTGTTCGTTGATTGGACCGGTTCAAATTTGACCGGAGAAAACCAGAGAATATACAGCAGTCCCAGATGTAATACTGAAGGAAAATGAAAATTGAGTGGGAGGGCGGAGCCAGGCTACATTACGCTCATGCTACTCTAAAAACATGCCGCTCCCTTTGAAAACAATTGGAAAAAAAACACCAGCCGCAAGAAAAAACCCTTTGGTGGACACACGGCTTGAAAGAAAAAAATGCTATATCTAAATGCAGGTACACTTCTCAGGTACGCTCTCTCTCTCTCTCTCTCTCTCTCTCTCTCTCTCTCTCTCTCTCTCTCTCTCTCTCTCTCAACAAACATGTTTACATTGCTAAGAGTGGTTGCTAAGGGTGTTGTGTAGTTCAGGGGTTTTCAAAATGAATAATAGTAATAATAATAATAATATTAATTAGATTAAAATAATCTATTAAATACAATTATTAATATAAATAAATAAAAATGTGATTAAAATTTAATAAATAAACAAAAAATTATACATGTAACAATAGCTACATTACTACAGTGAGTAAAACAAAATATATAATAATGTAACAAACTAATTTTAGATTTAGAATATTAATTTGTCTGTGTATAAATTGGGTGTTTATGAATGACAGATGCCATATACATTTTTTTGGGGGGGGGGGTCCCTCACACAGGGATGATCATATTTGGGGGTTTGTGGCATCTAAAATATTGAAAACCCCTGGTGTAGTTCACACAGAACTGCTTTGAAAAACGTGAGACACGGGCAGTGGAATGGGGAAAAAACACAAGGTCTCAAGAACTGATTTGAACTTGTTTGCCATGGTTCTAGAACGCTGTGTCATGCACGAGACGCTGCAAAAGATGCAAGATGCGAGCACAGCGGTTATACAGCGTGTGTTTAGAAAAACAATGTAAAAGTAGCGCATTGGAATGGAAAAACATGTTCTGTGTAAACGGCCCCTTTGGTGAAGTTGTAATAGCCGTGTTTTATCGTAAATAAAATACAGCTATTGACCAATCATAGTCAGGGACCGGAACTAACTATTTTATAAAGCGTCATGAACAGACACTGCAATAAGCTACTAACAAAAGAAAGAAAAGAAAATAACCTACTTCTGTTCAACTTCTGTTTAAGGAGGCAAAATCCCATAGCTTTCTTTTTTTGCAAACAGAGCAGTTGTTATCTGGCACTAGTTAACAGTGACAGTCTGATTTTTGGATACATTTACATTAAATGTGATTAGTAAACCCCAGGGCCGTTTTTAGGCATAGGCGAACTAGGCGGTCGCCTAGGGCGCCATCAGCTGAAGGGGCGCCAATGAACGCATATCAGGGGTGTGTGTGTAAAGGGTGTCAATGCCACCCTGAAATATGATTGCCGCCCCCACTGGTTCCCCTAACACTATTGGATCAGAGTACTGTCAATCACTGTCTGCATGTTGCATGTAAAGTTTGTATTTGGAGCGCTCAACACCATTAGATCAAAGAGCTCGGTCAGAGCTTTGGCAAGGTAACGCTTTTTTTAACCACACAATAAAGCTAAATTCAAAGGCCAATTAAAAAAACAGGTAGCCTACAATAAAAAGTGCATAAATCTGTATTTTGTTAGGGCCGTATTTGTGGCAGTCGAAATCACGCTGTGAAATGGGCAGATAGTGTAATATTGCTCGGTGTATTATAGACGCAAGATGTAGGCTAACCACACTCACTTTAGCATTTCATGATATCATTATATTTAGACTCTAGTAAGCTTTCTTCTCTTACTTGCACCCCCAAAAGGTGTGTGCTTTTGCGCTAATGCATTGTTAAAGGATTTACATTACATTTACATTTATGCATTTAGTAGACGCTTTTATCCAAAGCGAATTACAACTTGGGGGAACATGAAGCGATAGGTCATGAAGAGCCGAGAAGCGCAATAAGATTTTTTATGAGGTTAAGTGGTCACGGAAGAGTTTTAAGTTGACTTTTGAATGATGTCAATGATTCTGCGTTTCGGATGGTGTTGGGAAGATCGTTCCACCAGCTGGGAACGTTGAATGAAAATGTTCTGGAAAGGGATTTTTTCCCCCTCTGTGATGGTACCACAAGCCGTAGTTCCTTTGCTGAGCGAAGGCTTCTGGTGGGGGTGTGGATTTGTAGAATGGGGTCAAAGTAAGCAGGAGCTGAGCGCGTGGTGGCTCTGTATGCAAGCGTCAGTGCCTTAAACTTGAATTGTGTGTAATTGTCCCATATAAAACTTCAACGGCCATTTTAAAAATAGTATAATAAAATGTGCTAATTCACAATATTTATTATCCTTTATTAAACCGCTTTGTTGAATTTAATGCATCTTTACTGGTGGTGTTGAAAGCTGAATCGATTCATTCATTTCTAATAGTGTCGTACAGGGCATAGTATTGCGTTATTTAAAGGGGAAGTTCAAGCATCAATGAGAAACAAAGACCGCACTGACTCAATATTTATTCTTGTTACTTTCATGTGACTGGAAAAGCTTTTATTTGTAGTTTCCAAATTGTATTTGTATATATTTGTTAATAAGGATTACAGTTCCAAAATGGTATGTATGTATGTATTTGTTAATAAGGATTAAAATGAATATCAGTAATACCATGTTGCTTTTTAAGATTTGGCTGGGGGGTGCTAATAAGGATTTCGCCTAGGGCATCAAAATGGCTAGAAACGGCCCTGGTAAACCCAATAAAAAATGTGTCAAAAACTGTGACATCAGCACTTCTATGTAGGGGCTCCAGTGAAATGGTGAATTGTTTATTCAGCAAACCAACATTATTTTTTTATGATAAACAGATATAGAAAATAGTTATGATAAACAGTAATAGAAAAACCATTATCAAAACAGCTGAACTATTGTCACATTATGAAAAATGTGTAAGTCAGTAGCAATGCTTTGTTACACACCTCTTCTACTCAAATTTCCAAAATTGATGATGGAACTTCCGTTCTTTGTTCATTCAGTCTTTGCTTTAGTATATTGGTAAGTAAGCCCAAATGCTTGTCTTGTTCAGTGCTTATTGTACTGTTATTTTCCGGATTGCATCTCTAAACAATTTCCTTAATATCTCTGAGAATGATGCATTAACTCCTACTGCTAATTGCCTCAGCGAGGTTTAATTCAGAAATGATTGTATTTGCTCAGTTTGTTTTTGACGTGCACCAGTGAACAATAGCAAAGCAGGGGGAGGTGAGGAGAGAGAGACAGCTGATGAATGAGAAACGAGAACAAATGCTTTTGTGCGAGAGCAAGGCCATGATCATCGCAGCTGCATGTGTGGAAGCTCTCAACAATCAGACTCATGAGGCCTTCATCTCCGCTACCGTCGTTTCTTTGACTTTATCCATGGATGGCGACACAAACAGACGAATAAACAGTGAACCCTGCGATCTGATTGTTGATAATGTGGAGAAGCCAGATGCTTCCACAATTTTCAGTTACTGTTGACTGATTTGCTGTTCTGTCTTTCAGCTGGACCGCACTGAGGTGATCAAGAGTAACCTGAATCCGGTCTTTGCTAAAGTCTTAATGCTGGACTACTACTTTGAGGAAGTACAGAAACTGCGCTTTGAAGTCTACGACATCCACGGAACGCACAGTATTGGAACGCGCGATGACGACTTCCTGGGTGGTGTGGAATGCACGCTTGGACAGGTGATGTCAATAGGTCATTTTGGCAAATCATTTTGGCAATCCAGGTTGGAAACAAAAAAACCCTAAGTGCAAATAGCCCGCCTTGTTGGCAAATGCTATTTGCACTAACTCCGCCCACTGATGTCTGGTTGGGCCAGACAAAAGGATGGAAGACACTGGTTTGTGCACACCAGCAGTAGTAATGGGTGATATAAACGATAGATTTTAATTCTATTGCACTCTATCGCATTCGATCGCGATAATGCATGTTGATGACGCAATCTGCCCGTTAAATTTAGAGCCACAAGCTGCAACTGGCAGTGGTGGAAAGAGTACCGATAAAGCATACTCAAGTAAAATGTGAGATGGTGATCCAGTGGGTTAAACCCTGGAACTGATATGCAGAAGGTTGCTGGTTCGATCCCAGCGGTCACCACCAGTGTGTCCTTGAGCAAGGCACTTTACTCCATGTTGCTCCAGGGGGATTGTCCCTGTAATAAGGGCACTGTAAGCTTTGGATAAAAGCGTCTGCCAAATGCATAAATATAAGTAAAAGTACTGTTACTTAAAAAAAAAGTACTGTACAGAACTCTTTAGTTCTAAATGAAAGGAAATGAGTTCAAACAACTCAAAACAATGAAACAGTTCAGTTTACTTGAAAAATATCAATGCTGTGAACTCAAAACAAAAAGAAAGTTCTAAATACTCATAACAGTTAATTTAACTGAACTAATTATTTTAATTTAAGTTTGTCCTACTCAAATCAATTAAGTATTTTGAGCGTTAGGGTTTACGGTAGGTTTAGAGAGGGCTTTAGTGTCCCAATAAGGCAGCATTTATTTAAGGCAAGACACGGCTGGTTAAAACATTGTTTTTTCATGCTGTGGTCAATTTTGAGATTTCAAGCCAGTTTGCTCCCTTAACATGTAAGTTTTCATGTCAAAATAAAAAAAAAGTCAACATTACACATTAAGGTGGTTATTTCATTATATTTTGTCAATGCGCGCCTTTAGATTTCTACCCGAAATCTTTCTTTTTCTTTCATTTATTTATATAGCACACACAATACAACAGATGTTGCCCAAGGTGCTTCACAAACAATCGGTTAAAACACTTAAATAAAACTTATATACAAACAAACAATACAAGCAAACATTAAGACAGGAGACAGCAATAGACTGGATCACTTTCACACAACGGGCCAGGCACTTCAGACTGACCCCCATGCTACATCTAATAAGTGGGTTTTCAATAATGACTTAAACACAGCCAACGACTTTGCTGATCTGACAGAGTGCGGGAGGTCATTCCACAGTTTAGGACCGAATCATCAAAAGTTATTCAAGCTTATAAACATTCACAGAAAAGACCAAGTAGCAAGATGTAGTAAAAAGAAAGTAAACAACAACAGATTAGACGATGAAACCCCGTCAGAATTAGATTCAAATAGTTATAGATGGACATATATAACAAGCAGGGACAGTTCTTTTGCAGATTTTGTGACTGTTGTTGTGGTAGTTTTTAAGGTAGTTTTTTCTCACACTCAGAGTCAGATATATTCACTTCAGTAGCACCTACAAGCACCAACTTTTCCAGTCTTATACTGAACTATAATCTGAAGGCTTTTACAGAGGCATTTGTTGATATATCTTTCCTATCCTGAGTTATAGGTCCTTTTACTCCAAAAAAACATGGCAAAAATAGACTTTTTAAGACTATTGTCAGTATTCTCTAATTTACTAAAGCACAAAATAAGATATACAGAATCCCCTCTGTAAAAGCCCTCTCATCTAATATCTCAACAAATAGAACCAATAATTTAAAACAAGGTCCTTTCCAATTTGCAGATTTTGTTTTTGGAAATGAATGCAAATAAGCGTATATTCAAGTATATAAGGCCTCATTTGCATATTAAAACATTAATTAACACAAAACTTGTAATACATTTTTTTTATGTTTATGCCAGTAATAAACTGGAAAAGTTTCACAGTGATATCTTGTAATTAAAAAACAATCCCTATTCACCTGCAGTGTCTCGCCTTAATAATTTTAACATTATTTACACTCTGTAATTATTGCTGTTTAATGTACAACAACACTGAGGTGAAGTATAAATATAATCTAACTAGTGTAAATATAAGATCGCTACGAAATGCTGCTATTTTCACGTAGTGTAAATAGAATCTATTGCCATTTACACTTTTTTATGTCACTGCCATTAAAAAAAACAGGCAATAGTAATAGGCCAATAAAAATATGAACATTTATTTTTAAGCAAGTGTTTTTTGGATACATAAACACCTCAAAAAATTGACTAAAATATGGACAAGAGTAAAAACAAAGTGAGAAACAATGAAACAATTATACAGCTCATACTAAACAAACTGTGTTTATAAGTTTATTATTTATTAACGTTTAAGAACATATTTGACCAGCAATTTCATTTATTTTTTCTCCCGCCTACGAGCACTTGATCAAAACCATCAGGCTGAGTGCCACCAAGAAACACACAGATTGAAAGCCAATAAACAGAAATTTGAGAATAAATGACGTATTACAGTGAATTGACAGGATTTAACCCTATCTGTTTAATGCGTTTATAATCACACTCAAGCGCCATCGCGCCATGTTTAGTTTCCTGTCATCAGTCACTTACTGTTCGAGTGATTTAGATGAGAGAAAACACAATTTTTTAAAAAAGAGTGTGCTCCTCGCTGCTGTCAGTTTCCTCTCCTCTCCACTCCGATTAGTATTTCTTCTATTTTCCTCACACATTCCTGCCATGAGTGCCGTAAACATGGACAGACGAAGACTTACTTGTACTCAAACTACTTATATATTCTCTGTGAAACACTCGTTTAGCGCCATTGTGCTTTTTCGTCAAATGGACCAGCCCACAATGCATTGCGTACTACAGTACAAAACCGTAATACATAAATTCAGTAGATTACTGTTGAAAATTGGCTGTAAATTAATAGCAATTGCTTACCGCGAGAAATATTGCCCAGAATGGATTCTTTTCTACAGTACATTACTGTTTTAATGGAAAACAGTGTCACTATTGGATTTGGGCCATTTGTGTGTGTCTATTAACACCAAGTGCAAATAGCGTGCCTTGATGGCAAGTGCTATTCGCACTAACTCCGCCTAACAATGCCATTTCACAATGTATTTCAATGTCTTCAGTGGTGCAATCAGTAAAGCGTAAGGCTTAAAGATGCACTATGTAAAATCTTTTCAGTAAAATATCCAAAACCCACTAGGCCAGTGTTATATATTTTGTTCAGTTGAGTACTTACAATACCCCAAATGTTTCCAACTATTTGTAAATCGTGAGAAAATTGCTATTTTAACCGAGGAACCGGGACGTGTGAGGGAGTCGCCTGTCAATTGTGTCATATCTGCGTTACCCTCGTTTTCTGGTTTTATTTTGCA